>OY997595.1:9304617-11704617 GCA_963921825.1 Erodium maritimum
ATCTCACAGCCCGAGTGTCGATAGATAAACAAAGACGAGTCAGTGCCGGAGCCAACAAACCCGAGTCCCAAAAGAGCCTGACTTAGGCGGTGAAACCAAGCTCGGGGAGCTTGCTTAAGTCCATACAACGATTTCCGAAGACGACATACATAATGTGGAGTAGATGAATCAACAAATCCTTGAGGTTGAACCATATAAACCGTTTCCTGTAAATCACCATGCAGAAAAGCATTACTAACATCCAATTGATTAAGTTTCCATCCTCGAGAGACAGCAATGGACAACACCACGCGAATGGTAGTGGGTTTAATAACCGGACTGAAAGTTTCATTATAATCAAGACCAAATTCTTGAGTGAACCCTCTTGCCACTAGCCTGGCTTTATACCTGTCAAGAGACCCATCTGCCTTTCTATTGACTTTGAAAATCCAGCGACAACCAACAACATTACCAGTAGATGGAGGCGGGACGAGATCCCAAGTATGATTCTGTCTCAGGGCTAACATTTCAGCTTCCATGGCTTCTTTCCATTCTGGATACCTGATAGCATGTGTAAAGGATGAGGGTTCTAGAGTAGGATGAGATGGAGCAGTAGCTAAATATATCTTAGGCTTGGGATAGGGACGTAAGGTCATAACATGGGTTCGACGCGGAGGTGAGGTCGGGGCAGGTAAGTTGGTTGGTGTGGCAGGATCTGGATGAACAGGTTGGTCAGGTAGGGGCACAATCGGAGGAGATGAGGTTGGTTGAGTGGACACATTAGGGGACGAGTGGGTATGTGAGGCCGGGTCATTGGAGTCCAAGGTATTAGGTGATGGCTACACATGATCAGAAGATTGTAAGTGAAGTAAAGATGAAGAGGACATACCAGAGAGATTTGTATCCTGCCGAGGAGGAGATGGTAGTGGAACCATAGTCTGAAGCGTTGGAATAGAAGGAGGAACCGATGATGAGGGACTAGAATCAGAACAAGCAACAGAATTTAAAAGGAAACACTTGTTCATCAAACCGAGCATGACGAGAAACATATAATCGACCTGTGGTTAAGTCAAGACATTTGTAACCCAAATGAGACGGTGAATAACCCAAAAAAACACAAAGTTTGGACCGATAATCGAACTTATGCTTATTGTAAGGCCGAAGTAATGGATAGACTGCACATCCGAAAGTTTTAAGAAAAGCAAAATCAGGAGAAGTATGATAAAGTAGAGTAAAAGGGACATGATTGTTTAAAGATGAACTCGGAAGTCTATTAATAAGAAACACATCAGTCTCAAAAGCATATTCCCAATATTTTAGCGATGCCCCAGAGTGAGCCAAAAGAGCAAGTCCGGTATCAACAATAGCTCGAATCTTACGTTTCGCGGTCTCATTTTGTTCATGAGTATGTGGACAAGCAACACGATGTCGAATACCTACTGATTGAAAATATGTATTTAAAGTACGATATTCACCACCTCAATCTGAATTTAAAGAATTAAGTGTTGAATTAAATTGTTTATCGACAAAGGACTGAAAAAGATGAAACTTGGCAAACACATCACTTTTATTATAAATTGGGAAGAACCATGTAAACAACGAGTAATCATCAATAAAAATCACAAAGTACTTGAAACCTGACACAGATTGCATCGGAGCAGGTCCCCAAACATCAGAATGAACGACATCCAAGGGAGAACTGCTCCTGTTATTAGTCAAAGATAAAGACAACCGATGAGATTTTCCCAAGCAACAAGCATGACACTGACGAGACAAGGAACGAGTCTTCGAACACGGAAGCTGAAACTGACGAACTATACGCTGAAGAGACTGATAGTTAGGATTTCTGAGACGAGCATGCCAATCCTCCAGGGTGGAGAGAAAAATAGCAATTGACGACGAAGAAGAAGGAGGCTCGAACAACCTGTAGAGACTACCATTACTCGTTCCTCGGAGTAGAACCTTCTGGGAGACCTGGTCCTTCACAAAACAATCCTTATCAGTAAATTCAACAGCACATTTATTGTCAAAACATAATCGTTTAATAGACAACAAAGGTTTGGTAATATGAGGGACACAAAGGACATCATTAAGATACAACGAACGATCAGTGGCAGGTAAAGAACTAGAACTAGTGTGGGTAATAGGAAACCCTGCCCCATTACCAACAATCAATTTATTCATACCTTCATATGGATGGGTAGTGCTTAGGAAGGAAAGGTCAGGGGTTACGTGATGAGTGGCACCAGAATCAGGTAACCAGAATGCATGAGAAGCCTGTTGTGAATGTGGAGTAGCAGAATAATGACCCTGAGGCTGATGAGAGAAGTCATGACCACGACCACCTGATTGATGTTGTTGATGGTGCTGTTGAAAAGAGGAATCACGACCAAAATTCTGAGCATGCTGATTATAAGACGAATCAAAGCGGCGGCGACAAGACGAGACAAAGTGATTGGAGAGTCCACAAATCTGACATGGGGCACGGACGTTGTTGAACCCGCGACGACCTATGTTTCCATTACCTCGACCACCACGGCCCCGATAGTGAGATGCAGAACCTGAATGAGAAGAGCTAGTATGTGGTGCAGGAGAATTGGCACTAGTATGTGTCACATTAGAAAAAGGAGATGAGGCAACTTGAGAATTAAGCAAAATTTCATATGATACAAGTTGGCCATGTAATTCTGAAAACGGAACTGGATCGGGACGCTGTTGTAGTGCTCCCATAATACCATTATATTCCGAGCCCAACTTGCGAAACACAATCGCAGTGAAGTCTGAATCCGAGATAGGATTTCCAGCCAAGGCAAGAGAATCAGCTAGTGATTTAGCCTGATGGAGATATTGGCTAACAGACTTATCGTCTTTATTCAGACTATGAAGCTCAAGGAGAAGTTGAGTTCTCTGAGCATTACTCACAACACCATAGGTTGTGGCTAGAGCCATCCAGGCTTCAGCAGAGCTTTTAGCTCGAGTAAGGTGCTGATAGCACTCTTCAGAAACAGATGATAATATCCAAGAAAAAAGCATCTGATCCTTTTGAAACCAAGCTAAATATGCTGGATTAGGTGTGGGTGTACCTGACGCATCAGTATCAATAGTAGGCGCAGGAGCAGAACTAGTAGGAGCCAAAAATGAATGGAGATCAAGCATATTCAGCAATGGTTGGAATTGAAGATTCCACGGAATATACGTCTTTGGTCCCGTCAGCTTGATCGCAAATGATTGATGAGGAACAGCCGATGGGAAAATGGGTGCGGCAGAGGACATGGAAGCAGCAGAGGTCGCCGTAGTGCTTGAGGAGGATGACGCAACAGAAATGGTCGACATTGAAGGAGGAAAAGGAAAAAATATCAGAGCTCTGATACAAGTCAATAACAGAGAATTGTATTGAATGAATGATGATCTATTTTTGTAGCAGTACAATGTATATATACATGAGGTGGTTATATGTAAGTAGGAGACTACAACTATATCACTACTAGAGATAAGACTTATCAATGTTAGAGATATCAAGTTTAAATCTTTGAATTCTTATCACTATTTGACAAGATCCAACTTTCAGCATGATTTCATGTTATTACCAAAAAGCACAATAAAACACCACACTTCTCATCCTCACTCACACATGCAAAACCATAATTGCATCTCACACATGAATCCAACACTTAACACATGCCATGTTATTACCTTAAACTGTACACTATATGTTCTAGAAAATCAACGATTTCTCTCAACGAATCAAGCTCCAAAATAGGTGAGAAACTAATTTTTACTTGCTCGATCATAATAGAAACAAGGAAAAACTCCAGGTACTAACTATCACCAACTTGTACATCTTAAAAACTTGTTGTTGACTTATTAGTCGATTAGATTGGGCCTGTATACTTAAAATAATTACACAAACTAACATTTTTCGTTAGAAATGACAGAAAACGTTAGAAAAAAACTCCAAGAACTAACTGTCATGTGACTGTTGAACTCAAAAACTAATTGTAGACTTGTTATTTTTTGGAGTTTTTCCTAACGTTTTCTGTCATTTCTAACAGAAAATGTTAGTTTGTGGAATTACCTTGAGTCTACAGGCATGATCTGATCGACTAATAAGTTAACAATCGGTTCTTGAACGGTATAAGTCGATGATAGTCAGTACCTGGTTTTACCCCTAAAAACAATTCGAGGATCAAGATCAAAATCTGTGTGTTCTTACACAATATGAAATACATGCTCTATGTTAGGTTCCTCATTTGTTCATTGCGATTTCAGCTAGGTTCCTCAACGAATCAAGCTCTAAACCATGCGAAAAAAAACTCTTGTTTCCTTACTTCTATCATCATATAATCATTTCGAATCAAAATTTGTGTGTTCTTCCAAATCTAAAATTCATGCATGTTTTAGGTTTTCTCTTCTGATATCGCGACGTCAACTAGTTGATAAAAATAGTGGTCATTATTGATAAACAACGTGTTACGCGTTGATAATTTATTTGCATACAAGTAATAACAGTATGTCGTTTTTGTCCAAGGTTCGACGAACACAAGCGTAGTTTGAGATGATAAAAACATGGTTTAACGAGATAAAAACATGTATTTAGAAGTGATAAAAATGCATGACAAATATGATTATATTTACTAACCTATAAGGTGATGAAAACTATGTGATGAAGGAACACTACACATGTGATGAAGTGATAAAACACTTGTACTTGAATGATAAAACATATAATGAGGTGGTAAAAAACATTCACTGTGGTGATAAAAAATAATATATTCAAACATGTAATAAAAATATAAAATAATAAAATATATTTGATGAAGATATAAAAATTGGATTGAGATTTGAATCCTTGAACACCACACTCGAAGTGCCAAGAAATTAGATGGGCCCAGAATGGCCTAAATAAACCATATCCAAAGTAAAGCCCAAAAGACTTTCCTACTTTGCCATAGTGCACAAACCCAACAAGTTAACTCCAATACCAAAACTGGCTTCGACTTCAACGACTCTGTTTCTGGTTCTCGAGCTCACCGAGTATTGACTCTCTCACGTCTCCGCCTTCTATCCTCAAGCCCTATTCAAATTTCAGAATTTCGAAGCTACTTCCGTGTGTTTTTCGACTCTCTGCTTGCTCAGAACTTGTTAATCTGCTCAGCTGCGTTTCCGGGAAGCCCTTAATTTGCCACTATCTTGTTGCGATTTATTCTAAACCCTAATTATCGTGCCGCGCAGCAGATTTTTTTCCCCCCAGAGATAGTGTCTAAGGCTGTTTAGGAACCCCTTTAAGCATTGATTCCCCCCGGAGGTTTTCTGGGGAATTTTCTTCAGTTTTGTTGTAGGGCAATAAGAGTGTTAAATTTTGATTTTGGGTTTCTGGGAAACTTTGAATCGTGATGTTCAATGGATTCGCTGCCTGTGATTTTCGATATCAGCTCGGATGATGATGAGCTCTGTTGTGATGAGCCAGAAGGGGACGACTATAATTGGCTGTCGGAGGTTCTGAAATCGGTGGATGGGCAGCCGCTTGATGACTCCGATGATGTGGTGGTGGTGACTGAAGTCAACCCTTGTAAGAGAGCCAAATTGTCGAAGCCGGTGGAGAAGGATTTTGATGAGGATTGTGTGATTTTGGATGGAGACCCGGAAAAGTCAGCTGGAGTTGTGAATGAGCCTGGAGCTGAATCTGATGAGTTGCTAATTGTTGGAGAAAAGGGCCAGGTACAGAATCAGAGCTTTACATGTTACTGTTGCTTGATTTTAGGTTCTATTATTATCTTTTCATTGTACCATATATTTGTGACTTCTGGGTTCACTGTATTATGTTTGCGTCGAAGTTGTTGAGAAATGACTGGTCAAAGTGAACAGCGCTGGTCAATACTGGCCATTCAGTATGGGAGTAGATTTACCAGCTTTAGGAAATAAGTTCGGTTTAAATATTTTTCCGAATGCTATGTTTGTTTGATGAATGAGAAATTAAGAGTAACGAAACTAAGATAAGATTTTGATGATGTCGGGTTTTGTTGTTGGTTATTGACTGTGTAATTTTGTTAGTAGTATCTTGCGATGCTTGTTCTGTTGATGATACTACCATGGCTCTTGGCACGCAATTGAGCTGAAAGCCTTAAACTTAATAATCTCATATTTAGAAACCTTAATTTGCTTGCACCTTGTTTCTCTTTGTTAGGACCAGCATTTAATCAAAGTTATGATTAGTAGTTTTCCTTTTGGGGACTAAGTTATTTTTTGTATTTCATTCTTATTCATCTTTGGTAGTCAAGCGTGGATTTGGTAAAAATATGGTACACTATTTATGCTCAACCTTATTTTATCCAGCTTTGCTGTGTTACGTTTTTCTTACAAGGGTAGTAATATTATATTGTTGTATCTGGTCGTGCACATTTCTTAATTTTTTTTTGTCATCTTTACCAAGCCAGGATTAAATGTTTTTTTTTCTCGTCAAACCTTTTTCTTTCACCCCTCCAATGTTTCCAGCAATTGGGCTCTGGAGCATGGAAACTGAGATGTCAGGTTCATACAAGAGCACCCATCGGATGATGGTTACTCGCCAAGTATGTGCTGAAATCTTCAGGTTCTGTAAATTTCTGAGACTTGCACTTAACTTATTAATATAAATAGAAGATTGCCCTTTGATGGTCCAGTGTTCTCATTTTTTTGTATCAAAACACGATTATGTAATCCTGGAACTCAACAACTGCTACTACCTTGATTTTATTGCACTTGGGATTCATTACACGACTATGTAATCCTTAACTTATCTTTGTAACATTCACTAGCTTGGATTGTCTCATGCAAAACCTTTTCCCTCCATTTTTTTACTGTGATTAGTTCTCTCTTTGACCTATAATGTAACTATGCTAGAACAATCTACTGAATAGCACATTAATTCTTCATTTGGTCCACCTGCAGGTTGCATGCCGAGACTTCCCCCATTCAAGGCAGGATTGTGCTAAATTTCCTTTCAATTCCACTCCACATGAAAGTCACTGTAACCTGGTAGGTTTATGGGGGTACTCTTTTGACTTTTTCATCTGTTAACTCTTATTGCAATCATATTGGATGTTACTTTTTCTAATGGATTATATTCTGATGTTTGTTGCTGCCGTAATCCAGTGCCATTGTTATGTCTGTGACTCTATTGCACCGTGCAAATATTGGGGCAAGGGCTTGTCATATGTTGACCATTGTCACGCTACTGAGAAAGAAGAAAGATGGAAGCTTCAGAGAGAGAATCGTAAGCAGAGGAAAAGAGCTCTGCCATCAGTTCCAAAACTGCCCCCCTGTGTTTCACAGTCTAGGTCGCATCCCCAACTTGGTCAAGTTTCTCAGATAAACCAGGTCAGACAATATAACCAAGTTCCACAACATAACAATATTCAGCCAAACACCATTATCAGATCAACATCCAACCCCATCATACCGAATCAGGCCCCAAGGCCGACTATGGTCCGTGCCTGCACTGCATTAGCATCCAACCCTGCTATACAAAATCAGGCTTCCAGGCCGACTGTGGTCCGTCCCTACACTTCATTAGCATCCAACCCTCTTATACAGAATCAGGCCGCCTCCAGGCCGACTGTGATCCGTCCCTACACTTCATCAGCATCCAACCCTGTTACACATAATCAAGCATCCAAGCTGACTATGATCCGTCCCAACACTTCATCAGCATCCAACCAGGTCATACAGAAACAGACCTCCAAGTCGACTGTGATCCGTCCCTGCACTTCATCAGCATCCAACCCTGTTACACATAATCAAGCATCCAAACTGACTATGATCCGTCCCCACACTTCATCAGCATCCAACCACGCTATACAGAATCAGACCTCCAAGTCTACTGTGATCCGTCCATGCACTTCATCAGCATCCAACCACATTATACATAATCAGACCTCAAGGCCAAATGTGATCAGTGCCTGCACTTCATCAGCATCCAACCCCGTTACACAAAATGAGGTCTCTAGGCTGAATGTGATCCGTCCGTGCACTTTGTCAACATCCAACCCCGTTAAACAGAATGAGGCCTCCAAGCTGACTATGGCCCGTGCCTGCACCCCATCTACCAATGTTGGCACTCCAAGGGTCAGAAATCATAGTGGAGGCTATGTGGCAGAACAAACTATGGCCAGAAACAAAATCCAACCTCATTTGGTTTCCCAACAGCCAGTAGGCATCAAAAATAGTGTTTTGATGCAGAAGGAAAGAGGTCACAGTATTGGTAATCCAGGCGCCAAGTATATCCCTTCTCAAAGAACCCATCAAAGATCTCTGTCTGTTGGGGGTGCTTTGCCAACAAATCAACCGGGGTATGGTTCTTCTCCCAGCGTTAACCATGCTCATGTGTTGCAACTATCTAGAACTAGAAGTCACCCGTCAACACATCAGCCGTTAAATGACAGAAGTGGGTGTTTGGGAACGAGCGCCGGTATGAATCTGCAATCAGGCACATGTCAAGTTCAAGACTTCTCTCAAACAAGCGTAGGAAACACGTTTCCCAATACCGTGCCTTCTCAGGCTCAAGTCCAGGCGCAGCCTATTTTACAGTCAAATGCCAGTCAAAATGGCCCAGCTTGTCAAGTCCAAGGCAACCAACAGCCTCCTCCAGTTGGTAATTTTCCACTTGAAAGTGCAATGCCTGAGTCCAACTTTCCACTTCCTGCAAGCAGCAACATAAGCTTGCCAAACTTTGACTTTGAGAAGTGGCTTTTGGATAGTGAGCCTTTGCAAGATAGTGCTGGAGATCTTTCAGAGGCAGGAATGCTCGGTTTTGATTTCGAGAACTGGCTTCTGGGGAATGAGCAGGTGCCATAAGGGTGGCATGACTGATGTTTTTCAGAATGTTTTGTGAATTGGGTTTAAACTAAATAGGTGCAGATTTGGTAACATGATGTTCTATTGTTTTTTTACCACATTGTAGGGAAGGGAAGAGATGTGGTTTAACCACAATTGATATGGTGATGTACAGAGAGGATCCTCAAGTAGTTCTGATTTTCATGCATATTGAATGCCATGAAGAGATTTATCATTTAAGTATGGGGATAAATCTATCATGAATGTCTTGTAAATTGTAATGATCTACTTGAGATTCATTCAAATTTTAGTTTTGGCTTATATATATACAATGTCCTTTTATTCAATTCAAATTAAGATTATTTATCTTCATGTTGATCTTGATTCAAATTCATATTATTTGATTTGATTCATATAAGATACATTAATAGATCTAAAATGGTATTGTTATCATTGTTGTTGAATAAAGGGATGATATTGAAGATATTTTTAACTAGGGTAAACTACAACTACCTATCCCAAACTTGTAGCGTTCAACTGATACTTACCCTGAAGTTTTTTTGTAACTGATACCTACTCAGATGTTTAGTTATTTAACTGATAGCCCAAGCAGACAGCTAAAATGACGAAAATGCCCTCAATAATTTTTAAAAAATAAAACTGAAGTGATTTTTTAAATAAAACTGAAGTGATTTAATAAGTACATATATATACCTAACAAAAGTGATTTTTTTATATATATTTTTAAAATAATTACTGAAATGCAGTTGAGGGTATTTTCGTCATTTTAGCTAAAAATTTGAGTAGGTATCGGTTAATAAAAACTTTATGGTAGGTATCGGTTAAATAACTAAACATCTGAGTAGGTATCAGTTACAAAAAAACTTTAGGATATGTATCAGTTAAACGCTACAAGTTTGGGGTAGGTATTTGTAGTTTACCTTTTTAACTATAAGCAATTTCTACTTAAGATACCTAATAACTATCAAATTCACTTGAAAGATACTTTAACCATAAAAAATATCACGTTAGTATTTTCCGTTCATTTTTGGATGGAAAAATGATCATGTACTCTTAGTTAAAAAAATACCAAAAATACCCTCATCACTTTTAAACTCTAAATACCCTCCTCTCTCATCTCAGGTGGTGTTGGTCGGAAACTCTCTTTTTACGGCCCACAGAAATATCTCATCCTAGAGTATCCTTAACTGACACATTAGCCAACTCTATTTCCTTCTTCCGACCACGATTGGTGAGCATCATCAAAATCGACCCAAAAAGCCTAAACATGTGATTTTTGTGGGTGTGGATGTGTCACGATGACTTCATCTGCAAGAAAGTTAAGGATTCAAGAATTTCTTAAACGGTGTGTTTGGGGGAGGATGACTATGATTGAGAGAGAGATAAAAATGACACGTGTCTTGTTGTTATTGAGTCCTAGAGAACAACTGTTATCGTTTCTCCTTTGTTGTTGGTGGTCATGTAACTAGGTACACGAGGATGGTCTTAGCTTTGTCCGACGGTCAACTATGTAACTCTTGTGTTGGAATGGTTCTTGATTCTCTTTGAATAGCTCGTCCAGACGATTCTATCATTGTATTTTGGATACATAGTTCCAAGCCTTGGTTGATGTGATTTAATTATGGGGAAAAAAGAATAGAACTTGTATACTCCACGCCAATACTGTACAGAAGTTAGGGGTGTAAACGGACCAAGTACCCTGTCCGTTAGTAATTTAAGAATCATGTCCGCTCATTCGGGTTCGTAATTTTTATGTCCGCATCCTGTCCTGATGAATTATAAATCCCGGGTTTTTGTCCTTCTAGATACGGATTGGATTGGATCGGTTTCGGATTTTACCCCTGACCCTAAACCATAATCATATTCAAATCAAACTAATATGCTCGAATTCAAATTAAAAATGAATCAATCTAATTTTTTTCAAATAAAATCATTTTAACAATGACTCAAAATAATATTATATTAAAATCAAACTTAGATGCTTGATATCAAATAAATAGTGAATCTAACTAATTTTTTCAAATAAAATTATTTTAATAATGACTTAAAATTATATTATATTAAAATCAAACTTATATGTATTAAAATCAAGTTGATATTCTTGAAATCAAATTAATATGCTTGAAATCTAATTAATATATTCAAATAAAATCATTATAATAGTGACTCAAAATCATATTGTATTAAAATCAAACTAATATGTTTAAAATCAAATTAATTGTATTAAAAACAAACTAATATGCTTCAAATAAAATTAAGAATGAAGAAAACTATTTTTTTAAACATGATATGGAGGAAAAATCAAATAGAAACCACTCCTTAACGTAAAAACTGTGTGAACCAATCCAAGCCATTCATTTTAAGAATGGATGGATGAGATGCAATTGATTTGTTGACTTGTTAACTGCAAAAAAACATCACTTTTTAGTAAGAGGTAAGGGCTTTTTAGTAAAACCATCATATTTTTTTTTACCAATTCACTAATTTAATTTTTCCCGCTTCGTTTGAACTCCGACTGGCTTCAAACTTGTGCCATTAGTTTTGTTTTTTCAAGGGATTTCTATCAAGATCAGTCATGAATATATTTTGAAGCACGAAAAAAAATTATTTTCGGGGTTGATTTTTTTAAAAAAAGTTAAGTCTGGGTAATTTTTATCAACACTATACACTGGGTTTATCAACACTATACACTGGATTTATCAACACTATACACTGGATTTATCACCTCATTTTCCAAAATCGAACATGATTTTTATCACATCATCACATGTTTTTTATGAACACTAAGCACTAGTTTTATCAACACTAAACACTATATTTATCATTAAATTACATGTGTTTTTATCATCTCATCACATGTTTTTTTATCAACACTAAACTCTAGGTTATCAACCTTATTTCGGGGCTGATTTTAAAAAAGTTAAGTCTGGGTAATTTTTATCAACACTATACACTGAGTTTATCAACACTATACACTGGGTTTATCAACACTGAACACTAGTTTTATCACCTCATTTTTCAAAATCGAACATGATTTTTATCACATCATCACATGTTTTTTATGAACACTAAGCACTAGTTTTATCAACACTAAACACTATGTTTATCATTACATTACATGTGTTTTTATCATCCCTTCACATGTTTTTTTTATCAACACTAAACTCTAGGTCATCACCCTTATTTCGGGGCTGATTTAAAAAAAAAAAGTTAAGTCTGGGTAATTTTTATCAACACTATACACTGGGTTTATCAACACTATACACTGAATTTATCAACACTGAACACTAGTTTTATCACCTCATTTTCCAAAATCGAGCATGATTTTTATCACATCATCACATGTTTTTTTGTGAACACTAAACACTAGTTTTATCAACACTAAACACTATTTAGCACTAGTTTGATACCCCGATATAAAAAAATTATTAGTGAAGATTTATCAACACTAAACATTGTTTTTATCACCCCAATATAAATTTTTATTTTCGTGCTTCAAAATATATTCATGACTGATCTTGATTTAAAGTCATTGGAAAAAGAAAAATATTGGCGCAAGTTTGAAGCTAATCGGAGTTGAAACGAAGCGGGAATGATTAAATTAATGAATTGTTGAACAAAAAAATGGACACTTGTCCACATGACACCATTCTATTACAATTATGCCCTTGCTTGTGTGAGAAAGTAAGAAAGTGGCGTGATTTTTGGTTGAATTGGGGTGATGATGTGTCATTATGGTGAACGTTGGATCTAAATGATGGGTTGCTAGGATTGGTTCACACAATTTTTAGGATAAGAGGGGTTTCTATTAGATTTCTCCTCACATGATATGTATTATAATCAAATAATTTACACTCCATACATAAGATAACTATTATATGGTATGTTTTGGACCGGTCCGGGTAATATTCGAAATCCGACAAGTTTCAATTATACACGAATTTCTGAACCGAATATTGTTTTGTTATCATCTTGATCGTTTTTTGGATCGGACATGTCTTTTTCTGGATCCATGTTTTTAGTCACACCCCTAAAAGTAGCACAAGTTTTAAAGTTTGTGTATGTGTATGTTTTAAAATCTTCTCTCTTTTGCCCTAAATTGTTGTTATTTTGTCCTAAATTTACTGAATAATACAAAATATTTTTTTTTGACAAAATGATAAAGAAAAATAATATTAAAGAATTAAGAAAACTGATTAAAAAAAACTGATTTATATATAAAAACTGTTTTTAAAATAAAACTAATTTGTGAAAATAAAAATATGTTTTTTAAAACAATAACTGATTTTTTAAAAATAAAACTGATTTAAAATACAAAAAGAAAGAATTCAAATAATAATAATGAGTTTTTAGAATAAAAATCTGTTTTTTTACAATAAAAATTAGTTTTTAGAAAATAAATCTGATTATTTAAATAAAAATTATATATTTATAAAATAAATAAATAAAAAGAATTTTTTGAAAACTAATGGCATGATTTTAAAATTTTGATTGTTAGTAAAGATATTTTATCTTTTCCGAATGGAAAACCAACCTTTTAGGCCATAATAAACATTTCTAGAAAAAAAATTAGCATAAAGGATTTCATCTATAAGGAACTTGAAAGAGTGACATAGAGTAGAGATCGTTGAAAAAACACAAGAGGGTGAGACAGAATCTTGAGCAATATGTTCGAGACGTTAGCCTTATTACTAGATACCCGACTAGTCAAGGTGAGCAAAGTTGAGGTAGATCCTCCTAAATATAGGCGTCCGCGTTCAGGTACGACGCTTAATTCTTGACTTGACATAAAAATTCTCGTAGTGCCTTAAAAGCATAATGATCTCTCGATGGAGACTATGGCGGGCAACTGGGGAAGTACTTGCATCCAGGGAGAACACCTGGAAAAAGGGGATGTTGTGGGTCGAGTTGGCTCAAACCTTGGTAGGACGAAGTGTGTGTCTCCACACACACCCCGTTGCTCGGTCGCACTCTCATTAGCTGCGGTGCAACCCTCGCTTCTGTAGTCCCGAAATTACATTCCCAGCTCCGGGCAAGGGGGTGCTTTTTGTACCTCAGAGAGGGGCCCCTCCCGGAATCAGGGCGGGAAGTACGGGGAGAAGAAGATTTTCAAGGCCGAACAAGGACATCGTCTAGTTAGACAGAAGATCCTTTGATTTTTCGACCCTAGATGGCCTCCCTCCTTTGGAAGTCGGGAGTAGGGAAATGGACTGCGGGTCACATTTTTCCAGCTTTGGAGTGCATCAGAACGTTAGGCAAGAAATCTTGTGGTGGAGAAACTGTTAGACATCTGAGTGGTGCAATACCCTGCTGGATGATGCGCGTATGTGAAGCTAGTTCCAGTCTCCAAGGCTAAAGTCTCAGTGAGGGTTCACCTTGATCTAGGTAACAGAACCAAACGGGGCATAACAACCCCATGTACTGGTGCAGATGCTAGCGAGTCGGATGTGGAAAAAATTGGTGGAGTTACCGACTGAGGTTGGGGTAGTGCCCATATCTGCGGCCCACGAAATGGGTAGCAGGAGCAAGTGAGGCCCATCTAAACCCGTCATTCTGGGGGAATCGGTTGTAGTGGTGGTTTGGAATCAAGCGGTCAGGCCGACCGTCGGTCATGCGGGGCCGGACATGGATTATCTCTGGTGATGGAGAATGCGCGTAGGTACGTCCTCCCCAATCTCTATTAGATGTGTGGTAGGTATTCCTTGAGAAGTATGAGGATTCTCCATCGCAAATCGAGGCTCATGTCCTGCGTCGAGTTTTAGAGTTGGGTCAGCCATAAGGGGATCGGTGAGGACGGGGCTCGAGAGCCAGGTTGAACTTCGGTTGAGGTTGGTGGTGAGGGAACCAGGTCAAGAAAATATAGGGGATCGTCGGGGAAGAGAGTCGTGACTTCGGTCGATGGGTTCTCAATCGTCGGTGGAAACTGGCTGACCTTCCAAGTGTCGCCTTTGGGTAGTGGTCTCGGGTTCCGCCCCTAGGGAGGTGGTATCGACTAAGATTCGTGGGGGGAATTTGTCATGACGATAGCCCATTGGATTGGCGGGAAAGCAATGGTTGCACTTATGGTCGTCGACATCAACATCGATAGTGGTTAGGGAGGTTGAGAGAAGGGCGTCATACCTTCTTCTTCATTCAGATCGATTTAATAAAGATCTCCGCTGAAAAGGGTGTGAGCCGAGGACACGATGTTGATTGCCTGAGGCGACAAGCTATAGACGATTGTGTATGTGACAATGATGAATGTGGGGAATTGGGAGATACTATAAGAGTACACCAATGAGCGGACAGAGAGAAAAAAAAAACTGACAACCCTAAAACGATTTTTAAATTTAAAATAATATTTCTAAAAATTAAAATACCTCTCAAACAAATTTCTTAGTTAAAACTTAAAACACCTTAAATAAAAATCACTTATAATTAAAAGTACCTATAAGTAATATTTTCCCTTAAATAAATACTACAATCCCAACCTGAAAATTAGGATCAATAAATAAATTCAAATGCTACTACTTATTCTTAATTTCACCAACAATCTCTCCTTAATTTCGGACTTCAGTTACTTGATTACAAATTTTGCCATGGAATGCTCGGCCGACCATCTTGCTCATCTATTGGGCGGGTCCGCCGCGAATGCCACCGCCGCCGGCTACATCTGCGACCAATTCAAGGCCGTCTTTGGTAAGCTCAGCGACACGACGTACGCAGTCGACAGCACCTACCTCCTCTTCTCCACCTACCTCGTCTTCTCTATGCAGCTCGGCTTCGCGATGCTCTGCGCCGGCTCCGTCCGCGCCAAGAACGCCATGAACATCATGCTCACTAACGTCCTCGACGCCGCCACCGGAGGAATTTTCTACTACGTCTTCGGATTCGCCTTCGCCTTCGGAACCCCCTCCAACGGCTTCATCGGCCGCCACTTCTTCGGCCTGAGCGAGTTCCCGGCGCCGGAGTACGATTACAGCTATTTCCTCTTCCAATGGTCCTTCGCCATCGCCGCCGGAGGGATTACGAGCGGCTCCATCGCCGAGAGAACCCAATTCGTGGCGTATTTGATCTACTCATCGTTTTTGACTGGGTTCGTGTACCCAATCGTTTCTCACTGGTTCTGGTCCCCTGACGGGTGGGCAAGCGCGGGTCGGGTCGACGGGTTGTTATTCGGATCTGGCGTCATCGATTTCGCCGGCTCAGGCGTCGTTCACTTGGTTGGGGCCGTTGCCGGCTTCTGGGGAGCCTTAATCGAAGGCCCGAGAATCGGACGGTTCGATCACGAGGGCAAAAGCGTAAAAATGCGCGGCCACAGCGCGACGCTCGTCGTTTTGGGGACATTCCTGTTGTGGTTCGGATGGTACGGGTTCAACCCGGGTTCGTTCGGAACCATCCTGAAGGTTTACGGGTCGTCCGGGTCGGATTACGGCCAGTGGAGCGCGATCGGGAGGACCGCCGTGACGACGATGCTCGCCGGGTCCACGGCGGCGCTGACGACGCTCTTCGGGAAGCGACTCCTGGTGGGGCACTGGGACGTGATCGACGTCTGCAACGGACTCCTCGGCGGGTTCGCGGCGATCACCGGCGGGTGCTCGGTGGTGGACCCGTGGGCGGCGATCGTGTGCGGGTTCGTGGCGGCGTGGGTGTTAATCGGGTGCAACCACCTCGCGGAGAGGTTCGGGTACGACGACCCGCTGGAGGCGGCGCAGCTTCACGGGGGGTGCGGCGCGTGGGGGATGGTGTTCACGGGGTTGCTGGCGAAGAAGGAGTACGTGGCGGAGGTGTACGGGGGGTCGCCGGAGAGGCCGTACGGGGTGCTGATGGGCGGAGGAGGGAGGTTGTTGGCGGCGAATGTGGTGATGATCGTGGTGGTGGTGGGGTGGGTGAGCGTGACGATGGGCTCGGTGTTTTTTGGGCTGCACAGACTGGACCTTTTGAGGATCTCGAACGACGCGGAGATGGCCGGGATGGACCTGACGAGCCACGGTGGGCTTGCGTATCACGATCAG
The DNA here is from genome assembly GCA_963921825.1 of Erodium maritimum. Classification (NCBI taxonomy): domain Eukaryota; kingdom Viridiplantae; phylum Streptophyta; class Magnoliopsida; order Geraniales; family Geraniaceae; genus Erodium; species Erodium maritimum. Next base: position 9,321,423 of record OY997595.1, read on the forward strand.
GCCCAAGAGGAGACCCGAAAGAGGAATAATGATACGACGTCGCTTCCTCTATAGATTCATTCTCTACAAAAGTCATTCGAAGTGTATTGTACAGTCTAGTGGTTTTAGATTTTTCTTGGAGCTAGATTTGTTTAATAAAATGGTTATCTTGCTACTGCATTTCATAATCACAAAAACAACACAACTCTACTATTGAGTTTTAACACCATTGGATTATTATCCTTATTTTGAGTGTTCACTAAAGAGAGTCGGCTGAAAAAGACTTTAGAAAAATTGCAACGGTTTTAATTCTACCTTACCGTAGCGGGTCTATTATACTTATCCGTATCACTTGATTTTGTTGTTCTTGTTTTGCTTTTTCTATTGTATTTCCGGCTCTTCTAAAACTATGGGTTCCTCTTTTGTATATGTTTTTGTTATTTTATTTTTCTCTAATATAAAAAAAAAGTGGTGCTGCATAAGGTAAATGACCCCCTTAAACCTTTACATCACCTTAACAAATTTTTGTTTGAGTTAGAAATAATCACATATGACAAAACTCTATTTCATCACCCGATCTACACAAAATGACAACATGCGTGTTTAAGAGCATTCATTCATAATGTGTGGTGATTTGTTGTTTGATTGAACCTAATTGTCCATCCAATCACGAATTGTCTTTGCATAAATCCGTCGAATTCAAGCCCATGAATTTGTTGCCAAAGTCAACTGAATTAAGATTCAACCACCAACAACCAATCTTTCATCGTCACATATTTAATTCGTAGGCAGAAAAGAGTAGATGGAAACCTATAACTCTTTCATTCCCCCTATAAAATCAACAATAACATCTCATGTTCACCTTCTTCATTTATCAGTTCTATCCTGACGGTTCTATCGACTCTTACCAATACTCTTTATTTTCTACATCGCATGCAAATGTTAAACGACAAGTTAGTAACAAACGCTTGAATACATTCACATATTATACAAATGGAGGAAGAGCTCACACGCAAGACGGAAGAAAATGAAAGTGGTACATCAAACAATCGTCCATTGCATCATCGTGTCTCCATTCCCACGGGAGCTAAAGCAGGAGACGCACGTCTCATGACATATCTTTATGACGAGGAGGGGACCTTATTTGTTTCATCATACATGTGCTTGTGGTTTGAAAGTTTTACCCCAAAGCTATCATAAGAGTGATATTTGATTCCACAATAAAGTGAGACCAGCATTACAAAATACAAGGTGAAGACAAGCAACAGAATCCATATAGAAGAAGCTTGTTACAGAAGAACCTGTGATATGGAAAAGAAACTCGGGGAATTTCTTCCTAAACTTCCATTTTAAGCACGCAGCGGAGGCAATCCCCTTGGTGCAGGAGATCAAACGCCTCGTTGATCTCCCCCAGACTCAGATTGTGAGTCACATACTCATCCACCTTGATTTCCTGTCACACATACGCATCATAAGACCAAATCTTATATCAAACGGATTGGATTGAATTGAATGTGTTATAACCTTTTTCATGTACTTGTCTACGAGCCAGGGGACTTGTGAGCGGCTCTTGAAGCCACCAAATGCAGTTCCTTTCCAGACACGACCGGTCACCAGCTGAAAAGGCCGAGTGGAGATCTCCTGCCCTGACGCTGCTACGCCCACAATAACCGATGTTCCCCATCCCTGTGTTTTCACCAGATTGTACCAAGTGAGTTTTATCCTCCATAGTTGCATTACTTGTAAATTGAGCATCACTCACCTTGTGACAACACTCCAATGCAGCTCTCATTATAGACACGTTTCCAATGCACTCAAAGCTGTAGTCCACACCACCGTCAGTGAGATTAACGAGAACTTCCTGGATTGGTTTCTTATGGTCCTTTGGATTCACAAATTCAGTCACTCCAAATTTCTTTGCTGCAATTAACAATACATAGTAACTAAATATGTTAGCAGGAACCAATTGGAATATATGCATATCACAGATTAGCCTCAAAGGTACCTCTATCGAACTTCTTGCTGTCGATATCTACCCCAATTATGCGCGAGGCACCAGCTGCTTTGGCGCCCTCAGCAACCTATCAAGTTATAATCAATTACTTATATTTCCACAATGCAACAACAACAACAAAAAAACTATACAATTTCAACAAAATAACTTACTGCAAGCCCAACAGTTCCAAGGCCAAAAACAGCTACAACAGACCCTGCTTCCACTTTCGCCGTGTTCCAAACAGCTCCAAGACCTAAAATACAGCGCATCAATGTTATAATAACTACATCACAACGTGAATACCTCAGGGTACTTTTTTGCAATTACTCCACTGATAAATATATCATAAACAAGAACATCATTTGAAGTGGCAAGGATAAGTTTTTTAGAAGAGAACACCAATGAGTTCAGAGTTGAGAATGTAAAATCTATACCAGTAGGAACACCGCAACCGAGCAGGCATACTTTGTCCAGAGGAGCCAGTGGATCAATCTTTGCAACACTAACATCATGCACAACGGTGTACTGGCTAAACGTGGAGGTTCCCATGAAATGGTAGATGGGCTTGCCATTGACTGAGAAACGAGTCTTGCGGTCAGTCATCATGACTCCAACCCCGGTAGCGGCCCTAACCTTGCCACAGAGGTTTGTCTTGCCAGATTTGCAAAACTTGCACTCTCTACACTCTGCTTGGTAGCACGGGATCACATGGTCTCCCGCCACAACTTCAGTTACGCCTCCACCAACGCTTTCAACAACCCTGTGGTGCCAACAAAACCTCATTTCAGTATCAACAGCATCATGGATTGAGCACATTCACAGGGTCATGGTCCATACCCAGCTGCTTCGTGCCCGAGAACACATGGGAAAAGACCCTCAGGATCCTACAATACAAACCACATACCAAATAAAGATAAGAAAATTTTATCTTGGTTTTCTCATATCATCATAGCAGTATAGAACTGTATCCTCAAATGCCTGTGCTATTTTTGAAATTGTAGCATCATTAGTTTACGAGATCAATACAAGTTTTCACTGTGAAGACAACACTAGCAACGGATAACTACAAAAACTGACCCCCCAACGACCTTTCCTCTAAAAAACTGACCCCCTCCTTTTATTACCACATACACAATTGATAAAAAGATCAATACCCCATGTACTTGTATGGGTGGTTCTCAAAGGAACACACTCGCCCCACATTCACTTCTAAATAATAAAAAATGGTTTTTGTTCCACAAACGTAAATACATAGGATATTGATCTTTTACCAGGTGTGTATGTTGCAGTGTTCTAAAATCTCGACTGGGTGTCGTTTAGGCGCCTGCCTAGGCGCCTAGAACAACTTTGTATGGTACACTGACTAAGTTAAAATAATTAGATGATCATGCAGAGTTGTTTGGTGTTGGTGATATTAGGGGTTGTGGTTGTTAGTTGTTTGGTGTTATTTTTTAGGTAATATAAATATTTGTTACTATTTTTAGTATAATGAAATTCATACTTTGTTTCTAATATATCTATTAAAAATTAAAAAAAATACAAAACCGATTAATCCCCGTCTAACTCTCGATTAATCCCCGAAGGTCCGACTAGCACCTAACGACTTTTAAAACCTTGATACGTCATAATAAAGGTGAGAGGAGTCTGTTTTTTTTAGAGGAAAGATCATTGGGTATGTTTTTGTACTTGACCCAAATATCAATTTGAAGTATTAAAAAAGAGAATATTCCATAATGGTCTCCACTCTCCAGAGGGTCCAAATTACAATTTAGTCCGTGTTGTTTCTGTTTTCCAAACTTAGCGGAGTAAAATGACATACCCTAAAGGGAAAAAATCAAAAATTGAGCTGAACCCATTAACAATCAGAATCAGATCGGATGTGAGGACTAAAAAGAGGTGCATGTAACTAATCAATGGGAAGCGAAATAAAACCTTGCCGGCCCAGGTGTAGGCGTCGGTGTGGCAGAGAGCGGCGAAGAGAATCCTGATCCGGACCTCACCGGCCTGCGGCGGATCCACCTGTACGTCCTCGATCACCAGCGGCTTATTGGGCTCCCACGCCACCGCCGCTTTGCACGTGATGGTTTTGCCCTGAGTAGCCATGTCAGTCTGATTTACAAATCAGAACCAACCAAGAGATGAGATCTATATTTCAGAGTTATGTTAGTGATGGTGAAGAATAGATAGTTATGAAGGAGTCAGTGGAGTGTGTACCTGTTACAGGACCCACTTCATTTTTCGTCCTCTACTCCTTTGGGCTCCATAGATCCTGTCTTTGTTTCACTTCCTTCAATTCAACCCCACCCTTTTAAGATTTCTAATCGATTATATCTTATCCCCCCCCCCCCCCCCCCCCCCCCCCCCCCCCCCCCCCCCAACAATTAATTCATTTTATTAATTATTTGGATAATTCCATTTACCAGCTCGTCCGTACTTTTTTTATATCAGCGAATCAAATATATAAATGAAACTTCTTCAGATAACGGAAAAAAGTATAGAGATCTAACTACATATCACAAAAACTTAAAGACGAACGCAGCCAATTATAAGGATACAACCACAAGACGGAGCATTGTCGAAAATACATAGCCTCAAGCCGGGAACAAACACAGATGGATCCTACACGGATCAAATAAGTACAAAGAATGAGCATTCATATGATAGAAACCTTCGCAATCAAACAAGGGAGCAAAGCATACACTAAGAGTCTAATTAACTAGATTTTACAACCATTAAACCCAAAACAATTAAAAAAGTAGAAGGTCTAATATCCGGATTTTACAATCATGGAGCACAGTAAAAGTACGGTCTGAAACCCTAATTTTCCAACCATTAAGCACAAACGATAAGAACTTGAACTGGACGATTACTTAATAAAGAATAACACCCTGTCTCATCAGGTGCATCATCTTGTCACAGACTGGAAGACGGAAACTAACAAGTAACAAGTCATCAGCCAACACCGCAAACGACAAAGACAGTCTTGAGGGTAAAACCCATCTGAACTCAGATGATCCAAAATGGATAAACTGACTGAACAACTAAGAGGCACAATGACCACACCATAAACCAACGAGCCCTAACCACAAATGGAGAGGGAGCAGTTGAACACCACTCAACTAACGATAAAAGGACAAAGAGAGGACACTAACTTGAGCAGGAGAAAAGAACAACTAGTACCAACCACACATCAAATGATCAAATTCACGATGATCAACACCGGGAACGATGAAGAAACGCGTCCCATGACCAGATTTGAAACAAAATGCAATGTGAGCAAAAGAGCCACCAGCAGCGACCAGATCAGGACCACAATGATCAACACCCTGGAGAATGAAGAAGTGCGTCTCACGTCCGGAACCGAAGTAGTCACCGATGACGACTCGAAAGAGGGTCCACCAAAGTCACCACAAACAACAAATCAACGGAAGAGACGGGAAGTCCGAAAGCCAACACCTAAAATCTGACCGAAGTCCTTGTGACTTCTTACACCACAACCACCACACAAAGCAGTGAATAACAGTATTCCAACCACCAAGGGTGGAATTTCGATAACACGGTTAAACCCAACTCCGTGTATGCAAGAATAAGGCATTTAAAATGAACGTCCATCTGGCCACGCTCACGGACCACCACAACAGCTCCCACACACTTGGAACACCAGAACAACTCCTCCACAAAAACTTCACCACAACTACTAAGGAAGCAACAAAGAAATACCTGAAACTCCGGCACCCAGAAAATTGAGAAGAGAAGCCCGACACGAGCTCCGACCAGCTAGCTTTACCCCGAACAGACCAACCCTGAGGTCGGGAAGGAACTCTCGGCTTGGAAAGCAGATTTGAAAAAATCCCGATCTAGAACCAAGGGAAGACTGGAGCTCATGTGACCGGTAAATGAGGTAGTAGACGACTCTGGGCGACAGTAGTTGTCCGACCAACAACAAATCTTCAAAGTCGAGGCCATGAAATTGAGCAGAGGTCGCGACTCAGTATAGAGAACTTCCACGGAGTACACCAGTCAGAGCAACCACCAACCCAAACTTGTAAGAACGACCTGGCAACTAGCACTGCCACTGAGAGGTCGAGCAGGGTAACGAAACAGGGGGGAAAAGGAAAAAAGAAAAGAACAGGAAGAAGGGGGAAGAAGGAGGGGTAACGATCGCACCGACGACGTTCGGATGTTCGGTTTTTGCAACTCGAGGTCCTAAACAAAAAACCCTAGCAATTTATATTCTTATATTTTTCTTAATTTACACCGTCAATGAAAAGTTATATTTTTTTTGTACAAAATAAGTCACATGCCAGGCAAATGTCACCCAAAATTTTAAAATTGTCACTTTTACACTTAAACTGCAATAGAATTTTTGCAAAAATAAAAAATATCTCTCAAAATGTTATTTGTTAGTAAAAAAAAAATATCCCTCAAATAGGGTATTCTATTTTACCAACGTGTTGTTGTTGACTATAAATAGGTCTTTCTTTTAATGCACAGTTAAATAGATCTTTTTCTTTGTTTTTAACTATATGATGGATGATACAATTAAAGAAAGCATAAGTATACAAATTTCTATGACTTTTTGTATAGGACACAAGTTACACAAACAAAACACTTGATGGTCATTTTTTTACAATTATCCCTAGTAAATATACAAAAAATAGTCCTAATAAATATACAAAAATAGACGGTACTGTGAAAATATCAAATATTTTGTAATTAGTTTGTGCAAAAAAATTATACTCCACGGTTAAAGACCGCATAAAATAAGTGGTTGGTAAGTAGAATCATTCTTATATTTTGAACACATCGATTATCGAGACTATAATTCACTCATCAAATGATCAAATTCACACGGACACCTTCAATTCAAGATAACTAAAAACGAGAACATGAAAATAAACATAAGGCACATGTTGTGAGGTGTGAACTGCCATAAGACCATGATGCATTCAGAAAGAAAAAAAGTTCAGCAAACGCTTTACAAAATCCAACAATAAATCGGGAAAAAGATGAACGAAACAGAAACATGAACAACACAGCTGCAAATTATTTGAGTCATACAGACTTGTTCTATAATTTACATCAATTCATCTGTTAGCACATGTTGCATCAAACATCCCAAGTGCCCCGTATCTCCATTGGAGCTTCCTAAGAGGTACAACAAACACCAGTGAACAAAGATACCGACAAGGATCGTGAATACAGGAACTCTTGCTATAAAGTTGCTCCAGCATTATACAGTATTGTTCGATGCAACACTGTGGGGACTACAGCAGCTTCTTAAACTATTTCAACCTGTGTACAGTTCAGGTATGTCATCAGTACCCGGAGGGAAAAATAGAAAAGTCAGTGTGCCATAAGTAACGTTAAGCTAAATGACTACTCTACTTGTCTTCTCTGGGGTCAAGGGGACAGCAAGGCGTGTGGATGCTACGAATCAGTGATTTAAAAGTGAAGAATAATAGAATAACTAATCCACTAATACTTCTGACACGGTTAAAGTTAAGAGCAAGAAACAATATTGTGTTTGTAAGTGCTTACCATTCCAAGCTTGATAAGTCCAGTTCATACGTAATGATGGGTTGCCGATATTTTAGCATTCTAAAGCATATGCCTGAACCTGTAGTCAGTGAGGAGAGATAAAAATAACAACCAATTAAAACTCACTTCAAACTGATGTCAACAACAAAAACGTGCTAACAACTTTTTTTGTTAGCCAAGAGAGCAAAATATAAACATTTGACTTCCTCAGGAAATTAAAATACTGAAAAGCAAGGGCAGGTGGGACAAAGAACACAGGTTGCTAGTTAGTTTTTCTCAAGGTGGTAAAGACTCTAGGCACTAGTCGGACAGATATAACCTTGGGAGATTAATCAGATTTGTATTTTTCTATTTAAATTATTTTTTATTAAATAAAGTATTGGTTAATTCAACAGCTAATTCGGTTCTATGCAAAGGGCATTAACTATTTTAAGTTTAAGTGTACGATCCCGACGAGAAACTTTGATAAAATGATGATATGTTTGATGTCATTATCTCAGTAAAGAGGAAAAGTGATTGTCTTGCTTATTCTCTTGAAACCGGAGAAAGATCTACAATCTCATGAGCTTATTTATTTAAGAGTTACAAGTTTCATCTTCAAATGAGGACTGTTCACTGAAAATATTAGTTATTTTGTCCAGTGCACTAATCCAAAGTAAATGAATAAAATAAATACTTGCACCTCAGTGAAGTTTTCCTCGGGGAAAAAATTTGGCCCCGTGCAACTTTCACCATGAAGACCATCATACTGAAGGAGCCTAAGTTTCCCTTCCTGTAATTGACACAGATTAGTTTACCAATTCAACAAAATTGATTACTAATGCAAATTCTTCTTCTAACAACAAAGCACCACCTTGGTTCCATAAACAAGACCTCCACCAGCAAGAGGATGAAAACACGCAACATTGACCTCATCTTCCGCACTTGGTAGCACCCTCACAAGTTCCATATCTGAAACTCTGTACACCTGAATGACATGAAAATTTCAGATCTGCCACAACAACAGTACCATCTTATTTTATTTTTAAACCAAAATTTGGAGTACATAACTGCAATAATGACATGATATGCTAATATGATCTGACAAATAAATAAATTGGTAAACAATCATAGCATGGAGTAAAATAGAAATTTGTTTCATCTATGACTGGTGCATGTTAACCTGAGGACAACAAAGTTGTCTTTTTAGAAACTCAACAACAATCTCCGAACTCAAAGGTTTTTTCAGTAAGGGACGTGTCATAACAAGAGACGTGTAACATAAGTTCGTACAACAATAAAGAGCACATACTACACAAATAACATAGCAAAGAGGAGTGGCATCCAATACCAATAAACATAAGAACCACCATAAAGTTTTACCTCCAGAACAGTGTAAATGGGTAGTGTCAACTCTCCATCAATGACGATGCTCTTAAGGAGAGAACCATGGCGTCTACCATAGGCAAGCAATATGTGCTCAGACGTAGGTGAGAACTGCATGTACAAAACAAAATAATGAATATTTTATGCACTGATACACTAACATCAACTTCTTTGAAATTTATGCAAAGCCAAATCGCATAACATTCGGAGGAGACCAACAAAACAATTATGAAAAACTGAACCAACAAACAACAACCGGATGAATATATATCCAGTTTAAGAATAAAAATAAACTAACCTGAATTGAAGTTAAACAATGTGCAGCTCTAATTGCTCGGGATACAAGCACTGAACCAAATCTGTGTACATAAAATGAAAGTTGTGTCACAACTTTCGATTGCCAGATTGCATAGTAAAATATATATTAGCACACAAAACACATACACAAGATTGGAACCTTACGTTGCCTCCTCAAGAGAATATATCCGAAGCTCATACATAACTTGGTGAGCCGAAACAGGATGTCTGGTTGGGGATGTTGCTGCACCAGTATCTTGATGAACAACTGTCTGTACACCAGGATCAACCTCCATGTGGGGAAGCATACACGCAACACATGCCGCTAAAAATCTCCCACAGGGTGAAAAATGTGCACCCATTTCACTGCATACAGGTTGCATCAAAAGATGATGTATATGAGACAAGAAAGCTGGGGGAAATATGGAAAGTAACAAACAGGAAGTAAAAATATGCAAGACATGGTCTTTAAATATTAATCATCAAACTGAATCACGTCCCTGGTGAACTAAAAGATACCAGAATCAAGTTAGCAGAACACAATAAATTTCTGCATACCTACAAAGAACAGCATGTGGTATTGTCAATCGGCATCTATCGGCATTGAGAGGGGCACAAGGGGCATTTATATCATGTGACCATACTCTCAGCTTCACAGTACAGGGTAACTCTGCAGCAGCTGCAGCTACTGATGTGGCGAGTTCAGATTGGATTCTACTAATAATGGGCTGAGTATCATTTCCATCGCGAGAAGTACTATTGACTGGAACAGTACCTATCCCAAATTCACTAGCAGGAGTGCGAGAATGTGGGACACGATGTCGCAAGCCAGATCTTCCAGAAACCCCCGATAAGTTTGTACTGCTAGGGATTGTTGCAGTAGGTGCTGAAGCCTCCACATTTTGAGTGGATATATTACGGGTCATTGAAGGAGGACCTACATACGGAGCTGACTGTTCACGATTACCACCACTAAGGGGAATCACTGAGGGAATCCCAGCTTGGCTTTGACCTATTAGCCATCCTTGCAAAAACGGCAGCTCCCAACCTGTAGGAGGATCTCTACGGGGTACATACTGATGTTGTCCAAAATCTGTAGAATCCAGATTAGTGGGAGCCTGTTCAGGAACTCCATGTGGTAGAACATTAGTGCCACCAACATTACCTAGGTGAACAGAGCTTCCAGGTTCACTTTCACCTACGGTGAGAAATTCAGAAGTCTCCATGGCATCGATTGTGGGGTCATAGATGACATTGCCCATTACATTAGGTAAATAATTATTAGTGGAATCTTCAATACTTGGATGTGCAACAGAAGGAATAACAGGAGATGCATCCATAGGAGACACCATATTATTGTACAGCTCTGCAGCATTTGCTTCCACTTGTACTGCATTAGAAGAGTCAACTTGCATGCCTCTTGAACCAGCATCCCCGCTAGCATACTGCATATCTGTTCTTGAATCAACCATAAGGAAAAAAAGGTAAGAATAAGAAAAGGAAGGGAATCAAGGGTAGTTCAGCAGCCAAAATAAGAAAGTAGGTAGTCTGACCATTTGCCACAAAAACAGAAGGCGGAGGATATTGCAAGTAACCCGGCGATGTTGCCCGTGTCATTGAGGTATCTGAAGAGTCCAGATCATTGACCTGCATATCGGTTTAATTATGTAATATATATGGTAGTATGGATAGATTTTCAATACAATGCCTTTAAGAAAGAATACCTCCGCAGTTAGGAGAAATGGAGCGGCGTGTGGGTGAAAATGCACTGCACGAAGCGAGCGCCTTGTTCTTAACACAATTGTTGGTGAGGATGCCTCCCCTCTCTTGTTGTAATGCCATATGTATAACTGAATAAAACTAGAAAAATCAACTCGATGTCTGACGAACGAAATAATTACCAATAGCTTGGAGATTTTAACAGCCAGAATGAGAAGCAAAAAAAGAGCAAGAATCAGCACCTTGTGGCCTGATGCAACAGCAAGGAGTTCTCCTTCAGCATGAAAAGCAATAGAAGCAATAGGACGACCTGTGATAAAACAAATTGAAAAGCACATTCGGTAACATGAGAATAACGAAATAAACGAAAATAACAGCAGTAAAATGAACTGCAAAACTGGACAAATAACCAAAACAGGAATAAGAACGATATTACAGAAGTCACGAGATCCTATGCATTCAGACGTGTTTGCATCCCATAATCGAACTTCATGATCCAGGCTCCCACTAGCAAGTATTTCCGGACGCACCGGATGGAACCTAACCTGTAAAATTTTCATTAAGCCATAAGAAAAATGGTACTTATTGGGAAAAGGTTCATTGACTCGGTACTAAGAGTCCTTGAGTAAATAACTGGGAATCTAGAAACAACACAATCTCAAAGACCAGTCTGAGCTAAAAAGGAAATAGGAAAGTTCAGAAGTTCTATCTTTCCCGGATAATGGTGTGGGAGTATAGTAGATTAATCTACTACCTTGAAAGACTGTCAGAATCATTGTGCTCATAATGAGCTCACTCCGCCATGACAATTAGAAAACAAGAAAAGATACTGAATGACACTCCATGGTATCTTTGCTAAATAGGGGTATGATACAGTGAGATTCATAGTCAGACCAAAATGAATTTGATAACATCCAGTACAGATGTAAATGACACTTTTTGAAGAGACCTCACCGCAAAAAGAGTAGTACTACAGTAAAATTTAAGGAACATATCATAAATTGTCCAACCATTAAGTTTATTTTCGGGATAAGAAGAGAGGAAAGTATCTAACTAATTACGCGGAGCACAAATCTTTAACCAATGCTTACCACCCAAGGTGTCCTCCGATGACCACTTAACACCTTTAAGCAGCTTCCACTTCGGCAATCAATTATCTTTACAGTATGGTCACCACTGTGAGAGCCAAAATACAATTACTTTGATGACAACAACATGGATAAATGATGGAAATCATTCAACAGTGAAACATACTGTGTCGAGGCAAGTGACCTCCCATCCGGACTAAAGGCTGCTGCAATGGTTGACCTTGGAGGTGGCACTAGAGGACAATACTTGGCTGATAAGTGCCGCAATGATTCCGCCTCAACCCTGTAAAATTATCAAAAAGATGAACTGCAAAATAAAATAAAATAAAAACTACAGGCTTTCTGCAGAGAAAATATTAGTGAAACTAAAAACTAATCATGTACCATGAGATAAGACCATGTTTTGCATCTGTAGCAGCATCATTATTAGGACTCGGCCTACATGACGAATTTGCATTCGACTTAGAAGCTTCGCTCCATTGCCTTTTGGGGACATGTTTTGTCCTCGGAGATACCTCTCTCCGCGCCAGTAAATGGAAAACATTTCTACCACTTGAAGATAGAAAACCAGCACCAAATCAGGGTCAGGCACAATAAACAAGTAAAAAGAAAATAATTAAACATTAGATTCATATAATAAATTGGAATTCTCTGTTCCCCTAACAAATATAAACCACCGAAGGCATGCATACCTTTCAATACTTTCCTTAAGCATGCAACCTTTGCAAACATGGAACAACCAATGAGAAACAGCGGCCTTAAGTAAAAATGAACTCACTTTCGAAATAAATGAAAATTCAATTTAGTTTTAACCAATTTCACACATTATTAAACCCACACAGAGCATAGTTCCATTACTAACATCTTAGAAACAATTACATTCATATTATGCCCTATATCAAGTATGAAATCCAGCCGAAGTACCAAGTACGGATCAAACAAAATCGCCCTAAAGCATGCCACCTAACAAACCTGAGCAACCTATATGAAACAGGCAGATAATATGAATTTGGATTCATACTTGACGGAATCCAATTCAACTTCAGTTGCAACCAACTTCATATATTGATTAGACTTACCTAGAGAATTAAATTACAGAAACAGATGCATATATATTAATCTATTGTCCACACCCAAAGATACTAAATCTAGATGAAGTATGAGCCCAAATCCAGCTCTGGACAAACACAACATGAAAATCATAGACCACCAATAGAAACTGGACCTCTGTGACCTTCATCAAAATCTTAATTTCTGATTAAAACCGCTCAATTCATTCAAATTATCCCTAATTTGTTACTAAGAAAGGGTAGAGAAAAAACCCAAAAGCAATAAACACTCAAATATCAGATTCAAAGCAAAAAAAAAAGGACAGAAAACACAGCTAAGCTGATCTGAGTTTTCCATCCTTCCCGCCCCTACACATCACCAAGTACGCGTGATCCAGATTCCAATTTTCTCTTGCTCCACCACAATTATGAAAAACAAATATATCAGATACACAGATGGAGGATATTTGTACCTGTGATGCGAATTGGTGAGCGATGACGAATCGTTCTGGCATGAAGGTCCCACCATATCTGCGATCAAGCTTCATAAGACTGATAGAGAATTGGAGGAAGCTGATGAGGACAGGAGCGTCATTCGTTCTCTGTAAACCTAATTCAATTACTGGTTCTGAGATACAATTCAGCAGCAGAACGAATTAGGGTTGAGGCTGCGTCGTGTCGGGGCTGGAGGTCTGTGGAAGAGAAGAAGAAGGGGCTTGACTCGTCTCTCTCTCTTTGTTTTGTCTGTGAGCTCGATTTGGATTTGAAAATGGCGACAAAAGCCTAAACGAGAGAGCTAAGCCAGAGTCCAGAAGGAGAGTCTCATAATAACAAATTATTCTAATTTGGATAATAACATGAAATGTTCAGTTCACCAAAATACCCCTGCCCAATTTTCTATTAAGTTTTTGTCCGAAATAAAATCCAAGTCTTATTAATGAACAAATAAAACTTAGAATATGAAAGTTGATAGGATCAAGTTGAATTGGTATAATTTTGCATCGGATTGAAATAAACGGGGAAATGGTTTCTAAATTGTTGAATAAAATAAAACAGAATCGCTTTTAAATTCTACATACAGATGACTATTGATTAACTAGATCGATCTCAACCCAAATCACTAAATCTCAAGACCTAACTTATATACAACTCATTCAAGCCACAACCCACGTGTGTAGTTTGTTCAATCATACACAACCTACTTAAGTCGTAACTAATCTAATCGGATCGGATCGAACTAGTATGATATGCATCAAACCAGTAGAAACAAGGGAAAACTCTAGGAAATAACAATTATTTGACTTCTTACTACATATCATAACGGGAGATTTTTTTATCGTCAAAAAACCATTGTACAACAAAATTGTTTTCATAAACCAACATTTTCAGTTAAATGTGGGTGAAGTTCCAGGAAATAACTATTAGTCGACTTCCTAGTACATTTCATAACGGGAGACAATTTATCGACCAAAACATACGATATTACAAAGTTAACTTCATAAACCATAAGTCTCTGTCAAAACATTAACGTGCAGTTAACAGCGTGAGTGTAATGTCTGAATTGCCCTTCAAACTACATTTTCAATTTCTCATATCATATATGTAGATAATATCATTATTCTAATTTTTATGGATAATTTTTAAGTAAATAATTTAAAATAAAATAATTATTTTTATAAAATCTGTTTTTTATTAAAAAAATATGATTTATATTTAAATAAAAATTACAAAATCATAAGATATATGTATAGTTTTTTTTGAAACGTGATATATGTATAGTTATATCCTATGATTTTGTAACTACACATTTGACATTTCGTATACGAATATTAAGAGTAAAAATAAAAATAAAGGTAACAACTTTATATCCCTAGATTTAAGCCACAAAAACTTGTATGTATCTCTCTTTTTTCTTCATCTTTGGTGTTGTTGATCTTGTTCCTCTATTGTGTAAAATATACTTTGATCTTGCTTGGCTATTGTGTTCATTGGGTATTTGGATTTATGCCCTTTGTAGAAGGTAAAGAATATATGAGAGGTGTGGTGGAGTTGAATCTCCGAGCGTTTTGGCTCCTGTCGTCGTTTTTTATGGTGGTATTTGTCGTCGGCGATGGTTCTAGTGAGCGAGAGGAGTTATGTATGTGAGATTTGCCTTGCATTATGTGTAGCGCGAGGGATTGTGAGCTTGTTATTCAGAGCAGAGGTAGATTAGACAAATGCGATTGATTTTTAAAATACTAACATTTAGTATTTATAAACATAAAAAGAATGGGAAATAAATGAAAAACAAAAACGGAGTCATATATTTGTTTTTTTATAAAAACTAATCATACATATAGTTTTTCAAAAATAATAAAATAAAGTATTAGTGTAGTGGAAAGTTGAATGGTTATGTTTTGAAAATGAATATGAGGGTAGTTTGGGTATTTAGAATTGTTTTAAAAAGAAGTCACATTTTTTTTTATTAATTTTGATAGAAAATTATGGTTTATGAAGTTAAATTTGTTGTTCCCTGTGTTTTGGTCGATAAAATTCTTTCGTTATGATATGTACTAGAAAGTTGACTAATAGTTATTTCCTAGAGTTAAAAGTGACATTGAAATGTCGAAATTACCCTCCAAGTTATACTTTTAATTTATCATATCATATCTATACATAATACTATTATTCTAATTTCTTCGAATATTTTTTATAAACAATTTTAAATAAAATAATTAATTTTATAAAAATATGTTTTTTTATTTTAAATTTATGAAAAATCATATTTTATTTATTTATAAAATCAGTTTTTTATTTAAAACGTCAATTTTTCTACTTTGTTTTATTTATTTATTTTTATCAATTTTAAAAAGAAAACAGTTTTTTCTACCTTCAAAATAAATAGAAATTCATTTTTTTACTTTGTATTAATTTATTTACTTTCAAATATTCATTACAAATAATTAATTTTTATTTTTCATAAATTCCAAAATTTCATCATCAACAACTATTTGAAGAACAGAAAATTGACCTCATTTCTTCGTCAAAATCTCAGACAAAATAAACTAATCAAACCCTACACACCTTAAATCACTCTTCATTGTCACAAACTATTGTAGTAAAAAAAAATTAAACCTAGACTTTTGCCCAAATGTGTCCAGACACTTTGTAAACAAGTTGAAGAACATCAAATCCCCATACATGGATCCCTACCCAATTCGTCAATCTCGATCTCGATAACGACGTACTCATACGGTTGAAGAACACCAAATACCTTAAAGAGTTGTTCACCCACTTCATATCAGTTCAGAGCATCTAATACACAACCATTAGTTACATATGAGTAACATCTAGTTTTCTCCCCCTGATTGCCACAACAAATTACCAAAGGTAAATAAGAAAATGAAGTGAACAAACTTTTATCAAGTATATGGACCATAAGGGAGATCAGCTAGCATGAGGGAAAAGGTTTCATTAAGAACAGGACGCTCCTCTTTTCCCATGTTAAGATGTACTTGAAGCTTTGGACAATATGATGTTAGGGAAGCTTTGGGCCTCTTAAGCTGCGAATCTCTTGAATCTTCCCATTTGATGGTAGGGAACTTCCTTTGACAAGTGCACCTACAGCCTTGGTTAAGAATATCACAACATGTTTCCTCCTTTCGAGCTTCATAATCCCTTTTATCTTAGGAAGATAGATTAGAACAATTTTATAGGACATGGAAGGGAGAAGACTAACAGCTTGAATATTGAATATCTTGCAAGGGGGAGAAGATTATTACTAATAAATGCATTAGAGTTCATGGAGTATAGCATATCTCTGCTTAACTATTGCATAATTTGAAGAGCATGGGTCTCCACTCAGCTACACCATTCCTGAATATGATGGACTATATAGTGATCACAACTTCTCAGAGTTCTTCAACCACTCTTAGGCCTCATAATAGAGAGTGTGCATACTATGCACTTCTAGAGAGAAATTGATACATCATCTTCACCAACTTTTGTTGCTCAACCATCGATAGATTTGGACCTTTGGAGGTCCTTGAGAGATAAACAAGCAGATCTTGATGTGACCGACTATCTTCAGAACTGACACAACATTTCGAGAAACTCTTTCCCTGATTGATTCAGACATCTTATTGCTCGATTGTACACTGTCTCAATGTGAGCCTTAAGCTCTACAACGTGGACACCTTCTAGAGTCTTTGTGGTGATGTCTATTATAGTAATGAACAACACATAGCTTTAGAGGTAAAGTGGTCCCGAGGGGATGATTCTGGCTCAACATATTCTTGGTCGTGTTTTGATCTCCTGAGTCACTTGCATGCAACGAAGGATATTCTTCAGCATCTACTTCATATCTCATATTGCAAGAATTGAAGCTTGTACATTCTTCATAAATGATCATGAATATGCTGGATTCCTTGAGTCATTAGCCATGTTAACATATTTATTGGATGTCATGCCATCTATCTTAACATTTCATGGTGTTAGGTTCTTCGTGTTGAAGGGTATTAATATAGGCTTTTCCCAGCGTCAATGAATCTGGAGAGTTCCTTTGATGAGCGTTTCTTCCTGGATGTCTTAGGTATCTCCTTGATTGCCTCACCTAACACAAACGTACAACTTCCTAGCTTGATTTGTTGTTCTCCCCAGATAAACGTTGATGGCATTCTCATTGATATCAATGAGTATGTCTCTCACAATGACCTTAAGAAGATCCAGATTCTTTTTTACTTCTGCAGACAACTCCTTCTCTGGATAGAAGATGTTATAGGGCACAATCATTCATTATGGTTCTACTTCATCATGAAGAAATAACACATTGTCCCTAGATGCATTTGAGACTGCAACTGATGTTCAAAGTACATTCCTTCTCTTATTCCTTTAGTTACAAGAACTAGGAGATCTTCACTTTCAGCTTATCTTTACCGGCAGAGACATGGATCATGATCCTTTTTTTACTCACTTCTGGGCTTATGGGAAGTGCTATTGCCCTTCATTTTCTTTTTTATGTCCTTTTACAAGATCAGAGTTCGTAATGTTGACATCTTCATCAATATCAGCAATGGCATCTTCCAAGATGTCCATTGGAATATCTGTCTCAACAGCTTTGGGAGTTCTTCCTTTTTTAACAGATTTTGTAACTTTCTCTTATTCAAAACCTACAAGCTGGGAAGCAATAGTAACTTCAGAAATATGATGTTGAGAAGTTTCAAATGTAGATTGAGGGTTGCTCTTCAGAAGCAAATTTCTTCAACGGCTCAATCCATTTGAAAATACATTTTTTGAGGGACATCTTGATGTCTCATAGTGCATATCCCAGGCGTAATTTTGTAGATCCATGAATTAAAGACATTGAGAATTCCAAGTGATCAGTATGGATGAATTCAAGATAAATTTCCTTTGAAGCTCGCACGTGTTATGATAATCTGCTATTGTAGAAAGATGTCAAGACTTCTGAATTGACATCTTACTAAAAACATATTTATTCTTTTTATAGTTATTGAGCATGTCAGCCTTTCAGTAGTAGATGGGGTACTCTAGTTGGTCTTCTTATTGTTCCAACTAATTATCTTGGGTTTTTCAATTAAAAAAAAACCTTTATGTTTCCCTTGACTGATTCTTCTTCCATAATCTGTAAATTACATATGTCAACACATCTACCAGATGCATTGTTTGATCTTCATTTGATTGGTTGTGAGCATAAATTATATCAACTCCTACTTCTAAACAATCACTCTTCTCGAGATTCTGAGATATTTGAGTTGGTGTCATATATCATATTCTTTCCTTGATCAAGAGAAACATGTTGTATCAGTCGTTCCACTTGAAGACTAGTTATAGCAGTTTCCTTTAGACCAAGTACCTCTCAATACATTAACTAGATTCTTATCCAAGAAAAAACACATATTCGTAGAGAATTCCACAAACATATCAAAGCCACAAAATTGACTTATGCTAAAAAAGTTAGCAATGAGTCCTTCTACCAACAAGGCCTCAGTTAGACAGTTTACACCTGGAAAATGTAACTGTTCATTTCCTGTGACTTCTTCCTTGACACCATCTCCTAAAATTACACGTCCATCATGACATAGCCGAATATTTGTGAGATATTTCTTGTTCCCGGTCGTGTGTCGAGATGCTCCACTGTCTAGGTACCAAAAATATTGTCCAATGGATTAAAAAAGAATGGTATATACAGTATTGGCACGTTAGATGTTGCCCTTGATCTTTCATTTCTTCGTTGACGACCTTTGAGGTTGACTATGACTCTTCTGATAAGCTCGAGAAGTTCCACATAATAGATAACAATGAGGTCTAATGTGACATCTCTTTCCACAATAATGACATACCCAATGAGTTCTCTTAGAATAGTTTGCAAGAAGTGTTTCAACTTGGGTACTAGGATGCTATTGACACTAACTTGTGCTCGTATGTCTTTCATGATATTGTATAGGATATTATGAGGAAAGTGGAGTTACATGATGTTGTACTTCATTCACCTCGATGGTTGATTAAGTCTGGTCAACTTCTACTTCATCAGCCCATGACATCCTAGAGACCTTTTCCTTTGAACAAATACAATATTGGAAGTTGAAACTTCATCAAAATACCCAAGTCTAGTTAAGTCCTTGGTTGCTTTTCCTATGGTCAAAAGAATGTCCAAGGCATCATCACTCGAGTTCATCGTCCTAACATTCTTGGTGATTCTGTCAATTTTCATGTTGAGTCTGCTCACTTCTTCTCTGAGAGACACAACCTTGTTAATCAGCTTAACAGTTTCTTCTATTAGTGTCTATATTTGATCTCCCTGCGATTCAGGAAATTGAGACTCTTTCATCCAGTTATTGTACATTTGATAGTATTCTCTATTCATGGTTTCGTCTATCACTAACTCATGAGGGTCTCTTTCATCTTCATCTTCACATGTTGGTACATCAATACCAACAATATTACTGGTAAATGCAAGAAAATTATTTACCTGATCATCGTCATTTGACTCATCATTATCATCTGACATAGATGTAATGAAGTTTTTCTTTTTCCTTTTCAAGCATGTTAGACATCCTCGTCTGATGTGACCATAATCTTCACATTCATGACATTGGACTCCCTTTCTCTTGTCACCACGATCTATATACTTTTCCCAAGATTTTTGTCCTTTCTGATCCGAGATGTCAGTTACATCCTGATTAATATCTTGGCAAACATATCTAAGCCCATAACGTCTAAGCATCCGATTGAATTGTTTCAAAATCTTTTTAAAAATCAGGGCGACGCTTTCCACCACATCCTCCACAAAATATTAGTCAACCTGATTATTGAGTTGTTACATGGAGCTCTTCAATGTCACTCATTTACCTCGAGTGTCTATTTTAGGCAGAGACATCTCAAATGTCATGAGAGACCTCGTAAGTTTATCAAATCTGAGAACACTCAAGTCATGCATTTCTTCAATAGTAGTTATCTTCATCCTGAATCTGGAGTTCACAACTCTCATTATTTTTTTGACAAGATCTTCATATGTCGTAGTAGGTTTTCCAAGAGTAAATGATTCATTTTCCAAATCTCTGATTCACACATGAAACTGAGTGATATTGTAGTTTTTGATCTCTAACCTTAGTTAGTTTGCAGAGGTGCAGGTATTGATTAGTTTAAACACATTCTGATCAACTCCATTGAATATTGCGTTGAGAGCTCGTGAATTTCTCAATGCTTCATCATCTTCAGCGGCACTCCAATCCTTTTCAGGTTTGATAATTGAATAGTTTCCTTCTTCAATTGCTATTTGTGGAGGTTTCCATTCATAGATTACAGATTTCCAAGACTTGGTGTCCAAGGATTTCAAAAATGCACTCATTTTGGCTTTCCAATAGCCATAGTTAGTCACATGTAGTACATGTGGATGAGTGATTGAGCCTCCTTCTCTATAACTCTCAAATTCACACGTTCAATATTATTTCCCTTCTAGATCACACCTCTTAGGTTGGGTGACCTTCTCTGATACTAATTGAAATATTGATCGGGTGCAAATATTGATGAGATGTCACTTAAAATGTTATGACTTGTGATCTGACATTTCACTTCACTAATTGAACAGATGCAATAATGGACACCAAACAGTGATACACAGAAACATAGTATTGGTTACCCAGTTTGGTACAATATACCTACATCTGGGGGCACTTTACTAGTAAAATGATTTTCACTATAATGTAAACATCAACATACAAGTTTCTTAGATCAACCAGATCAAACATATGTTATGATTACATAGTGACATACCTATTAGAGGCACTCTCCCTGAAACTGAGCTCCTCACTCAATTCCACTCTTCAAGCACCTCGGTTTTGGATTGTTCTTCTTCGTTGATATGAGCACTCAGGCATTTACTTTGCTGCACTTCATTCAATATCTCAACGCGCTAGTCTTACACGCTTGACACCACTGAATTCATGAAAGCAAGTAAATTGCACAATAAAAGTATTCCTTTTGACCAAATAATCGTTAGATAATCAATAGTGCGATCAACCCTAGTTTTTGAGGTTTCTGCAATATATATAGTTCTGTCTTGCTTCAGAATGCGCGTCTCTTAGGGTTATGTGACTTTAGAGTCACGATTATGCTGAATCTCTAATTTCCTTATTCAACAAATCTTCCCAAAATCGATCCAATAGAATCTTCATATATCTCTGATATTGGGAAGTAAATCATCTCGTTTCTTAATACAACCAGAACTCTAGTAATGATTATATACACGTAAAGGAAACATATCTTAACCAGATAAAGATGAACGCGTAATAGATATCTTCGATAAATTATTCGCGCGTGTACTGTCATCCACTATCATGTCAATGACATTCCATGCTGAGATCTTCGATTAGCTCTACACCAGTTCCACAATGATGTCTGCTAACATCTTTGATAACATCTTTACTTGACTCAAATAGAAAATCACAGATGTAACAATAGGGAGGTTGTTCACAACCCGTAGCTATGATCGGACATCTACGGAGGGATCATGAGGAAGGTCTGACACCACGAGGACCTGTTCATTAAGGACCTTGGCTGGGGAATTTATGGAATATATATATCACCTCTCACACGGAGAAGGATAGGATATGGAGAGAGGAACCTCGGTCTTTCAAGTAGGCACCCTTGATCTTGGGGGACCTTAAACCAGGGTCAACCCAACTACCCTACCGTTTCTACATGATCCAGATGTGGGTCCTTGTCTCAGACCTTCCATGGGACATCATCACGACTAAGACATGCCTCTAAATAAGGGAGGCCCCAGGTGGTTTCGTTGATGTTCGCACGAACCAAGCATGCTTTGCTTGGGGAGGAATTCTGAGTGTCCGTTTATGGAAGGATCTGGCAACCCCGGTCCGAAGAATGACGTTAGTATTCATATCGGCCCATCAAAATCCAACCCGAGTCCGATTCTATTATGTTCAGTTACCAGACTTCTGTTTTCATTGTGGTTGCATAGGTCACGTCGGCCTAGGATTCCTACGGAGGCACCCCGCTACTCCCTATATAGCTCAATGATTTGACTTATCGCTTATGGCCCCGATACCATCTAATCTATGTACAGGGATCCATAGGGATTGGTCGGATCTCATTCCCTCAAGACCCTACAGTCGCCGAGAACCACTGTTGGGGAGAGAACCTCATGCTCTGACCCTCTCGACATAGGCTCCTACGGTCCTACCAGGTTTCAATCCACTATAACCACCAACTCGAATCTCGACAAAATATTTACTACCCAAAACACTAGCACATACTTGGAGTCGGAAGCCTGTTCTTGCTTGCACCGAGCTACTCCGACCAACACCGGGAGCAGGACCAAGTGAGGCATGTAAGAACCGCCCCGGTCAATCCCGGTAGAGCCGGCGATTTCTAACCAAGTTTGACTTTTGGCTGGAAAAGTCAACCAAAGATTCAGGAAGTCATTCGAGACATTTTCGGGGCCCAAAAAGCTTATTCTTCATCACGGTTAGCTTAGTTGGGTCGTTTCCTTCAGTTTGACTGTAATTTTGTAACGGTCAATTTCTGGTCAAACTCGGACTTTATATCGACTTTCACGACTAAAATTGGACTGCTGGAATTTCTTTAATTTAAAGTGGCTCCCACAATGGCACATGGCATTGGAGGCTTGGATGAGAAGATAAGGAGTTGAAATGACCTCTTGACCCTCCCTAAAGCTCTAAAAGGATAAATCTAGCAAGGGGCTTTTGGGTCACTTAGCTTATGGGTCATTAAAGGCAATTGTTGGGCACAATTTCAGCATTTCCCCTTCATTTTGCTGCAGAGAAATTCTAAAGGGAGAGAAGAGAGGGGCTCTTGGGTTGAGCAAGAAGAAAGAGAGAAAAGAAGGGATTTTTGGATCATCCTTCCACCATTTCTCCCTCTCAAGCTTGCTAGCTTCATCTCGTACGCATCCTCAAGGTATGGATGCTCTAAACTTCTCATTCCATCCACTTTCAATCTTTGGGTTTTGTGGGTTTTTGGTTCAAAGTTGAAGAACTAGCTTTGTGGTTGTTGCTTGGAGAAGAAGTAGAGAAGTAGGATGTTTGGATTGTGTTTTGGTTGAAGTTTGATGAACTCATTGAGGGTGTTGTTGTTGGGTAACTTTGGATGAACATTTTGGAGTTAAGAGGACTTGGAAATGGGGTTTTTATGGTGATTTTCGTGAAACTCGAGTTGGGGAAGAAAGGGGAAGGAACTGGTTAGGTTTGGCGCGGAACGTGACCCGGACCGGGCCAGGTGCCGTCACAGCAGGCCGCACGCAACGGGCCTGGTACCGGCACGGAATGGATGGGAGTCCGGAACGGTACCTCATACGGTCTGTGTCGCACTCCGGGCCGGTCTGTGACGCGGTCCGTGCTGGCTACCGGGCCGGACTGTGATACGGTCCGTGCCAGGTTCCGGCACGGCCAGCCACATGGTCCGTATGGCGTTCCGGATCAGACCCCTAGAACCCAAAACCCTTCCTTTTTGCCCTTTTCGATTCTTAAATCAATTCTTCAAACCTTATTTTCATTATTTGAGTGTTGTTTTGTACGTTGGGGATAAGAACATCGTTGAGTTATTAACTTTGGTCTTATGGTGGTCTAAGACCGTGGTACCGAGCAAGGAAGAAAGGAAGAGCTTGGACTAGAGCTTGAAGAACGAAGAATCACGCCGGAACCCGTGTGAAGGACGGAGTTGTGGCCACCGAGTTTGATAACAGAGTTTTAGAGGCTTACCAAGAGGTAGGGAAAGTCTTAACTTCTCATTTAAACGCTTAGAATGCATGTTAGGATAATAAAATCAGAAAGGTCCTAGAATTGCCTATAGGATGCGAATAAATAGAATAATTATATTTCAATTATTAATAACTGGAATTGTCTAGAATGCATGCTTAGGATGAAGATGACTAATATAACTCGCTTTCAATACTTGTGAATTGATTTACTGGTAGAGAGGCTGTGAAGAGCTCTCGGATTAGTTGTGTGCTAGGTTCACATGCTTGGTTGCTAGTTATTAGGATAATCAAGAGTCTAATGAAACTAGTTTACTTTATGTTCGATTGGTGGAATGTTTATTTGCTTGGTTGAGTGATTACGTGTTGAATTACTTGTTGATTGAACGGATGATCGAGTATGACTAATTGTGCCAAGGGGCACAATTAGGTGATCGATGTACCGATGGTTCGTGACATGTAAGTATACGGTAAGTATGGAGTGTTATTGGGTGTCTTTGTTGTGATGAAAGTGTGATTTGAGAAGTGTTCATTGTTGGATGAATTTAGTGCTTGTCTATTTATTCTTATTCTTGAAATGTTTGTTTGTTTGTTTGTTTGGTTCGGTACTACACCGGGAGGGGTAATCCGGTGCCGTTGTGGTGGTTGGAGTTGGACAGATACAGTGAGCTAATTGATAGATTTTAGGAGCCTAAGGGCTCGGCAGATCCTGCGGGATATTGATTGATTATTGGAGCCTGAGAGCTCGGCAGATTCTGCGGGATATTGATAGATTATAGGAGCCTGAGGGCTCGGCAGATCCTGCGGGATATTGATTGATTATTGGAGCATGAGGGCTTGGCAGATCCTGTGGGATATTGATTGATTATTAGAGCCTGAGAGCTCGGCAGATCCTGCGGGATATTGATAGATTATAGGAGCCTGAGGGCTCGGCAGATCCTGCGGGATATTGATTGGATTACTTCATGAGAGATGGTTCCTGAGGTTTCACCCAAGGGTGTGCGTCCTACGGGAGCACTACCTTGGTTCCCTATGACTATGGTCCTTTGGAGACATTTTCGAGAATTCCGACGATGAGCATCCCTATGGGATGGTTTCCGGTGCTCCGATGTATGTGCCTCATCTGGACCGAGGGAAAATCTGATGTGATATGAATACTCTAGTGGATCGTAATATGGGAACCGAGGTGACACTAGAATATATTTATGGATCGGAGGCTTGAGAAAGCAAGTGGTTGGCGTGATATCAATTACTCCCATTTAATCATTATAATACTTTATAATAATTCTTTTATGGAATTTTGCAAGTTAAGGTTATCTTTAAGAGTACGGTGCTTATCTTATTCTATTTGGTTTATTTATATTATTTCATCGTACTTATCTTATTCTATCTTGTTATATATTATTTCATTGTTAATCGTATTTTTGTTGTTATTTGGATTATTTGTTTACCCAGTACAGTATTGACCTAAGGGTTGAGTTGTTAAGGTTTTTCCTACTGAGCGTAAGCTCACCCCCCTTTGGTTTTCTTACTGTTTTACAGGCGTAACTGATGTCTAGTGAGTTCGAGGCTCGGGAGCTTTTGGACATCTTGGGGTTTATCTTAGAGTTATGTTGGTTTTGTGTTTTAAACATTATTTATTTGACTCTTTATGTTGAGTTGTGACTCATTGGAAGTTTTGGAACCACTTATAGTTGTTGATATCAGAGAGTTTATCTTGTTATTATAAAGGTTTTGGTATTTATTTATTGCTTTTCTACTTTTAATTCCGGTCACGTCTCGGGTCCGATCAACACCGGATGTGGGGCGTGACAAGGCAACTGCGGTAAAGAATCTCATGCCCAACTAGGATCTATTCTTGTTTGGTACCCCCAACCCTAGGGAACCCGCGGAGGGGTAACGTCAGGTTTTGCCTCTCCGATGTTAGGGTGACCACTCCCCTCCCAACCCTCAAGAAAATGAGTCTAGATTCCCCCGGTCAAGCACATGAACTGGCTAAACCAGAGAATGCTGAGGCAAGGTCTGCGAAACAGCCTCACCAGGACCAATGAGTGCAACATCGAGCAACATGGTATGTGTGGGGATGCATACCTCGCCATGACAAGGTCGACATCAACCAGACTTCATGTTTCACAAGTTTCCCGGTGTTCTCTGGGCGCATGTTATCCCTTCAAGTGACCCTAATCTCATACTTACGAGGATGTCCAGGTTGAGTCAAGAAATGACCACCACCACTTGTGTCTAATCAACCGCCAGTATGAGGATTCCCTCACAAATATTTCCCTTGGGTTAGCCAGATATCCTAGTTATAGGGTTAGCGTTCAGAAACCCCATTTTTAGTCATCGTCTTACTCTGTTATCAGTATTCATATATGTATTTTTCATTTCATCTATTATTATTAATAAAATCCCACATTATATGCTAAAAAAATCTATTGGTAAAGCCAATATGACCATTATGATGATGGAAACATGCGACGATATTATCGCAGCCTAAACGACGTCCTATTCTATCGTCGTCCGCACCGATTACAGAGGTGCTTACAGACCGCCATCGCGAGAACGTCGCCATTCTGCTTGCGACTACAAATGTTTTCTAAAAGGTTCTAAAATAGTCTCCTCATCTTTAATTTAGTTTCTTAATATGGTACTTTGTTCCGATCTAATTCGAGCACAAGGCGTTTGGAATTGGAGCATTTATCCACGGCTCTCATGTATGGGCCGAGCCAAGCCCACGAATAGTTAAAACAAAGCAGAGCAGATTCCAGTGAGCTTCAGGATTGTAATCCTTAGTGGGTATGGCCCATCGAGTAGCAACCATTGGGCTTTCGGTACAACACAACACAGTCCAGTCTCCCGTTAGTTGACTGACTCCGTCATCGCACTCTTATTTGGGTGCTCGCTGTTTCGCATTCAGTTAAGCAACCACAGTTGACTCCGTCTATTAAGGCGGGTAATGCAAATGCTCACGCCCCTAATCCTCTCGACACTGTTACGTATACGAAGAAAATCAAACATGTCAAAGAAACGCCAGAACGTGCCTTTTTATCTGTTAATGGGACCCACCCCCAACCCAATCTCACGCGCACCCGACGTTGGATGGGCCCACGCCATCCTGAAAATCAACTTTAACAACCGGGCCCACAAATATGTCTCCATCCCCATGGGAACACATTATGGTAGAATTGGTATCAAAGGAGATGGACATGACGTTGTCGGTTGAACCAGTAACCGTAACGTTCATGTGATCAGCAAACCCAATACGACATCGTAAGAACATCCGTTGAATACACCATCATTGTTGTTGCGTACCTCGACATTAAATTATAAGGTCTAATCCTCTATTTAGTTTTTCTGTGTATGAGTTATGAATAAATACATTAGATCCTAAATGAATAAATAAACTTATATAAGCGTTCAAACCATTAAAATCACTATTCAAGGAGTTACATAGTTTATTACCAATCATTTGCTCTGCTTTTTTTTGTTTGTTAAGTAGAACTAGCCGCAACCGCTCTTTCGCTTAGGGTTTACAGACCGGTTTTGAGATTTCTCTCTTGGATTCAATGGCAGCATCGGCGACAGACTTTCCAGTGAGACTTGTGATGCTTTCGATTGGCTGCGCGAGCCAAGCCCGGAGCCGATCACTGACGACAAGGCGAAGACAGCGGAGGACGGTCGGACGCCACGCTCGTCGGATCTGCAGCCTTCAGAGTCCTCTCCGGAACCTTGACGACGCGGGTGAGGAAGACCGGGGAGGAGGAAGGCATGATGACCTTCTCAGCGGCAACGGGAGAATCGGCATGGACGGTGGCTCGCCGGAGTACGCCGAGAGGAGGTGGAGATCGTGTTTTGTAGCCCATCCTACCGGCATACCATCAGGGTTTGCTGCGGAACACACCGACTCGGGGACCCCGTCCTCGGGTGGGACGACAACAGAAGACGACGGAGGAACGAGCGGTGGGATCGCCGCCACCACTTCCGGCTTTCGTGTGGGACAAGGCACCAGAGTTGTGGGAAGCATGGCCGTAGTTTGGGAGCAAATCAGGCGAGGAGGAGATACAGGAAGTGGTCGTGATCTCGTCGGCATCGGAACCGCAGGCGGTGACGAGGCAGACGCCACCGACCTGGACGCAGCGGCCGAGAATAGAGCCCGTGTCTAGGGTTTCCTCTCCAACCCTAAGAGACTCGGGCATAGGCCGTGCTAGGCCTAAGTTGATGGCTGACGTGCGGAGAACGGGCCAGAGCGAGCTGGGTCGTGAGTGGGCTGGGAGGCCCATGGGAAGGGATGCGGGTCAGACGCAGATGGGTCCGAGTCGGGACCGGGTCAGCGGGTCACGGATTCGGGTTCGGGTGGCCGGTTCGGATCGGGTCGTGTACCATACCCGCGAGAAGCGGACCGGGTTGGATTCGGGTCGTTTGAGCAAGCGCCTAGGGGCCCATCCACTGACTCAGACGGAGCATCACTTACAGCGGCGGGGGGCCTAAGCACCCTCGCCTTACGGAATGAGTCCAAGATGGTCCAAAGGGGGTTCGGTCGGCTATACCGCCCTTATGGATGTGCGGCGGTAGCGATTCCACCAAAGGCCGACTTGAAACTTCTCTAAAGCTCGAAGGTCAACAATCCCGCGTTTAGGAGCCCTACCACTATCAATCGAGGGAGGACGACGCACGCTGACAACCCGGGGGAGTTAACAGTCCACCAGCAGCACCGCCGCTTTCACTGCATCTGCTCGATCAGTGCCTTCTGCTTGGCTAATACTGTATCGGTGTCGTCAGACGCTACCGTAGTCCCGTACCTCAGGCAACCCAAAAATCATGAGCAACTCTACTTTTCTGTTCAATTATTTACTGTTATTTCAATTTATGTTTCCTATTTCAATTGTAATTTGATTCAGTACTCAAATGGTGGCAATTATGCAAGTATCCTTTAAACATTTATAATATTCCCATTTCGATCAAAAAAATAATAATTCGCTCTGCTAGGGTTTCCTCCCTCTGCCACAGCCCCCACCTTCCATGGTTATAACCATGGTTTCTACCATGACATATGCCATGATTTTTCTCCTCTCTTCTCCACAACCTCTCATTTGCACTTTTCGTTCGGATCCTGCGAAATATTTTTCTCTGCGTCGGGGATTTTCGTCTCTACATGCATCATCCTTGATGATGTCGTCGCAGTCCGTGAAGCCGCCGCCGCCCTTGCTGCCGTCGCCGCCTCTGTTTCCGCCACCGTCTCGGATGCCGCCGTCATCCCTAGAGACGTCCCTGAGTTCGCAGTCGTCGGCTCTTCCACAGCCCGCCCGTCCTTCCCCTTTTCCTCCACCGCTGCAACCGCCTCGACCCCTTTCACGATTATGGATATGCTAATCGAAAGGGCCTCTCGGAGGTTCAAATCCTGGATTGCTTCATCTTCGCGCATCGCCCCGCTTCCTCTCAAACCTAGATCACCGAGTTCCCGGGGGTACCAATATCTTGCTCTGGTTCCTGCCACGTGCGATGCGAGATCTAGGGTTGATCTTGTGCCATGACCTCCGAGGTGTCGGTGCTAACCAACTTTCAAGCTACCTGAAGCCGTCGACGTCCCTGCAACCACCGTCGCCGCCGAGTTTGTTTGTGCAGACCTGTTGCCTATTATACAGGGAACAGAGGATTTACCTAGGGAGTTGAGCATCGGGGACTGGCCCTGGGAGGGGTCCCTAGATGATGCTTTGCCTCCCACCATCACCATTACTGTCGAGGTCTCTGATCTCCAGTACCCCGCTCCCCCACCCATATTTTGTCCTTGCCCATAGGGCACCAATTCCTCCCCCGTGGGGCATCAAAATGTCGTCTGTGACGGTTCTGATATGAAAAGGCTCAGTGAACCATTGTTCATCCATATTGACCTTCCGTGGTCGAGGAACTTGTTCCTCGATGCACAACAATGTAATTGATTATGAAAGTAATGAAATATGCACCTTTCGCTAAAAAAGGAGTTACATAGTTCGAATAATATAACATTAATCAAATCACAACACCAATATAATCTTCAACAGATTATGCTCTCAATTTCTCGGTTCGACCTTATTTTGACCTAGCCACCTCACCTTTTTATTGTTTCCCCTTTACCGTCGGCGACACCATGGTCTCCAGCTATGGAGGTCGCTGGTGGTGTCCTTCTTCCTTCCCCATCCCTTTCTCCTCCCCTCTGTTTTCTTCTCCGACCTCGGTTATTTCATCTGTTTTGCTCTTCTTGGGGCGAGAACCGGAGCTCGTTCTTCAAATCTACTAGTTGGAAGCTATGGCTTCTTGCTTATGCTTGCCAGTGCGGGCGTCAGTTTATAACCTTGTGTATCTACCTTTAGAAGTTTGTAAAGACCGCCCTGTTTAAGCGAATTATTATTTAAATATTTAAATTGGAACGTTGTGGGCTGGAGAACGGGTTTAATTTTGGATCGATTTCAAAAAAAGAAAAGAAAAAAAGAGAGGGGGAAACAGGCATGGGCTTGACCAGACGTAGGCTTTGGGCCTAGCCGAACTAGGGCCAACCAGGCCGCGCCCGTGCCATGCCCACGCCTCACCCTAGTTCAGCACCTCTCTCGCTCTCCTCACTTCAGCGCACGCAAACCGAGGCGTCTTCTTCCTCGCCTCTCTTCTCTCTCGACTCTCTCTCGTCGGAGCCCAGAACCACTCACCGGACCCTTCTACTTCCACCCACGACCGTCCTTACCACTAGAAAACCACCAGAAGTCGTCCTCTCTTACCTTCTTCCTCCTCGACTCGAAACGAACCAGTGCCGCCGTACCCATCGAGCTTCGCTGCGCCAGCAACAAAAGATATCAGTGACGGTGAGTCACTTTCCGGCCAGAATCACCTTCCCCATCCACCTTTTCCCTGAGATTCGAGCGCACACGAGCTCACTTGGGTCGAGCTCGGTTGGAGAGGTTTGCAGGAAGTTCGAGTTCCAGATCTGAGCTCCATCGCCGGCGAAGCTCCCCAGGGTCAT
The DNA here is from genome assembly GCA_963921825.1 of Erodium maritimum. NCBI lineage: Eukaryota > Viridiplantae > Streptophyta > Magnoliopsida > Geraniales > Geraniaceae > Erodium > Erodium maritimum. The sequence goes on from OY997595.1 coordinate 9,352,678, forward strand.
ATTTGTAACGGAGAGGCTCGATACTCGTCCTAACGTCCTTCCCTCGTCCCTCTGAGCTTCCTAACGTCGTCGCCACCGTGGAGAATCCATCCGAGCTCACCTAACGCCGCCGTCACCAGAGCTGGACTGGAACCCTAGCCCCGTCTCACCTCCGTTCCCAAAGCCATTCCTTGGCCCTGGGCCAAGACGAGACATGCTTGGGCCTTGGACAAGACTTGGGCCAGAACCAGGACTCGGGCCTGGACGTGGATCGGGCTCGGGTCTGGATCCTGGACTTGGGTCTGGACTCGGGTCTGGATCCGGGTCTGGGTCGGGCTCGGGTCGGTTCGGGTCTGGACTCGGATCCGGGTCGGTTTTGGATCCGGTTTCCGGATTCGTTCGGGTCGAGCCGGGTCGGACATTTTTAATTAAATTAATGAATTGGACTTAAATCAGATAAATTCAAGGACTTAACGGATAAAGTAAAGGACTTAGTTGTTAATTAGAGGACCGTTACGGACTGGACCGGGACTGATTACCGTCCCTTTTTGTTAAAACCATGCTTTTACCTCGAGCGCGGAGAAGACCGGGGGTAGGCCCGGACGTCAGCAGCTAGGAGATCCAGATAGAGACTGAGAAGTAGGGAAATACCTCGATACCTACTCTTTTACGGTTGTATTAGGATGCATATAGGGAAACCAAATAATCGGATAAATAACTAGCTCGCCTATAGGATGTGATTAATTAGCGTAGACGTATAAACTGTGAACATTTACGATTATAGTCTTGGGAATTGTCGTGCTGGTAGAATCGGGTCATGTCGTGCCTGTAGGGTTGTTTGCTGAGTGTATTTGCTTGTGTGCTGTGTTGTTTGAACTGTTAATAAATAACAAACATGAAAACGAGTAGAGTTGAACTAGTGATGCATATTAGTGACTTGAGTGGTTATTCCCTATTTATTTGATTTGTTGAAATGTGGGTGTTGGGGGAACAGATACCGGTTAAGCCGGTGGGGTTACCACGTTGAGTGTGATGTCGGTAAGTGATGGTAAGTGCGTAAGGGTGTATAAGTATGTTAGAATATGATCCTGATTGTGAGTGTGATTGTGATTGTTCTGATGATATCTGGATGAGTTGTGCCCGAGAGGTGTCTCGTACCTTTCGATGCGCGGCCGGTAAAGTGTGAGAGATGTACTTCCGCTAGGTGTGTCGTACCTTCTGGCGCGCAATCAGTAAAGTGTGAGGCTTGTGTGTGCTTTGGTTACATGAGAAAGGTGGTATCCCTACCTTCCGACCAAGAGTCGGTAAAACGTTGTGTCTCGCGAAGAGGTGGTTTCCCTACCTTACGACTAGCACTCGGTAAAACGCTGTGTTGTGTTCCGCGAGGGACCAGGCCGCGAAGAGGCGATTTCCCTGCCTTCCGACCTAGAGTCGGTAAAACGCTGTGTCTCGCGAAGAGGTGGTTTCCCTACCTTCCGACCTAGAGTCGGTAAAACGCTGTGTCTCGCGAAGAGGTGGTTTCCCTACCTTCCGACCTAGAGTCGGTAAAACGTTGTGTCTCGCGAAGAGGTGGTTTCCCTACCTTCCGACCTAGAGTCGGTAAAACGTTGTGTCTCGCGAAGAGGTGGTTTCCCTATCGGTAAAACGTTGTGACCGCGATGAGGTCGACCGCCTCTTTCGACTTTGTGTTGGGGAAAGTTGCGTGCGGCTACGCCGGGCCGAGCGGGTTGCTCCCGAGACCGTGCAAGTGTGTGGATTGCTTGTGTTGAGATTACCTTGGATTTTGAAAGAGTGTTGTTGTGTTTGTGGCTATGGGTGTTTTCCTTGTAACGAGTTGTGTGTGCCCGCGAATGACTTGATTTTGATTGTTTGGTCATGAGTTTCATGTGTGTGGTTTCCGTGTAACTTAACGCATCATCTTTGGGGTTATCCGTGAGTCGATCGTGAAGGGGTTCTGGACGGGGATTTTTCAGGATAGGTTGTGGTCGAGTAAAGTGAAGGTTGTTTAATTTGGGTTACATGTTCTCGTTGTCGCATTCTCCTTTGAATTGTTAAAAGTTAGTTTGGAAACGTACTATTACTACTTTATTGGGGGCAAGTGTTGTGTATTTTCCTACTAAGCGTCAAGCTCACCCCTTACCTTGTTTTCTACATGCGATAGCTACGTTTTGGATTAGAGGGTTACGCAGAGCTTGGGAGCGTAGCGGAAGCCCGATTTTATTTTATGTTTCTTAGAGACGTACTGTTATTTTCGACTATTGTCTTTGACTGAGCTCGGAACTCAGGGTTTGAATATTTTGTTGGTTTACATTATTTCCTTTTATCAGATATTATTTACTTTTAAACTGTTTTTATTTAATTTCACAAAGTCACCTCTCCGGTCCGGTCAATACCAGATTTGGGGCTTGACAAAGTTCTTCCTACATATTTGCTCTGTTGTGCTTGTCGCTTGTTCTGCCGGAGTTCCTTCGGACGCTCCTGCTCCTATTTGGTTGAGTAGTAGGGAGCTCGTCGTCCCGGTCCGAAGTGGTCGCCGAAGTTCTCCACTCCCGGAGCTTCTTTGCTTTGGGTTGAATCTAGAAAGTCTGGGTCGGGTCAAACTAGATAAGTCTGGGTCCAGTGGGGTCGGAGTAGGTTTGACCCTTGGGTTAGCCCTGAACCGAGTCGGGTCGGGGAAACAGACCCTCCTGAGTTGGAAGATTGTTGCGTTGCTCATTTGAGGTTCTTCGGGGCTGCTCGCGGGTTTTCTTGTTCAACTGTCAGTTTGGGAGGCTTGCTTTAGTTGTAGTCTTGGATTCGGATCGTGTTTGTGGTGTATTTTTGGAAGTTCGTATCTTGGTGGTGCGGTCATCCGGAACGATTGTCAGATTTTACGGTCATCGCCGGTGTCGGGTATTGAGGATTCGGAACCGGTGCAGTCTTTGTTTGACGTTGCGCTTCTCTGCTTGTTGTGATGTCAGATTTGTTCGGATTTAGGTTGGCTCGTGCTCGGTATCATTACAAGCCTTCCCCTTTGGGTCCTCGCTTGGTTTTTGCCGTTAAGGAGCAACCGTTCATGGTTTCGGAACGCTCAACTCGAGTTCCAGCTTCAGATCATCGGGAGAGATGACATGCTGATGCCTGCTTTGAGGTCTGAGCTCGTACTTGGTAGAAATATCGGTCCTCCCCTTTAGGCCTTCTCGGTGTTGACCGATTTAGGTTTCGGAGAACTAAGTATGAGCTCCAATGTCTAATCCGTCTCTCGCGGTCTCGACGATGAAGCGTCTTTCGGGTCATTGGAGGTGTCTAGTTCCAGTGCTGGTCATGAGACGTGCTTTTTCATCCTACAAGGTGTGGATCGTTGTAGATTTGCTATACCTGCTTCTGGTGGTTCGTCTGGTTGCTTGATGTTTCGCTTCAGATCCGGTCGTGCGACACGTTTCTTCATCCATCCGGGTGTTGATTGTCGTGGATCTAGCGGTTCGTCGTGGTACTGATACTGGTATATCCCTCTCTTCAACTTAAGTTGCGTGTCCCCACACCAACCCTGTAATGATCTCTATTTGATTTGTATTTGTTTTCTTCCAATTTTATGGTTAGGACTCGCCGGTTTAAGGTGTTGGCCGCTGGTGAGTGTTAAGGTCATTGTGTCTTTCGGTTGTTTACTTTCAGATTCGTTTTATGGGTTTCTGTGTTCGGGTGGGTGTTACTCACCAGAACTGTCTTTTGTCGATTGCGGTGTTGGCCGCCGACGTGTTAATGTTTGTCTTCCAGTATGTGTGACAGGTGGATGATCCTAATGAGACATAGTTCTCTACTTGCTTAGGCGGTTGGTTGGTTTTATATCAGTATCATTTGTGCTTAATGGTTGAAAAATCAGGGTTAAAGACCTCATCTTTTTTTTGTGCACTTCATGGTTGTAAAATTCGGGTGTTAGACTTTTTACTTTTACTTGCTTTGCGCTTCATGGTTGTAATATCTGTTTTTTTCGACCATCATTGTCGGGTTTGCTTTCATGTTGGGATGTCGAGGTTCTTTGTATATGAATGCTCTTTCATGTATCATTTGTATCGGATTATTCCCCTCGTTGGGATTGTCATGAGGCTGAGCGGTCATGCCAGTGCTCGATTCATTCACTAGTTTGTAGTTAGACCATTTTCATGTACTCGAAGAAGTTAATTTAAATTTGCATTCGCAGATAAAAAAAATCGTAACACCAATTAATTGAATATACGTAGGATTATGGGATCAATGACTTTTTGGTTTAAAAGTTGCCAATGACATGAATTTTATTTTGGGTTAATTCCACCTTAGTGCCCTAATTTTTTTTTGTCATCTCAGTACCCTAAATCTTTTATATTTCATTTAGAGTACCCTAAATATTTTTTGTGTCACCTCAGTACGCTAAACTTTTATTAATTCCATTTTAGTACCCTAAACTTTCATTATTTTCATTTTAGTACCCACTGTTAACTTTATAATAATTTTGCTTGTTGGTGAGGGGTAATATGGTCATTTTACCTGTTTTGGATGGAAAATCATACGTAAAGTTAACGATGGGTACTAAAATGGAATTAATGAAAGTTTAGGGTACCGAGGTGACACAAAAAAGATTTAGGGTACTCTAAATGAATTAATGAAAGTTTAGGGTACTGAGGTGACACAAAAAAGATTTAGGCTTCTCTAAATGAAATATGAAAGGTTTAGGGTACTGAGGTGAAATTATCCCTTTTATTTTTACATACATATTTGGTAGAGTATCGGATCACACGAACATACTTCTTTCATTTTTAGGACAAAAAATTCATTAAATTGGTGGTAATCTCATGTGCATATATGTATTTTAGTAGTTTTTTATTTGAAAATAAATTGAACGGGTAAGTACATGAGGCTTAATCTTTTATCAGGTATGTAAAAAAAATGTTACAACATATCAACTTTTAACTTATTAACCTTTTTTGACTAAAAGGTATTCATATATTATTTAAGTAAAAAAATAAAAGAGCTATTACACAGTATCGAGTCCCGAATGTATTTCTACACATAACTCTAAGATAAATGAACCGACAAATGCAGTTTTTTGAGGTGTCATAAAGGCGAACTGAAATAAAAACTAAACTATGTCGAAACCAATAACTACCGCTCAAGGTATTGCATATCTACTGCATACTCTATAGAGTGCGACTGAACCTACTTTCATCAGCTTCTAAGGGAAGTAAAGCTCTTCCCAAGGACCCCTCATAGGGCCAGTCCGTAGAGCACTGGATTCCTTTCATTCCTCCATGCGAATATGTTTGCTCGCCTTGTCCTGATAGTCCCAAGGCTCCCCAATGGACTCACTCTTTATTCCCTCTGCTCCTACTCCAATACCAAACCCAACTCTAGTTCCAAGTCCAGCTCTATCTATGCGCCCAGGCAGGTCCGGGGTGTCGGCTATCCCGTTATCCGCGGGCTGACTGATCATCAAGTTTTTCCAACCTAGATCAACCGAGCGGATCTGGGCGACTCTCCGTGGGCTCACACCGTTAGGTGTAGTAGACGAGGATACTATCAGGCCCTTGCCTCAAGACAAGGGACCCTTAGGTTTAGAAGTCGAGGATATCGATTTGTGGGATGCCTAATCATCCCAATCTGTTGCATACGCCCTGGTTTAACAGTACTTTTGGAACTTTTGGATAGAGGAGTCGAACCGTAGAATACCCACCACTTCCCAATCGCACTCGGTCACCATGTGACCAATCATAACACAATTATAACAAAACACATGTAGTTTGTATAAGTAAGAGTGACACGAACCGGGTCGGGAAATTCCTGAAAGCGAAGTAGAAGTTGTTTGCGGAGGGGCCGCTCCACAAGATGACATAATCTAATATTCACCGTTCCTCCCCAACAAGTGCCCTATTGGTCTCATGGGACATCGACACATAGTCCTAGAGTCGACCCGATCGTCTCCCTTACAAATTTGGTCTGTACCAATGGTGGAAGTCCACATGCATGTACCCAGAGTTGAAGCTGATCCAGAGTAGGAGACTCCCTAGCCAGCGGATCCAGATCACCCAGTAGAAGGGGCCTTCCATCAAAACACCACGACTCGTTTCCTCAAACCCATGCACGAGCTGTCTCCGTTTCAAAATAAAATTTGAAGATCCCAGGCTGATGTCCTTGATGACAAGACCTTCAGCCGACCGCCCCCATGCCTTAGTGATGATTATGAGAAGAACCTTCTTATAGGGTGGCTTGGAGGTCCACAGTTTGCCCATCATGGCAAATTGTTGCCGGGCCAGAATCGAAGGACTCGCCGGTGTATACGGGACCTCCACCACTACATTGTCCTCATATTCTAAGAAGCAGGCCGAGAGACCATCTTGGAGGCTGATCAGATGGGAGTTTAGAGGTCCCAACATAACTGGAACCTTCGAGTTGGAGCCGACTTCTTTTGGTTTGAAGGAACTGCAACGATGGATCATACATGACGACGATGAGAGCAACGCTGAGATCATAGGAACACGAACAACGTTGGGAACCCATACCCCCTTGCGGAGGGCCTCTAATTCTTTCGGCCCAGTTCCTCCTTCTCCAATTCAAGCATGAGTGCCTTTTCTCGAAGACGATATCGGACCAATGGAGGCGACGAAGTGGTGACATGAGTCACCTTTGGCTGTGGAGCACTGAGTAGGGCAAGGTCCGGCGGCGGCTGGGATGCAGAGCCAGCCCCCGGGGGTGGTGGAGGAGGCAAGCCTTCAGCGTTGGACAGGGGTAGCGAAGGCGCCAAAACCCTAGTGTAACTTGCAGCAGAAGCTAAGGTTTGAGCCTTCAAATGGCGGCCCCGATGCGACTTACTCAATGGTCCGGAGGAACCCTAAGGGAAGGCGACGATCGCCTTCGTCGGAGCAGGAGGGAAGAACGCCGTAGAAGAAAGAGAGAGGGACCGGAGCGGTTTGCTTGTTCTTCCTCCTTCTTCTCGGTTTAATGGGAGGCATGACCTCCGAAGAAGGGTACGGTGGAGGCACATGTGTTGCGTGCTGCAATAGGGCTGACTGCGATGAGACAGGATCAACGAAAGGTGCTGTAGTCATATCGGCGACAGAGATAGAAAACTCCATAGATGAGATTATGGTTTCCTCATAAAAGAGGAACCCCGACAGATGCGAGAGAGAAATCTAATGAGCACTGTTAATAAACAATAACAACTTATTAATCTTTTATCTAATGAATACAGATTTTCCGTCAAAAATAAAATAACCTTTTATTGGGTATAATTTTGCAATAACCCTTATATTTATACTTAACCCGCCTTAACAATATCTTTTATATCACAAGAGAATGGTGGGTTACCGGAGGTCCCTCACCGCCGATCACGCTAGAAACAAGTTGCTTTCTTCATTGGTTACGTAAACACACACAAGTTAGGAAAGTAGACCGGATCCATATGATTTGGTATTTATTGTATTAATTTTTTCGTCACTAAAAATAAAAAATAAAATCATAACATGGATATAACTTTTATTTCCATAATCAGTCCGACATAATAGGAACATTTCAACAATTTCCCTCTCAATTCCACGAAAAGCACCGAACCGAACTGCAGGGGAAGCAAAGTACAAACGGGATTAGATTCGAAGTCAGTGAAGACTCCAAAACGACAGCGTCTCGACGGCCGGTATTTCTCATGTGTACCGCTTTCTCAGTTTAACTTGTTAGACCAGACACCATCTGTAGACTCTTTGCGTGACCACGTCATTCGTAATTTCACGATCCCGTCAGGGGCATTTTCGCAATCTCAATCAATTAGCGTCCCGTTTTAGTATTAATTAATTTGTTTCTTAATTAAACCTCTCTTAATAAACGAACGAGTATGTATATCAGTGCTTCGTCTAAAAACCGCGACCAGGTTGGAGAAGAAAGAGCCGTCGAGTGAAAAAGCTGAGTAAATCGAACCAGAAACACACAGAGAGAGGCTCAATCTCTTCTTCAAAGTATTTGATTGTTGAAGAGGTTAAGCTTCTCCATTGTTAATTTCCTATATTATATTTTAGAAATTCATTTTCCATTGGAGAAGATAAGAGCTTCGTGTTGGAGACAAGGAAGAAGAAGTGCAGAGGCGGAGCCATTGGGAGTAGATCCAGAAGCTAGAACAGATTCTGATATACTCAATATCTGCTCAAATGGTAATTTTCATGATTTTTTATTTTTATTTTTATGAGCTTCCGGAAATATTAATTCATGTGTGATTTGATTGAGGAATATGCTGTCGATTGAGCAAATTTGTCTGTTTTGATGTGTTTGGTGAACTGATCTGTGGTTCCGTTGAAGCAGAAATGTATGTTCATCAGTTCAGACGTTACTTTGTATTTTAGATTTGGTTGCTTGTGGCGGCTTTTTAGCTTGATTTGATTTGCAGAGTGAAAGTTCATGAAAAATGATGGAAATGGATTGAAGCGCCCAATTTAGCTGTGCAGTTTTTAGGTTTTGGTCATAGGCTCAGTTCTGTATGTATTGTGATACTGGTAATGTATGTGGTGTTCTATATTGGATTTAACTTTATCCACACAAAGTTGCATTTCGAGAGTTAAAAATCAGAACTTCACTTTACGCCACTTAACATTGTCGCTTCATATGATAATAGATGGCTGTAGTCAAATGATTGGATGGGTTGCTGCCCATTGAAACTTGAAGACTTCTTGAACCACATTTTCAGAAAGTGTGCTACAAAGCTGTATACTATTTTCAACTCAAGTCAACTAAGGACATTCTTAAACTTAAACCCTGCTACCGCTTTTTGATATAATGTGATTTAATAGTTGCAACTGATAGTTTGAGTCATGGCTTGAAGCTTCTAGAATGCAATAAACACGAGTTGGTTTCGTGATAAGACTGTAAATTGTATTTTAGTTACCTAGTCTGCTGTTTTCAAACTGTACATAAATTTCATGGTGACAATGGATCTCCTTCCTCATTTGTTTACCCAAGTATATGTGTTAAATGTGCACTTAAGTACTTCCCGTTCTCTGCAATGCTGTTGTGACTAAAGACGAGAGTTCTCCTTGACTCTTGCCTGTCTTGCTTCCGCGTGTACTGCCCAACTTTAGTGTTTTTTTTAAAGGTGGCACTTCTTTATATGCTTGTCAGTATTATAATATGTTGTATTTGTAGGCTGCTACTGCCAGTCTTTGTGTTGGAACTCTTGTCTGGGTGGAGGATGCTGATGAAGCTTGGTTAGAGGGTGAAGTTGTGGAGGTTAATGGTCAAGATATTAAGGTCCAATGCAGTTCAGGGAAGGCGGTCAGTACTCATTTTGACATTTTTTTTTATAGGGATCTTCTTTGGTTTGTCCTTAACCAAAAAAAAATCAAAGATGAGTATTTGCTGATAATGGACCCTTGTGGGAAAATTACAGGTTGTTGTTAAGTCTTCCAATGTCTACCCCAAAGACGCTGAAGCCCCACCTTGTGGAGTGGATGATATGACAAAGCTGTCATATTTGCATGAACCAGGAGTCCTGCAGAATTTAAGGTCTAGATATGATATGAATGAAATATATGTGAGTGCTTTAAGAGACACTTATTACATCTCAAAGTTGCTTTCCTCATTATTTTCTTTTCCTTTTGGGTTTAGGGGTGGTATTATTTTGCGCTGTATGATTTTATTACAGGTAGAAGATGTCGGGCTATATAGTCTTTTGCTTTTCCTTACACCACTTTGTATAGTGATGCTAATTCATTAAATGTTGCCTTCAGACTTACACGGGGAGTATCTTGATTGCCGTGAACCCTTTTATAAGGCTGCCCCATCTCTATGATAGCCATATGATGGCACAATATAAAGGAGCATCCTTCGGTGAGCTGAGTCCCCATCCATTTGCTGTTGCAGATGCTGCTTATAGGTACCTGTTACACATCATTTTGTGTTGTTCACTTGACATTTTTGTCCATCTGACAATCAGAGTACCACTGCTGTAATGCAGACTTATGATAAACGAGGGAATAAGTCAATCAATTTTGGTTAGCGGGGAAAGTGGAGCTGGTAAAACAGAAAGCACAAAATTGCTGATGCGTTATCTAGCTTACATGGGAGGGAGAGCTGGTGTTGAGGGGAGGAGGACTGTTGAGCAGCAAGTCCTTGAGGTAACAGAGTTCCCTAGTATCAGTTTCTTCAATTCCTTTAAACTACTCACTCATATATGTTATCTGAATTATTACTCTTAGTAATCCAGGTCATGGATGCCTTAGTTCGTTCTATTTTGTTTTGCAGTCAAATCCCGTTCTTGAAGCATTTGGTAATGCAAAGACTGTTAGAAATAATAACTCAAGGTGGAATATCTTTTATTCAAAAAGTTAATTTTCAGCATAAGCTGTAAGTATCTGCCATGCTTTATGTTTGACTGAGTCACATCTTTAAGCGCATTATCTGAATGTGCAGTCGATTTGGTAAGTTTGTGGAGATTCAGTTTGACAAGGCTGGAAAGATATCAGGAGCTGCTGTCAGAACTTATTTGCTTGAAAGATCACGTGTTTGCCAGGTGTCTGATCCTGAGAGGAACTATCACTGTTTCTATATGCTATGTGCTGGACCACCCGAGGATATTCAGAGATACAAATTGGAAAATCCCAGGAAATTTCATTATCTAAATCAATCAAATTGCTTTGAATTGGACGGGATCAATGACAAAGAGGATTACATTGCAACAAGGAAGGCTATGGACGTTGTTGGAATAAGTGCTGAAGAGCAAGTAAGATTTTGATGGACATGGTTGAGAACATGCTTTATTTTTAAGTGCAAGATTATGATGGTTGTATCATACACATTGCCTTAACTGTATACACTTTCTTTCCGGAACCCTTAGGATGCAATATTTCAAGTTGTGGCTGCAATTCTCCATCTTGGGAACATTGACTTTGTTAAAGGGAAAGAAACAGACTCGTCCATGCCCAAAGATGAGAGTTCTTGGTTCCATCTAAAAACTGCTGCTGAGCTTTTTAGGTAAGTGGACATTATCAATGACATGTATACACTAAAGGAAGTTATTTTGATAAGTAAAGGATTACCAGAGAAAAGATGTAGCATCTTATTTGATTTTTTGTTTTGTTCAGGTGTGATGCAAAGGCCCTAGAAGATTCTCTTTGCAAACGTGTGATTGTAACTCGTGATGAAACCATTACTAAATGGTTGGATCCCGAGTCTGCAGCTACCAGCAGAGATGCTTTAGCTAAAACTGTATACTCTAGGTTGTTTGACTGGTAAGCTTAACATGTATGCTGATGTACCTTCTCAAGTGAATATTTAAATGTGGGGTCCTATAGATTATTCTTATTGCATCATGCTGCTTCTTTGTTTCGTCCTCCACTCTTGTTTGAAGGAAACGACCTTTGTCACCGAAAGTGATATAATTCCCATGGCTTTTAATTCAGGCTTGTGGCTAAGATTAATCGCTCAATTGGGCAAGATCCTAACTCAAAGTCCTTGATTGGAGTGCTGGATATTTATGGATTTGAGAGTTTCAAGACAAACAGGTGCTGACCGGTATGCCTTTTGTTATTAATTTGTGTGCACCAGAAATTGATTTCTGCATGTTCGTAATGTACCTGAAGAACATAAATTGTACATTTAGTGCTCCCCTTGAGGTTTAAATTAGCATGCTTATTCCGTCTCAATTTAGTATAACTTGTATATTCTGAAACTTTTGTTGAACTGCAAGTTACCTTTATTGGAATGATTTCAGATTGAGTTTAGATTTCCTGCGGTTGATCCCCTTGAGGTTTAAATTAGCATGCTTATTCAGTCTCAATTTAGTATAACTTGTATATTCTGAAACTTTTTGTTGAACTGCAAGTTACCTTTGTTGGAATGGTTTCAAATTGAGTCCAGATTTTCTGCGGTTGGTCCCCTATTTTAATTTCATATTTTTGCTCTCTGAATTGTCATGGAACAGTGTGCTTTATGTAATCAAGTCATTTCTCTTTCAATCATTTTGCTTATTTAACTCACCACTCCATCTACTCTGCATTTTAACCACCTTGGCGGGTACTTGATTGTTGTTCTGAGTCTTCTGGGTTTTGCAGCTTTGAGCAGTTTTGCATCAATTTAACAAATGAGAAACTTCAGCAGCATTTCAACCAGGTTAGTGTCTTAGTAGTGCCTCTGTCCCTTTTGGTTTCCATATCTTTTGTCTGGCTATAGTGCGATAGTTTTGTGATGTATTAAATATGATGTGGAGCAGCATGTTTTCAAAATGGAGCAAGAAGAGTATACAAAAGAAGAAATTGATTGGAGCTACATTGAGTTTGTTGACAACCAAGATATTCTAGACCTCATTGAAAAGGTTTGTTATCTTCTACTGCTTGGGAGCTGTTTCATCCTTTCACTTTAGTATCTTCTGTTGCATATAGTGGTTCAATGTTCTATTATGATACGGTGAGTCTTTTTAAATTATTTAACCCAGTTTTTTAAAGCATTTTATAGAAATTGTCTGAGAAATTGACATATTCAATTGTGATACCCTTGTTTCTGAATGCTTTATCGTATGATATCATGTTTGTTTATGCTTCCACTCTTCTTTTTTTGAACTACTTAGAAATCTTTTTGCATATGTTTGGTCCAGATCCTGTATACGTTGGTAGGAAAATGTAGTTCTGCCTGATGTAAAATAATCCGCAAATTACAGCTCTACTTGTAATTTGTAGATAGATGATGCAAACTAATTTATGTTTTTGGATGGTAGAATCCAAATGATTTTTTATGTTGTATACCTTTTTTATAACTATTTTTCCTTTTATGTAAAATTTCAGAAACCTGGTGGCATAATTGCTCTTCTGGATGAAGCATGGTCAGTGCAGTGCTACTAAGCAGTACTTCTGCATGCATATCCTCTTATTTCCACTTAGATATCACTAATTTGCAATTCTTCTTATATAATTTTCAATAATTACAGATCGACTTTTCTTGCAGTATGTTTCCAAGATCAACACATGACACGTTTGCTCAGAAACTCTACCAGACATTTAAGAACCACCAGCGCTTCAATAAACCTAAATTAGCTCGAAGTGACTTCACTATCTGCCATTATGCTGGTGATGTAAGTAGCCTCATATCAGCTGGACTAATCTCAGAAATGCTCAGCAGATATAACTGAAAGGTTTGAAGGCTAATACGTGACCCAACAATATGCCTGACTTCTTTCAGGTTACTTATCAAACTGAATTGTTCATCGACAAGAATAAGGATTATGTTGTAGCTGAGCATGAAGCGCTCCTGAATGCTTCCCAATGTTCTTTTGTGTCTAGTTTATTTCCACAATCAGCTGATGAATCATCCAAAAGCTCAAAATTCTCTTCCATAGGTTCTCGATTCAAGGTGCAATAGTTTTCCCCCTTTTTCTAGTGCATTCATGTGCTTTTTCCTTGATTATGAAGTCATATTATTTTCTATATTATGCAGCAACAATTGCAAGAATTGCTTCAAACCCTAAGTTCCACAGAGCCACATTACATTCGTTGTGTAAAGCCCAATAATCTTCTCAAACCAGCGATTTTTGAGAATAAAAATGTTCTTCAGCAACTACGATGTGGGGTATGGCTGTTTACATTTTGTCCCTTCACCACTGCCTTTTTTTCTTGATTTTGCAACTAATCGGATTTGAGTTTAATTCTATTTGTTGGTTGTATATATTTTAGGGAGTTATGGAGGCGATTAGGATAAGCTGTGCTGGATATCCTACTAGAAAACCATTCGATGAATTTGTAGACCGGTTTGGCATTCTTGCCCCTGAAGTTTTGGAGGGAAGGTACATCATTAGTCATTTTAGTTTATTATTGCACCAAACCCTGGAGATCATTATATTCATATCTATTCTTTTATTTTAGCTCCGATGAAGTCACTGCTTGTAAAAGTCTCTTAGGGAAGGTGGGACTTGATGGCTATCAGGTATTGATCAGTAAACTTTTTTTATAAAACAATGTTTACTTGAGTAAAACAATGTTTATATTGTCCCTTCACCACTGCATTACACTATTGTTGAAGCCAGATTGGTTAGAAGTAATGTGCATTTCCCAAATATAAAGCATATAGTCATCTGACATAGCCACTTGAGCTCCATTTTGGTTGTCTAGCAGATATGCATGTGTTTGGTGTTTGGATATGATCTTACTAATCCATTTTATCCTTGTAGATTGGTAAAACAAAGGTGTTTCTTAGAGCTGGTCAGATGGCAGAACTGGATGCCCGTAGAACCGAAGTCTTGGGAAGATCAGCAAGCATTATTCAGAGAAAAGTTCGTTCGTACTTGGGTCGCAGAAGCTTTATCTCGCTCCGTCTCTCTGCCTTACACATTCAGGCTGTATGCAGAGGTATTTGTGACCAAAACACACTACTGCACATATGATCCTTTTAAGTTTTCTAATTTGCCCAAGAACTGGAATACTAAGAAAATCATTTAACTCAAATGAGTATTTTTTGTGCTAATTCCAGGACAACTTACTCGAAAAGTATACGAGAGCATGCGAAGAGATGCTTCCTGTCTGAGGATTCAGAGAAACTTGCGGATGTATCTTGCTAGGAAAGCCTACAGAGAATCCTGTGCAGCTGCTGTTTCCATTCAAACTGGCATGCGTGGGATGGCTGCTCGTACCAAGCTACGACTCAGAAGGCAGACTCGAGCTGCAATCATGATTCAGGTAATGAGATATTTTATAAAAATATATGGTTCATGTAGGCATATATATCATAAATTTAGTTGTCATATCCTTTCAGTGTTGCTTTATCTATATAAAACTCTTTTCTATGAAAATCATTTGACACTGAATGTTATAATAAAATTATTGTATATATTGCAGAGTCAATGCCGCTCATACTTAGCTAGATTACATTATAAAAAGTTGAAGAAAGCTGCAATCACGACACAATGTGCTTGGCGAGGAAAAGTTGCTCGTAAAGAACTGAAGAAGCTGAAGATGGTGACCTTCTCTATCTCAGTATCTTGTTTTCTTTTTCATTAGTTAACTAGGCAGAGTTGGTTGTGTACATGCTGTTTTTCATGTCAATTTAATATATTCCATATTCTTGTTGGGGGGTGGGGTGGGGTTAAGTAGCATGTTGTTCTTCCCCTCTTTGGAAAATCTCGTGTTAAAACTAGAGTATTTTTGTAGAAATCAAGATATGATAACGAGTGATCCTTTGTTGTTATAGTTCTTCAAAAAAAAAAAGAATTCAACTTTGTCCTTTTACTAGGTATGGTAAGTTGATCATATGTTGTTAATAGCAAGGTTCTAAAAAACGTCAGGCGCTAGTCGTGTGACTAGAGCCTTCGGGGATTAATCGGAGACTAGTCGAAGATTAATCGGGGATTAATCAGATTTGTATTATTCTATTTTTTTTTAATTTCTTAACAAATATGTTATTATATGTATGAACAAAATATGAATTTTATTATGAAAAAGTAGTAACAAACATTTCCAAAATATATATTTGTTACATACTTATCTTTAAATGAAAAAAAAAGTTCAAATAAACAACATTATTATCCTTATATAAAATATAAAACCAGTAATAAAAAATTGAAAATTAATATGATATTTTCCTAAGAAGATAAAAAAAATGTCAATAAAAAAGTAAACAACATTAACATCCACAATTATTTAAGATGTAAGTATATATCATCTATGATTATTAATTTTATATTTAACTTTTTAAATAAAAATTACATATATTTAATAATAATAATAATAATAGGAAATATATAAAAAGTTAAATGATTAATAACAAATATTTAAGATAAAATCATAAAAATCGATGTGTTGTAAAAATCCCTGCATAGGCACTGATTAATCCCCGCCTGGGCACCGATTAATCCTCGCCTAGGTGGGGATTGACCCGACTTTTTTCAAATCCGCCTAGAGCCACCCGTCTTGTTAAAATCGGGTCGATGTTCTAAAAATTCCAGCGTAGGCGTCGATTAATCCCCGCCTAGGCCCGACTTTTAGAACACTGGTTAATAGTGTAATTGGATTCTCATTGGGGATGAAGGGCTTGGTTATATTTGATTTCAGGTAACTGGGTTCATGTTTAATGTTTTACACTGCTTCAATTGCAAACTATTCCATATTTATGATTGCTGCTCTTGAATTGCAAATCATGTTTATTATTTTTGTTAACTTTTTCCTTCACAGTTTGTAACCTCTCGAGCTTCTGTTTTCTTATTCTTTATCATCAGGCTGCAAGAGAAACTGGTGCCCTCCAAGCTGCCAAAAATAAATTGGAAAAGCAGGTTGAAGAACTAACATGGAGATTACAACTGGAGAAGCGTATGAGGGTTAGTATATTAATAGTTTGCATAGCATTTCTCTGTACAACATTCAACTAAATGCATCAATAGTTATGGATCTTTTGGTATTTCCTTGATCTTGGGTGTGAACAAGAAGCCATGCTTTAACAATCTTGAATTGGAAATGGTAGGGAAATATGACCTCATAGATTTTCCATATAGCAGGAAATCTAACCTAACCCTAGCCTAGTTTAACCCTTAACCCAACCCCGCCCCATGCCTGCTCCCAAGCGGGTGACCCACTATGATTTGGACACTGGTTCTCATATGAAATAGTGCGCGACTTACCATATAGCTTAAACGGCTGTGTCGTACATTGTGAACTTCACTGTCATTTGTGCTGTCATCCTCTGGTCACATAAAAGGACATTTTTCCCTAATACATTCCCCATCAAAGTTATGACTCATTGACAAAAAGTAGTATATAAGTACATTCTGTTTTAGAAACCACATCAACTTAAATTATAGTTTGTACATGCTCTGTTTTTTCTAACTATGTTATCATCTGAAAATTGCACTGGATAATAATGTATATCAGTATAAGTATTGTGTTTCATATTTTATAACTTACGCATTTGTGTCTCTTTGTAGGCTGATGTGGAAGAGGCTAAAACACAGGAAAATGCAAAGTTGCAGTCTGCTTTGCAAGAGATGCAACTTCAGTTTAAAGAAACTAAAGAAATACTCATGAAGGAACGCGAGACTTCCAAATCAGTCATAGAGGAAGTGGCGGTTATAAAGGAGGTTCCAGTTGTCGATAATGTAATGCTAGAGAAACTTGCAAGTGAAAACGAAAAACTGAAGGTGTGGTGGAATCTGTGTTGCTGTGGCATTCTAACTTCATGAATGATTCTAGAATGTTTTCTTAGCTTGTAAGAACATATTTTCCGATATCTGTTTGCTAATGGTATTGCTCTTAATAAATTGTTTTGAAGGCAATGGTGAGCTCACTAGAACAGAAAATCGATGAAACGGAGAAGAAATTCGAAGAGACGAGCAAGACTAGTGAAGAACGGTTGAAGCAAGCTTTGGATGCAGAATCAAAACTGATTCAGTTAAAGACATCTATGCAGAGGTTTCTTTTCGTCTCAAACTACTTTTACCAAAATGGACAAAAAAGTGTGTTTTGTTCTTTGTTATATTACATAAATTGTGAATTGGGTTACTTAGCATGCATATAGGTCAATCAGTTAGTAGTCAGACTTGTTCTGTATCCTCATTGTTTAACTCCTGTTACTGTCATCTTACTTCTATCCCATTAACAGGCTTGAAGAAAAAGTAATAGACGTGGAAGCTGAGAACAAAATTCTTCGGCAGCATACCCTTGCTGATCCTCCTGTTAAAAAGATGTCAGAGCATTTACTAACCCAGGCTACTGAGGTATAAACTGAATTATCTCCTATCCTTGCCCTACATCCTCACGCCTTATGATGTGATTTCTTGTTACATGATTCTTTATGTATTTGATTCTTCTAATTGCAGGATTTGGAAAATGGTCACCATCAAAATGAAGCGATCAATGCCCAAGTAATTTGATTTTTTTTAATAAAATTTCCACCTGTCTATGTATATTCCGTGTGATAACACTCTTAGTCTTTTCTATAATTCATAATCAACTACCTCTGCAGGAACCAGAGAATGTAACACCAGTAAAAAAAATTGTCACGGAGTCTGAGAGCAAATTGACCAGAACTAGATCCATGGTTGAACGTCAACATGTATGTTCTCAGACACTAGATGTGTTTTTCTTTGTGTGAAGAGTACGTAGGTTGATTAGTTTTGATGTTTTAATTTTGCCTTGCTGCAGGAACACGTTGATGCCCTTATTAACTGTGTACAGAATAATATTGGGTATAGTCAAGGAAAACCAGTTGCAGCGATTACCATCTACAAATGTCTCCTTAACTGGAAATCTTTTGAATCAGAAAGAACTAGTGTTTTTGACCGTCTTATCCAAATGATTGGTTCTGCAATCGAGGTATAGCCAATGTCTCATTTGACATCATAAAACAATTAGCTTTTAGCTTTGATGATAATTGATATCCAAAAATTCTCTTTGTTCCAGGATCAAGATAACAATGATCATATGGCTTATTGGTTATCGACTACCTCTTCATTGTTGTTCCTGCTTCAACGAAGTTTGAAGGGGGGCGGTGCAATTCCGCAGAAGAAACTTCCTCCCACATCCCTCTTTGGAAGGATGACCATGGTATCAGTCACAACTATGGATTGAATTTATGCCTTCCATTAAGATTTATATTAAATTTCGAACCCTTTGCATTGTGTAATACTGTAATTCGATTTCCAGGGTTTTCGATCGTCTCCTTCTTCAGCTCACCTTGCTGCGCCTCCAGGCGTAGTACGGCAAGTAGAGGCGAAGTACCCAGCTTTGCTTTTCAAGGAGCAGCTGACAGCATATGTGGAGAAAATCTATGGTATCATTAGGGACAACTTGAAGAAGGAGTTGGCTTCATTGCTTGCTTTATGCATCCAGGTCTATTGAACTTGCTTTATCCCAAAGTCTTTTTACCATTTAAAATTTAATCTATTATACTATAACTTAAGACGTGATTTGTGGAATTATGATAAATTTAGGCACCAAGAACATCCAAGGGAAATGTATTGAGGTCCGGGCGGTCCTTATGCAAAGATTCTCCAACAAGTCACTGGCAGAGCATTATTGGGAACCTCAACAACTTCCTCTGTACATTGAAAGAAAATTTTGTACGTTAATTCCCGGACTTTCTAAATCTCATTGAGCCTATGCTATTCATGATCTTTCTTCAGTCATCCAAGAATGATTAAAGCTATTACTGTTTGGGTTTTAGGTTCCTCCAATTCTTGTCCAGAAAGTTTACACCCAAACATTCTCGTATATAAATGTTATGCTCTTTAACAGGTAATTAGTTATTTCACCTTTGTTTATTCATCATTTGATGCCAACTTTGTCGTTACATTGTTTTTTGTTTCACCTTTCCAGTCTTCTTCTACGCCGTGAGTGCTGTACATTCAGCAATGGGGAGTATGTGAAAGCTGGTTTGGCTGAGTTGGAGCTTTGGTGTGCCCAAGCTAAAGAAGAGGTTTTCATTTTTGTCTTTCCGAATATCTAGTCTTCCATGTGTTGGATCATTCTGGTCCTAATCGAACTATCAATTTGTATGTAATTTCCTAACTTCTTTCTGGTTCTTCATTCTCCTTGGGTTGCAGTATGCAGGTGCGTCTTGGGATGAACTTAAGCACATCAGACAGGCTGTTGGGTTCTTGGTATGTCTAACATGTTTAATATTTAAAAGCGTATATTCTAATGAAGATGATTAAGCTTATTACACCACTACTATACACACATTTCCTTCTGATATGTACTCTCTCGGTCCCAAAACAAGTGTCCTATGTCCCTGAATCAGATATGTTCCCGAATAAGTTTCTCATTTCCTTTTTAGTTAGTTAATAGGATAAGCATTGCTAATAATGTCCCTCCATAATTTACTTAGAAGTAAAATTTGATCCTTGGATACTTATTTTGGGATAGAGATAATTTTATTAGAGTCCTTTTTTCTTCTTAAAAGTGAATAATATATCATTTACCTGATCTCAATTTTCATCCACAGGTTATACATCAGAAGTACAGAATTTCATATGATGAAATTACCAATGATCTGTGCCCGGTATCTCTCTCTCTCTCTCTCTAGTGTTTCCTTTTTTGCTGCGCAAACACTGAATGTCTGAATCTCACACATTCTCTCTCTGACATCAATGTTTGATCTGTTCAGGTCCTGAGTGTTCAGCAACTATATAGAATATGCACACTCTACTGGGATGACAACTATAATACTAGAAGTGTTTCCGGAGATGTAAATTCGTTTATCCCTTTTTTTAGAGATTCATGCACACACAAATGCTCGGGAGTCTCATTTACTGTAATTCCTCTGCAGGTCATCGCCAGCATGAGAGTACTTATGACCGAGGACTCTAATAATGCTAGCGGCAGTGCCTTTTTGTTGGATGACAATTCCAGGTGAGTTTCTCGTGTTATTTGTCTCCAAAATCAAGTTACTGTATGCAGCCAAGTTTGGCTCAGTCATATAAACTAAGCCAAGCTAATCAATGCTTCCTGAAAATACAGTATCCCCTTCTCAGTGGACGATCTCTCCACCCTAATGTTGCTGAAGGATTTCTCCCATGTCAAACCAGCTGAAGAACTTGTCGAGAATCCAGCCTTCCAATTTTTGAATGAGTAAGGCTATAAAGGTATTCTTGGGGTTGGCTATATGCTTTTGAAAGACAGTGATTTCAATTTCTCTCAGCCAAGCCGCCGACGCAATTGCGTATGTATATCCACTATTTTCTCTTCTGGTCCCGCTTTCTACCCCGTCTGTAATATATTTTTTCATTTAAATTTATTTGGCATTCAATTTGTAAAAATAGGAAGAAAAAAACTTAGCTCATGCGGGGAAGGGACAGACATTTTTTGTTTTGCCAAGTTACTGTCTTTTTTCTGTTTTGTTGTCCCGTTGCGGGCAACAGTTTTTGTAGGGGGTCGGAAAATATTTATAGTTCAGTATCTTCATTCACCTTTCTGTGTAATAGAAGCCGTTATGTATGAATACTCGATAATTATAAGAAGTGTCTGGTTTCTATATGTTCTGCAATCTATGTATAGCTATAGCATGTCTTTCTGCAATACATCTCTATGCCCCAAAAGATATATCTATATAGGATATATTCTGGTAAAAATCATTCGAAAGTGCAGACTAAGAACTTTGTGGACCTTTGAATTAATGGATCTAACGATCCATGGATTTCAGAGTGTTGGTTATTGTGCAGACTAAATATTCTATGGACTTTGAATCAACAGATCCAACGACCCATAATTTTTATGAGAAGTTGATTTATGTTAATTCCGGTTCCAGTTTAACAGTTCCATAAAAGTTGCGAAATGTCACCATTGAGTTTCAGCATATTACATTCTTCGTGTTTGATAACATTAATTGTCTCATTTTGAGGTATTCATAATTTCAAGTTGTAGTCCTTTTTTATTTTGTAAAATATCGATAAAAATCAGAAGCCGCCTCAATGCAGTGAAGTGAGACCCGCCTCATGAACTATCACCCATCACGAACCTCATTGTACGTACTTACATGACAACGTTTTTTTTTTACAATTATCCTTAATTCAAGTTCAACCAACAACAACTCTGTATCATATTGGGTTTTGACTTTATTTCATACAGCTATTAATCATCTGTTGCATATTGACTGAATTCACACGCCATTATTGAATGAGATTGTGATTAAACGGGACCATATGTGTATATATTTGAGAAGAGGCATTTCCTCTTCCATTCCTACCAGGGCTGGACCATGATAGCACAAGGCAGCCATATGGGTAGGTTGAAATGTTTGCATATATCGGTCAAATTATTTATATATGGATAAAATTTTATAGGACCTGGACCATCCTCTCTACTCTACTCGCCTCACACACACGTGCTTATGTGCTTGTTGGGATTCAACTTGATCACTACCCAATATATTTTCAAAACATTTAATCATTTTTTTATCAAAGAAGAATAATTTTATAAATGAAGCAAACGAAGTAAAGTAAAAAACCCGAAAACTTGAAAAAACCAAGGAAGCTCTCTTCTACCTCTTCGTGAGGTCCTCTCTACCCATTAGGGTTTACCGCCGCTGCTGCCATCTATCACACCACCACCCAAGCCGTCGCCCGTCTCTTCCTCGATATATTCCCCACCGGTTCTCCCCTTCTCAATCTGCACTCAACCCTCTCCCCCAGAGATGGTCCTCCCAAGTTCACGCCATCATCAAGCTGGAGCACGTCTTAGGCTGCCATGGACGCCGGAGAATCCTCCCCGGCCTCGCCCCATCATACTCGGCCCGACCATGGAGTCGATGGCCGGGTACCGTCGGGATGGGTGGCCCATGCAGGGAGAAGCCCAGGGACCGTTGTGGTCGCACCCGCCGCTCTGGATCAGAGCACCTCCGATGGAGCCGGACCGGTTTCGCGAAGCTGGCCACTGGAACTACCGCCCGCGACTTGGTTGGGATCGGACGGACCCTCGACAGGGCACCCATTATCGGGGGCTGGCCCCCGTCCCCCCACCGGCGTGGCCCGTTCCTCCGCCGCATCTGTGGACCTTCCCGTCGATCCGGATGCCATGGCCGCCGGCACAACCTAGGGGATATGCAAATCCTAGGGTACATGCAAACCCTAGAGTGCATGCAAATTCTAGGGTGTCTGCAACCCTGGGGAATCGTGGTACTCCGTCTAGGGTTTTGGGGACAACTCCGTTGGTATCAAAACGATATGGAGCGGTGTCAACACGGCCCGGGCCACAGTCGCCGATTGGCAGGAGGGAGACTTCACCAAACCCTATGCTGCCTGGAAGCCCTAAGCCCCCGGTGAATCGCTATGCATTGAGCGACACACCTTTGGTCCGTCGGGGGATCCTGAGATTCACTCCTGCCATTATACCCAGACCCAGGAAGATTAAGACATGGCATAAGCCAGCGGCCCCGAATGAACCAGATGAGATCTCGACGCCGCCAGATACTACTGGGCAGGAACAAGAAAGGGTTTTAAGCCCGGGAGACTACAATCCCCCGGGGGATGAATGATTCCCCATGGCGGGAGTGGGGAGGACCGTCTGGGACCTATACCCACAGACCCGGGACAACTGCAGCCGGGAGGTCTCGGGGAGTCCACAGTAAAGGCTATATTACAACCTATTTTCATTACATTAGGGCGAATAATACTTTGGCTAGTTAGGTTTAGTTTTGTGGTTTATCTTTCGTTTGAAACGTTGGATCGAGGAATCCTTGAGTTTGGATCTGCGAAACAAAGCAGACTATATGTATGAAACCATGTGCGCCTGACAGGCTACGGCCGGTTGGGACAGAAAGCTGGTATCCGGGACTGTTATGTCCCTCCTTGTAAGCATGATATGAAATCGTAATACAACTACTTCTTTCCCGTTTAAAAAAAACCCGAAAACTCAAAAACATGCGTGTGGTCGGACGTTCTCTCGCCGTGGCGTCGCCCTCGGATCTGGTCTCTCCCGACTCTGATCCTTAGCCCCCGTGCTCCACCTTCGCCCGCTGCTCCTGTTCCTGTATTCGTTCTGTTCGTGTGTGAGAGAGGAGTCCAAATCCTTCAGCCCTTCAGTCCAGATCTGTACTTGCTAGAAACATCAGTGATTCTCCTTCGCGCGATTCTAGGTGTTGGCCAGATCGCTTGGAGAAGAGGGTACGCGTCTGGGCTCGGGTCGTCAGCTCTGTAGGTAACCTCTTCTACCCTTCCTTGTTGGGTTTTTACTTCCGGCCCTATCTTTGCTGCTCCATTTTAGTTTAGCTTCCTTCTTCTCGAATCCGTTGTTATTCGAGCTCGTCGGCGGTGGTTGGCCGGCGAGGTCTTAGGGCTTTTGCCAGCTTCAGAAGCCGTTGTTTGGGTAAGCTTGATTAGAGCTAGTCTCAGCCGTTGTGGTGTTGACCGCCGACAGTATTGAGATTGGAGTATTTATTCCGTTGAGGTTAGGGTTTAGAGGGCTGCAGTGGGTTAGGTTTATGCAGTCTGTTGTTTTCTTTGTGAGCTTTAATGTTAGGCAAATCTTGGTATTTAGACATTTGTTTTCAATTTTCTGGGCTTCATGGTTGTAAGATTAGGGTTTTAGACCTGTGTTTGTTTTTCATCTGGCTGCCTCTGTTGTATTCTTGTTGTAGGCTTGCCTCTGTGTTCTTGCTTCATCCTGTGGTCATTCTCGTTTGAGGTTTTGTGGTTTAGAAACGCTCTGTGTTGTATCCGCTTCACCCCGGTTCTAAGAATCGGTTTTTATATATTTGCATTGATGATCAAAAAAAAAGTTAGGGTGACAATTTTATACGCTAAATGATTTCGATAGGATCAGTAACCTAACATTGTTGTGCATTCACTAGAAATTAAATTTTTACAAGTATGCCAATTATGAGTAGTTTTAATTTAGATCGGTTGTATGACACCCAATTAAATCGGTTATTTATAGATTTGCGGAGAAAGAAGCACTGTGGAGGACCAAAGTAGTTGGTGTATATATAGTGAGTCATTTTCAGGCCCATATGGGGGCACATTGCTTTGCACTGATCTTCCTTACTCAGACAAGACGTCTGTGTTTCTTCTGTTTTGAACGGAGACAGGGGAACAGTGAGATTAACCGGTAAAAAATTGAATACTGCTTCTTTTTTTCTTTTATATTTTCATAAACATTTAATTATGACATATATTCTAATATGAATGGAGTTTTTTGTTAGGGAAAATTACAAAAATTCTCGTCTCAAGGATCTTTCCTCTCAAAATTGATCTGTCGTTATTTTTATTAGGAAAATTTTCAATTTAATACCCTGACAAACTTTTATTTGCAATATAACACCCTAACATGTTTTTTTTGCATTATAATACCCTAACAAACTATTATTTTCAGTTTCATACCCAACCGTTAACTTCCCATCCAAAATGGATGGAAAGTCCAAAATACCCCTTGACACCAATCAAATTTTCGAAACCTACCACAATAAATCAGATTTTTTATATATTTCAAAAACTTTTTTATATATAAAAAAAATCAGTTTTTATATATTTCAAAAATATTATTCTTATATAATTGAAAAAAATCAGATTTATTTCAAAAAATTGTTTAAGAAAAACAGTTTTTACATATTAAAAAAGATTTTTATATATTTAAAAAAAATTATTTCAAAAAATAAGTTTTTATATATTTGAAAAATCAATTTTTGTATATTTCATAATAATATTTTTATATAATTCAAAAAATCAGATTTAATTAAAAAAATATTTTAAAAGTCAGTTTTTATATATTACAAGAATAAGATTTTTTTATATATTTAAAAAAAAATCAGTTTTTATATATTTCAAAAAAATCAGATTCATTTTTAAAAAGATTAAAATCAGTTTTTATATATTACAAAAAACAGATTTTTATATATTTCAAAAAATATTTTAAAAAATCAGTTTTTATATATTTAAAAAATCAAAGGTTGAAGGTTGTTTTTGGTATTTTTTTTTTTGAAAAAACAAGGTCATGTGCAAAGCACATGACCATTTTCCATCCGTTTTGGATGGAAAGTTAACGGTTGGGTATGAAACTGAAAATAATAGTTTGGAAGGGTATCATAATGCGAAAAAGACATGCTTGGGTGTTATATTGCAAATAAAAGTTTGTCAGGCTATTAAATTGAAAATTTCCCTTTCTATTATCACGCACACAAATTGTAGAAGATTAATAAATCACAAATTCATCGGTAAAATAGACGATGTTTTCCAAGAACATATCCGTTTCACTTTTACTTCTCAGTAGAATAAAATGTTTCTATGTCCCCAAAACGTAAGTGCATGTAACAAAGTGACGACATGTTGATTTTTGACTCATTGACTTTTTATCGAGTATAGTTCTTCACTATCCATGTTTGTTATTGACATTTTTTTTTGAGCATTATTCAGCCCTATAAGATATAAGAAAGGACAAGAGACAGAAAGTCTCCCAAAAACCAAACAACAACAAGGACTACTTAAAAATTTAAATTCAAATATTATGGATGCAAAGTGTTATGAGGGTATCTTTCTTTTTTTTGATCGACAAAGTAAATTTAAATTAAGTGCTCTCCGAAATGGAGAACAAGTGATGAAGCAAAGTACAAGCAGAGAGCATTCCAAAGGAACCTCAAACACAACCACCAGAATTACAATGAGTACTGCAAACCAGAATTACAAGGATAACACAAAAACCAACCAGGAATGAAAGGACTCTTCCTACTTGCACAGATTTGGGATCTCAGAATCCATATTTAACAACCATTAAGATCAAACAAAAAGGGGCCTAGTACCCAGATTTTCCTACCATTAAGCACTGTTTAAGAAAAAAAAACAAAAGACTTGAACAACAGCATACACCTCGAACCCGAAGATCTCAACCAACTTCTAATAGACGGTTGATCAACTCCCCTGTCCACAAGTCTCTAATTCCGACAATGGAGCTGGGGAAATGCAATTGCCGAGGCCAACACCACAACGACAGGGACATTAACCTAGTCTGTAGATTATCTATTAATTGCCTAGGGTTCAAAACCCCATGCCATCATCGGAGGCCAACACCGGCCGATGATTCCGACCACCAAGGTGGTCGATAGCACAGACAACCAACAGAAAAAAGAGAGACAGAGAGGGAGAAAAAAAAACGAACTATGAAGAAGGCTAACGAAACCATACCAGTCCTAAAATACACCACATGCGCGTCCAGGAGAGTGAGCAAGCCAGGGAGCCACGAGCCTTGCAGCAGCGACGGGGACGCGCACGAACTAGCGAGCAGAGGAGGGCCTTTACCAGATCCGCGAAGATCCAAACGGAAGATCGTCCCACACCGGTCGGAGAAGCCACTTCTGACGGAGACTGAGGCGACCCACCGAGCCACGAGCCGCCGCAACCCTCGAGC
This sequence comes from Erodium maritimum, assembly GCA_963921825.1. Taxonomy (NCBI): domain Eukaryota; kingdom Viridiplantae; phylum Streptophyta; class Magnoliopsida; order Geraniales; family Geraniaceae; genus Erodium; species Erodium maritimum. The sequence goes on from OY997595.1 coordinate 9,379,446, forward strand.
AAGCCCAACAACCACTCGAACTAGCCAGATCAGCGAGAATCCTTACCGGTGACGGTGGGGAAATTCGACCCACGGTGAGATCTGGATGGTTCCGTGGCCGAGCACCAGGAGAACAGGAGAGGGGAGCGCTAGGGTAGAGGGCGAAGGGAACAAAGGAAGGTAGAGGCGGAGGAACCGCTAGATCTGGACCATTCCTCGCCGAAAATGGAGGAGGAGAGGTCTCCCACGACAGATCTAAACGGAGAAGCGAGGGGGGGGGTGAGAAGGAGGCGTAGGAAACGGGGGGGAGGACTCCGTCAGTGACCACGGCATGGTCGCCACCGACACGCGGAGGAAGAGAAGGCGGCGAGAGGAGGAGGGGTAAACCAGGCTAAAAAGGACAGATCTGAGCTCAGCGAGAAGAGGCGAACGCCGGAGGACCACCAACGCCTTTCAACACGGCCGAGAAGGCCGAGAAAAGCGTCGGCGGCCACTAGGATTTCAGACGAGAGAGCGAGGTGTGGGTATCTTTCTAAATGCATCATTCTTCTCAAATAATTGAAATGATTAGTGAGGTACTATGGTTTAAACTTATTTTAATAGATTTCCTAACACGTAGCATATCTGTTACATTGGATAAAAAAGATCATAAATGTCATAGTCAAAATGCAATTTTAATGTTTTTATTTTGTCATGGTCAAAGACTCAAAGTAAGGACAACAACACATTAATGTTGTTTTTATGATAAACATGAACTTCAAAACCAAGCCATATGAGAATAATTAGAATCAGTATCCTCACATTTCTTATTAGATATTCGAAATTAATTGAAGTGTATTGGTGGGTCAAAATCAGCATTGTGTTGACGATATTTGTATGGGTTTGGGATAATCTGTTGCACATGTATTTTGGTTTGGCTTGCATATTATTTAAATCAAATCTTAAATTTGACTAATTAATTATTTCATTAGCTTCCTATATATGTGTAATTGTAATTAGGTAGTCCATGTGGTCTCATGTGTATCCATCTATAGTCAAAGTTAGTCTCTAATACTAATGGTCATGTTTTAGTAGTATAGTTTTCTCTTGTAAATCCAAATGGGTCATGTTCTTGCAATTTTCATTATTTCGCTGAATATTATTTAATTAAGCCATAATTCGGTAGAGAATAAGGTAGGTAGTTGAAATTGTATTAATTATTAAATTATAATTGCAAAGGCCAGAAAACACTATAAATGGTAGGAAAAGTTTTCTGCCGCAGTACTCACAAGTTAAGGTTATGATCATGGTTTTACCATGGTTTTTGTCATGAATACGCATTTCTCTTCTATACATCATCTTCTTTGTATCTTTTCTATGAATCTTGAGAAGGTTTTCTACTAGAGTTTCTTTCGAGCCGCCTCTAACCACCACGACATTGACCTTCTCCCGCCACCAACGAAGCGTCTCCTGGCCTGTTTCGGTCTCTCCTCTGCAACTCTGGGGGTTCCCGTCTCTGAGGCCGCTGTTTCTGATGCTGTCGCCGCCGTCTTTGAAGCTGTCGCCGTCTCTGATGCCACCACCGTCTCTAGAGTCGTCCCCAAAGCCGCAATCGCAGTCGACGCGTCCTTCTCATTGGCCTCCACCGTCGCAACCGCCTCGACCTCTTTCACGATTATGGATCTGGCTAATCGAGAGGGTCCTTTTTATTTTATTTGAGTTTGTCTTTGAAGGATCAATGCCCAGTGAATAGAGAATCAGAGATTTTTCCAGGGAGAGAACCCCGATTCATGTATTGCCTCCCACTATTACTGTTGAAGTCCTTGACCAATTTTCGGAGCATGAATTCTAGTACCACCTTCTCATCCCCCGTCTTCTCTCATTGCCTATATGGCATCCCAACACCGTCTGTGATGTTTCTAATAATACAAGGATCAGTGAACCATTTGTTCTTTTTATGTCCTTTTTAGTGGCTAGAGAGCGTGTTCCCTGGCACATATCGATGTACTGATATCTCATTTATAATATTGCACCTTTTGTTTAAAAAAAGGGTAGGTAGTTAGTTTCTTGTAAAATAAATTTAAGGTCCATTTGAGAACATCCCCAATCTATTAGTTGAGTTACATGCAAAATGGTCACTAAAATCTATTGGAGTACTCTAAATCCTTTTTGTGTCACCTCAATACCTAAACTTTCATTATTTTTATTTTAATACCCACTGTTAACTTTTCAAATGATTTTCCATCCAGACCATAGTAGGCTTCACTAACAACCAAATTTAGGGTAAAGTTAACAGTGGGTACTAAAATGGAGTTAATGAAAGTTTAGGGTACTGAGGTGACACAAAAAAGATTTAGGGTACTATAAATGAATTAATGAAAATTTAGGGCACTGAGGTGACATAAAAAAATATTTGGGGTACTCTAAATGAAATATGAAAGATTTAGGGTATTGAGATAAAATTATCCCTTAATTATTTAATTCACATGCGTATCAAACCACTGTTTTAATAGTATATAACATATACGATGTTACTGAATCAATGCGATTTGATTTCTATCAACGAGGTTTCTCTGATATTATTATTTTTTGAGATAATAAACTTTCGGGTACAAACCAAAATTTGGAGCCATTGATTTAGGGGATCGAACAACCACCGAAATTCAAGGGGGTAGGGGGTGATTGATTACAAAATTAATTATAAAGATATGCATTAGTGACCGAATCATTAATGATTTTGTTTAAATTTGGGCCGTTGATTCCACGATCCAAGGGCCTAGATCGATAGTTTGTATTTTGTACGAAAGATACAAATTTGTACCTGAATGTTATCCTATATATATTATTGTTATTATGCATTTCACATAATATTAACATGACTTAAGAAAAAAAACTATCTCGCTAATCGAGGGCTCAACCCTAGCCCTAGCCGCCCCATCTCTGCGACCATGGTGCTCCATATCTCTACTCCTGCCACCGACACACCCGACGTCGCTGCTGCAGTCGCTGTTGGCCCCGTCACGTTGCACCTGGTGCACTCCTCTCTCTCGAAGACCACGTTGTCCACTGGAGAGCTTTAGGCCTTAAAACCCCGACGTAGGAGAAAGCCAAGGCCAACCTTAGCCGAGCCTCCTTTACCGCATTCTCTAACTCCGGTGGCTCCACCGAATCTCTCTCTCCCTCCATGGCATTGTGCCTCTTCTTTACAACCTACACCCAAGCCATAACGAAGGCAGCTAATGAAACCAAATTGGCGCTTCTTCGCTCGTAAGCAACTCAGCGGTGGCCCCTCTTCCGTCGTCACAGGTGGTCACTTCCTCTCCACCCTTTTTTGCGTTCCTATCCCTCGGGTTGATCCTCCCCCTCTTCAACAAGATCCGGCACGAGGAAAGGCACCACTGATGGACCTCCCAAGGAAGGCGATGGAGGCGTTGGGATTGGGTTGTTGTCTCCCCAACTGGGATAGAATCCCATTTATCCTCTCTCTCCTTACTGCTCCAACCGGTATGGTTCGTGGACGGACCGTGGTGCTTTCCTTGGATGAGCCTACATCGCTTACCACTGTGGCCTTACCAGAGTTACAGGCTTCCATGGAAGCGCTCTAGGATGGGCTCTCTTCCTACTTTATTGAGGACGAGGTTGTAGTCCCGTCCTCTCTGACTGCCTCCACGACCATCGCTCGTCAGCAATGGGGGATGTAGGGGAAGCTGTGGACGTCCAAAACTCCTCGGAAGGATGTCCTGCTCCATATCATCACCACCGCGTGGGGTCGGGCAGTAGAAATCCTGGTCGTCAAGGATCTCGGGCCTGGCCTCTTTGGCTTCTACTTCAGGTCGGCGAATGAGCGATCATGGGTCCGGGGTAATGAGCCCTGGTGTTTCGACGGGCGGCCCCTCTTTCTAGGTGATCTAGATCCCTGTGCCCGGGAGCGCCCCGCGCTGGATCAGTTGCAACTATGGGTTCATGCTCGGGGTTTGTCGCCGTTGGTCTGAACAAAGGAAACAAGGAAGTCGATCGGGGGCGCACTAGGGGCTTGCGTAAAGGTACCATGTGACAAGTGAGGCATGTGTTGGGGAGGTACCGTGCGGGTGCGTTACTAGCACCTTTTAGAGCTCCCCTTCAGGCGGAGTCTAGTGCTACACTTCAAGGAGTTCCCGGATCCCGTCAAGGTCGACCTCACCTACACAAAGCTCCTGAGTTTTTACTTCAATTGCAGGAGAATGGGGCACGTGGTTAGGGATTGTGAGATGGAGATGCGGAGCACCTGAGGTATGCCACCTCTCTTCTTGAGTTTCAAAGGGATAAACAGGTAAAACCGCACGCGACATATTGGACTGAGCGACGACGAACGCACCTCCAAGCTTCAGAAGGCTTTCCCCAAGCACTGTATCTAAGGGATCCTCATCTCAAGGAATGAGCCCTTGTGTTTCCCCGAGCACTGTATCTAACTATACAGAGCCTCAGGTTAACACCCATCCTGGGATGGTGGATCCAGGTTGAAAAAACTTGGTGACTGACCAGCTCTCTGGTAGGCGGGTCACTGAAGTTTCAACGCCCATTCCGTCTAGGCATATAGATTTTGGAGGGCTTGCTACCAGAGGAGTCAAGAGGACCGCTGCTGATGCTCCCTGGGATGACCAGGTGAGGGCTGGAAAGCAGCCTCGCTAGGAGGAATGTTAGAGTCTCCATGCTTTAGGGACTGGCTCTAGGAGGGGTCCCTAGTGAAAGCTTTGCCTCCTATTACTGATGCGGTCCTTGGTTAAGTTTCGGAGCAGGACTTCTAGTACCATTTTCTCATCCTCATCTTTCCTTCCTACTTGTATGATGCTTTAATACCGTCTATGACGGTTCTAGTACTTCAAAGATCAACGAATATTATGTTTTGTGTCTGTTCTTCTTAATAGTCAGAGAATATGTTCCCTAACATACATCTATACAGTGTGTTTTTAATTTATATTATTGCACTTTTTAGTAAAAAACATGACTTAAAAACCTAGCCTCACTCTTTTTTTTGACGAAAAGCGGGAGACATCAATATTATATATCCATCAAAGTGACATACATACAATCTAATGAAAGCGCACAAGCGAACGATAAAATATTACAGACTCTAAACGAGTTAACCTATAATAATATCGACTCCCTATCACAACCAGAATGTAAACAAGGACGTCCCAGAACGTGCAAACAACGTGCACACCAAACTGTGCCACATATCGGGCACACAAAAGTGCAGCTAGAGCACCAAAGGTGCAAACTAGTGCACACCAACCTGCAACAAGGCAGTTATTTAGGATTGAACCCAAAACCAAAACTAACCCAAACCTAACAAACATTAAAGGAAAACTAAACCTAACCGATTCAGAGTCGTCGTCGTCTGACCACGCGCCAAACCCAGCCACCAAAAGTACTGAAACGAACCTTGGTAGCAAGGAGAAGCTTCAGATCCATGCCGAGGAGATCGAGAAGGCCGAAACTCCAACGAGACGAGTCGCCGGAATTGACCCCCGCCGACCAACAACGAACCGAGAAGGTACCTTGACCCGAGGAATCCAGAGAGCACGACTCCAGATCCTCGCTAAAGAGTAACCGTACAGGCCGAATCTGCAATGTGACGAGCCATCGGAGCTGCCCACCACCGCCCAAACCCACCTTGCTCGACCGTAAAACACAAACCTTGAAGGTAAAAACCACAAAACCACCGGACCACTGAGATCGGAGAGATCGTATATCAATCCCTACCGGCGACGACCATGGCCAAAGGCCATGACGCCGCCGAGAGGAAAGGATCAAGACGGAAGAAGGGGGAGGGGGCTGCTAGGTTATTTGATAGAGAAAGGGGTTGGGGCGCTCCAATAATGTCGTTATACCTAGCCTCACTCTTTGTCAGTTGATTACATATACTGTTACAAATGACATTTATATTCATTTCCTACTCCCTTGTATGGTATCAAAGATCCTGAACTAATTTGTGGTTACATAAAATAATAAGATGTTAGTTAAGTTGTCCCGTCAATACGGGAACATAAGCCATGTATATAGAGAATTCATATTCAAGTATGTTTATTTAATTACTTCATTAGTTAAATAATACATAGCTAGTAATGTGGAACATGGTTTGGGTTGAAACTGAATGAGCCAATAATAATAATAATAGTTGACTAAATTTCTCTTGAGGTCATGTAGTGAAGTTCTTGGTGAGTTGACCTTCCCGATTGGGAACCCTGTGAGGGTTTGACCCATTTAAGTTGGATCACATAAGTAATGTCAGTCCTAATCACAATTAATACTTTTTAACAATAATTATTTTGAATTTTGAGCGGCTTAGATCGATTTGAAGTTATCATTATGGAACATAATCACCGGCCTTAGATATTATTGCCTCTCATGTCATATGCATTTTAACTCCTATTAATATAAAAGCTTGCCCCTGTTTCAGAAAGAAAAAAAAAACTTGCCCCACTTCTCGATTATCTAAAATAAATACTATATATTTCATTACCAAATTTTGAATCTAATTCTACATTTCACACTCTCCTTTATGAAAAATAAAAAAAACAATAAAAATGTAAAAAAACGATTGATAGAAGGGAAAAACCCTAGCCGCCACGGTTTTGTCCTCTTTCTTCTTACGCCGCCGCCGTCCACCACTAGCCACCATGGTTGTTCTAGTCGACGCCTCCGTTGATCCACCTCCCTCGGGCCATCATCCTCTCAAGCGAAGAGGCCTTCAGATGCTCTCCTTTTCCGATGAATATCAGGTACGAATCTCGGAGCAATACAGACGGTGGATTTGGGATCCTGGAGGAGAGCGATAGAATGAGGTATGTCTCCACAACACCCAAAGTCGGGCACCTCGAGTCTGGACAGACCCTTGTGGGTCGATCTGATGATGATCTACGGAAGTCAGAGCAATCTGCTTCTGCGAGAAGTATAGGTGAAATCACATCCAGAGCATGCTCTGTTGTCCTTATCACACTTAAACCAAGTCTCATCACAGGGAGGGACATCTTAGGTGATCCCGACGACTCAAGACGATTGGTTAGCGATACCAGAACACCCCACTACGAAAGTTACGGGTTTTAGAAAAACTGGCATCGCAAGCCATATAGTTTCTTATTATCGTTTTTGTGTTTATTTGTGTTTTTTATTGTCTGCGACACAAAGTAGGCTACTAAAGTGCGCCGGAATCCCTACGGGGTCTCGGACATATACTGGAGCTCAGGATCAGGGACCCAATTTATATTTACGATTCATTGTCATGATTAATAAAATAGCCATGTTGACATTTCAAAAAAAAAATTCTACATTTCACATGAAATTCTATAGTTAAGAATAAGTTAGTACAAAATTTTAATAAATCAAAACCTGATTTGTCATGACATTTTTTTTCACATACATACATGATTGAAGGTCAAATACCATATTTTTATCCGTTTTATGTATTTTGGGACAAAAGATTATCAAAAAATAGATATGTAGTTGAGATAACCACAAATTTAACAGGATTTTTTATCCCAAAAATAAATAAAAAGGGTTAACATATGGGGTTTGACCTTGCATCAAATATATATGTGGGAACAAAAATTATAACCCATCAGTTCTCATGATGTAAGGGATCAATTTTTACAGTTATCCCTTAAAAAACTAGATTTATTAGTTTTTGTTTACTAAAAAGGTGCAATTTCATTAACTAGAGTTCAAACGACAAAAGAAGTGCATCAGGAAAACCCCTGACCACAGTAAAAGAGCTATTACATGGTATCGAGTCCCTAAGGTCTGTCTACGCATAACTCTGTGGAAAAAGAACCGACACATGCGGTTTGTTGGGAAGCTATAAAGGCGAAGAAAAAGTAAATAACAATGAAACCAATGTATGATGCTCAAGGTATTGCCCAGCTGTTGTATATTATGTAAAATACGACCGAACCTGCTGACACCAACTTTCAAGGGAGGCAGAGCTCTTCCCAAGGCCAGTCCCTAGAGCACTGAATCCCTTTTGTTCCTCCACGAAACCAATAATCGTTGCTCAAGGTGTAGCCTTCATGCTCCATCCGTTGTGTTAAACTGAACCTACGATTATTGATTTCAAGAAGAGATAAAAAAAACCATTCGATTAGACACAATTAAATTTATTAGTTAATCTCGCCTTTTACTTCTTTTTTTTAAATTTTTGTTCAGTAAAATTTTCTTTTCTTTTTTGAAACGAGAACAAAAGTATTTTTATTAATCATGACAATGAATCATAAACATAAATTGGGTCCCTGATCCTGAGTTCCAGTATATGTCCGAAACCCCGTAGGGATTCTGGTGAACTTGGACTCGTATTGTTGATAAGCTTTGGATCGCTGACCATAAATAACACAAAAAAAACACAAAAACAAACATAAAAAACAAAGGAGCATGCGATGCCTTTTCTTCAGAACCCCGTAACTTTCATAGTGGGGCGTTCTGGTATCGCTAACCCATCGTCTTGAGTCGCCGGGATGTTTGAATGTGTCCAGATGTGACTTCACCGATACTTCTTGCAGAAGCAGATTGATCATCATCGGATCGACCCACAAGGGTCTGATCAGGTTCGAGGTGTCCGACTTTGGGTGTCGTGGACACAAACCCCATCATATCGTCCCTCCTTTCGGATCTCAAATCCAGTGTCTGTATTGTTCCGAGATGCGTACCTGATATTCACCGGAGAAGGGGAGCATCTGAGGGACGGAGTGAAAGCCTCTTCTCTTGAGAGGATGATAGCCCGAGATAGGTGGATCAACGAAAACGACGATGATGACAGCCATGGAGGCTAGTGGTGACCGACGACGACAGAAGAAAGAGGCGGGTAGGGTTTTCTCCTTTGACTGCTAAGGTTTTTCCCTCTTGAGAGCTTAATGGCCAACTACAAAATTTTCTTATTAATTTCGGCATACTTACTAAAATTTACATCTGATTTAATTTTTGAGAAAAGTAAATAAATAATCGAGGGAGAGGATTGGTTTGACCTATGAAACTTCAATTCAAACGGTTTTACCGAACTCATCAACCGAATGTAAGGTGTTAGGTTATTTTATCCACGGCCTTTGTAGTTATAACTAATCAATCATTTAAAGACCTGTTGCCTCTATGATTGACAAATTCCCTTTTTAATAATCAACAATTTTTATTAATTATAATTAACTATATATGTACCATGTTCCTTTGACCATTAATTTGTGGCACAACCCATCCTTAACGGTTACTTATCTTCTTCTTTTTATATGTGACATTACCATTATTAAACGGTGGAAATAGATATTTTGTAGTATTGTTGAAGTTTTGGGCTATTATGAGATCAACACTAACTAGAAATCATAGATTATGTGTTTGTCGTTTAGTGGTTTGCTATAATGCTTGCGATGCAAGTATAATCGATTCGTTACTCTCTGTAAGCATACTTTTAACAAAAAATTGAGAGGGAAAAATCTTTATTTTGTCAATATGAGTTTGTTTATTGCATTTATAACCATGATCGAGATAATGAGAACTGTAATCTTTCAGAAAGATTGTCCATATTATCTTTGTTATATAGCTAAACCTTTTTTATGCATCAGAGTTTTTTTTAGGGTTTATAGTACTTCATTCACATGGCAACGGTGGTGATGAACCGCATTAGCAGCGACCATGCGACGACGAGCGTTGAGCGGTGGATCGGAGACAAGGATGGCTGGGGCTTCTCCTCAGGCTCCTCAGGTCTCGGTCCCATGTGCAGCGATCTACCCCCCTCGACCTTCGTCTACGATCACTGATGGGGTTATGGCATCGGAGGGAATGAATTTCGTGTTCTCTGCCACTGCGGCGGTGGAACGTGGCGCCTCCATGAACCCACAGGCGAGAGGAGGTCGATGGCATCAAGGCGTGATCCTAGACAAGCCGCGAAGGATTGTGTGGTGCACCCCGGCCTCACCACCGACAACAACCCCAATATCCTTCATCTTTGACTTCCTTTCAGTCTCGCGTTCCTTTTACCTTTCACCGAATCTTCTCTTTCAGAAAAGGGTTTTTGGGGAGCTCAAGAGCTTTAATCATGGATGAGCTTCGTCGGGGGAAGAGGCTTCAGAGAAGGAAGATACAGATGCCATGGTGATTCGAGGGGGAAGTGTCCTGGAGTTCTGTCTGGTCTAGTAGCACAGAGAAGAGAACCAACGGGAGGAGTGCCACCACCTCGTGGATGAGGAGGTGGAGTAGTCCAGCGAGGTTCCAATGGAACCGTTGGCTATGCGGATCTGGCGGCGTCATAACATGGGCAGACCTGCTAGGTTTCTGACCCGGAGGGGAGGCCCAAAGAGACCACTGGGTCGGCCCGACCTGCTAGGGTTTCTAACTCTCGAGCTCTGGCAGAGTATCCGGAGGCCACCTGGAATTTAGTCACATTCTCCTTGTCAGTTGGACGGAAGAGACCAGTGCGGGATCTAGAGTCAGAAGGCTCTACATGTTCCGAGAGGGCATCTCATGAAGTGGCGAGGGCTGTAAGCATCCTCGTCTCGCCCAATAAGTAATTTGGTTTCCAATGGGGGGGGGGGGGTGGGTCAACCAGCAACAATGCCCTGTTGGACATAATGTGGCAGCGGTTCCACCAAGTTTTGATACGGTACTCTCCTACCACCTTGGAGGCCAACAATCTTGGATTCTGGAGTCCTACTTTATCATTTCAGGGAGGACGACGCACGTTGGAAACCCGGGGGAGTACATAGTCCGCCTCGACACTAACCTAGTAATGGGTCGACTCTGTCCTAGCTTCTAGTTTGGATCCACTGTATCGATTTTTTCAGACGCTACCGCAATATCCCCTTATGAAAATTTCAGTGAAGCAGTACGATAATTTGAGCATCTTTATATTCTGTTTGGGTCCCATGATGTTAGGACCATTATATCAATAAGTTTTTACTTTTAGTTTAGTATGTCTATTTTTGGTTGGATGATTTTTATAATCTATGATATACACATGTCTTCCCCTCAAAAAATAAAATACTATGATCGAATTAAATTTGTTAACCGGAGATACTAAATAAATGTTAATGCCAGAGATAATATCTTGGAATAATGTTTATCACTAAATTATTAGAATTGTTCAATTTTGGTGTATAAGGTTCTTAAAGATAAATATACATATAATTACAAAAATAGACGGTAAATTATATACGTTCTGTATATATTATTGGTGAACTATAATTTTTATAAATACTATCTATAAATTATTTTATACAAATCAATAAATGGGATTGTTTTATTTACAAAACATCGAAATAAACAGACAAATATATATAGGAGTTCCAAATTACAAAACACACATGAAAAATACATATTATATACCGCATGTTGTAAATCATAAAACTGTTATTTCCTTAAAAATGAAGTCAAGTGGCTAGTAATACGAAAACCAAACGCTTTAGCTTTGCGAGGAAGAACACCCTCAATCCCTAGTCGTTGTTGTTGGCGGCAACAAATCTCTCTTTACTTTTTTTTCTCTGTCTCCATTTTTTTTCTCTTGTTTCGATTACTCCCCTTGTTTGCCGTTCTAGGTCCGGTAGAGTCGTGTTTTGACAATCTCTACGTGTTGTGTTTGAGCGGCTTTTTTTTGCTAGCATTGTTGGGGATTGACCTGTCGATGATCTTCGAGGTTAAAGCAATCTGGCTCAGCTAGAAGCATTGACGAAGCATGATCTCGCGGAGCATGCTTTGTTCTCCCTACCACATCTAAACTAAGTTCCATCCCAAGGGTAGGAACCTCAGATGATACCGACGACTCAAGATGACGGGTTGGCAATATCAGAACGCCCTACTATGTCAGTTATGAGTTTTTAGAAAAAATGTCATATCAGGCTCTAGTTTCTTGTGTTTATTTGTTTTCGTTGTTGCCTGCGATGCAAAGTAGATTAAATTTATAGGTCAAGAGCGTTGACATACCTGCGTTGTTATGGGGTCTAAACAATAGTCTGGAACTCAGGGTTTCCGACCCCTATACAAAGATTGTAATGACACGGTTTGAATTTCAATAAAAAGATCGCCACCACGTTTCAAAAAAAATCATGTGACTATTGTATGACTAATTTCCACTAAAGATAGAAGATTTACAACCAAAAAATAATTCATATATAGTATTGCAAAAAATAGTTTACTAATAATATTTACAAAACAACCTATGTCACTATAATTTTTGTAATTATCCCATAAAATATGATTTGTTAATTGATTAATATTATTATATTACATGTTATTAGAGATTATAATTGAGAATAATTTTCATGACCACCAACCCTCACAGTCAAGTCTCCATTATTTGTAATCCAAACAATAATCAATACGAGAATGGAACATTTGGTTATTGATATCTCCCTGACAACATAAGTTTCATTTAATGCACTAAACAAAAATTACTGTATTGGTACCAATGATTTTGACTAAGATTTGACGTTTTTTTTTATGTATGAGAACAAATCTAAACACGTGATCGAAAATATTCCAAGTAGAATTAATTTAATCAGTGGAGGCTTTTAGCAAATCCACATAAAATGCAACAAGCAAGAAGGTTTGGAAATGAAGATCTTCATAATCTTTCCATTGTGGGGCATATAATTAGATTCCTAAAGATTTATTTTTATTTGTTTTGTTAATTTTCTTGGTTGGTTTATCAACTTTTATCATCCAAAAGCTCTCATGACATGTGAACCAATTCCCTTCTCACTTTGGAATTAATTAAAAATTATTATTTATAGAAAAAAAATTGATTGATTAAAAATGTTTTAGAAAGGAAAATACTCGACTTTCCTTCTCTTGTATGATGTTTGTATAGGTACATTTACAAAACAAACGTTAATATATACATTGGTCTGTGACTTGGGGTAATTGTACCCGTTTGGTGAAGGCATTATCAGACCCACGTGGTCTGTGGGTTTGACTCTCGGCATATACGTGATTTTGGGTATTTCTCTTGCCTGAGACTAGGGATGGCAATGGGGCGGGGACCGCAGTCCTTGTCTCCATCCCGCGTTCCCGCCACTCGTCCTGTCTTCGCGCTGTCCCCGCGTTGATCCTGGTTGACCCCGTCTCGCGGGGATGGGACGGAGAACGGGGATTTTATTCCCCATCCCACTCTCATCCCGCAAGGGATTTTATTCCTTATCTTGTTCTCGCCCCATTCTCATCACCCGAAAAAAATGCACATTTGAAATGATAATTCTCGATCCATAATTTTAAACAACATGCATAGTCAACCCATAATTTTAAAACAACATACATATAAAATAAACATTACATAACAACGATATCCATTTCACATAATAGTTTACACATAATAAAAAGTGTTTTAATGAAATAGCTTATAACATAAAACTTGGAGTTTCCGATTTGACTTCATAATAGTACAAATAGAATCACGAGAAAATATATAGTGTTGTGAATACAATTTCATAGACAAAAGCTATAAACTGTATCACGGTATCAAACAAGAATAAATTTATATTAGCATGTTCTGTAAATGAAGACAATGGCATTGCTATATTTCTACAAACATGACCACACAACAAAAGTTTAAACATGAGAAAATGTTCTTAGACAGGTGTATTGTTCTTATTATGTATATATAAATTATAATATTTTATTATGAAATAATGGTGCGGGGTACGGGGCGGGGAGTGCTTGCCCCATCCCCACCCCGTGCCCCGCCAAAATCTCCGTTTGATGCCCCCCAACCATGCCCCGCTTAAAAAATCCTCGTCCCGAATCCAACCCGCACGGGGCGGGGATGGGGATCCCCATCGGGGGCGGGGCATTTTGCCATCCCTACCTGAGACTTCTTCAGATCATGTCTATTCTCTTCCATTCCGTCAGTTTTCCTTCGGTGCTCAGGGACGCCTTTCTCCAGTTCGTTGTTTTCATCGACCATGTGGCTTTGGAGGTCAGCCTCCTCTTGCTTGGATCTCCGGTGTGACTCGCCAGCTCTTTTTCGTCTTGTTGTGGGATGTGTTTTTCAGCCCCGACTAGTAGATCGCGGGGATGTGGGAGAGACTGTTCTGGTGTGGCTGTTGTAGGTGTTGTCCCAGCTCAGTGATATCCGACACTGGTTCGGAGTGCTCTTGACCTGTGGAGTTTTTGCTGCTTCAAGGTTTTGGCTATCGGTTTGGGTATGAGTATGGGTAAGGAGCTTGTTCTCTGATCTTATTATTAATTCATCTTCTTAATTTTCATGCTTTTCCGTTGATTTACATGTCTCATTTAGTAGTTCTCCGACCTCTATTCTCAACCGGTGGAGATTTGGGGTCGGATTCGCCTAACTCTCTTGTTGGATCGTCAGCGAATGTTGGCTGCCGACAAATTATCTCGTTAATTGAGCAGTGTGAGGTTGTGAGTCTCGGTTAAGTAGTGGTAATATTAGGTTTCGGGTTTTGCTTTAGTATTGAGGTGGGTGTTTTCGAGCTCGACTAAGCCTCCCCATTCTGATTTGTCGTGGTTGGTTTTGGGGTCGGTTGAGTCAAATCCTTCCGAGTCGATCTGTGGTGTAGGCCTGCATTGGGTCTTCCTTGTGAAGACTGAGCAGTGCTCGTTTGCGTCGCCTGAGTTCTAAAGTTAGGTATGATCCTCTCGACATCCTTAAGGTCGTGTTTTGCAGCCGGAGGTGTGTTGAGAATCGAGAAGTCAATCTTTCTAATTTTATTATTAGTGCTTCATGTTGGTAATATTTGAGTTGTAAACATTCTCTTTTTTTCTCTTCATGTTTGTAATATTCGGTAGTTAGGCCATAAATCATCTCCTTCCCTAGATTTGTTTTCTTTCGGTTATATGTAAGTACATTTTCTGTATTTCTAGGTTGAGGTGTCTTATGACATGCTCGTGATTGTATTTAGAGCGCCATGTGTGGCAGGCTCTTGGTTGTGGTTTTTTTGTGTTGTACCCTTCATTTTATTTTCATTACCTTACCCTTATAGTTGGTTGCGTCCTTCTTTGGGTTTTTGGGTTTGTACCTGGACTATCATGTACTCCTCCTTCATCTTGGGGGAGGTTTTAATTTAAATTTACTTAACCGATCAAAATAAATATGACAGACACCAAATTTACTGGATCACGGTACCATAAATTTCAAACTATGACGATACAACTAATGCATAAAACGATATAACAAATGCATACCTGCAAACTATGATGTTATTATTTTCACTAGAATTCACTCACAAAGAAACTAACACTTGACTGCTGATGGATAATCAAAAACCACTTATTTACTTAAATTGAACGGTGTATAATCACATCATTCTTTAGACTAGTTTCACTGCACTGATCTGAATAATTAGTTTAATCAACATATTTCTATACTAATTTACATAATAAAATAAGTATTAATGATTTGATTTTTTTAGATAAACCTAAAAAAATTTTGATAGTACAATTTACATATATATCTATCATGAGCACAACCGCCTCTTTTTGCTCTCTCTGCGAAAACCCTAGGGCTTGGCTTTTCGGAGGTGATGGCGCACTCGGCGGCGGGATTTTCCAGCCTCTCTGGTGATTCTTCTCTGTGGGTCGAGCCGGAGGAGGACGTGATGCACGTGGGTGGTGCAGCGAATGGTACAGGCGTCGTGGACGCAGGCGTGGTGCCGAGACGGGTTGCTAGCGTGGATCGTCCTGATCGTATTGATTGGACGATCGTGCTGGGACTGGCGGCGGTGCCGCTGATCCCGCTGTCGTCCGAAGTTGTGGGGAAGGATGGAGATAGGGAGTCCCTGACGACGCCGTTGACGTTGACGGCCAGGGAAGTACTGGAGCCGGATCTGGTGTTCTCATCGGTCCGGCGGACGGAAGAGGAGGCTCGTGGAGGGGACGGGCGAACCAGGGCGGTGTCTGAGCCACGTCGGGTTCCGACGAGGGGCCTGGGCACTCGGGCTCGTAGGGGATCGCACGTCCGCCCGGCGGGGGTGTTGCATGCAGACGGAGCAGAGGGTCGGGTGTTGATCCGGGTTCCGTCGGACTTGGAGGACACGCAGCCGAAGTCTCTGGCGGTGCAGGAGCGGCGGCGGCTGAAGGGGAAGGCGGTGGCCGAGGTAGGGGACAACCCTAGTGACGTGGAGCCGGATCTGGAGTAGCGGTTTGGGCTGGGCCGAGGGGGGACGTTCATGGGGGATGCACGTCGTGCAGGTCGGAGTGGACCTGGCTGTGGGAACTGGATTCCTCGGGCGAGTCGGGGCGGAAGAGATGTGCCATCTGGGCCGGGCGATGTGGAAAGGTGGGCGGCCCGTTATGGGTCGGGAAGGAATGGAGCTGGTGGGGCGGGGTCGGAGCCGGTGGCCCAAGCTTGAAGACCGAACAATCCGCTAGGTTCGGGTGGCCGTGAGGATCCTCTTGGGGAGCTTGGTGGGGCCTCGGGGGGGAGGGGGGTGCCTGGCCTAGGTTCACGTCTCTCCTCGCTCTGTATTAAGGAAGTGGTGATCCTAACTAGGGATATCGCTAAGGCTGGAGGGCAGTTTCAGTTTGCGCTCGCGGCTAATGTTTTGACTTCGAAGCGTTTTTTCTGGAAATCACCGGTAGATAGAATGGAGGACTTGTGGGGGATGAAGGTGGACGCTAGACCTCTCGAAGGGGGTTTAGTTGGCTTCTTTTTTGGCACGGCAAGGAAGCGAGCGTGTGTCTTGGCTGGGGAGCCATGTGCTTTCTGGGAGTTCTTGGTGCTCTTTACAGACCTGCGGGCTCACATGCAGGTGGGCAAGTTGAGCTAGAGTCTCCAATCTACCTGTGGGGGCCTGGAACAGAGAAGTTGGATTTCGGATCGGGAGTGCCCTGGGTACATGCCAGGCAGTGGATGTGGAAGGATCGGGGCGTTGCTGGGGAGATTTCATGCGGATCCGGATCCGGGCTGATATCCGACTGCCTCTGTAGAGCCAAGTTTGGTTCCGACTGTCGGAATCGCATGTACCAACGCTACTCCAAGTGTCTTATGAACATTTACCGGATCATTGTTATGGATGTAGCTGCGCGGGACATCTTTTCCCGTCGTGCCCGGTAGCGGGAGGGGTCAAGGGTCACTCGTTGCGAGCCCCGGGGGACCGAGGTCGGCCCTCGAGAAGGCTAAGCATGGGAAGGCGATCCCTGTGACAAACTGGAGCTATTTGGAGACAAGGACCAAGGGAGGTCGGGGTGGTCCCCGCACACCGTCCCCGCGGTATGCTTCACGTAGGGAGCAGGATGGGGTCTGTGAGACGGGAACTGAGGACATTCCGTCTGAATGGTTGGAGAAGGAGGCGAGCCCGGCATTGTCCGGGAAGAAATGCCTAGCACGGGAGGATGTTCTGGACGAGTCAGAGGGTTCGATAACGTCAGATGGTGAGTCACAAGCAGCATCGGCGGGGGGCTTCAAGCACCCTCGCCTACAGGAATGAGTCTGAGGTGGCCCGGGGAGGGGTGGGTCAACTTTGACCCCTTCCCGGCGGATGGATGGCGATGGCACCATCATCAGTCGATAATTGTCTCCCCTGCTAGTCCGGAGTCAGCACACCCGCGTTCAGGAGCCCTACCATTATCAGTCTAGGGAGGACGACGCACGCTGACACACCGGGGGAGATGTAGGTCCACCAGTATTCCCCCTTCACTTGGCTGGCTCGCCCAGTGCCCTTTGGAAGAAGCATGCTGTATCGGTGTCCTTGGACGCTACCGCAGATACCCCCTTCGTCCGCCCCCAGTACCAGAGCACAATTTACTTTTCTGCTTTTCCTTTCTGCTTCTTAGTTGGCTTTGCTTTTGTATGATGGGTACACCTGTGTGCCTATCAAACTATCTTATTTGATTATAATATTGCAACTTGTTCTTCTCAAAAAAAAAATCATGAGCACAAAAATAAAAATTTATATCGGGGTGATAAAAATAATGTTAAGTGTTGATAAATCTTCACTTATAAATGTTTTATATCGAGGTATCTAACTAGTGCTAAATATTGATAAAAAAACATGTACTGAGATGATATAAAATAATTAATGAGGTGATAAAAACGTGTACAAATTTGATAATAAGTGTGATAAACTAGAATTTGGTGTTGATGAAAAAATGTGATGGGGTGATAAAACACATGTAATTTAGTGATAAATATAGTGTTTAGTGTTAATAAAACTAGTGCTTAGTGTTCATAAAAAAACATGTGATGAGGTGATAAAAATCATGTTCGGTTTTGGAAAATGAGGTGATAAAACTAGTGTTCAGTGTTGATGAAACCAGAGTAAAGTGTTAATAAAACTAGTGTAAAATGTTTGATAAAAATTAGCCAGATATAAAGTCTTTTTAAATCATCCCCGAAATAATTTGTTTTTCTTTAAAAAAAACATATTCACCACTGATCTTGATAGAAAGCTCTTGAAAAAAATAAAGATATTGACGCAAGTTTGAAGCCAATCGGAGTTCAAACGAAGCGAGAAAAATTAAATCATGTTTAGTTTTGAAAAAAATGAGGTGATAAACCTAGTGTCCAGTGTTGATAAAATTAGTATAAGTTATTGATAAAACCAGTGCAAAGTGTCGATAAAAATTACGCATATACAATTTTTTTTAAATCAGCCCCAGAATAAAAAAAAAATCGTGCTTCAAAATATATTCATGACTAATCTTGATAGAAAGCCCTTGGAAAAAAGATATTGGCGCAAGTTTGAAGCCAATCAGAGTCCAAACGAAGCGGGAAAAATTAAATTTGTGAATTGGTAAAAAAAAAATGGTAGTTTTACTAAAAAGCCCCTACAACTTACAAAAAAACTCCTATTTTTTTTTCCAGTCAACAACTCAATTGCATTTCATCAATCAATTCTTAAATTGGATGGATTGGTTCACACGATTTTTACGTTAAGAAGTAGTTTCTATTTGATTTCTTCTTTATCTATCATTATCAACTTTTTTTTGAAAGTGGGAATTGCATTACTAATGCTAGGTAACCGACACAAGTGGCGGACTGGAAGCCTTGAGAACAGAATAAGTCCAGGTCTCCCGTAGGACACTCGACGCTCTGAACCCGTAGAAATAGTCTAGTTGACATCCTAGACAAAGATAATTATTCCTACGATCAATATTATTAAAATAAACTAAACAGTCCAACAGAAACATAAAAAGACAAACCCAACCCAAACTATCGTAATAAAAAACATAAAGTAAGCTTGAAAAGAGTAATATGATTGTGGTTTTCCCGAGATTTTCCAGCACCGACAGTCCCGATTATGTGGGTATAGGCCATATTGGATCCTTCCCACACCCGCCGGGTCCTCTCATTGCTCCGAAGGAGGCTATGAAACCTCCACATGTGGCTCCTGATCCTTTTTCTCGTCCCTTAGCGGATGCATGGTGGACTAGGGCTCCAGCTTACCTTAGGGAGCGACGTCGCCTGGCCCCCTTCAATGTGGGGTAGATGTAAAGGTCCCTTGTCCTTCATCTTCATCACCTTTGACCGAGTAGGGCCTGGTTCTCCATATTGGTCCTGAAGTTCTTTCCGCTTCCCTTGCATTTGGACAGGTTCACCTGCATTGAAGTCAGTAAAACCTTTTCCTCCATGCAGCTCTTGATCCCGGGCGTTAATCCCGATGGTGTTCCCTGTTCTCCGTCCTCCCGTTCGGGTACGAGGATGGGGTCCAATCGTCGGGCTACGTCGTAGTAAGCCTCGATGATAGGCCATCATGTTCCCTTGCATGTATCGCCCTCCCACTTCCCTTATTTTCGTCATCCGAGGCTCCTAAAACTCCTTCTCGACCCTTAGAGAATGCATGGTGGACCAGATCCCTGGCTCCCCTTGGGGACGCGGCATTGCTCGACCCACTTCAGCGTGGGGTAGCCGCATAGCTGGTCAGGTCGGAGAGGGAGCTTTCACTGTTTGACGAGGCTGCGTCGTTGCATGCCCATCCTCCACCGGTTGTCCCCTCGTGTTGGTATGAATGCGATTAGTAATTGGAGATGGTAGAGCCCCCAGTTGTTTCGGATCCAAACCGAGATTTACCGGTAGGAGATTCATCTCCGACAACACGAAAGAGGATGGGTGGATCGAGATCGGTGCAATAGTACCTGACGTTGGTGACTGATCGAAATTCATGACAGGAGCGTGGCCGGGCGTGGGACATCAATGCACTTCTACATTAAATGAAAATTACTCAAATTTCATTATCAACTTTATTTGTACTCGCCACCAACATAATTGAAATGGTGAGGATTGAAGTTTTACAATACGGTGGGTTCAATCGAGACAATGATTTGCGGGGGGTTTGTTGATGCGGCGGCTAAATATATCTAATATAGTATATTTATATCATCTTTAAAACAAAAGTCAGATTCAATAATGAGGATATATATTAAACACTAATTAGTTTGTGGGTGTAATAAGTATACGTATATAGTTTATAATACCTCTTGCAATCTTATGGGTCCTTTGTTAATCATGAGTTGAGCCTAACCAACGTTTGTGTATGATTTGGAGCTCCTTTTAGTTTTTGAAAGGGTTTGAAGACGGATTTTATTAATTCTTCGAATCAGAAAGTAAATAAAATACAATAAGTATGTTATGTATTGCACCTAGCACCTACAACGTGCGGATCGTGTGTCGATTCATCAATACGATTTAATGGGCCGCGAGTCGCGATTTGTGCGTTGTGGCGTGTGAGGTTCGCGATCCACTAAATCACGATTTACGATTCACAATTCTGAGTCGTTAGTACGCGAATCACAAGTCGTGCACATGTCAATCACTAGCTGACACGTGGCCACTGATGGAAAAAAATTTGGACCGCTTCCCCAACGGTTCGATTAACGGCTATTTTTTATAATTAAAATAAACACAAAAAACCATTTCCCCCACCTATAAATACTTTTAACCCCATTCATCAAACCACCAACATTTCTCTCAAAGTTCTCTCCACTTTCGCTCTCAAATTCCCAAATTTCTCACACATATTTCGATCAACAATATCCGACGACGAGGCTCAAATGAGGGAGGAGTTGGAAGTCAACATTCGTGAAATGGAGCAATGAATCCTACGAATGACTGACATAATGATAGAGAGAACAATGCTAAGGAATGACGCTTTTAGGCAAATGATCGAAAGTGGGGAACTTTTCCGACGACAGATTAAAAGAGGTCGTCTCGAAATTCACAACCGACCGATGCAAGATTATTTCGTCATGAAACCAATATATGAGCCCGATATGTTTAGGCGTCGATTCTGTATGTCCCGACCACTCTTTCAATGGGTGATGGAAAGGCTAGCGAAGCATGAAGATTAGTTCGTTTAGAAGTCGGACGGTGCATGACGCTTGGGGTTATCAATACACCGAAAATGCAACGCCGCATTACGAATGCTAGTGTATAGGTGCTCGGCCGATTCATTGAACGAATCCCTACGTATTTGAGTAAGTACCATACTCCAATGCTAGTGTAAGCACGACTTTGACATATATCATACACACTTATATCATTTTACATAACATGATTGTTGATAAATATCTTGCACAATTCGTCCATTAGAATTACATATATGTTCATAATTCAGTAATTGCTAGGTTTCATTTTAAAAAGGGTAAATTACAAATACATACCTCATACTTTACACGATTAACCGATCTCTACCCCAATCTTTTTTTGTAACCGATACCTACTCAATTGTTATCGAAATATAACAGATAGCCCCTGCCGTCTGATTTTCCATCCATTTTCTGTTAGTTTTTTCAAAAATACCCATAATACCCTAACCCTAATCCAACTCTATCTTTCAAATATTTACGAAAATACCATCACTTATTTAACTATTATTATTATTTTTTATTTTTTATCGATTTCTGAAATTTTTATTTGTTTTGTCTTCAATTTCTGAGGTCGTAGATCTGAATCTGAAGTCCTCGGCTCACACCTAGAGCCTTCTTCTTCCTCAGATCTATGAGGGAGGTGTGGTGGTATGAGTAAGGAGAGGGATGGTGGTGGAATGAGGGAGGGGCGGAGCGCAAACTCAGGATAAACGCGACCTCGCCGGAGTGACTAGGGACGGCGGCGTGGAGCTCGCTGGCAGATCTGTTCGTGTCGAGTTATCGGTGATTCAAAGCTCTCCGCCGCGAAGCTTTCTCCGTTGAAGCCCTCATCTTCCTCCACTGTATGCCAAGTCTCGCTATTGCACCGAACTACCAATGTGAAAATTTGAAGTTCCCCGATTCATTTGTCTGTTTGAATGCTGAGAAACTTTGAAAAAAATTTCTAGAGGAAATGATTTATGAATTGGGGATTCATTTTTAGGTCTTATAACACGCTGACCATACACGAATTGGATAGCATATTTGCTGTTGATTTATGCTAAATGGAAAATTTTGGTTAAATTAGTTACAACTGGTCACAATGAGCTACGGACACACAGAAGCTCAAACCCAAGAGCAGGTGCTCCTTATCACCGGAGAACCAGTAGAGAGAGTAGAGAAATGAAAAAAAAATAACAAAAAATAATAATAATTAAATTTAAAAAACTGATTTTATGTATTTTTTTTAAAATGTTTTTTATGTTTTTTTAAAATTAAAATCTTAATTTTTGAAAATAAAAATAATTTTTATAAATAAATAATGGATTTATAAAAATAAAAACATTTTTTTTGAAAATAAAAGTAATTTTCATAAATAAAAACTAAATTTATATAAAAAAAAATTTCATAAAAATCTTAATTAATAAAATATTCATAAGAAATGATTTATAAGAAATGTTTTTTTGTAAACAATGGTATTTTCGTAAATATTTGAAAGATGTTAAGGGTATTATGGGTATTTTTGAAAAAACTAACAGAAAATGGATGGAAAATCAGACGGCAGGGGCTATCTGTTATATTTCGATAACAATTGAGTAGGTATCGGTTACAAAAAAAGGTTGGGATAGGTATCGGTTAATCGTGTAAAGTATAGGGTATGTATTTGTAATTTACCCTTTTAAAAAAGAAACAATTGCTAGAAGTACTATTCAAGTTGTCCAATAAAACTTCTATTAAACCTCTTGTGGGTAAAATATCAAAAGTATATGTATAGTATCTCAATTAGTATCTTAAAAATAATATAGGAATTCCTTTGTACATCGGTAGTTAGATTTTGTGCCGTTGTTGATTTGCTTGATTTCAGGCTTGATCACAACCATGGTTATGGCTTTGTTTGTGGGGTTTGATCAATTCATCATGCTCTTATCTCTTTTGGTAGTGCTTTTGCTGTGGGGTTTGAATTTTGAAGAGGTGCATGAGCCGGTTGAGGAGATACAAACACAGAACCTATCTCTGTTCTTAGGTTTACTGTGATTCCTCACATGGCGGCGACAACGAGGTTCTTCTCCTGCAGGGGTCATGCGACGACATGCAGTGGGTCAGAGAAAAGGGCGGCGGGGGCTTCTCCTCTGTTGTCTCAGATCTTATTCATACGCGCAATGATCCCATCTCCTTGTCCATCGTCCGCAATCCCAGTTGGGGTTGCAGCAATGAAGGCACGTCAGGATCTTATGTTCTCCGTCACTGCGGAGGGAGAACGCGGAGCCTTCATAAACCCTTGGGTGCGAGGAGGTTGCCGACCTCAAGGAGCAACCCTATCTCATATTTGGACTCCTCTTTCATCCTCGACGTATCGTCTCTTCCGGACTAGGTTACCAAGGAAGGCGTAGGTTCCCACTAGGGCTGGGCATCGACGGTTAAGGAACCAACGGAGGAGGGTGTTTTTGATATCACGGTGGCCAGAGGGGGAAGCTTACCAGAATCCTGCCCGGACTAGAAGCATGGAGATATGTAGATGCACGGAGTCGAACAAACCAAGGAGACGGACCACCGTCTCGTAGGAGTAGAGGCAGAGGAATCCACCGGAGCTCTTGCAGCGCAACCCCTATCGAAGTGGTGGTGGCAGCACAAAACTATACCGGGTAGGGCTCTAGACCCAAAGAGGAGGAACTCGGAGGCCATTGGGTTTGGGCTTGAGAAATGCCCAATGGGCATGGACATATACGCGATAGATAGAGGAGACATGAATTTGTGTGGATTGGACCGTGGGTTTCTTTTCGTGCAGACTCAAACAAAGCGGGTCCTTGTCAACTCTGAAGGAGTGGCACATGCATCGACGGGGGGCTTTAAGCACCCTCGCCTCGCCAAATGAATAAGAGGTGGTCCAGTGGGGGGTCGGCCAGCTTCACCGCCCACTGGACGTAAGGTGGCAGAGGTTCCACCAATAACTGGTTTGGTATTTCCCTACCTTTTTGGATGTCAGCAATCCCTGTAACACCCCGCCGTGTCAGACCCGGGCCCCACGCGCGGCGATGTTAGGTCTGCAGCCCAATACACCCCAACCCCTCTGGTGTATTGTCCACAGACAAATACCAACCTAGGTTGGTATTTGTCTGTGGACAATACACCAGAGGGGTTGGGGTGTATTGGGCTGCAGACCTAACATCGCCGCGCGTGGGGCCCGGGTCTGGCACGACGGGGTGTTACAATCCCGCGTTTTGGAGCCCTAATCTTATCATTCCAGGGAGGACGACACACGCTGTCATCATGAGGGATTATTTAGTCTGTCACAATACCTCCCCGGAAATGGGTCCGCTCTACCCTATCTTTCAGTCCAGATTTGTTGTATCGGTGTCGACAAACGCTACCGCAGTTTCTCCTTCTGAACATCTCAGCGAAGCGGTTCGGTGCCTTGAGCTATTTTATTCCGTGTTTCGATTCATTGTTGTATGGTTTAGTCTTTCAGTACTCTATTTGTGGAGTTTGGTGGTTTTTCTATCACTCATCATTTTGCATCTATATTATTAAATCGTTATCCTGTCAAAAAAACATAAGAATAATTAAATTTGTGATGAATTTTTTTATATCTAAATAAAAAAATTATCAAGGTATATGTTTTTAATTATTATTTCAAGTAGGAATTTTGACTAGGTTTCTAGCCTGTATGTACTTGTGAAAATTTAAAAACATACCTAATGTTATGTAACTTTTGAGTCAAATGATATCTACTATTCTTTTGTAGCATAAGTGGAAGGTAAAATCTGATGACTAGGATAACTAGTTTATATCCTAAAAAACCCGATGTTTTAGATAGTGCTACATATATATTGATTATAATTAACATAAACTATGAGGTGGCATTTGTCCCATTCCCACATTGCTAGAGTTGGCTATTTTTTTCCTTGCTTAGTGAAGTTGGCAACTAAGAACTAAGCTATCTATCTGATTACCACCCTAATTAGTGGATTAATTATCTGTTTGGATAATCTATTTGGAGTATGATGATGAGATTAGAGGGTAGGCTTAATATATTAGGATTGGGAATAAAAAGCTAATAATTGACCCACACCAGTAAGACTGTACCTTTCGTTCATTGCTCACAATATCATCTTAATTAATTGCCCATTGCAAGCATGCCATCCTAAAAGTAGAAATCTTCCAACCTGGTTGTGGAGCATAGCAAGACCTATATTGTACCTTCATTGATATTGATGAAAAGCATATATCTCCAGTTGAACATTGCACATATTTATGGGATATACATAAAGATAGATTGTGATAGTTAGTAGGATGGTTAGGGTTTTTAAAATTGGTCGGAGTCTAGTTAGAAATAAATAGACAATTTACGTTATGTTTGACAAAATCCTACGATGGTGTTGGATTCTAGGGTGCAAAAATGCAGCGAAAATATATACAAACCTTGGAAAATTATTAAGATCTATATAATTTCGAATAAACTAACAAAACAAAAAATTAACCTTGATGTCTTTCTCAGTTTGAGTCTGGCTCGGGACAGAGATTAGTGAACGCTTCAACTTAGAAAGGTTGAGACGTCTTCAAAAGGATGTGTCCTCTGTAGGACACCAACAAGCGAATCACAAAACAAGTGTGTGCTAGCCAGTGTTCTAAAAATTGGGTCTAAGCGGGGATTAATCGGTGTTTAGGCGGGATTTTTTAGAACGCATACCCGATTTTATTAAATCAGACGGCTTTATGCGGATTTGGAAAAATCGGGTCACTGTTTTAAAAATTGGGGATTAATCGGCACCTAGGCGGGGTTTAATTGGCGCTAGGCGGGGATTTTTACTAAACTAATCCGATTTTTACTTCGTCCAAAAGTCGAACGGTGCAGGACGCTTGGGGTTATCGACGCATCATAAATGCACAGCTGCGATACGAGTCCTGGCGTATGGGTGCTCTGCCGATTCATTGGACGAAACCCTACGTATGAGGGTAATTACCATACTCAAATGTGTAAAATGTTTTTGTAATGTCGTTATTGAAGTTTTCATGGAGGTATACCCGCGGAAGCCAACTCCGGAGGACATGGATCGATTACTCGAATTGGGGTACAACCAAGGGTTCCCCGATATGATTGACAGTCTTGGCTACATGCATTGGGAGTGGCGGAATTTTCCAGTTGCATTGCAAGGAGCCTTCGGTCGAGGAGACCACCACGGGGATCCAACCATTATGCTGGAAGCGGTAGCGTCCCATGATTTGTGGATTTGACATGCGTTTTTCGGGATGTCTGGCTCGAACAACAACATCAACGTCCTCCACGCCAGCCAATTGTTTGACGACGCTTTCAGTGGCCGTGAACTCGTCGTGGAGTACGAGATCAACGACATCGCTACGACCGCCCATATTATTTAGTTGACTACATTTACCCCTCATGGAATCGGTTCGTGAAGTCGATTCACCATCCCTATACTCGCTAAGAGAAATTGTTTGTTAGAGTCCAAGAAGGTGCTCAGAAAGATATTGAACGAGCTTTTGGAGTCCTCCAAGCATAGTGGCTTATAATTTCAAGGCCCACTCGTGTTTGGAACCGAACGACTTTGGCTAATATGATGCATGCTTGTATCATTCTACACAATATGATTGTGGAGGATGAACGCGGACGGTACGAAGCAAGGGATGGCGAATTGTATTTCGAGCCCCTTCCGGAAATACTAGGTTGGACGCCACCTCAACGATGACATCAAGGAGGGCCCTTGCCCTACCGAGAATGGCGGCATACTCGGATCAACGTCACAAATGATGAGACTTATCAGCAATTCCAACACGACCTTATTGAGCACATATAGGGTCGGTTTGGCGCGACTTGACATGGCTCAGACGACGACGACGAGTAGGGAGATGAGTTAATAAATTTGATGTACCAAAGGTATTTGTAGTTTGATGTACTATTCGGGGAGTAATGAAATTTCAAGTTTAATTATCCATTTTGGTTAATTAATTTTATTTATTAATTAGTTTTGTATTTTACTTAATTAATTAATTTTATCAAAAAAATTTAATTTTATTTAATAATTACTGTTTTAAATATAAATTTAATAGATTCAACAAAAAAGTAATTAATTATCCAATCAACATCCACTCCGTAATTTTGCAAAGCATAATCCCTACACACAATTTTTTTGATACGATGTTTTTTCAGCTTTGAGAGTTTGCATCATAATTCATTCTAATCACCACATAAATTCTAAATTCTAATTTTATATATGTGATCTCTTTAATGTATATGTTCTTATTGTAAAGTGATAGTTATGTTACCAAAATCATGATTCATGATCCTGGTAGTGTATGAAAGTTGGAAGGAAGATACTCCCACTACTTACAAAGCTCCATTTTATTATATTGCTAAAATAACAACATCATGGTAGGTACTATGGTTTATAAATGATTGACAAACTCATCATTATACCTCTCTGGGATAAAGTGAGATTTACTGCGTAAAAAATAAATAGCTGTCCAAATTTGTCATCTATTACAATACATCAAAATTTCATACTTCTTTTTATCATTTATTATTTAGAAGATGATTGTTTTTTTGAGAGGGGTAAAGTCAAAAGTAAAACAAACAGTGTCCACTGTAAAGTAGGTTCCCCCCAAAAAAATAGCATGCAAAATAAATAAACATATAAACGTCTCAATATTCTAGAGTTATAGTGAAAAAAAAGAAGCTCAAGAAACCGATATGCTCTATAAAAGCGTTCAACAACTAACGTTGTGGTAGCGTTTAAAGACATCGATACAGCATAGTCAAACTGAGAGCTAGTGCAGAGCCGACCCATTACCGGAGGGGTGCGATGATGGACTGTGAACTCTATCGAGGTACAAGCGTGCGTTGTCCTCCCTAAAATGATAAAGTAGGGCTCCCAGAACGTGAAACTACTGGCCTCCGAGATGGTAGGAGAGTACCATGCCAGGACTTGCTAGAACAACTGCCACCTTACGTCCACTAGAGCGATGTTGTTAACCGACCCCTAGTGGATCACGAACATTTCATTGATGAAGGCGACGGTGTTTGATGCCCCCGGTCGATGTCTGTTGTGCTTCGGTAGTCAGTGAAGAGACTTTCAACTCTGGTTCCTAAGCGCCCTCTACCAGACGCTTCCTCCATAGTAGAAGGGAATTCGCCCCCCTCTCTATAGGCTCCTTCAGATGCTCCCTAGGAACGAGTGTGAGAGAACTTGACTTGGTCCCCTACATGCATGTTGATCCTGTCCTTAGGAGGAGGGTTCCCCTCGAAACATCGGGTTCCTTCCCCTAACGATAAAGAAGGTAGCATGTGTTCTAGGGTCTTGGGACAGATTGGCCTATTTGACGGGATAGAAGGTGACATATGGAGGAGGGATATCATTCTTATCCTTTACCTTACCTTTACCTTTCTGGTCCCCATTAAGGTTTTCAGGCCGATTAAAATTCTGGACCGGGTTCCCTTAAGATCCTTCTAGGTAGGACTAGTTGGTCCCTTGGGTGGGCCTACTAGGTTGGGCTATAGAGCCTGCTGGTCTTGGATCTGCAGGGGATCGGAGGGAAGTCCTTCTTTCCCGTGTTCCCGCAAGACAAGTTGACACCATGTGTCTCACACAACTAAAACCATAGCAGTGATCCGATAATCGCTCATAAGAAATGTGCAGTAATGTTCGCACCTCTAACTCCGCAAGTTTTAACCAAAATTGATTCTACAACGGTACGCGGATGTCCACGCGGATCCAAATACTCATGTAATCGCCTCAGCACATTCCATCTATGTTTCCGTCAACTTCCTAACATATGCCTAGGGAGTTTCCTAAGAGAAACTCGATGCCCTTGTTCGATGCCCCCACCAGAAGGTTCGAGACACGGACTTATACCAAGAAATGGGAGAAACTGATATCCCGAGGCCGCATCTGGGGACGCAGGTCCACAAGTATTACCAGTGACCTCCTGAAAGCCTAGGGCTCACCTATCGGGACCCGGGCTCTCTCCCGTGTCGAACGGAAGAAGAAGCCCACCACTTCATCCTCGAGTAGTTGGGCTATGATGTGTGGAATCTGCTACAAGTCCGCTCTCCAGCCCACCAACAACTACCAGTAGAAAGTACAGGGGAAAGTACCCTAACTGCAATGGCATAAGAAAAATTTAGGCCACGCCCGCACAGTTCTGTTGAGGGAATAATTATTTCTCGGATTCCCAAACCCCCCAAACTCTCTCCCAGGTCGTCGACCTCCTATCTTCATTGTCTGCCGATGAAAACACGGGAGGAGATCAAGATCCTTCATAAGACCACATTGACGTCGAAAGTGAGAAGCTCGCCATCCTTATTCCATCTTCACTGCTCGGTGCATGATTGCTATCGGTGTCGGAGTCGTTAGTCTTTGCTGCCACTGCAATGAAATCGCAAAACAAATCTAGAGAGAGGGGGTGCGATAATAATAATGATTAATCTAGAATCAGGCCCCAAAAGTGCAAAGATTTACTGCATATTACCGAAATCTAAACTGTAGGCAACTGTGGGACCGCCACGTTGATTTAACGGGGTGTATAGTTGGGCGAGGTGGGCCTAAAACAGCTCTGCCGAGTCGCAATCCCCATGGGCCCAGAGTGGGCACGTGAGCTCCTCACGGTTGTCCAAGTCAGCAACCCCTCTCTTTGCCATGTCAGCACACAGTAGGTGGACCCACCAACCTTATCGTGGGACCGATAGAATCAGACGCTACTCCGAAATTCCCCTTCTAATCAGTTCCCTTGTTTGTCTATGTTCAGTAGTAACAATATGAAACCAATTAAATAACTATTTTTAGATACCAAGTATTTAGTATAATTAAAGTAAATAACAAAATCTAATAATAAAATGACAAGATCATCGACACACAAAAATAACTCTATTAAGTGGGGAACCAAACTGACTAGTCACATGCTCTCTCCCTATAAAAGGCTCCTACACCCCAACTCTTCTCTCATTCCAAATCCAATACCAAAAACAGCCTCTTCTCAGCAACAACACAAACTTTTAAACCAAACACTATTTTATTTTCTCGAGAACCAAACAGACCGAGTTCCCTGAAAATGGACAGCTTTTTCCGCCTCTCCGACCACAACGACACCCTCTCTCGCCGTTGCATATGGGTCAACGGACCGGTCATAGTTGGGGCCGGGCCGTCCGGTCTAGCCACAGCGGCTTGTTTAAGGGACCAGGGAGTGCCCTTTGTTGTCCTTGAGCGAGCCGATTGTATCGCTTCTCTGTGGCAAAAACGAACCTACGACCGGCTCAAGCTCCACCTGCCGAAGCGCTTCTGTCAATTACCCAAAATGCCCTTCCCCGACCATTTCCCAGAGTACCCTTGTAAGAGACAGTTCATCGAGTACCTTGAGTCCTACGCCAAGCGGTTCGAGATCGACCCGCACTTCAACGAGCCCGTCCAGTCCGCTCGCTACGAACGGACCACCGGCTTGTGGCGCGTCAAGACCGTGGCCAATGGGTCCGAGGTCGAGTACATTTGCCGGTGGCTGGTTGTGGCCACCGGAGAGAACGCCGAGCGGGTCGTGCCGGAGATCGACGGGTTGGCGGACTTCGGCGGGGAGGTTCTCCACGCCTGCGACTACAAGTCCGGGAAGAAGTACGAGGGACAGAGTGTTCTCGTCGTCGGTTGCGGGAACTCCGGCATGGAAGTGTCTCTCGACCTCTGCAACAACAATGCCTCGCCGTCAATGGTGGTCCGAAGCTCGGTTAGTAATTGATACCCAATTCATCAAAATCTGAAATTGAACTTCAAAACTCGAAAAAGTTTGGATTTTTAACCTGGGTTTCGATTCTTATCAACAGGTTCATGTGTTGCCGAGAGAAATGTTGGGGAAATCGACGTTCGAGCTCGCGGTTCTGTTGATGACGTGGCTGCCACTCTGGCTCGTCGACAAGCTCATGCTGATCATGGCATGGTTCGTGATCGGAAGCCTGAGCAACTACGGTATCAATAGGCCGTCGATCGGACCGTTGGAGCTGAAGAACAAGCACGGAAAAACCCCTGTTTTGGACGTCGGCGCTCTGGAAAAAATCAGATCCGGCGACATCAAAGTCGTTCCCGGAGTCAACAGGTTCCTGCCGGGCCAGGTCGAGCTCGTCGACGGCCGGAGAATCGACGTCGACTCCGTCATCCTCGCCACCGGTTACCGGAGCAACGTCCCTTCATGGCTCCAGGTGAGAAAAACGCTCCACCTCCTCTGTTTCCTAAACTCCAAGCTCCTCTGTTTTTTTTCTTCTAGAATCATGTTTCTGATGATCATTGTCCCTTGAATTTTCCAGGAAAGCGAATTTTTCTCGAAGAACGGAATGCCAAACACGCCGTTCCCAAATGGGTGGAAAGGAAATGGCGGGCTCTACGCCGTCGGGTTCACGAGGAGAGGGCTCGCCGGTGCTTCCTCCGACGCCGTGAAAATTGCTCAGGACATTGGGATGGTCTGGATGGAGGAGACGAAGGCGCACAAGAAGCGCACTGCGGCTTCCCACAGACGATGCATTTCACAGTTCTAAGCAATCATTGCCGGAAAATGAAAAGAAATAAACAAAATAGTATTTATTATTATTTGGATGTAAAAAATAAATAAATATACGTATAGTGAATACTGTATAAATACACCAGAAAGATACTAGAAACAGATGTAGTATAATAGATCAGAGAGACCGTATAGAGCCGGATCCAAGGTTCAATTAGTTCTTACAAA
Source organism: Erodium maritimum (assembly GCA_963921825.1). Lineage (NCBI taxonomy): Eukaryota > Viridiplantae > Streptophyta > Magnoliopsida > Geraniales > Geraniaceae > Erodium > Erodium maritimum. The sequence goes on from OY997595.1 coordinate 9,411,369, forward strand.
TTTTGTATTATATACCTTAGGATGATGAGGTTTCTCTTCTTTTGCTAAAGCAAAATGAAATCAAAATGTCTTATAATTCTTTTGTCATTTTCTTCTTCTTAGAATTACAACTGTTGTAAGTAATGCTGATCACTATTAAGTTAAATTCAGATTGTTGTCCTATAATATTTGGATTTTCAAATCAATACTTTGTATTTTTTAGGATTGCGAAATTTTCAGTCATTATTTCTCGTCTAATTTTAAATATATACTGGGAGCAGTGATTTGAAAATTGGATTTGAAAATATTGGATGGAAAGATGTAACTTCAAAATCATGAAACATTAAGGTAGCCAAGAAAAAATCTATAAACTAAGATAGTGGTTTTTAAAAATTAAAATATTATAAACTGGGTAAATTATAAAGGCACACCCTTAAGTAAGCACGTTTAATCGATGAATACCCCAAAGTTTAAAATTAACTGATGCATATCCTGAAGTTTCATGTATTAACCCAGAACCCCTTCCATCAGTCAGCTCAATGTTTTTTTTGTTAAATGACGAAAATACCCTTAACGATCTTTCAATATTACAACCATTTCTTTCAAATATTTACGAAAATGCCATTTGTTATTTACAAAAATGCCATTATGACTAAAATATTAAATTATTTAATTTAATTACTATGTCATTAATAATATAAAACTTATAAACATAATTATAAATTACAAATATAAAAGTAAAAAAAAACTAAAACAATTAAAACCCTAATCCATTTTCAGTCTCACATTTTCAACCACAACCTCATCAAAGCTTCGTCTCCAGCGAGACTGAAGCTCTTGCTCCGTCTCCAACGACACCACGACGAGGAACTCGGCGCCGGCGAGAATTAACCGGAGAAGACGAGATCTGTTGTGGTCGGAGCTTGAGGTGTCGCCGTTGCTGGAGCTCGCACGGAGGAGAACAACTCGTGCTTCCGAACCTCGTCTCGCCGGATAAGCTCGTGCTTCCAACCTTTGTCTGCGAGCTTCTGCTCGACCTTCATCCCCTCCTCGACCGTTCAGATCTCATCAATTTCATAGAATGTGTATGTTTGGTTTTAGAGATTGAAATTTTTGGGGTTTTGGATTGAAATTATTGTTCATCTGGATTGAAATAATTGAAAAAATTTCTGGGTTTCAGATCTCATCAATTTCTGGGTTTTAGAGAATCTGTCGGTTTCTGGTTTTAGAGATTGAAATTTTGATGGTGAATCAAGTTCACTTTGATTTTGTTGTTCTTCGGTTGAGAGAGATGAGGAGGTTTGGGAAGAACAAGAACATACGAGATTCATTTTTTTTTTGTTTTTTTTCAATTAAAAATTCTGAAAAATAATAAAATAATTACAAAAAATATTAATTAATATAAAAAGATAAATAGAAAAATATTATATTGTAATAAATGGAAATTATAAAAATAAAAAAATAAACTTGATTTTTTTAAATATATATTTTAATTTATTTATTATTTAATTGAATAAATAAACGAATAAGGGCAATTTGGGCATTTTTAGAAAAATGAACAGTAAACTAACTGAGCTGACTGACGGAAGGGGTTCTGGGTTAATACATGAAACTTCAGGGTATGCATCAGTTAACTTTAAAGTTTAGGGTATTCATCGGTTAAACGGGCATACTTAAGGGTATGCATTTGTAATTTACCCTTATAAAATAATGATATGAAATTACCTTGTAGATCTCTAGATGGTGCTCTGGTTTGGTGGGGCGTTCATCTTTCTACGGGTACTCTCTTGGCAGTCCTGAATGTGTATGCCCCCACCTCGATTCCTACGAGGTACGCTCTTTGGTCATCTCTTCGTTCTGGTTGTTGATTTAGTTGGGCATATGTTGCTTGTTGCAGGGGACTTCAACACGGTCTGCTTCCAGGAGGAGATTTCTTTAGGGGGGCTTCTCCATGGTGACAACACAAAGTTTTGTGATTTCATTACGGAAGCAGGGTTACTCGACCTCCCTCTGGCCAATAAGCGGTTCACTTGGTTTGGCCCTGCGTCTAGATGTTTCCGTCTTGACAAGTTTATTCTGACCCCTAATCTCCTCGATATGTTTTCTGGTCCTTTCCAAAAGGGACTCCCTCGATCCCTATCTAATAATTTTTTCCAATCTTGTTGGCTACTGAATGGGTTGACTGGGGTCCTCGTCCCTTTCGGTTCATCGATGATTGGGTTCAACACTAGTAGTTCCTTCAATTTGTGAGTGAGGGTTGGCCCTCTTACTCTGTCCATGAAGATCCAGAGTTTAGGTGGTGGACCAAGTTGAGAACCTTGAGGGGAGATCTTCCAGAGTGGAATCGGACGATCTTCGCTCATCTGGAATCCGCCATTTCTGAGTTGGTGGTTCGTATTGATGTTTTTAATGCGTTGGTTGACACTAGGCCTCTTTCTGAGGAGGAGTTGACCGAGATGGCTCTTTGCACCTCTCAGATATCCTCTAAGACGGGGAAACGGTCTAGCTTATTGAGGTAGAAGGATAGGGTCAAATGGGTAAAGGATGGGGATCGTAACTCTGCCTACTTCCATCGGGTAGCTTAGGCATGCGCGTCGCGGAAACAAATCTTCTCTCTGATAGAGAATGGCACGGAGTACTCATATCTTGTTGGGGTCAAGTTTCAGGTCGTCGCTCACTTTGGGATTCGTTTTTACTCGGATCACTCGACTCGTCATATCCTTCCCGATTTTCCTTTAGCTAGGTTAAGCGTTGTGGACTTTGGGATGTTGGAGTCTCCTTTTACCGAGGATGAGGTTCTTGAGGCCTTGTCTTCTTGCTCCGAGGATAACGCTCCGGGACCAGATGGATTTAATCTGGTCTTCTTTCGTGTAGCGTGACCGATTATTTGGGCTGATTTCACGAGTTTCATGCATTTCTTTCACGCCTCGTTTCAGCTGAGCAGAGGGGTGAACTCGAGCTTTATTGTTCTCATTCCGAAAGTCCATTCTCCCATATCCTTCTTGGAGCATCGTCCGATCAGTCTTACGACAACTACCTACAAGATCTTGGCTAAGATCTTGTCGCGACGCCTCAGCAGGGTGATTGGGGACCTTATCAGCAGTACCTAGTCTACATGTATTCAGGGGAGACAATTGTTGACAGTGTCCTCATCGCTATGGAGGTACTGGGGTTTGTGCGTCATTCTTGCCAACCGGCCTTAGTGGTGAAGTTAGAGTTCGAGAAGGCGTTCGACTGGTCCTACTTGACTCATGTTCTCCGTAGCATGGGTTTTGGAGGCAAGTGGATTATGTGGGTCTCCTCGTGCTTACGGGGCTTCTCTTTTGTACTGCTCAATGGTCCTCCATTTGAGCAGTTCATAGTCTTACAGGGAGTCATGCAGGAGTGTCCGTTGTCACCCTATTTATTCTTGATTGCTGTTGAGGGGTTGCATATGATTTTTGAACTAGGGATTCGACAAGGGTTGTATGGTGGTATCAGGGTTGGTCCGGTGATCCAGATTTCTCACCTCTAGTTTGTGAGTGATACTCTTTTTTTCTTGGAGGTAGGTGTGGAGTAGGTTCGTGCCGTCATATATGTTCTACACACCTTTGAGTTGGTGTCTGGTCTTCGGATCAAATTTTCCAAGTCGTCCTTGGTAGCGATGGTTTGGTCTGATCCGTTGAGTGAGGCTCTCGCAGAGGCTTTGTAGTGTTCTTTGAGTCATCTCCCTTTCACCTACCTTGGGTTCCGCCTTGGGGGAAATCCTAGACTCACCTCATTTTGAGATCGATGGTAGCTAGATTCAGGGATATGATGGCTGTTTGGTGGCCCCGTTTTATCTCTTTAGGAGGGCGCCATACGCTCATCAGGGAGACTCTAGCAAGCATGCCGATATTTTTCATGTCCCTGTTTCGAGCCCCTAAGAAGGTGGTTCATCTTTTAGAGAGACTTCAGAGGAGATTCTTATGGTGTTTGGGCAGGGAGAGAAGGTGTCTCTCCAAGGTCCCGTGGGGTGGTTTGCATGCCCAAGGACTCAGGGGGCTTGGTGTTCGATTTCTTGCTGAGGTAACCACAACTCTTCTCCTAAAATGGTGGTGGCTTTTTGCGACTGAGGGTCCTATTTTCTAGAGGCGTGTTATTTGCGCTTGCTTTGGGTAGAGGGATACTGAGTGGTATCTGGGAGCGTTCTCGGTGCCTTTAAGTACCTTATCGTTGTTCTTTCGAAATGTGATGAGGTTAGCTCGGGATCCCAGGTTTGGGAGAGTTTTTGGTCCAGACACTCTAAGATGAGTGGTCGGTGCGGGGACCACAGTTCGTTTATGAGATGACATGTGGCTCTTTGATACCGCTTTAGTCTTTACAGGGTGGCGTAGGGTCATCATGGGTCGGTTGTAGAGTTCTTTGTGGATGGGGAGTGGTCGTTCCCGTTTTCGATGGGTCTTCGGGTTTGGGATGAGTTGGCTTTGGGGGAGATTAGGGTCCACGTAGTGGGGTCTCGCTTGGTGCGCGATCGCCAAGATACGCTGGTCTGGTCTTGGGATCCAAGAGGGTTCTCTAAATCTAGAGATTTTCATGTTTTGGCCGGTCTGATAGATTTTGGTGTCGTGCCTTGGGCTTCTATTATCTGTTTTGCCCATGTTCCACCCAAGATTCAATTGTTTTTTTGGTTGTTTGCTCATGGAATGACCCTTATTATTTCCTTCATGGTGGATAGAGGTGTGCCGATTCCGTTAGCCCGGTGGAGATGTGTTCTGTGTGGTTCAGGTGGTGAGGATGCCGAACACTTGTTTGTTGCTTTCCCGTGGACTTGGAGAGTTTGGTCCCTGATTTTGGGGTGTTGTGGGAGTTTTGCCGTTGTCTTTTACTATCTTCCTTGAGTCTTGGATTTACTTTGTGGGATCTGGGAGGCTGAGGTTGGAGTGGTTTGCATCAGACTTCTTTGTCTTTGGCATATCTGGTTGGAACGCAATTCTCGTGTTTTCTATGAATCCACTAACATTTAGGCAATCATTCTTCTAGTTAAGGTTCAACATGGGTCCTTGCTTTTCTCTTTTTTGTTTTTTTACCGTGTTTCAATTTCGTTTTTTTATTGAACCTTGGTTTGGCGGTGTGTGGCTCCCATCCCGGGATCCACACTCCCATTTTTTTAATGCATTCCCTTCTCTTTGATAAAAAAAACGATATGAAACTATCCCCCAAAATATTAAATAATATATACTTATCTATATAAAAGTTTTTCTTATTGTTGTCCTACTTGATTTTTTATAAGCAATGAGATTATTATTTATGATGCATATAGAGGAAATATATATCACGGAACCGATCATCAAACGAGATCCGATTCAGAACTAAAAGAAAAACATCACCAACCCAAAGTCACCACCAGTGAAACCCCAACATAAGCTCATAATCCCATACACCAAAAAACCAATTGGCAGCAACAGAAACACACGCCCATCACACAACTTCAGCTCATTTGCTTGCTGCCCCCATGCTTTTTATCCAGACTAACCACTTAAATTCATCTCAAAATTAGAACCAATACAAACAATGCATCCACAAATAAACACCCCTTACAACTTCGTAAAAGCAATCTGCAATAAAACCCAGCACAGAACTCCACCGTGTATCCCACCACGACCCACCTTTTCCACCACCTCCTAGAACCTGCCCCCTCCACAATTCTATTGTCCTATTTGATTTAAACAAGGAATAATCAATATATTATATAATAAATTAAAAATACAATGGACATTCTGATTCTACGAGAAGAAAGTCAGCTAGAACATCTCTTGATCAAAGGTAAGACAAAACGTTATTTTCTTTACCAAAGCCATCATAGGACCACTTAGATTAAATGTTTGAGATTAGCAACTTGACCTAATCATCATCGATGATCATGGTCAGACCAGTGGGGTCCAACACGGAGAGGACAGCTCCACCACATCTTGGGGCACACACGCAAAATCAGGCGAGCCGGACCCGCAACCGGACACTGATAGCTCGGAGCGTTGAAGCCGAACAGAGAGCGAGGAGTCGGGACTTTCGATGCCTCACACGCGGAGCCGGTGCTTGATGCGTGGCCGGGTGCCGAACTCGGATCCGTTTCTGGTTACTTTGAGCACGTGCAACGCGGGGTGCAGGAAGGGGCACCCGGAGCACGCACGCAGGAGTTCGAGGAACGAGGTCCGGGGTTCGCACGCTGTGTCGTGCTTGAACCGCGAACCCCGGAGCTCGCACCCGTTGAGTGCAAGGCCAGGTGCGGCCCGTGATCCCGAAATGGGAATTGCGAGTACGGGGTCCGGGGGGTCGGTCTCGGCCAATCAGGCCCCGACACGTGGCGCCCTTTTGAAAAAAAATGATTGTTGTCTTGCAACGGTCAGTAACGGTTATATATATTTTTTAAAATCAAAATAAATACAAATTTAATTCAAATTTTTTTTTCCCACCTATAAATACCCCTCACCCCATCATCAATCCCACAACACCTCTCTCAAAATTCTCTCTACATTTTCTCTCCAATTATCATATTTTTGTGAGCAAAAATATCCGATGATGAAGCTCAAACGATGGAGCTTAACGAAGCCGAACGTCTCGAGGCCATAGTCGAAATTTGTGCTTGGGAGGAAGGAGTCCGACGGAGGCACTAGAGAGCGATACAAAGAGCAATGCGACAGATCAACACAATGAGGCAAAGGCTAGAAATAAGGGAAGGTTCCCGACGAGAAATTGATAGAGGTCGTGGCAAAGCCCACGACCAACTGATGTAGGATTATTTCGTCGACCAGCCAACATATGGGCCCAAAATGTTTAGACGTCGATTCCGTATGTCCCGACCACTCTTTCAAAGGGTTATGGATGCGGTAGCAGCGCACGACAATTAATTCGTTCAGAAGCGGGACGGTGTAGGACGCTTGGGGTTATCAACGCACCAGAAATGCACTGTCGGTATAAAAATGCTAGCGTACGGGTGCTCGGCCGATTCATTGGACGAAACGCTACGTATGGGGGTTAGTACTATACTCGCATGTACTAGACGTTTTTGCAAGGTCGTTATCGAGGTTTTCATGGAGGTATACGAGCGGAAGCCAACACCGGATGACATGCAACGATTACTCGAATCGGGGTACAACCGAGGGTTCCCCGATATGATTGGTAGTCTTGATTGCATGCATTGGGAGTGGAAGGACTGCCCAGTCGCAACGCAAGGAACCCGCGAAAGAGGTGGAAGCGGGGATCCAACCGTTATACTGGAAGCGGTGGCGTCTCGTGATTTGTGGATTTGGAATGCATTTTTTTGGATGTCTGGCTCGAAAAACGACATCAACGTCCTCCACGTCGGCCACTTATTCGATAACGCTTTTCATGTCTGTGACCTCGCCGTGGAGTACGAGCTCAACGGGCATCGCTACGACCGCCCGTATTATTTAGTTGACAGTATTTATCCCACATGTAGTCGGTTCGTGAAGTAGATTCACCATCCCTATTCTCGCAAGCAGAAGTTGTATACCAAATGCCAAGAAGCTGCTCAGAAAGATATTGAACGAGCTTTTGAAGTCCTCCAAGCACGGTGGCAGATAATCTCAAGGCCTACTCGTGTTTGGAAGAAGTTGAATTTGGCTGACATGATGCATACTTGTATCATTATACACAATATGATTGTGGAGGATGAACGCGACAGGTACGAAGCAAGGGATGACGAATTGTATTTTGAGCCCCCTCCGGATATTCCAAATTGGACACCGCCTCAACGATGACATCAAGGAGGGCCCTTGCCTTACCAAGAAGAGTTGTGTGCCCGAATCAGCGTCACGAATGATGCGACCCATTGACAGCTCCAATGTGGAATTATGGAGAACATATGGAGCCGGTTTGGATCAACTTATCGTGCCTCGGACAACGACTCAGATTCGGACGAGTGAGATGCTTTCTTAATAAATTTATATTACCAAAAGCATTGTAGTTTGCTTTATTTGATAATTAATGAAATTTCGAGTTTATTAATTAGTTTCTCAGTTTAGTTAACTAATTAATTAATTTTATGTATTTTATTTCAATTTTATTTAATATTTAGTTCATTAAACATTAATTTAACAAATTCAGAAAAAGCATAATTAATTATTCGATCAACACTTCCGCAAACCTTGATCCCCATACCTGCTCCCTTGATGTAGAACACTCTCAGATTTAAGGGGGCAGATCACAATTCATCCCAGTCAGCATAAGGATCCTGCGCCCTGCCCCCTACATTGTACATGCACTTAATCAATGACCGCTACATGGTTAAGAATTCAAAAAAAAAACTTACCGTTGTTTATTTTTTTATTCTAAAAATTTAACAAATAAATAATAAAATATGTATTTTTTTCACCTATATAGCATATGACACTCTTCGTTTATACACTAAATTACAATGATTTCTTCCTCAAACTCTCTCTATTTTATTTACGGTCACCAAATATCGAATGACAATGAAAGATATGAGTCGGGGGGGGGGGGGGGGGGGGGGGGGAGGTCAGCAAATGTTCTTCGATGAACATATTTACTCACCAGGCACGTACACCGCTATGCCCAATTACTATGGTTCTGTACCTGCTTCATAGCTCTCTTTTTTCAGCAGCGAGATCCGGCTTGTTCGCGAGAGGACCCATACCACAGGCGGCGAAGAAGAAAATCTAACTATGTTAATCTCATATTGGCTGCACACGTCCAAAGATGCGATCAAAGCAACTGATAGGTCAAGATCCACTAACACAACCGCGGATGAGTACAACAAAGGATCCACCTTTGAAAATCGCGAGGCTCCACTTATAAAGAATCACTGGGAAAAAGTATTTCATCGGGTGAAAAGATTCTACGGTAATGTACATACACCAACGAATATAACGATAATATGCATACAAAAATGGTAGTGCAGTCTTACGCCCACGATGCACGGTAAACCACCTATCTTCGTTTACTTTTATTTGTAGAAACCATTGCGTCATGAGCCCAAAATACAAGTGAATGAAGGCGCCAAGGAGGAAAAACAAACGAGATTAAAAAGAGTAGTTAACTACAATACGTATCCGGCTATCGATTCTGAACCAGAGTTAGGTCATGAATTCACAACCTGAATCGATCCCTGATTCTCAACCCCCTGAGCAAGCTTGTTCTTCGGGTCAAAGGGCAGATAAACGCAAACGAAAGAGGTCGGTTGTAGAAGATCCCACATGCGATAAAGTTCGTGTATGCCAAAAAAATATTTGTTGAATGTTGAGTATCGCAACCTCATGGTCGTAAAACTGTGGGACTTAGAGGAGAAGGAAATTTCCTCCGATATTCCAATGGATTTTGATGTGTGGAAGGAGCAATGCAAATACCTCAAGAGTCTGTTTGACGAGGCAAATTAGATTTATTTTATCGTTGTTTAGTATGTACTTGGCAAGACATTGAACTACCAACTTTTAAATTTATTTTGGTCTTCGTCCTAATTAATGTGTAATGCTTAACATTTAATTAATTAAAATGAAAATGTTTCATTTTAATGTGTAATATTTACTTGTGTTTTACAAAAACCAGTTCATTTACATATAAATTTATTAGTATTTTAACATGCGCATCTCTACGGACTTCATACCACGGTAGAATATCACACTTCAACATCAAAAAACATACTTGGCAAGACATTGAACTCCGATGCAGGATCTGATATTCTCGTCGATCCGGGGCTCGGGCGAGGCGGCTCGTGATGGGGAGAGCCGTGCCGGTGCGGTGCTGGGGTCGACCAGGAGTCCGGCACGGGGACTGCATGCTAGGGCTCGCCGGGGCTCGCACTTTCGGCCGGCGGGGGTTCTACATGCTGCTGGCATAGAGAACCGGGTGCCGGCTCGGGCTCTGTCAGGCTCGGAGGAGACGCAGTCGGAGTCGCCGGAAGCGCAGGAGTGGCGGCGGCGGAAGGGTAAGGCGGTGATCGAGGTAGGGGCTAACCCTAGCGAGATGGGGTCGGGTAGGGTGCAGCAGTCTGGGCTGGGCCGCGAGGGGACGTTCATGGGAGATGCGCGTCGAGCAGGTTTGGGCCAGGACAACTGGGTTCCTAGAGCGGGCCGGGGCGGTAGAAACGGATCGTCTGGGCCGGGTGATGTGGAAAGATGGGCGGCCCGGTATGGATCGGGACGGGCTGGACCTGGAGGGGCGGGGCTGGAACCGAGGGCCCAAGCCCGTCGGCCGGATGCCCGGTCGGATCTGGGTGACCGTGAGGTATGCCCCGGGGAGGATACCGGGAATGTGGGGGGTATGCCGGACTTGGGTACGCGGCTCTCCTCACTCTGTATCAGGGAAGTAGTCATCCCGACAGGGGGATATTGCTAAGGAAGGAGGGCAGTTCCAGTTTGCCCTCGCCGCTAAGGTTCTGACCTCGAAGCGTTTCTTCTGGAAATCTCAGGTGGACAGGATGGAAGATTTATGGGGAATGAAGGTGGAGGCTCGTCCTCTGGAGGGGACCTATGAGACGGGGTCAGATGCTGTACCGTCTGAATGGGTGCAGAAGGAGATGAGCCATACACTCTCTGGGAAGAAACGCCTAGAAAGGGAGGAAGATCAGATCGAGTCAGAGGACTCGACATCGTCTGATGGGGAGTCACAGGCAGCAGCGGCGGGGGGCGTCAAGCACCACCGCCTACAGGAATGAGTTCGAGGTGGCCCTGGGAGGGGTGGGTCAACTTTGGCCCCTTCCCGACGGATGGATGGAGACGGCACCATCTTCAGTTGATACTTGTCTCCCTTGCCATTCCGGAGTCAGCAAACCCGCGTTCAGGAGCCCTACCATTATCAGTCCAGGGAGGACGACGCACGCTGACACACCGGGGGAGATGTAGGTCCACCAATATTCCCCTAAACTTGGTTGGATCGCCTCGTCCCATTGGGAAGAAGCATGCTGTATCGTGATCACAGACGCTACCGCAAATATCCCCTTCGTCCGCAACCAATTACCAGCACCGAATTTATTGCTTTTCGTTTCAATTCTGATTATTAGTTGGATTTGTTTATGTAGGTGAAGAACGTTTGTGTACCCACCAAACTATCTTATTATGTTTTAATACAATTGCAATGGTTATTCTAAAAAAAAGATAACAAAAGTTTTTGGACAATACTTATTAAATGTGTTTTGTCTACTTTTAAAAATCAAGTAGAGCTCGAACCCTAGGGGCTCCTCTGCGCAGCCTCCTCCCCTTTCCCCCCTCCTTCTCCACCATTGAAGCCTCTACCTTAAACTACTCAAAGCTCTCCAAACAACCTCGTTGAGGGTTCCTCTTCTAACCTTTATAAGGTTCTACCGTCGCCGTCGTCGCCGCTCCACCGCCAGCCTCCTCCATGACAATTCCATGCCTCCACCATCGAAGCCCCGACTTCAAGGTTCTCCACTACCTCCAGGTGAGATCCTGTCTACCCGGCTTAGGGTCCGCCGCTGCCGTCATCGCCGTCCATTGCCACCCACCAGCCGCTCTCTCGCCCCGCGTCCTGTTGCTGGAACGTCTCGCAGCCACTGTGGCCCTCCTGCCACTATCCGGGTTACGGGCTCCATGCGTCGTGCCACCTATCGCCGGCATGGATCCGTTCCCCCGACGGATCTGGGATCCGGGAGGAAGGCCGATAAGACGGGATCTGCCTCCACGACACCCGAAGTCGCGACCCTCGATCTCGATCAAACCGCTGCGGATCAAATCGATGCTCTCGCCTTCTGCACTACTTTGACAGAGCAGGGCGAATCAAGACAAAGAATTGACGATACCAGATCGCTCCAATGGCACGAGGCATAGAAGACCTGGCATCACAGTTTTGGTAGTTTGCTCTTTCGTTTGTGTTCTAATTTCTTTTCCTGTTTTAGGTCGAATAAGTTATTGGTTATCCACTGTGCTAAGTCGATTAACCGCTTGGGACTGTGCTAGGTCGATAAGTTTAGGACTTTGGTTTATTATTTCCTGGTAACGCATGTTGAAACGTCGGTAAGGAGTTGTCTTGAGTTGTTGCCCATGAGTTCATGTGGGCTAAAATTATGGGTCCATGAGCGCCGGGCTAGCTACGGTCGGCCCGGACAAATATCTGGAATCCGAGGCGGTCACGCCTCTTTCTGTATGATTTCCTTTTGGCATTAATGAAATCTCCGGTTACCCGTTTCAAAAAAAACATCAAGTAGACAAAACTTTGGTAATATTTAGTAACTAACCATTTTTTTATGTTTATTTCTAAAAAAATTTCATCATTTTTACAATAAGAATTATCAATTTTTGAAAATTTACATGTAGGAATTGAAACAAAAAATCAAAATCAATATAAATAACTAATTAAGGAAAATAACAAATGCGACGGCTAGGGTTCCTCTCTACCGTCGATTTCCTTTGAGTTTGGAGTCAATCATCACCATGACTATTCCAGATGATTAACCAATGGTGCGGATAGTAGGGAGCTTGTATACTATTGCTTTTGGTTGGTTGCAGTATTGGATCGGAATAGGGAGATCAGATGTACAAGGGCTAGGGCTGGGAATCGGCTATGTGTTGGTGGTTCTGATGATTATTTCCGGTATGCACAACCTTATCTTCTCTCTTTAAAATAGGGTTTTGCGATTAGTTTCCAAACGCAGCCGCTCTCTCTTAGGGTTTTCTCTCGGAACCAAGGTAGGCTTTGCGATTATGGTGGCGGCGGCACGTTCAAACTCGACGAACACCAGCGACAACCATGGCTCGAGCGACGGAGAAGGAACCAAGACAGTGAGTGGGTCCCGTCCGGGGTCGCCTTTGCCGTTGTCTTGTGACGGTTCACGGTCCTCTGGCTCGTCATCACCGGTGAAGGGTGGTGTGTTGTTGTAGGGAGGGCCGGAACAGGTTTTCTCGGCCAACAGGGCGGCGGAGTAAGGACACCAGGGTGGTAGGATCACTGGTGGAAGAAGGTCGCAAGGGCTGAATCACGCACATGTGAGAAGGACGCCGACGACAGGCCCTCGACCGATGCAGGCGGCGGGGGGGGGGGGGGGGGGGACTGTTCGGGGTAGGTCGGTTTTGGCCTCGCCTCCTCGGGAGCTACTGCAGAGGCTTGACTTCATGGAAGGACTTCATCGGACGGCAATGGCCGCGGTGGAGGTAGAGCCGGAAGAGGAGTCGGAACCGGTGTCTTGGACGAGGAGGCTAGGGCTTCAGAAGTGGAGGAGACACGGACACTGGGTCTGGGCCGAGGATACGGCTTGTTGGCGGATGCGAGAAGAACGTGTCGGGCTGGGTCTGAGTGGTTGCTGGCCGCGGGAGGAGCAGGCTGTGGCCGGGTGATGGGCCAGCTCAAGACCGGCCTGGACCGGGGTGGTACCCGATGGGTTATGGAGCCTGGATCGGGTATGGTAGGTACCCGACGAGATCTAGAGCCTGGATCGGGTATGGTACATGGGTCGGTTCCTAGTATTGACCCGAAATATATGGGTCGACCATGCTGGGCCGGATCCAATCACACATCGGTGGGGGGGGAAGCACCCCCACCTCACAGAATGAGTCCAAGGGGGTCGGTCGGTTGTACCGCCCCTCTGGACGTAAGGTGGAAATGGTTCCACTAAAAGTCGACAACGTTCTCCCCTGCCAGTTCGGGGTCAACAATCCCGCGTTTAGGAGCTCTACCAGTATCAGTCGAGAGAGGACGACGCACGCTGACATCTGGGGGGGGGGGTATCGGTCCACCTCTGCAAAAATCCACACTAGATTTGCTCAATCAGTGCCCCTTTGATTGACTTATGCTGTATCGGTGTCATCAGATGCTACCGCAGTGTTCCTGTCCAATCAACCTCTAGGTCCAAGAGAAAATTTATATTCAGTTCTTGTTGGCATTTTGTGAACATTTTTAAAATTATAATATCCTCTATTTTCGCTCGAGAAAAGAGAAAAAAAAATCAAAGACGTTAGGATTTTAAAAACAAAGGTCAAATACATTTAGAATCTAAAGTTATCCCTGTATTGAACTTTTTTTCACTTGCCTTTTCCTCTTTTCTTATGAAATACTATTTTAATCCATGTCTCCTTATGGAATTTGACATGTATATATAAGGAAGGGAAATGTTGATGAATGATATTATCAAATTTAGGTTCCCACAAACAGTGCACTTGTTTCCTCCGCAAAAGGAAGGAACACATACAACCCCCCTTACCAATGACTTCTCTTTTTCAGGAGAAACATGACAGTGTTGTATCATAGCCCAATGTTTTCCATGGACGGCTACACCATGCGATAGGGCTGACCTCCAACCCTCATGCTTTAAGGGACACTGACTGGGATATGTCAAACTAAACTATAGTAGAAACTATGGGCGTTATTAACAAGTTGAAGCTTGCATGAGGAGAACAACATGCATGGCTATTGTGCATGCATATCCAAGAATGTGTTGCTAATTTTCTAACCAAACATATTATGGATTTGAGTTATAGTTTACCACCACCCTTCATGTAGAGTACCATCACATTTGGTCTATGAGTGTGTTGTAGTTGTAAAATTTGGTTTAAATCATTCACTTTTATATCGGCCGGACTTCTACGATTAAAATGTCAACTTTATTAGTAGGGTGTAACTCTAGCGTTAATAAGTAGGACTTTATTCTTATATTTTTTCGCTGTGGGTTCAACTTTAACACTCTCTCCTCACGTGTAGGACTGAACATCTATACATGGATCATAATAGGACTGAACATCTGTGTATAGACCATAGGCCACATGATGGAGGTGACAAAAAGACGGTAGGCCAAACCAGCTCTGATACCATGTAAACTTTGGTTTGAATCGGCCACTTATATTGGGCCGGGCTTCCACAACTAAAAGGTAGCTTGTATAAGTAGCTATTTTTTCTTATATTTTCCCGATGTGGGTTCAACTTCAACAAATGTAAATTTTGTTTAAAACGCTACTTATAACGGGTCGAGTTTTCACATCTAAAAGGTCAACCTTTTTAGAGCATGTACAATGAAAAGAACCGTATAAGGGAATCGTATTAGGGAACCGCATGCTGACTGTGCAAAATAGTGGTTCTCAACCCCTAAATTAGTGGTAAGAACCAGATAGAGAACTGGATTGTGAGTTGATGCTTATTGGATGTTGAATTGATAATTTGCTGATTTTATTAAATCCTATATTAAAACAGTAAGGATTATTTAAATTTGAAAAAATTAATTATATATAATATTAACACACGTTATAAAAACTGAACTTCAACTTTTATTCATACAACCCCCAAAAAATACAAGTTGAAGCATACAATCCAACACACATATCATTCTTGTTGAAGATTGGTCATTTGAACTTCAAGGTCTTCCATTCGAGCCGACATTCGGGACATCATTAATGCGTGTCAGGTCAACTGCTCATCGTTGTAGTTAGAGATGTCTTTCTCCTGCATGACATTGTATTGGTTGAAGAGTTGATGTCATTGCTTGTTGAACTCCGAATGTTGTGCGGACTTCTGAAGCTTTAGTCGGTCCCTTTCTAAATCTATTCGGTTTAAGTCGACCCTTGATCGTTCCATGTCCGCCATGGCAGCTATTTGATCTTGGAGGGTCTTCCTCTTCGTAGACTTGTTCCTCAAGGGTCGCTCTTCTACTCGCCGAGGGGGAGGAGAAGGTGGTCTTTGCTCCTGTCCTCCCTCGGTCGGATCGGAAGATACTCAATCTTGTTGGGACTCACCACCCAGAGGTGTGTAATCTTCAGCGGTACTTAAGGGTTATCGTCAAAAATTACAAAAAGTTTAGGACATGCAACATGAAGATTGGGTTAGGAGCACCAAGTGGTAAAAGCTGTGTTTCCAATATGAGGGCATCAAGAGGGTTGATTGTTAAAAATTACAAAAAGTGTTATTCATTTATTAAAAATTACACTAAGTTTAAAATTTGATAAAGGGTTTACTCCATGCCCTAACCTCCTACTACATTTAATTGTCAAATCCGCACCCAAGCTTTGGAAAATTGTCAAATGGTAACGAATTTCAAAACTGAATTATTAAAAATCAAAAAGTACTGTTTAAATTGACTTCTTCCGTGAACAGTGAATCACGTGCTGCCCACGTGACTCATTTTATAATGGAGCTTGCGCGAGCTGAGGTCACGAATAGATGAAATTCGAAGCTTGGACACAAAGAGATAAAGTTCGAAGAGCTAAGATGAAGAGATTAGGTTACAAAGAGATGAAGTTAGGCCAAGTTAACATCCGAAGAAAGAACATATTTGAGGGTAAACTCGACTTTTCACTTGACCAAGTTAACGTCCGTTTAAAATTAGAAACAGTTGGCAATTTCAGTTAATTGACCGTTACTACATGGCAATTTCAATTGTACAAGGTTTGGATTTAACAATTTCTAAAAGTTGGGCGTTAGGACATGGAGTAACCCCTTTGATAAAAGCAAACAAAATATTATGTTATGTTAAATATTAAATCCATTGTTTTTTCAATAATACTTTTTAAAACTATATGTTTTGATTACCATATAATTTTTAATATTATATGTTTTGATCACAATATTTTTCAATACCATATATGACTGTTATTTTAACAAATGTGTGTAAACAATACTTATTATATGTGTTTTGTCTATTTTTAAACACTAAGTGAACAAAACTTTTGGTATATTTTAGTAATTAACCATTTTTTTCATGTTAGTTTCTAAAATTTTGTCGTCATTTTTAAGGTAAGAACTATCAATTTTTTTAAAAGTCACATATAAGAATTAAAACAAAAAAATCAAGACCATTTGTTTTTCACTACTGCAGATTTTCACTTGGGCAACGGATTAAATGTATCTGTGGCTCAAGTTTTTATACTTGGGCCACGTATTCTACATATGTGGCTTAAGTAACAATACTTGAGTCACGGATGTGGTATCCGTTGTCCAAGTAGAGACTTGGCAAACAGAACTAAAGTGAGGGTACTTAAGCTACGGATACCGTATACGTGGCCCAAGTGATATCTTGGCCAACGGATGTAGCATATGTGACGCAAGTCACCCGTATACGACTACGTTCGCTACCTGCTTGTTCTGTCTCCCCACTTGGCCAACGGATCCCCATATCCGTCGGCCAAGAATGTCGCTATACAACCTCATAATCGCCCAAATTAGACCTATTAGCTTCCCAACACAATATACCCATCTTTTTCCCCCAAAACGTGTTCTTTCTCTCCCAACTCTACTTTTTTACCCAACAAAAGCTTTCGTGTGGTTGAAGAGCTATTACGACTAAATATATGGTACATATCTATCTGATTAATTTGTTCTCCATATATTGTTGATTCTACATGTATAAACCGTTTTTTTCCAAATTGATTCTGCATAGGTTAGAATTACATGAATATGTATTTAACACATATACCTACATGGTACATATCTATCTGATTAATTTATTCTCCATATACTGTTAGTTCTACATGTATAATTTTTTTTTTCAAATTGATCCTGCATAGGTTAGAAATAGATACATACATGTTTAACATATATATACCTACAAACCGAGCCTATATATACTGTTATGGTTTTGTTACCAGGATATCGATAAGGGTTGGATGTATTTGAGTAAACACGATCCGCTGTTCCAAGAAGGTGTTGTCGGGTTTATTGACTTCATACTTGACAATTGTTCTGGGGATACTCATAGGTGTCCGTGCAGTAGGTGTTTGAACAGTACTGATCACCACACAGTTGAGGAAATTTATATGCATTTGTTAACGAACGGTATGATGGCAGGATACAATGTTTGGATATTTCACGGTGAAAAGGTTCACATGCCTTCGGTAGGGGAACTAATGAGTATACATACAAGTTCACACAATGTAGCTTCATCCAGTAATGGTAATGTGCTTCCAACTGAAGAGCAATGATATGATCCAGTAATTATGGACTTTATGGCAGATGCGTTTCCATACCGAGAAGGTGGACCAATGAATGAAATCATTGAGGATGATGATGCTTGAGATATTGGTGAAGAGTGTAAGGCGCAGGAAGCCGCCGACAACTACACGAAATTGTTAAATCATCATAAAAAGTTATTGTACAAAGGGGCAACAACGGATAGATTGACAGTCATTATGAAGTTGATGTCCTTAAAGGAAAAGTATCAGTTATCGAATGAAGCGTTCACTGCGTGTTGTGTTTTACATAAAGCACTGTTACCAAAGGATAACTATTATCCTGCTTCATTCAAAGAGGCCAAGAACGTGCTTAAATGTGTGGGCATGGGTTACCAAAACGATTCATGCATGTGTAAATGGTTGTTTCTTATTCGATGGAGAACGGAAGAACCAGGACATGTGTGAAAAGTGTGGATCATCTCGGTACGAGAAGCAGGTCGAAACGCGAAAGCCAAAGGCGATGAAGACTGTTAGGTACTTCCCCATCATTCCGCAGTTGCAGAAGTTGTTCAGTTCACCGGATATTGCAGATAAAATGCAATGGCATAGCAGAAGGATTGTCAATCCGGATAATTTGACACATCCAGCAGATGGTGAAGGTTGGAAAGATTTCGACAAGACATGGCCTCAATTCTCAAGAGAAGCACGCAATGTGCGTCTTGCACTGGCAACTGATGGGTTCAGTCCATTTGGTGCAAGTGTTGTGCCTTACAGCGTGTGACCTATAGTTGTAATTCCTTATAGAGAGAGAGTCTCTGACTTCTCTCTAG
Organism: Erodium maritimum; assembly: GCA_963921825.1. Classification (NCBI taxonomy): domain Eukaryota; kingdom Viridiplantae; phylum Streptophyta; class Magnoliopsida; order Geraniales; family Geraniaceae; genus Erodium; species Erodium maritimum. The sequence goes on from OY997595.1 coordinate 9,429,997, forward strand.
AAACCCTATCTCTTCTTCTTCCTTAAAGCTCCGCCGCTCCCTCCTGAATCCTCCGCCGGCGACCCTCTGGGTCAACAAGACCAGAGAGGTCGTCGGCGGTGGTCCTTCTCGTTCCCCTCGTTCGCTTCCTACCTCCTCTCTACCCCTCTGCCCTGCTCCGGTGAAGATCGACGCTCTGTTTCCCTCTCCGACAGGCCTTTTCTCCATATCCGTCTGTGGGATGTCCTTCCCGTGTGGATCGACGCGGATCCGATAGTCTTCTCCTTGCTCGTGCTGAAGGGTCTCGTCCGTCGCTCTTCATCTCTTCACGGCGCTGGGACGACTTGATTCTGGTAGTGGGACGTCTTTCAACTCCCTCCCCGGCGTTGATTGATGCAGTTCAAGCCCCCGACCCGTGTTCAAGGTTGTTGCTCCGGCGCTCCTGGGTTTGTCTTTTCCTCTCCAGATCTCGGTGATTGGCTTTGCTCTGGTCGTGGGTCAAGTTTCCTCCTTTATGGACAATCCTTGCGGTTCGGGCTTGTTGCTGCTGGTGAGGTTTGGTTTTCTCGGTTGCTCCGTCCCCAGATCGGTTTCTTCAGATCTAGGGCTTTCTCATAAAAGGGCTTCGTTTGCGAAGCCGGAGGTATGTTTCCCCCTTCTCCCTTTCTTTGCCTGGTCACTTCTTCTCTCTTCCCTTGCCTCCTTCTATCTTCGGCTCTTCCTTTCTTCCCGACTCTGGTTCGGGCTCGTCGGCCTTGTGGTGTTGGCCACCAGAGAGGTTGTGGGGTTCTTTTTCAGCCTCTGGAAGACCTTAGGTATTTAGGGTTGGCTTTTAAGGATCCGATGTTTTCGGCCTTGTCTCTATCGCTTGAGGTGCTGGCCTCCGACATTTGAGCTGGGAGTTGTTTTTGACTGGACAGAGATTGGGGTAGGTTTTTCTGGGTCTGCTGCTTGAACCTTTTTTCCGAAAAAATTGTGCTTAAAGGTAGTTAATCTGGGTTTGCATGACCTGTTTTTTCTAGAGACTTTTGGTGGTTTGTTCCTGTTTTAGACATTTCCTTGTTGACTTTCTGGTTTTTGTTGTGGTTGTACTCTGGTGTAGAATCATTGTTGTTGTCTTTGGTTGGGTTATGTCTGGTTTAGCAGCTTTAGCTGTTGTTTCCTTCTCCAACCCTGATATAGGGCTCTGGTCTTTGAAGTTCCAAGTAGGAATACTCTTTGGTTGTAAGTTCTGGTTTCCTTCCTGCGTGAAGAGTTTGTGGGTTTCCTTGTTGTAGTCTATGATTCTGTAACTCCTCTTTAACCTTTAAAGAGGTTTTAATTTAAATATGATTTGTCGATCAAAAAAAATCAAGGACATTAGAATTTTAAAAACAAAGGTCAAATACATTTAGGAACTAAAGTTACCTTACATTGATCTTTTTTTCATTTGCCTTTTCCTCTTTTCTTATGAAGTACTACTTTAACCTCAATATCTCCTTATGGAATTTGACATGTATATAAAAGGAAGGAAAATGTGGATAAATGATATTACCAAATTTGGGTTCCCACAAACAATGCACCTGTTCATACAACCCCCTTATTATCACTGACTTCTCTTTTTCAGGAGAAACATGACAGTGTTGTATCGTAGCCCAATGTTTTCCATGGATGGCTACACTATACGATAGGGTTGACCTCCAACCCTCATGCTTTAAGGGACACTGACTGGGATATGTCAAACTAAACTATAATAGATACTATGGGCATTATTAACAAGTTGCAGTTTATTTCAAAAAAAATATAAAACAAGTTGAAGTTTGCGCGAGGAGATAAACATGACTATTGTGCATGCATCCAAGAATGTGGTTGCCATTTTTCTAACCAAACATATGGATTTGAGTTATAGTTTACTAGTACCCTTTCATGTAAACTACCATTACATTTGGTACATGAGTGTTGTAAAATTTGGTTTAAATCGGTCACTTATATCGGGTCCAAACTTTCACAACTATAATGTCAATCTTATTAGTTGGGTGTGAATCTAATTAACCTTTATAAGTAAAGTTTTATTCTTATATTTTTCCGATTTGAGCTCTACTTCAACACTTCATCCTCACGTGTAGGAGTGCTGGATATTTACACGAGGATCATAACGAGACTGGACGTCTGCATATGAACCTGAGACCACATGGTGGATGTGACAAAAGGGTCGTGGGCCAAACCAACTATGATAGCATGTAAATTTTGGTTTAAATCGGCTACTTATATTGGGTCGGACTTCCACAACTAAAATGTAGCTTTTATAAGTAGTTGTTTGTTCTTATATTTTTCCGATGTGGGTTCAACTTCAACCCATGTAAATTTTGTTTAAAACGCTACTTATATCCGATTGGGTTTCCACGTCTAAAAGATCAACCTTGTTAGTTAGTTGTGACCATAACCTTTATAAGTATCTATTTATTCTTATATTTTTCCGATGTGAGTTCAATTTCAACAACAACCGTGATCAACATATGCTACAGTAAGACAAAAAAAATCAAAGTTCATCTTTTAATCTTTTCTGCCTAAAGTTTAGATTTGACAACTTACAATGATTAGCCGATAAAAAAAGTTTCTACAGAAACCGCCTCTCTATACTGGTTTAGTAAAGTATATACCTAGTAAACATGTGAGAAGATTGTGACAAGACCAGACCTACACGAGGAAAACAATAAGAAAGCCGGTCCAAATACTACAAAGCTAAGATCATCACCATCAGTGTCCAAAACTCAAGCCAAGTGCAAAACTTAATCACTTGGATCCTAGGAAAGTGCACTGAAACAGCCCACATGATCTCTAAATCCACAAAAAGCAAATGGAGGCTTCAACTCAGTGGCCCATATCAATCCTGAGTTCTTCGCCACCACACACCACTTTAACTTAGCTTTCATCGAATCACAACTCAACTTCCCATCTCCAACAGCTAGATCTCGTGTCCTTTTATGCTTGTGTTTATGCATTATGTTTATGGGCCTTGTGACTCAGACACACACATTATTGCAAACGATGGTAAGATAGCACATGGTATAGCCACAGTTCTCATTTAATCACAAAGGGCTTGTACAGAGTCTACAGAACAAAGTGTGCATTAGTTCAAAAATTTGTCCTTCACATGGTCCTGTCTGTCCTACCTATGACCCAAACTCTACATGTATATAGGGAACAAGATATGGTTCTACACATATCGTAGGTTGTGATCAAGTGGACCTTTCACAAACAAACTGGGGTTGTGGCCTTCTGTAACATAAACCTAGAATCACCCATCTGAGGATCAACAGGGCTTCCCAAAAAAGTTTGATATTACCATAAGTGTTTATTGTTAAAACTTATCTTAAAATAATGTCAGTGGTAAAAAAAAAGACTTTTAGTTTTTGCATACGCTTTTAAGGTTATAAAATATAGTCTACTGTCGTTTTGTGAAAAATAGTTTTGGTTTATAATTTATGATAATACTTGTCATTTGCAGTAGATTTGTGGGCAATTCATAATACATTCAATAGTTTTGTGGGCAATTCATAATGCATTCAATTAATTATACGCAATTACATTTTTTAAACAGACGACGAAGGTCAAAAGCACGGACAAAAATTAAGGTTTTTATTTTGTAAGTTTTAGCAATTAACCCTTATGATAAGTATCAGGTCAGTTATTGTCATGAAAAGAAGCGTTATAAGAGCATCCACACCGCTGGGCGGGGAGTTGTTGGCGGTGAGCAATCGGCGGCGGGGAGCTGATTGCTCAACGCTGACGGTGAAGAGAAACGTTGAGCTCATCACCTCTTCTCAACGCCGGCGGTGAGCAAAATTTTGAAGAAAATGACACTTACCATCAGCTCTTTACCTCCTACCATTGTAGGATACTGACTACTAGTACCGACTGTATGTCAAAAATAAAAAAAATTATCCTCCCCGCCAGCACCTCCCCGTCAGTCTAAGAGAGATCAAGATCACCTAAAACTGAACATTTTTGGTGGGTTGGCAAGGCCCAAAGGTAAATGGGCCGTGTCCAGTGGCCCAGTACGATTGGGCTTGTTTCTGTCATGGGCTTATATCGGATAAATTTGGATATGTAAATATATCATATTTGAAAAGGGTAATAGTAATACGGGTATTTTAGCCTTCTGAGCTAAAAGTACACACAGAAGCAAGACGTTCAACTCCTCCTCCGCCACCACCCAACGAGCAAAACCCAGAGCGAGAGAAGGAGAGTTTCGCATGAATTATACGGTACATGTTAGATGAATCATGAGCACAAGATAGCTCCTTTTCTCCTTCAACGCACTCGTCTCCTTCGTTTCCCAATTCCCTTTTCGTTTTCCCAGATTTCACCTAAAAAGACCTCTCTGAATCTCCTCGGTTTCTACGCTTCCAAAGCCACCGCTTTGTCTTATTCTCAGGTACAGACAGCGACTCCTCAATTGTTTCCGTAATGGGTCGCTGCTTGTTCCTCTCTGCGAGCTCCTTTGACTTTTCGCTTTGTCTCCCAAGTTTTTCCCTTTTTGGCTATGGCTTTGTTGTGCTTTTGATTGTTGGTTTGGAGGAAGAAGATTGATGTTCTCTCTTGTTGGGTTTGTGGGTTTGTCTTGATTGACTCGTGTGAGTGCGTATTGGACTTTGTTGGGTCCTCGTTTCTCCCTCATTGGCGAAAGGTGGTAGGTTTGGTGGAGTTGACTTATTTTTTTCCAGAGGAAAGACTAGGATTTTTCAGCAAAAGGGTCCTTTGGTGATTTTTATTTGGGCAATTCAGATTGGTAATGATTTGTTACTTTACCTCTTCTGGGTTTGCCACCTTGTCCCCTTATCCACAACCTGTAGCTTTTGGGTTGGATAGGTATAGAGTTAATCCGGTCCACAGCCTGTTTATCACCTCCATCCTGTGGTCTTGATTCATATACAGATGTCCAGTCTTGTTATAGTCTACATGTAGATGTTCGGTCCCACGTTGAATTTGTGTGGACAAAATTGACCTCTTGAAATACATCTTAATGCCTCCATCCAATGGTTCGAGCTTTTGGGTTTGATAGGGCTTTAATATCCTCAGCTTAACATTAGTATTGGTTTCTCTTGACTTGCCCAAGTAATCAGTTCATGAAAATTGGGAAGATGTTGATGGTTGATGTGTATTGGTCATTCTTGTCCCAAGTCCATGTGGGTTTATTGGCAATGACAAGTTGTTTGCTATGATTAAACTGCATATATGTTCTAATCCAGACATGGGTTTTAGAAAGCCCTGTAAGGGTGGGTTGCTGTTAACACTGCTATACCTTTTGAAATGCAGAAGTGTGTGTTTTGGGATATTCTGCTCTACAACTGACTCGTAGCTATAAATAGTAATCTATCTGTAATAATCTCTTGCTTGTTTAGTTGAAATCAGGACATACCCTTTTGATGATAGGATCAAGTTTTGAACTTTCCCTTACACAATCACATTGATGATTCCATATACAGATACTGACTCTGGCTGTTTGTTATTTTTCCAAGAGTTTTGGCAATGCTGTGTAAACTACCATCTGCTAGCTAGTGAATGCAGATGATTTTATCTCACAACATTTTGCTGTCTTGATACTTATGCTTATCATATGTTGAGGTAAGTTATTTTCCAGTTTGTACCTTTGTTGATGATAGTCTTCACTTGCCATTTTGTTTTGCCATATAACCTTTGAAAATAATACTTAGGGATAATTGTCAAAACATGCACTTATGTTCCGTCCACAAACGAAATAGTGCACAATGTTTCGTCCACGTCGTTTGGCTACCCTTATGAATCGTCCACACACTTCTGTCAGTAAAATTAACAAAATATTCGAATCTGTAGCCTCACGTGCTATCGTGAGCTTGTGTCTGAATTTTTTTGGATGAAATTGCCCTAACAATCCTCAGCCACTCATTTTTTTGGACGAAATTCTTATTTTTTAATTTCAAACCAAAAGGGCAAAATTGTCAATTCAGGTTCTGCTGTTACACTTTTCTAACAGAAGTGCGTGGACGATTCATAAGGGTAGCCAGACGACGTGGACAAAACATTATGCACTATTTCGTTTGTGGACGAAACATAAGTGCATGTTTTGACAATTATCCCTAATACTTATGATGATGTCCTGTGCTAGCATCAAGCATTTATTTCTCACTTCATCCATTTGTACAAATAATCAGATACTCGGTTAGCTTGAAATTTCTAACCAAAATGTTTGCTTTTCTTGCAGCATTAGATCTTTCCTCCTGAATTTTACTTAAATGTGAATCCTTATAAGAAGCAAGTCATAAAGTAATAAAAGACAACAAGCACACAATTGTGTAATTAGCCATGGTGAGCTTACGGAGAAGGAGACTCTTGGGACTCTCTGATGGTAAACTTCAATTCTAATTCACTTTGTTAGAACCAGCTTTTATTGGTAAATCTTCTTATGTTTACTATGTACTAAGTGCACTGATCTTTCTCTTTACACTGTTTCTAAAATTGTTGTCTGGTCAACTGGAATTAGGCCTACCCTTAACTGGTATGTGCTTTTTTATTCTTACAGGGCATTGTCAGCGTCCACTGCTTAACTGGGATGAGGGAATTACACATGAAATACCTACCCAGAACTCCGAACGCAATAATGTGCAACCCATTCCCCGGGATGATGTGAGTCAACTGCACAAGGTAACACTGCACCATGGTGGGTATCTCATTTTTAGGTTCATGAATGTGCTTTTCTGGACATGACCATAATGAGACATTTTTTTTTGATAAGCAATGAATTTATTGATCTTTGAAACCATAACGGGACATGATGTCTATGTGTGTGTATCTGTATAAGGATAAATACCCATTTCATATAAGCATACATGTATTGCATAATGAAGGTCTGTAATCATAATTGTCGGGAGAGGAAGTGTCACACTTGTGCACCTTTGGTTGCATATTGCGGCTGTTTTATGGGTAACAAATTAAAGATAAAAGTACCTGCGCTTATGTAGTATGCATAGGCATTTACCGGGTCAATGTTGTGTTCTCAGGAAACCATTGGGAAGGTAGAACCTGGAACGGGGTCTAGCTCATCCAAAGAGCTGAATGAGGAACGATTTCCAGGTTTATTGGTTATGTCCAACACTGTAGGGGTTCATTTCTTCAGTTTGTAACCTGTTATGGATACTGTTATGTGCGCAGGGATAGCGATCAAACACAGAAAGAAGCACAGGAGAAAGAACTCAGAAGAGTGGGTGATGAGGGGTGTTTATTTCAAAAACATGAAATGGCAAGCAGCTATCAAAGTTGACAAGAAACAGATCCACTTGGGCACGGTTGGTTCCCAAGAGGAGGCAGCTCGTCTGTACGACAGGTGAGCCTTAGATTGTTTTCATGAATGTACCTATGATTACGAGATATATCGTCTTGTGCACATTTGTAGGGCTGCCTTCATGTGTGGGAGGGAACCCAACTTCGAGCTCCCAGAGCAGGAGAAGCAGCAACTCAGGAAATTCAAGTGGGACGAGTTCTTGGCCATGACCCGTAACAGGATTTCTAGTAAAAGTATAGCCTTTTCTTTCCTCCTACACTCTTGTAGCTATTGTAGTGATCGTTGTTATTATTAGAAGACCAACTCAACTAAAAGCTTCAAACTGTAGTTATATTCTAACAATTATAACCCGAAATGCAATTTCAGAGCGCGGGAGAAGGATTGGAGCTGGACCTGAAAAGGGGTCGGAGCCTGCACAGGGAGCAAATAGCGTCTTTAGTTCTGAACAAGTTTATCCGGACGTCTCGGTCTCGTGAGGTCTTTGTTTTAGATGCTTTGGCTCTTAATGGCGCATTGGCCTCCTTATTTTTGTGTATAAAAGCTTGGTTTATGAAATGATGCTCATGCAAAGGGATCTTTGATGCTAATTTGACTTTTAACTGTTTTGTGTCACTAACAGTTACATCTATACGAATCTTTGGACTGGCCAACCGGCTAATCGGTACTGATGACAATGTTGTTCATCGGACCGGTGATCTTGGTATTGTGGATTTCGATTTTTCGTCGAAAATTACTTTTGGTGGATTAAGAATTTTATTCGGGTCAGTTGGACATCACCTCGGCCGATATCATTTCTTCACAGTGCTCATGCAAGGAAATTTGTTGCTCTTTCATTAGCTTGACCAATACGTTATCAACCGATAGGAAAAAATACCAAATAATAATATATAAATGGTAAACAGCGGAATCAAATATCTCGATCTACAACACCTACTCCATTTCTCGGATACCTCTTTAGACGTCTGGAATCATCATTACCATCCCCAAGGGTCCCCATCGAGGGGCCGATATGTTCGACATACAACATATGCTGGCTCAAGTCGAGTCGGGAAATGCACAAGCTTAGGTAACAACGTACGATCATTGCAAAAGGGATCCACCTTCTCTACGATCAACTAGAATAACCGAGAAGTTAATTCAATAGGTCAACGCCTCAGGTTCTGTTCGGAGCATTAGTTTGCCGTTGTCTTTTGACCGTTAATATTATTGTTACTGTTAATAGCTAGTTTTAATAAAATTGTTGATTTATGCAAAAAAAATAATAAAAAAATGTAGGCTAGGTCAGGTACTTAGACCATCCACAATATAGGTCGTTTTTCCAAGTCGAATAGATGGGTTTAATTGTGGTCGGAATCGACAAAGTCTGCAATGGAAGGTCAAGTTCAGTGAGTCAAATCTGACTAATATCAATACGTTGAAGAAGATGAACATTTGAGGGAGGAGAGAGGAAACGAAGAGAGAGAGAGGTTGAGGGAGGAGAGAGAGATAGTAAAACACGACCCGACGTCGAGGAAATCAAAGACTTGGAGGAGAGAGAATCGCCATAAAAGAGAAAATCGTCAGCGAAATGTCAATTTTTCTGAATTTTTTTTTGCTTCTTTACACGTCATTGACCTTCTTTGTGGACGGTGTTATTGAAATTAGTTTCCGAGTATGCCAGTTTAGGTATAAATTAAACTTGTTTCATCCATCATGACTCGTGTTTGTGTTACTGTCAATGAATCATAACAAATACGCTTGAGTAACTTACAAGTCGTAATGAACTAGTTTAGGTACTTATTGCAATTATAAGCCTGCTTGCTCTTCTTTACGTCACTAAGTTTCACTATTTGGTAAAGTTATATACTGGTTTTTAATCCTCTTACCTTCAAATTCAATGCTACTCTCTAATCAAGCTTCTGATTTCAATACATCAAAATTTGATTTATAGTTTGTAGGCCCAGCCCAAAAATTAAGGATCCATGCCATGCCAGATCACCTTTATTATTATTACCAAGTATTACTAAAAATGCATAGATGAGAAGAATGACCGTATATTTTAGCGGGAGAGGTGGTAAAACCTCATAAAGCGCCCGCTCTCTCTCTTCGTCCGATAATGAAGCTCCAATCCATCGAGCTTCCCATAGGGAAGCTACAATCCACAATTACAAAGATCCTAATACTCCTCACCCTTTCTCTCCTCCTCGCCATCGGCGTTCCCCTCTACAACTCCTTCTTAGCCTACCCTCCATTGCTATTGACAACCACCACCAATGACGATCCATCTTCATCTTCGTCTTTTGTCGGGAACGAAGATGAGTGCGATATGTTCTCAGGGGAATGGGTTCCGAATCCGGAGGCTCCCTATTACACGAACTCGAGCTGTTGGGCCATACACGAGCACCAGAACTGCATGAAATATGGGAGGCCGGACACGGAGTACCTCAAGTGGAAGTGGCAGCCTTACGGCTGTGACCTCCCGCTCTTCGATCCCGCGCAGTTCCTCGAGCTCGTCCGGGACAAGTCCATGGCCTTTGTCGGAGACTCTGTGGGTAGAAACCAAATGCAGTCGATGATTTGCCTCCTTTCCAGGGTAAGCCTATATTCGTCTCTCATATCGCATTATATTTAGTAAAAACGTACCCTAATAACTTGCCAGTCTTCAAAACTGGCTCGTCGTTGCTTTCAATCTCACGTATATACCTGGTAGAAGGTCAATTCCTCAAATATTCATTTTTTTTCGGGACAAAACCCCTTAGAATATGTTATGTTTTTAAGGAACACACCCGCTCCGCTCCACCTTTGAGGCATTGACCTATAGATGCATAGATGTGTATGTGGAAACAAAAGTTACAACATGTTAGATTTTAAGAGGAAGAATCACTAGGGGGCATGTTTCCGTGCTTTACCAGTTTACCCCTTATGTTTAATATCATCCTCTAAGACATGATATATAAAAAGTAGGGTTAATTACTTTTTGTATCATTAATCTATTGGTAACATATCTTTAGTATCTTTATGTTTGGTAACGTTTAAAAACCGTCCATCCGTTTTGGTAATACACATTTGATATCATTTATCAATTTGTCACAAATCATTTAATATCATTTATGTATTGATAACAGAACATTTAATACTCTTTATGAATTGGTCACAGATCATCAAAATAACGTAAACTTAAACTTTTGATAAAAAAAGGATGCTAGATTAGACTGAGTTGATGTTTTACCACAGTCTCCAATCTCCATAGTGAAATGTGAGAATTACAATTGATCCAATAATTCATTTTCACTATTCATCATAGCTCTAGGCTGTAACCCATATACTTGATCGTTGGTTTATCCTATGGGAATCGGTTTAGTTGCAAAGTTTGTTAACCAAACTATACCGACTCAACGGAGGTTTAGGTAATATCAATTTGCTGTACAACACTACAAGTTCTCCTATTGGTACACACGTTATGTAGAGATAAAGTTTTGGATGTGTTGGGAGAAGAGAAACGAACCACGATAAATTTTGTTTCGATTTTGAAGGGTTAGGGCATCATATTTATAAATTCAGATCTGATCAACTCAAAAACCGATATGGATCTAAATTCAAAGTTCTTTTCAAGATAGGTGTGTAGATTTATGGATCCGATCAATAAATAGATGTGTTACGATCCCGACATCCTTCCTTGCACATCCCAATATCGAGGAATAAATAATTACGTGGAAAACTTGCCACCCAAGTCTTGATGATAATCTTGGTTAGTCTAAATATCATGTCCCTCCCCTGAGTTAATCCTTCGTCCATATAATCAACAACTAATTTGTGGTTGGTTTATTATGAATATACGATGAATCATTCAGTTTATTCATGGGTTCCTTTTTGGATTAATATAGTTGTTCCTAGCTACTCCATTATTCTGTGATATTTATGTTCAAGTTTGTCTTCTTCTGTAACATTCATAACTATGCATTTCTCTATTATTTTGCTTTTTTCCTCATAATCAAAAGTTGACAAGGACCCAACGTATAATTATACATGATGCACAGTTTATATTATTCTCCGGCCAAATCATTCATTATTTATGATGATTCATAACCACCTTTACGTACAATGTCATCCACCAAAATTTCTACATATATAATCTATTCTTGGTTATACATATGACATTCCTATATTTGATTTCCTTTCCAAGATATTATTACTGGTCCCAATAAGGTATTGTTAACTAGTTTTTTTTTTTTGAACATCGTCTAATGTTTCTGTCGATCAAGTTTAGTCGCTTAACAATATTATCTCTTCTCGTCGCCCCCCCCCCCCCCCCCCCCCCCCCCCCCCCCATCTTCATCCACAATGTGGCCGTGTGGAGCTGCTCGTTCTCGCCGGAGTTCTTTTGCTTGTTGCAGGCTCTCTCCGAGTATGGCTGTGTGGTGCTGCTCTTCCTCGCCGGAGTTCATTTGCTTGCTATAGGCTCTCTCCGCGTGTGACCGTGGTCCGACGATGTTGGTATGGGAAAGACTCGCCTTTCATGTCGTCGGTGTTGTTGTTCAGTTACAGTTTGTTCAGTCGCCATCAGGCCTTGTCCCATGGTCAGATTTGGACGTCATCTCCAGATTTGAATTGTGGTGGCTCCTTAGGCTGCGATGGTCCAACCCTGGTGACATAGGCGTCGCTCCAGGCGGTGTTGTCGCTGTTTCTTCATTGTCGATTGTGGAGGTCCTTCTTCGTCCGGCAGTTGGGGTCGTTGTTTCGGAAGGGTTGCTGTCTTGGCCGGCCAGCTATCTCTTGGGTTTTTTGAGGTGTCTAATACCAGCTCTGGTCGTGGGACGCATTTCTACTTCCTTCAGGGAGTGAATCGTTGCAGAGCTGCTCTAGTTGCATCTAGAGGTGATGTGTTGTTCTCCGGATCCTTTCGAGGTGGCTTTCAGGTGGCTTGTTCCAGATCTACCGTGGGAAGCGTTTCTGATTTCGGGTTCGTTGTGCGTCTAGACTTGTCTCTCGCCGTCGCGGATGATAATCTTTGTATCACATTTTGCTTTATCCGTGGCTTGTTGGAAATCTGCTCATCCCTAGATTCAGGCTGTATCGATTTCCTTAGTATCCCTACCCTCTGTTGGAGGGGCTCGTCATTATTTATGTGTTGGCCTTTGACGGATTGTACAAGGTCTTTAGGCCTTGAAAATCGAGGAGTCCTGTTTCTTTGGGTTTGAGTTCCAGTGATTTTTCTCTGGATTATCTCTGCCGATTAGCGATGTTGGCCGTCAGCGTGTCGGTACCCCTGAACTCACTGAGTTTGGGTGCCGATGAGATACAATATTCTCCTCAAGCTCGGGCAAAGTTACGGGTTTTCAGTGGAGGGCGGCTTGCTTAATTGTGCTTCATGGTTGCAAAATCTGGGTAGTAGACCTCTTTTTCTTTGTGCTTCATGGTTGCTAAATCTGTGTTTTAGACTCATTTTTTAGCTGTTTTGTTTTGTGCTGAGATGATTTTAACATTAGGTTTTCAGACCATTGTCCTCCACATTTCTCCCGTGTTGGGAACCGAGGTTCCTTGTATAGGAAGACTCTTTCATGAATCAGGTTTCTCCCCGTCGTAGGATTGTCATGGGGCTGAGCTGTCGTGCCAGTACTCAATTCACTGGTTTGTAGCCAGACCACCTACATGTACTCCTTTTCATCCTCTAAATAGGCTCAATTTAAATTTGCTTTCACTGATAATAAAAACAATATTACCAATGACCGTTACAAACCATCATAGGGTACGTGATCGACGGATATTTTCGCTCACCGACAAGTATATATGTCGCTGTAGTGACAAGCTCGTCAATGGATGTGCCGTGTTATAGTAGCAAACACACGGACGGATATATCTATGGCTATAATTAATTTATATTAGGGGTAATTCAATGTTATAACGTAAACCTTTCGTTTATTACTGGATCATAACGAAGCAAAGGTTTGTTCTCATATCATAACCTTGACCGCAATATTTGTCATTTTCCGTCATCCAGTTTAACGGGTGTTTAGTGAGTAAAATGAAAAGTTGATAGACCATGATTATGATCTGAGAATTGGCCAAAATACATCGAAACTATATCAAATTTTCTCTTCATATTAACAATGTTTATTTTAATGTCAGATAGAATTCCCTGAAGACATCTCCGTCACGCCGGACGACTACTTCAGGAGGTGGAACTACACGAGCTACAACTTCACCCTAGTGACATACTGGACACCCCACCTAGTCCGAACCAACGAAGCTGACCCCAACGGGCCGAGCCACACGGGCCTCTTCAACCTCTACCTGGACGAGCCCGACCACCGCTGGAGCCACCACATCGCCGGGCTCGACTACATCATCCTCAACGCCGGCCACTGGTTCTACCGCCCCATGATGTACTACGAGAACAACCTCCTCGTCGGCTGCCACGCCTGCTTCCAACCCAACACCACCGACCTCCCCAAATACTACGGCTACCGGAAGGCCTTCCGAACGGCCTTCCGGGCTATCAACGACGACGGCAACAACTTCGAGGGCATGGTGATCCTGAGGACGTTCGCGCCCTCGCACTTCGAGAACGGGCTGTGGAACGAGGGAGGGGACTGCGTGCGGAAGAGCCCGTTGCGGACGAACGAGACGGTGATGGAGGGGATCGATTTGGAGTTCCACGAGATACAGATGGAGGAGTTCAAGGCCGCGGAGAGGAAGGGGACGGAGAGGGGGTTGAGGTATAGGCTGCTCGACACGACGCAGGCGATGTTGATGAGGCCCGACGGGCACCCTAGTAAGTACGGTCACTCGGCTAATGCTAGTGTGACTTTGTATAATGATTGTGTGCATTGGTGCTTGCCCGGGCCGATCGATACTATGAGCGATTTTCTGCTTCAGATTTTGAAAATGGAGGGTCGAAGATCTTACGAGTGAGAAGGAAATGTGAGGGCTTAGATGATGGTGAGGGTCTGTATTTGTAATGGCAATGTACCATTGTTAGTTGTTGAAAGCATGTAATATTTTATTTATCGTCATATTTGAGTGTAATTACATATTTTAATCTTGTACTAGTGACTTAGATCGTGTTGTAAATGTCATTGTGTACTTTTTTTTTGTATCATTGTCAACTTTAAAGGTATTCTCCCCATCGGCCGTATTAAGAGTATCCACAACGCTTCCTATCGACAGCTGGCGGGGAGGTGTTGGCATGATGATTAAAATATAATTTTTGAGCTTTACCGTCAGCTCCAATAGCCACTACCCTACAATGTTAAGTGGTAAATAGTTGATGGTAGCTGTCTTTTTCTTCACAATTTTGCTCACTGCCGGCAGTTTTATTTTTTTGTCAGCAAATTTTATAAACCTTGTCTTTGTAATAAAAGACAAAACTAAGGGAAATCCTCAAACAAAGATACATACAAATAAAGGTAACCTTAAGAAGGCCCCTAACATAAAACAAAGTATCTAACCTCAGCAAATGAGCACTTCCAAGAAAAGCAGTCTCAAAACAACCCAAACAATAGGAAAAGAACAATTCATGATCTAGAAATTAGATAAAACAATAAGCAAACTAAGCTAACAAGGGCAACAAACAGAACAACTGGTAAGCAACAACAAGCCCCATACCAAAAATGTGTGACGGAGATCAAGTCACACAAACCCAGACCAACCACTATACAATAAAAACAGGGACCTCCAAAGACACCGGTAGCCACCAAACTCCACAGATCCAAGCAGTACCCGGTAACAAGATGACCTTAAACTCGTACAAATCTAAACTCACCGGAGTAACCAATACACTGACACGTCGATGGCCAACACCACTAATCGACAGAGTTAATCCACTGATCCTGACCTAAGAAAAACCGCAAACAAAGCCAAATAGGCCAACCCTCGACGCCGGTCCCGACAGCTCTCCGCCTGCTCCTCGCTGTCGATTTCTCACCGCCAGTAGGTTCCCGCCCAACATTGTGGACGCTCTAAGTCAACTTATGTGTCTAAAATATAAGTCTTTTAAATATCTACAACGTTACATGAGAAATCATATCCAAATTCAAGATGTAGTTCCTGGTAGAGAATTTGAAAGTTGGGTCATATGTGTAGGAAAGTTTAATCGCCATTCCACGGAGTAAGAATGTGGAGGCCACACAAAATCGCTGTTTTTATATCTGAAATGGAAAGAATGTTTCCTAGGTTCTTATTTCATTATGGTTGTTTTCTCTCTGTTTCTTCAAGTTTGGAAGTGATTCCTAGTAATGCTTTGCAAATCCAATGAGCACTTAAGTATCATGGAAACTAATCATCTTTGTTTGTGTTGAACCTTTGGGGAACTTGGGGATGATAGGGTTGAAACCATGACTTAAATTGATTAGGTTTCTTAATCTAATTTTGATTTATTTCTTCCTATTATTTCTAGAACTTTACTTTAGTTGTTGTGATCTATTGGTTCATGAACGATTATATATATATATATTAGATTTCATAACTTTGAAATCTGGACAGTTGGTCATTGATGTTTTGTTTGTAAATGACTCATTTTTTAATGGAAAATATATATAAATAATCTAAGTTCTCAAAAAAAGAATTGAGGATAAGGGTTTTACCCTTTTGATTACAGAATCGAGCATGTCAACGACTCTTCAACCCAACTAAAACAAGTTTATAAATCTAGATTTTTCTACCTTGAAGCAAGCATAATTTCTTACCTTAAAGCAACACAAAAAATATCAAATATGGCACCTGGAACCAGAATAAAGAAACAGACACAAGCATTCCAGGATTGGAACCTCAACAACCCATGAAGGGAACCAAACAAGAAGAATAGACACAAGCAAAGCAAAAAAATTCAATACAAAATAGATAGGTCTAAAAAACCCTAGAAAATCCACCAAGAAGCCTAAACAAACAACAACTACGAACGACCAGCACACGACCAACCAAAGCATGGAAACACAACCACTAATGCCCCCACCGAATCTGCCAAGAGACTAGTAACGGTCGCCGACGGCCAACACCGATGACGAGTCCCGAGACAAACAGTCGCACCACCGCAGACGAGTCCGAAAAAGGGGAGAAAACGATTATTCGAGGAAAAGAGTGACACACAAGAAATGGTAAAACCTCGTTTGGTGGCCAACACCTAAGAACCAACGACCACCAGTGAACGGCTGGGGAGAGTCGAAATCCGACGAAACTCTGCCTCGGTCTACCAGAGAACGCTTCAGGGAGACGACCATTGATGCCACAGTCAAACCACCAAATCCAACTACCATGAAAACAGTAGGAGAAAGTAGACCTGACGAATAAAGAAGGCCGACTCGGCGCGAAGGGTTGGGAAAGAAAGTAGGCAAGAAGGAAGAGAGGGAAAGAAGGATTAAGAAGGAGGAGGGGTGGGGAGGCCTCCACCGGTGACAGTGATGACCGATGACCACTACTATCACCCGTGGAGAAGAATAAGACGAAGGGAGGAAAAAATTAGGGTTAGGGGGAGCTCTCTAGAAAGGAAAAAAAAAAACTAAGATGACGATTAATGAATGCATAGATTAGTGTATTACTGTTTGTAAATGTTGATTTTAACCATTTCATTTGTTGGGTTGTTTCAATGTTCTCGATTATATTTGAGCTTTATATGATGATTTACATGCTCACATGTTTGGTTTTTCTTTTATGAGATTGAAATATGTTTTTTTGCTTGATTTATTCTTTCCTATGTTTTGAAGACCATAGAAGTTTGATCCGAGAATCTTTAACATGTTACATTTGGTTGTTAGTATATGATATCTCATATATTATATAGTTGATCTTGAGATTACTTATGATTAGATTTGTGTTGAACTTATTTGTCAAAACTAGTCTGACACTTAAACTGAAGTTCTTAAGATCAAGGTTAAAACCCCAACAACGATCTATTGTTTCACATTTATTATTTATTTCTCCATCTTGGTACACTATTGATCACACAAAAAAGGTTGTATTGATTACCACGATTTTGGTTAACCTCAACCATGTGTATCTTTGTTACAATTGTTACAATTTGAATTTTCGTTAATAAAATGTTGCGTGTGGATTAGTTGCTGAGCTGAAGGGGTTGAACGTGTGGGCAAGGCTGATTGGAGGTTGTTGTTGACTCATCCTTATTCTTCCTTGGGTGTTCCTGAATCGTACTCACGTAGACGTGTTGCTCTTCCAATGATTCCATTATGCATATCCAACTCAGGACAACTACATATTCCGAGCTATAATTAGGGTTGTCGTTTTGTTGAATGATTTGATAGCTTAACCTAGGCCAGTTGTAGAAAGGAGGCTGTAGTAAGGTTTACCGTCTCTGTAATTGCTATTTTCTTTCAATACAATAGTAAGGTCCTTATAAAGCATTTCGGTTCAACAAGGTATCACATTCTTAACAATGGTATCAAAGCAACTGTCCTCGCGCTTAAGAGAATGTCGGAGGTGGGATTCGTGGAGGATACACCAGTCCGGATTGGCGTGGAAGAACTACGTGCAGAAATCCAAGCCAGAATGTCTAAAACAAACGAGCTTCGTGTTGAGATGCAAGTAGAATTCATGAAGCAAAACACTAGAGTTTTTGCTCTAGGAAAGGCCTCAACTCCTCAGGTTCATCTCTCTTCCTCCCACTGTTTTGATGGTTTGGGATGCTTGATGTCTGACCTGTAAACAGAGGAAAATCGGCGACTGCTTCTCCCACCATGACTCCACCAGGGTTCCATAACCCTCTTGTGTCCGAAACCATCCACCCACACTCATCTTCACCACTCATCACACCTCGAATATCTCATCTACCCATAGATTTCCACAACCCTCACCTCAAAGCTCCACAGAGAAACTTATCCACTAAAACCCATAACCACTTCCACCTTCCCAACCCAAGTCATAACCACAGACCTACTTCTTCACAATCTCACCATACCCACTACAAAAGCCCAAATTCTACATTTCCCTCATTTGATGGCTCAGATGTTAGATACGAAAAGCTACTCTTTATTTCTTCTATTATGGTGTCCCTACGGATTGATGAGCGTAAATTTGTTCTATCTAGTTTGGCTAGTTTTTCCTATATTTTTATCTTGTGCTTATTAATAATTGTGCAAAGCCTCATACTTAGTCGATATTTTAAAGTGTTCAAAAATATTCATAACTGGTCTTTTTTGTAGGCCTCGACAAAATAAAATTATTGAAGCAATCGGAGTTGAAACGGAGCGGATACGGGCAAAATAGTTAAAAAGAACATATTGGTGGATCCAATCAGCAGGCGACACGTGGCAAGCTGACCAAACGGTTGACCACACAATCTGGTGTAGTTGCGGCGAATGGAGCGTCGTGCACCCGCCTTCTGCTAGTCTCTTATCGCATTGACCAGGCACGCGGACCAGCTGTAGCCGTTCGATCAACATGGTTGTACTGCACGTTCCTAAGCGTTCTCCCACTGGATCACTCGTGTCTCCTCAGCCAATTCCCAACGCCTTTCTAATTCTCTATATATTTTTATATATATTAAGTAGCAAAATTTTATTGGAAATTAGATTTTTTTCAACATTTGAATTTCTAACATTTTTTTGTTCTTCTTCTCTCTCTAGTATTCTTAATTTCGTTTTTAAGTGTTCTTCATTTTGGGAGCAAATCTACCACTTGAGGTCATAGTTTTAACGATCCAAAAAGATTTCAAGCATCTATGAGCTTCCCACCATCTCCAACTTCTTAATTTTCAGGAGGTGAAGCTTTGGAGAGTTGGAGATGGTAGGTTTAAAAATTAAAGGAGTTTTTGATTGAGTTTCTCAACCCAATCATGGTTCTAATATCTATTCTTCTCTAGTTTTGTTGTAAAGCTTCGATTTTTGGATTGATTGAGTAGAATTTGGATTCCATGACCTTGGATTTGAATCCTTGGTCGTAAGTATTGTTTAAATGTTGATTTCCTTTAAGTTGATGCTTGGTTTTATGATTAATTTGACGTTGGTGATGTTTATGGCATGAGCCATATGGTCTCTCCTCTTGGACGTCAAATATGTCCTCAGTGGCGGGTTGCCCTCGACGTGCCACCGGGCGACGAGGATCTCCTTCTTGGTTATGATCACCGTCCAAAGGACGCACCTTGGGACGTGTCTCCATAATGATACAGATACGAAGAAGCATTCCCCTCACCCGTTGTGGTTGTCAGCTGTCCTAGCCCTAATGGTCGGTGTTGATAGGTTCTTTAAACACCCATTCCTATCGTCGAATCAATCTCCAAGGGTAGTCTCCTCTTTTATGATAAGTCATAGGCCGAGTCTGCATGGGAGGGGTAGGTGGGACCGATTCATATGATCAAGTCCAACTTCCTCTCATGGCTGTTGAACGACGCACGACATGGGAGCGGATTCTGGTTCCTCGCCAGTAGGGATACATCGATGGGACGACATTGAGGCGCACACGACCGAGGGAACGAACCTTACTCCCAGTGATGGCATTATTAGGAGTCCATTGGAGACCGGGATCTTCATCATAAAGTCTTCTTATGGGTTCCATCGTGCGATGGGTCGTTATAGGTAAGAGTTTCCAGCCCGAAGGGTAGTTCATTCCTGCAAGAAGGGTTCGGTGGTGCGAGATGATGGTGGGGATATCTCTCCTTTGGTGGACCCATGACCCTCACTATATCGGGCGATGGTGGTGCATCCGAGAGTCAGTAGGGGTCAAGGAGTAGGGTGGCGACGAAACATACATGATGATCAGGTGGTGATTGGCCATGATGAAAATAGAAACGAAGGAGAGAGTAGAGAGAACATAGGAAACCCTAAAAGCCAAATCTTGGTTAAAAAAAGTTCAGAAACTTAGTATCATTTAAAAAATATATAATTCAAATGGTATTGAAATTGTAGGAATAACCTTTTATCTTTAATGGTCTTTGGCGACAACATCTGTCTTTTATCATATAACCGAAGTTATGATTTTATCCTTAATAAAATTCAGATTGGGGTAGTTTTTCTCAGACCGGGACCCAAATTCGACCCAGAAAAACGCTAGTTCCGATCTGGATTTCATTAAAAGTAAAATCGAGTTTTCATCAAAATAAAGGCTATTTGATAGAGTTTTTTTAACTAAAGGTTAGATAGCAAATAAGCTTTAATAATAAGGCTATTCGTAACAAACGGTAGGGTAAATTGACACAAATAAAAAGTTTATAGTGGTAAAACGACATAAAAGTAATGTTTAGGATGATAACTTATACAACTTTGAATTTACGGGATTGAGTTCACACAAGTTACAAAATAATAAACTATTTCAAAGTTATATCCGCCTCTCTCTCGACGTAGAAAAAACCGTAGTAGCCCATCTCCCCCATCTTTGATCTCTTGCCCCCACCGATGACAGTCGAGGCTCCGTCTCGGTTGCTGCCGGCGGAGACCAACCTTGACGCTTTCTCCATTCTCTCGGGAGTTCTACTTCGTTGGTCATGGCTACTCAGTTTTTTGTAGGTTCGTCACATAACTTTTTCTCCTTCTCCAGTTTTGGCTCCTTCAGTCTCTTCGTTGCGCCATATTTCACGGTTTAGGCCAAAGAGTCTGGGGCGTTGTGAAGGAGATTCGAAATGTTATGTGTGAGTCTTAGATTCTCCGGCGTTGTTTCTTCGGATACCAGTGATCAAAGTCAGATGGAGGAATATCCAGATAGTCGGCGTGGTTGGATCCCAAGAGACATGGTCACGTTTCTAGTTTTTTTTACATGTTTTTTTGTTAGGTTTTGGTTGGTTGTGGTCTTTTCGGACCAAATAATTGTACTTTGTTGCAGATTGGTGTGCATCAGTTGCACATTTGTGTGGACCAGTTGTACTTTGATGTGCCCGTTATGTGACACTTATGGTGTGCACTTTGTTGCACTTTTGGCGTGCACAGGTATAGTTGCACGGTCTTGACACATTTTGTTGCGTTGCAGGTTTTGATTAGGGATCGGTAATATTATGGTCTAGCTTGTCTTGAGTCTGTAATATTTACTGTTGTGTTTGTGCGATCAACGGTTGTAAGTTATGAAGGATCGTTTGTGTCTTTACCAAGTAATATATAAAATTCAGCAATACTCCTTTCCTCAAAAAAAAAAATTACAAAATAATAGCACGACATGTAATTTTCCCAAATTGCCATAGGAGGGAGAATATAAGTGAATCCAAAAGATAAAAATCAATGTTCTCAATCAAATCAAATGCAAGACCATATAAAAAAGGCCAAATAAGAAACTTCAATAAACATGGCATAATTCAGATAATTACTAGTGATTTACATGAATTCCTCTCTGTAAGGTGGCTACTGGTTTTAGAGTGCTCAACCTCATTTCACAACAATAACAACTAAACAGAGCCAAACTACTAATTGTTAACAGTACCTGTCCCGATGGGCTGGAGACACGGGGATGTTCATGAAAGCAAGGATACTAGAGAGACAAACTCCAGTGTCACCCGACCCTTGGATCTCGTGTTGATGACAAAATGTTCTGGGTATTTCCTAAGTAACATCAGCAGGCCGTACCACGGCTTCCCCTTGGATTCAGGCCCAGGCCACTCTTCAGACGTGAGGTATCTCTTTACTCGACTCTGATGCCAGATAGGACTGAACTGCTCCACCATCTACAAAACAGAACTCGGTCAAGTACATCATATCCACTTTGCGGGAAATGAACTTCTGTCCAACGCATGAATTTCAAATTCAGATAAACAAAAAAGAACAGTCATTAATGCCAAGCAATTGTTCTTGAGTAGAAATATTCAGTGATGCATTGTTTCATGAATGAAGAAGTTCAAGTACAAGATAGTAACTAGTTGTTGCTGATGCATGGTAATAATAATCACACAAATTTTAAGGGATGTTAGTGAATGGTGGATACGAATATGAATGTGGTAGATCAACTTCGTGCAAGCGGTATTAACATTTCAATATCATCAAAAACCCATGATTGCAGTAAATAACTAGTTACTTATACATGAGATGGTCAAGGAAAATCTTTGCTTGCTAAGAAGTAAGAACAGTATTGGATAAGGTGTTAACTATTAATAGCAGGTAGCAAAGAATAAAGAAAGGAATTAGAACTGCACCACTGTTAAGATAGAACAATATCCCCAATGGTACAAGGTGTTGGGTCGGCAGGACACATTATCTCATTTTTAGTGACTCATTATTGCACAGCCCACGAGACCAAGATACCTCAAAAGGAGAATATATATATATAGAGAGAGAGAGAGAGAGGGAGAGAGAGAGAGAGACTAGGTTTCAGGTATAAACTACATATTATGATGCAAACAAGGAACTAATATAGGCCCTTAGATCGTCAGTATGGAAGGCTCAGATTTAAAATAAATAAATAATTAATTCCATGACTTGTAAATAAGCAGAACTTTGAATTTATTTTCATATTTATTTTATAATCAAAACCCCTCTAAAAATCATGCGTCATTACTCATTGGATCCACTAATTCAATGTCCCATATTAGTTCCTAGTTTGTATTCGAAGAGGGGTTTGTACCCCGAGTGTTCCCCTATATATATAGGCATCAATCCACTGTAAATCCAACCTTAAAATGTAAACTGTAAACCCATATGAGTCGTTAGATAAAGTATAATAGATGGTCCAGATTTTGACAAAAAAAAAAATCATTGATGGTAAATATGCAGAACTTTGAATTTATTTTTTATTATTACAAAATCCCTTAAAAACATGGGCTGTTGGATCCACTTGATCTAATGGGTTGCATGAGTTTACCATTTACAGGAGATAGTGCTGCTATATATATGTACAAAAAATAACGAGGAAATGAACTAACCTCAACATGAAGTTTCTCCATAGGCATCCATTCTCCAGGACCACAAAGATCAGAGAGCACATTTGCTACAAACGATACCACTTCCTTTTCTTCCTCTTGCAGAAGGTGATGGTTGTCAGAATCACGATCAGCTCTTGATCTTCCATCTGCCTTCTTATCTGCAAAAATTAGAGGCGGTACAATGTCAATGGAAGAACACTCTTAGAAATTTGAG
The DNA here is from genome assembly GCA_963921825.1 of Erodium maritimum. Taxonomy (NCBI): domain Eukaryota; kingdom Viridiplantae; phylum Streptophyta; class Magnoliopsida; order Geraniales; family Geraniaceae; genus Erodium; species Erodium maritimum. Next base: position 9,453,250 of record OY997595.1, read on the forward strand.
TTGCATGGAGTAAGAAGTTAGCAATACAATGACATAGGTGGTTAGAAACAGGATTTGGGCTTCGACATGATTATTAAAGCAAACTGATGATGACATAGCAAGAGACTGTAGAACAATCAGCATGGCATTAAATACAAGCTAGCTGCTGCATAAATATGCCAGAAGAAGCATAAATCAGAGGGACACAATCACTAATCCTCCATTGCGATCAAGCCATTCACGAGAATAATGAGTAATTCTCAAATAAAAGCACCATGTAGAACTCCTCCTTGATGGCAGAGGCGGAGGAACCCTATTAGAATTCTGAGGTTCAGCTAAGGGTTCAAACCAGTACTTGGGCTCGGAATGTACAAATCATCCATGTGCAGACTACAATACTTATTCTCAAATCTCAAAAATAAGCCATCTGAAATCTTAATACCTTTATCTCAAAGAACAAGATACTGGATACATTACGATTTACCTCACAAAACTGAACTGAACGATCAGACAAGCAGCCCCATCCAGGCAAAAAAGTTGACTGAGTGGGACCACAGTGAGAAGTAATATCCACCAGACCACAACATTTAAGGGATTGCCATCACAGTAGTGATTTTGGGGATCACAATGTCAATAAGTTCAAAGTTAAGAATTCTGGTAAGTTCTTCAGCAAATGGGAAATCACATCCATGATTCCATGCCTCTTAATTTTATTATCCTATACACATATGGGAGGGGACTGGTTTCCATACTGAATACTGATTTGATCATAGGGTAGTTGGAGTCCCAACACCTCAGACCTTCATTCCCTCTTCCAGTTCAGGCCAATCAGTTACCCATGGTGATCTGACTCTGATGCCAGATTTTTTATAAGCATTAGCAACAACGACCTAAATAAACAAAAACGTGAAAACAAACTTTCCTTCTGTGCAAAAAAAAGAAGAAGATAAAAGAGGCCTTCAGTATGCACCGTACCCATGATCTCAATGTCACGGGGCAACAATTTTACCATTACACCAACACTCAATCCACAATACATCCATGATGTGTGCCATGAATGCATGTCAAGATTAAAAGTAATAGTTCAAAACATGTCAATGGTTGTTTACTATAGCAATCAAAGTAAGTTTCCAAGCGCAAACAGAGCCATAATTCGGCCAGAGTCTGCCTTGAATTCAGTTGTGACTTGCTCTCAGAAGACGGAGATGTTATTCTTGAATGCATAATTCATGCAACGAGGCTTATAAGCATAATACTGCCAAATGATCACAGAAACAAATATATCAAAAACATTACCCCGAACACAAATCTCAAGAAGCATCAAACCAATAAACTAATAGGAAATATAATTGGAATACCTCCCATGCCTATTCAGAACTAGTCAGCTAGGTACCACTCTATTCAAATAATAGCATAGCCACAAACTAAATGACACCTATAACTAAGATTCAAGTGCACATTCAGATCAATGCAAGTAAGTATACCATGTAATAGAATGAAGTTAACTAGCATTTCAAATGCCATATCAAAGTAAAGCTATGAAAGCAAATTTATTTCCACCAGTCACTCAATTCCCACCAAAACTCACCTAACAAAGACTCAAACATGTATATAAGCGATCCTAAAAGACTCCATTACCATGCCCAACAAATCCCCAAAACAGCACTGTAATTCTGTAAAGTAACAAAATTTCTCACTTACCCAATGATCCAGCCAAGGCTGCCTTGCCACCAGCACTGCCATACCCATAGCTTTCATACCCATCTCTCCGCATCTTCTTCCCACTACTACTCCCTCCGGCGCCGCCAATATCATCATCATCCTCGTACTCGTCCTCATAAAACTCCCTAGCCCTCCCTTTCTTCCCCGCCGACACCGGGCCCACCATCCTCCCAGCCTCAGCCCCTGAATGATAACTGTAATGCGGCATCACCGCGCCGGCACCGACCCCAGCCGGAGCTCCGACGTAACGCCTGGGCCCCACCGGACCCCCCAAAATACTCCTCACCGGGAGCAGGAAATAGAACTCCTTGTCGCCAATCTGGAGCAAGTCCTGGGAATCGAGCTTGACGGGAGGGTTCCCAGGAAGGTGGAGGACGCCCTCGACGAGACAGCCGTTCTTACCGAGCACCTCGAGGGCGAATCGGCGGCGCGTGAAGTCGTAGAAGATGCGCGCGTGGTGGCGTGATATGTTCATGCCGCCTCCGAGGCTGGAGAGGTCGACGTCGACGGTGGATTTCTTGGAGTTACGGCCGAGAATGATCGAGTAGGTCTGCATGTAGTACTCGAAGTCCTCGCCTTGGAGCTTCGCGAAGCCCGCCTCTACGTCACTGCCGGTAGCTCCCATAGCTGACCCACGGAGAGAGCGAGATCGAACCCGATCGGGTCAATTTGGTCGAGCGATGTTGAAATGTGGGGGAAAAGGGGACGATGAGAGAGAGAGAGATGGAAGACGGAGGAGAATACGGACTGTTTGGTCGCGCGAATATGGCTGTCTCAATGTCGGGTTTACCTTATTCCGACTCGGTTTTGCTTTATTCCGTTATTGAAATCGGATTCGAGCAAGGCCCAATGAAGGTAGACAGTGTTGGGCCATTTAAGAGTGGGCCATAACTCGCCATCGGGTCCATATGTAACGAGACGGAGCCACGTGAATCGCACGTGTTTATGGCACTATAAGAAAACTGGACACTCAGAAATAGACTGAAGAGATACGAAACCCTAGACGAAGAAGAAGATGATCATACCCGTTCGCTGCTTCACCTGCGGCAAGGTACATTTTCTCCTGTGATTTACACCTTAATCAGCTGTATTATCTTCAGGACTTTTCTGTTTCCTCAGTTTCTCTTTAATTTTCTCGGGAAAATTTGTATGTTCGGTTTGTGGTGGCGGGGAGTGAGCTTCTGATGATGTTAACTTTCAAGGGTTGTTTTCAGTATATTTTCCTGGAAACCAAACGGATATTTTCTCGAATATATTTGATTTGGGCCCCTAGTCTTCAATATTGTGCGGAGATTGAGGCTTTTGCTTGAATATGTTTGGTATGATCTAACATAATTTGAGTATATTTGTTTAGGTTATTGGGAACAAATGGGATACTTATCTCGATCTCCTCCAGGCTGACTACACTGAAGGGTGAGAAAAATATCTGTTTTTTACCTTGTTTTTGTCGATTTACTAGAGATAAATATTAAAAGGCAAAAACAGAATTACATGCTTGTTCTAAGTTTCTGGTATGTGATGATGAGGTCAATAATGATTGAACATGATGTCATGTCTGTGTCAATACTCTATGGTGGGTGATGTTTAGCTATTGAGTATGATCAATTGTCTTGATCTGTTTTGGTCAGCTCTTCAGTTTTGTTTAATTGTAAATACATAAATTCCGGTGTCTTTCATTAGTGCTTGCTTCTTACAGTACTGACTACTGACTGAGGACTTCAAAATTGATGTTTGTGGTATGGAAGTTTGCTATGATTAATATCATGTCGTTTGTCATTTTTGTTGGAAATTTTTGTATATATACATTAAACCCACAAGCTAAATTCAATATGCCTAATACATGTGTTTAACGGTCAATAGGAATATAGAAATGCTATGTCTCTGGTATGCTGTATGTGTTAATTGCATTGTTTGCTGATTGTTTAACTTGAAGATTGAATTTTTTGAATTCCCCAATTGATTGGGAAAATGACTGAGTTGTTGTATTGATTTTTTTGAACTGAAAGTAAGTTTGTGCGAGACGGAATTAGAGTCTTGTGATAACATTGCGTTGTTCTGCAGGGATGCTCTTGATGCATTGGGGTTAGTCCGCTACTGCTGCAGGAGAATGCTTATGACCCATGTTGACCTCATTGAAAAGCTTCTTAACTATAATAGTAAACCCTCTCTCTCTCTGGACAATCATATACACGTGCTGCTTGTTTATGTGGGATTGTTTTCTCTTTATTTGGTGTACCAAATATGTTGTTAAATACGTCTTATTGTATAGTCCAGCTTATCCTCTGCATGGTGTTATTCAAGGTTAAAAACGCTAGGTGCTAGACTGGCGAATAGGGTCTCTGTGGATTAATTAGATTTGTATTTTTCTATTTTTTATTAGATAAATTATTATATATATACTATCAAAGTATGAATTATATTCTTTAAAAAAAAACTGAATTATATTTATATAAATACAAATATTTAAGATATATTTTAATATTTTTTAATAATAAATATTATTCTAATAATAATAAGTGTATAAAATGATTAATAATATAGATTTTAGATAAAAAAAAACTGCAATATTTGTTGATAATAAATATTATTTAAAGATTTAATAAAACAATAGTAAATATTTTAATTAAATTATACAAAGTGGTGGAATATATCCTAGACTTCATGGGCCTACCAGTCCCAGATGTGCTTTACCACTGAGCTATGCTCATAGTCAGTTTGTTGTTTATTTGTGCAGTCTTATATAATTCAGTTCAAAAACAGCTAAAATTATCCAAATCTGCCTAGCACCGCCCGGTTTGTTAAAATTGGGTTGGTGTTGTAAAAACCAGTGCCTTGGCGGCCACCTGGGCCGATTTTTACAACACAGACGTGAACTGATGGACTGCTCTGTTGATTGAGTGTAAATGTCTGGTCTATAGGAGCCAAAAGGCTATTCGATTGATCTATTTTAAGCACTGACAATCTGTATTGTTTTTGTTACAGCCCTGGAGAAAAGTGAAGGCACTTAAGTATGTTGATGCCGCCATGAACAGTTGGAGTGATCTATTCTGTGTAAACATGCAGTTAAGTATGGTGAAGTGACACTGAAATTTTTGTGAACCATGTTCTCGGTTGTATTTGTGCGCATGTCTTGAACAAACCAAGTTAAATGGCGAATTCTGTGTTACTTTCCTAGTTCAGAAAGTTTTATTTCTCTGAAGCTCTTCTTTCCATTTGTTATCCATGGTATCAATCTCATGGCGAGTTTGATCCATTTTAGATTGCTTGCGTTACCATTTGTTTACTTTTACTGCTTCTGTTAGTGCTGTAAATCAAAACAGTACATCAATTCCAAACTTACCAATACAGATTAGCACGTTTTACAATTTCATTCACCAGGGGTAATACAGAAATTTCATCAAGTAACTACTGAAATGTTTGCAGAACTAAATCAATCATATATTGTTTTGCCATTCATCAGTTGATCTCCCATAGCTCCAATTTGAGGTGTTAATGTGATTGCCGATTAAGATAGATAGATCCAGTGGATGATTTATCCGTCCGCACATGGTGCCAACATCAATTTAATATATATAGTTCAAAAACATCTAGTGTCTGCGGATGTATCAAATTTTATTGATCCGCAAAAATGTGATTGCGGATTAAGTAGATAGATCTAGTGGATGATTTATCCGCCCGCACATGGTGCCAACATTAATTTGATATATATAGTTCAACCAACTATACTATCGACCCAATTACATGTGATATCCGCCCATGAACACCCCCTAGTTCCAAATGTTGATTAGTTGGTGAAATTCCATTGCATGATTTGTATGTATCTCTAACATTCAACACATTCTCCTATCCTGGCAACTCCGGAAGTTGCAAGTTTATCCAAAACCTATATAAAATCTATGGGGCCAAATGACAGATACAGTTTTAATGAAACTTCCATTTTAAGGTTATCAAATGAACATAATACAAAGCCAAAACAAGAAATAGCGGGCCATGCATAATTAACCCGAGATGCTATCATTCTAACAACTTGGCCTATATAACAGTGAGATTATCAATTGTTGAAAGCATCAAACAAACAAGTGAGGTTTTCAGAGAAGCTTACAGTGCTTCAATGGAAAGAGAGACTAAGGCGTCCCTCGTTCTTGTTCTTGTTGTTACTGCACTCCTTGCCGGAGCTGAAGGAGGGAGAGATGTTCCGGAAACAAAAGGCAAGGTCTATAATACACAGACCTTCCTCGGCCTTGGGTGGGGGCCTATCCTCGGCCATTGGCTGTACGGATGGGGACCATGGGGTCTGTGGCCGTTCCTGGGAAATCCCAAGGCTATTGGGTTGAAAGATGAGGATGGTGAAACCAAGCCTGGCCAAGGAGGACCAACTAAAGGCTACGGAGGTGTGGCTGCTGCATTCCCATGATCAGATCCGGCATGAATGATTCTACAATATTCTCCACTAAGCGAGATAAATAATGTAATGGTATGGTCCTAGAATAAAGATGCTTCCAATGAGCGTCTCTGTGATTTAACTGATGTAAAGCTGTTAATGATAATGCATATGCTTTCAATTAAACAACCACGTACCATATGTCCATTTTGCTAATCAATGAAAGTATTGACGAGGTACTAACAGTTAAGCAAGTTACGCAGTTGGAACACTAGGCTAAATAATGTAATCAGGAGGGAGAGAACTGGGCCGAGTGAACATGTAAATGATAAAATGAAGCTGCTTGTCTTCCTATTCACAACTGAAAATCCTCTGAAAAGAGGCAATTTTAAAGAATACATGTCTGATTATACAGCTCTAGTCACTAATTAACATTTTCCCTTTTGGTACCTAATAAAAGAACAAATCATGTAAGAACCATTCCTGCATACCTCCCAGTTTGTAGAGGCTCTTTGCAACGTGCAGCCCAATCCTTCGGGTTTGAGCCAAAAATCCTATTATCAAAGCAGTAGTTTTTATCAGTAAAAAAGATTTCACTTATAGCAAGTGGATTTGGGGAACAAAAAACATCCGTCCCTTTATAGCAGTTAATAGTAAACTCAGAAACAGCTTTTGCTATAAACAATACATGTAAGGGACGTACTAGATCCAGCTCAAGAAAATTCACATAACTGTTAGCACGACCCTCCTCAACTAGTTGCCGGAAGAAAGACCCTAATGAGTCCTCTCGAGGTAACCTTTTTCCTGCAAGTAGGGCATTTACCCTGCGCGGCTATTGCAGCTTTGATACATGCCTTACAAAAGATGTGACCACATTTTGTTGACATCTCCTGAACTAGTGGGCCCATACAAATTGGGCAGCTGAATGTAGGCTCCTTTGGTGGTGGCAACACCACTGGAGCATTCCCAGGCTGTCCAGGTGCAATTCTGGCGTTTTCCCTCTGCCATTGGCATATTTAAGTCAGTCAATCAGAGAGATAATGCAGGTTGTATAGCGTTCCACATTAATATATTGTTCACAATTGAAAATTGTTTGGTTAAGTGGAACCCTTTGGTTTACAGTAACTCTTCTGCGTTTGTTGCCAGATGTCTGTGCAGTCCAAGTACTCCTGTCCTCTGCAATGATCCAGAAGGAGAATAATAGACATTATTACATTAATTGTGCCCATTAGCCATAATATCTACATCTACCATTAGTTGAGGTAAAGTGCGAAATACCTAAATCCACATCTATCCCTTCTGTCCTCCCACGATTCCTCCTTGTTCGGCTTCTGGCCTAAACATTAGATAACAAAGAATCAGTAACTATATGTGCAGAGAGATGTATATATAGAATGAACAGCATAACATAGAAGATGAGCATACTTCTGCAAACGCACTGGCGGAGGATTCAACAACTTCATCTTCAATGGCATCAACACCTATTGCCGTAGGTGGTAGTACCGGCAGCCCAAGTTCAGTTCCTTGTGATTCCCCATTAGCAGCCTGGAATGAAGTCCCGTCCTCATCCCCGCCTTCATTTCGTGGTGCATTGTTGAGTTCCAGATCAAACATTGTCATCACCCACTTATAGAAGGTACAAGGAAGTTCCCATGTTCCCCAAGAGCTCATGTTTTTAACTAATAAAGAGCATAAGAGGACAAATAAGCTAGAGTATTTTTCCCCTACTGCAAGAGAAAATAAATCAAAGCTCTACACATTATATTGTTCATCGTCTCAAAACCATCACAACAATTTGTTCGTGTAAAGAGAAGATTGTTCTTTCCTGTACCTATAATCAACTAAACCGCCAACCAAACAGCACAAAAATTCTTAAACACTACTACTCTAGCAAGTAGCAACTAAGCTCAATCCAAACAGAAATTCCAGAATTTCACAAGCCAAACTTAAACGCAAAACTAATCAAAATCCTCGACAAAGAACATGCTCAAATCCATTTCCTACCTAGAAAACAACATACGGATCATCACATTTACAAATTAAGCAGAAACAAACCATAAACAACACGATCAGACACAATTGATCACCATCAATCATCACAGTCTCCCAATACGTCGCGGATAGAGCAAAAAAATCAACAAATTGATTTCGCACAAACCTGATACCACCTCAGAAACTGATCGAAACAGCCGCAGCAACGACGGTGAACTGGAATCAAAGTAAAACTCTCCGGAACCGAATCGATCGTCTTCTCGAGAGAGAGAGAGAGGCTTGGTTGTTATGGAGGCGTCACTGAAATGAGTAGGTACGATTCGTTTGACGTTGGTCCGGGATGGTCTAAACGCTGCGTTTTTATGTATGCCGTATTAACCACTTTGAAGATACGGAACAATTAGACCATGCACGATCCGTCTTGCGCGGGAATCAGTCGGTCTCCTAGCAGAATCCATCCAGAGCCGCATTATTTTTGTTTCGTTAAGAGCATGCACATGTGTGCGGTGTCGATTTACAATTCATTGAATAATGGATCGCAAATCGTGAGCCGTACGATGTGAAGCACGGTTTGTTTATTTTGATTCACTGCTTAGTAAATTATAGTCGAGAACCATGGTTTACGTTTCACAAGTGTAAAACAGAATCGTACGACTTATGAGTCATAAACGATCAACCAAACACTGCCATGTGGCATTTGGCATGACACAAAAGAACTGTTGGCTCTGATAACAGCTTTGAACGGTTATTTTATATTATTTTTAAACTAAAATTAATAATTTTTAACAAACAAAATATTTTTCATCATATATAAATAATACTCAATGCTTTTCATCAATCCACTAACAGTATATCTTTATTTCAAAATTCTCTCTCAAATTCTACTTCCCACAAAGGTTACATTCCGATTGTTTTTTTATTCGAACTATGGATGATTTAGAAGTCTACGTTTATAAAATGGTTAATGTATAAAATTCACAATATAAAAGTCAAGTCAAGGATTTCTATGCAAGTATTTAGATCTGCTATTAGTGAATCTAAACTAAACCTATTCAGAAAAACCCCAACAATATATATGCTCTTGGACAATTTAGAAACTGAAATGAAGCATCAATAAATTACCAAAATGCAAAGAGCTAAATACAAAAAAAATGTCCTTGAAGAGGCAGCAATTTGGTTTCAACTTTTCAAGTGTATTAACCATGAACTTAGAAACTACAAACATGAGAACATTGACCATCATGCCAAATTGCCAATCAACAGAAACATTTGAATTATTGATCACCTCAGGCATGACATTGGGAAAAAAATAATTGAAATGTTGATACAGTTTTAAGAACTACATAATAAGAACATCATAGTTTCTCAGTTAACCTGATCATAAAGGAATTAACCGCAGCTAAATCCAGGAAAATCCATGAAGATTCAAAGAGCTCATGGAAGAACTCAGCTCCGATTTCTTCAGCTGCATTTCTGAATGCAATCCCAAATGCATTTCCTTGGACAGCCCCGAGCCTAGGCTTCCCACAGACCCCAACAATCAGTACCTTGTTAGGCTCTTGAGACAAGCATGCGCAGATCAAAGGCTTCATTCTCGCTCCTCTTTCTCTCAATGCATCCATCAGAAAGTAGCAGAACTTAGTCAGGGCCTGAGGATATCCCAACAGCTTTGTGTCAACTGAGTCTTCAAGCTTCACCCACCTGAATTTCCTCCCACTTCTTATGCAACCACTCTTGGTTATTGCTGTGCTTCCTTGTCTGAGAATTGCCCTCTGGACCTTGATGGCCTGTTGCATCCCACCTTTCAGTTTATCAAGATTGCTCAAGGAGAGAGCGTCAAATGCTACCCCAAATTGCTTGGAAGCACAAGTGCCATCGGCTTTGACAAATGATTCGAGCAGTGCAGTGACCCCATGGACTACATCTGCTGCAGACACTTTTGAGCTGTACCCATGTAGCATCATGAAGCTCCGGTAGTAGAAATCTGTGAGGCCATACTCTGGGAGAAACCGTTCGAACTCATCTTTCATCTTCCGCTTCACTTCAAGATTCATGTACTGGAACTTCTGCTGGCAATCAATCAGTGCAAATCCCATCCGGGCAAGGAGAAGCTTGAGCTTTTTCATTCCATTGTCACTCCATGTCTTCAATTTTGTGGCAATGTATGAAGAGCACAGCATTGAATCAAACAAGTTCCACTCTTGCAGCAGCATCAGTCTGGGCTCATCTTCATATGAAATTCTGGAGGCATCAGGAGCTCGGATCTTTGTCCCGTCTTTGAGGGTCACTGAAGTAACTGCATCCAGATTCCCGGAACTGTTGATGTGCTGCTCCAGCTCCATAACCCCAGCCTGGTACCTCTCATCTGTTAGCCTCTCATGAACAAATTGATCTGTCAGAGAGACACAAGCCAGCCAAAGCAACTCATTCGTGTTCTTCCTCAGAGAATGTGATAAATCATACATCAAACACCCAGATGGCTTTCCATGAAAAGTACCCATATGATAATATTCCTTCTTCAGCTTCTTGAAAACTTGAACCGGGTCATCCTCATTTCCCTCTACCTTTCTCCGCTTCCTCGAACCACCCTCATCCTCATCACTCTCACTATCATCTTCACTATCAACATCTTCATCAACCTCATCATCACTATTCAAATCACAGGCATTAGACAAAGCAGACACATCAAAATCATAGGCCAGATCAGATTGGTCCTCATCATCCCGCGAATAAAGAACAACCACACGGTCATTCTGGTCACTCAAGTTGTGGAGGTGAATCGGACGGTGACTATCAACAACAAAAACACGAGCTGCAGGGCCTAAATTCAGAACCTTTCTCAGGTCCCGGTGACACCCCCAATTGATCAACAAAATAGAAACAGGGTCTTCAGAGGAACACAAACTGGGTCCTGCATATTTGTGCACCTCTTCAAACGAAGACACGGGATAGCAAGCATAGCGAATGGAATCAGACTCAAGAACATGGAAGATTGTTTTCAGAGCACAGAGCGAATCAACATCAGATGTTGATGGAAACACGAGCAGAGGAGAATAGGATGAAGCTGACACAGACTCGCGGAGCCGAGAATAGAAGGACTCAACTCTCTGCTCTCTCACCATTATACTCAATTGGGCACAAAATTGAAGCTAAAAATAAAAGTTTCACCTTTAGAACACTAGATCCCTAAAAACCCACAGAAAGTCCCGAAACCATTTCTAGTATAGATTGCACGATTAGTAACCCAGAACCCGAATAAATCGTAAACTAAATGGGAAACCCAAAACAGCTCTAGACTGCTCTCTCCTAATTTCTCAATTGGGTGCAGATTTCAAGCCAAAATGAGTGATTCTACTGAGAAACTGGAAGCTTAATGCAAACGAAAAGAGAAATACATAGATTACCTCCAAGATTTTTTCGAATTCTCAGTTAGAACTTGAAGAACACAACTGAATCGACAGCTCGAGATCGAGAGAGAGCAAGAGCAAATAGGATTGAGGTTTCGGCAGAAGTACCTGAGATTCGTAAGAACCGGATCTGAGAGAGAGGACGAGAAGCAGATAGAGAGAGAAAGAGAAGTGAAGATTGAGACAAAAGGAAAGAGAGTGAGAGGGAAGAGAACATTTTGAAGTTTTGACATTTCAGTTTGGTTCTAAAGCTTTTGTGAAAATTTAAAAAAATTAACATTACCGCTCAATTTTGGCGCTAACATTTGAAGGATTTTTGGGCTGCGATTGCCTACGGCCAGGATCACTATAGCCTGGGCAAAGTCAATAATTAAAGTCATGAATGGTCGCGTCATCATTTTAGTTGTAAAGACCAAATTACCCCTACCTTGTAAGGCTCGAACTAAAGGCTCCACGGAGAAAAGGAACTGTAGCGGAAGCTTTCTTCGTGTGCTCAACAATGGCGGAAATCTCAGAACCTCTGATGGCTTCAATCGATCCATCAGAAGTAGCTCAACGAAACCCAGAAGCATCGAGCGATCATCAAGGGACTGCCTCGAAGGATGGCCTCAAAGACTCTATGCGCGAGACTAAACCTGGATTGAAGCGCTTGTTCCTCACTCTCTCCGTCCTCTTCTCCTTCTTACTAGGTACTCCCATGTCTCTCCCTCTATTTGTATGTCTATGTATCTATGTATTTAGGGTAATTTCTATTGTTTATGTGGCAGTATGTAATTAGAATTGCTTGTAATTGGAGTGATTTCTAGATTCATACCTGTGTCTCAGTTTGTTTCCTATAATTTGTGTTTTGTTCGGTGATTTGGGGCTTTGGGTTTTCACAGGCATCCCGTTTTTCTGGAAATCTACTGAAATCTACCGAGCACCTCTGCCATTTATGGATATTGATTCACTCTCTACGCAAATGAAGTCTGACCCATTACAATTCCCGTGTCACTTTCAAGTAATCTTTGTTGGGTTCAATCCAGAATCCTCTCCAGATGATCTGAAATTGTCAGTTCTCAATCAGATGACTAGACTGACTTCGAGAGCCTCGCAATGTGGGACTTGTAGCAGCAATTACACTGTCTCTGTGACTATAGACTCCGGTTCTGATTGTTTCCAGACAGGAGATAGCAAACCTTCGTGTTTGTACCCGTGTGGTGGGATCAATGGTATTGGTTTTGATGCTGGCTTAGAGGGCGATGATCAGGGTGTTGATGAATTGTTGGGGTCTATATTGGGGGATTGTTTGGGTTCAAGGTCAGGTGGGAAAGTTTATAGTGTGGTGGTGGTGAATAGGGACGAGGAGGTGAGAGCTGTGGTAGGGAAGTACCGACATGCTTGGATTATTGGGAGAGTTGCAGAGGCCGACATGGTATCAAGAGTAGCTGAGATTTTTGTTAAGGTGTTTGTAAATGGTGGGAAAAACGAAGGATTGATTCATGGGGAGTTCATGCCTGTTGGTCCTGATGGGAGGATTGTTCTATCTTTCAATTTGCTCAATGCTGATCCAAGTGATGGGATTTATGATTGGTATGAATGTTCTCTCTCTCTTAATTAACCAAAATTTGTTTGTCCGTAAGCTGTGAAGCTTAATGTTTGTTCAGTCATATATAATTATATTGAACACTGGCTAAGTAAAATGATGGGATTCATACTATTATATTTTCCTATGCACACCATCTACTTAGTATAACAGAGCTTCATTTGCACATTTAATGTAATTTAGATTCATCTGGGTGCAGAATGGCTAATCACAAAACAATTTCCATTGCCACTTGGTTATGTGCCTTACACATCTTGGTGAATTCAAGCAAGTTTTTTTTTTGCATCTGCAGGGATTTTCAAAAAGTAGATGAAACTTTGTTGGCCCCTATAGTTGAGGCTTTAGGACCTGTAGCAAATATAAGCGTAGAAAGTGAGGTGATATCTTCTATTCTTTTGTAAATATGTATTGTTTTTCCTTATATGGTATCATCTGATCTTATTTTTGTTTTACTTCTGTAGATATTATACCACACACCAAAGTCTTCCTTTTCTTCCTGGGATGATGAGCAGAATGGCTATATCTTTAGTACCCATGACCTTCCTTTCTTTGTATGCTTCTTTAACTTGTGCTTTAATGCTTATGTGAAAATCCAGAAGAAAGTGGCATGTCTTTTTCCTTACTTACTGAAATCTTGTTACCCATATATTATGAAATCTGCATACAGAACCCGTTCACAAACATTTCTTTTCTATTTATCACAGCATGGGCACATCTGTTAGTGACTTGGTTTGTGCACATGTATGTGTTAAATCTGGACGTATAACGTCTTATAGTGTATTATATGATAAGCTGTGCTCAAAATGGTCAGCTTGTGTTGTTACAGCGTCCAGTAAATGAACCTTTTATATAACACACTGAAAATCCAAGTTTTTACTGTCAGTGCATGTTTTAAACTTTTTTTTCTTGGTTGTGACTTGATATGCTCCTAGTTTGAAATATTTTTCTCCCTTTTCTTAGTAATTACATTGGTCGAGTTTTTCAGGTGAACTCAAATGAGTGGCACTTGGATACATCTATTGCTGCAGGAGGGAGGTCAAAGATATTACAATTTGTGGTGTATACCCTTTAACTCTATCATTGTTTTATTATTCACTTTTATCTTAGTATCTATAGTAACTGTTTGTGATGAATCATGAGTACCTCCGATTTTGTGGTAATAGTTATACAAATTCTCTGTCCAATGAAATAGAGCAATTTCTTAAAGCCATACATATTATCTAGCTATAAATGTCTATTGTGCAGAGAAACTAAATTTTGCATCATAGACTTTGTAGGAGCAAAAGTAGGGAAATTGTAGATGACTAGGGACTACATGGGACTATGCCAGTTTCTTATTCAAATCCTTTTAAGTGATATAATTATTTGGATGGTATCAGCAAATTATGGACCATAAGCAAGACAGGACATCAATTCCACTCAAGGTTCTAAATAACCCGAGATCAAGCCGAGATCAAGGTAAAATAGGTCGGCCGTTACTGCGACGTGGTATCGGTTGAAATCGCGGTCAAATCGGTCAACACACTCTGTCAACGCGATAAAAATGCGACTAGAGTGGGGTATGTTAGGGTTTTTAGGTTTAAAGTTACTTTAATTTAGTTAGTTAATGGGTTGAGTTTTATCAATTGTTGGATTGAGTCAAATTAGACTTGATATAAATTAGTTGTTGGTCATTTAGGTTAATTTAAGTGGGCAAAGACTAGAGTTAATGTAATTTTATTAGTATATTATTTTTGTTATATGTTTTAATTACTAATAATTTAAAATAAAAAAAATCCGAAAATATTAATAGATACATATGTGTATTAGTAACTCAAAAATAATATAATCTATATTTAATTGTTATTATTGTTATATTTTTATAGAGTATTAGTTATATTTTTATTATATATGTATATTATATATATATATTTAGGGATAATTGTCAAAACATGCACTAATGTTTTGTCCACAAACGAAATAGTGCACAATGTTTTGTCCACGTCGTCTGGCTACCCTTATGAATCGTCCACACACTTCTGTTAGAAAAGTGTAACAGCAGAACCTGAATTGACAATTTTGCCCTTTTGGTTTGAAATTCAAAAATAAGAATGAGTTAAAAGACTGATATACCCTCAATTTTGCCCTTTTAGTTTGAAATTCAAAAATTCATATTTTAATTTAAAAAATAAATAAAAATCAGAGTTTTTAAAAAAATACAAAAAATCAGTTTTTTTTTAAATTTAATTAATATTTTTATTATATATATATATATATATTTTTTTTTCTTTTTTCTACCCAAATATAATTAAATAATAATTAAATATATAAAAAAACTGATTTTTATGTATTTTTAAAATTAAAATCTGAATTTTTGAAAATACAAATATTTTTTATAAATAAAAACTGATTTCTATGTATTTTTTAAACTAAAAACTGAATTTGTAAAAAAAAACTGATTTATAAATTTTTTTTATTTTATTTGTCAATTTATTTATTTTTTAATTTGTTTTTTATTAGAAAGGGTAGAATGGTAATGTCTCATGCAAAAGTCAAAAGATTCATGATGAGGGTAAAATGGTCATTTCAGTTATACTTTAACTGCACATGTATAACAGAAATGGAATATTCCATTAATTTTTCTAACAGAAGTGCGTGGACGATTCATAAGAGTAGCCAGATGACGTGGACAAAACATTGTGCACTATTTCGTTTGTGGACAAAACATTAGTGCATGTTTTGACAATTATCCCATATATTTAATACAAAACGTGATTTGTTGAGATCTCCCCGTCAAATTGAATTAACTTTCAAGGTCACCTCGCCGTTATCTTACCGTGACCGTTATTTAGAACCATGATTCCACTTAATGCTTACCTTGTCAATTTTCTTTCCCTTTGTTGTCAGATACATACCATCTGCAAAGGAATGCCCTCTTCTCCTGCAGCTTCCAGATGGAAAGATTTCCAAAACAAATGGCTTTGTGTCTCCAGTTACTTATCACGCCTCAGCTTTCACTCCTGTTGTTAATCAATCATTTTTGCCAAACTGCCCACTTTTAATATTTGAAATAATTTTTGCAGATGTGGGGAGGTGTTATTGTTTGGAACCCTCAGGGTTGTTCAGAGAGTTCAGAAAATAAGCATCCTGTTAAGCATACAATTTCTGATCAGGTCAGATGTTTATCCATCATTTGAGAAAGAAAAATCTTCTCAGCTGAAATGGAAGCTCCCAAAGTTTCAGATTCTGTAGTCAAAATGGAAAGTACATTTTGTACTCTCTTGTGATTACTGTACTATGCCATCTAAGAGTGTCGGGCGTAGTGACAAATAGGCGATTGTGGGATGTAAATCACGATTACTTATTGGTTGTCGTGTCATTTATCTACAATCTGATTCATTTATTCTCATAATTTCATGTGCTGTCATCAGAAGTCTATATTGATGTTTTACTTACTAGCTTTCTTAAGTGTGAAGTTTAATCTTTCTGATACAGGATCTTCAGAGCATTTTTGAAGTTTTCATGGGGCAGTTCAGGCAACTTTTTGGTCTTAAATCTGATAACATTTATGTTGGTACATCAGGCACATACAACCTCTTAACTAGCGAAAGAGGGTTCACAGAATGGTAATAATTATCTTTTTGCTGCTGCTTTAAATTCCTTTTTTCTTCATCTTATACAAATTGTTGAATGAGTATTCACACGGTTGTGCTGAGTGCTGAAGCCAATAAGTATCTCATACGTGCCATATGGGCTTTGGATGACTATTCGCCTCTGATCACATATATTGGCTGTGAATTACAGACACTTGTTTAGTCTAATGCAGTGAATTGTGTCAAACCATATATTGGTAGCTGGATAATGTCAAGCTATTTCCATTCAAGTTATAAGCCTTATTCAACTTTATGTTCATTCTTCTACAGGGAGCTGGATGTATTGTCACGGCAGCATACCTGCTTTAATCTCCGTTCATGTGCAACCACTCTTGGATCTCTTTCCAGACTGGTATGTTATGTTTTTTTTCTGTTTAATACCTCAACGGAATTATTAAACTGATTGAGTAAGACATGTTTTAATTTCTTAAATCTCCAATGCAGGTTCAATCACTACCAAGAATGATCATCATGGATGAGATAGGGAAACAGGTGATTCTTCAAAATCTAGTGGCTGTTTATTGCTCTCCTGTGCATGCTATCGTTTCCAATCCTCTACCCTATCATTATGTTTTAAAGGTTATTGCATTTGCATGTCATTGAAGAAAATGCTCTAGAATCCTCCAGAATACGAAAACTCTTAGAGGGGAAAACTAAAGAATAAAGATATTGAAATTAAAATAAATAAATAAATAAATAAATAAAGATAGCTCATAATATGCCCCATGATATTTACTAGCTTTGCCGAATAGACTTTCCAGGTAAGGAGTATTGTACTTGGCCCATTTCTGGATATAAAAAGGAGATAATGGTGTCAAATTTTATCTGGAACAAGTTAATATCTTCATAGTTGCAAGATTGAATTTCAGCTTGAGGCATGATTTAACTTCATTGAGCAGGTAAAATTTTCTCTGGAGGCTGCAGAGTTGGCACAAAGCAACGCTTCTCTAGGAGTTTCAGATGCTTCCGCTGGTATGTTTTTTAAAGTTTCTTGTTGTTGATCAAGGATGCGCTGAAGACCAACAATATGTTTCTCCTTGTGTATGTTTTATTGTGCAGTGTCGTCAAGGCAAGCAAGGTCGTTAGCTGAGGACGCATTCTTTCACCCTTCTATCATGTCTGTGAGCTACTACTCGTTTGAACATTGTTTTGCTGTCTACTCGGTTGGTCTCACAACTTAACTCAAATCATCAGCTTGATTAACCCAACTAGCTTGATTAACAACTGACTCATGGTTTGCCTCTGCTTTCTACTTCTGGCAGCCGTTCTTCATGCCCGTCTCCATGCATATCATTCTTGCCGCTTTAAGAGAATTGAAACACTACAGGCAAGAAAAGGCCAAGTATTCGGCATGGAAACTCAAAGCAGCCTAGTAAAGAAGCTCCTCGCGATTCATGTTCCTCGACCATCATCTGAGATCTTCTATACATTGCCATAGTTGTAACAAATAGAGGGGAAGGGGAAGATGTGGGATTTTTGGTCTACTTGTAGTGTTGGTCAATTGGGCTCGTGATATGGATCAATATGGCTAATCAAATGCAAATCATTGTGTTTTATGAAAAAAAGAGATTCATAACAGTTCAAATTAGGCCTCATTTTGGCAATTAGGAAGATTATTGCTTAGGACAAAATTGTTTTTCAAGTATTGTAAATGAACTAAGTTTATTTTGTACGACACTTTGAAGAAACATTTATTTTGTTTTTTTGAATGAGTAGTGTTTGTTGTATATTAAAAGTGAAAATATACCTACAATATGTTGAAATGCACAAAGCAAACAGTGATATTACATACTTTAAAAGTGTTAGATAATAATATTATAGACTCCGGAAACATCTTTTTGAATGTACCTGGACAAGTTGATTTGAAGTGTGTTATTAAAATCGTTCTCCAAAAAAATATATTTAAGATAAATATGAATGACTTGATTGTAAAGTTAAACAACTATTTTCTCTTTCACATAAATGATCATATGGCTTGATTTGGTTCGTGGTAAAATCAGAGAAAATGAGTTAAGAGATGTGCGCGGTAAAAACGGAAAGCCCATATCTACATTATTCGCTCAGATTCGAACTCAAGATCTCTTATATGAAATGTGAGGATTAAACTACTGGAAACATCCTTTTGAATGTACCTGGACAAGTTGATCTGAAGTGTGTTATTAAAATCGTTCCCCAACATAATATATTTAAGATAAATATGAATGACTTGATTGTAAAGTTAAACAACTATTTTCTCTTTCACAGAAATGATCATATGGCTTGATTTGGTTTGTGGTAAAATCAGAGAAAATGAGTTAAGAGACGTGCGCGATAAAAACGGAAAGCACATATATACAGTTAATCGCTCAGATTTAAACTCAAGATCTCTTATATAAAATGTGAGGTTTGAACTACTGGCATATCCTTTTTGAATGTACCGAGACAAGTTGAGGTGTGTTATTAAAATCGTTCCCAAAAAATATCTTTAAGATAAATATAAATGACTTTTTTTAGAACAGATAAATATAAATGACTTGAGTGTGAAGTTAAACAACTATTTTCTTTTTCACAAAAATGATAATATGGATTGATTTGGTTCGCGGTAAAATTAGAGAAATGAGTTAAAGACGTGCGCGGTGAAAACAGAAAGTCCATATATACAGTTAATCGCTCATATTTAAACTCAAGATCTCTCACATAAAATGTGAGGTTTGAACTATTGGAATGTCCTTTTCTGAATGTACCGAGACAAGTTGATGTATGTTATTAAAATTGTTTCCAAAAAATATCTTTAAGATAAATATAAATGACTTTTTTTAGAACAGATAAATATAAATGACTTGAGTGTGAAGTTAAACAACTATTTTCTTTTTCACAAAAATGATAATATGGATTGATTTGATTCGCGGTAAAATTAGAAAAATGAGTTAAAAGACGTGCGCGGTAAAAACTGAAAACCCGTATATCCACCAAGGACGAGAAACATGCAATGCGGGTCCAGAGAGTAAAGTGTGTGCGTGTATGAGAATTGAAGTAAAGTAAAGGAGAGAGTGAAAGTAGAGGAGAGACTTAGACGGCGCTTTTTATTCATACACTTCTCCACCAAGCTTCTCCACCACACTCACGGCTCAGTGTCAGTGGGGCTGCTCTCATATACCTATATATATATACATGTTTGATCCAATCTCTCAATCTAATATCTCTGTAACGGCTATTTTTGTGTTTATTGAAGCCGGCACTGTTTTGATTTGACGATTTCATCAATGGACTGCCATAAAGACGAGTAAATGCTTTTCTCTTCGGGTTTTTTTTTGTCTCATCTATCCACTGTTTCGGTTCATCGATGCATGTTTTCTGATGGGTGTTTTCTGGATTTCCCCTTTCTGTTCTAAGATTTTGTTTTTGTGATGAATTGATGGTTTTGCGAGATGGGTATGGTTTGTTTGTTTTTTCTCTCAAATGTATGGTTGATTTGTTTAATGGGTTTTGCTTGATTTTGTGTTTGATTTGATCTTCTCTTCTTTTGATGAAGTTTTGATGTGTTATGAGCCACTATGGGAGTGAAGTGAGGATGAGGATTTGGATTTGGATCTTGGGTTTGATTTAATTGCTGGGTCATTGTTTTCTCCCTACCCCATTTTGTAATTTTCCATTTTTAGGGTCTCAATTTCTCATATAAATAGAAAATTTGCTCAACATAGAATATGATTTGTCCTCTCTTTTTTTGCCATTCCCTTGTGTTGCTCCAAATAGTAGAATTATTACTCTTCAATTAGTTGATTCCATTTCCATCCAATGCTCATTTTGGGTTATTGTTGTACCTACCACCTAGTTGTGTTCCATTTTGGCCTCAGTGTATGCTTGTCGTCGTAGATCACATGCTACATTGTTCTATTTAATTTTCTGTTTGTGCTTTATGATCCCATCTAGATTTGCCTATTGTGAACAAAATGCCTTTTGAATTTTCTCGTCAACTCTTTATCTTGAGTGTCATTCTTGTCGATTCATGTTTTGCTTGTGCAACTTTGACACTAGTTTCTGAGCTTCTAATTTTACTGTTTTCATTTCAGAAATGTTGATAACTTGCAAGGGGGTGATTATAGTCTTCAAAAGGATTCAAATGCCAGTAAGTTCATTATATGGTTTTTAGATCAGTTAACTCGTGATACCTGGATTAAGTTGGTTGCTTATGAATCTCTGTTTCATAATTTTTTGACATGATTTAAGCGGACATGCCTGACTTCCTATGGAATGAAATCATTCAGAGTGAAGAGGATATATCCTCCATGTTTAGTGAAACAACCACCCCAATCAAGGATTGTCTGGATTTGGCTTACCTTGTAAGCGACAGTGGTACTGCTTTATGTCCCCAACATCAATTGTCACATTCATCTGTATTTATAAGGCAATTCTGTTTCTTTCTTTTTTTCTCTTTCTAATTTGGAATGATGGTTTTCAGAGGTTAGGAACAAGGAACCAGAAGATTGTAGTCAGACAAGTTCTCTAGTTAAGAAGCGTAGGCTACGGTTTGACACTCAAGCAATGGACTCCCAAAATTGTAGTAAAGACATGTCATCTGTGTTTCTAAAGTCGAATGTTAGTTCTCAGTAACTCCTGTATTGTCTCGATTTTGTTGTCTATACACAGTACTTAGTTTGAGATGCCATATATACATCTCATTTTGAGTGTCCATCATCAATACCAGTCTTGATTGATGATATCCATGGAGTTTATTTTATTATTTCACTTGTGTCAGCGAATGCTTATAGGCTCATTTATGGTATATGCATCACTATGTTGGTCATGTTGACCCCCCCTGTGCTTGGGTTGGGACCATTGAAATGCATGTGACCTTTTCTGCTTTATTTGCTCTTATAATACTCTTGAAGGAGATTCAATGTTGGCTTATTTGTAGTGAAAAATTGTAGCTATAAACTCATGCTCTTCTTTTTGAGTAGATATTTGAATATTCAAACTCCACCTCAGTCTGATATACATAATGTCTTTTTTGTTCTATGTTTAGGAGAGGGAGAACTTTGAAGAGTTTTCACCTGAGATGTCGCAGTTGGTTTCTGGGTTTTCAGGTCTGTCTCTTGCAAAATTATATTCTGTTGTAAATATGGACACACATCTTTACTTAGAATGTTCCATTGACATTGCATTATGTCTTTAAAGATGCCTCAGGTTCCAGTTATGATGCCGTGGATCAGTCATCTGAGAGCTGGCTTGCTGACTGCCTCAATGACACTGAGACGACCTTCAGCCCAGATGATGCGTATGCTTCACCATAGCATTTTAGTTTGCAAACCCGTTTCTTGCATAATCTGATTGGTTTTACATGAAATTCAGGAATTTCTCTGGGGAAACTGATGATATTCAAATTGATATTAGTGGTAAGAACGTTCTTCTTTCATTTAATGTCACCTTTTCTTTCCTCTTAACAAAGTTCTTATTGGGTTCACTGTTCTAGAGTTTTTGCCACCTGAGAATGAAGCAAATCCAGTGCCACGACGGTGTGTTAGTCGACCTTCTAAGAATGTTATTTTTAAAGGTATGTTCGAAACATCATTGTGAATCTTCTAAGTTCTCTAATTATGTTTTTGCTATATCATTGGGATGGTTATTTATTATTTGAGTACCCTTAAATGAGAAATGTTGTAGGTCATGCAAAAACTTTGAGTTTAATGTTTTGAACTCTCTTTTTTGTAGCAAGGAAATCCTCCGCAAGGTCTCCTACAAAGTTGGTTTCATCAGTCGCCTATCCATTTACCTTCATCAAACCCTGTGCCATCCATGGAGATGTTACCCTAAAGGATATTAACCAGCGGATTTGCCCTCCGCCACCACCCTCAAACTCTAAGCAAAGGGATGAAGATTCTTTCCCAACCTCAGCTTTTTCAGGGAAGCCTGTTGTTGAGAAAACTAAAATCCGCACCGAAGGAGGAAAAGGCAGCATTACCATCTTGAGAACCAGAGGCTGACTAGTATTTTCCTGACCCCTTTAGCCTTTTTATGTCTCTTTTATCTAACTGAATAGTTTTTGAGATTGCGTTCATTTTACAATCATTATGAGGACCTGTGTAGTATAGAACTCTATTCTTCTTTAAAGTCACATGAAAGTGTTTACCTTTCCAAGGGGCATTCTAAGTGTCAAACAGGGTTTGGTTCTATGCATGGTGGCCTTTGTTCATGGTAGTAATGAGAATCTTGTTGTCTCAAACGATCCTCCTATTTTTCTCATGGCATGTCAAGAATGTTACGACCGCTTCATTGAAAAACACTCTTACTGTCTGAAGCATATGTTTCATATTGGTTTAATGTGTTCCAATGTTGATAATCCGTCTTTTTTGTAGGTTATCATCGGAACCACCTTGGAGTGCACAGTATACGGTATACGATATGATATACTTCATAATCAACTATTATGGCTCTTGAAACATCTAATGCATCGCCTTTCTCTCCTACCTTGGAAACATCGATCTTCCTTAGCTGGGGTAGATATGTTTCTATGGTTTCATTGTATTGATCTCAGTTTCATGAACTTATGAGATTGTAGAAAGGTAACGCTGAATGTTTCATGAATGTTTTTGATACTTCAAGATTGTCTTATATTCAAGGAATGTGTTTTTGGAGTGATTAAGATTGATGTTTAAGGTGGATATGGAGTTGTGTATGTATAGTTGAGCATTGATATGGTTGATGAGATTGTGAAGAGTTATGCACAATGATTGATCCTCCATTTCTCTTGTCTAGGAGATTAAGTTGTAAGATGTTTTGTCAAATGGTGATACAATACTCAATTGCGGCATGTATGTCTGCGTCTTTCACCAATGGAATATCCCAATTTTTAGTATCAGTTCATCTAAGAATTTAAATCCATAGGTAAAGCACACAAAAATTATTGATGCAGTCCATCACATTCACATATATATCTTTTGCCTCATGTCGAAGTTTTCAGTCTTCTGGTGTTTGTGGTATGCGTTTTCCGGTGATGGCTATCACTGTAAGAACCGCCCCCGGTCGAAGCGGTGAATTTTGGCGAAGTTTGACTTTCGGCCGGAAAAGTCAACTGATAACTCTGGGAGTCGTTCGGGACCTTTCCGGGGCCCAAAAAGCTTAGCCGTCATCACGGTTAGCTTAGTTGGGTCATTTCCTTTCCTTTCCATAGTTGGGCGTCTTGTGAAGGTGTCCCGAGGACCTGCTCAGCGGAAACAGTCAGAGCGCCATCAGAAATTGGTTGGTATTGACCTTCCCTCCAACCAGTTGGCTTCTCAGGGTCAGAGTCAAGGAGTTGCTTTGCCTGTCGAAGAACCCGGTGAGCGTAAAGTGGCGAGGAAATGTCAGGCCTGGGAAACTCGTCGAAGCTTTATTGATCGAAAATGGAATTACAAGCAGAGTTTGTGCTCTGCTTCACTCTACAATGCTCTCTCTCTCTCTCTGGTTTACAGAAGTGATGAAAAAGCCCGAGGAAGAAGACGACCTTGCCTTATATAGGCTCGGCCTCGTCACCTCCACGTCAGCGTTGACTCCTTGTCAACGCTGCTGACTCGACACACACGTAACCGTTTTCGGTTACGACCCTAACTACTTGGACTGGACGCGTAACAACTTCGATTGGGCTCTAACGGCCTATTGGGCCTGTGCGCTCTGGCTCGGGACTCTTGAGTTGCTCGGCTTCTAGAAGCTCTGAGTTGCTTCCTCGACTCTTCGTCTTCGCTTGCCACGTGTATGGCTACGTGGCTCGGTTTCCTCCACTTACCCAGAACGACGTCGCGCTGGTCTGCTTATTCCTGGTCTAATCTACGAGCTCCTGACATTACTCCCTCCTCCACTCGAAGCTTCGTCGTCAAAGCTCCGGCCGAGGAATCGGGCTCTGAGATGCCCGATATCCTCCCAGGTCGCGTCCTCTTCGAGTGGGCCGGCCCACTGACCCAGCTTCTGCACCACGGCTTGGTTGTGGCGTCGGATCGATCGTGTGGCGATGATCCTCTGGGGTTCCACCTTGAGCTGACCGGTCTCTGTGGTCGCCGGCAGCTCCGGGGTGACGGCGCAAGCTTCGCCCAACTTCCTCTTCAGCAGTGATACGTGGAAGGTCGGGTGGATCTTGGATCCCGCCGGCAATCGGAGAGTGTAGGCCACTTTTCCGACCTTGGCGATGATTTCAAAAGGCCCATAGAACCTAGCGGCGAGCTTCAGATTCCGGCGGAGAGCCACGGTGTTCTGACGATACGGCTGGAGACGGAGGTAAACCCAATCGCCGACGGTGAACTCCCTCTCCGTCCGGTGTTTGTCGGCGTGGGTCTTGATCCTGTTCCTGGCCACTGTCAGATTTTCCCCGAGCAACGCCCAGACGGCGCGGCGATCCTTGGCAAACTCTTCAACGGCGGCGACCGGCATGGAGAACACTGATTGCGCCGCTGACGGAGGCGGATACCCATAAAGGGCCTCGAAAGGGGTTGTCTTGAGGGCGGTGTGGTACGAGGTGCTGTACTAGTACTCCGCCAAGGAGAGCCACCGTGACCAGTGCGCCGGTAGCTGGTGGGTAACGAGTCGGAGGTAATTCTCCATGCACTGGTTCACGCGTTCCGTCTGGCCATCGGTCTGCGGGTGGTACGCCGTGGACAGGCATAGCTTCGACCCCAGGAGCCTAAATAGCTCTCGCCAAAACTGGCTGAGGAAAATGCGATCTCGATCGGATACCATGGTCGTCGGCGCCCCATGCAACTTGTAAATGTTGTCGAGGAAGGCCTGGGCCACCTGTGTGACGGTGTATGGGTGGCGCAGCCCTATGAAATGGTTGTACTTGGAGAAGCGGTCGACGACTACCAGGATCGATTCCCAGCCGCCGGACTTGGGTAGCCCATCCACGAAGTCCAGCCCAATGTCACACCACGGCCGATTGGGTACCGAAAGCGGTTGGAGGAGTCCCGGGTACGCGACTGTCTCCGCCTTGCAGCGTTGACAGGTATCGCAGCCCTCCACCTTCTTTTGGACATCTCCGGCGATGTGGGGCCACCAGAAATGGGTTGTGACCCTCTTGAGAGTTGCTCGCACTCCCAAGTGACCCCCAAGGGCGGACGCATGCAGGGCCTCCACTACTCGTTCTCGGGTCCGGCCATTAGTGCCGATGTAGATCCGCCCGTTAACGGAGATGATGCCTTGTTTCAACTCATATCCAGGCATGTTTTCTGGTGCCACTACGAGCCTCTGAAGCAAGCCTTGTGCTTCCCGATCCCCTTTGTAGCTCTGTTCTACCTCGGTCAGCCACGAGGGCACTACCAGCGTCACTTGCCCGAGCTCCTGGTGGTTCCTTCTTGACAGAGCGTCCGCCACTCGATTCAAGATGCCAGCCTTGTACTCGATGGTATACCGGAGCCCGAGCATTTTGGCCAACCATTTGTGCTGGGAGGGAGTCACCAATTTCTGTTCTTCTAGATATTTCAAACTTCTTTGGTCGGTTCTAATCACGAATTCATTTGCCTGCAGGTACTGTCGCCACCGCTGGACGGCCATGAGCACCGCCAGCATCTCCTTCTCGTAAGTGGATAGGGCGGCGTTCCTAGGGCCAAGGGCGCGGCTGAGGAAGGCTAGAGGTCGCCCTTCCTGCATCAGGATCGCTCCCACGCCGTGGTCCGACGCGTCCGTCTCTACCACGAACGTCTTCTCAAATGTCGGTAAAGCTAACACTGGTGTTGTACTTAATGCTTATTTAAGTTGCTGGAAGCTCTCTTCTTCCTTGTCTGACCACTTAAACTGTCTCCCTTTCTTCAGGAGATCCGTCATGGCTCAAGCCATTACCTCATACCCCTTCACGAAGCACCTGTAATACCCGGAGAGCCCGAGGAAGGCGCGCACATCCTTCACTGTTCGGGGCTGAGGCCACTCCCGGACGGCGCGTATCTTCTCTGGGTCCGTGGCCACGCCGTCGCCGGAAATGAGGTGGCCCAGGTACTCCATTGACCGGACCCCGAAGCAACATTTCGACTTCTTGGCGTAGAGCTTCTGCTCTCGGAGGCGCTCGAAAACCAGCTGCAGGTGTTCGATGTGGCTTTTCAAATCCGGGCTGTAGACCAGGATGTCGTCGAAGAACACGACAAAGAATCGCCTCAGGTAATCCTTAAACACCGTGTTCATCAAGGACTGAAAACTTGAGGGGGCGTTGGTGAGCCCAAACGGCATTACCCGAAACTGGTAGTGACCGTCGTGGGTTCGAAACGCCGTCTTCGGCTCGTCTTCCTCATCCATTCTAATCTGATGATACCCTGCTCTCAGGTCTATCTTGGAGTACCACTGGCTTCCGGCGAGCTCGTCAAGGAGTTCTTCAATGGTGGGAATTGGGAAGCGGTCCTTGACGGTGATCTCGTTTAGCGCACGGTAGTCAACACAGAAACGCCACGTGCCGTCCTTCTTCTTCACCAAGAGGACTAGGAAGGAGTAGGGGCTCACACTCTTCCTGACAATTTCGGCCTTCATCATTTCATCGACCATGGCCTCTATCACGTTCTTCTGCTCGCTGCTGTAGCGATAGGGTCGCACCGCCGGGGGTCGCGCTCCAGGCACCAATGGGATCTTGTGGTCGTGGTCCCGGCGCGGTGGTAGCTCTGTCGGCGTTTGAAAAACCTCTGGGTAAGACTCCACGCACCGAGTCACCACATCTGCTTCTTCTTTGGGTTCTTGACTCTTGTTTGTCTGATTCTCTATTTTGCAGAACTGGCCCAGAAACAGGGCTCCTCCCCCTTTGATCTCTTTCCGCAACGTCTTCTCTGTGATGATCTTCACCAGGCCGCTGTGATGCTGCTCTTCTAATAGCTGTTCCCGGCCGTCGACTCGGATGCTGATGGTTCGTTTGACAAAGTCAAAGGTGAGGGGGTTCACGGACCGCATCCAGTCTGTGCCTAGCACGAGCTCGCCATCCCCAAGCGGCATGATCAGGACGGCCCACTCGAAGACCTGAGGACCGAAGGTCCAGACCAGCCGCCCTTGGCTGGAGCAGACAAACTGGTTGCCGTCGCCGAGCTTAATGAATGTCTCAGGCGTGGGCGAGACAATGACTCCGAGTGTCTTGGCGACCTTATCATCCAGGAAACAGGTCGTTGCTCCGGTGTCAAGGAGGACTGACACCTTCTTCGGCCCCACACAGGCTTCCACTCGGAGTGACAGCGATGGCTTAGAGCTGGCAGACTTCAAGAACTCGACACGTGGACCGGACCAGTCCATGTCGTCTTCCCCAAATGGCCCTTCCTCCGTTTCATCCCAGGCCACCTCTACTGCTTCTTCTGACGTTCCTTCTTCTCCACCTCCCTCCTCGATCCTCACCAGCCGGAACATCTGTCTCTTGTTCGGACAGTCATGAGATCGGGAGTACCTCGTCGGGCAGTTGTAGCACAGGCCCAGCCATCGCCGTTCACTGGCGTAGTTGGAGTCGATGTTCCTGACCGGCGGTACTCGGACGTTGTTACTCGCCTGAGTTGTCGTCTCCGGGGCTCTTGGCTGGACTGGCGGAGCGCGGCCGGCCTCACCAGTCCAGTGGCTTGGCCCGGCGCTGGGTACCGCTCGTGGCCTGGCCTGGGACGTACTGGCCTCATTCGCTCGGGCCGTCTGGGGTGCCCACCTCTGCTGCATGCGTGTCTCCTCCATTCAAGCTAAGAACATAGCTCGCCCCAGCGAATCCGGCTCCATGATCAACACTCCGGTCCGCAGTTGAGGTCGGAGGCCACTAATGAAGTTGGCGACGAAGAACTCCTTAGTGAAGTTGGGGTCCTTGGTCACCATCAGTCCGCGCATGGCTTCGAACCTCCCTTCGTACTCCTGGACGGAACCTTCTTGCCGGAGGTGTTTGAAGTTTGAGATGACCTCGGAGTTCTGTCCTTCGTCAAATTTCCAGATCAAGGCTTGAGCTAACTGCTCCCATCCGAACTCGCCTCTGCCTCTCTGATATTCTTGGAACCACACTTCGGCTCGGCCGGTGAAGTGAATGGCGGCCAACCGAACTCGGAGCTCCGGCGGTACCGAGCAGAGAAAGAAGTAGTTGGTACACTTCCGGAGCCACGACTGCACTTCTTCGCCGTTGAAGGTCGGGAACTGAATCTGAGGCGTCCGGAAAGGCAAGGATGCCGGATCTCTCCTGGCCTCCGGCGCACGTGCATCGTAGTGGCGTCCCTCGCCGTCGGACTATGACTCATGTTGCTGGCGCCGAGTTCCGAGGTTTTGGTGATCTCGCCTGAGGTTAGTTCTCCTCGTCCTCTATTCCTCCATGTCGGTATCTTCGCCTTCTCCTTCTTCTTGCCGGCGACCGGTTTGGCCACGGTCGCCGATTCTTTCCCCTCTGGCGTTGCTGCGACCTCGTCGAGAACTGCCATGGCATCTGGAGCCTTCGCGCGATGCCGATCGCCGAAGTTCCGATGGTGTGTCGTGGTTCTCGTGAGCTCGTGGTACGCTCCTCCTCTCGATGGTCTCGACTCGTCCGGCCAGGTTCTGGAGGATGGTCAGGATCTTATTGAATTGGCCTTCAGTTCGTCCTGCCATGGCTTCAACGCTTGGTCGGATAGTATGCACCTCTTCGGTCAGGCCTTGCACCGGTAGAAGACTCGCCTCTGCCACGCGGCGTGCTACGTCGTGGAGGTCGGAAGCTCGAGTCATCTTCGCGGGAACGGGGCTCTGATACTAATTTGTCAGGCCTGGGAAACTCGTCGAAGCTTTATTGATCGAAAATGGAATTACAAGCAGAGTTTGTGCTCTACTTCACTCTACAATGCTCTCTCTCTCTCTCTGGTTTACAGAAGTGATGAAAAAGCCCGAGGAAGACGACGACCTTGCCTTATATAGGCTCGGCCTCGTCACCTCCACGTCAGCGTTGACTCCTTGTCAACGCTACTGACTCGACACACACGTAACCGTTTTCGGTTACGACCCTAACTACTTGGACTGGACGCGTAACAACTTCGATTGGGCTCTAACGGCCTATTGGGCCTGTGCGCTCTGGCTCAGGACTCTTGAGTTGCTCGGCTTCTAGAAGCTCCGAGTTGCTTCCTCGACTCTTCGTCTTCGCTTGCCACGTGTATGGCTATGTGGCTCGGTTTCCTCCACTTACCCAGAACGACGTCGCGCTGGTCTGCTTATTCCTGGTCTAATCTACGAGCTCCTGACAGAAACGTCAAAATCATTTGCAGGAGGATGAGGTTTTTGTATGCAATCTGCCATACGACACCAAGCCTGAATGGGTTCAAAACGTTTTTGGCGTTTTCGGTACTATCTCCTCATGCTCTGTTTTGAGTCGACCCAATCGTAGAGGGAATTTTTTTGGTTTGTCCGTTACAATTCCAAAGACGAGGCGATCCAGGCCGTTTCCAGTTTAAATGGATTCAAAATCAACGGCTTTTCGTTGTTTGTAGTTGTAGCCTGACGCCGGAAGGTCGCGCCGGCAACAAGGAACCTGAAACAGAGTACTGATTTAGCTGTTCAGAGTTCCAAAAAGCTCGTTGTGGGTACTGGTAGCTCTTCCACAAGCGATGTGGCGACTCGAATGGGTGACCTTGCCCTTCTCGGAGACTTGTGCTGGTTCAGCGGGTCCGGGTGAGATCGGTGATCCCGCTTTCCACGCCACTTCAAATTCAAATTCTGATTCTCTCTATCCGATCGAAAAGGGAGAGAATCGAGGCGATAAAGCTCGCGATTTGGTCGTCTCAGATTCCGGATTCGCAGGTCGTCAATCTCGCGAGGAAGGAGACGAAGATGGAAGGTTGGAGTCTGGGCCGTTGGTGGAGTATGGGCCGCCTGATAAATTTGGGCCAGTAATTGGGCTTGTGCTGAGCCCAATTAATTTTGAAGCAGTTGCTGATGGTGCGCAGGGTTCGGTTGCTGAACGGGAATCGCATGCCTTTGCTTCTACTGGGCTGGAGCCGGCTGGGCTAGTGATTGGGCCTGGCTTGAACCCAAACCAGTCCAATTCTATAGCTGTTACGTTTCTAGATACACAGACAGGATCTGTTGGTTTTAAGCCACCAATTTTCGGTTTGGGAACCAAAGTCACTGTTCAGGGTGATGACCGATCAGAGTCATCTCAATCGGTGGTTTTGAATGATTCATCCGGAAATCATCAGAGTAGTTCATGGAGGGAGGCTCTCCTTCAACCCCCAAAGAACAAGGGTCGCCATCCGAAGCAACCTTCTAGAGCTTCGAATCGTCAGAGTTGACCTCCTAAGTTCTTAGGGGATTACTACATTGTTTAAACCAAACCAGCACATTCTTTGAGTCGGGAGAGAGTTGTTAACCCTGTGGACATTGACAAGCAGGTCTTGCAGACTCAAGTTGCTCACAACAGATTCCGCTCAAGTTGCTTAGAAACACAAGCTGATCAATTAGCACATGCAGCTAAAGTTTTCAATGATCTGACCTTCACTTCGGAGGATGAAGAGTGGGTCACTGATGGCTGATTTAGTTGTTTTTTCGGGGATTGTTCCCGCAGCTCCCTATGAGAGCTCCTTTGTAATGGTTGCCTTTAGTTAGATTCTTCTTGAATCTGACTTTTTCCTTAATAAAAATTTTTCGAGCTTATCCAAATAAAAATATTGGAAAATTCAAATTTTGGTCAAACCCGAACTTTTCATCGACTAAATCCGATTTAATTTGGACTGCTGGAATTTAATTAAAGGAGAGTGGTCCCCACTAGGACACATGTCCTTAGTGGCTTGGAGGAAAAGAAAAGAGCCTTCAATGACCTTTTCACCCGCACTAGCTGTCCATAAAGGGGTAAGAACTAAAGAGTTTTTGGTCTTTTTCACCTCTAGGTCTTTTTAAGGCATTGGAAGACAACAAATCAGCTCATTTCCCCTTGTGGCAGCCGAATATTGATAGAGAGAGGAGGGCTTGGAGCTTCCATGGTGTCTTGAAGAAGAAGTAAGAGAAAATGAGGTCCTTTTGTGCCAATCTCTACCCAAAACTTCTCCAAAAACTCATCTTCTTCATCATCTCCTCCATCTAAAGGTATGTACATTATCACAATCTCTTTTCCTTTCATTTTAATTCATGGGTTTACTTGGGTTTTGCCTAAACTAGCTAGTTTTTGTTGTCCCTTGTGGTTATTGTTGTTAGTTGTTACTTTGATGAAGTAGAGGTTTGAGTTTTGTTGAAATCATTGGATTTTGATGGTTTTTGGATTGGAAATCTCTTGGGTATTTGTTGGTTTGTTGATTCCTACCATGGGTAGAGGAGGATTAGAGTTATTTGACTGTTTTTGGAGTTTTTAGAAGTGAAAAATGGAGGTTTTGCTGTAATTTTCGTGAAAAGGGAGTTGGAGGTTGAAGAAGGGCGAGTCTGCCTAGATCCGCCACGGATCCGTGACGGGTGGCATCACGGCTCTGTGACCCGATCGGTGGCAGACCAGTTTTGGTCCTATAAATCCTTTTTGGGTGTTTTTCGTTTATTTCGAAAGGTGTTTTTGAACCAAACGGTTGGGGTTTTCGAACTTAGATGCTTTCATATTGGTTAGTCTTTAATTAGAGTTTTAATTGTGATCCAAGACCTTGGACCCGAGCTCGACGAAGGAGGAGGCCTTGGGAACCACGCGAGAAGACGGAGAGGAAGCTAGCCCGGACGTCAACAGTTAGGAGTATTGTTCGTGGAAGACTTCGAGGTAGGGAAAATGCTAAACTCCTCTTTTAATTTAACGCTTTAGTATGCATATAGGATAATAATAACCGGAAAGGTCCTAGTTTGCATATAGGATGTGATTCACTAGAATAATCGCTTTTCAATTACAATAATAAACGGACGAGTCTAGTATGCATGTAGGATGTGATTCACTAGTTTAATCGCTTTCAATACTTGGGAAATTGTCGTGCTGGTAGAATGGCCATGACGATCCTTAGGATTGTTTGTGATTGTGTTCGATTGCCTCACATGTCGTGCTTGCTTAGTCTTTAGGTTAAGATAAGAGTCAAACTAAACTAGATAAATTGTGATGATTGTGATATGAATTGTTGATCCGTATTATGATTGATTGAATGAATGTTTGAATGTAAATTGATTGTGCCAAATGGTATGATCGGGTGAGTGATAGACCGATGGGACGTGGTTGGTAAGTATGCCGGTAAGTGTGATTGTTAATATGAGTTCTTTGTGGCGTGTTGTGGTAAGATTGTGAGTTGCTAAGCTATGGTTGTACTATGACTGTTTGGTATGTTACTCTCTTGTGTGTGATCTAAGAGGAGTTGTGTTCCGGTATGGTACCTACACCGAGAGGGTAAGCCGGTGTGGGGTAGTACCTAGGTCGATGACTTATGATCCGGTATGGTACCTACACCGAGGGGGTACGCCGGTGTGGGGTAGTACCTAAGCCGAGAAATTGACTTCAACCCGATGTGAATCCCGGGAAGACGTCCAGGCCGAAGGGAATTCTGGTACGACGCGAGATTGTTACCCTGCGGGGATGGTTACTTGTTGCTTCACCCCGAGTGTATGCGTCCTGCGGGAGCATTCCAGGGAGGTTATCCTGTTTCACCCCGATGATCTATGGTCCTTTGGGACATTTCCGAGAATCCCGACGATATGTGTCCCTTCAGGGATGTTTCCGGTAGCCCCGATGTATGTGTCTCCTCTGGACCGAGGGGAAATCAGACATGACACAATGACTGATTGTGGATCGGAGTATTGTGGTTTAAGTTATCGACGTGACGTTTAAATGCTCTCTCTTTAGTTGTTTTATCAAAGATTACACCGCCTTTCCTTAATCTTCTTGAGTTATTGTTTTACTTAAGCATTGAAATTCTTATTGTTCTCTATTTATAGCATCTTGTTGGTTAATCGTATTAATCGTAATTTGTGGCTAATTGTGCTAATTCAGTTTTTTATTACCAAAGTGGAGGTTTCTTTTACTTTATTATTTTCCCTACTGAGCGTAAGCTCACCCTTTTTTTTGTTTACTAGTTTGTACAGGCTTACTTGGTGAGTAGTTTCTAGAGGTGGGCTCGAGGCTCGGGAGCTTCTTGGAGAGTCCGGGTGGTGTTGGTGTTAGAGGCATACTTTACTATTTGTATTGAACCTTGTCGTTTCCGTTATTTTTGAGTTTCACTCATCTCTTTTACTGGATTATGTTTTATTCAAAACTTATTTATTCTTAGTTACTCTTTTATTGTCAATTATATCATCTTTTCCTCTCACGTCTCGAGTCCGGTCAAAATCGGATTTGGGGCGTGACAATCACTGTTGGAGTTTGGTCATTTGTAGTGTTGGTCGCCGACTGGTCTTTTCATCTTCTTCCCCTTTGCTTTAAGTGCTAGTTTTGTGTTCTATGCCAATCTTGATCTTATACGACATTATCATTTATTAATACATTGACACTACTATTATCATTTGTGAAATGTTAATAACGTGAATAATCGACTATTTCTAAGATCATCAAGTACGTGACTTGATAGTATAACTCTTAGAAGAAAAAAATTATTATTCCCATGATCCATGGTCTTACACTGATATAATAAGACTAGTATAATGTTGATTGATGATCATGTTTTACTGACCTTTCATATTGGATATGGAGTCAAATCATAGATTTCATTTAGGAAAATGGCATTGGATGACCCACTGTGAGAATACTACATAGGAATTGTCATGAGTATTTCTCAGTACCGTAATGTGGCTTAAGTCTTTTGACCTTATAGTTATCATGGTTTCTACATAGGTGGTGTGTGTCTTGACGCAATTCAACGTTGTCTTTAACCGGGTAACAATAAAGATTGTTGTTGGCACATAATTGTCTATATGAGAGATGTGGTTGATTGATAAGGGATTTGTCTCTCATATAAATATGAGCACATATCGTTTGGGCCCCTTGACTTTTTTTTGATCAGCAAAGCATATATAGATTAAAACCTCTTTAGAGGTTAAAAAGGAGTACAAGGCATGTCTACCTACAGATCATGCACAAAAAATTCTGAAATACAACAAACAACTTCCATGAAACATCAGGGTGTGAAAATGAAAACCCTCTAACCAGGGTATGAAAATGAAAACCCTCAATATTTTGTGTTATCTTTTTGATTAAATCCAAGCAATCCAAAAGAGAGTAAGCCTTTTGAGTAGTTGGGTTGTGATGAAATTGAGTTTTGTTGATCTGATATGTTGATTTGGTGATTTGTTGAGTTTGAAACCTGAGTGTCTGCAGATCGATTTGTTGAGGTGTTGTCAGAGGGATTGCTAACTGCAATTGCTTAATACCCTCCAACTTTTGTTGTGCTTAAAGAAGATCCGAAGGTGTTGTGAACCTCTTAACTTTGATGTAATTGAGACAGTCCTTGAATCCTATGCAGAAAATGCCAATAATGGAAAGGACCTCTTAGGCTTTAGTAACTTCAGTAACCTGTAGAGTACCAAGTGAACCTTGTATCTTTAGATGACTTTGCTGAGAATTGTTGATACATGATGCAAGAGAGCAGGAATGCAGGACTGAGAATGATTAGGAATCTAGTAGCAGCCATGAATCAATTGCTGCCCCTTGCTAAGTGAGATTGCGGAAATGCATGGCCATGCGAATCGATAATGAGTTATCATTTGTAGTTTACTTAAGATCAAGAAACATCGATCGAATAAAGTAAGGATGCCGATCTTTTTCCTTCTATTCGATCGATATATCGATGACAAAGGGATTAAGATATTAGCGGTAAGAGGTTAAGTCGAATTGACAATCATCATACACGTTTGGGTAGTCATAAACTCATAATGCCATGTTAGAGGCCAACTATGGCGTGTGGACGAAACAGGATGTTTGGGCCCACTGCCAAACGTGGTATGAGCCTACAGGGTCACACACAACAACAAGCCCAAAATCGAATTGAACTTTGGAAGTCCATTATGTGAATAAAATAATATTATATTTTATAGTATTTATTTATTCATTAACTCGTTTTTCAATTGCTAATATAATAAGATTACGTTAGGAAATTTACATGCAAAATGACTCTTGAACTCCGATATTTAAGGAGGTTACTTTTGCATGTCCACTGCTCCGAAAATGACTCCACTTGTCCACTTGTCCACTTTGAAAGCCCATGTGTTGGCATTTTCGAAATAAGATAGTGTGGTCATGTTTGGGAAAGGTAGTGCATGCAAACTAGAGAGAAATCATATTTGCTCTCAAGGTTGAGACGGAGAAAAACGAGAGAAAGAAAGAAGAAGTGTTCTTCATTTCGTTCTAGCACAAATTGATTTGGGGAAGGCTTGTTGGTGTGGATGTCGGTAGAGGATAGATTCTTTTGGAGATGTCTCAACTTCATCAAGCAACAGAATCGTTATTGGTCTCTGTCTCAAACCAAACACAAAACCGAGAGGTAATCTCCTTGAATTTTTCATTTGTCAGTTTACTCGGAATTACATGGGTCCAAAAGCATTTCTAGGGAAATTTTTTTAATTTCCACTGCGCGTTTTCGCACCATAGATTCCTACAGTGGTATCAGTGCCTCTTGTAATTCATTTAAACTGACCATGCAAGCTTGTTTGATGTATGAAGTTTCAGTTTTAAGAGGATGGTGTTGTTGCATGTTTGTTTGTAGGCCTAATATGTATAATTTAAACATGTTTGATCATCGGATTATACAACATGTGTTATAGTTATGAATTGCGGTTATGTAGATTAATTTCTAATGGGTTTCGCAGTTTTGAATTGTGTAGTAATATGTTATCAACAAGTGGCTTATTTCGCAATGTGATTGTAAAATGTTGAAGGTGTTGGTACCACACATGCATAGGTGCTGGTAGCATGCTTGTTCAGGTGTTGGTAGCACATATGCATAGGTGCTGGTAGCATGTTTATTCAGGAGTTCGTAGCACACATGCATAGGTACTGGTAGCATCCTTGTCGAGGTACTGATATTTTGTAATACTTTGTTATGAACAGATGGTTTAATTCATAATGCAATTGTAATTTGTTAAAGCGAATGGTGGTCATTCAAGTTGTTTTAAAACATATTCGAATATCATGAAATTAAATGGTTTGATTGATTCCGATGAGGTTTTTCCTTGGTAATTAAAATGCCTTGTTTAGTCTCTCTAGAAGCACTAAGGGAACGAGACTTGGCACGATATTGAGAAATAAACGGTGGGGAATTTTTGGCGTTTCTCCATCTTTGTCCCGTAAATAAGCCTTTGGACACCTTGGTAATACGGTCGCTACCCTCCAAAGAATTGATCGATTCCGGAACAAACAACAAACCAGAGTCGAACCCTTCATTGCCAACCGAGGAGGTGTGATAGAGGCCGAAATCGATTGGGCTCAGAGTCCACGGGAAGCTACTTCCTGTAGAACAAAGAATCCTCATTTACAGAATTTGTGCAGCCTGGCCCAATTAGCCCCTTAAGAACTAGGTCTCCAAACAACCAACACCTTGTCCAGCAAAAAATCAACGTTTACAATCAGGTCAGCCTGAAACGAACTTGAATCACACGATTATTCCAGAAGTACAGGGTTGGATTTTGGTGATTCGCTGGAGATTGGAACCGAAACATTAGGGAGATCCTTGGGAATCCGGTTTTTTGCATTAGACCCCGAAATTTCCTCCTCTATCATCGGATTCCCGATTCCCGATTCCTGATTCGTCAATATTGGTTCACTTTGGTCTTATGCATCGTATTTTTCTCATAGACGGTATTAGTGCACAACCACCATCTCAGGAGAATGAGGGACCATAAACTGTATGTTTATATATAATCATTTTAGGTATCAAAGAACCTAAATGTTGTCCAGTGTTAGTAGGGATTAAAGCGATACTTTGATCGATATTTTTTTTCTTATAAAAGAATATGATTGGAAAATAAGTAGATTTGTTCATCTAGGAATACATGATATTGAACAATTGAACTTCAATACTTAAGTATAACACTCAAAATCTGAAATAGATTATGGAGATTACTTTCTAACAACAAACCCTATATGGATACGATTTATCATCTAAAATTCTATACAAAAATCTAAATATTAATGGATTCACATGTAACCATATATGAGATATATCCATGCAAAGTTTGGATGTGATAGATTCAAGATAATTCTAGACAATTACACTAAATTATCTTATCTTATATGTGATGTCGTGTATGACTAGATATTATCATACACTTAAACAAATTTTCACACTTCAAAAATATTTTTTAAGGGTAAATTACAAATATCTACCCCAAACTTATAGCGTTTAACTGATACCTACTCTAAAGTTTTTTTTAACTGATATCTAGTCAGATGTTTAGTTATATAACAAATAGCCCAAACTATCAGCTAAAATGGCAAAATGGCCCTAAGTGATTTTTTAAATAATTTTTTAAAAATAAAAATGAAGTGATTTTTTTAAATAAAACTGAAGTGATTTAATAAGTATATATATATATATATATATATATAAAGTGATTTTTTTAATATTTTTTTAAAAATAATTAGTGAAGTGTAGTTGATGGTATTTTCGTCATTTTAGCTGACGATTTGGACTATTTGTTATATAACTAAACATCTGAGTAAGTATCAGTTAAAAAAACTTTAGGGTAAATATCAGTTAAATGCTACAAGTTTGGGGTAGGTATTTGTATTTTACCTTTTTTTAAAAACTAAATATAAGCTCTAACGAAGGGAAATGAAATATAATTGGAAACAAGAAAATCGATCAAAACGACATCAATAGTGTAGGGCAGTAACAAGGTGAGAATTTTCAACCAAGGTATTCAGTACCTAAATCCACCGGTTAACCGTAAAAACATAATTGGACAAACCCAACACCTCACCTTGTTTCCTCCAGATCTTTCCCAATATTTTGTCCACTTAATTTTTACTATTCCCTAAAAATTAAAGAAGATTATAAACAACCTCGTGTTTATTAATCCTTATGGTTTAGAACTAAGAAATCATAAACAAATAAGTATTCATGGTCATATTTTCAGGGACACAACTATTACTCATACAGAATGTTGGACTTATTTTCTGTTTTCATAGCTTACATATCCATATTATTTTGGTATGAACATTTTTCTGATAAGCTATTTGTCATTTTTCAAACAAAAACTAGAGTGTATATAACTGTATAAATAAGAGTAATTACCGATAGGCAATAGTTGCCACCATATTGTGTTGGTCAAGTGTGGATACTTTCCCGAAGTTTAAAAGTGTCTAATAAACTACCTTAAGTATTTATCATCGTCTGTTAGTTTTTAAGATAAATGACTATCCTACCCTTTACTATTCAAACAAACGAAAAAAATTCCATTCAAAAATAAAGAATAATTAAAAATAAACGAAGAACTCCGGCTTCTTCAACAAGAACTCTGAGAGCACCTACAGTGGATGGGTTCATATGAAAGAGTTCAGATTCAATATAGTAAATATGAACCCCTTGCAGATTCAGTTTTTCACAATGTGGGGTTCATAGTGCTTATTGGATGTTGACTGTATATTTAACAGTATTTTGCTGAATATATTAAATACCGAATTAAAATAGTAAATACTAAAGAAAATTAAAATTAATTAAAAAAATATATATTAATAATACAATAAAATATATTAAGTACATTAATTGTTCATGTTACAAGATAATTATTATAGAGAAAAGGCATGGAGAGTGGAACTTTGTCACTCGTCTAATACGTAATTCGCTACAAAGCGATCCCATATGTTCTCAGCAAGGTAGATTTGTTGGTGGGTGTTATCATTTCTCACCTCGTTTTGAACGGCCACGTGTTGTTGGTAGGATAAGGGCTCTCCCTGGTGCCATCATTCAGGTGGTGTCCAATCAGGTATGTCCGGAGGGGCGTCGTAATACCATTCTTCAACTCCTTGTTCGTATCGACCGTGTTCATCCTCTACAATCATATTGTGTAGAATAATACAAGTGTGCATGATATCAGCCAAAGACTGCATGCTCTAAATACGAGCAGGCTGGAAAATTATGTGTCGCCGTGCTTGGAGGACTCCAAAATCTACCTCAGGACCAGAGCACTCCTCAGCAAGGTTGGAGGACAATTCCCATGATAAGAATACTTCAGATAAGCCAATGAGAAGAATTGTTGGTTTTAACCGTGGAGGTTCGAAGTCTCAGTGCATTTCTGCTTTTGCGTAATTTGCAAGAAGCAGAAATGGTTTGGCTGGTGAGAAGTTACTTGCTGTCATAATCCTTTGTTAATTTAGGGCTATTAGTTTGTATCTCTGCCCCATTCCTGAATGGTTAGCTATGTCTGTGTATGTTAGTGTGTTGTGTATATATTTGCAGTTTGGGCTTCTGTAGTGGGATGGAGAATCGACTTCACAAATCAACTCCATGATGGGTAAATGTCGTCAACCAAATAATGTCGGTCGTATTGATGCCCGTTGATCTCGTACTCCATGGCATATTCACGACCGACAAGAGGGTCTTTGAATAAGTGGTAGGCATTAGGGACGTTGATGTCATTGTTCGAGCCATCCATTCCGAAAA
Organism: Erodium maritimum; assembly: GCA_963921825.1. Taxonomy (NCBI): domain Eukaryota; kingdom Viridiplantae; phylum Streptophyta; class Magnoliopsida; order Geraniales; family Geraniaceae; genus Erodium; species Erodium maritimum. The sequence goes on from OY997595.1 coordinate 9,493,368, forward strand.
ACAAATGTCATATCCACAAATCACGGGATGCTATCGCTTCCAGCATTACGGTTGGGCACCCATGGTGATCTCCCCGGCCAAAGGCTCCTTGCAACGTTGTTGGTATATTCTTCCACTCCCAATGCATGCAATCAAGACTCTCAATCATGTCGGGGAGCCCTTGCATGTATCTCGGTTCCAATAATCAGGTCAAGTCCTCCTCATTTGATTTACGCTCATACTCATCATAAAAACCTCAACAACAGCCTTGAAAAACTGTCGTAGACATTCGAGTATGGTACTTATCCCAAGTCGTAGGAATTCGTCCAAAAAATCAGTCGACCACCCGTACGTTAGCATTCGAATCGCGGCGGTATATTTTTGCTGCGTTGATAACCCTATGCGTCCAAGAGAGTTCGACTTCTGAACGAAGTAATCGTCATACTCCGCTACCTTTTTCATCACCCGAATAAAAAGTGGTAAGCTCATACGGTATCGACGCCTAAACATGTCGGGCCCATATGTGGGGCTCTCCACAAAATAATCATGCATTAGTCGCTCGTGGTGTTCGACGCGACTTTTGTTAATCTGTCGTTGGGAAGGTTCCCCACTTTCGAGCCTTCTCCTTATTATCTCGATCTTGGGTTGCATTTTTTTATCGCTTTCTTAGCCATTCTCTGTATTCGTTCCCCCATTTCACGAACGGAGGCTTCAAAATCTTCCATAGCTCGATCAAAAAAAAATTGTGGGTAGTGGAATTCGAGAGAAAATGTTTGAGATGTAAAGGATTTGTTGGTGGTTTGATGAATGTGATGGTATATTAATAGATGGAAAAATCGATACTTTTAATGTATTTTGAATTTTTTTTAATTAAAAGAAATATATTTTTGGCAACGATCTCCTTGCAACGCTAGCGCCACATGACGCATCATAATTGGTCGGTCGTGACTCTGCGAGTGGCGGTTCACGGATCTGATTCACGGTTTAGTTAATCGAAATTGCAAGAGTGCACGCCACAACGTGCGACTCGCTGTTCACAATTCACTAAATCGTGAACCGCGTGAGTGGATCGCGCGTTGTAGATGCTCTAACGAGCTTCTTCAGATATAGAAGTCCATAAACTCCGACGGCGGATCTACAACAACATAGAGCTCCCGAAGCAAACGAATCTAGGAGAAGACGAAGAGCTCGCAGGGCCAGGTCAGAGAATACGCAAGTAGATCCCGAAGGAAAATATATCTAGAGAACAAAGAAGAAATCGCATGGAGAACTTGGAGAAGACGAAGACAATGAGTCCAAATCGAAGCAAATATGGGCCAAAATCTGAGTTTGGAGAATAAGGTTTTCTATTTGTGTTCGCCTATGGCTTTAAGTTCGATCTTCGGCGATGACCTACGAAAACGAACAATGGAGAAGAGAATGGGGCAAATCGGAGCAGATCTAGTTCTAAATCAAAACTAGAAAAAAACAGGTCCGAGTTAGTGTTCGTGCCTGGGTTCGTGTTTGATTTGCTTTAGCGATGAGCTTCGATGATGATAGGATCGATTGGAGCACATTTAGGCCCTACTCAAAGCTCGGAGAAGACGACTTCATAGGTATTAGTTCGATCTACTCTATCAACGATTTGTGAAGACGAAGACCATAAAATATGATGATGTAGTTTTGTGTCCATGATAATTTAATCAAAAGAAATCAAACTGATATTTGAAGATTAAATTATAGTTTTATATTATCACAAAAGTATACCATAAAATATGATGAGGTAGTTTCGTGTCTATGAATATTTAATTAAAAAAACCAAACTGATAATTGAAGATTAAATTATAATTTTATATTATCACAAAACTATATTATAAAATATGATGAGGCAGTTTCGTGATTATGATTATTTAATTAAAAATATCAAACTGATAATTGAAGATTAAATTAAAATTTTATATTATCACAAAACTGTACCAGTCGATGCTACCCGATTGTACCTACACCAGATTGTGCTGCTAACTTTACATTGGATCCAGCAGGTCAGCTTTGTTTGGATGAGCAGTCTGATTACAGTTTACAGTGCTCTAAGAGCATGTACGATAGAAAGTTTTTGGGTGAGGCCTTGGCCCTGAGGCCCTTATGTTGACTGAACAAAAGTGAGGGAGTGAGAGTGCAGAAAAGTGGGTGTTTTGCAACAGAAATGACCTCTGAGGTCTTGGGAGTGCAGAACAGTGCTGACTGGATTATTATTTGATATTTTCCTGTTTTATTTAATTCGTTATCAGAAACCGTTTAAAATTTAAACAATTTTGGAAATAAATAATTAATAACAATAAATAATTCATAAATAAATTTAACACGAATAAAAATTAACTTTTTAATAATGGCAAAGAAATCAATAAAATATGTGTATGGAATAATATGGTCAACTATGTAATATTCATAGTAGTTGTTATAACGAAAAATCTTTGGATCGGACCGGATATAAATACACACAAAAATGATAATATGGTCAAATATATATTACATAAATATGTTATTTTATTTGAAATATCATCCAACACTAAATTATATAATATATAATCTATTAAAAAGAATATTTGATTTTAAATTTTAATATGCATTTCACTCCAAAATTAAAAGTATATCATATAAATTATAATAAAACATAGTAACAAAAACTCATCTAGCTCAATGGTAGAACCACATGGCTTTTAACCTTGAGGTTGAGGGTTCAAATCCCACCATTGACAAAAAAAAACGCGCGCATATGCCAGGTGTCGGCCCAAGATTGGGCCAGCGTGGGCCAAGGAGCGAGGAGCGCGTCTGCGAGCCCGGCCCGTGATTGAGGAGCGAGGGGCGAGGCCCGAGGAACGAGCCCGCTGTTTCAGGGACGCGGACCGCGCGAAAACCAGCCCACAACGGAACGAGCCGCGGTCCGCGGACCGAGCGCACGCGGGCCGGGGTGCGAGGGCCGGCCCGTTGTTCATGCTCTAAGAGAAGGTACTTTGATATCGATATGCTATCAAGTGAGTTCTTCTTCTTACTGTACTATTTACTTTGCTTTCCATGTAAAAAGGACCTCTAAGTGTGAGAGTAATTATGGTTTGCTAATCATGTTTCCATGTGAAATGCAGCTAAAGAATGAAGCTCGAGCGATAAGGACAAGCCACCTAAATCAGGACACTTCCAATCAAGTAGGGGACCAAATTAACACCCTATTTGTCCTAAACTTTGGCCTGCAACCATATATGTTAACTGGGCAATACCCTCTTGCCTTGTTGTTTATGGAATACTATGACGTCTTTTGGATCCAACCATCATTATCCGTGAAGATCGGGGAAAGATATTAACTAGCTTTCCTCCCTATACACCTCCGTGCATAAAATATTCCTTAGAACAGTTCCAATGGTCGTTGTAGCGTCGTAGTTTGGGTGTCGTTGCAGGCCCTATCACGGCTCGTTACCACAACGTATTTTCGTTGGAACCGTGATTTGGTGTGTCATCGCAACGAGTCGCCTCAGGATCCTGTCACGGCGCTGCGAGCCGTCGTTGGCCCAACAACTAGTCGACGGGCTTGTCCCACGCTGACATGTGACGCCGACTGAATAATGAGTCAAACCATTATACCAAACCACTATACAGGTTTGTTATTAGAGATGTAGTGATTAGAGGTAGTAGGTTGGAGGAGAGAGAACGTCAAAAATGACTCAAACCACTGCGCAGTGATTTGTCATTCGAGATGTTATTAGAACATTTGTTGTGGGTCGACTATCCCAACATTTTCTCCTTCCCGTCTATAAATCTGTCGACGCATAGATTCAACAAAATTCTTCTTTCTCTCCTCTTCTTTTTCTCTCTTTTTTCTCGGTTTTTTTCCTCCGACTGATCGGCGTCAACCTCTACACCTACCCAACCAAGAACCGCTCCCAATTTTCTTACAAAATAGACTCTAAAGAATCGATCTCCATGCATCAAATATTCCTAACAATGTAAAACAATAAATTGCAGTGCAGTATCGTCTTCCATTTGAAAATTCCCTCCTCCTCCGGGCCCTTAGAAGACGAGTCACATGGTTTCTGGTTGAGAATTGATGCCCAATCTGCCCCACTTCATTTATTTCATAACACGATTGCTATATGCATGTAAGCAATCAATTGTTTTATCTTTTTCCTCTCTTCGAACCAAAATTTAAGGCCTGCCTGTTTCGTGTACATTGCAGATTCTGATATTAATTCGCTCACAAGGCTCGACCATGATCTGTCAAGGCTCGACCACGAATGTATTGCATTTGTGCATGTCGATGCGATATAATTATTTAACACAACTATAAAACATGTCATGTGAGTGATTTAGTGTTGTTACATCATGTCACGGAAATGAAAACGATCTGATTTTGGAACAGGTGGAACAATTTGTTTTGTTTTGTTTAGGGAACTAATCATATTTAGCAAAGAGACCCAACAGTGCAATACAACAAGTGATTTTTGATCAACCAAATTGAAATTGGAATTAAAATTAAAAGATGTCGAGAACCTCTGAGATTTGGGCGTTGCAGAGTGGACAATTCCCTCTCTGAGCAAAGAGCTCTCTGGAACACAGCCTACAAAATGTATGTCCGCACGGGATAAAAGCCGCGCCTCTATGCCTCACCATGCACACGCAGCACTTCTGATCCGCCGCCGGCGCGGCCAACCCACCTTCTTCCTCCGCCTCCTCCTCGTCTCCGGCGTTGTACCTCGCCCTCTCCGTCGTCTCCTCCAGCAACTCCATCAGCGACATCCTCGCCGGCTGGTCTCCCTCAATCGTCGGCGCAGGTTCTTCTCGAGCCGCCTCCTGAGCCGCCGCGGCTTCCCTCGCCGACAGGTTCCTCTCGTCGTTCAGCGCCTCCACCAGCCGGCGGGAGCTTCCCGGCTCGGTGGGGTCCAGCAGCATGTGCTCCTCCAGGCGCATCGTGGACCCGCGGCGCGAGAAGGATAGGCTCGCATCGGAAGTGGATTCCCCGGAGGCGGGGTTTCCGGGGCGGCGATCGGAGCCGGTTGTGTCGGTAATGTTGTTTGGGCGGTGGATGTCGGAGGAGGTCAAGACGGCGCCGCTCCGTTTCAGCAGCAGGAGACGGTCCTTGATGGCTTTCCAGGTCTTCTTCTCCTTGTCAAGCTGATTCTGATTCTGATGGTGAGAATTGAGGCCGGAACTGGGCTCCGGGACTCGCATGACGTCGTGGAGGGTACGGTTGATCTGAGTCTGCGCGGTGGCGACTCGCTTCTCACTCATCAGTATGTCGCTGAGGGTCAGTCCGGCGAGCGAGTCGACTCGCCGGCGATTCTCGTTCTCCTCTCTGACCCTCAAAAAGTCCCCGAGATTGAACGAGTCCACGGCCGACATTTCTACTTCCTTGGCCGCTAATCAAGCTTCACCAGCGAAGGAACAAGACCACCTTCATTCATAATCTCCAACTTAGCAAAACGAACCCACTATAAAACACAGAAAATTTTCTCGAGAAAAATAAAAAGGGCAGGAAGATTTCTAGAAAACAGAAGCAGGACCAGACTTTTTCTCGGGAAAATTCAAAAATTACGGCAGTAGTTGAAGAATTAGAAACTTCATTTTCGTTGGGTCCAGAGAATACACTAAATTAATGAAACTTTCTCGGGAAAAACGAAGCTGATTTCTCAGATCTAAGAAACGAGATGAACAGTGACAAAAGCAATAAACATTGGATACCTTATCGATTACCTCGCTCCGTAGAAGATGAGCGGATCTGAGACCTCCAGACCTGCAACTATGATCAGCTGAAGCAGAACCAGACCCACAAACACAATGTAGCAGCAAGCAGAGACCAATTTCAGTTTCAGTGAAGACGACGGTGGAGATTCATTGAATGATTGAGCTTGAGGACTAAGACGGAGAGAAAATAATGGTCAACGCTCGGACATGTACTGCCTTAGGTTCTACGCTTCGCATCCGAATCTCTCTGGATTTGCGTTTCTCTGAGACTGAGAATGGGGAAAAAAATGGTTTCTTCTGTAACTTCTCTGTGGCAGAGTTGAGAGTCTTTGTGGGGACTTTATTGCATCCTTTCTTCCTCTTCACACACTGTTTCGGGATTCACAATTTTACCAAAATACCCCCGTGTCAACATTAGCTCATAAGTCATAACCATCATTTTTTCCCAATATAGTCATGTAATCTATTTTTGGAACAGTAGTAAACATATATCTTGTAATTGTATAATAAATTTTTGGGAAATTTATTTTAAGAGCAGCTTCAACAGTCGTGTCTACGCGTCGTGTCTGGCGTAGGCACGGCCCAGACACGACGCGTAGACACGACTTGTCGTGTCTGGAAGCCGTGTCTGCGGGGGCGTGGCTACGAGTCGTGGCTGCTTCTGGCAACGACCGGGGGGGGTCGTGTCTGGCGCCAACGGCTAGTCGGCTGGCCAGTCACGACCCGGCACGTGGCGACGCCGACCCCAAAAAATCCCTAAATTCTTCTATAAATATAGATCCACCCCCAACTCAAATTTTACCCTCTCTTCACTTGTTTTTAGCTTTCCTTCCTCTATTCCTCATCAAATTCTCTCCAAAAAAAATTCCTACACTCGTTATGGACCCGAATGAAACCCTCCAATCCCTTGCCGACTCCATGGATGATGAAGACGTGAGTTCTCACCACACCGAAGAGGACTACTTGGCCAACTACTCCTCATTTTCCCAACTCCTCCAATCGGGGCACTCAACGCCGCTTCCTCCATACACCCCGCCGACCCAATGGCCAGAGTCCCAAGTGAAACCTTCCCAATTCGTTCCGGCCACCCAACCTTGCCAGTCAGCTCTGACGCAAGCGAGGAGGAGGAAGGGGAAGGCGGCGGCATCTGCAGATCAACGGTCGAGACCACTTCCGCGACCGAAGTGGACCGCCAAGGAGGAGACCAGATTGGCACGAGTGTGGCTGAACAATTCGCTCGACCCCATCAACGGGAAGAACCAGAAGAATGACAAGTACTGGCAAAAGGTGCATGTCGAGTACGAGGCGGTTAGACCGGCAGAGGACCCACCTCAGGCGTGGATGGCGTGCAAGGACCATTGGCATAAGGTTAAAGGCTTCATCACCAAGTTCCAGGAGAAGTACACCCAATATGAGAACACGGTGACAAGCGGGAGGAACGAAGTTGACGTCCTGGCAGGCGCTGAAGCGGCGTACTTGAAGGAGGAAAAGCATGTGTTCAAATTCAAGCATATGTGGCTCATCGTGAGGGGGCAACCGAAGTTTTTCACAAAAAACGTTCCAGAATGTGACATCCCCGACCTTGACCTCAACCTCGATGCCGACAGTGATGGAAGCAAGCGGACGAGGATGGACGAGTCTCGCACTTGTGGAGACGACTTCGACCACGAGTTGAACTCGTTTATCACCGAGGATCGTCCGATCGGGCAGAAGAGAGCCAAGGCCAGGGCTCGAGGCAAAGCCCAATCCTCCCAGTCAGCGGCGTCCGGGCTACCTCCCGAGCAAATGCAGTTCCTCGACACTTTTTCCCAAAGGAAAGAGACACAGTTAGAGGGCAGAAGGGCGATGCAGAAGGAGATCATGGACACCTTGAACGCAGTTCTTCGCCAAGACATCACCAACATGGGCGCGGATGAAAGGGCGTCTCGTTCCTCGCTCATTCAAAGCCTCGGGAAGCGTTTGGAGTTCTTGGGTTAGCCAAGACTTCAATTTATTTTTACTTTTTTAAATTTATGTTTTCTTAATGTACTTTGCGTTTTCTTAATAAAAGTTTAATCTAGTTGTTTTAATGTACTTTGTGTGTTATTAAAAAAAATCAACTTTTTATCGAATTATCGGAGCCTCAGGGAGCGTGCTAGGGTTACTATTTGAAATAGTAACCCTAGGTCGTGGCAGTCGTGCCGACCCCGACCCCGACCCCTCCTATAAATACCCTCAACCCCCTCCTCATTTCTCACACCTCTCAAATTCTCTCTCTCACATTTCTCTCATTTTCTAGCATTTCCTCTTATTTTTCTCTCAAGTCGATATGTCTACTTGGGCAACCGGGCCTATTTGGTCACTAGAGGAGGAAATACATTTGGTGGTCAATTGGCTCACCCACTACGAGCCCGGGGGTCAGTATTGGCATGGTCTATACGTTGCTTACGTATAAACCGGGAACGATGATTGGCCACCACGGACAGAGAAGCAAGTGAAGGACCACTTCCAGAAGATGAGCAAGAAGTGCAAGTGGTTTGATAAAAAAATTCCGGGAAAAAATGGCCGACCCTAGGAGAGGGGCAACGGATGACGAAATATATGCCGCGACCGTTTCTGATTATGAAGGGGAACATGGGCTGTGGAATAAACGTCTCGTGTGGGAGATGCTCAAGGACGATGCGAGGTGGCGTTTACATATTAGTAGAAATAGGAATTAGTTTAATCGTATTTTCATAATTATGTTTTAAATTATCTACATATGTATTAGCGTTTAAATATTATGTAATGTTTTTGTGGTATGAAATAAAATTAGTATTTAAAATGTGGGATGCTTTTTTAATTAACTAAAACTGTGTAGACACTACTCCTGACACTGCGTAGACACTACCATTGGAGGAGCAGTGTCTGGAAGCAGTGTCTGGAAGCCAAAAACAATGGTTAGACACTGCACAGTGTCTAACCATTGGAGATGCTCTAAGAAGCCTAGAATTCAAATTTATAAAGACATATAAATAATTTATGATTCATTCTTCTTTTTTTGAATAACCGATATAGTTTGATTAATTTGAATTGAAAAAAATCGTAACGATTATATAGAAGTGGAATGAAATAACAAGGACGAGATATTGTTTCGTTGACAAGTGAAACACGAAGCATATAGCTAGATGTCTGGTAAGCCCAGTAAGGAAGGTGGGGTGGTTCCCTGTTCAAACGGTGAGTATTGCGAAGTTTTCATATTGTTTTCCTCGTCTCGACTTCGGGTAACCTGTTGTGTCTAAATAGTTGCCCAAAGAGTAAGATAGGGAAATGAGGAGGCATATGAAAAGGTGGGGCATGTTCGATGGAGGCCGGGGTGTTGCTCCTCATTGACACCTTATGACGCCATAAGGCTTTCATGATGACTGATGAGATTGCTTTGCAGACCTTTCTTTCTTTCAGGTTGATCCAAAAATCATTCTTAGATCAATGTGTACTTTCTTGTCTTAGTGGTTCTGGTCGTGGTCTCCCTAATCCTTCTATTGCATGGGGTATGAGTTTCCTCCTTGCTGTTTAGGATGTGGATCACAATGTTCCTCTGGACGCTCCTAGAATATGAAGTGTCGTTGACTGTAGCGGCTCTCTTGGCGCTTGGGTTCATGTCGGTTTGTCATGTCCATGGTGACCCAGATACGCATGATAGTAGGATTATCCTCCGCCCCCTCCTCGTGGTGTCGACTCTCGCATTTTCCTCCCTGGTTCACTTCCACCAATTTTGATGGGAACATATCGTTGTCCATGGTCCTTGGTCGGAGGGGGGTGGCTGAGGGTATCGTCCTCGATGGAGGTGGTCAGGGTTGAGGTGATCCATGGTCCAAGATATAGGCTCTTCATGCATTCCCTGTGAATGGTGTCGGCTTAAGGGGATACCAATATCTCATTTACATGGGTGTCCTTTCAAGGAGCCATGATGATCGTCCCACATCAAGGGTGATCCCCACTAGTGATCATTCTCGTACTCATCCTGGTCGCGACGGGGCATCGGTGATGGATGTCCTCCTACCAAGAATGGGAGCCCTTGGAAAACAAGTTCCAATCCATCCTTATCTTGATGGAACCACCGAGGAAAGGTGGGCGTCAATGGCTGATCACGGTAGTAGTTGGGATAGTGCATGATCGACGATGCATCCCAACACATAAGGGATCGTCCCGAGGGGATTCTCATGGAATTCGTCTTCAATAGTATTCCATCTTCTTCTGGTTTAAGTGAGAACCTAAGGACGGGTCATAAGTAGAGAGTTCCATACTAGTGGTTGATACCTCGGCGTGGAAGCGATCCGGTGGTTTAAGGTGGGATACGGTGTGTCTCGAGCGGAGGAGATCCAAGGTCCCCATCTCGTTGGTCGTGTTGGTGAACGACGCAAATAGTGGCGTGAGTCTAGGGCAACCATGGTTTTGGGGGTAACGGTGAAGCCATGGTGATCGGGGAAGGGAACGACTGACGAAGAGAGCTTGTCGAGAGAAGAAAAACACTAGATGTCACGCCCCAAATCCGGTTTTGACCGGACTCGAGACATGAACTAAGAATAATATTAATAAAAACAATTTTAAAAGAAAGAAACTTCAAAATGATAATCCAAACAATAGTTCTGACGATACGAGTCAACAACTCGAAAACCAAGTAATAAAGGTGTTTAATAACAAGAGGAAAGTACGTCTCTAGACCATACAAAACCAAGACTCTCGCTAGCTCCCAAGCTCCGAGACGTCCTGTAAAGACCGGATAATTTATTATGTTTTAAATTATTGTTTGGAACGTCGTGGGTTGGAGAACGGATTGAATTTTGGATCGAATTCAAAAAAAGGAAGAAAAAAAAGGGGGAAACGGGCCTGGGCTGACCTGGTGCACGCGTTGGGCCGAGCCCGGCCAGGCCCGGTCAAGCAAACCAGGCCCAACACGCCAGCCCAACCCACTCGGCCTTCGCCAACCCTAACGCGACCCCTCGCCTCCTCACTTCTTCGCACACAAACCGAGGACGCCTCCCTCTCCTTCCTCCCGAGCCTCTCCTTCGTTCTCTCTCTCTCTCTCGAAGCTCGCCGGAGCACCAAACCCACCGCCTGAGTCATCTTCCTCCACCTCGACCTTCACTCGCCACCAGACATCGCCCCGTGCAAGAAACCGCGCTCTCCTTTCCCCTCTTCTTCCCCGAGTCACCTCGAACCAGCGCCGCCGTAACCCCGAGCTTTTCCGCGACTGCTACAAGCGAAATCTGCGATGGTGAGCCACCTTCTTGGCTTATTTCACCACCTTCGTCGATCCTTCACCGAGAATCGCGAGCGTATGGGCTCGTTTTGAGCTGAGCTCGACCGAAGAAGCACGCCGAGCTTCCCGAGCTCCAGTTCTACCGCTCCCGTGACCGGCGAAGCCCCTCACCGTCAGATCTAGACGGAGAACCGCACCAGCAACCTCCCTCACTCTTCTTCTTCCCCTGACGCCTTTTCCGCCATCAAGAACCCATACCAAGTCTCATGCCACCGCCGCCGCCGGAGCTGAAACCCTAGCTCCGCCGTCTCCTTCGAACCTGACTTGGACTTGGGCCTCAGATCTGGATCTGGGACCGGACTTGATCTGGATCTGGGCCTGGACCTGATCTGGATCTGGATCCTGGACTCGGGTCTGGATCCGGGTCTGTGTCGGTTCGGGTCTAGACTCGGATCCGGGTCGGATTCGGGTCCGAGTTTCGGACTCGGGTCGGATCCGGGTCAGATCAGTTAATTAAATTAATTAATTAAAAGTTTGGACTAAAATCATATAGAATTAAAGGACTGAATTGATAATTAGAGGACTGTTACGGATTGGACCGGGACTGATCACTGTCCTCTTTTTGTTAAACCCAGGCTTTTACCCCGAGCGAGGAGAAGACCAGAGTAGGCACGGACGTCAGCAGCTAGGCAATCCAGATAGAGACTGAGAGGTAGGGATTACCTCGAAACCTTATTTAATTACGGACGCACTAGAATGCATATAGGGAAACCTAATAACCGGATAAATAACTAGTATGCATATAAGATGTGATTAACTAGAGTAGCTTTATAAACTGCGAACGACCTACGAGCCATGTCGTGTCGTAGGTGTTGGTATGCCGTGCTGGTAGAATCAGGCCATGTCGTGCCTATAGGATTGGTTGATGATTGTATTTGATAGTGTTTTATGTGTTGTTTGAACGATTAATAAATAACAAACATGAAAACGAGTAGAGTTGAACTTGGCGATTCATATTAGTGACTTGAGTGGCTTTTTCCTGTTTATATGATATGTTGAACTGGGGATGTTGGGGAACGAATACCGGTTAAGCTGGTGGGGTTACCACGTTGAGTGTGGTTTCGGTAAGTGATGGTAAGTGCGTGATGGTTGTGTAAGTTGTTGAGAACGTGATTATGACTGTGAGTGTGATTGTGATTGTTCTGGTGATACCTGTTTGAGTTGTGCCCGAGAGGTGTGTCGTACCTTCCGGCGCGCGATTGGTAAAGTGTGAGGCTTGTGTGTGCTTTACATTCCGACCGAGAGTCGGTAAAACGCTGTGTCCCGCGAAGAGGTTGTGATACCTGTTTGAGTTGTGCCCGAGAGGTGTGTCGTATCTTCCAGCGCGCGATTGGTAAAGTGTGAGGCTTGTGTGTGCTTTGGGTTACATGAGAAAGGTGGTTTCCCTACATTCTGACCGAGAGTCGGTAAAACGCTGTGTCCCGCGAAGAGGTGGTTTCCCTACCTTCCGACTAGCACTCGGTAAAACGTTGTGTTGTGTGCCGCGAGAGACCAGGCCGCAAAGAGGCGATTTCCCTCCCTTCCGTCGATCGGTAAAACGTTGTGTTCCGCGATGAGGTCGGCCGCCTATCCCGACTTTGTGTTGGGGAAGTTGCGTGCGGCTACGTCGGGCCGAACGGGTTGCTCCCGAGACCGTGCGATGGTTACGAGTTGTGTGTTTGAAAATGTTTTGGATTGAACGAGTGTTGTTGTGTTTATGGCTATGGGTGTCTCAATTGGATTGTTCCCGGCGATGTGTGCCTTGGTATTGTGGTTGGTGTTGAGTTAAAGTTGGTACGGTTGGATTGGTGAGTGTCAGGTTAAAAAGGGGTTTTGTCTTTTGATTGACTTAAGCGTCGCGTCGTTGTATCAAACCTTTTTAATCAACTTTAAATTGTGAAATAGCTTTCTTGTAAATCTGTTTTGAGATGGTTCTCATGGGTTTTTCCCTACTGAGCGTCAAGCTCACCCCTTACCGTGTTTTCTACAAGTATTACTTATGGTTTGGAGTAGAGGGTACGCAGAGCTTGGGAGCTAGCGGAGGCCCGGGTTTATTTTTATGTTTCGTAGAGACGTACCGTTATTTTTGGACTATTGTATTTGACTGAGCTTAAGACTCAGGGTTTGAACTTCCTATTGATCTATATTATTTCGTCTTTAGCAGTTATCTTTTATCTTCTTTTAACTGTTTTATTTAATTTCACTAAGTCACGTCTCGGGACCGGTCAATACCGGATTTGGGGCGTGACACGTCCTTTAGATCAAATCCTGCTCAAAACCTGTAGAACAGTAAAGGAGAAGGGTGAGCTTTCGCTCAGTAGGAAAAAGTAGTTAAGCCGATGAGCTATCCGCTCACCACCACGAGTAACCGTCCGATTAGGGCATACTAGTAAGCACAGTAACTATGAATCAATTAAACACGTAACCCAAGATAACGCTTGACCTTCACTCGGGTGCAACCCGTAAATCAACCTCAACACTGAACCGAACTCATACCACTTTTCTCAACTATGCCCTTAACCACTAACACCTAATCAAGTCTCATTGGACAACGACCACAGTTATCTCACAACCGACCACACGTGCGAACTCGCACGACAATACACTAGACTCAGGTAAATCTGTATTTCAAGTCACAGCAGATCACATAGCATGCATAAGCAGTCACATCAGTCAACACGGATCAACACACAGAGTAATATCATAAATAATCACTGCCACCTGTGGTATTCCAGAGCAATGCATCGACTCATCAACAGCCCGACTTATCACGTCGTCCGAACTCACATCGGCCTGGACATCTTCCCGGAACACGGCTCCTCGGGGTAACTCATATATAGCGGACCGGAATCCTCCGTCGGTCGGGTATATCTTCCCGGAACACACAGTATCGGGTACAACTCACATCACACATATCATCCTGGGGTACGGTGAAAACATTGCTCTAAAATACCCTCCTCGGCTCTAGATCCCCTGTACCGTAATCACACATGCAGCACAGGTATCACACCGGAACCAAATCCTCGGCCTAGATATCCTATACCGGAATCCTCCACGGCATAGATATCATACCGGAAGCCTCAGTCTAGATATCTATATCAGAACCACCATCGATATAGATATCGGAACGGAACACACCGGCTCGGAACATATCGTGACAGAACTGGCACAACATCCACCACGATATCGGACCGGAATAACATCATCAAACATCTCATACTGAACGTACCATCGGGCTAGATATCCTATACCGGAATCCTCCTTCGGTATAGGTATCATACCGGAACACATCATCGGTCTAGATATCCTATACCTGAATCCTCCGTCGGCATAGGCATCCTACCGGAGCACACAATATATCATTACCAAAAAAACTTACCGAAAACACATCACATCGGTCTATCAATCACACGGTCATATCACAAGGCAGTAGTTCACGTCATACCAAACATATCATACCAGAGATATCATACCTACATATCATACCGAGCATATCATATCAGATCGTCGATTCAACAACGGATATACCACATATCAAGCATTACAAGTCATCAATCACCACAACACATCCAACACGCAATCCTACGAGCCCAACCAGGGACCCACATGTGACACTACAGCACGACAATTCCCAAACCTACGGGCACGACCTGGCCCATAAGTTATCCCTCATGTACACGACTACACTCGTTCCTCACATCCTACGTGCAATTCTACAATTATATCATTTGTTCGTAACCTACATGCATACTAGTAACTTTCCGCAATTAAACCGGTATTCGCTACTTTTCCCTACCTCAATCGCTATCCAAACGCTTAGTCGACGCGAGCCACCTAGTAGCCTCCTCTGCCGTGCTCGGGACCAACGTCTAAGATCACAAGTCAATACGATAATTAATGCTAATTCAAGTGTGGTTTAAAGAGAGAAATACCCCAAACTAACCCCCAATTGCTCAACTTGTCAAAATGGGCTCGGAAGGCCCATTTTGCACGGAATCGGGAAAACGTCCCTCGGGACTCCGAAAATTTCCCTTTTTGTCTCTATCATTCCTAATTAAAATTACTTGTTCCAACACACTTGACGGAATCAAATTCCGAGGTCCGAGCGTTCTAAAATCGCAATTAAAGTTTATAATCGCATTTTCTGAATATCACGAATCACTTCCATACTTTGTTCCGGGCGTGAAATTATCGACCCGGGGTTCACCCAAGACCGCCCAAGCATGGCACAACCAAACCCCGGCCATGTGGGCCCCACGGCCACACATTGCCGTGGGTGACGGACCGGACCGGGCCGGTCACGGCTCCGTGTCCCTCTGACCATGGCCGGTAAATCTCCTCTCCGGTGGCCGGACTCCGGCGAACATCCGGTCGCCGGAAAAATACCTCCTTTCTCCCAACAAGTTCTAGATTCTCCACAACTCCATTGTTAAGCCTTAAAACCTCAAAATTAACCTCAACAACTCCAAAAACTTCAAACCCAAAGTGAGTTTCATCCAAATAACCATAAACCCAATTGATTTCCAACAACTCTTTCACTTTCCTTCCACAAATCCTTCATTTAACCAACAAAACCCCAAACCCATAAAGCCTAAGTCTTGTTCATGCACTTTCTACCAAACCCACAACTAGAAAATTAACAAAAGGTAAGTTAAGTGCTTGAATACCTTAGAGAATGGGTAGATGATGAAGAAAATGGGGGTTTTGGGGTAGAAATCAAGTGAAAGGAGACACTTTTCTTCTCTTATTCTCCTTTCTTCTTCTTCAAGCTATGGAGGTTTCAAGCTTCCTCTTTCTCTCTCTATAGGATTCATCCAATGTGAGAATTGTGCTGAAAATTGCCCAAAAGTGGTCCTTATCCTAAAGGTAGAAATGTCTCTTTCGTCCTTTAACCTCTCTCTTTTTTGTCCACAAGTGGGGACCATATGGTCTTTTCTCACCCTTTTCTTCCCCTCCAAGCCATCATGGACATGTGTCCATGTGGGGTCCACCTCAACCCAAAATATCTCAGCTCAAGTTAAATTAATTCGTTAATACTCCTAATTAGACCTAGTTTGACCCGGGTTTGACTTTTTCGCAAAAGTAGTCATCTGAAAGGAAACGACCCAACTAAGCTAATCGTAACGACGGCTAAGCTTTTTGGGTCCCGGAAGGGTCCTGCATGACTCCCGGATCCATCGGTTGACTTTTCCAGTAGAAAGTCAACTTTCCCCAAAATTCACTGGTTCGACCGGTGTCGACCCGGGGCGGTTCTTACACTAGAGCTTCGATATTTTTTTATGATTGATTCATACAATCGTGTATAAGTAATCTTGACCAAAACTAATAATGACATGTATTTTTTTTGCGGCGCTCTCTAGGGTAGGTCCTTCTCCGACGATGAAGATTAGACGCCAGCCTCGAGCACAATTTTCGGTCACTCTACAACGACTCCTATGCAGAGAGATCATGCTAGTTTTGTCATTCCCTACACCGCACCCAACCCCAGAGTAGCTTCGTTGATCCAGAGGTTCGAGACACGCTCATTCGCTGCAGATCAAGCTGCTTCTGCCTCTGCATCTCGAACTCGATCCCGTGAGGAGGACCCGCGCAAGCTTTTCGTCTCCAATTTCCCAAAGCTAGCCAAGGAACCATGGCTCTTCAAACTTTTCTCTGATTATGGAGGGATTTCTGGTATATACCTCAACAAACGTTCAGTTTTGAAGGGTCGACCTTTCTGCTTCATTCACGTTGACTCTCACGAGATTTGCCAACGGATGATCAAAGCCCTCAACGGCAAACGATTCTCGGGCAGAAGGCTACTAGTGGTCCAGGCCTGGATGGACCCTCGGCGCCGTCACCGCTCTTCCTGGAAACCATCTCCCGAAACAGAGCATGCTCATCCCAAGGGAGAACCTACCCTTCCCGGTCCTATTTCTTCGGTTTCCGGCAAGAAGGTGGAGAGTTTGAAAAAGTTTGCCCTCTCTAGTGCGATTGGTATAGCGCACTCGTCTTCCTCCAAGGAAGCTTTGCTCGAAGCTCTTTCGATCGCCGGTCTGACTCACATTGATTTAAAAAGCTCTGGAAATAGGATCTATATGATCTCCTCTTCTAAATCAGACATGGACTGGTCTTCTTTAGCTCCCTGGTTCGACGTTGTCCGTCATACCGGCGAGCTCCTCACTCAAGCGGGCTTTTTTCAATGGATATCGATTTCGGGGCTTCCTATTCAAGGCTGGGGCTTCGAGAATTTCCAGCTGATTGGAAATGCATTGGGTACAGTCTTACAGGTCTTGCAGAAGGATTTCGAGGGGCTCTTCATTATGGTTCATCGCAAGACCCTTTTGTCTCCTTTTCAAGTCAATTTTTGCTTAGATGAAGCTTGTTTTGATCTAATGGCAGAACCTGTATCCGTTCATCTGGTTCCCTTGCCCAAGCCGCGGCCGGCACCTTCCTCGTCGTCTTCGGATACGGCGTCCTATCCGGTCAGCCCGGGTTCTTCGGCGCGTGTGTTTTCAAATTCAAATGAGAATCCGGATAGATCGCCCTTATCCGATCAAGGTTTCCAGGATTACGAGGATTCTTTCTTGGGTGTTGGTAGTCTCGTGGTTGTCCCTGACTCTTCCTTGGGCTTATCGGTAGTACCTTTGAACGCAAAGCCCATCAATTCGAGTAGACCTGGTTTGCGTGTGCCGCAAGGAACCTCCCCTGTTTCGGAGAAACGCAAGTCTCACTCCGGCAAAGCGTTCTTCGTCTCCGGCCCTTCCAAGCTCCCTCCCTCGTCTTCCAATAGGTGGGATTATGTCAAAAAACTTGGCTTTAAGGCTTTGGCGATTGGTGGAGATGTGAAAGAACAGTTCGAGAACTTGGAAGCGGAGATCCCTGGTAAGCTCTTAATTGAAGACCGTGAGTTCTCCGATCATGTCCCTGTTAATAGTGGAGGTTTGATCTCTCGTGTCACATCCTCTGCCTCCTCTCGCTCTGATTGAGCAATGAAGCTCCTCTCATGGAACGTGAGAGGAGCAAACTCTCCTCACAAGAGGAGGGATATCAGGCGTGTTCTTCTTGCGCTTCGTCCTGATTTTGTGTTGATTCAGGAGACAAAGGTTGATGACATTACTTCTAGCTTCCTTCGAGACTGTGGCTTGTTTCTAGGTTGGGAATTTTGCTTCATTCCTGCAGATGGGGCTTCGGGTGGAATTTTATCGGCATGGAAGTGCTCTGTGTTTCGTCTCTCTTCCTCCAGACCCATTGGTTCTGCTTTGTTTTGGTCGGGTTTGCGTCTCCCCTCAGGCTCTGTTATTTCTGTTATAAACGTATATGGCCCATCTTCTTCAGCAGAGCGTAGCTCTCTTTGGGAGCTTCTAATCCAGGACAGAGAGCTTTTTGGTGATATTGTTTTCACAGGTGGGGATTTTAACTCGGTTCTAAACTCAGACAAGCGTCGAAACACGTCCACCTCTCCCACGGATTGTGCTCTGTTCTCCGAGTTCATCCTGGGTATGGAACTGGTCGACCTTCCTCTCTATGGGGCTCGTTTCACCTGGTACGAAGGTGGATCAAAAGTCTCCCGTTTGGACCTCTTCTTGACTTCCCCTACAAGAGCGCTTCTCTTCTTGAACCTAGAGCAGCTCGGGCACCATCGTCTCTCTCAGACCATCGCCCTGTTTCCCTTTCTTCTTCAGATGTGAATTGAGGCCCCAAGCCCATGCGTTTCTTAAATGCATGGGTGGAACACAAGCATTTTATCTCTGACGTTCGTTCCTACTGGGACTCCTACCAGTGCCAAGGTTCTGCAAGCTATGTGTTATGGTACAAATTGAAAAGGTTGAGGTCCGACTTACACAGATGGGGCTTTGAGGTCTTTGGATGGGTTGATAGGGAAGTCGAGGCGCTGGAAACTGAACTCAATTCCTTTGATGATGCTTTGGATAGTAGAGATTTGTCTGAAGCCGAGTGTGTCTCACGTTCTTTGCTTCAGGTTTCTTTGATCCGCAAGAAAAAGGTACTCGCAAGAATTTGGAGTCAAAAGGCCCGCTTGAAAATGGCATAAGCAAGGGGATGTTTGCTTCTGCTTCTATCACAAAATAGCAAATCTGAGAGCTGCTAGGAATAAAATCTTATTCCTTCTATCAGGTTCGGTCTCTCTCTCAGATATTGTTGAGTTAAAAGATCATGTTGCAGAACACTTTAGGCTTCGTTTCGCAAGACCTATTGGTACTCAAGTCCCGCTTCCTCGGCTTCCTTTTGCTCGTTTATCTGGTTTTCAGGCATGCTTTTTGGAAGAGCCTTTTTCTGTTAATGAGATTTATGCAGGTATTTGTGATTGTGGCTCTGAGAAAGCCCCGGGCCCTGATGGTTTTTCTATGCTTTTTTATAAATCTTGCTGGGACATTATCAAGGTCGACTTGATCAGGTTCTTTACGGATTTCCACGCTTCAGGGACTATTGGGAAGGGACTTAACTCCACTTTTCTCACCTTGATTCCCAAGATTCCCAACGCTGACATAATCGTGTTTCATCTTTGTCGGCTTTGAGGGGATTAGGCAGAAGACATTGGTGGAAGTCTTGGGTTAAGGTAGCTTACCTTTGCCTTTGGAATATCTGGCTTTAGCGTAATGCAGTAGTTTTCAGGCAGCAACTGGAGCCCGTGAATGTAGTTATTTCCAAGATCCATCTTCATAGTTTCAGCATTTGTAAGATGGCAGGAGACTTGTTGGAGGAGTCCAACTTTAACACTTGGTTGGTCGCCCCTCGCTCTTGTTTGGTCTCTTGATCGTGGTTGTTTTTGGGTTGTTTTCTGTCTTAGAAGGTTATTTGGGAAAAAATTTCCTTCAGCTGTGTAATATGTAATTCCAAAGCTATGAATAAAACCATCATTTATAAAAAAAAATGACATGTAAATTATCTCTGACCAAAATTTTAGATATTACATTGAATATTTCCAAATTTTGACTCTTTTTTTTAAAAAAAAACAAGGTAAAACTTTCAATAGTGGAGGTGGCTAAGCACAAATTTTCAGAGACAAGCCCTTGAAACAAAGAATATAGTATGAGACCTCGTCATAGGCAGGTTTACCGACGCTTTATGCCATGAAAATAAAATATATTAGGAAACATATGAAACAATGTAGGAAACAACGAAGAATAACCGTTAGGCACTGTATAATAGACACAAGGAGTTAAAGACCATAATGGGTGGTTTTCTTGAGCTATTAGGACACCATGTGTTGTCTCTCCCTGTGGAGGTTGCCCAGGGGGACTAACTGGTATCGACATAGGATAGTCCTTCAGCTCGTTGTCCTATACCGATTCGAATGCCTCATAACTCATGGCGAGGTTGTTGAGCAGACATCGCTTGAACCTCTAGAATATAATATTACACGTTGATATTTTTATCTTTAAATCGATACAGATCATAGATTTGAAATCATATTCTACTATAATTTTATGTCGTTTATTTTAATGTAACGGTTTTATCCTTTAATCTATATCTATCTATAAAAGTATAATAAACATGATGTTTCCCCACATTTTGCGAAAAGTAAATTTGTGATCCAACGTGAATTACTTCCTTTTTTTCTCTCTCGTGGCAGTTATTTGCCCTGTTTTCTTTCCCAATCCAAGCGATGGTATCCTCTTTCCTATTATATTGGTTCCCAACATTCGGTTCTCGGTAGAGAGCCATTGCACGATATGTAAATAGAATACAAAATCGCCGTTTTAAAATTCTACTATTATAATTGAATTTTGTTATCTTACGAGCTAATCAAATTTTAAGATTTTTGTTTTTCACTTTTAAAATTTTAAAATACAAAATTTTCCTTTTAAAATATTGTGAATAAAAGCTACGAGAAAATAAAATTTTGGGTCCAAAATTTGTTACGATTTGAAAATAAGAACATGAAGTTAAAAAAAAATAAACAGTACTTATTCATTTGTTTTTTACAAATCGAAATCCAACTTCAGAAAAAAAAAATGTTTTGATTTAATCAAAGATAATGTAACACTTTTATATGTCTAATCTTATACATTAGATGGATGCTGTAAGTCTGTAATTTTTAAGATTTTCGAGGAGCAAATCTCTCTGATCTATCCACCTCATGTCTCTCGCAACAAGGCCCACCGCCAATCGTAAAGATCGTCTCCTCTACCATGCGCCACTACACTATCCATCTTCATCCATTGTCATCTTATATTAGGAACTTCATGGCTTCACCCACATCCCATCCATGGAATCAGAACACTACCACCATTCTGGTAAGGGGTTGGAACGATAAGATCTAGAGGCACGTGTGCAGTTCTCGAGAATCAATATCGAACCCTATCGTACCATTGTTAGTCTTAGTGCCCGTAGTTCAATCCTAAATGTCCAAATGCATGTATCATCGTTAGCAATAAAATTAAAGCGGCTTTATATTACTTATGTGTTGGAGTAATATATCGATGTGTGCTCTGATCTATGCCCACCACGCGAATAGAACCATAGATCGAGATAGATCACACTCGATGGGTCCCTAGTCAACAAAGCTTCACTAGAAGCGACTAGTATGAAAGATGGCTCTTTATGGCTTACGTTCTGTTAGTCATTGGAATGAGATTCCGGAGTCTGATCATAGATATCATGTGGGACATGATATTGGACGACCCGCCCTGAATATGTGCCATAGATTAAGTCATGAACATATCCAGTGTTGTAGCTTGTCATGTATCCTTAGACCAAGGAGTCTTTGTGATCGCTATGTAGTCAACAACTGAGTTTGACCTGAGCCTAACGTTGTCCGTAACAGGGCTTCCATAACGGCCAGGATTGGCTTAGGGACGGGCTACATGAGTGACACGAAAGGCGGCTAAGGGATTTATCCCTCATACTGAGGTATGGGAAAGATATCGGTTCTCGGCCGCTTGATCGAGAGTGACTGAAAGAATAGCATGGCCATGCACATGATACTGGGTATCATATCTTCAGTCATCTCACATATCAAGGAACGATGATTGAGAATAATAAGGATGACGGCTCTATGCCTTATCTCAATCAGGATATCGGAGATAAAAGGATAATGACAGGGACGACGGAAAGGTTAGAATCGACAGGGTCGATTCGTTATGTAGTGTCAGGCAATACTAAAGTCTCGTTAATTGCCACTTAAATAGGATCAAGTAAAATGGGATTTTACGTTGATCTATTGACATGCATAAACCTAAGGGTCACACCAGAGGATGAAACTCATTGACACATTTATGGAGAATGGCCAAAAGGGAGTTGTCTCGGGACATGACCAAAACTGGGTTTTGGGTCATGTGCCCGTAAGTGAATAGGACTTTACGGATCGAGACAAGGCTTGGAGTCTTGGGATTGATCGCGTCAGATAATGTTGGACATTTCCGGTATGGAAGGCATGGAGGCGATGAGCGAATCACGGGACCTCGTTGGAAATGGCCATGGGCCATGTTCCAAGAGGCCCATGAAAGGCCCATGCAACCAAGGCCCATGGAACTAATTAATCAAGTCTTGATTAATTAGTACTAAGTAAGCAAGACAAGGATTAAGGTGTTGGTGATTCACCACCTAACCCAATCTTGTCTTGCCATACTTTGTCCTATTTACACCTTACTTGACACCATACTTGTCCCATGCCTTTAGTTGGACAAGAATGGGTTTTGTTATGTTTAAGTCATCTTTTTCAACATAACAAACACTAGACAAGAATAGGAAACACAACTTCTCTCCCCCTTCCCTTGCAATTTCGGGTTTGGCAAGTTCCCACCTCCATTTTTGTGTTCTTGAGTCCTCAAAGAGAAGAACTATGTGGCTTTGATTCCCATGTGGATACGTAGGCGTCTTGGAGACTCAAGCCAATCATCCGTTAACCGGTGTTCTTGTTTTGGTAAGAAATAGTGCTGAATTTTTCTCTTGTGAATCCATTCTTTGTTAGTTGTTTCACGGTTTAATCGTCTCTTGGTTTTCATTGATTTTCCGCTGCGAGTTGGTTCATCTCCAACCATACCTCGAGACCCAACAGTGGTATCAGAGCCGTGCTACCTTCGGGATTCACAAGACGGTGTTCAAAGTTTCGGTTTTGCTTGAAAGTTTCGTTTTTGGCATGTTGTTTTGCTAAATTGTTTGATAACATGTTTTAAATTCTTGTTTATGGATTTAATGCATGTAAAATGAATTTTTGAAAATTATTTCAAATCTGGAAATTTTGAATTTTTATTTTATTTTTCGGGTCTCGGGAGCGGGACTCTCGGGGAGCCGAAACCGGGACCGAACGGGGCTCCGTTGGACGGAGCTAGGCCAAGCATGACCATTGGATGGTTGATATGCCAAGGCTAAATCGTTTTGTTAGTTATGACGAGTTTGGAACCGTCATGACGAACTCGAAGATCAAATGTTCAAAAGTTTCATTTTTGAACGGTTTCGATAAACCGAGCATCAAAAAATTTCGAAACTTGGCTATTAATTAAAACCGGAAAATCACATGATGTTTGATAACATGCTTGTTTGATAACACGATGTGTGATGTGATGTTGTCATGGTGTACATAATAGCCCCGAGCTTGATTTAATTATTTATCGCTTTTCACGGCCTGCGAGCCGTTAGAGTTAGCATGTAATTATTCTTTCAAGGTGTGGTCGTCGAACCACTTGTTTGTAATATTTATTTATTCCCGACCTGTGAGTCGTGTATTAAATTGTAATATTTTACTCAAGACGAAGAAAGGGCGAAAAGGTCATTTGGTGGCTTTTCGGGTGTTGGCATCGGCTTGGAGTCGGTGGAGCTCAAGAAGCTAGTGGGAGTTAGTTTAGGGGGCTATTATGTGCACATTTATCGCTTTATGCTTGGTTTAGTTTATGCATGATTAATTCTATGTGTTTTAGAATTGCATGCTTAACTTTATTTACCGAGCATATCACCTCACATGCAAAGATAAAATTGGAATTTTAATCCTTGTGTGTGAGCCCTTAGAATCGTCATTACATTGGATGTAGTTGACGGGTTCGAAGGAAGAATTACATTGGATGTAATTTGAGGCATCATTGCATTTGGAATGTAGTTGATGTGCTCATCGCATCTAGGATGTGTCAAAGTTTTAAACACAACCGGACAAGTAAAAGCGGGTCATGTCCGATACCTCCCAATTATCAACACCTTACTACCTCCCCGTCCTATGGGTGTCGTGCGCATTAACGGAGCATCCATGGGAAAGCGGGGTAGTAGGTTTGGACGACATATGTGGGTGTCGTGCGCATTAGCGGAGCACCTACATAGTGACGGGCCATAGTTGAAAATTGGTGGACCCGACTACGATTCTCAGCCTGAGGTTGAGCTAGGGTAACAGATAGGGTAAGCCGTGTACATAAGTACATACCCTAGCCAAGAGTCACATTGGATGTGATTGGATGGAGTCCTACCTACATAGCTCGATTAAGTGGTGAGCATTAGTTCAGCTTAATCGAGTGAATCAAGGATCTTGGTTTCAGATTCTAAAGGTTTAGAATCGATTGTTGGTGTTTAAGCTTGATCTTCATAAAATTTATTCAGTTTACTGATTGAATTTTATCTATTGTAGATCAAATGGCAAATTCAGCGAACATTAATAGTTTGTCATTAAAAACCATTCTTGACAGGGTCAAGCTAAATGGGACAAACTATTTGGACTGGTACAGAATTTTGAGGATAGTCCTCAAGTATGAACGCAAAGAATATGTCCTTGACAAGGCTGTCTCTAAGACCATATCAGAGTTACATGAAGTGTCATTAATTGCTGAGAAGAATATATCAGGGATCTGGGATCCAAGGATATTCTGATGGTCAACAAGGGAATTGGAAGTGGCAAGGGCGGGGCCCATGCGCACTTGGCAGGAAAGATGAGACACATGAGAATGTCTGCTTCTACTGCCAATAGTCTGGTCATTGGAACCGGGATTATAGGAAGTTCACGGCTGATCTGAAGAAGGGCAGTGGGACTGCGCCTTCATCAAATAACGTGGATGATCTGAAGAAGGGCAGTAGGACTGCGCCTTCATCAGGAAACCTGGATGATCTAAGGAAGGGCGGTGGGACCGTGCCTTCATCCGGTATTAACTCTATAGAGCTACATCTCTCTACTTCCAAAGATTCATGGGTATTAGATACCAGGACTGAATCTCACACATGCACTTATATATGGTGGCTGAAAGTAGGAGAGGTTTGGAAAGCACGAAGTGGACCTCAGAGTTGTGGCAACTGCTGTAGGATCCATGAGTCTTGCTTTGCCAAGAGGCCTTGTCTTAGTACTGTATAATGTATATTGCATACCTACTTTTAGTAGGAATATTATATTTGTATCCGTGTTTGACAAGGAAGGATATAATGTTAATATTGGAAATGGAGTTTTCAATGTTCTATGCAATGATATGTTTTATACCAGTACTGACTTGGTTGGAGGATTGTACATATTAGATATGGGTAACAATGCCTCAAGTTCTATATATTCCGTTAATACCAAGAGGTCTAAATCCAACGATTTAAACCTAACTCTGTTATGGCACTGTCATTTATGTCGCATAAACAAGAAGCACCTATCAGCACTTCAGAAGTGCGGACTTTCAGGTTCATTCGAATTCCATTCGATCGATAGGTGCAAGGTTTGTTTGATGGCCAAAATGACTAAAGTGCCCTTTTATCGATCGCGATGAAAGGGCGGGTGAATTATTGGGGCTGATACACTCGAATGTGTGTAGACCAATAACTTCACTTGCCAGGAGGGGTTTTAGCTACTTTATCACATTTACTGATGATTACAGTAAATATGGTTATGTCTATTCGCTGAGACATAAGTCTGAAGCTTTTGATAAATTCAAAGAGTTTAAGATTAAAGTAGAAAAGCAGTTGGACAAAGGTATTAAGGCACTTCGATTGGATCGAGGTGCAAAATACTTGACCACAGAGTTATTAGATCATCTAAAAGAGAATGGGATCCTTTTGGAATTGACTCCTCTTGGGACACTGTAGATGAAAGGTGTAGCCAAACGGAGAAATCGGACATTGTTAGACAATGGTCCGTTCCATTATTAGTTGGACTGATCTCCCAATCTCTTTCTGGGATTATGCTCTAGAGACGACCGCATTCATAGTGAATCGGGCTTCGACGAAGGGTGTGGAAGGGACACCATTTTAAAATGATATGGGATGATGCCCGCTTTGTCCTTCCTAAAGATTTGTGGTTGCGAGGCTTATGTGAAACATTTGGTTTCGACTAAGCTCGAACCAAGATCTGAGATATGCACCTTCGTGTGGTATCCCAAAGCAACAAGGGGATACTACTTCTACAATCCCAGTGAGAACATGGTGTTCGTCGCATGGGGTGGGGTCTTAATGGAAAAGAAGTTTTGTTTCCAAAGACGTCATTGGAAGGACTGTGCATCTCGAAGAAATTCAGGATGGTACAGATCTGTCTAAACCAATTGACAACCCAGTAGAAAGGAGGCAGAGATTGTCGTAGAGTGAGAACCAATTCCTGTTACAATTCCGGAAGGTCCAAGGCGATTTGAAAGGGTCAATCTTCCACCTCCAAGATATGGTATCCGGAGGTGACAATGAAGTCATGGTGGATCACGATGATCCAGCCACCTTTCAAGAGTTTGTGGATGGGCCCGACTCCGAGTTATGGCTGGGAGCCATGAGGGAGGAAATGCAATCCATGTCGGACAACCGAGTCTGGGAACCGGTTGATCCCATCAATGGTTTTAGGACCATCGGATGCAAATGGATCTTCAAGGTGAAGATGGACATGGATGACATCCCTCTGACCTACAAAGCTCAACTGGTGGCGAAAGGTTATAGGCAGATCCAATGGATTGACTATGAGGAAACCTTCTCCCTAGTGGCTATGGTCAAAATCGATCCAAATTCTTCTTGACATAACTGCGTATCATAATTACGAGATATGGCAAGTGGATGTCAAAACCGCTTTCCTAAATGGAAATTTGACTGAATACGTTTGTATGTCTCGGCCCAAAGGTTTTGATGATCCGAAGAATAAGGGAAAGATTTATAAGTTGTTGAAATCCATTTATGGATTGGAACGAACTTCTCGGAATTGGATCCTTCGTTTTGATGAAGCTGTAATTGGATTTGGCTTAATCAAGAACGAGGATGAATCTTACGTTTATAAGAAGGCTAGTGGGAGCAAGATTACCTTTCTGGTTCTCATTGAAAACGACATCCCAACCTTGCACGAGACTAAAGCTTGGTTGAGGAAGTGTTTTTCAACAAAGGACTTAGGCGATGCTTCTTATATCTTAAGGATTAAGATATGTAGAGATCGCACCAAGAGGGTCTTGGATTTAAGTCAGGGAACCTATGTGAACAAGGCATTGAGTAGGTTCTTAATGCTCGATTCAAAGAAAGGACTCTTACCCACTAGTCATGGCATTCATCTCAGCAAGACTCAGTGTCCTAAGACACCTGATGAGCTGAAAAGGATGATAAGAATCCCATGTACCTAGGGGCAGGATCGATCATAAATGCCATGACATGTACGAGACCGGACGTTTCGTAAGCCTTATGTTGTACCAGTAGACATCAGTCTAACCCGAGGGAAAGATGATGCTGAACTAGTCGTCGAAGGATGAGTAGACGCTAGTTTTCCAAGACAAATCCAGATGACTTTAGAAGTCAATCAGGATATGTGTTTACGCTGAAGGGCAGAGCTTTAGCTGGGAGAGCGTAAAGCAAGATACCACTGCCGAATCTACGACAGAGGCCAAGTACATGGATGCTGCAGAGGCAGCTAAGGAGGCTATGTGGATTTGGAAATTCACGGCAGGGTTGGGTGTAATCAAAAACCCATCCAGCCCGGTGAATCCATTTTGCGACAACACAAGGGCCATTGCACAAGCTAAAAGCCCAGATCGCATAACAAATCCAAACATGTATTGCGGCGTATCCACCTCATCAGAGAAATACTGAACTGAGGTGAAGTGAAGATAACCTATATTGCAACAGATGATAACATAGCCAACCCTTTGACTAAGGCAGTGTCGCTGCCTGAACATGTTAGACATGTAAAGTCAATGGGGACATATTGGAGTTTAGATTGGAACTAGGGCAAGTGGGAGATTGTTAGTCTTAGTGCCCGTAGTTCAATCCTAAATGTCCAAATGCATGTATCATCGTTAGCAATAAAATTAAAGCGGCTTTATATTACTTATGTGTTGGAGTAATATATCGATGTGTGCTCTGATCTATGCCCACCACGCGAATAGAACCATAGATCGAGATAGATCACACTCGATGGGTCCCTAGTCAACAAAGCTTCACTAGAAGCGACTAGTATGAAAGATGGCTCTTTATGGCTTACGTTCTGTTAGTCATTGGAATGAGATTCCGGAGTCTGATCATAGATATCATGTGGGACATGATATTGGACGACCCGCCCTGAATATGTGCCATAGATTAAGTCATGAACATATCCAGTGTTGTAGCTTGTCATGTATCCTTAGACCAAGGAGTCTTTGTGATCGCTATGTAGTCAACAACTGAGTTTGACCTGAGCCTAACGTTGTCCGTAACAGGGCTTCCATAACGGCCAGGATTGGCTTAGGGACGGGCTACATGAGTGACACGAAAGGCGGCTAAGGGATTTATCCCTCATACTGAGGTATGGGAAAGATATCGGTTCTCGGCCGCTTGATCGAGAGTGACTGAAAGAATAGCATGGCCATGCACATGATACTGGGTATCATATCTTCAGTCATCTCACATATCAAGGAACGATGATTGAGAATAATAAGGATGACGGCTCTATGCCTTATCTCAATCAGGATATCGGAGATAAAAGGATAATGACAGGGACGACGGAAAGGTTAGAATCGACAGGGTCGATTCGTTATGTAGTGTCAGGCAATACTAAAGTCTCGTTAGTTGCCACTTAAATAGGATCAAGTAAAATGGGATTTTACGTTGATCTATTGACATGCATAAACCTAAGGGTCACACCAGAGGATGAAACTCATTGACACATTTATGGAGAATGGCCAAAAGGGAGTTGTCTCGGGACATGACCAAAACTGGGTTTTGGGTCATGTGCCCGTAAGTGAATAGGACTTTACGGATCGAGACAAGGCTTGGAGTCTTGGGATTGATCGCGTCAGATAATGTTGGACATTTCCGGTATGGAAGGCATGGAGGCGATGAGTGAATCACGGGACCTCGTTGGAAATGGCCATGTGCCATGTTCCAAGAGGCCCATGAAAGGCCCATGCAACCAAGGCCCATGGAACTAATTAATCAAGTCTTGATTAATTAGTACTAAGTAAGCAAGACAAGGATTAAGGTGTTGGTGATTCACCACCTAACCCAATCTTGTCTTGCCATACTTTGTCCTATTTACACCTTACTTGACACCATACTTGTCCCATGCCTTTAGTTGGACAAGAATGGGTTTTGTTATGTTTAAGTCATCTTTTTCAACATAACAAACACTAGACAAGAATAGGAAACACAACTTCTCTCCCCCTTCCCTTGCAATTTCGGGTTTGGCAAGTTCCCACCTCCATTTTTGTGTTCTTGAGTCCTCAAAGAGAAGAACTACGTGGCTTTGATTCCCATGTGGATACGTAGGCGTCTTGGAGACTCAAGCCAATCATCCGTTAACCGGTGTTCTTGTTTTGGTAAGAAATAGTGCTGAATTTTTCTCTTGTGAATCCATTCTTTGTTAGTTGTTTCACGGTTTAATCGTCTCTTGGTTTTCATTGATTTTCCGCTGCGAGTTGGTTCATCTCCAACCATACCTCGAGACCCAACAACCAGGACCACCCCTACCACTAGTTCCGCTGCCATGGCCTCCAACAATACTCCAGCCACTACCACTATCAGCATGGTCATTCTCTCCCCAACTTGGATCTTCAAAGATTGGCGTCACCACTAAGATCATCACCCCACCCAACCAATTTTTTAGGGATTGATCCTTGGCCGCCGAACCACAACTATCCTTGGGATAACGAGACGGACCCCAACATTAAGATTGATCTGATCCAACTTCATTGGGAACTCATCATGAGGGTCCCTCAGCCCCCCGACCCGTATTTTGAGGAGTTGGAAAATGGTCGGCCCTACGGTATGGCCGACCATGGAAGAAGATGGGGTCACCGCTAGATTGGGGACATCAACACACGGGACAAGAAAGTCACGGTGATCAGGAATTGTCGCCTGAAGCCCCCCCCCCCCCCCCCCCCCCAATTTACCGTTCTAAACATTGAAGCATGGGACCAATGGTCGGGCATAATGAAGGGGACGATCACATGAACCATAAAGGAGGACCTAGGAATCAAACTCCCGACGGCTGGAGCAACTATACTCGATGATAAGGGGGAACAAAAACCACCCCCGACGTCCTCCCCTGATCCATGCATCAATGCCTTAGGTCATATCTGAAACCTCAACTGATGGTGTGATCATACACGGTTCGGATCATACCATACAACGGGGGGCGTATAATGAGGTGTACAAGGGAGACCCCACATGAAGGTCGGGGGACTAACTATCTCGGAACAAGAACATGCGATGTTTGCGGAGCAACCTCGCCAAGGAAAATGAGAGGCCCCATATGCAACGCAATGTGTGTGTGGACACACACTCTACCCTTCTATGTTCGGCGAGAACCTAACACCTTGATCCCCCCTATCTCCTAGTGTTCTCCCTGACTACCCGTGCACCCCACGTACTCCCATAATATATATCCACGTGCATCAGGTTGAGTCAGGAAAGGTGCTGCCATCTTTCGGTATCTCCTCAACCGCATGACTCTACTTCATTTTTTTCACCCTTGGTTTAGCCGGTATTCGGTTACATGGCTGAATGTTCCACACCTACGGGTTAGAACAATGCCTCACCCTTTTGATTTTTATGAACTTTATTTTATCCTTAATAGCGATGATCTACTTCTACTTTGGTTTTTGTATCAATAAAATATTCCACTGTATGCTAAAAAAAAGATGGATGATGCAAAATTCATGTGAGTTAAATATAACATAAGAAGTCCCCAATGGGACAACTGAACGATCAAGTCTCAAACTTCAATGTAAGAGGTCTTGAAGTCGACCCAGTCTGGGAAAATAATTGTATTTATCGCATGTTTATGTGCACTTGTTGTACTTATTGGTACGCAATGTGTTGCGCTCCATGGAGTCTACCTAGCGAGTTTAGAATTTGTTACCTTGTACATACAAATATCGTAATATATATCATCAAGTTGATATATAATATATGATACATTGATTCCTCTCTCTCCCTCTCTCATAAGAATAAGAGTTGCACATATTAAAATCTTAAGCCTCCATTTCTCTCTCAAGCCCCCGCCACCCCTTATTCTCCCCTCTTATTCTATTGTGACGTCGACCGCCTCCTTCTTTATATGGATGTCGCCGACTCTCTTTCCCTTCCTCTCTTTTCTTTCTCCTTCCCTCTCTTCTTTTTCTTTTCTCCTTCCACCCCCTTCTTGCCCGCGACCCAACTGTGCCCGTTCGAGCCCACCCTGGCCCGCCTCCACCCTTCCCTTACCTCGCTTGAGTCGAGACCTACAACCGCCCGCTATCGATCTAGTTGCCCTTCATCGTCGTGCACGCCTCTACTAGGGTAGTCATGCGGCTGGCTAGGCTAGAGTGTCCCCTTTTGTTTCATTGCCCTACACCTTGCTCTGGTCGTGCCTCGTCGTCCTTCACTGTCTGTACCCCGCCGCCCTCCACTATTCGTCTCACCGCCATCCGAGTCACTATTTTGCTTCTGTCGTACCTTGGTGATGTCGTTGGTTTACTATTGTCGTTGTACCGTATGGATGTGTAAGTGGCCTATCTTTTGTGCCACCTTATTATCGTTTTCCCTCTGGGACTCCCTGATATTGTGCGTCCCTGCACAGCTCTCCTTAATCCTCTACCTCAATGGTAAGGCTTTTAAGTCTTGGTTAAATCGATGTTTATCACAACAGGTCAAGAAAAACCCTCGAAAGGACTTTGAAAACCTTGTCTTTGCTTAGTTGTACTAATATAATGAGTTCAGTTATCATGTTCATGTATTTTCCTCCTAATTGTTTATATGAGTGTTGTTTAGCCTAAAACATTGCTACACCTGTCAATTGATGAGGATCCCGGGCATATCCCCGACTTTTTAAGTGTATTACTAGTTATATATGTTTGGTTGGCACTATTATTTTTAGCGAAAGTTGCAATTTTATAAATGTTTGTATCAGAACATCGATGTGCGACAGGGAACATGCTCCCGGGCTAATAAGGTCAAATAGAAAGAGCAATGGCTCACTGAACCTTTTTTCACTAAAACCACCACAGACGGTATTTAAACGCATATAGGAAATGATAGAATACGGGGGATGAGAAGGTGGTACTGGAATTCCTGCTCCAAAAATTGGCCAAGGAACTCAACAGTAGTGGTGGGAGGCAATACATGAATTAGGGTTCCCTCCCTGAAAAAATCATTGATTCTTTGTTCCCTAGGCATTGATCATGCAAATACAAACTCAAATAAAGTAAATAGGACCTATTCGATCAGCCATGTCCATACTAATGAAAGAGGACAAGGCGGTTGCGGCGGTGGAGGCCAAGGAGAAGGACACCGACTGCGGCTTCAGGGACGTCTCTAGATATGGCAGCGACATCACAGACGGCGGCAGCTTCAACGACGACGGCCTCAAAGACGGAAACTCTCGGAGTTGTAGAGGAGGGACCGAAACAGGTAGGGAGACGATGCGTTGGTGTCGGAAGAAGGTCAACGCCGTGGTGGCTAAAGACGGCTCGAACGAAACCCTAGTAGAGAAAATCTCCGTAGGATCCCTAAAGAGGGTGATAGGGAAAGGATGTATAGAGGAGAGAAGTATAACCATGGCATGACTCATAGTTAAACAATGACCATAGTCATGGCTTTTGGGTGTTGCGACAGAGAACTCCTGAGGTTTAGAGAGAGCTTTTTTCCTTCTATTGTTTTTTTTGCACCCACGTTCGGTTTGCACTGTTAATGAGAAGTAACGATACGTTTTCAAAAAAAAGAGTTGCACCTATTAACAAGTGATATATTTTTTTTAAACGAGTAATCGGGGAAGCGCATTAATGCAAGAAATAAACCATATAAGGTAGGGCGTACAAGCCCTGAGTTCCATATATGTGTCGTGGTTACCCGTAGGCAACCCGGCGATCATGGACTCGTAGAAAAATACTGCTACTGCTCGCAGATACTAACTTAGAACATCCCCTTACCGACATCTCAAAAGTACGAAATTAAAAACCTAAAACCCAAATCTTAAAACAATACATGACTCGAAGCCAAACTAACTAAACTAACCAACCTAACGAACCATACAAGTCCTTATTGAAATAGAAAGCGTAAAAGCGGAGAAACCTACAATGATGCCCTCATGTCTTCCTCCTTATGCTAGGATGTCGTGGAGAATTGCACCCCCTTACCCACCCCCCGGATCCCAAACCCACTTGCCGACGACGATGACAATTATGGCGACGAGTGGTGGTCAGCGTCGATGTGAGAAGAAGGGAGACGGACTAGGGTTTTTCCCTTTGGTGGCTAGGGTTTTCCCCTCGGTCGGTGGCTTCCAGATCGGAGTGGCCACAAGAAATAGTAACGAGCAGAGCCACACGTAGAGGTGAAGAGGCTGGCGAGGAACCCCATCACAGGTGGCACGGTTGCAGAGGTGGTCGGGTTCAGAGGCTTTGTCGCTGTGAAGCTTTGAGACGGGTGAAGGGGAGGATTTACCAAGACAAGCCCCACCGGCAACCATCCTGGCCGGGACCAATCTGGTCGCCGGTGGCGGCGGCTGGAGAAGAGAAGCAGTGGCTCGGGCAGACAACCACGAACCCATGTCGACACACACGGACTTTGGCTTCGACTTCTCCAAGGCCCCGAGGACGACTTCTCCAAAGCAGTCTGGCGAGGAACAAAGAAACCCAGAAAAAACCAGGTGAAGCCGGAGAAGAAGGGAAGCCCTCAAATTGGAACGGGTTGGAAATAGGTCAGGGCGAGAACCACGGGTCAGAGAAGGAAAAGGAGAGGTGAAAGTTGTCTCCGCCGGCAACAAGACAAGGCGAGGTTGAATCCGTCGCTGGTGGATTTTCTACAACTTGAATGCGGCGCTGTAGAGAGCGTATAGGGTGTTTTATCAGGTCTACAAGTTTGATATTTAATTCATACACTACAATCTTATGCAATAATTGTTTACTATTTTTTTTTTAAAGAAAGAGGGTTGAATTGAAAGTAAAAGAAGGAATTTTAATAATGCTTTATCATAGGTGTTGGTTAGGCATAAGATTCTCTCAAGTTATATAATCTCCATTAATTAATGTAATAAATAGAAGCATGAGGTCACATTGATGACCACT
Source organism: Erodium maritimum (assembly GCA_963921825.1). Classification (NCBI taxonomy): domain Eukaryota; kingdom Viridiplantae; phylum Streptophyta; class Magnoliopsida; order Geraniales; family Geraniaceae; genus Erodium; species Erodium maritimum. The sequence continues at coordinate 9,527,679 of OY997595.1, forward strand.
ACTTTAATAAAAAAAATCACTACAAGACATGAGACAATGCTTCATGTGACAGTTGTTCAGCTATTTTCTTTCATGATCCTTTGGATACCTAATTTGGATGGTATTGGTAACCTACGGGTTTCAATTAATATTATACTCTTATTATAAATATGTTATTCCTTTCCCGACTGAATGAGTTGTAATTTCTAACCGGTTTTTTTAATTTTATTGGTAGCTGTATTTGGTCTACTAACCATGAAAATTAATTCAAATGATTTTGTTCTTGTCTGTGAAGAACTCTTTCGGCGGCGGTTAGGGTTCTCCTTTAGCAGCCGCTGATTGTGCGATGGGTGTTAGTATGGTTTGAGCTTCTACTTCATCTTTTTGCTCTCTGTTTATGAGTATCATATTGATGTTTTACGGTTCGTTCTCGAAGGATTGGCTCTGGCTTGGGCCTGTAGGACAGGTGAGGCAATCAATTGCTCCATATCCGTTGATGACAATGGTGGAAGATGGCACGTGGTGCGATTGGTACCAGGAGACAGACACGGAAGAGAGCGAGGAAGGGCGAAGGTTGGTTGTCCGTGTGTGTAGGGAGGTTTCGAGTGGTGCGACCCTCGTAGGGATGACAACGTTTTCTAATCCCGAGGGTGTTCGTGGCGGTTCTCCTGAGGGGAGGGAGGGTTACGGTCTCACCGATGGCCGAGGGGTTTTCGCCAATCGGGGCGGGGCTACCCAGTTTGTCAAGGTGACTCTGGGCTCGGCGAGGTTCGGGAGGAGGAGATGTTCAGGTGGCCGGTCAGCGGTGGTAATAGACTTTGTAGAACATCGAGACGCCGTGGGTCGCGGCTACGTCGGGAGGTTCTCGGGCGGGCAAGACAACGATGATATCAGTGGCGGGGGATAAAGTGGAGGCAACAAGAGTAAACGGTCGGTGCTTCGATCTATAACTGTTGTTCGCTTGACTGGAGAATGAACAGGTACCATAGGGACCTTGTTCTTAGTCGGCGACAGATTGTATCTGTCTGCTGTAAGTGCTCGGACGGTCAATGGTTCGACGTTAATCTTGAGTAGTGACTTAGAGGGGCATGCAGAGTCCAATGGAGGCATACCACAACCGGCGAGGGGCGGAACCCACCCTCGCCTCTATCAATGAGGACTTCGTGGTCCAACGAGGGGTCTGTCGGTAACACCGCCTCACTAGACGTAGGGTGGCATCAGTTCCACCAAGTACTGGCGCAGTATTCTTCAACCAGATCGGGAACCAGCAATTTTACGTTTTTAAAGGCCCTCATTATCATCAGAGGGGGACAACGTCTGTTGGCTCCTTGGGAGGATGCATAGTCCAATTGAGCCATTTCAGTCTCTGGTTAAAGGGCTGCCCAGACCGTTAGTCTTGGGCTTCTGTATTCTACTGGAGCATAACCCAGAGTCGATTTATGACTAATCGGATCATAGGGTTTACTCGGCCCTACCCCACAGTCTTCAGCCGTTGTACCAGTTGCCTCGGCCGCTATCGCAGCATTCTCCTGTCGACACCCTTAAAACACTTCGGTGAAAGAGTAATTTTCAATTTAGTAGTTGTCCCACAATGTGTGGATTTGTTATTTTGTTTCCTTGCAATAATTTCAATTGTTAGTTGTCTCTCCTAGGCGACCCATTTTGGGATGGTATCTCTGGAGAGTTCCTTTTATTAATATATTACTATAGTTCCCTGCTAAAAAAAATCAAATGATTTTTGTATGAATATGATTTTTATGAAATAAAAAAGTTGAAAAACATTAACTAAACATATCTAGGATTATTCACACGTAAGAATACGTTCTTTAAAGCGCGACTCTCTAGTTTTTCTCTCTGAAACCCTAGAAGCTTGAGCGATGGCGGAGGCGACGAATTCCATGGAATATGCAAACCAACACAAGTCGAGCAGCGAGGAGACGGGCACAGGCTCGGCGAGACTCTCCCGACCAGCTTCCCCATCCATGCAGTCTTGTGGGGAACGATCTCCAGCGTCTCTTCCAAGCTCGGAAGAGCCTTCAGCGATCGCCAGAGGCAAGGGAGGACGGCGGTCACAAGGTCGTCTCCTTGAGCAGCCGAGGGGACGGGTGTGGCGCACTCCAGTGGGGGGTATAAGACGGGCACGTCACCCAAACATGACGAGATCGTTGTCTCCAGCGATAGGTCGAGAAGGTAGTGATTCGGGAATTTTTTGGTAGGGTCGGGCTATGAATGAGGAACTAGGTTCGGAGGAGAATGACGTTGAGGTCATGAGCATCTATGAGGGACGATTGTCGGCGAACCCTATTACACCGGTGTCGGATGGCCAACGGGAGCAGACTCAATGGAGGCGGCGTGAGAGGAAAGAGTCGGCTAGGGATTCGTGGGAAGGGTCGTAGTTATTGGGCCTCAAGGCTCTATCTCTGGGCCGGAGGTCTTCTGGAGTGGGCCCAAGGTGGACATGACCGACATGCTAGGAAGCCGACGTGGACCAGACCCAGTTTAAACCATTTAGGGCGGAGGAATATGAGGACTCCACTTATTCGGTGGGAACACCACATACAACGGTGGGAGGCTATAAGCACTCTCGACTCGCTGAATGAGTCTGAGGTGGTCCAGAGGGAGGTTGACTGGTCTCACCGCCCCTCTAAATGTAAGGTGGCATAGGTCCCACCAAAAATCGACAAGGTACACCCCTACCTGCTCGGAGGTCAGCAATCCCACGTTTTGGAGCCCTACCATTATCAGTCTAAGGAGGACGACGCACTCTGTAACCTGGGGAGTAATTAGTCCAACATAGTTTTTCTTCGGCAATGGGTCTGCTCTACCTAGCTTCCAGTCTAGATTCTCTATATCGTTGTTGTTAGATGCTACCGCAACATCCCATTCCAGACATTTCAAGAAGGTGGTTGATGCCTTGAGCTCTTTACTTTCATGTTTAAGTGTCATCCATCGCGGGAAATCGTTTTCAATTATGTCATTTCATTTCCAGTGTTTTATTGTTTATCTGCTTGAAAACACTCGTTATTTGTAATATACAATTGTTATTCTAAAAAATGACATAAAAATTTCATCCTCTTGTAGAAGAAACGAGGTCCGAGATTTCAACGATGTTCTCCTCTAGGAGGGAGGGTTTGGGTTTTGGCGACGGTGAGAGCGCTGCTCAGATGTCTATGAGAAATGGAAATTATGCTATGACCTTTATCTCAAGAGTGGACGATCCCCAATTTGACAGGGGCTCAGGCCGGTGGGGATGGGAATGAGATAACTAAGGAGGTCAACCAACACTTCCGACGAAGGTGGTGGTTGTATATAGGAGAAGTGGGGGATGAAAATCGTAAACTAACCACCATGACTCGTTGACATGCAACCTCAAGCTTTCCGGATTTGGGAGTGGCAAAGACTATATGGGCTCTATTGGTCTCGGTGAGGCTTGACCGGTTGTTTTTATAGGGTACTCCTATTGAGCGTCAAGGAAATCAGCGGGGTGGAAAACACCCCACCTCATCCAATGAGTATTAGAAGGGTCGGTGAGGGGTATGCAAGTATCACTTTCTAACCGTCGGGTGGTGATTGGTCCACCAAGTACCTGCCTAATGCTCCCCTAACATATCGGGAGCCAACATCTCTGTGTTTTTGGGTCCCTCACTGGTAATCAGACGGAGGACGACGTTCACTGATTTAGCGCGCGCGCCTGCGGGGGTGGGGGGTGTTCAGTCCAGATGCGCACCACCAACCTTTCGATTCTGAGCAAGTCAAACCCGTATTTTTAGTCTTTAGTGGTTGTATTGGTAGTTCAGACTGTTACCGCAACTACTCTTGAAAACACCCCTTTGAGTACGATGATAATCACCCTGTTCCATCACATTTACTTGGTAACACTATCTTTATATTTTTAGTCTCGTGATATCCATACTTTTTGTTGTGTTTTCCATTTCATTTATAGGTTGTGATTTGTTTTTCGGTAGTCGTTTTTCGGTTGGTGCCTTCAGGCATTTATTTATAATATCATTGCTTTAACGTTAAAAAAAGTATCATCAAAGTAGACATCTCTTTCACTTACTTTATAAGTTTCATTAGACGCACACTAATATAAAGGGTTATTATCATCCGAGTACCCTAAAAAATACTTGGTTTTCATCTGAGTACCCTAACCAAACTTTGTGACACATCAGTACCCAAACGAAACATTTTGTGTCAACTTCGTACCCGCCGTTAGTTTTCCATCCATTTTGGATGGAAAATGGTCATGTGCCTGACACATGACCCCAATGTTTTTTAAAAATACCCAAAATACCCCTTAATTCTTTTAACCCCCAATTTTTAATAAAATAACAATAATAAAAAAATTAAAAAAACTATATCTCATATCACTTAAATACCCCAATTTAATTTTAACCTAATCCTCTTATCACTCATCTCTCATCTCTCTCATTTCTTCTCACGGTGAGCGACAACGACAGGTTTTCTCAAGCGAGCGGCGGCAGTGATTCTTCTCAGGCGAGCGATGGATGAGCAGAAAATCGTGCTCCACACCCCTGCCCCACCCCATCCGCGCCTCCATCTTCAACCCAAGAGCTCCATCCTCTTCGATTGAAGCAGGCTCGGTGAGACTGAATTTGCTCCGTCGTGTTTCGTTGTCGTTGTCAGATCTGAAACCGTGAGCCGTTAGATTTGAAACCGTCGAATTTCCCGTGTGTTCTTCATCAGATTAAAACGAGATTTGTGTTCATAATTTGTTAATACCAATAATGAAGGTAGTTTTTGGTGATTCTGGTATTGAATCGGGGTTTTCGTTCGTGTTCTTCTTGTGTTCTTCATCAAAACAAATTTAACTACATGAAATTTCACCATATGTAGTTAATTAAGAAAAAAACTTAATTAAGATAATGAATAGTTAGATTTTAATCTTAATTTTAAATAAAACATATTTTTAAATACAAAAATGAATTTTTTAAAATAAATTCTGGTTTCAAAAATAAAATTGATTTTTTAAAATAAAACACTGATTTTTTTTTAAAGAAAAACTATTTTTTAAAATAAAACTGTTTTTTAAAATAAAAAATGATTTTAGAAAAACAGAATCTGATTTATTAAAAATAAAATCTGATTTTTAAATAAAAGTTTGATTTTTCTAAATAAAATATTTATTTTTGTAAAATAAATCTATTTTTTAAAATAAATAAACTGATTTTAAGAAAATAAATAAATGGAAATAATTTTTGAAATTCAATGGCATGTATTTGAAAATTTGATTGTTAGTGAGGGGTATTTTGGACTTTTAAAGTGTTAGGATGGAAAAATTGATGAAAAATAGACAGAAACTAACGACGGGTATTAAGTTGACACAAAATGTTTCGTTAGGGTAGTGATGTGTCACAAAGTTTGGTTATGGTATTCGGATGAAAACCAAATATTTATAGGGTATTCGGATGACATTTACCTTATTATAAACATATCACATTCGATCTAAAACATTTGATGTTGCTATAATGTTTTCAACATCCAGAGATAACATAATTGAAAAAATATAATATAATATTAAAGTCCATCCAAACTCATTTCAACATATAGAAATAAGTGGTAAAAATAAGATACATGTTTTATCGTTTTAATATTGTAGAATACAATTTAAAATTGTAATATTGTTCTACTTAGACGTGTAATTCAATAACCTCTCTTTCTCCAAACCATTTTTGTTTCTCTTTCGACTGCCACGATCTTTATTGCATCTTTCGTTCATCATGGATGCCCGCTCAGCACGCTCGTCGATCTCTACTACTGCGTCCCGACTGACAATCCAACGATCTTCCACGGTCCGACCAACTAGATGGGGCACGTGGATCATCCTAGAGAGGACTCTACTGCCCTCACCGTTGATCCCTGACTACTTCCACATGAAGTGGCATACGCTCATCTTGTAGACCAACATGTTAGACCGAAATCTCGACTCATGCTAGCGCAACGAAGGGGCGTTGCGGAGGAAGACGAGGACCCTGTCCTCCACTGGATCTCCCACGAAGTTGCTGGGAAACCAGGACTCGGTACCTATTAGGGCATGCCCACTGACTGCCATAGGCATAGTCGAGCAACCATGTGCCCTGATGGACCTTGGGAGGAGGCACTCGTCCCACGATCACAACCCGCTTCAGACCGCTAGTCCCGATCAAGCGAACCTTGCCAATTATGGCTAATCCACCAACACGAATGAAACTTCTTTGAACTGATCAGTGCTGGACCGGATGGACACGACCTCAGTCGTTCACCGCGGGTGACGACCATGCTGTTGCAGATCCGAATAACGCTGATCACCTGCCCTTACTTGGATCATGCGGGGGATGATGACAACCATTCTCACAAAACCCAGAGGCATGAGGATTGTCGACCTGAGCCTACACCCAAGGATACACATAGGGAATGGAAAGAGGAACCTCGTTGGTATCCCCCCCCCCCCCCCCCCTCATACTCAAAGGCTGAAAGAGCCCCGCTGGTACTTCTCCTCTCCATGGATAGATGTATCAATTACCCCCATCTAAGGTAGTTTCGAATCCCCAAACACAACTGAGGAAGATGGCCCCAATAGGGTAGGAGCGAGGCATGGTGAGCTGCCTCAAGGGTCTCCATGAGTCACCCAGGGCATCTCGGGGTGTCTACGTGGAGTCACACCCAACCTCTTTGAATCAGATTTCGTCTGATTCTCAGCCTCCTCCTTTTCCTATCATACTCCTTGATCGACTGATACGATATAGCAATATCAATCAAGTCGAGACTGGGAAAGTCCAATGAATTCACAGTTCGAATAGGAAACCACCCCCTAACATCTCACTGGGTCTCACCGGGTACTCAGATATATGATTAACGTTTTGGCCGAAACTCCTAACCGTAACTTTAAAACCAATTGTAGATCTTAACATAAAGGTGAGGGTTAATGTCATTTCCAATCACTCACCTTTATCTCATTTGCACTTCCTAACTATGTTTGAACTTTATTTTCATAAGCTACCAAAAAATTATGTATTTATAAATGCATTTTAGAGGTTGGGGTATTCAAACAAACGCATCTGTAAAATCAGACGAATTTCTTCACCTTTACATCGGGATCTTTAATTTTTTGAAAGTCACGGTAAGAAATTGAAACGAAATATAAAATACGATTAGAATGTAAAAGGGGAAACGCCATGTCCGAATTATGTTTGACCTTTGTTTCCATCATCCAAACTGCGACTTACCTTTCATCCCAACTCCACACCGCGAACTATTCGCGATTCCTATAAACTATCAGATTCTGTCTTTTTTGACAGCACCGTTACTTTTGCTTGGGAAAAGACTTAATTACCCCTAAATTTGAGTTTAACACTCAGACGTAACAAAAACACTCTCACTTACTCACTTTTCTCTCTAACTCTTTGAAGAAGACGAACTGAAGAGACGCCAACGATGACGAAGTCAGCGAAGAAGAAGAAAAAGAAGAAGAAGCTTGTTTTCGACAAACCCACGAGCAAGGAGAAGCTCCTCGAGCTTAAGGTATGTACTCTACAACTAATTTCTGATTTAGTGAGGTTAGGGTTTAGATTAGATTGATATATTCCAAGGTTATAGTTTGGGTTGAGTTCTATGAATTTCGACTTGGGATTTGTGGTCTAGGGTTTCTGATTTAGTGATGTTAGGGTTTAGATTAGATTGATATATGGTTTGGATTGAGTTCTATGAGGTTCGACTTAGGATTTGTGGTCTAGGGTTTCATTTAGTAGTCAACAGTAATGGTATTTACTTGTATGAAAATGGTAAAATCATTTTGTGAAATGATTTGAAATGAACAGTCCGAAAATGTGAATGTTTGAAATGAACAGACTTTGTATAGATTAGTTTTCAGTAGTTGAAATGTTAATCTGGGTCCTTAGTTGACAAGCAGAAAATGGGGAAGAAGTGATTTATGTAGGTAATCTAAAAATGTCCTAATTGATATAGGCAATCTAAAAATGTCCTAATTGATGTAGCTAATCTGAAAATGACCAAATTTATGTAGCTAATCTGAAAATGGGGAAGAAGTGATTTATGTAGCTAATATAAAAATGTCCTAATTTATGTACCTAATCTGAAAATGTGATCTTTTGAGATTATCAAACTATGCTATAAGTGTCATATTAGATGCATTTGTAGCATGTAATGGTAGTTGCATGTGTAGTATATTTTACTTAATGTATACAATCTGAGGTGCTTCATTTGTATAAAACAAAACTGTAGATGGGGAAGAAGGGTAACAAACATACAGTAACGAGAAGGTTGGTTGATGCCCAACCAGTTGTTGGAGAACAAGTTCCTACTGAAATGACGATGGAGGATGTTCTCAATGATGAATTTTGGAGACTAACCCCTTCCCAAAGTGTTGGCACGCCTGCAGAACAACAAAAAGTATCCAAAAGACAGAGTCAACAAGAAAGTCAGAGTATTGATTCTCAGAATGCCCCTAAAAAGGCTAAGGTACATCCATTATGAAACTTAATTTCAATATGACATATTATGTATACTTGGATGGCTGAAATTATGATTTTAAATGTAAACTTAATGCCTATATCAGTAGCATATTATGGCTGAAATCCTCTCTCCAAGCCTTTTAGTGCTTACTTCATTACTAAAAAAAATAAAAGATATAGATATAGATCAAAGTAGCTTCTTATGCCATCAAGAATCTGATACACAGAGAAATCAAAGGCCATTTATTTGTTTATGCCAAGTGTTGCAAAAAAACTACATTAAGTTTGAGCACCAACCATCAACACTGCGTGTTTAACTGAGAAATGTTTAGCTTTGTGTTTAACTGAGCATTTTCATACGAGATGGAAGAGAGAAATGTACCCGAGTGTTTAACTGAGCATTTTCATACGTTTTTGCCATACGAAGTCGATTTAGCAAAACTGTTTGCTAGAAAAGCAAATTGTTGTTCTTAAAATGTGCTTTAATATGGAAGAAATATATAGAGAGAGGAAATAAATGAAGACGATGATTAAGGCTTACTCCATGTGAAACCCATATTATGCATGAACTGAAATGTTTAGCTTTGGTTTGATATATTACCTTGTTCTTATTGATGATTGCTGAATTTGCAGGTGACCCTAAACATCTCTGTTTTGCTTCAGTAGTTGAAGAAAGATATTCAAGCATCAAAGGAACACCACCAAGCCTCTACTCAGCCTCCTGGTTCAAAGAAGGGGAAAAAAGCAACAAGGGAATCGGTTCATCATCACAACCCTAGGTCTAATTGGTGTGATGTGTGTAAGTAGGTATAGATTGTAGTGGTGGGTGAAGTCCATTATTGTGGTATTAAAGCATGGAACACCTCACCTTTTTTGTCTAGGGTAACATGTGAGTGGCAGACATAGTCCCCATCTCACCTTTTGTGAACTTCAAAGGGAATCTTATTCCCTCCACCTCTCCCATGACAGATCCGGGACAAAGGTGTTGCCTTTTGTGTATGCTTGTGACATTGGGAACACATCAATTTATTGCACTATGAGGTTGATTACACATGGCAATTTTTTTTCTTAACAATATTTTTATATGCATGCCCTGTCCTATAAATATTTGACCAATGTTCAACATATTTTCATCCCATTCCTAGTTACTTCCATAGCCAAAATACTTCTCTGCACACAACTCCTCTCCACATTGCTCCTACCATGTCTGCTGATGACGATATTGAAAACTACGTTGATGGTTACTCTTCGTTGGGGGGTAGCGATACTTGGTACAAGTATGAGCACCCAACTATACCCGGCATCCTCCTTTTGACCCCGAAACGGTTAGGTCTAATTCTAGTCGAATGGATGGCAAGAAACCCTAATTCTTGACGTTCAAATATGCTAAAAGTCGAGCATTAATTTTCATTTCTCCATCATCTATCTTCTTAATGGATTTTCAATTCAGTAACTAAAGTCATCCTTATCATGTTGTAATGCATTTTAATTTATGTAACCTAAGTTTTCCTTATCAAATATTAATGCATTTTCATTTCTGTACCTCATCTGAACAATGTATTTCACACACTGCATAGTTCACACATTACAACTAATCATACATCATACTTCATAATTCAAGATTACATAACCAACTCATAGTTCAACTCATAATTCAACTTTACTAGTACTACATAAACAACTTATACATTATCACATAACCACAAATTATGAAGCACACACTTTTCCAACCAACACGCATTGTAGTGTTCTTCTCCAGCTCCATGTTCTTCTGTTCCAATGTTCTTATCTTGTGAACCAGTTCAGGAACCAATTCTCTCCCACGAGGACATACATCATCATCCACCCATTCAAAAAATTTGCACTTGTGGCATGCCTGTCAAAACTTAGAAATTAATTACGTAAAAATTCATATGAACTTAACTTTCCACACCGCAATAACAATTAACAACTCTTGTCTTCCCCCTCCTATCACCCTTTTACAAACAAAATGCATACACTAACTACATAAGTTATTGTGATGGTTTATTTTGACATAAAAACTTGACACTGTTGTTTTACCAATAGACATCATCAACATTTGTGTTTTGAACTAAAACCTAACATTCAGGACAATCTGTACACATCATCAAGATCCCCAAATTCATTTTTCAGGTTTGAATACATTTTGCCCTAAAACTCTTAACCCCATTTCATACTATCTTAACCCTATTTTCATTTTTCAGGTGTAATAAAAATTCGAATTTGATTTTTCAACATGAACTAACCCTATTTTTAGAATTTCTTAAATACAAACATGCTACAGACAACCAAACTAAGTTTCAGTCTTCAAAAATTGAAAGAAGCATTAGAAGGTTTCAATAATCAACTAACCCAATCTGTTCAGATTTGAAGCCCCAAAATACAAACATGCTACAGACAACCAATCCAAGTTTCAGTCTTCAAAATTTGAAACAAACATTAGAAGGTTTCAATAATCAACTAACTCTAGTTTTTGTTTCTAAAAATTTCAGTTCTTACCTTCTTCTCTGTACCCGACATCCTTCACCTTCGTCTCTTCTCAAACTCTTCGACCCAACCCCTGCTTCTCTCTCCTTCACCTTCTTCCTCTCTCTCCTTATCTGTAAACGCGACCACCATACACACTTAGAAAATGGAACAACTCGTTCATCGTTTATACAAGAGATATGAGGGCAGTTTGGCCATTTATGAAGTATTTGACACGCACGTGACGGTCATGTGCGCAAAAAACGGACGTTGCTGTCAAAATAGACAGAATCTGATAGTTTATAGGAATCGCGAATAGTTTGCAGTGTGGAGTTGGGATGAAAGGTAAGTCGCAGTTTCGATGATGGAAACAAAGGTGAAGCATAGTTCGGAAGGGGCGTTTCCCCAATGTAAAATTGAGATAAAGTACAAAACTGTGGACTATATTTATCTCTTTTTAAACTACATGTATTAAATGATATAGACTAGAATAAAGGCCCACAGTGGAAGAAAGCCCAGGAAAGAGGGTCAATGGTCCAGCCCACTACTACTGCTCGCAGAGATCGCATAGTCCCATCTCTCTCCTTCGAACCCCCCCCCAAAAAAAACTCCATAACTAAAGAAGAAGAAAAGCTTCGACACAACGACACAGAGACAAGAACGAACATCGAAATTCAGTCTTCATAACGCCATCTCCGGACCAATTCGCATCTTCCAACGCTTGCATTTGCTCTGTACTCTTTGTCTCTATGCTCAATTTCCTCTCTCTGTTAAGGATCATTTCCCCCTTTCAAAACCCTAGCTGAGAGAAAGCCACACGTGTTGAGCTTCCCTTCCCGCCCCTTGTGTGTCCTAGCTCCAAAATTCGATCCTCCGACCTCTATTCCAGGTGATTATCTTGCTTCCTGTTGCTAATTTGCTCTGCCTGTACGTTCTCCAGAAACCCTAGAATTTGAATTGTGTGCAATTTCGTTTAAATTATTGGCATTAGTGTTTCGTATCATGGGAGTTAAGTGTGGAATTGATTTCTTTTGCTTGTTTTGATTGAACGGTAGGATAATTTTGAGTTAAGTCATGACTGTTTTCTGTGGGAGATCATGGTCCATCAATATGGGAGTAAATGTGAGGTGCTGGAGTCCCAAATGGGATTTTTAGTTGCATGTGTTCTTAATTGGGACCTAGTGATTCATTAGTTATTAGTGAATTTGTTTAAATTGCCCACCTGAGAATTTGGAGGGAACATTGAGCTGTAAGCAGTATGCAGCATTATTGCTAGTTAGATGCGCATGAAGGTTGACTATGTAGTAAGTAACTGTATTCTTGTATTCGGGATTGTATATTATTGTATCATGTACGCGATGTAACTGCCTAGGTGTAGCAATTTGTTTATACAGTCATTAATAACTGTTATTGGGTTCTACCTTTGTCTTTGTCATTATTGTACCTAATGCAATTCCTATTAAGATTTGAACTGTTGGAAATGGATTGTTCTCAATGGTGTCAACTTCAGTTTTATACTGACCACGTAGTTTACATGTGTAGTTCAGTCTTATTGCAACTTGTGGAATGAATATATGTTGTTTACTTATAAATATTTGACAAATTTAGGTTACAGTGAAACAGTAAGGGTTATTTCAAGTGTTCTTTAGATTGAACAAGAACCACTATAAGAGATTTGTATGATATTCATAATTCATAATTTCATAAGTTTACATTTAGCACATTTTGGTTTTCCATGCAAAGTCTTTTTTTACTTAATGTTATTTCTTTACGCAGCTTCCTTGGAAGCATTTTTCAATAAGGCTAGAATTCCTTTAATATGTGTTCTTCGTGTTTTTATTTGTCGTAGACAATTTATATATTTATATGTACTGCATGTACCAAGATTTCAACCTGTGACCTAGCTCACAAGGATGCAAGCTCCTTACCATGTGGCTTCTACATGTATTTATTATGTACTTACATGCTCACTTTGCATTTCCATCAAAACATGTAAATTGTAATGATTGAATAAAGTCTGTAAGGCTTATATTATGCATATATGGGTTGTCTTCTGGGGTCACCTGGGGCTTTAGTTGTTATAGGTTTGATTTCTAACTTTAATTAGAGCTTGCAAATAATGATCTATCTGAGTCTCGTCGTGTAACTTATGCGTGACAATAACAACCAAACTATGTATAATGGGATCTTGCAAACTTTTATAGTGCATTTTTATACAACAGATTACAAGGGATTTAATACTGTCATCTATCTTTCCTGAAACGAGGAAATTTATCTCCACTCACTAAGCACAACTGATATGTTGGGAATTTATGTTTATTTCTGTTGCTCGCCTCACTTGGCATTGTGTGATCTGGGATAACCTGGGAAAGATCTAAAAGGAAGGAATTTATTAAATTTGTAATTTATTTAGTTTAATCATTTTTTTTTGTGACATGTTTCTTAATATTTTAATTTTAGGAATTTGTTTGAAGCAATGGGAGAAGAATGCTTTTAGTTTTATAGGGAGAGTAATGCATGGATGTAATTCAGGATCTTTTCTCCTAGTAAATGCTGAGGTTGATTCCATGGGAGGAGTTGTTGACGGCGGAGCAGGTATTGGTTTCAAAACCTCTCCACGCCGAGCAGCAATTGAGAAGGCTCAAGCAGCTCTTAGGTAATATCAGCATGACCCTTTTCATTTTACCTGCCTCTTTTCCTTCATTCTCTGTTTTCTGACTTACACATGACAAACTATTGTTTGGTGATAACAGACAGGAATATGATGTTCGTGAAGAGAGGAGAAGAGAGCTGGAATTTCTAGAGAAAGTACGCTATATGATATTCCTTGCGCTTATTAATTTTTTTTGATTGGCAATAAATCTAGGTTAACCCCTAACCTAACCCTCACCCCACACCTTTTCCCAAGCAGGAGACCCACTAGAATTCTATCACTGGATCTCATATGAGATAGTGCCCGCCTTGACCAACTAGGTTACTCCTAGTGGGCAGCCTTTTATGTACTTGATTACTCACGAGTACTTGTTACTTGTAGGGGGGCAACCCATTGGATTTCAAATTTGGAACTGCAGCTTGCACAAGTGTCCAGTCTACGTCAGTTACTGATCGGCATCCAGAACAGTTTGTTACTAGGTATACCTTGTTAGCCATAGTTTTTTACTGCCTTGCGTGTCTGTTTCAGTTTCTTGGTTAATACCTCTTTTTTCTCCTCCAATTGTTTTTGCAGTGATGCAAAAGGAAGTTTTGCATTGAATGCATCACCTCACGGGGATTCTGTTGAGAGTAGTGGTAGACCAGGGACTCGTACAGTTTGTGAACCTAATAGTGCAGATAATCTCCTACTTTTTGATGGTGAACATGAGTTACTTGAACGGAAAAAGAACTCTATGCGTCCCGGTAAAAGAAATAATACTGCTCCATCGAAGCAGTCTTCCCAGAGGGATGGTAGCCAAAATGCCAGGGAATCAGAAGATTCAACTATTTTCCGCCCGTATGCTCGAAGGAACAGGTCTAAATCCATTCGTGATGGTGCTCGATCAAATTCAAATGACATAGTTCAGAGTCGTGCTGGTCACGGGCCTTTAGTTTCTCATGGGGAATCTAGAGATTCAAAGGGGGGAATATGTGAAACAAACAAACAGAAGGATCAGAAGGCAACTTCCCTTTCAAATGGCGATCTGGTTTCCAAGACTGCTACTTCTGATAAACAGTTGGATGGTATGCAGGGTGTAGTAGTTTCTACAGGTCTGGGAAAAGGCAGTCTACCTGAGAATAAGTTGGATGTAGGTGCTTTGAAAGATGTTCTAGACAATCAACGATCCCTACCCGCACAAATTGATGATCAGCAACCTCCTCCTGGTGCAGGTTCTGAGCGTGATCACAGAGAGGCAAAAGAGCAGATACTTTCAACTGCCATTGAGGGTCAACCATGTGCAGCAACAACAATATCTGATAATGAAGCTGGTTCTTGCCCAGAGAATGGGTTGAGTATCTTAAAAGTAGACAGGAAAAGCATCCCAAAGGATGTGCAAAATACCAGTACTGCAGCATTTGGGATGAAAGGATTAGATTCAGAGTCCTCTTGCACCCAAATGAACTTGTGCTTAGATGTAAATAATGATAGTGATGTGTGTACTAACAAAAGGAATGTGGGTTCTAATGGGAATGCTACAGAACAAAAATCTAAATCTGAAGGTTCGCCGAATGTAGTTGGCGGTGATTTTTTTAAAGAAACGAATGAGATCAAGATTGATGGTGGTGGTGCTAATGTTGGTGGTGACCTTGGTTCTATTTGTCAGAACCATACTGGCAATGGCTCTGTAGTGAAAGTTGAGGAAGAGATACACCTAAGGGTGTCTGGTGAGCAAAACCAGGAGAAGTGTACTCCTTCAAACATGGAAGGGCTGGAAAATAATGTTCATAGCATATTGGAAAATGATAAAAGTGAGGGTAATGATTCTATTGTCAACAAGGAAAACTTTTTAGCTGGTGGGTCTCGAAGATCTGTTGATGCATTAGCACATGATCTTCCTGCGACTGCGTTGTTGGAAAAAGATTCTGCTTCCGTACTTGACCATCAAACTTCTGATAACAGTTTGAAATTGGTCAACAAAGCCCATGAAGATTCAGTGTTAGAGGAGGCGCGAATGATAGAGGTTATTTATTTATCTTCACGCATTCATGGCTCTTGTATCTGTGTAGCTGAAATGAACATCATTATTTACTACTCCTATAGGATTCAATGGTCTAACCTAATGTAGTAAACAGGCAAAACGAAAGAGAATTGCCGAGTTATCTGTTTGTACACTTCCTTCAGAGAATCGCCGCAAATCACATTGGGAATTTGTCCTTGAGGAAATGGCATGGTTGGCAAATGACTTTGCACAGGTTGGTCTTGTGGATAAGTTGGCCAGTAAACATATTTTTCTCCATTTACGATAGTCTTCTCTGATATGAGTGCAAATAATATAGACCAAGTATATATGTAGATGGTCACTCTAGGAGTTTTTCAGATTCTTTCCCCTTGTTTGATTTCAGGAGCGGCTTTGGAAGATAACTGCTGCTGCTCAAATGTCTCGGGTGGTAGCTTCTGCTTCTCGGTTGAGATTTGAAGAGCAGAATCACTATTGGAAGGTGAAAAAAGTAGCGCATACCCTGGCAAATGCTGTTAGGCAGTTTTGGCTTTCTGCGGAGATGCATTTAAGTGGTGATATGCCAAGTGTTGATCTAGAAAATAGCAAATATGACATGACTGGTTCAAGGTGCACCGGTGGGAGTGATTCTGAGGACAAATTTGAAAAACCTGTTACGGTATGATTGCATGTTTGGAAATTAGTTTAATTTTATTGTTCGTTACCAGGTTATGTGATGCTATATATTTATGGCGGTTCAGTTTTCTAGTCTCGTGGATATTTAGCATTGTTTGTCCAATTATTCGTAGGTGATAGTTGCTCCTCATCTTGTCTTTTATACTTTACGGTGGTATATGTTTTACTGGTTTAAGAATTCTATATGTTTACCTCAAAATCAGTGTTGAGGTTTGTTATGTGTTGAAAGGATATTAATCCATTGAAACCTAAAAAATAGTCATGTGAAGGTGGAATGGGATTTTCTTAATTTCACATAAATGTTCTGTGCCTCGAGAGTATATAATGGTAGTTTACATCTATTACCTATCATGGTTTGCTTATTTGAGCGGTGGATGCATGTTGGGCTATTATATCTTGAAACGGGAGTTACATGAAAAACACATAAGTTGATTGTACCTATGGCACCTAAGCCTGCAAGGTCTTGTAAGTATCAGGTTTATATGCATGCATGGATGCACCAGAATCAATTTGTTTTCAATACCAATTACATGATCTGAATTCCTGCAATCTGGATTAGACTGTGAATGTAGCAGTGAAGTGACCTTTTTCTACGTGTCTTGTTCATTATTGATATGTGCTAGTTATCATACATTTAGGTGCAATATTTTGTTGATATGTGTCTTTTTATGGGCAGAAGACGATTAAAGCTCCGGAGCACTCTCCTGGGAAGTCCCTTCCTCTTGCTGTTCAGGGGTATGCAGTAAGATTCTTAAAATCTACTAGCGTTTCTATTCCACCTTTTCAAGCAGAAGCTGCAGCAACTTCTGAAGATATAACTGACATGGGCATCTCAGAGATGTCCTGGGAGGATCATCTTACAGAAGTAGGGTCCAGCTTTCTCTTTATTGTACCTGATAGACTCTTCAATTTTGACTCCATTATCCCGCCAATGTGTATCTATATGTGCTGATTAGATCTATATCTACCATCTTAAATACCTCCGAGGGTCTATTTGCTTCAGTTTTGTGGGTGTTATACATTGAAATGCTCCTGCTTTAGTTGTTTGTCTCCTATATTGTATATGATCATTACTCCAGAAGCTTGTGTTACATGAATTTTGTATCTGGCAGGAGGTTCTTTTCTACACAGTTCCTTCTGGTGCAATGGAAGCTTACAGAAGATCTGTTGAATCTCATTTGGTACAGTGCGAGGTACTCATGATTGTGTTCTATGTTACCCCTGAATTTGACAACAATAATTAAAATGAAAAGATTTCTGGAGGACACTAGGGTGGAGAGGTTATGTAAATCTCTTCCTGTTAGTTAACCTGTGTTTTTTTTCCGTTCATATAATGGATAACAATGATTTCATTTAGAAGTTAATTAGATATCAGCGTTAATCTGTCGTCTCTTGTTGATAATTTTATTGAAATGATTTTTTTTCCCCAGAATACTTGCAGTAGCATGCAGGAGGAAGTTGACACACACATGTATGATGCTATAGCAGGTAATGATCAGGTTTATTGCAGTTATAATTTCTTTTGTTGTCGAAAGATTTTCTTTACAGTTTCAATTCCAAATTCAGAGTATGGGTACCAAGAGAGTACATATGATGATGATGAAGGGGAAACAGGCACATATTATCTTCCTGGAGCTTTTGAAGGTAGCAAGTCATCAAAAATTGCTCAAAAAAAGCGCAAACACTTAGTAAAGTCATACTCAGCAAGATCATGTGAAATGCCAACCAATGTGCCACATGGACACTTCACAACTGGGGCTCAGCGGTCCATGCCGATGGGGAAGAGGCCTGCTACCAATCTAAATGTTGGTGCTATTCCGACAAAGCGCATGCGTACTGCTACGAGGCAGAGGGTGTTAACTCCATTTGGTGCTGGAGGTACTGGGGGAGTACAGGTTCCAGCTAAGACAGAGGCATCAAGTGGAGATACTAGTTCTTTTCAGGATGACCAGAGTACTTTGCATGGTGGATCCCAGATTCAGAAAAGTGTTGAGGTCGAATCAGCTGCAGACTTTGAGAAGCAGATGCGATATGACTCTGCGGAAATGTCCACAAAACCTAAAAAGAAGAAGAAGCCAAAGCATCTGGTACGTAAGAACTCATATATCTTGGTAAACCCTGGGGATTGCTTATCTTTTGGAAAGTATGGGCATATTGATCTGTAAGTTTGTTGTTTTATCAGACATTCAATTTTCTGACTTCTGTCTGCTTTCAGGGTACTGCATATGATCAGGGATGGCAGCTGGATTCAACTGTTAAGACTGAACAGGTGATTGTTTCTCTCTCATTTTTGTGGTCATTTGATTTGGGCAAAAGCTTATCAGCAAAAGTACGTTTTAAGTGAAGTTATAGGTTTTTTCTGCTGCCTTCAAAATTGAATGTCTTATCTTAGCTTTAGTCTCAATCAATATGTCAAACTTTTACTTTCGGTTAGAATTTCAATGATTCATTATCTTTGTTGGGGTGTATTTGGCTCCTTGCAAAATCTATCAGTAATCTATTACGGGTTTGTTGTTGTTATCTTTTGCACTCAGCTGTTTGATATGTGCTTCCGATGACTAAATATGGGTAGTAACATGAATTTATGGGAAATAGACATTTTGTATTTTATTTTGAGAAAATGGTATAAGACTTCTTTAACTGCATCGTTTATGAAGATATAAGCCTCAGCTTCTAAACAAAGTTATCCGGCCCTTGGTTGCAAATTGGTTCAAGGTGATTAATATTTTGGAGCGAGATGATACTTGCAATATCTTTTTTCTTTTATTTTTTGTCAACTATCACAGTAAATTCATTTCTCGTTCTAAATATACATTCTTATTGTTGGAGAGGGAGAGAAGGGGAGACCAATCTGAGGAAATTTTAAATTGTCTGGTGGAGATAGATATATAGAAATGTGTTCATGATCATATGCAAGTTTATTCCTTACCTCTCATTGGCCAACTGTCTTAAGAAAATCATCCCTCGCTATAAATTATAATCTTCTTTCGATGAGCATTTGTACTTCGCTATCCACCTTAATGTCTGCTCAATGTTTATGTTATGAATGATGTGTCTTGAAGTACTAATCAAATGCTGCACAATTCATCATGACATGCAGAGGGATCTTTTCAAAAGTAGAGCAGACAATCATCATTTTGAGTCTAATGGAACTAGTGGTAAAGCTCTGTTTCAGTTCCATATTCATATCCATTTGTGGTTGACAGATACAAATTGCTTTATAATTTCCTTGGTTCCTTACTTCCATGCTTTTTTTGTAGGATTGTATGGGCAACATAGTGCCAAAAGGCCAAAGATAGCGAAGCATCCACTTGATAATACTTTTGATAACATCACTCCTATGACTGGGTCTATTCCTTCCCCGGCAGCTTCAATGAGTAATATGTCCAACCCAAATAAGTTTATTAAATTGATGGGTGGCCGAGATAGAGGCAGGAAAGCTAAAGGGGTGAAGGTACTTTTGCTCAGCAATCAAGAGACACTGCTCTCATTTTGTCCATAGATTATTGGTTTAACATGTTTCAGCTTCTTTTTTACAATATTATATGAATTTGAGTGTGGTCTTTACAGATATCTGCTGGACAGTCTGGTTCGGGAAGTCCATGGACACTATTTGAAGATCAGGTTATTTAAACATTATTAATTTTACAGTGCTTTTGCTCCACCCCTTGCGTTTTCTGAATACATGAAAAGGTTGTACCTCCTGTACTGCAGGCACTCGTTGTACTAGTGCATGATATGGGTCCAAATTGGGAGCTTGTAAGTGATGCAGTCAACAGTACTTTGCAATTTAAGGTAAATACATGTTTGAAACAATTTCCTCACTTTGAGACTTTCCCTTGATGCCTTGGAGGACTTTGTGATCATAGCATGATGTAAAGGTTTTGTTGTTCTTTTTATTTGATTTAATTTTTGTTTATTTGGAATGGTAGAATCCATCATGTGGGTGCTAATTCTTTGACTTTCTCTCTATGCAGTGTATATTTCGTAAACCTAGAGAGTGCAAGGAGCGTCACAAAATGTTGATGGATAGAAGTGCTAGTGATGGGGCCGATAGCGCTGAAGATTCTGGGTCATCTCAGTCCTATCCGTCCACATTACCTGGAATTCCAAAGGCAAGTATCTTTTTTACCATTCTCACAAATTTAGCTTATGTATCAATTTAACACCTGCTACTGTGAGAGGCAGTCAACTGTATAGCTCATAATTCCTGCTTTGGTTTGCTGGTTCATTACGTCATTTGCAGGGTAGTGCCAGACAGCTGTTTCAATGTCTACAAGGACCAATGGTAGAAGATACCCTCAAGTCTCATTTCGAGAAAATCATTATTATTGGGCAGAAGCAGCATTATAGGAGGAGTCAGGTTTGTTAATCATTTAATGTATACTTCGTATGTATGGTTGTAGGTGTAAATGTTATCAGATTTTCAGGAGAGTGGCCCTAAGATGCCCCTGTTTTGTTGCCCTCTTTTGATTTCCGGCTGATTTGTATTTCGTAAGGTTTTTGTTGGATGTGAATTTTGAAGTTAAAATTGGAAAGATAACCCAAACTGATGATCTAATTCAGTTACAACTTTTCTTGGTCAGTACCTATCCCAATATACCATATGGTTATTAGAAACTTAGTTTAATATATGAAGCTTATTGGCATGAGAAAATGATGGGCAGTGTGGTGTTGCCAGTTTTATTTTTCCATGAGAAATACGGTCTTAGGATTCAAATGCAAGTTAACTCACTATTTTCTTTTTCAGTTTCCCTTGTCTAATATTTGCGACTGTATTCTTATGATTATTTATTTATTTTTTGTTGTGAAGAATAATAATGAGGATTCAAAACAAATAGCACCGGTCCACAATTCTCATGTTATTGCTCTTTCCCAAGTCTTCCCCAATAATCTGAGTGGAAGTATTCTAACGTAAGTTATGGTGCTTCTGTGAATCCTGACTGTCTTTCATTCTTTTTACACAAAAGTGCATTCTCTGTTACCTTTTTTTTGGTAGTACATCTGTGACTCTGTGAGTGAAGTTACTTCACTGACAAGAAATCGCACTATTGATTTCATTTTTATTTTCTATGAAGCCCCCTCGATCTCTGTGATACAACGCCTTCAAGCCCGGATGTTCTTCCTCTTGGGTACCAAGGATCGCATGCCGGTGGTTTAACAATGTCAAATCAGGGTGCTGTAGCATCAATACTTGCCACTTCTGGGCCGAACTCTTCACTGCAAGGATCACCTGGTATGGCTCTAGGCAGTAACTTGCAGTCACCAACTGGCCCAATCAGTGCCTCTGTGAGGTAGTATAGTATCCACAATGTAGCTTGAATTTACAGTGGGTTTCCATCTTCTAATATGTATCATTGGACTTACATATCTATTCAGGGATGGTAGGTTTGGTGTTCCAAGAACACCTATACCTGATGAGCAGAGAATGCAGCAATATAATCAAATGTTATCATCTGGTAGAAACATTCAGCAATCAAACTTGTCTGTTCCTGGGCCTCGTATTAATGGTATGGGTATGATGTCCGGAATGAATAGACCATTGCCAGTGGCTAGGCCCGGTTTCCAAGGAATGACACCATCACCTATGCTCAATTCTGGTAGTATGCTTGGGATACCGAGCTCTGCTATCCACTCTGGCCAAGGAAATTCAATGTTGAGACCCCGGGAAGCTTTGCACATGATGCGGGTGAGTTTACTTTTTCTTTTCATGGTCATTGATGAAACAAGGGATAATGGCAAAAAAGTACCCCTTACTATCAACTTTTTGCAGGTTGGTACCCCTTATCTTTAAGTCGTTGCGGGTTGTGGCTCTGAACTTACATTTTGTTGTACTTTGTGTTAATTTATTCCAAAATGATGATTTTGCCCTAGAAATTTTAAATTAAAAACAAAAAGTCATTTTCGGTCTTCAAATTCTACTACCATAATTAGAATTTTCATTCTACTAACCTAATTTAGTAAATCAAATCCTGGATTTTTTTATTGATTTAAATTTCAAGGGCAAAAGGTCATTTTAGAACAACTTGACACAAAATGCAACAAAACAAATTTCATGCCCACAACCCGCAACAATTTGAAGATGAGGTTACCAACCTCCAAAAAGCAACATTACAGGGTACTTTTTGCCATCATCCCTTGAAACAAATACCTTAATTTAGTTTTCGACATGGACTTTGGAACTTTATCATTGGTACCTATTTTCTTTTCAATGAGAGCACTCCCACCAGTGTTAGGCAGGAGAATGTATAAGATTTATTAAGCTTGTTGGTTTGAAACAGTTGTTGCAATTTGAACATGACACTCATCATAACACATCTCTAGACTTGAAACTGTATATGTGATCTGATTTCATTCTATTGCTGTAGCCCGGTCACAATTCAGAGCATCAAAGGCCTGCAATCGTGCAGGAGCAGATGAGCCAAGGAGTCACCCCTTTCAATGGGTTGAGTGCTGCATTCTCTAATCCGACAACTACTCCACCTGTTCAGACGTATACAGGCCATCAAATGGCCGTACAACAGCCCCATGTGCTCAGCAACCCTCATCATGCTGCTGGATCTCCGCAGCAAGCTTATGCAATGCGCGTTGCCAAAGAAAGGCAGCAGCAGCAGCGGTATATACAGCAACAACAATCTAATAGTTTGATGCCTCTGGCCCAGCATCCAATACCATCTTCTCTTCCTAATAATATCAATCCCCAGATTCACTTGCAATCAACGTCTCAGCCGGTATCAGGACCATCTCTAACCCCATCTTCCCCCATGACTGCCATTGCATCACAGCACCAGCAAAAACATCACTTGCAATCTGGGCTTGGCCGGAACCCTAACACCGGGCTGACTAATCAGATGGCAAAGCAACAGCGGCGACAAACACCCCAGCAGCACTTCCAACAATCTGGCAGGCATCACCTTCAACATCGTCAACATGGTCAACAGCAGGCCAAAGTTTTGAAGGGAATTGGAAGAGGGAATCAGAATATCTCCGTCGAGCCTTCTCATCCGAATGGCATCACTGTGGCTGCAGCTAGCCAATCTGGAGAGCAGATGATTCACCCGATGCAAAGTCAAAGCTCATACTCTGGGTCTGGCCTAAATTCGGTTCCACCATCTAAACCTCTAGTTTCTTCTCAGTCCTCAACCCAGTCTCAGTTGCAGCAAAAACTCTATCCTAGCCAAACACCTACAAAACCTCCCCACCAGATACCCTCTGACTCTGAAAATAGCACTCAAGGCCAGGTTCCACAGCTTGCTTCTGGTAATACATTTCCAGTGTCACATCAAGCTGTTGCATCTGCAGGTGTGGCTTCTAACCATTCCCAGCTGCAGCAACCACCACACCAAACGCCTGCTAATCAAATTCAACCAGTGGTTCATGGAGTGCATCAACAGAATTCTCAAGTGCGGCCTGACCCACCAAGCAAGGGTCCAGTTAATCTAGTGCAAGACCAACAATTTGTCAACAATGCTTCACAGATAGGTGCAACCTCAGTAATGCTTCAGACCTGTACTGATTCTGCTAATGCAGTCCCAATTGCCTCACAGTGGAAGGCAGCAGACTCGGTTTCTGATTCTGGTATGCCAAGTATAGCAACTAAAGTAGATTGCATTGAAAGTCCAACCCTTCCACCTAGGGGTGACCCAGTCTCAAACGTCAGCCAAGGATCAGGCCAGAGGCAGTTATCAGGTAACATACCCTCCCATGAGCACAACACAGTGACACAAAGGCACCAACAGCCACAGTCAGAACAATCGGTAGTATCTTTACCACATTCAACCCAACAACATGACCATCAAATAGAGCAGCTGTCTCCAACATTGCAAAAAGAACGGCAGCTAGATTAACAATCACCCTCACAGCATCTTTCGCCGCGGCAGCAAAAACAATATTTGCAATCGGTCAAGGCAGTTTGCATATCAGACCCACTACTTCTGAATTAGAAGGAAGCCACAGGTGAATGAAGCAAGTAGCGTGAGGGAGTATCGCCAGAGCCGGGTGTGTATGCCCCTTGTAACAGCAGTGTACAGGTACATTCCTTTTATGACGATTACACTATCATTCTAACTTCTACCTTGTTTATTTTTTTCCCTAAAACCTTTTGCTGAGGCGCTGTTTGGGTGAATCCAGAACTGAGGTGAGGATAGAAATACAACATCCTCAACAAATGCTCGAAATACATAATACCATTTGCTTACATATTTTTCGAAAAAAGGGAATCGTAGATTATTTCCTGAAGTTATCTAACCGATGCATTTCATATACTGTTGATGGAAAACCCTTACCTGGATTGTACTTGTCCTGTTTTGCTTTGCTATGGAGGTGTTCATCTAAATATTCTTGTTTGGTTTAGCCAACAACGGAACTGACTTCAGTTCGTTTTTCGTGCAGTTGAAGCTGGTTATTCCATGAAAGCATGGCAGGGATAAGAGGGCTGGGATGGGTTATTCGCACCTTCTGTGAAAAGTTATTTTGAGGGAAACTTGTAGGGCATTCTTTTGTTGATGTATATTACCACTGGTTTAGAGCTTTAGGAAGATAGCGCCGAGATAGTGTTGTACAGAGAGCCTCATCTCTTCCTTTTCTTCCGCCTGGAGGATCCATATTCCTTTTTATCCCCCAAGTAGATTAGCGCTTGTATTATTATTACCCTTCAAGATTAAAGAGATTAGGGGTCATTGTTACGGGCAAAGCCTTGTTGAAATTTTTGTGAATATCATGTGTCGTGTAACTGGTGTATACACCGCACTGATAAGGCTCTAAAAGGTTCATCAACTCTATCAATGTAATATTGGTTTTCCAATTTTCATATAATGAAACGAGGCCTTGATAGTTGGTGATTGTATGTTTTGTGTTTCAGGGGAGCAATGAAATAGCTTTGTACTGTATTTGTTTCTCACGTCCTGAAATTCTATTTTGCAGCAAAATTCGTGACATGATTTTAGAGCACTGGAATGCTTATCATATCATATCATGGGTCTACGCTGAAGAATGGATATGTATTTTTCATTGTTTTGCTAGAGCAGGTGAACTTATAAAACAGTACTTCCAAAACCATAAATCAGGCACCTTAAATAGGTGAGTTGATGCATAAGCTGCACATAAAGAAAGTTTTTCAGAAATATTTATATATTGTAAATGTAAACAGGATAGGATCTAAACCCGTTGCCGTGGTCATTTAGCCAAGTTTTCGGCATCTGAGGTTTTTTATTCCGTTCAATCTGAATCAATTTCATCACACCATTCTGTTTCCAAATTCTACATTTTATCTTTTTTTGTCGCAAATCAAAAGAACAATAATATTTGGATGATGATTATCGATGTAGGATCACCGTTATAAACCTTCAAACGTTCTTAGAGCAACTACATCATTGGGACTCGCAGTTTGCGACTCGTGGTTTAGTGAGTTGTGAACCGCAAGTCGCATGCTGTGCGTGCGACGTACGCGGGTTCGACTCACTAAACCACGAGTCGGAACCGTGAGTCGTGACTCATGGTTTGCCGGCCAGCCAATGGGGAAGCGCCATGTGGCGTGGAGGTGGAAAAAAAATATATCTGTTGGCTCCAACGGTCAGAAACGACAATATATATATATATATTTTAATTAAAAAATCAGATATTAATATTCGAGGACCAACTCAACTAAAAGCTCAAGCTGATAGTTGAAGGTCCAATTATAGTTATATTCTAACACGCGCCCTCACGGACAAGCCCGTTTACGGGTTTGAAGGTGAATTATTTTAGAAGAGCAGATGATCCCATTGAGAAGAGTGATAAGGGCTGGCCCTTTCTGGGCAAATTTGATAAATAAGAATTTTTGTAAAGAGTGGGGTTTGAACCCCTGTCCGTGAGGTACCAAGCTCTGATACTATATTAGAGGACCAACTCAACTAAAAGCTCAAGCTGATAGTTGAAGGCCCAATTATAGTTATATTCTAACACTTAACCCTCAAAATTTATTCCCCCCCGTCCCATTCATCAAACCACCAACAATTTCTACTAATTCCTCAATTTTCTCTCCAAAAATCCACCTCCCACGAGCTATAGATGAGTTGGAAGCCAACATTCGTGCAATGGAAAAACGAATCCAACGAAGGGCTGCGAGAGTGATAAAGAGAGCAATGCCGAAGATCGACGCAATGAGGCAAAAGGGTCAAAAGTGGGGAACTTTCCTGAAGAGAGATTAACCGGGGTCGTGCCGAAGGCCACGAGCGCCTGATGCAAGATTATTTTGTCGAGAACCCCAACTTTGGCCCCGAGATGTTTAGGCGTCACTTCCATATGAGCCGAGGTAGCGGACCATGCGATTACTTCGTTCAGAAGTTGAACGCTTTCGAACGCATGTGGTTATCAACGCACCAAAAATGCACCACTGCGATACAAATGTTAGCGTACGGGTGCTCGGCCGATTCGTTGGACGAAACCCTCCGACTTGGGGTAAGTACAATACTCAAATGTGTCCGCCATTTTTGCAAGACCGTTATTGAGGTATATATAGCTGAGTACGAGCGTAAACCAACTGCGGAGGACTTGACCCGATTACTGGAATCGGGTTACAGGTGAAGGTTCTCTAGCATAATTAGGAGTCTTGACTAGGGATCGCAATGGGGCGAGTATGGGGCGGGGACCCTAGTCCCCGTCCCGCGTTCCCGCTACTCTCCCCATCCCCGCCCCATCCCCGCGTTGACCCCGCCCCGCGGAGACCCCGCGGAGATGGGGCGGGGAACAAGGATTTTATTCCCCGTCCCATTCTCGCCCCGCGGGGGATTTTATTCCCTACTCCGTTCCTACCCCATCCTCATTATCCGAAAAATGCACATTTTAAATGACAGCTCTCAATCCATAATTTTAAATAACACGCGTAGTCAACCCATAATTTAAAACAACATACATATAAAATAAACATTATGACGATGACATCCATGTCTCATAATAGTTTACCCATAATAAAAAAAATGTCTTAACAAAATATCTTATAACATAACTTAAAGTTCCCCACTTGACTTCATAATGATATAAATAGAATCAGCACGTTGAACTTGAAGCAACTTTATTCATTATGGGACTCTATGCAATCGGTAAACAAATAACATATTCAAATTAGTGAAATAAGCAATAATCACTATTTGACATATTCTAACTAAATTTTCTATATTTTAGATATAAAATATAAATAAGAAAATATCAAATGTAAAAACAAGAATTGTGTGTCCATCAAACTTTTTTACATGCATAGAAGTCAAATTTTTAACAAAAAAAACAAAAAACAAATGTATATTGATTATATACCTCATCTCCACCTTCATCTTCAACATAGTCGACTACTTAGAGCAAATGTATTCATCTTTTCCAAACTTATCTCTAAACAAACACATTCTAAAACAAAACAAACAAATAAGTAAAACTAGGGTTTAAAAAACTACATTTTAGATAAGGCTTTGTTTTTAGATGATATGTGGGTGTGAACTTTGGACTGTGTGATATTGTCTTATGTGGCAGCCATGTGTTAATGTATTATGTGTATATTATTAAAAATTTATTTTAAAACTAATAGTGTGGGACGCGGGGCGGGGTTCCCCGTGGGACGGGGACTGCTTGCCCCGTCCCCGTCAAAATCCCCATTTAATTCCCCGTATCCCGTCCCGTTTAAAAAATCTTTGTCCCAAATCCGTCCCGCGCGGGGCGGGGACGGGGATCCCCGGGGAATGGGGCGTTTTGTCATCCTTAGTCTTGACTGCATACATTGGGAGTGTACGAATTGCCCAACCGTGATGCAAGGGCGATTTGGCCGAGGAAATCACCACGACCGTCCAACAAAAATATTTCCGGATACTTAATTATCTTCGTAACAAACTGGGCTTGATTAATATCCATACATCAATTTGAAGGGGAGTATAATAAATGGTGATAATTGAGAAATAACCCATTAATAAACTCTTCATTAATTGAACAGTGGAAAGCTTTGTTTTGTATGTATACATATCTACTTCCTATGTATAATCAAATTATGGAATAAGAACAAGTCTTATTTTCCACACTAAGATTAGCATATAAAGATGGGTACAGATCATATTAGTCCAACCGAACTGTATTTAGGCATCATAAACATGCACACGTAACGTACTTGATTCAAAACTCTTGGCAGAGCGATAGAAAATGTGCAGACAAAGAATATGAATGAGGCAATGTGAGAAGGAGAACTAGTAAAGAAAGTAATATATTTGTCTAACAAAATGAGACAGTTTTTAAATGTCAATTAACTTTAGAGTATAGTTTTCATTTGATCGGGTGTATGTATTTGTTGTGGAACAGACAACAACAACGTACCAATGATGTTCGAAATCAAATACAATTGTATATTTTAAGTACCAAAACGTTCATGTTCTCTTCTCTATGCATCCCTCCTCAGGAAAACCAGCATACATGTCCGATTTAAACACTTTCACACTATTTACAGAATTATTAACACGAGTACAACACCATCACACTTCACTCTCATTACTATGCCTCTATCAGAGATGATAGCTCTGGGCTTTGTTGTTGGTTGAAGAATTGCTCGGTGATGAATTTGCCTCCTTGCATAGCTAACAACCAAGCCGGCGATTACATTTTACAAAGAATAAGGAACTATGAAGCCACTTCAGGGGGAGAATATCACATAAACAAAGATAGTCACCTTGAGTAGAGGTTAGCCACTCGGATCTGCTATACACCAATACCGAACTTGAATTGTTAGTGTATATATGTGCAATCATCTTTGGGGGAGAGAGTTGTAGTTTCTCTTCCAACAAGACTTTGTTCCCTGTCATCAGTGAAATCATATATTACTTAGGGAGAAATTGTATCAGTGAGGTGAAATCTTCTATCTATTTGTGAGTAACTTGGGCAAACCTTCAGTCATACGTTTGCCAAGCCTCTATTTGATTATTTCTTGAGGTGAACTATGTGTGAGTTTCGATATAAAGTTAGTGTCACAAGATTCACAACATTAATAATCCTTCAGTCCTACTATATAATTAACCCATATAACGAGGTCCGGGACAGTGTTAGTTTGGCGTCCTTTATCTAGTGAATGTGGAAATTTTAGCATGTTTCATTCTAAGTATAATATACTTACGGGTAAGCTATCTTCCATTAGATTTTCTAGAGACTCGGCAAGCTCCATTTGTTTTGATGCAGTAGCAAACAAAGCCTGCAAGTAAAGATTATTTTAGCCACAGCACACAATGGATACTATTGATTTTTAGAAGTTATGGTATAACTATGAGCACAGTATCTCAGTATCTCACCTTTTTTGTCTTCTGTAAGTCATATTCTATACCTTTAATACGATGCATTGATTCATGAAGCATGTCCTCTTTCTCTGAAGGAAGCTTTGTAGGTTTCTTAGACAGCTCAGTTACCAATCCTTCTAATAGGTGCAGCCTCTTCAAGAGTGGATCCTCTACTATTGTCTTCGAAACGGTAGGCTCTTGGGGCCTCGAAAGTTCCAACTGAACTTCACTGTTTACCAACCTCTCGTCTTCCATATGTGTGATAGAGAATCTCCCCAGTCTTGGCAGTAGACATATACATGCAAATAATTTTAGCACGAAATAAACCAGTAAACTTCTCATCTGTGACAGGAACTGCCTTACTGGACTTTCTGGGTTATCATTGTAGGTCACATCATCTGTCACAGAGCAAAAGGTAAGTCAAGCACATGTAAAAACACTAACAAAAACATTAAAATATAAAGGGATAACTCGGGTTCCTAACCTTGTTGAACGTTTCGTTTTCATGTCCTAACCCAGACCAACGTTTCTTTACAGTTCCATACACGAAAGGTTGGAACTTTTACAAAACCTAATATGAACCGTTTAAATTAACGATTTTGTTAACATGGGAAGTGAAAAGTCGAAACTACAACTCCATTCACGTTAACCTTTCAGCTCCTCTTTCCCAAAATAATGCATTATTTTGAAATTCAGTGTTGAAAAATTGTTGGATATGTATACTAAGTGTTCTAATTGCATGTTGAACGGGCATGGGGAGCTGAAAAGTTAACGTGAATGGAGTTGTAGTTTCGACTTTTCACTTCCCATGTTAACGAAATCGTTAATTTAAACGGTTCATATCATGTTTTGTAAAAGTTCTAACCTTTCGTGTATGGAACTGTAACGAAACGTTGATCTGGGCCAGGACGTGATAACGAAACGTTCAACAAGGTTAGGAACCAGAGTTATCCCAAATATAAAAGTAAAAATGGGTTTTATTGGAGAATTAATGAATTTCATGATTCAGCTAATTACTCCTCTTATCACGAGTCCATCATTTGGTCTTGGGATAATTGTCCAAAACTACCCTAAAGTTTCGTCCACAAACGAGTTGATGCACAAAGTTTTGTCCACGCTTTGTTGGTGCACTGAAGTTTTGTCCACGCTTTATGGGCATTGAAGTTTTGCCCACGCTTTTGTGGGTGCATTTAAGTTTTGTCCACGCTCTGTGGGTGCATTGAAGTTTTGTCCACGCTTCTATTCAATCCTGGAAGCACTGCCCAGACCATAATTCTGAACATCCCTATTACGTCAAAACTAAAAAAGTCGTGGACAAAACTTCAGGGTAACCACACAGCGTGGACGAAACTTTGTGCATCAACTCGTTTGTGGACGAAACTTTAGGGTAGTTTTGGACAATTATCCCTTTGGTCTTAAAGTAACATGAATGAACAGATTAAGTTGGTCTACAAATGTGATAAAAGGGGGTTAATATAAAGAATTTCAGTATTTCAAAGGATAACAGTTCTGCAACTGGAATTGCAGAATATTGAATCACGGAGAAACTCAGACATATCTAAATCTTATCAGATACAAAAAAAATATTACGTGTTAATCATGGCACCCTTGAATGTGAATACATGACATTTAAACAAATGCTAGTGGTTCATGACCTACTTGTTGAACTAGCATTTTCATCCCTAGCAGCAGCACCAAGTGGTTCATAAGGTCTACAAAGAGATGCTGAATCACTGGTCCGTTCCTGAAACAGTGACAATTCAGAAGTTCCAGCAATAAATAAGTAACTTTTTAAAAAAGGTAAGGAACTTATTACAGTGATGATTGAAATGAAAAAATATATAAAATCCCGCAAATTTAAGACCATAAATCAGACTGATTCAATTATTTCCCGAAGTCATTTATCAGTTGAATGTGATCAGCATGACTGACATAAACAACAGCATAACTTGTATCAGTATTGCCTGGAGGCATTGAGTTTTGAGATGATACAGACTAAAGGTATAGAAGATTTGCAGTTGTCAATATAGAATCAAGCTTTAGATTTGAAAATAAGGCCCCGGACCTTATCTTTTCTAAATGACAAAGAAAACTAGGAGACTCACTTTGTTGGAGAGTGATTCTAATTGCATGAGGCTTGGAGTCCTTGCCTTGACATCTGATTCTGCCATAGCAGAAACTATATCACTACTTGCAACCTGCACACACTAAAATCTGAAATATTATGTACTGGTGGATGATGATACAGCATTACATAAGTGTGCTTAGTTAAGCTAGTGTTAAAGTTACCTTGACTCCTAAATCATCCCAGTCTGAAGAACTTTTGGTTTTTCTTACATACCAATCTCTAGTCTGTACCAGCTGCAAATAGAAGTCAGATGAGTGGCGTGTATGTGTAAGTTTGCAAACATAACAAGGCCAAGCATGTGCCAATTAGTTAGTTCGTATTTTATATTTCTCAAGTAATAACTGAATAATGCATTCAACCTAAAAAAGATCATACTTTCATTATTTCTGGATCATTCCATGGTCCCTTGTCTGCTTTGAGACATCCGCCTTCATTTGGGCACGTGCAAGTTCCACCCAGAAAATTTGGCAATTGGCTGTTCCAAAGGAAATACGGTATAAAATTTCAAAATGAATCACAATGATGGTGTGATGATAATTTAACAAAAGAATACTGCTTCAACTTTGATGAAAGGCGAAATTGAAACCTTGGCTCTACAGCCTCAAGCAACTTATTCTGGAATTTGTTCCCTAAAACCTGAAGAATCAAGGTAAAAACATTTATATTAGTTCAGACAACTTCAACAAGCCAAATAAGTACGAGCATCAAGGCCACTCTTACATGTATCTTTGCAGTTGTTTTTGGGTCAAGAAAGCCTTTTACTGTGTTCCATAGCAGTCTAAATCCATTTCCAGCATTGACAATG
Source organism: Erodium maritimum (assembly GCA_963921825.1). Taxonomy (NCBI): domain Eukaryota; kingdom Viridiplantae; phylum Streptophyta; class Magnoliopsida; order Geraniales; family Geraniaceae; genus Erodium; species Erodium maritimum. Next base: position 9,560,150 of record OY997595.1, read on the forward strand.
AACATTTGATGCAATGTCTGCACAGCATTAATAATAAATTATTCATTAACATTTATACTCTAAGCATGTAACAGATTTTGCCCTTGGTGTTTACAGCTACTAGCTTACCTCAGGATAGTTGTCACCATCAATTTTCTGCATTCGCGTAACAAGATCATGGGCAATTTTTCTAAAGCTCATCAAGTTCTGCAGAGTCAACAAATAGAATACAGAGAATTGAGATAATTTAATATGCATATTCTTTGCCACCGTGCTATATATATACTGGTTAGATCAGAAATTACCAGCCCCTGCACATCCAGTATTGTAGTTGAAGAATCTATGTGACGTTTGGCAGCAAGGGAACATGCTGGGAACTTCTCACTAAATGTCTTCTCAAACCCCTGAATATGATATTTAAAAAATCGGTCCACTGTAGTGACATTTAATAGCTTGCTAGGTTCAACTTTACCAAGTCTTTCAATATAAACAGGCCGTCCTTCTCTATCTACACCATGGTAACCATGTGGATAATATCGCTGCACTTCTTCACATTCATCATACGAAAAATCCTGGACGTAAGGATCATATTATAGCAGCAATTAGTATGCGGCAACATTAATATGAAAATTATAACTTAGCCAACATGGGAAAACTTGCAGACACAGTTACTGCCAACCTTAGTTCCCAACCAAATATACACATTGATGGGCATACCTGTATGATAGATTCAACTCCATACTCTCTCCGCCAGGTGAGCATTTCTGCCCACATATGGACGGCTTTGTCAAGATCAAATTTTCTTGCCTTCAAAAATCTGTAGCCAAAACAATCCCGATTTAACAATTATTGCAAACCTGGTCAGGTATCAACTCATAACTGGGAATATATCATTCCTAACCATACATCAGCCAGCATTTTCATGTTCTCTTCTGTATTCTAAAATCACAGTTTGCAGTATACATATATGATATATGTTAGAACTAAGATATATTTAGGAAATTTCCTATACCTATTTGGATTGGTTAGTTAGTATATTTCCTAATTCATGAAGGTTTCTCCCCTATATATAGGGATCCCTCATTATGAGTTAATCACTAATAACATCAGTAATATTTTCATACGTTGAAACTCAACAATATAAACATCCACTCGTTTACAAATTTTGCATAGGAGTACAAGAGATTCATAATGAAGATGATAATTTCTTAACTTCTAGATCTGAAGTATCCATTTTCCCGCTCATCTACAAGATATCTGAAGCATAGTGGTGGGACACTCTCTAGTATGGACATGATTTTTTCATAGATAAGCATTTTGACATTGAAATAGCATTGTATATACGTGACCAACTCTGCATCACCCACTAAACTATCAGTATTCACTCAATGAAAGTTGCACATCACAATTTGCACCAATGTATCTATCAAGTAATGGTTCACTCACCTCAACATGGTGTGGTAGTCATCATGGCTTGCAGGCAGCAAACCTTTCTCAAGCAATGTCTGGCGGAAACCATTGACTGCCTCTTCCTCCTCAGCATCTCGGACGTCCTCGATGGAGATCTGCTCAAATCTGCAATCTGTCACCCGTTTGCCTCGCTTCCTGAGAGAGTGTGTGACTCTGGTAGAAGCATTGATCCCCTTCTTCTTCAGGGATCTGCTTCGCAATCTCAGTCTCTCATCCTCGTCGGTCTCCAAATCCAATCTTCTGCTCTGCAATCTCATTCTCTCATCCTCGTCGTTATCCAAATTCGATCTTCTCACCCTCTCGTCCTCCTGAGCCGAGACCAGCTCCCCTGAGACACACAAATCAATGATCAAGCCACAAAAAGAGGCTGAAAATCCGCAATCGAACCGAAACCCTAAGAATAACACGAAATTCACCTGGCATTGCTTCTCTGATCCGCGCAGTTCCACAAACACAGAATCGCGTCCAATCTGTAGAAAACAAAAATGCACCAACTCATCAATCATCGTCCACACTAAAAGCACCCCACAAATCCAATTTCAACACGAAAACAACAACGAATCGCATGAAAAATCAAGCTATGCTTTCCAGAAAACGAGATGGATCGGCACAATCACGAATCGGTCAACAACACCACCGAAACAGGAAATTAAAAAAAAAACAGAGAATCAGTGAGGAAGACGAACAATCCGAGACCGATCCAGTCTATCGAACTACAGAAACAGACATTACTCACATTCTCAGACCTTGGAGCTCCCCTCCAGATTCACAGAAATGGCGTGTCCGCACAAAAGCTGTGCTAAATGTTAGTGTTGTGTCGCTCTCCGAACAAAGATTGAAACAAACAAAAATAAAATGAAAAATAAAATCAGAGAATGAGAGGTGAAGACGATGTGTCGTTTTCAAGGGAGTTGGAGAGTGAAGGACAGAGACGTAGCGAGCAACGGCCGCTTTGCTTGGGTCTTGTCTCTGTCCTTTCAGCTCTGCCGTTTTTGGTTCCGTCCTCTTCTTGGTCGGGGTTGGGTTCGCCGTTAACTAACGGAGGTAGGACTGTAGGAGTGTAGCTCCTACGCTACAGTAAAATTGATCGTTTTGTACTTTTGTGCTAATAAAGTTCCCTCAACCATAGGTTTTGGGGTTCAATACAAAAAGTTACTCGAAAGTACCGTATAATAGGTCATGTATGTATGATAATAAAATTAAGGGAAATTTTCAATTTAATACTCTAACAAATATTTATTTACAGTATAATACCCTAACTTGTTTTTTTGCATTTTAATACCCTGACAAACATTTATTTTCACTTTTATACCCAACCGTTAACTTTCCATCCAAAATGGATGAAAAGTACAAAATACCCCTTGAGACCAATCATATTTTCAAAACCTACCACAAAAAATCAGATTTTTTATATATTTCAAAAAACTATATTTTATTTCAAAAAACATATAAAAAATCAGTTTTTATATATTTCAAAAATCATATTTATTTCAATTTTTTTAAATCAGTTTTTATATATTAAAAAATATTTTTATATATTTTTAAAAATAGATTTTATTTCAAAAATATTTAAAAAAAATCATTTTTTATATATTTAAAAAACAGATTTTTTATATATTTCATAATAATTTTTTATATAATTTAAAAAAACAGATTTATTTCAAAAAAAAACTAAAAATCAGTTTTTATATATTACAAGAATCAGATTTTTTACATATTTTAAAAAAATAGATTTTATTTCAAAAAATAAATTTTTATATATTTAAAAAATAAATTTTTATATATTTCAAAATCATATTTTTATATATTTCAAAAATCATATTTTTATGTAATTCAAAAAATCAGATTTATTTTTAAAAAAATTAAAATCAGTTCTTTATATATTACAAAAAACAGATTTTTATATATTTCAAAAAATTATATTTATTTCAAAAAATATTTATAAAAAAAATCAGTTTTTATATATTTAAAAAATCAAAGGTTGAAAGGTGTTTTTGGTATTTTTTTTTTTTTTGAAAAAACAAGGTCATGTGCTTTGCACATGACTATTATCCATCCATTTTGGATGGAAAGTTAACGGTTGGGTATGAAAGTGAAAATAAATGTTTGTCAGGGTATTAAAATGCAAAAAAAACAAGTTAGGGTATTATACTGCAAATAATGTTTGCCAGGGTATTAAATTGAAATTTTCCCTAAAATTAAGTCAAAATTTTAATATTTTTAGTTCATAAAGATATAAATGATTAGTAATCAATTTATAATAACACATAAACCCTCTCTTCGTTGACAGAAACCTCTGCAATCTCTAAGCTTTCGTCGCACCGTTGTTGTCGACGACCATCGTGGCTCCGACCATGATGGCTACCGGCGGTCGCCCCTCTCTTCCATCGTGCTCCCCCACCCTTCTTCTCCTTCCATTTCCTCCCATTCTCTCGAGTTTGAACAAATCCTCCAACCCTTCGTCAAACCCATCCTCCTGCCCCTTCCCAGTCGTGCCCCACTGTCAACAGCGTTTCTCCGGCGCCCGCAAGCTTCACAACCCCAACCGCTGCTCCCTGTCGCCTTCTTCTTCTCCGTCGTTGGCCCCGGCCGTGTGAGGCTCGCCCTCGACAGATCCGCCGCCACGGCTGACAGATCTACAGTTATCAGCTTGGTCCCTCTCCATCCCTTCTCCTGACGAAGTCCTTGGCCTTCTCCTCGATTCTCTTGCCGGAGTTATGCTCGTTGTCACCGGACTGGCAGTTGCCAGATCTGCTCCCTCCGGATTTGGTAACTTGTTAGCGCCGGTGGGTCCCGCCTCCCCCGAATCTGCCGGAACTATCGACGATCGCGACTACTTCTGTCAAGCCTCTCCGCCATGCCCCTTCTCTTATCGAATGGTCAGATCTGCACCCGTCTTTTGTCGGTACACTGTAGTTCGAGTCGTTTAGTCGAGCTCATGCATTTCATGTTTATCCAACCAGAGCCTTGCACCAGCCCCAAGTGGATTAGATATGTACCCGTCGACGCCGCCCTCCTCATCCCAGACATCAGAGGCCGACCACGAGCAATTTTCGCATGTCGTTGTTTTTATTTTTTTAGTTTTTTTATGTTGTATGTTTTTTAGTTGTTCCCCTTACCAGAATCTCATATCTTCGGTAGGTTTGGCTGACACCTTAGGTGGCTCGTCCAGTCGGGTCTCTCTTACTAGGGATCTCTCCAGAGATTTAATAAGAAAGACCAACTTGGTAGTGTTGGATTTTCTAGGCGTTGTGTCGCCCTGTTGGAAAGCTATTCATCTCGCTAGTCGTCTCTCGGATTCCCAAGAACGACTGGTGGATGCAACGCTTATGTATTTCCTTGTGTGTTATATGGCTTGTAAGATTTATTAGGTTTTTAATGAATCTTTCCGTTCAAAAAAAATTATAATAACACATAAATAATATGTGATTAAAATTAAAAAGTACTTGATTTGACAATTTTAAATTTTAAATATTTATTATTCATAACTAATATTTTATGATAGATTTTTACATTTAAAAAGTATGTATATCATTGAAAATTATTATTATCAAAACATACCGCATTGACAAGTATATGGTAAAAAACATATAGCCTTGAAAAATATTGTAGACAAAACATATGGACTCAATTCTCAACAAAACATTTGAAAATTTGTAATTTTCTCGCAATTAACAAAATTACTTAAACTAACTGTTATCTTCTTCATCAAAATCTTCATGAAGGTTATTCCTCTTCTTCTTTAAAAGAATACGATATTTTTTCTTTCAGGTGCATGTAATAAAAAAGAGGAGATGATACATTTGGAGAGGCCATTGGTATCAGCTATCTTTGACCCCTGAAGATGAGTGTCACGAGGAGACAATGGTTGGTGTAAAGATTTGTCTTCTTCTTGACCAAGAACCCACTCCGCGCGCGTCCGCTCCTCATTTTCGCGCTCCCGCCCCCCGATACGCGTGCCGCGTGCCCCGTCTGCTGCCCGCTGGCCGGTCCCGCTCCCTGCGCGCCGTCGCTGCAGTGGCAGCCTGTGGCTGCGCCACGTGGCCAGACCGTTGGCAACGGTCATTTTTCTAACGGCTATTTTTTTTTAATTCAAAAATCGACTAAAACTAACCCTATAAATACCCATCTTCACTCTCATTTTTCCCACACCACTCTATACTTTCACTCTTTCATAATCACTTCCTACTTGCTATTTTTGAAAATGTCCGACGACGAGGTTATGTCCGACGCTGAGGAGATGACGTACGAAGAGCTGGCTCCCCGGATGCCGACGCATGCGGAGATGGCAGCCCAACTGCCGACATATGAGGAGATGGCAGCCCAAATGCGGCCAGTTCAGCGACGATTCCGGCGGATGATGGAGAGGCAGATGCAGAGAGTAATGCCAAGAGTCCAAAGGGCCAAGCGTGGGGAACCAATGCGCCGAGAGATTAACAGAAATCGTGCGGAAGCCCACATCCAATTGATGGCGAACTATTTTGACGAACAACCCCTATATGGCCCTGAAATGTTCAGGCGTCGGTTCCGTATGTGCAGACTACTTTTCCAACGGATTATGAACGCAGTGAAGGCTCACGACCCTTACTTCGTTGCATGGAGGCTCGACGCTGCCTCACGGCCGGGCTTATCAACAGAGCAAAAGTGCACCGCCGCTATACAGATGCTTGCGTATGGGTCCTCGGCCGATTCATTGGACGAAACTCTGCGCATTGGGGTAAGCACCATACTTGAATGTTTACGTAAGTTTTGCAAGGCCGTCATTCAGGTATTCGGAGCCGAGTACGAGCGTACACCGACACCGGCGGACATGGACCGCTTACTCCGAGAAGGGTACAGCCGAGGGTTTCCCGGAATAGCGGGGATTCTTGACTGTATGCATTGGAAGTGGAAGAACTGCCCAACCGAAGAGCAGGGAGCCCATGGACGGGGAGATCACCACGGGGACAAGACGATTCTGCTTGAAGCTGTAGCATCCCGTGATTTATGGATTTGGCATGCATTTTTCGGGATGGCTGGATCGAACAACGACATCAACGTCCTCAACCACAGCCACCTATTCCTAGACGCTTACTACGACCATGATCTAGCTGTGGAGTACGAGATCAACGGGCATCGGTACGACCGACCTTATTACTTGGTGGACGGCATTTACCCATCATACGCACGGTTCGTGAAGACTATTCGGCATCCCTTCGAGCCCAAAGAGAAGTTGTTTGCTAAATGTCAAGAAGGTGCTCGAAAAGATATTGAAAGGGCTTTTGGAGTACTTCAAGCAAGGTGGCACATCATTTCCCGTCCCGCTCGGTCTTGGAGCGCAGACTTTTTGGCTAATATCATGCACACTTGCATAATTCTACACAACATGATTGTAGAGGATGAGCGCGACTGGTACGAGTATGGGGATGAGGAGTTGTTGTGGGCGCAACCTCCAGAAATGCCGAATTGGACACCACCGGAACGATGGCACCACGGAGGGCCATTGGAATACCAGGGACTTGTGGATGCTCAACAAAGTGTCATAGATCCTGAGATCCACCGTCAACTACAACAAGATCTTATGGAGCACTTATGGGATCGATTTGGAGCTGGTTTCCATGACGACGAGTAGTCGTTTGTGCTCTTGGAGCTGGGTTTTTTGGTGTTGTATTAAAAGGGGTTGAATAAAATTAGAAGTTCATTTATATTCCTGTTGAATTTATTTATTCATTATTGATTGTCAATACTTATTTTTGTTCCAAAATTGTTTAAATTATAAACAATTTAAACGGTTTCTGATAACGAACTAAATAAACAGGAAAATATCAAATAATAATCCAGTCAGCAATGTTCTGCACTCCCAGGGCCTCAGAGGTCCTTTCTATTGTAGAACACCCACTTTTCTGCACTCCCACTCCCTGACTTTTGTCCAGTCAGCACAAGGGCCTCAGGGCCAGGGCCTCACGCAGGGTCGTTCTGTTGTACATGCTCTTAGACATATTCTCCAATCCGGCCGTAATGAGAAGGATCCGACATTTTTTCTTCAAAGTGAAAATAAAGAGGGATACACCATTTATTAGAGTTATCGTCGGGGTCTGATGATGGATGATATGATGACTCTTATTCAATGAAATCAAAAGAAGACTTATTAGAGGTCGTGTTCAACAAATCTTGAAAATAAGCATATACATATATATAGGATAAGATTCAGATACAAACTTGTATCGTTCGTACGAAATACAAACTATCTATCTGAGCCCTTAGATCGTGGAATCAAAGGCTCATATTTTAAAAAAAAATCATTAATGACAGAATGATTAATAAATGTTTTTGTAATTAATTTTGTAATCAACCACTCTCCTGAATTTTGGTGGTCATTCGATCCCCTAAATCAATGACCTAAATTAGTTTGTATTTCGCACTTGAATTTCGGTTTGTACCCGAAAGTTTCCTTATACATAGAAATATGGGTTATTTACGATTTGGTACCCAAATGTTTCGTCCACGAACGATATGGTACCCATATGAATTTTTTCCCAATTTGGTACCCAAATGTTTCATCCACGAACGATTTGGGTTAATTGGGTTAAAAAAAACTAACAGACCAAAGTGAAAAGACCATTTTACCCTTTATCATTTTAGTTGACTTTTGACTTTAATATAAAAGACTGTTTTACTCTTATATTGACTTTTGACTTTATATTTAAACTTATTTTTTAATAAGTATTTTATTTTTTCAAATAAATAAATAAATTTATTTTATTGAATTATTTTTTTATAAAAAATATATTTTTATTTATTATTATTATTATTATTATTATTTTATATTTTTATATTCTTAAAAAAATTACAATTTAATTTTTTTTTAAATATTTTATTTTAAAATTTTTAATTTTTAATTTTTTTAATTTTTTTTAATTTTTTTAATTTTAATTTTTTTTAATTATTAAAATTTTAAATAATTTAATTTAATTATTTATTGTATTATAACTAAGGGTATAATGATAATTTTGTCTATCACATTTATAAGCTTAGAATAAGAAAGGGTAAAATCCTCATTTCACACCCCACTTAACTGCACATGTCTAATTTAGAGGAATATTCCGTTAGTTTTCTAATGGAATATGCTACTTCCGTCCGTGGACAAATAATTTGGGTACCAAATTGGTCATATGAAACATAAGGGTACCATATCGTTCGTGGACGAAACATTTTGTCACGCCCCAAATCCGGTTTTGACCGGACTTGAGACGTGAACACGGAAAATAAATTTTTTTTTTAATTTAAAGGAAATCAAACTTCAAATTTTAGTTCCAAAACAATAACTCTGATAAATATAACTTGAGTCAACCGCTCAAATCCGAACAATTTAAAACATAGTTTAGTAAGGAAGAATGGGTACGTCTCTCTACAACATAAAACCGCCCGGGTACTCAAGGTGCTCCCGAGCCTTGAGACAACCTCTAAGTCTACACAGCAATGAAACCTGTAAAGACTTTGAAAACAGATGGGGTGAGCTTACGCTCAGTAGGAAAAAGTAGTAAAGGGCAAGAACTCCCGCTTCGATTCCAAAATTCTCAAATAGTATTTTTTTATAGAAGAACAGGTTATATTATTACTGGAAAAGGAAATAGGATGATGAGCACATAATTGTACTCATCGTACAAGATAGAATCCAACTGAAGAACATAAAGCAATAACAGAAATCTAAAAGTTGCTCAATGTATAGGGGCGGTTGAAGGGGAAATCTGCGGTAGCATCCAGGGAAGTCATGAATACCGATACAGCATACTTCTACCAAATGACACTGGGCGAGCAAGCCGAGTGAAAAGGGGATCCGATTGGACATAAATCGACTCTGAGGTGCGCTCCAGTAGAATACTGGGTCCTTAGAGTGATGTCCCGGACAGCAGTCCTGTAACCAGGAACTGAAATGGCTCAGGTGGACTTTGCATTCTCCCGAGAAATCAGCAGACGTCGTCCCCCCTCGGATGGTAATGAGGGCCTTTAAAAACGTATAATTCCTGGTTCCCAATCTGATTGAAGAATGTCGCGCCGATATTTGGTGGAATCGATGCCACCCTACGGCCAGTGAGGCGGTATTACCGGCAAACCCCCCACTGGACCATGAAGGACTCATTGATCTAGGCGAGAGAGCATTCCTCCCCTCGCCGTTTGTGGTGTCCCTCCATTTCCCGGTCCCCGAATTCGCCCTGAAACCCGACCCGGGACCCTGCCCCTGGCCGATCTGCAACCCAGGTTGCCTGCGACTCGGGCCTGTCCAGACCCGACCCAACTGGGTCCCGATCCACCCATCTCGGCCCAAGATAAGTCTCTCGGAACCCTAGCCTCCCGTGCTTCCATTCTCGGCAGCGCCGCCTTCGTCTCCACCCGCCCTCCGGCCTCAGACAGCGCACACACCACCAACGGCGCCATCACCGGCGGTGGCCACGGTTCATGTGCCTCCTGCCCCCACGCTGTGATCGCCGGCGTGAGCGCCACCCCCAGACTGTACCCATAGTCAGCGATCCAGCCTACCACACCAATCCACCGATTGAGCGTGGGGCAACGCAGATGTCCTCTGATCGCTTCTGGAGTACGAGACCCGCTACCAACCGAGAAAAATCTGACCCTAAACAATCGAGAACCAAGAGAAAGTCTCCAACGACTTACCCTGACATCGTCGACGTCCACAAGAGAAAGAGACACCACCATCGTCGCATCCCCCGTCGTGCTCAAGCCGTCACGCACGCCGATTCGACAGTGCCAGAACCCCCATCCTCCACTGTTCCCGTTGCCGATCAAAACCAGCAGCGACCACCTTTGCTCCTGCTCCACCTCAATGCTCCTCACCTGTGCACCTTCACCAATCAAGCCCCACACCAGATGATCATACAGTGGAGCCATGACTAGCATCACGTGAACAACACTCAAGGCAACATCTATGATGGAGGCCTTGATCATGATTGGAATCACCATCGGCGGCGGCATAAACCCTAGCCGCCGCTGCGTCTCAGAGCCAATCCTCAAATAGTATAATTACCAAGAAGAAGACACAATTAGAAACCAACTGGAAATGCAACACTTAATAAAATAACAGCTCAAAAGGAGAACAACAGGGAGACAACTTACTCCCCACTAGAAGTCAACCAAAGAAAAGCACTACTCCCGAAATATAGGTAATTAACCCCCAAGACTCCGATCCCCACACCAATACACATAAGACAACGGAACACGCATCGGCCTAGATGTCTTTCCGGAGCTCACGTCGAGGTAAACACCCAAACAAGATACCGGACCGGCACACACCTCGGTCGGGTATCTTCCCATAGCATGGGGTACAAGTCACGTTGTAACACCCAAGTCATACAGACAGGTACACCAATAACAACCACGCAATACATCGTTAGTAATACAAACACAATAAGTCCCCCTTGATACGCCAGATCCCACGGCTATAGCACAATTTACCGACACCTAGTCGGAGGGCAGGCGCACCTTATCATGATTCATAGCTCATTTTACCGACGCTTAGTCGGAAGGCAGATGCGCCTTAACATAGGCAACATCACATTTTACCGACTCCTAGTCGGAAGGTAGGTACACCTTATCATGTAACCTGATCATCGTGTACCCGTCATAAAAACATATCAACCCAACAATTCACACCGACATACTATACCAACCAAACTTACCGAACACGCTACAACGGACGCATCAAAACAGCAAGCTTCCGACATAACTTACCAAGCATACTACATCGGTCTATCACTCACCCGATCATACCGTTTGGCACAATCAATTCACAATCAACAATCACTCAATCAATCATAACACGAATCAACCATTCACATACAATCAACATAATTCTTCTAGTTTAGTGTACCTCTCAAATTAACCTAAGGACGGAGCATGCATCAAGACTAAGGACGAACAATCATCAATCAATACATTCAACAAGCAATCCTAAGGCTCGACATGGCCATTCTACCAGCACGACAATTTCCAAAAGTATTGAAAGCGGTTAACTAGTGAATCACATCCTACATGCATACTAAGACTCGTCTGATTATTATTATAATTGAAAAACGGTTATTCTAGTGAATCACATCCTATATGCAAACTAGGACATTTCCGGTTATTATTATCCTATAGGCATACGATTAACATTCTTTAAATTAAGAGTAGAGTTTAGTACTTTTCCCTACCTCGAAATCTCCAACGCTCAAATACTCCTAGCTGCTGACGTCCGGGCTAGCTTCCTCTCTGTCTTCTCACATGATTCCCAAGGCCTCCTCCTTCGTCGATTTCGGGTCCAAGGTCTTAGATCAAAATTAACACCAAAATTAAAGTCTAAACAAGGAGGTTTAAGAGGCAAGCATCTAGTTAAGACCCCCCCAAGCTAACGGTTCAAAGGACAAAATCGAAAAAGACGAAAACACCCAAAAAGGACCCAAAACAGGTCTGCCACGGATCGGGTCACAGATCTGTTACCTGCGCCGTCACGGTTCTCCTCACGGAGCCATGAATGACGCCATCACGGTCTCCCTCACGGAGCCGTGACGTCTCCCGTCACGGGGCCCGTCACGGATCCGTGACAGGTCTGACGGGTTCCGTCCTTCTTCTTCCTCCAGCTCCCTTTTCACGAAATTTCAGTCCAAAAACTGCATTTTTGTCAAACCCAAACCTCCAAAACAGTTCTAGAACCTTCAATAACTCAATACCCCACATGGGTCTTCAACAAACTCCAAAAATCCAAATCAAAACCATCATCTACTTCCTTTTTATCTTCAAAAATCATCATCCAAAGTCATCTTCCCATAACCCAACCATTTTCAAGTTCTTCCTTCCAAACCCACAAATCAAAACTCAAGGAAAACGAAATTAGATGAAGGATTTACCTTAGGAGTGGAATGGGGATGAAGAAGATGATGTTTTGGAGAGTTTTGGGGAAGCAAACAACCTCAAGACTCCATTTTTGCACCTTTTTTCACGTTCAAGCTTCAAAGTTCCTTCTTCTCTTCCTCTCTCTCTCTAATATCGGTCAACACACAAAATAAGGAGAAAACTGACCCCAAATGCTTTAAAAACCTAGCTTGTTGAAGTTCCAAAAATGCCCTTAGGTCCAAACCTTCCAATTTGGCTTTTGTGAGGGTAAATGGGTCCTTTGAGACCCATTTCTTCTCCTCCAAGCCACTAAGGACATGTGTCCTAGTAGGGACCACTTAGCTCTTAGGAAAATCCAAAATTTCCAATTTACTTTGTTTTAGTCGATAAAAAGTCTCGGTTTGACCAAACATTGACTTTTTCAATAATACAGTCAAATGAAAGGAAATGGCCCAACTAAGCTAACCGTGATGACGGCTAAGCTTTTTGGGCCCCGAGAAGGTCCCGAATGACTCCCAGAGTCATCGGTTGACTTTTCCGGCCAAAAGTCAAATTTTGCCAAAACTCACCGATTCGACCGGGGGCGGTTCTTACACATTTGGGTACCAAATCGTAAATAACCCTATAAATATATATAGATGTAATGCCAATTCGAAGATTTGTGGTGGTTTTTTTCTAGGAAAAGAGTATTGTTGGATTTTATATATCACTTAGTAAAAACATACAAACGATCATTCATAACTTACAACGTTGATCGCACAAGCACAAGGTAAATACTACAAACTCCAGACAAGCTAGACCATAATACTACGGACCCCTAATCAAAACCTACAACGCAACAAAATGCGTCCAGAACGTGCAACTATATCGTGCACGCCAAAAGTGCAATAAAGTGCACACCATAAGTGCCACATAACGGGCACACTAAAGTACAACTGGTCCACACAAACATGCAATCGATGCACACCAATTTGCAACAAAGTGCTGTTATTTGACCCGAAAAGACCACAAACAACCAAAACCTAAAAAAAAGAACATAGAAAAAAAAGTAGAAACATGACCATGTCTCTTGGGATCCAACCACGTCGACCATCTCGATATTCCTCCATCTGAGTTTGATAACCGGTATCCGAAGAAACAACGCCGGAGAATCTAAGACCCACACATAACACTTTGACTCTCCTTCCACAACGCCCCTTCCACACTCAGAGTATAAATTTGAGGCTGCCTCAATGAACTCTCTGGCCTAAACCGCAAAATACGACATAATGAAGAGACTGAAGGAGCATAAACTAGAGGAGGAGAAAAAAGGCATGTGACGAATGGATGAAAAACCGAGTAGTCATGATCAACGAAATAGAACTCCCGAGAGAATGGAGAAAGCGTAAAGGTAGGCCTCCGCCGATAACAACCGAGGCGGAGCCTCGACCATTACCGACGGGTGCAAGGGATCAAAGAAGGGGGAGAGTGGCTGCTGTTTTTTTGTTCTGCGTAAAGGGAGAGAGACGACTGTTTTCTTAGACCGAAAAACAAGATTTGTGGTGGTTCATATATGAAGGGGAGAAAGTAATTGTTGTAAAAACATAATCGTCGTAGAACATGTCCACTGAAAAACAATGTCAATTCGAAACTATTAATTCCAATTAAATTAAACGGAAACATAACATGAGTGAAAACATTTATTAATTGAAATGAACCTAAAATTTAAAATTACATTGAAGTTCAAGTTCAATTAGATATAGTAAAGATTTGACATGTGCTTTATATGTCTAGCACTGTACACGTAGGCAAGTTTTGAACAACCATTTTGAATTCAGGTATAGACTTAGGCAAGTTTTGAACAACCATTTTGAATTCAGGTATGGACTTAGGCAAGTTTTGAACCAACAATTCTGGTCTTTATGACGAAATTTCAACGAGGCGAAGATTGCAATGGAAAATATTAATTGAGTTGGGTATATAAGAGGAAATAATATTTTTTTAAACAAATTTTGGTATCATTCAGGAAAAATCAACAAAACCGTCAATTGTTTATTTATTTTAAAATTTAACTTACGTGACAGCCAATGGTGGCTGTAGCGCCATCGGCCTTGTGGAATAATCATCCTCAAAGTCAAACAATTGAACGGGAAAATTTAACTTTCCCGGGAACCAAACAATCGGTTACTCTTTCCCGGGAACCAAACAAACGGTTACTGTGTTGGGGAAAAAAGACCACAGAAAATAACAGGTGAGAGCAACCTCCCAAGCGTGTGGCGCGTGTCCACCACGAACCCAACTCCAGAAAAGGGCTAGGGCTTTGTGGTTTATGATTATAGAATGCTAGCTACCATCAATTGACCGGTCAAAAAGCTGCCACGTCATTCACTAAGAAGCACGAGGTCCCATACGATGGCATAATGGTAAATTGAGTACAGCTGGTTGGTGAGAAGCCCATATATTCAACAATACCCCACCAACCCTTCACTCTTTTTCCTCCATCTCTCTCTTCTTCCAATCCGCAAACCCTCTCGATTCTCCTAAATCTCATCTTAGGAGCAAGAAGGGCTTGCTCAAATTTTGCTCTTTTCAATCCGATTCCAATGGGTGGAGATATCAAGCTCTACAATTTGGCTGAGGTCTCCGAGCACAACACTCCCAAGGACTGTTGGCTTGTCATCGATGGCAAGGTCAGTTTTCGATCCATTGCTGATGATACTCTTCTGGCTTCTGCATTTCTGTTTCCATAAATTTCATTCACCGGATCTGGGTCTGGCTCAAGTTCACAATTTTTTTATTGTTTGCATGTTGGGTTTCAATTAGATTGTTTGTTTTAGCCGTAGTGCTGGATTTTGTGCTCGTTGCTGTTTCTTTTTTATGATTTGTTTTGTTTTAGCTATTGTGATTTGCTGTTTGGGTTTAGGATTTGAGGATGGGGAGTTGGTAACGATGATGTTTTGTATCTTAGCACATAGATCTCATCAATACCCTATGTCTGATCTGGATGTAGCAGATAATTCCCAATTGATATTGGCCATCATGCATGTAGGATCAGTAGATCAGCTGTGTGAAAGAAAGATTCTGGACAGGATTTTGTGGTACCTTATTATGATACTACCTTTTTAGTATCTAAATCTGATCTGGATTTAGTGGATTATCCTGGACTGATTTGGGTCATCATGCATGGAAGACCATTTGATCAGTTGTGTGAAAGAATGATTCTGCACTAGGTTGAGTGATACCTTGTTATGATTCTTCATTTAGTTTCTAAATTGGATCTGGATTTAGCAGATTATCCCGAATTGATTTGGGCCATCATTCATGTAAGATCATTTAATCAGTTGTGAAAGAAAGTTTTGTTTCTGCACTCGATTGTGTGATACCTTATTTTGATCTTTCATTTAGTATCTACATCTTATTTTATCTTATTAGCACTCCCCCAGCCAGACATAATGATGATATTTGGGTTGGGAACTGTAAACTGAGTCTATCTTTTGCTGATGGTTCGCTTTACTTCTGAGTATCTTCCTTCCTTAAGCATGGATGGGAGTAGTAGGTTCAATTGCTTTGCATTTTACAGTTCAATGTTTGGAAGTTTGGTGTTCAGTTTGCATAAATATGGTATTATTGATTGTTTACTTCAGGTCTTCAACTAGTTCATTTGTTCAAAACACGCATTTCGAATTGCCCTCTCCTCCGTGTCAGGAGATTTGACATTTGCAGGAATTTTTGGTCTTCGTATGATTATGATCCACTTGGTTCTTCCCGAATGAAATTCTAGTATCTTAAGTAGAGTGTAAACAACAATCCACTACTATGTTTTTGTTTATTGGCTATAGTTTGGAGTCAAGCTGTAATATTTGACTTGGAAAACTAGAAACTATCTGTCACAAAGCCTATAATTTTCCCCTGTTGAAATTACAATTGTGTAGGTGAACTTGTTTAGGTTCTGTTAGAACACTTAGTCGGGTTTATATTGTATGATCTTTGAAGTTTCAGTTGTTCTATTGTGGCGAGCTCATAAAAAAGTTTGGGACCGTTCACTGTACTAGCCTTGCATCCTAATCCTGATTGTTCACTGTCACTACTTTGATGCGTTGAAACAGGTCTATGATGTGACAAAATTCTTGGAGGATCATCCTGGTGGTGACGAGGTTTTGTTGCAAGCCACAGGTACAGCTTTATTAGAACAATTGTAACAGCCATGTGATTTATATTGTACTACAAGTGTGTGTTTTAGATGTGGCTAATGTGATGTGCATGGATATCAGGGAAGGATGCAACCGATGATTTCGAAGATGTTGGCCACAGTAGCAGTGCAAGAGCAATGATGGATGAAATGTTAGTTGGTGATATTGATACCGCAACCGTCCCCGCCAAGACCAAGTACACTCCTCCTACTCAGGCACAGGTCAACCAGGACAAGTCCCCTGACTTCATCATCAAGCTCCTTCAGTTCCTCGTCCCGCTGATGATTCTGGGTTTGGCTTTTGGTGTTCGTTACTACACCAAAGCTTCTTGAATTTGGAACCTGTTGCGTGGAATTAGTATCAGATGCTTTACAATAAGGTTATATTGAGGAAACCATTGGGGGAATTCTAGGATGTTTTACTTTTATTATATTGATGAGTGCGTCTGTTCTTCACCTTGACATTGACAATCACTTTTTTTTCCTTCTTTCTAAATGTAAGATCTCTGATTGTCTCTCTTTTAGTTTCATGTTTATGTGGCTATAATGCTACTGCTGACAAGGAAGAACCTTAATTCAGGTACAAGGTTGTCTGAAAAAGAAGGTATGACTCAAAACTGAATCAACTCTGATGAATAATACATCTATTCTGGGAATCTGCACAATCTTTTCTTGTCCGAATCTGATACATGTTTGACACGCTTTCATTAAATGCTGGTTCATCCCCCAAAACAACACTTAAATTAATACCTTCATGTCAATATCGTATTTCACGAGAATCCTATGAGCTGTATCAACATCAAACAAAGTATCACCAGAATGTTTCGAATAAGGGATCATCAAGACTCAAGTGTGGCTATGAGTATGATCAGAGTATTTTAATGTTGTCAATCCGATTATCCAGTCGATGACGGTGAGTACCCCCGGCCCGGCCCCATCCATCAACCACTACTAGTAGGCTAGGATCAGAGTATTATACAATGGGCCCACATATGGGCCCAGGCCCATAAAATGACATGAATATGATTGTTTGGAGTCAAAAGTCTTCAATGTAGCCATGTGTGGTCATGGTCATAGATGTTTCACATGGCTTTCCTACAGGCCAAGCAAACACCTACTTTTAAGGGGGGATTCTGAATGATTTGCTCTTTGATTTTATTTTTATAGTTAGGGATCATGTATTATCTGAATCTTTATATCAATGAAAATGGCATATTTAGCCATAGTCTACTATAAGTATCACTCGGGTAAAAAAAACAAGGGTTAAATGTAAGACAGTTCCTGAATATTTTCTGCATACATATACTCCGAAGTGAATACACATGTTCGATATCCTTTCTTTGGTACGTTAGTCGCGAGCCTTTAACTTAAAAAATAGTAAGTGATAAATCAAAATCTGGCTTATGTGAATCAATGAATAGAGGTTTTAAGTAGAGATTAAATTCACGTCGTCTCGATTTAAGATTTGTTGTATCACTGAGGGAAAAAGCACTCTCTTCACTACCCATCTTATCACACAAACACTCTCTCAAAAAATCCTTGACTTTGCTCACCGCCTCCGGCGGCTCTTGTGGTCCACCTCGGGCCATGAGAGTCACTGGCCTTGCCTTTCCTCCCCTCCTCTCCGGTCTCACCCCTCGTAGCTTCTTCCTTTAGCCCTTCGCCCCCTTTCTCTTGTTCCCGTTATGACAACTCCTTTAGATATGTTTCTGATCTGCTTTTCTGGTTGTTTTTTGGCCTCCTCCGCTCTTCTTTCGGTCAGCTCGTGCTTCGTCGTGCTTGCCTTCTCTAGTCGTTCTTCTCTGAGCTCCTCTGTAGCCTCATCTCCTTCTCCTCCCGTTTAGATCTCGACACGCTGTCAGATCTGAGGGTTGATTTGGTTTTGATGGCTGCCCCGTCGCGGTGGCTTCGTTTCGCGGGTCGTCGTCTCTGTTTTGGCCTCTTCTCGCCGGGTATCCTCGATGTTGGCCCTCCGACGTCCGAGGCTTCTTCTTCGTTCTCCTCGCCTTCGTGGTGTTGACGCGCCAACGGCCCTGCGCTCCGGCATCCCTCAGTGGCTCCTGGTTCCTTCGTTGCTCATCGCCTTTCCCCGCTGGCTCGCGCCGTTTCGCCTCAGGCTCTTTTGGTCCTCCTCCTCGTTCCTCCCTCTGTTGGTTGTGGTGGTGGGCGAGGGTTGGTCGCTTCCTCCGGGTGTTGGCCTCGTCGAGCTCCTTTGGCCGGTTTCTGCTGGCCTCTTCTGACCTCTGGGCTCTGGTTCGTTTGGCGCTGAAGCTGGTTCCTCTCGTTTGTTGTCGGGAACTTCTTCTTCTTCTTCTTCCGGCGTGGTTAGGTCTTGGCTTCGTCTCCGCCTCGGGTCTCTGCTCCTCAGCCTCTTCGCCATGTTGCTGATGTTCGTCAGAATCATCTCTCCACGGGTTCTCCTCTTGTCGGTCTTCTCAGGGTGCTGGCCCCCAACTTCTTCTACCGTATGACTTCCTCTGGACCTGCCGGAGTCGTGATTTCGATCCTTGTAGCTCCGTTGAGTCGTTGGTGGTGCAGGTGCGTGCGTGACGTGCGACTCTGCAGCTTTCTCGGCGTGTGAACCACGGCTCGCGCGCGGTCCCGAGGAGCACGTGGGCTCGTTCTGTCCCAAGGTGCCTCGAAGATTCGCGAAGTCCTTTCTTCTCCCCCTGGGCTTGGACTGGTTCATCCATAGTGCTTTTGGGCCGACCCTTGTCTTTTGGGCATGTTTCTCTTTTTTTTCCTGTTGTCTCCAGCTTCTAAGTTGTTTGTCTTTCCCTTCTTCTACTCGTATTGTAATACATGTCGAGTGGAATAAAACTGTTTTTTTTACTGATAAAAAAAAAGATTTGTTTTATCAGTTCTTAGCCTTTCAACATTTGTTAAAGCTAACGAGTTTGAGATGATAGATTTTGAATGACAATTAATATGCTATGAGCGGAAGGACAAAATATCCAATCAAGTTCCCGAAACATCACAATAGTATTGTTTTGTTTTTTGTGTTTGGCTTATATAAATATATTCTCAGTGTATACCCTCTGGTAGGTTGGCAAATTATGGGTAGAATTCCTTATAAATCTTTGCCAGAGGAAAAAAATGGCTCATGTAGGCAGGGCATGGGAAACTAAATTTAAATGCACTTATCACATATCACAAGAATCCCCGAATAATTTCTACAAACGTATGATACATGAGGGACATTTTTTTTTGATCAGCAAGACAAATGTAGATTAAAACCTCCAACGAGGGAATAGAGGAGTACAAGGCCGATCTATTACTACAGATCAAGGCACAAAAAAGAACACCACAATGAAATGACAGGGGTATAAAATGAAAACCCCACCCCCTAGAAGGACGCAGCCTTCATCTTCGGGCGGTACCACAAATGAAAGTAGGACGCAGCCTACTGAAAATGAAAAACAGATGAACAAGTTCTAAAAACTAGAATTTCCTGCCATGAAGTCCTGAAAAACCGAACACAGTTGATATACTCCCAAAACCAAAGAAAGATCTGAAATCCGGATATAGGTACCATGAAGCTCTTGATTTGAAAATCGGGTCTGGAGTACCCAAATGTGACCACCATGAAGCCCTGAGGGGAGTAAAATCCAACTGGCTAATCCCACCGGCGATGATCCAAGCCTTAACCTTAATTTGCTAGTCCGACTCCCATCTCTATAGAGTTGCCCAACTAAGGACATCAACTATAATGTCGGCGGCCAACACCACTAACGGCAGAGACATATCCGAATTACCATACAAACCCTAGCAGAAGGCTTCTGAGGGGCGAACAGCACCCATGAAACTCGCCGGCGGACAACGCCTTTAACCGACGAGCTCGACCCACTACCGGGACGATATGAAGCGAAACCAATTACTAAAGTAGTATGCACGAATAGGAGAGGCTTATCTTACCAAGGGAAAGGACGGGACACTTCAGAACTGACCGTCATGGCATGGACCCATGTCAGCCCTCGACACAAAACCAGCCATCACCGAGAATCGCCTGTAGGGGACCCGGTATTTCTACCGAACACCAGTCTTGCCATTCTGTCAGACTTCGGCTACCACCGGTGAGATAAAAAACACCAACCACAGCCAAGAACTCCAGAACCGAGAGCCACCCAATGCCTAACCCAGAACCGAGAGCTTGTCCTAGCAACGAACCGAGTTGACATCACACGACCTCACACACCCCTACTTTCGCCGGAGAGTCCCTTCAGTGAGAACCTCGTCTCAAACCAGTCCGACATGGTGCAGGTGAAGGGCTTCAGTGAAATTGCGCAACAGCAGACTCGGACGACTTCGAACTCACGGAGGGTCCTCGTAACGCTTCGGCCAACACCGAGAACGAATGAATAGAACCTGAATTTCTTCAAACCGGAGCTGAAAGATGGGAGCAGCGATTCACCCCCTGATAAGCCCGAGGAGATCGGGATAACCTTCCGCGCCACCAGGGAGGGTCAAGACCAGAGGGAGGCATCTCCAATGATTCCAATTAGGTCCTGTTGTGGCCAGAATTTAAAGAACCTACGTCACAAACCAGTGCCTGAACCATTAATCCGGCGAACTCCGGTACAGTACTTCGGCGAACTACTGAACATCACTCCGGCTACACTTCCTTCCAGCAAGACCAGATCTGGATCTCACCGGGAAGAAGCAGCGACGACCTGAGCTGCAACGGTACCGGCCAGACGAGAACCAGATCTGGCCAGATTTGAGCTGCAACGCCATTCTCCACTACCGGCCAGACGAGAACCAGATCTGGCCGGATTTGAGAAGCTACGACATGCTCCACTACCTCCGGCAACCGAGCATCCGCAACCCATCGACCAAGCTCCGCGACTTGCAAGTTTCGGCAACGGGGCAGCAGCGACCGTAGATCCGACGAGGAAGACAACACGCACCAAGGTCGAGGTAGACCGGAAGACGAGGCTCCATCCACTGACCGGATAGAACAGCACCGGATGCGCAGGACGGCACCAGCAGCAAACCACGCCGGCGACTGCGACGGTACCAGAAGGAAAGAGAGAAGAGGTTGGAAAAAGAGGGGAGGGAGACCTCGCCGGCAACAGCCACAGCCGTGATGGCCGTGGCCGGAGCCGGCGAGAGAAAGGGGCAGCGGTTGGAGGCTGAGTTAGGGTTAGGGGGAAGGCACGGTTACCAAGTCAGAGGATGATATACACTCTTGTATTCAAATGACCTGTGTTTCTTTTGGGGACATTTTTTGCAAACAGTGTATTTTAGTGTAAGGGTAAAAGTGACATTTAAAAGAAATGTGGGTGGCATGTACATGGCCGTGACGGATTTCGGACATAATTTTTCATTTACAGGGAAAATTTGATAAAATATGCTTAATAAGTGCATGAATTTTTTTTATATGCTATTATAATTCAAAATTGGAAAACTATGCCTTTTATACTTTTCAAGACAAAAATAACCTTCTTCTCATTTAAACAAAATTCTTATTTTTACAATAGATTTCTCATCTTGTTCACATATCTTTTGAAAATAAATTTTAAGTTTAATTAATTTAATAAAATATATTTTTGAAATAAATATTAATATTTCACGTATAATTTTTTTAATTAACTTTTATTAATTATAAAATCATATATTTTTTAAAAAAAATTTCAAAAAATCAGGTTATATCGATAAAAATTTATAATAAAATAAATAAAATCTAAATTTAATAATTAATATAACTTAATAATATATATTTAAATCAAAATTATTCAAATATTTTTTCAAAATAAATATTAATCTTTTGTATAAAAATAATTATTCATTTTTATTATCTATTCAAATCAGATTTTAAATTATTTTTAAAAAATAAGATTATTTTCATTAATATTTTTAAATTAAAATAAATTAAAATCTGTGTTTCATAATAAATTATTTTTGAAAGATTAAAACTATTTTTAAAAGTATTTACGAAAGTAATATGATTTTTTAAAAATAAAATAAAATAAAATACGATTTTAATAATTAATAAATTTGAATAAAATATATTTTAAATACAATAAAAAATTAATAATTAATAAAATTGAATAGTTTTATTTTATGAATTAAAATGATTATTTATTTATATAATGTGAATATTTATTTTAAAAATAGATTTGAATACAAATTTATTTTTAAAAGATATGTGAAGAAGATTTGAATTTAAATACTTATTTCGAAAATATATTTGAATAATTTGTATATATATATTAAATTTTATTAATTATTAAATTAAAATTTATTTACATTTTTATTATAAATGTTTATCAATATAACCTGTTATTTTAAAAACATATATAAAATAAAATTGAATAAAAAGCTTTTTATATATAAAATCTTAATATTTATTTAGAAAATATATTTTATTGAATTAATAAAACATGAATTTATTTTCAAAAGATATATGAACAAGACGAGAAACAGATTGTACAAATATGAATTATGTTGAAATGTCAATAAGGTTATTTTTATCTTGAAAAGTATGAAAGGCTTAGTTTTCCAATTTTGAATTATACTAGCATATAAAAAAAATTCATGCACTTATTAAGCATATTTTATCAAATTTCCCATTGCAAATTGCTAGAGCTGTCTTTTTTAAAATTGCAAAAACCGAATACATGAGGGTCATTTTTGCAATCATCCCTTTAATTAATCCCACAATTTAATCATTGAGAATAAGATTTTAAGCTCTGAAGGTACAGGAAGTAAGTGGACCTCATCAAATACAAGTGGACCACAGTGCATATACACATACATGTATATGTCTGGTGTTTGATGTTCAGCTTTCATCAGGTGTGATGGAAAAGAAACAAGTGCAGAAAAAGTACAGTGACCCATGTGAGCTGAACCAATGGTACAATCCAATAAATGGCCACTTGGCCAACACAAATTACTCAGAAATGGGTAGGAAATGAGAGATTCACTGAGTACCCTTTTGTCACATTCGGACACAAACCTCAAGTCTCAGCTGAAGGTACTAGAGAACAATCCAAAACACTAGTTGCTCAACCCCACCACTTCCATTTTTTCCAATACCATTAACCCCTCCCATCTGGACCCCCCCTTTCAACTCCCAAAACCCATCCCATGATTCAACAAAATCAAGCCAAATGGTATTCAAAGTATTTGTTTTCTTCGAAAATATTAGTCAAACTGTTTTCGGTGGATTATTATCCGAACTTTAAGTACGTTTGTCACCGTCTAGCAAAACTGAGCAAAATAAGTACTCTACGTATCAAATCAGAATATCAGATATTGAGTATGGAATTTGAACCAAATGAATATTTTGGATCATTTCTCCCTTTCCAAGCTTTATGAAGCAATGTGACATGTTGAGGTTGAACCAAAGATGGATCAAGGAAACTCTGAAAGATTCACAAAAACTTCAAGAATCAAATTTTTTTTGTGCAAGTTAGGAGAGAAAGGGCCCAGTTGAAAGCTAAAACCAAACAATCTTACCAACCAGTTCATTCTGCTCCTTGATGCTATAAACTTCAATGACCACAGGGTCCACCACCAATCCAAATATCTAACAACAGGTCAACCAGTAGATTTTGGCACCACAAAAACATCAGTACCATAACTAAATTGAAACCCACATTGCATTTCATGAAGCTTAAATCAAGCCTGACCAGAGGCTTTGAAGATATGTGCATATTAGAGTAAAGAGAAGTCACGGGTAATCCCAAAAGAAAATGAGTTACATTTATTCAATGGAGCATTTTCTGGTTGGTTCATTCCTGCCCAAGTATACACACAAATGAAAGCTAATATAGTTAAATATACCCCATCCAAATTACAAAGAGAAGGATCTAAACATAAACTGCTGCTTCATCCCCAATCCCATCTCAAATGATCTTGGTCTGATACTTGGTTAGTGTATGTACTTCATCAGAGCTCTGTTGTGTTACTCTACAGAAAGCAGAAGGGTAACAAGAAATACAGCACCCTGCCCACTTCAATCCATAATCTGTCAGCATAAACCATTTGAGAGTTGAAGATCGGGAAACATATCAATACGAGTTCCAATCATAGAGATACTTGCACCCAATCATAATGACCCGGAAGGGGCAAGTCATTCACCAGATCGAAGTTATACCTGTAAAAATTCAAATTAAGGTTAAGGGCAGGCAAGGCTCTAGCATTTATGCAAAGGTTGGCTGTCTTAAAGTTGAAATATTTAACATCGGGAATTATTATGAGAAACCCATATAAGATCCAATAAGAACATGCATCATTTAAAAATATATATATATGAATTGAATGGCAAAGAAAGAACCTTACTTCTCCATAAATAGTCTTTGTTGTTGTTGCTCTGCACATGCAAAGAACTCTTCTATCTCTTGTGAAGTCGGGATACCTCTTTGCACATCATTTCTTAGTCTATGGTTAGCTGCCTTGGAGCCACTGTGCCTTGTAGTGGAGCCCGGTGTCCCAATTGCATTTGAGTCTCTTGTATAGCTACATGGTGTGCTTTCCCTAGTAGCCCTACAAAACCAGTGGCATAAATTAACACAAGGACAAACAAATACATGATAGATAAAGCTTAGTTACAATAAGTAAAACAATTTAATATCAAACTTAGTAATCTGCAGGATCTCCTAAACCCAACAATAAAACAAAAGGGAAACCATGTTCCTATTAGTGCATCAAGACAGTAATTATAGGGCTGCAGATTATTTAAAGGACAGTTCCAATTTTGAAGGCAGAAGCCATGGAAAAAAAGGCTACAAGAACTGCAACTCTTAGTCACCTACCGAGAGCCCCAATACAGTATCTCACTTTCATGGCTCAGCCTGAGTAGGCCCCATGAATGTGATGTATTATTGCTTGCACACATAAAACAGAAGAGTTATTGCCACCAACATTTGAAATTTATTTCTTACCATTAAGGGGGGCTGAGTCAACAACGCTAATTGTGTATGAAATGGAAATTAGACAACTAAGACCAAAATTATGGTGGATTTGGACCATGATGGTTGAACATATTTAGTCCATAGGCAACATATGTCAGCAAGCTAGAGACAAATGATCACAGTTCTCTTTCACAAGTATGTTGGAGTTATCGAGATAAAAGTGACAAACAAATCGATGATGAAATATGATTCCACGCATTAATGACTATGAGAAATGGAGTAACTGGATTTGTAATAAATGTCTACACTCAGAATGATAAACAAAGAAATTTGTAAGTGACATCATATCAT
The DNA here is from genome assembly GCA_963921825.1 of Erodium maritimum. Lineage (NCBI taxonomy): Eukaryota > Viridiplantae > Streptophyta > Magnoliopsida > Geraniales > Geraniaceae > Erodium > Erodium maritimum. The sequence continues at coordinate 9,585,842 of OY997595.1, forward strand.
TTTCTTGACACCAAGGGTATTGATTCATTTTCCTCAATCTGGAATAGAAAAGTTTGCAACATTTATGACTCTGCAAAGAGGTACTGTGTTTTAGAACCAAGAAATATGGCCATCATTCAATAAGCCAAAGGTTCTCTGAGAAGTTATTACTATTGTTGCCTCTTATGAGAGGAATTACTGAGTATCCTTGTTCAGTAACTGATAAAAGTAGCATCATACCTCAATTAAAAACATAATCACAAAACAAAGCAAGACCGGCCTTGTAAAATTAGAACACAGCTGCATCTTGTTGGTTTGTAAAGGTATTTTCAAAATTCAGAAAAGAAAAGAAAAAACTCAACTGCCATGCAAGCAATGATGAACATAACACAAACATAGTATGTCCTGTCTCTTTCCATTCATTTTTTCTCTGTAAATACTATTCTAGAGCAAGCCTTGATGAATAAGAAAACAATTTTTTCTACAAATTGTTTAAATTCAGCAATGAACTCAAGAACTAGAAGAGTCAACAAGCAAAAACACAGTCATGAAGTGAACAAAAATCAGAATGTTTACAAACAAACAAAAAAATTGAACCAATACTAAAAGGCTAAAGCTCAAAAATCCCAGAGAAACTGCTAAAGCAAAAGAAGAAAGTAGAGAGATTGAAAAGGCCATATGAGAAAAGAGAGAGAGAGAGAAGAGGTCAGAAAATATACCTCTCCCTTCCTTCCAACTCCAAATTGTTCTCTCCAAGAGAAGCTTCGAAACCCAAATCCTCTGTCTCGTTATACTCTTTGCCCAAATCACCCAAATCAATATTCTCTCCAAATTTGATTGAGACAGACCCAACTGAGGCCGAGTCGGCTGAGATCAGCCTGAACCTCGAAGCAGCCGCCTTGGGGCTCGGGTTCCGAGCATAGCTTTGTTGGAGGTTGCAGGGCATCGGGGGAGGCGGTTTCTCGAGGCGGCGGCTCCGGAGCTGGAGGTAGGAGAAGGAGGCATCCGACTGAAGGCGCTGCAGAGCGAGGGTCCTAGCTCTGGTACGGACCCCGAGAGTGCAATCCATGACGGCGACGTCGCCGGAGATCTTCGATTTCTTCATGTACTTGCCCATTTGGGTGACGACGAAGGAGCGAGAGATGGATGAAACAAAATGGGAATTGGTGAGTGCGTGGATCGCTCAAGTGTTGATGGAAATGGACAGAGCAGAGGAGGACAAGTGAAAAGAAGAGGGACCAATTTGCATTCAGAAAAAAAGTTTAGGGTTGGGGTCGAGGGAGCAGTGGACCCCACACCCTTCTCATTTTCTCGCGATATTTTGGGTTTTGCGTGGGCCATTGATTGATTCAGTATCTCATACTGAAACATTTGTAATTATTATCCGATCAATAATTATGTAAATCACCTGAAATTTGATTATGTGTGTTGTGTGTTTGTTTTGGTGGTGTCACCGGTCTGCGGCTCGGGAAATTGAAGGTTTCCGGCAATCACCAAATAAAGGAAAAGAAATAGTATTTATAGGTTGTAGTTTGTTTGGAGATTTGAATTCTTTTTGGGAAGGAAAAGGTTCCAAGAATTTTAATCCAAAAAACTATGTAAAAAGTCGAAACTACCAAAACAAGGAATATAAATATGGAAATAAAAATTCCTAACGGAATGAGTGCGAAAACAACATGGAGGTCTTCCATTTGATGATAGTGTCGGGCGAATGATGATTACTTTAGGAATATAATGTGAAGAATCGGGTAAGAGGGTTTGTTGGCCCGTCCTTGATGAGTTAACTCGGCGCATATGAACTTTTCTCCCATCCTGATTAGCAGCCTTTGATGTCCTCCCTCAAATAGATGTGAGGGCGTCGTGAATGTAAATTATGCAGACAATCATCTGACATAATATTAAATGATACATGGTGGTGTTTATGGGTGGGCAAAAAAAATCGAAACCGCTAAAACCAACCACCACCAACCTGAAACCGCACCGGAGAACCCAAAATCGGGACCACAGGCGACATTTGCGGTGGAGAGACGATCAAACCGGAAGGTTAACTGTCGGTTGCCGGTTTTTGAAACGTCAAACCATTGGTTAACCAACCAAACCGGTATTGTTCATCATATAAACGTGGCTTCATAATAGCCACTGATCTGATATAGATGAATGACCCATGAGCTCTCTTCTATGTCACACGGATTGCCAACATAGAGCACGATTACTTATATGTACTTTTTATTTTGTTTTGGAGAAAGTAGTAATAATATGTTTTTGCTTGAAATTGAAATTTGTGTATGGTTATTGGTATCCAAATTTGTACTTACATGTATGAAAATGGTTGGTTGGTTAAAACCACTAACCAATCAATCAGTGATCTGGTTGGTTTCACTATGAAAAATTGGTTTTTGGGTTGGGGCTGGTTTTAAGATATGTCAAACCGATAATATCGGGTTGGGTTCGTGAAAGGGGTCTATTGGGTGCTTAACCACCCAATGTCCATCCCTAGTTGGCTCCACCCTAGTTGAGGTAATTGGGATGTATCAACCCAGCCATCTACCCTAGAGTTCCTCATTTAAATAGGTGAGGGTGCTTCCCGCCCCTCGCCTGTCATGATAAATCCATGTCTTCACCTAACGACCTGCCTTGTGGATCTTTGGAACTCAATGTCGAAGGCTTTGACTTTGTCCTCTTCCCAGTGGAGCGTGGGTTTCTTCCAGCTTCGGGTGGCTTTTCCTTCACCCTCCATATCTTCCCTTACTGACCATTTTCCGACATGCCCTAACCTGATAGAGAAAAAATTGAGCAGGGGATATCTATATTTGCTTGACTCCCAAGCTCGTTCATATTCGAGTCCCAAGCCAACCTAATGACATTTTGAACTTTGTTTTTTTGGGTACCAGGAGCTGTGTATGGGTCATAGTTAGGCGGCAAGATGGTAGGGGGGGCAGTTGGGTATCCTCTATCACGCCCCAAATCCGGTGTTAACCGGACTCGAGACGTGAACTGAGAAAATAAACGAATAAAGCAAATTAAAAGGAAATAAGTTCTGAAATCATAACCCAAAAGTAATAATTCTGATAAAGTGAGTCAACAGCTCATAAATCCAGTAATAAACGTTTGGTTCAAAATAGAGTGTACGTCTCTAGACCAGACTAGCCTAAGACTCTCACTAGCTCCCCATCTCCGAGAATCCCGCTAAACCATATCCCGCTCATGACCTATAAATTAGTAAAGTAAAGGGGTGAGCTTTCGCTCAGTAGGAAAAGTAGTTAAGGTGATAAGTATCCGCTCACCACCACGAGTAACCGTCCAATTAGGGCATCCTAGCAGAGCACAACACTAATAACAACCACGACGAGCACACAATCACAAATGCACTTATGTGACCATTGTCACCCTATACTCACATCACTTATCTGATCATCAATCATACAATACACAATGAAACAATCACACGTCCCGTACCGCAGTCCCCGACTCCGCCGGCTGTCCACAGCCCGACTCTATCATATCACACCAGAACACACAACCTCGGCTTAGATATCTTCCCGGGAATCCGTCAGGGCACAATCACAATACATCACACCGGAACACACAACATCGGCCTAGATGTCTTCCCGAAAATCCGTCGGGGTACACACACGACACATCATGCCAGATCACAAAACCATCGGCCTAGATACCCTACACCGGCATACCCCCTCGATGTAGGTATCATACCGGAACCACACTTTAGGGGACCGCGCATACATGGGACCAAACCGTTGGCCTAGATACCACCCTACACCGGCGTACCCCCTTAGTGTAGGTACCATACCGGAATACAACTCCTCTTGGAACATGCATCAAGAAAGTCCCACGCATCACAATGCCATAGTTCAACCACGATACACTAACCGAGTCAACTCACCACAACATATCACATCGGTCTATCAATCACCCGATCATATCATAAGCATAAATCACATCATATCAAGCATGCCACGCTGGCCAAACATAACAACACACTACTTCGAATATACCACATCATGCTTTCTCAATCTAACAACGTATAAACCACACATCAAGCATCACAATCAGCACACAAAACCAAGGGCTCGACATGGCCCACATGCGTTTCTACAGCACGACAATTCCCACACCTACGAGCACGCTAGCCCGCAGGTGGTTCCATGTTATCAATGACTACTCTAGTTACTCACCTCCTACACACAATTCTATCGTTATATCAAGTATTCACAACCTATATGCATACTAGTAACTTTCCGCAATTAAACCGGTATTCGCTACTTTCCCTACCTCGATTGCTTTCCGAACGCTTAGTCACTTCACGAGGTCCAAAAGTCTCCTCCTCCGCCAAGCTCGGGTCCAAAGTTTAGGATCACAATTAAATACTAGAATCAAGAGTAATTCATAATTGGTCTAAAGAGGAAAACATTCCCAATTAACCCCAAAAGAGCTCGGTTATAGATAATCATCCCAATTACTCGAAATCCATCCAAATGGGCCCAAAAGGCCCAACTCTAGTCTGTCACGGTTCGGGTCACGGACCCGTGGTCTGCACCGTCACGGTTCTCCTCACGGAGCCGTGACTTGCGTCGTCACGGTCTCCATCACGGAGCCGTGATGTCCTCCGTCACGGTCCCCGTCACGGATCCGTGACGGGTCTGGACAGCTTCGCCCTCCTTCTTCCTCCAGCTCCGATTTTACGAAAATAACTTCAAAACCTCCATTTTAACCTTCCCAAACCTCCAAACCAGCTCCATAAACATCAATACCTCAATACTCATCATGGGTCTTCATCAAAACTCCACAAATCCAATTGATTTCATCATTTAAACTTAGTTTTAAGCATTTATCCTCTACTTCAACCTTAAAAGTTCATCATCTATGGAAACTCAACTAGTTTCAAGCTTTTTCTAGCAAACCCACTAAGTGGAATTCAACCAAAACGAAAATAGGTAGATGATTTACCTTAAGGGTGAAAAGGAGATGAAGAAAATGAAGTTTGGGAGATGATTTGAGGTGGAAATGAGCAAAAGCCTTCTCCTTTTCTCTTTGCTTCTCCTTCAAGCTTCTATGGGAGCTCCTTCTCTCTCTCCCTTGTAGAATTCGGCTAAGGCACAAATATTGGGCTGAAATTTTGTCCCAATCCACTTAAAACCTAACCTTGCAATGACCCAAATGCCCCTTGCCTAAAAGCCTCTTAAGTTCAAGTTTAAGGGTATAAGGGTCATCCTACCCTCTTTCTTTTTCCCCAAGCCAACATGGACACATTTCCATGTGGGGACCACCTCTCTTCTTAAGAAAATCCAGCACAAAAGGTTTAATTAATTTTTGTCCTTAATTAACCGAAGTTTGACCCGAGTTTGACTTTTTTACAAAATTGACATTTTCAAAGGAAATGACCCAACTAAGCTAACCGTAACGACAACTAAGCTTTTGGGACCCAGAAAGGTCCCGAATGACTCCCGAAGTCATCGGTTGACTTTTCCGGCAAAAAGTCAACTATTGCCAAAATTCACCGGTTCGACCGGGGACGGTTCTTACATCCTCCACCCTTGATCTTTCAAACTCTATGATGAAAATCCGCCCTTTCACTGACCGGGAAGGATGCGTCTTCCTTAGGCTCCGAGGTAACCGTGGTCGTGGCTTGAAGGGGCGAGCGAAGGGTTCCTGGCCTAACAGGGTTAATTTATGCTTAGGGGGTGAAGTTCCCTTGGTTTATCTACCCTAATCCGCAACCCGCCCATATTGTTACAGATTAATATGATTTGATCCACTATCCATCCACTTATATGTCACTTTTGTAGAGTTCGCCTAAGACCCCCAAACATATAGAGCCAACTCTGGGTGTGCACTGTTGGTGCGCCTTATATTGCGTTGTTTGTACTTCAATTTTGAGTCTATAGTGTTATGGTTTAGCAAGTCTAGATCCTATAATGTTATTGTTTGTCATGTGTGTTCATCATATATATATATATATATGTATATTTTTACATTGATATACAAAATTTGGCATTATTTTCGTATAAAAAACTATATCGTAACGGGTTATGTAAATCATTTGTTTAGTCTCACGGTCATTATTGGGGTTAAATTTGATACTAAATGCATAATTTACTCTTACATTACACAATGAAATATAAAATTAAAAAATCTTTTCAAACCATATTATTTTTTAACAAAATCATATTTTAGTTCTAAAATTACAAAAAGGTTAAAAAAAATAGCATTACAATGAGCATGAAATTTTAAATCAAGAAAATTATATATTTTTGAAAGATAAGTCGAATGACGTCACCTATCTTATTCATATATTTGCACAACATGTGGTTTCTCTGTCTGGTTTTGACTCGTCGTGTAAGAACCGCCCCCGGTCGATCCCGGTCGAACCGATGATTTTTGGTAAAGTTTGACTTTCGGCCGGAAAAGTCAACTGATGACTCCGGGAGTCATTCGGGACCCTTCCGGGACCCAAAAAGCTTAGCCTTCGTTACGGTAAGCTTAGTTGGGTCGTTTCCATTCGAAAAAGGGTCTTCGCGGAAAAAGTCAAATTTGGTCAAACGGGGCTCGAATCAGGTTTTTATCGAATAAAATAAGTGAGCTAGGAATTTTGGTTGGACGTGGACTCCACAAGGAAATTTGAAATTTAAATAATTGGAGGAAAGACAAAATAGTTGGGAAAGATCTAGTTTACCCTTGCTTTTACCTCATTTGTGGAAACATGGAAAAGACTTTTTGGCTCCACCCTTTTTTGGATAAAACCCACATGTGAATAAAATATTCACCATTTACACCCCAAATCCGAAAATTGTAGAGAGAGAAGCTCTCTTGAACTCCATTGTTGCTCAAGGAAGAAGAAGAAGAAAGGTCATCCTAGTTCCATTTCTCCATCGAAATTCCATTTTTCTTCCATATTCCTTCTCCTCTCTTCATTCCCTACGGTAGGAACTCTTTTATTTTCGTTTTTGAGCAACTAAAATCCGCCGGTCTTGGAAGAATCAACTTGTTTTGGAGTGGGTGTGGTTGGAAACAAGAAAACAAGGTTGGATTTGTAAGGAGATGTAAAGAAAACGTTGGATTTGAAGATTGGAGTTGAAACCCTAACTCGGAGAATTGGGGAAAAAGTAAAATTGGGACTATTATTAAGGGGCTTTTGATGAAACTTGTTAGATTAAAGACCTAAAGCATATTTGGAACGAATTTGGAGAAAGGGGGAAATTTTCCGACGACCAAAGGCTCGCCGGAGCGCCGGCGGCTGCCGAAGGACCGGCCACGGGTGCCGGAGTTTGGGAACACGGGTTGGACACCTCGGGACCCGTGCATGGGGACCCGTGCCTTGGGGTCCATGCACCGGGAACCATGCACTCGGGGCTCGGGTGTTTGAAGCCCGATTGTTCGTGAATTTCGTGCTTAAAACCGTTTAAATTGAAAAAGGGTGAATTGTGGGTTTAATTTCGGTTTTCGTCACTTTAAATCAATGTTGGACTCGTTATTAATTTATCGTGTTCCATGTTAATTTAGAGTCCGACTTCGTCCACGGAAGAGGTGATTAGCCGAGGTCGTCAGCGCAAGTTTGGATAGCTTTCGAGGTAGTGAAGAGTAGTAAACTTCCGCTTTTAAATTAAGAAATGCTAATAGTACGCATATAGGATGATAATAACCGGACGAGTCTTAGTTTGCATATAGGATGTGATTCACTAGATTAATCACTTTCAATTACTTGGGAATTGTTGTGCTGGTAGAATGGCTATGTCGAGCCTTATGATTGATTGTGGTTGTGTTGGCTTGTGATCATTAGTCTTCAAATGTCGATGCATGTTCCATGTTTTGATTAACATAAGAGTCTTATTAAATTAAGGGAATTATGAAAGGCATGATATGAATGATTACTTGGTAACATGATTGGTTGAGTGATTGTGTGGAATGATTATATAACTGTTGTTTTGTGATATGATCGGGTGAGTGATAGACCGATGTGATATGCTCGGTGAGTTGTGCTGGTAGATGTATTGGTATGTTCGGTATTGAATTGTTTGATATATTGTTTGTTTTACCCCGATGTGTGTTTCCGGGAAGATCTCTAGGTCGATGTGTGTTTCCGGTATGAGATATGTTGTTGTTTCACCCCGATGCTACGTGTTCCGGGAAGACCTAGGCCGAGGGATATTCCGGCATGGTATATTATTGTCTCACTCCGATGCTACGTGTTCCGGGAAGACCTAGGCCGAGGGATATTCCAGCATGGTATATTGTTTATCTTACTCCGATGCTACGTGTTCCGGAGATACTTGTTTCGATATGATTATACTGTTGTTTTACCCCGATGATATGCGTCCCGTTAGGGCTGGGCAAATTTATCCGGAATTACCCAAACCGACCGTCTCCGGCCATCCCCGTCACCGGGCCTATTACCGCCGGGGACGGATCATAAAATGGCGACCCGGGGTGGTCATGGTTGGTTAACGGTTTGAGTGACAAAAAATCGGTGGTGACCAAACCACCCGGTACTGTAGCAGCTGAGCCCATTTTCGGTACTGTAGCAGCTGGTCATGGTTGGTCATATGTTGCTTGCCCTTTTCTTGAAGCCCAAAGGATTAAAATGCAGCCCAACTCGCAGAAGCCCAAGTATTGTCTTAACAAAAACAGACCGTCTGATTTAGGTTATTATACATCAACCGTTGGATGCACATGTCTTTTCCTCTTCCAATTTTCAGCACTACACACTATACACGCGCATTCAATGCGTTCAGAATTTTCTGACTTCTTCTCTTCTCTCAAAATTTCTCGACCCAAACCACAAACCCTAGCCGGCCGAGCCCTTCTCTCTTCATCTCTTGTCTCTTCTCACCTTTTCTCTCTTCATCTCATCGGAACAGCCGCAAATATGTCAAGCTCAACCTGTCTCATGTCCCCTTTTCCCTTTCCCGTTGGTATCATGGCCCTATCGAAAGTGAGAAGAAGCTTTTTCGAGCTCGTTTGGCCACATATTTTCGCCGCCATGCCCGTTGGTGTCTGTCAAACGCCAGACATCCATCTTGAGACCGTTGAGACACATTTAATGCGGTGGAGAGAGGGAGAGGCTTGAAGCTCAAAGGAGAGCATAAAGAGTGAGTAGGGGCGGGTCACTGGAAATCAGATTTGAACTTCAAGGTACAATTTTATTTCAACATTTCATCCTCAAGTTTCTCTTACCCGAAATACTTACATGCATATGATGAACACCATTAACTCGCTATCGTGTATGTAGGGTCGAGATGGAGAGAAGGAAACTTATTGAAAAGAAGAAGGAGAAGGAGTCTAGGATGTCAAAGGGGAAGGTATATTCACTGATCTTACATTCACTGTTATATTATTGATTCATTTGCAATGACATGCTCATTTTGTTTGATGAAACTGTTAGTATTATGAACTTATGGTTGTGAATCTGATTTTATTTAGTTATTGATGTATTAAAATTACTTACTTGATTTTCTAAGTTTGAAACTTTGAATGTTCTTTACTATAACCATTCTTAAATATAATATGTTTTTGTAATATGATTTAAAAAAAATTATAATTTATTATATTCAGTTTATAAATGTGTACTTTGTAATCTTAAGTTTTCAATTTCAGTACTTCAAATGAAATGTTTTATTGATTCATTTGTAATGAAATGTTCAATTTTGTGATGAAACTGTTAGTTATGAACTTATGGTTTTGAATCTGTCTTTATTTAGTTATTGATGTATCAAAATTACTTATTTATTTTATGGTTGATTAAAACTAGATAGTATGCTTTCAAATGCATGCTACTATCTTATTGCTTCCTGCTTAATTTGTTCTTTTTTTTATTTAATATGATTTACATACTAATATGCTATTTTGTAACATGATCTTTTTTAAATGCTTCAATTTTAATACTTACTTGATTTTCTTCTTTTGAAACTTTGAACGTTCTTAATTATAACCATTCTTAAATAGAATCTCTTTTTGTAATATGATTTAAAAGATTACTTGATTTTCATAGTTTATGAATGTTCTTTTTGTGTAATATGTTTCATTACTTCAGTCTGTAAATGATATTCTGAAGTTAACAAATGCTTACTTTGTTTTATTTTGTTTGAAGGGATTGTTTGTTGAATCTGTTACTCAACCCGGTCAAGGATCTGGGGTAGGAGCAGTAAATGTGCTTATTGTTGGAGCTGGAGCAGCAGCTGTGCATGGTGTTAAGGATGCAACAACAGCTGCATCCTCAGGTATAACTAAATCTAAATGTACTTCTACTGTCTGGGACCATTTTGATAGGATTAAGGTAGAGGATAAATGGATGGCATTTTGTAAGTACTGTCCTAAATCCTATAGTGCTGACCCTAGTCATGGAACCAGTACATTGAGGCACCATGTTCCTTTATGTACTAAGAACCCTCAAAATATTGACAAGACTCAACCCAAGCTGAACTTTTCGCCTGCTGGTCAAGTTTTGCCTTGGCATTTCGATAAAGATGTTAGTCGAAATGCCTTGACAAAAATGATCATTATGCATGAGTTGCCTCTGAGGTTTGTAGAGTACGAGTATTTTAGAGAGTTCGTTGCAACTTTGTGTCTAATGTTTAAGGTAGAATCTAGGTACACTTACCAAAGGGACATATTCAAAATGTATGAGGCTGAAAAACTCAAACTGTATGAGTTTTTTAGAAAGTCTACCCCTAGGATTTCATTGACAACGGACACTTGGACTAGTGGCCAAACAATCAATTACATGTGCCTCACAGGACATTATATTGATGATTCATGGGTCTTGCATAAAAAAAGTTTTAAATTTCATCCCAATTAATTCCCACAAAGGGGAAGATCTTGGGTGGTATTTGGAGAGTTGTTTGAATTCTTGGGGGCTAGATAGAATTATGACCATCACCATGGATAATGCTAGTGCTAATAAGGATGCCATTGAATACTTGCGTGCCCAACTTAATAATAATATGTTGGGTCATAATATATTGGATGGTAAACATATGCATATGAGGGGCTTTGCTCACATATTGAATCTGATTGTTAGGAAAGGTCTAGAGGAAGTGGGGAAGTCGATTGATAGGATCAAATTTGTTGTGAAGTTTATTAGGAGTTCCCCAATGAGATTAGACCGGTTTAAAACAGCTTGTGAACTTGCTGGTTATGAGACCACCCGGCTGTTGAGTTTAGATGTAGCAACTAGGTGGAATTCAACATACTTGATGCTTGATTCAGTATGTAGCTTGGAGAGAGCTTTCCCCTTTTACTACAATTTAGACCATGTTCTTAATATGGAAATGGACTCAAGGGTTTGGAAGTCGGATGGGTCTATGTTGGGGAGGCTTAGTAACCTAGATTGGGCACAAATCAAATCTGTTATGAGTTTTTTAGAGTTGTTTTATAATGCTACTGTCCGAATATCAGGTTCCTCATATGCTACATCAAATATGATATTCGATGAAATATCAATCATTGATAGTTTTATAAAAGATGGGTTGTGTAGTGATAATGTTAGTATGAGAAATGTTTCCCTTAGTATGAGTTCAAAGTTCAATAAATATTTCGGGGATTTAGGAATGTTAAACATGTTTACATTCCTTTCACCAGTTTTTGATCCTCGAAAGAAATTTAACTATGTGAACTTCTTAATAAAGGAAATGTATTCTGCTGAACATTGTTCTATTTTAAATCCATGTGTCAAAATGTCTCTCAATGATATTTTTGACCATTATGCAAAAGAATACGGTACAAGTGATGTGACACCAACACAACCAGACTGTTCCGCAAGTGTTGGTGAGAAAGCATCCAAGTTTCGTAAATTTGAAAAATTTAAGTTGTTGTGTCCCTCTGAAATTGAAACTTGTATATTTGAATTAGAGAGGTACCTCAATGACCCGAGAACAAAAGATGAGACCGATTTCAATGTCTTGACTTGGTGGGCTGCTAATGCACCTAGGTACCCTATTATGTCTAGAATTGCTAGAGACCTTTTAGCAATTCCAATCACCTCGGTACCTAGTGAGTGTATATTTAGTGGGGGGAGTAGGGTAATCGATCCATTTAGGTGTTCCTTAGGAACTAGGATGGTACAAGATCTTTTGTGTACCCAAGATTGGTTTAAGGATAATCCAGCAGCAGCCGCATCTTTGGCCTCTTTAGTGAAAGAGATGGAAGAAATGCAAGTGGGAGATGATGGTATATTGTAATTTCAAATCTTCATATTATTCAGTTTTACATTATTTTGTTTTCTTATATTATATATGTTTATATTTGATTTTCAGAAATTGAGGACTTAGCCACCCCAATAGGTGTACCGAATATAATGTGATTATATGAATGAAGTGGTAATATTTATTTTCTGTCTTAAGTTTCTGCTTTTGTTATTCTTGTTTTTGTCTATTTACATCAGCTATCAATTATTAATCTTAACCCTTGTATTTTGTTTGGCAGGTACCTTGCTTTCAAGAGATTTCAAGACTTTTGACGACCTTCACAGAATTTTTTGTTGTAATAGGTCGATAACAGTTTACCCAAACTGTAATCTTACTTCTCCAACTGTTTGTGTTGTAGAAAAGTGGTTTCTGAAAGTCTGAAACTATGTTTTGTAAGACAATTAAGATATAATTATGAGGTATTAGTTTTAAGAATTTTTTTGTTGTGTTTAAATGCCTTAATTGTTGAAAATAGGCAGGTTTTTGAAATTATGTTGTAAGATTTTGTATGTGATGTTTGAAAAATATTGCATGTTAGGTTTTATTTAGAAGACCCAACAGAAAGCCCATTGGGCCTGGTTGGCCGGGTATAACCCGTCACCGCCCGACAGTAATCGTGGTTGGTTATCAGTTGTCCCACCAGCGAACGGGGATGGGGATGGTTATGGGTTTTAAGTAACCGATAATCACGGGTGGGTACTGGATATGGGCTTTAGGGGCGGTCACCGACCGATGCCCAGCCCTACGTCCCGTTGGGGATGTTTCCGGGAGGTTTTACCCCGATGATATGTGTCCTGTTGGGGATGTTTCCGGGAGGTTTTACCCCGATGATATGCGTCCCGTTGGGGATGTTTCTGGGAGGTTTTACGCCGATGATATGCGTTCCGTTGGGGATGTTTCCGGGAGGTTTGTGTGTGGATCGGATTCTGTGTTTCAATTATCTATATTTTGGTACTCGTGTGTTCTTGTTGGTTTCTATTGGTGACTAAGTTGTCTCTCGTTGATCTCCTTTTGAGTTGTTATTTTATTAAGTGTTGTAATTCTTATTGATCTCTAATTATGTTGTCTTGTGGACAGTCGTACTAATCGGAGATTTTGTTGTCAAGGGGGGGATGGAGGGTCATTTTCCATTTACTACTTTTTCCTACTGAGCGTAAGCTCACCCCCTTCGTGTTTACTGTTTTCACAGGTTTCATTGAGGAGTAGGGCTAGAGGACGTCTCAGGGCTCGGGAGCTCGTTCAGGGTCCGTGTGATATTATGTATTAGAGACGTACCCATTTTCTTTATTAAACTATGTTTCCAAGCATTTGGATACGAGCGGTTGACTCATGTTATGTTTATTGATAAATTGTATTTTGGAACTAAAATCATGAGGTTTATTTCATTTAATTTCTCTGTCTTTACCATTTAGTTACTCTTGAGGGATTGTCTTATTGTAAAACCTGGGTTGTACGCGCCTCACGCGCGCGCCCCTTTTTCCCTTTTTGCGATTCTCGGCCGTTTGATCTTCAGGCCACGTTCGTTGTCGCGGTGAGTAATTGAGGGAAAGAGACTTCGGCGTCGGTGCTGTGGTGGTGGTGTCGCCTCCGGGAGACCGAATTCAATCGGATTACGGGAGACGACGGTGCTTTGTGGCAATCTGTTGCAGGCGACGATGGCTCGACATCTTCTTCTTCGGTGTTTCGTCGCGGCGTGCTACTGACGATGTTTGGTGGCGGTGGAGCGAAACCAGTCGCATGAGGTTGCTCATCGATCGGTGGCAGTGGAGTGTAACCAGGTAGAAGGTTCCCGTTTTCTCTTTTGCCCGGTTTAGTCACTCCCGCCAGATTGGATCATCTTAGGGCTTGGCCCAGTTTACTACTTCCGGCAAAAGACATGGGTACCCATCCTGTTTCATTTTCCAAGTTTTGCTCTGTTTTATTGGCAGCGTATCGTGATTTCGTCAATATTGAGCAAATCAAAGGAGGGGTGGAGGCTCGTCCGGTAGTTTCAAGCAAGGACAAAATCTAACGGAAGGTGAAACGTTCCCGTCTGGCTACTCCTGCGAAGAAGAGTGGTCGCCCAACTCGAATGAAGTTCTCTGAGCAGGTTCAAGCTTCAAAGTCGGGTGTGGCCCAAGTTACAGGGTTTTCTAGGTCTAAAGGCGAGAAGAAAAGGTCTCGTTTAAGGAAACTTTTGGTCGGGCCTCTAGGGATGGGAAGACAGTAGAACCAACGCAACCGAGTTCTTCTCCGGTTCGTGATGTTGCGCCCAAGAAACAGGGTTCCGAGGTCGGGTTGGGTGACAGGACACTTGAGAAGGGTGGTTCTTCTATTTCAGTGAAGAAGAAGCAGGCTTTTCCAGCTCTCAAGGGACTCGACCCTGCACAGGTAATTCCGAACGAAGTGTACATTCGGAACTTACCATACGCGACTTCGGATGATTGGGTTCGTCGCACCTTTGGTGCATTTGGCGAAATTACTGGATGCTCTGTTTTGAAGCGCGCGAACAAGGGTGGAAAGATTTTTGGGTTTGTCACCTTTCTGTCACCGGAATCGGCGTCCGCGGCAGTGGAAACCTTCAATGGATACACGATTAATGGACACAAGTTGTTCTTAGCTCTGGCTTACCCTCGTGATCTAGTTTCTTCCAAGCGAGTCGAGAATACCCCGGTGTCGATTCCGATAGTTTCGTCTGAGTTTTTGGGATCCAGTGGTTCCGGTGGAACAGAGCGTGGTGGTGTGGTTGCGTCAAGTGTTGAGGTTCAACCTGAAGCCCAATCTTCAGAACCATGTATTGAGGTTCACTCGGCAAGTTACTCTGGCTTGCAGGTTATGGTTCCGTTAGATTCAGTGATGGATTCATGCCCTCAAGCCCAGTCACAGGAGGATATTGCCCCTTTGGACTCGGGTTTGGGTGATGGCAATCAGCCCGACGTTGTTGAGGTAGAAGCTTGTGATCCCGGTGAGAATCACCAGAGTAGCCCTTGGAAGGAGGTTCTCCTAAAATCCCCGAAACCAATCACTGCGTCACAAAGCAATGATTTAGCTCAACCGAAAAGACGTGGTCATCCAAAGAAGGGACAATCAAAAAACCTGTTCCTCCAACTGTCGTTTATCGGACAAGAGCTAAGACTACCGCTGCTAGAGAAGACAATCCGATGAGCTTTACTGTCGATATTGCTAAGAAGGATAGCTCAGTAGATTGGAGCTTTAGCAAGAAAGTGGGAAAAAAGGAATTTCACTTTGTCCCATTGATGCTCGATCAATCTAAAGACATTCCGCATCGTGTTGAGGAGGACGTCGAGTATAGTGAGGCTGAGGACCCGATTATTCCTATTCCGGTTACTAACCAGTTTCTTTGCTTGACCTCGGGTACGACGTAGGCTTTGAGGAAGGCTTTGATGGCGGCTTTTTCTCGAGTTTTTCTTGTTGTTGCTATCTGTTTTGCTCTTGTACCTGTAATAGTTGAAGGAAATAGTCCTTTTTTAGGACCGTTTCTTGCTTTGTTCTACTTTCTTGTAGAATAAATGCTTAATAAAATTTCGCTTATCAAAAAAAAGAAGTTACTCTTGATTTCATGTCTCGAGTCCGGTCAAGAAATCAGATTTGGGGCGTGACACGTCGTCCGGCTAATCATGTCGTGCTCCTCTTAACAATGTTGCTTTCAGTCCTTTCCAATGTGAATAAATGGAGACCACCGTCTTCATATGCCATAAGACCTTATCTTCTTTGCTGAACTTAGAGCATTCCCAACGCTAGTTGGTTCGCTGGAAGCTCGTTGTTGGTAGAGACGAAACAACGGCGGTTTACAGGCGACTAGTAGGCATTCTATAGGCGGTTCGATATTGGCGGGGACTACCAACACTGACTCAACCATCATCACCATGCGCTAGCCGAAAGTAACAAAAAATATTATTGAGTCTTTTATATTTCTATTTATTTTGTTTTTATATTTTATTTAATAAATCTTATTTTCATTTTAATTATGTTATTGCTTTTAAAAAAGTTCTTAATTTTTTTTATATATTTTATTTATTAGCTTTTATATTTCCTTAATTATAATTTTTTTATATTTCCTTTATTAATTATTCTATTAACTTTCTTTATTTATTATTATTATTTTTTTTTATTACTTATTTTAATAATTTTAAATTAATAATGTAATATTATTATTTTTTATTAATAAAAGTGTTATGTTTAATACTAATTTATTCTATTATCCAACAACGAACAGCCAACAGAAAAAACAACATTGGAGGTTGTTGGCTGATAGTACTGGTTGATAGAAAATTTTAATATTTTTTTATTCAAACAACCAACACAAACAATTTCCACTAGACATGCTCTTATTTTTATCATAAAAATAATTAAATGAACAAATAAAAGATAACGTGGGTTATGGGGTGGGAACCACAAACCCGTTAACTAAAGGCCAATAATAATAACTAAAAAGGAAAAACAGATAAGTATAGCAATATAAGAGAAGGGTCTACCTTGAATCCAAAGGTTCAGACCTAACACAACGCTCCTAAAATCCCACTACCCTATCAAATCTTCGTGAGTTGGAGCACGACTCCTTGAGACCCTGCACAACCAATTCACTAGGAGGAATTATTACATGCCGACGAATGCGCCCGAATGGCACACACATATCTCAAGAAGGAGACCATCGTTCTATGGGACAACATCACTGCCACTTAAAAAGGCTGGTTCTATATGGGGAAGACCCTCTCATTGGAATCTTCTTCATTGAACTCAAGCAATCCCATCCTCGTCCGTTGGAGTCGGAAAGACTTCTTTGTCAGATCTACACACTTTCATTTCCGTCTTGTTTTGTTATTTATCTTCACTTCTTTCGATGGTGACGGGACCGCAGCCTCTCTCTGGGTGATGATCGCCGCTAGGCCCTAAACTGTGCGAACCAACTCCTCTAAGACTATCACCTGGGTCGACTCTGCGACCGGCGAAACTCTGGGCGGAAGCCCTGATGGTCCGGCGTCGCCTCCCCCGTGTTCCTCAGTGGAAGCACCTTGGGCACTCGCTGCCCCTGCCGGCTCAATGACAGGCGGATGCTCTCGGCTCTGAGCTGGCCGGCCTCTAGTGCCTCGTGGTACATAAGTACGAGCCATGTCGTCTGTATCCACTGCACGGGTAAACGCACATGTTCAGTTCTTAAATTTGCATAAAGCGACGCGCTTAAGTCACTAGCGTTCACACACATTTCACAATGGTCGCACTCGAACCCAACAACATGCCAAATCTTAGCACGGTCATAACTAGTCTTAACACAACCAGGGAAAACTCGTACACTTGTGCGCCACACAAAGTCAACCACACAGTTCAACAATTGCAAATAAAGCCACACAGTCCATAGTTCACGTCACACAACAACTCCACAAAGACTCAACATCAACTTAATTTCAAAGATCCTTAACACTTTTCTCTTTCTATCATAACATTCCACGTCGACATCATGTCGTTACAACCCGGTTCAGGCGTCCCCGAATTACGTTGTAACCACTTGACATCTCCCTGTCACGTTCGACTACAGGGGACCCTGTAGCCGAATCATGATGGTACAAACACTTCAGTTTTTGCAGAAATTTGGGCATGACCTGTTTGAAAACTCTACTAACCATCTGCTTACGCGGGACATTTAACTCACATCCAGCACAAAGCACTCAACACAATCATAGCACACAGCAAGTCATTGCAGCTATACACCTCGGGTCTTGGTAATTACACGATTACCACCCGGCCAAGTCAACACTTCGATCTTAACCGATCGGCCAACAGTCGAACACGCAACAATCAATCAATGCAATCATTGGCACCAACCACAGTGGTTCACCAAAGACACACAGTACCAGATAGACATTTCACCAAACCGAGACTCTCTTCATCTCGGTTCTACGCGTAGGACGTTTCCGATTTGCGTGACCGACACACACATAAACCTAACGACCCAACTCTACCCACCTAGTTGACGTACAGTCCGAAGTTTTGAAAAACCAGGCTCTGATACCAAATTGTCACGCCCCAAATCAGGTTTTGACCGAACTCGAGACGTGAACCAAAATAATAATAGTAAATGCCATTTTAAAACGAAATAAAACTCTAAGATAGTTCAAACCAATCATTCTGACAACAAGAGTCAAATGCTCAAACTCCAAATAATAAGAAGTTTAGTACAAAAAGGAAAGTACGTCTCTAAACACCCAGAACTAGGACTCTCGCTAAGCTCCCAAGCTCCGAGACATCCTTTAAATCAATCGCGATCAAAACCTGTGGAACAGTAGAAAACGGAGGTGAGCTTTTGCTCAGTAGGAAAAAGTAGTAAAGGGAGTGAACAACTGCTCACCACCACGGATACCCGTCCGATTATGGCATACTAGTAAAGCAATAACGAGGACCATTTAAACAAGTAACCCAAAGACAACACTTGACCCCACTCGGGAGCAACCCGTAAATCAAACTTGACACTGAATCGACACTCAGACATTTCTCCTCAACTATGCCCTTAGCACCCGTCACCCAAACAAAACATTGGATTATGACCACGGTTATCTCACAACTAACCACGCGTGCGAACTCGCACAACAATACGCTGAACTCAGATATAAACGGATTCAAAATCACAGAGGATCACATGACCGGCATACGTAACCACAACGATTCAAAACAGATCAACACACAAAGTAATATCATTAGCAGCCACAATCCCCCTAAGTATCCCACATCAATTCGTCGACTTCCATAGCACGGCTCAACCATATCGTACCGAACTCGACATCGGCCTAGATATCATCCCGGAACACACAACATCGGGGTACAACTCATATCAAACATAGCAGACCGGAACACACAACATCGGTCAGATATCTTCCCGTAGCATGGGGTACAAATCACCACACATACCATACCGGAACACTCAGCATCGGCCTAGGTATCCTATACCGGAATCCTCTACGGTATATACATAAGCCCGGAACACCATCCTCGGCCTAGATATCCTATATGAGAATCCTCTACGATATAAATATCGGACCGGAACACCATCCTCGGCCTAATGAATCACCCGATCATATCACAAGACAGTAGTTCACGTCATACCAAACATATCATACCACACATGTCATACCAACATATCATACCGAACACACAACATCGGTCTATCATCCACCCGATCATATCACAAGACAGTAGTTCACGTCATATCAAACATATCATGCTAAACATATCATACCAACACATCATAACGACCTTATTATACCGACATATCATACCGGACATTACACACAAACAAACGCAACCAACACCCAAACCTACGGGCTCGACCTGGCCCACATACGATTCTACAACACAGCAAATTCCACACCTACGGGCACGACATGGTCCGCAAGTGGTTCCATAATTTAGATACGAGTACACTAGTTATTCACATCCTATATGCAATTCTAAGACTTTACCGGTTATTAATGTCCTATATGCAGTTTTAGTAACTTTCCATAATTAAACCGGTATTCGTTACTTTTCCCTACCTCAACCGTTATCCAACACGAACAACCATGAGTCGCCTAGTAGCCTCATCCGCCGTGATCGGGGACAATGTCTAAGATCACAAAGTAATACGAGAATTAATAATAATTCAATGGTGGATTAAAGAGATAACACCCAATCTAATCCTCAAAACATTCGGTTATAGACAAACTTCTTAATTACCCGAAAACACCCAAAATGGACTTGGAAAGTCCATTTCTGATCCATCACGGTGCGGGTCACGGAGCCTTGACGAGCTCCGTCATGGTTAACATCACGGTACCGTGACGTGTGCCGTCACGGTTCCCGTCATAGATCCATGACGGGTTTGACAGCTCCCTTCTTCTTCGTCCCTCAACTTCGTCCCCAGGAATCCAAACCTCAAAAACTCCATTGTTAAGCTTCAAAACCTCGAATTTCAGCCCCAAAAACCTCAATACTCCAAGACCCATAGTTGGGTTTCATCAAACTAACAAAACCCAATCCATTTCTACTATAATCTTCCACTTTCCACCATCAATCATCCATTTAATCAAGGAAGAGCTTAAATCCCTTAACACCCAAGCTAGTTCATGCATTTTATACCAAACCCACAACTAGAAATTCATCAAAAGAGGGTTTTAATGGGTATTCACCTTAGGAAATGAAGAGGGGATGAGAAATATTAAGGTTGGAGAAGATTTGTGGTGGAAATCAAGCAAAAAGCCTCCCTTTTCTTCCCTTTCTTCTTCTTCAACCAATGGAGCTCCACTCTCTCTCTCTCCCTTGTGTATTTCGACAAAGCTAGAAGAAATGGGCTGGAGTTTGGCTATGTGAGGACTTTAAACTAAAATAGAAATGTCTAAAAGACCCCTTTCCTCTTTAGGCCCAAAAATGGGGGCAATTGGGTCTTTTCTCACCTATTTATTCTCCTCCAAGACTCATGGACATATGTCCATGTGGGGTCCACCTCTACCCATAATTATTTCAGCCTATTTAAATTAATCCGATGAAGCCCCTAATTTGACCCCGTTTGACCTGGATTTGACTTTTTCGCAAAAGTACTCATTTGAAAGGAAACGACCCAACTAAGCGAACCGCAATGACGGCTAAGCTTTTTGGGTCCCGGAAAGGTCCCGAATGACTCCCGGAGTCATCGGTTTACTTTTCCAGTAGAAAGTCAACTTTTCCCAAATTTCACCGGTTCGACCGGTGCTGACCGGGGGCGGTTCTTACACATGTTATGATGCAGATTAGTTTCATTTCCCCCTCACCTTCCAATCCTATGCAACATTACTAACCAGAGAAGAAAGTGGTCAATATCGTGTTTATATTGAAAACAAGCAACCAAATTGATTTTTCTTTCTGGATTTCTTTTTAAGTTGCTGGATCGGATTCGATTTTTCTTCCTAATCTAAGGGATTGCCATATCACAGAAGATATCGCGACTTCGGTTTTGGAAAGTGGCGTGATCCCTGGTTCACCGCGTCTTGTGATTTCTGATTCAACGCGTACTCTTCCTGTTACATCGCGTCTCGGAGAAGAAGGTCAAAACGTGCAAAGCGTTGTCGTTAAAGGGGGATGGCCCGTTCTTGAGGCCCAAGTTTATGTCTTGGATCAAGCCCAAAATTGTGACCAGGCTTGTGCCCAAGATGGCTTGCAGATCGTGGGGGGCCATAACTGGTAGATGGACCTCGGGCTGAGGTGAGCGATTCGGTTCCGGGTGTCGTGCCTCAAGGTAGCCCTTGGAAGGACGCCTTGATTAAACCCTCTTTTTCTGAAGATCAGAATATTGTGAACCATATTCTGGGAAGTACGTCTATAAGTTTGGAAAGGGCTATTCAAGCATTCCCTCTAGTTACGAGCATTGATCCTCCAATGAAGAAACGTGGTCGTCCAAAAAAGGGACAATCAAAGGGGATAGCTCCTCCAACTGTTTTTTATCAGACAAGAGCTAAATCTGCGGATATTTTGGGAAAATTCACTATTGATGTCGCTAAGAGGGATAGAGCAAGTACTTGGAGCTACTCCAAGAAAGTACGGAAAAAGGCGGTTGATCTCTACTCTCTAGCACTTCATCACTCTGACCCCCAGGTTGTGGAGGCCGTCGAGGGTTCCGAGGACGAGGATTACCTTGACCCAGATGTAGGAAAAGCCTTGCTCCCCGTTCCAGTTGCTAATCAGTTCCTGTGTTTAAACCCGGATAGGACCCAGATGTAGGAAAAGCCTTCTTCTTAGGATCGTTTTCTTGCAGCGTTTTTACTGTCTTGTAAAATCCTAGCTTAATAAGTGATTTAGCCTATCAAAAAAAAGTTTTTTTTTTCCTTGGGATACATTTTTACAGTTATCAAAAAATAGATGATACACATAACGCACACGCAACATAATTTTGGGTGATTTCCATTCAAACTAACATTTCATGGATTAAAATTAAGTATTTCTTGGTCGAAGACGATAGACTAAGAAAATCATAAGTTCAAAGAACTGAACTTTACTGTTTAGTGGTGTTGGCCATCGGTGTGTTGGGACACTTCTGGCTCTAACGAGTTTGGGGTTGCACGAGTTATTAGGCTGCGCAATACCAGGTTATTCTATTACATGTTGTGATGTTAGATGTCTGCTTTACTCTTTGGAGGTTTCTGTTTCCGTTTCTACTGGTTAGTCATCTTATGACTTAGTTGTTATGTTTCATGCTTAGAGCATCCATAATCATCTCGTCGACAGCTGGCGAGATGGCGTTGGCGGGGAGGATTAAAAATGTGTTTTTTCATTTCCCAGCCAGCTCACCGTCTGCGAGAGCTACAATGTCGGTTTTGTTGCTAGCGGGGAGCCACCGATGGTAAGGAAATTTTTTTTTAAAACAAATAAATATATTATAAATTAAGACTATAATTTTATTATTATTACGATAATTAGTACACACAAGATAGAAAAAAACATAAATGATATTACAACAATTCACGATTTACAGCTCGTGAACGTACTAGAGGAATTTGGGTTGGTCTCTAACGACCTCCCAAAGATAACACTTCGTGAATTGCTGGGAATGTTGGCTAAAATACTCGTCCGCCGCTGCAGATCAAAAGTATGCTTCGGTATTTCCCAGCGGGGCTGCCTGAACTGCTACACGGTAGCAAAGTTCAAAACGGTAGATTTTCCAAGCTAGATGATGCCAGTGGTCTATACACTGCTTTTGGGTGCGGCGAGGCACCGGCCGGAGCATTTTGTACAAAATTGGCGAACACTTCCGTCCAGTACCTATTATTTGGCCCCGGACGGGCATCGTATAGCCAACATAAGACCAACACCATCTCTTCCTCGGAAGTCCAGGGGTGTGCTGCTACGCCGACCATTGGACCTTTGAACAAGAGCAGAAAATTAGAACGAAAAAAGCTTGGGAGTAAGAGAGGTTTTTGGGAGAAGAGGTGTGAAAAAAATGAAAGGATGGGGTGCTTTTTATAGCCCAAGCCGCCGATCATGTAGGGGCATTTAGGTCATTTTCATGTTGGTGGCAATAATGTCACTTAACACCAAGAAACCTACAATGCAATAAATGTATAAAAAAATACAACTTCTTTTAAATTAATTAAAAAACAACAATTCATTACCGAAACAGAAAATACAACTTAAAAAAAACACAAACTAATTAAAATAAAGAGCGGCGTCACTACTTCATCAGATCGCGTAAAATCAAAATTTTCGCTTTGTGTGCCTCGAGCTGGGGGGAGTCATGACCGAAGTGTCCTTTGCTTCCTCGAGCACCCACTGATTGAATGCCTTGAGCTTCAGCTGCGCGGCGGTCTCAATGGCCCTGCGGTGCTTGCTTCTTTGACCGCTAAATGGGCCCGATGAACACTCTCGACATATCTTTCTTAGAGGCTACATGGTAAGCCTCGCAGCCTTGGCAGCCTTATGACCCATAGGCCGCTTGTACGACATTTGGCAATCTGTATTAGCACCTGTCATCTGCTGACTGTTCTCAAACATCGTGTCTTCACGAGTACGCTTCCCTGAGTCGCTAGACTCCTCGACATCGAATTGACTACGCGGTGTCTCTCCGCAGAATTCCTCGCGCTCCTCGACGACAAAATAATATGAATTCCACTTGTGTTGGTCTTTCACTAGTTTCCACCAATGTTTCCATGTGAATGGATGTCCATTCGCCTGTTTGTCTGCTCCTCGGTCAATGGCATGATTTCATCATCCAAACGGCCGCTCCGGTGGTCCCTGCAGTTCTTGACAAACAACCCTTGGAAGCTTGTCACTCTCGTATTGACTTGACCTCAGTGGTCTTTGCACTGCTTAGATGTCCTCAACGGATCATCCTGTCCACGCGTACCACAAGTTCTTCAACGATGACCGCCCAGTACTTCACATTATGTTTCTGATTCCCGTAAATTGAGTCTTACGAATGGTGCATCCAATCTTGAACTAACCGCCCGTCCTCTTCGATGCTCCACAAACATCGCTTCCCTCTAGCCTTCGATGGAACCACAAACATCGCTTCATAAGTTCGAATAATTGATGAATCTTGAACCGTTCATTTTCGTAACGAAAACTTTAATAATTAGACCTTGAGACACTTCAATCCAAAACAAAAATGACACTATTGTAATTTATAAATGAAGAATATAAATATACACAATTGAAAGTTAAATTTAAATTAATCAAAGTTGGCGCGATATATTGCTTTAGCATCTTGCTTTTTCTCTCCCTCCTTTAGAGACGGTTTGTGATTGGGCAGCCAATCATGACTCCTTCGTTCCCAGTTAAATTAATCAACTACAAACATTAGTTGACGTCCTCCCGCCAATTTCCGCATTTAGGCGGGAAAAGACGAGGCCACGGATGGTGAGGGCGCGTGGGGAGAACGGACCAATGAAATTGAAGGAGCGGTTGGACGTTAGTAAGGCAGACTGACAAAGCCTGCACGTACGGGTTCCCGATTACTTGCAGGTCTCGTTTTCTCGGCACACGCTTTTTGGGCTGTCTCTTTCTTGAGCCTCACTCCTCTTCTTCCTTGTATTATTTATCTTTATTTAAATATAACCGTACTATTTTTCTGTACACATTGTTTTTATTCATTATTATCCTCGATAATAATCCCTGCAGAGAAGGTAGAGCAATAATAGTGTCTGAAATTCAGACGGCGTCGAGTTTGGCATTTTTTTATGGGTAAATTTCATCTCACTATCCTAAAAAAATTTAAATTTCAACCCACTATCTTAACGAAACTTAGTTTCATCTCACTACCCTAACGTATCGTTTAGTGTCAATATAGTACCCGTCGTTAATTTTCCATCCATTTTGGATGGAAAATGGTCACGTGCCTGGCACATGACCCTATATTTTTTTTAAAATACCCAAAATACCCCCATCTCTTTAAGATTAATTAATTTAATCAGAATAAAAAATAAATGAAATAAGAATTGAAATTTTGCAGTACGCGTTAGTTTAAATCTGAACAAAACCTTATCCCTTCTTCTTTGTTCTTCGACAACCAGTTGCATCTGCTTCTCTTATTCCTCTCGATTCATCTTCGGCGAGGCCACAGTGATGAAGGGGTCGAGGAACCCAGCACCAGCGAGACCACGTCTCTTCTTCCTTCACCTGCATCTGCTTCTCTTCTTCTATTTCGCGACAACCAACTTTTCTTCTCTTTCTTCGATCTGGAATTCCGGCCAGATCTACTCGTTTTGCAGCGTTCCCCAGCCTGATTTTCTCGATTTGCTTAGTGTACAAGCCCAGAGCTAGGAAGTTGGTCATCGCCGGAGCTTGAGTGTGCCCTCGCCGTCCATTTTTCAGGGTATGCTCGTCGGAGGTTCGCTGCCTGTGGCGGGTGGCTGCTCCTCCGTGAGTTCGATTAGATTTTGTTGGGTTTAGGGTTTCGATTAATTTTGTTGGGTTTAGTGTTTCGATAAATTTAGTTGGGGTTTCATTTATGATAAATTTTGTTGGATTTCATTTTTGATAAATTTTGTTGGGGTTTGTTGTGTTTCGAACCGAAATAATGGATTGAGATGAATCGATTGTTGTTCTTCGTTTAATTTTGGGCAAGATGTCTCATGTGTGCAAGATGTTCTTCGATTGTTGTGAGTGTGGAAGGAACCAAAAGGGAATTGAATTGTGCAGATCTTGAACTTTATTTCTTGTTTGAGATGAAGTTGATTCTGCAGACCTTGATTCTGTGCAGACCTTGAATCATGTCTCATGAGTCGTGAATTAATCCAAAGTAGAATTTTCAAATAAATTTAGGGTTTAAAAAAATTGTCCAGAAAATTAATAAATGAAAAAAATAATGAAAAAAGTTAACTGATTTTCCAAAAACAAAAATATTTTTAAAATAAAAACTGAAAATTTTAAAAATAAAAACAGATTTTATATAAAAAAATGAATTTTATAAAACAAAATATAATTTTTAAAAATAAAATCTGTTCTCTGAAAATAAAATCTATTTATTAAAAAAAAATCTGATTTTTTTAAGAATAAACTAATTTTTTAAAAATAAAAAACTGAATTATATAAAATAAATAAATAAAAAGAATTTTTGAAAACCAATGGCATGCTGTTGAAAATTTGAGTGTTAGTGAGGGGTATTTTGGACTTTCTACCATTTTCCATCCAAAAATGGATGTCAAGTTGACGGCGGGTATGAAAGTGCAACTAAAAGTTTCGTTAGGGTAGTGAGATGAAACTAAGTTTCATTATGGTAGTGGGTTGGAATTTAAGTTTTTTTAGGGTAGTGGGATGAAGTTTACCCCTTTTTTATTTACTAAAGGGTGCAATATTATGAATAAAAAACCTATTATGTAAGATGTATGTCACATAATATATTTCTTGACTACAATAACTAATAGACAAAAAACATAAAGTTTGATGATCTTTACATTATTAAAACCGCCACAGTCGGTATTAAAACGTCATATAGGCAAGAAAGAAGGATGGGGGTGGTGGTGGTGGTGAGAAAACGGTACTGAAAGTTCTGCTCCGAAACCTGGTCAAGTACTGCATCAGTAGTAGGAGACAAAACTTTCAACAGGAACCCCTCTCGGAGTCAGTCAGTGAAGCATGGAGAATCTAACATTCCTCCTGGCGAGGTTGTTTACTAGTCCTCGCCTGGTCGTCCCGGGGAGCACCAGCAGCGGTCGTCTTGATTCCTCCGGTAGCAATTCCTCCAACATCTATACGCCCTAGCAGAATGGGTGTTGAAACTTCAGTGACCCGACTACCAGAGACCCAACCGGTCACCAAATTTTTCCAGCCTAGGTCCACCATTCTAGGCTGGGTATTAACCTGAGGCTCTGTATGGTTAGATACAGTGCTCGTAGAAACACAGAGACTCCTCGTTCGAGATGAGGAGCCCTTAGACACAATGTTTGAGGAAAGCTTCCCGGACCCTGGGGTACGCTCTGTAACTCATTCCAGTCTGTTGCATATGGCTTTACGTGCTTATCCCTCTGAAACTCAAGGAGAGAGGTGTCATACCTCAGGGTGCCCCATATTACCGGCTCGCAATCCCGCATCACGTGCCTTATTCTCTCACAGTTGAAGCAAAAACTTGGCAGCTTTGTGTAGGTGAGGTCGACCTTGACGGGATCCAAGAATTCTTTGAAGCATAGCACCAGACTCCGCCTAACGGGGTGCTCAATAAGGTGCTAGTAGTGCACCCGCACGGTACACCCCCCAACACATGCCCCCACTGGTCGTAGGGTACCTCCGCACAAACTCCTAGTGTGCCCCCGATTGACCCCCACAGTGTCCTTCGTCCGAACCAACGACAGAAAGCCCCAGGCGTGAACCTAGAGTTGTAGCCGATCCAACGCAGGAAGGTCCCGGACATAAGGGTCTAGATCACTGAGCAAGAGGGGCCGCCCGTCGAAAGCAACGCTAGGGTTTTGGTGAATTCCACTTTGCCGCCCCTTACGGTCGAGTTGAAGGCCCTGACGCCCGCTCCCGACATGCGCAGACTCTGCTACTTCATGTGACGATCCATGCTCTCCAACCACCGGTGGAACAAGCTCCCCCCATTGCTGCATCTACTCCGCTCGCTGCCGCCTCGCCTTTCCCCATCACTGCGCCACCTGTGACAGTACCCGCGCACCACCCTACTGCCCCCACTGATTCGGGACACTCTCACATGAACAAGGCAGGCCGGAGCTAGGGAGGACGAAGGTGGATGCTCTCTATGAGGGTGTCGGGGTTCTAAACGCCGCCTGTGTCCCCATAATCCTGGCGCTCCTCACATCACCACCGGGGATGACCCATCGCCGCTGATCTTTCAGACCCAAGGAAGTCAGCTCAACCTCGGTGGCACCTCCTTCTCCGGCATGTCTGGTTTCCCAACTGCTCAACCTTCAAGATGGCCTCTCGGTTTGTTCTTAGGAGGAGGAGGAGATTGAACTGATGGTACCATACACTATGATGAGCCCATCCATACTGGCTAGGCAACAATTTTTCATGATGGGCAAGTTGTGATCGTCCAAGCCGTCCCAAAAAGAAGTTCTCATTTGGATCATCACCAAGGCATGGGGTAAATCAGTTGAGGGGATGTGATCAAAGATATCGGTCCGGGTATTTTCGGGTTTTACTTCGAGACAGAGAGATCCAGCGTATGAGTTCGAGATAACGAATCGTGGTGCTTCGATGGGAGACCACTACTGTTGGATGACCTGATCCCGATGGCTAGAGAGCCCTCCACCATGGATAGGATCTAACTATGGGTGCATGCCTGTGGCCTCCCTCCTTTGGTTTGTACCAAGACCACTGGAGAAACAATTGGTACAACGCTGGGGCACGGTGTCCATGTCCCATGCGATCAATGGGGTACATGCTGGGGAGGATCAATAAAGGTTCGTTTATGGCATCTTGTGGAGCGCCCCCTTCGAAGACACTTCATGTCGCACTTTCGGGAATTTCTCGACCCGATTCGTGTCACTCTTATTTATACAAAACTCCCTTCGTTTTGTTATAATTGTGGGATGATAGGCCACATGGTGGCCGAGTACAACTAGGAGGTGGTGGGTACCCCCGGTTTGATTCCTCGATGCTGGAATTCTAGAAGGACCGCCAACCTAGGGTATATGCCACAGAATGGGACGATCAGGCGCCTCATAAACCAGTATCCTCGACTACTGTACCTAAGGGCCTCTTGTCTCGAGGCAGGGGCCTGATAGTATCCTCGGCTACTACACCTAACGGAGCGAGCCGCTCGGCCGATCCAGGTTGGGAAAACTTGGTAATCAGTCGACACTCGGATAGTGGGAAAGCCGACACCCCGGTCCTGCTTGGGCACATAGATAGACCTGGACTTAGAGCCGGAACTGAGTCTAGTGTCGTAGTAGGAGCCGGGGGAGTAAAGAGGGAGTCCACTGGAGATCCCCGGGACGATCAGGACAGGGCGGACAAACTGGTTCGCATGGAGGAATGAAAGGATTTAGCGCTCCAAGGACTGGCCTTGAAAGGGGTCCCTGATCTGATCTCTGCCTCCTTTTGAAATCAATAATCATAAATTCGGTTTGTACAACAAATAAAACATGAAAACTACACCTTAAGCCCTAATAAAAGAATAAGTAACCGTGTTCCTGATAAAACCATCATTTCTGTACATGTAAATTTGTGCTTCTTATTAGGGTTAAATATCTAAACTTACTCTTAAGTATTGGTCACGAACACTACACTACCTACGTTTTCAAAATGAACACTACACTACCTTTAAGTATTGGTCATGCGATTTTGTTAGTAAAACTGGTCGGAATTTTCCATTCCGTTAGTCATATGACTTCAAGTGTCATATAATAGATAGTAAAATGACGTTTTTTTGCTCTTAAGTATTTGACCTCTATACATTTTATAAGGAACAATAACGAGGGTACAATGGTAATGTTCCTTATAAAATGTGTAGAGGTTATATAATTAAGGGGATACGTCATTTTACCATCCATTATATGACACTTGAGGTCATATGACTAACAGAATGGAAAATTCCGACCATTTTTACTAACAAAATCGTGTGACCAATACTTAAAGGTAGTGTAGTGTTTATTTTGAAAACGTGGGTAGTCTAGTGTTCGTGACCAATACTTAAGAGTAAGTTTCAATATTTAACCCTTCTTATTAATATGAAAGGTGACAACGTATTACTGATAACCTTAGCTTTTATGGGTGTTTTTTTGTAGCAAAATGTCAAAGTGGATGTATAAATAAGTGTGTCTCCATAACTAATGCAAATAGAGAGATTGAAAAAACAGGTAATTCAGTACAACAAATAGCCAGTTTTTCAATAGCAATAACAAATCACATGATATTATACACTTGTAACAACCCGCCTCCATGATATTGTACACTACACTGACCAAATTGCAGCAATAATCACCACCTACGCTTGTCTGATTGGATCAATTTGACCTTCATCGGGAGTATCCTTTTCGTTTTCTAATTGAGGATTTTGTTCTTTTGCTTTGCCAGATGAACCGGTGGGAATATTGATGCCAACGAAGCCGAGCATGATAGCTAGAGCTCCAAGGTAATCCAGAAGATGAGGTGCGTTGCCAGTTATGGCATCCACAATTGCAGCCAAGGGGACTTGAATTGTCAGACCGGCTGTTGCTACCGTGGTGGTGGTTAGAAGAACGGCCTTTGCCCACAAATAATCACTCAGCACGTTATCTAACAAACCTGTAAATGAAAAAGGAAGTAACCTGTCAGAATTATACAAGCCCCAGAAGATACATATCTCATGCACCAGACAAACTCTTCTCAAGGGAAAATATTGAATGTTCAAGGTTTTATGTATCTTAGGCATGATGATGAGACTTATCATGTTGAATCAGTCATCTGAGAAGGAATGCTAATCATGGTTTCACTTCTCCTATTCGCTCTTTTTAAATCTTCATAAGATTTTCCAAATTTATTTTTGTTGAAGATTTGGTACTACCCGAATGCAGCTAAGCTGATATAGTTTTTGATGCAAAATACTATGCAACCCATATTAGGCAAAACCAATGCAAAACATTATATGACAATGATGACAGTACGTGGGAATTTTGCGTTTCCTAAATATGAGTGGCATCTCCTACTACACCATTGCTTAAAGGCAGAATTATGCTAAAACCAATCTTCCATTTCTTTTCAAGTGTCCCATTAACATATTGTATCTGTTATAGATGCATCTTCGCCTATCATAAACTCAAAGTGCCATCTCTCTCCAATAACCCATACTAATCATCCCGAACTGTTAGCATTATGCCCTAAAAACTTATAAAGATATAATTGAATAAAACAGGTTATTCTTAAATGTTGTGCGAAAGAACCCTCAGAAATTGAAGCTGGTCAACAAAGCTAGGTAATACAGAGGTAAGAAAATAGCGTGTCTCTGAGTGTGCAATCTGTGGGCATAATGCAGGATGGAGACAGAATATGTCTAATGACGAGGGATAAGAAAAGAAAATGTGCTAGCTACAAGATTATATAATGAAGCCAGATAAAGGAAGCAGCTCACAAACTTAAATACCAACCTTTACCAACAATGAGACCCGTCTGCTCCCAGGTAAGGGTACTAAAAGGCTCCAGCTTAGTGAAATTCAGTATAAGGGCAACAGGAAGGAAAATGAGGATGTTAAAAAGCCCGAGAAATCCAAGGAACTGAGCCATGCTGACATGCCCACTTTTCCCATCATCATCGGGCAATTTCTTGCGAATAAGGGTAATATACACGGCATACAGTGCTGCTGAGACAAGTGCAAGAATATCCCCAAGAAGAGGGTTTGAAGTAACTGCACTTAAACTGGTTCCTGAGTCGGCTAAGCTGACTATTATTGTCCCAGCCATGCAAAGAAGAACACTGATAAGCTTCACCCATGTAAACTTCTCGCCTAAGAATGCTAAAGCTACCAGAAAGGTGAAAAGGCTAGATACACTGCTTAGGATGGTGTTCGACTGTACCAAGAATGAAAAGGAACTTAGATTAGATATAAACGCCAAAATAAACACAAAGACTAATGTTCGCAGAGTCTTAGGTGGCTTACAGTAACGGTGGTGTACTTCAATGAGAGATTAAAAGTAAGTTGTGCCAAGAACCAAAATGGGCATATCAACAAGCTGACTTTTGCCACCCTCATGCGAGTCCACCGGCCTTTTGCATCCAAGTGTTTATCGGAGTCTAGGTTGGCTTGCTCAGGCAAAGCACTTTCGAGCTCATTCATCGTGGATTGAGGCTCTGATTCAATGCCTTTCCCATGACGACTAATCTCTCCTTCATCAACGAATGCAGAATTTAAGGCCGGATCAGTCTCTCCAAGAAGAACAACATGCTCTGAGGGTACTAATTCTTGTGAAGGGTCACTCTTTTTATATCTCCAAAACCATAAACTCCCATATGTATCCTCCAAATATCGCCCGATCTCAACCAAGGGTAGATAAACCACAAACAAAGAATTGCAAATATACGTGATCAGAAAAGGCGAAACACCAGCATCGACAACGGACTGAACCACAAAACTAGCAGCTATCCAGATTATAGCCACTGCAACTATGTATGTCAGACCTAAAACCCATCTCCAAACCTTACTATTCATATCTTCCAAGCACCACCCAGAACAGAAAATGCCCAAAACCTACTAAAGAAGCTCAACACCTACAAAATCTCCATTTCCATAGCACCAACAAACCCAATTCCCTTTCAAGGAAAAATGCCCAATACTCGTGCAATGATAGAGATCAAAATGTACCTAAAATCAATAGAAACCATAGCAAATCTGAGTACAGTGAAACCTAAATCAGGAAAGAAATTGACGAGCCAGATACTAAATCTAACAAATTGGACGATGACCCAGAGCCAATATTATCACAAAAACACCAACAATCCACACATCAAGCGATAAATCCAGAAGAATCACTGTTCATCACGTTGATTGACAAAAGCAAAACCAGAACTTACGCCTAAACCTCCATGAAATTGATTCCGATATTCGTGGATGGATATTTTCTTCGGGCTTGAGCAAATTCTGTTAGATTCAGCGGTAAATTTATATTGTGTGTTCAGTTCAGGTCCTTCAGGATTCTTTTCTTATCTGAAAATCAGCTCTTACTTACTACGTTTTGGCATATATTCATTTTGGGTTAAATGTAAAAAGCTGTTCTAAAATATTGGTCATGAACCCGTCGTATTATTATTAAAATCAGATATTTAAAGTTTTATCACATGTTATTTATATACTTTTTATAAATTGATTACTTATTATTTATATATTTTATGAATTGATTACAGATAATTTAGATTTTTTTATGATTTAAAAAATATAATAAAGTTTACTTAAATTTTATCAAATACGTAATAAATAATAATTAATATTTCTTAATATAAAATAATAATAATTAATATTTTAAAATAGTTTATTGTTTGTAATCAATACTATAATAAAAAAAATTTACATTTAACCCTTCATTTTTAGAAAATATAAATTATCATATCAATATAACTTTTTGATATAAAATAATTAAATTTATTATAATAACCTGAATTAAAAAAAGAATTAAATTTTGATATAAAATAATAAATATAATTTTATTAAATAGTTGGATATATATATAATTTTTGAAATAACAGATATATAATAACGTATTTATGAAATTTATAAGAGTTTTATCCACTTATATATATTTTGTTTTTGAATTATTAAATATTTGAGTAAAATAATTGAACAACATATTAGTAAAGTGTAAAGATGAGTAGTTATAATTTGAGAACAAAACTGAGAAAATGTGAAAGTATTTTGGTTATTTAGAAATGTTTAAACAAATATGTGGATAATCCATGATTTCGGTCTAACGTTTTCTGTCAAAATATGATAGAATTTGTTCGGTTTTAACCGTTTCCGTTACTCTACAATAAAAAAAATAAAAAAAAATCAAATTCATAAGTGTTGATGTGAAAACGAAGTCAAGAAACAAGTACTTCAGAGAGTTCTCCTTATTCCATAATATAGGTGAAAATCAAGACTTGTGATTGGGATAATAGGGAAAAAGGAAAAAGCGTTGGTGACAACAACAACAAAGCAAGAGAGAATGAGATAGAAAAATAAAGTTCAATTAAAATAAGGGTATTTTTATCTCAACAGTCGAGAAAAGCATATATTCAATTTTTAAATTATAGAAATATATCAAACAAATATGACATGGTTAGAGCATAATTAATCAAACTTTTCTTATGAATTTGATGACATTGAAAGATAAATATAATACGACGAAAGAAGCTTTCAGTGGTATGTGCGTATGCGAATACAACGTATCTGAATCCTAACACTTATACATGGTTAGTCGCAAGCGTGAAGAAATCAGTGAAGAGTGTCGAAATAGGTTATGTAAAGTACGATGCTCATGAATTTGGGTGCACATTATACTATGAAGAAACTATCGGTTGGGGCAGGTGTCCCGTTTGTGACACGCCTTGGTACAAGAGGAAAAAGGGACCAGGAAACTAAAGACAAAAAAGAAAGTTAGACACTTCCTTCCCTCAGTGATGAAAGTAAAACACTGACGATCTCAGATTACATCTGTGATGAAAAACACTACAAAATGATACATATATAATATAGTAATAATACAATGATATCGCACTCATCTTTATGAATAAAATCACTAACTCAACCAATTTTGCTAATCCTAACCCTAGCAAAATAGAAAATGGCCGTGTATTTCCCATCACACACTCACGTCTCCTTCTTCCCTTTGTTATTTATCACGTCCATGTATCGCTTCCTTTTCTTCTACAGCTAATCGCGAAAGAGAGGTTCGTGAGATGTGTGTGTTGTGTCGCCTCACGTCTGCTATTATTCGTTATTAAGTTAACATGTCGACTTGATCCATTTTATTAGTATGAAATTGTTTGAGAAGACGAATTTCGACGACTAGTCCGATTTGTACAACCTTACTTAAGAGTGACCGTAACATAACAAATAACCATGTATAATTCGTTTTTAAATAGATATTGAAAACAGTCATCGTGCATTATTTTTACTAGGAGTCTCACTTTAGGAAGGACGAGTAATTTTCTAAAACAAATTATTGTGTTTGTTTTGATTTAATAGCTTTATTATATCTCATTACGTTTTAAACTTTTGTTGACTTATTCCTGAGGTCATCTTTATTATATTTTTCTTCGTGGCGAAAGGTTTTTGGATAGATCTTTGGATGTTGGTTCTTATGTGTGACAAACATAATGACCACACCTTTCACCTTGTCATTTTTTTGTAATTGGGTCTTACAAGTATGGTTCTTCAATCTTCTAGTAGTGAGATTGTCTCGATTCTCCCTTCTTTTGTTTTGTTCATCTCATCTTCATCATTTATCTCTGTGATGTGCCGCCACTCAAAAAACGGTCTTGTCCCGGTCTTTTGGGTTTACAGTTTCTTTGGATGGTTTGGAACATTATGATTTTCTAGGGTGATTTGGTCCCTGATTAGGGTATTATGTTGTGAAAGATTTATTTCAGTATGTTTATATTGCTTCCGTTTAAGGACACTCTGACTTCTAATCACTAGATGATGTCACTGGTTGATACCTTTTGCGGAATCCTTGACCTTCTTTTGGTTTTCTCTTTTCTTTTTTTCGTTTTTTCTTATATGCCCCTCCTCTCAAATGGTGGAGTTTTGTCCCACATTTTCTCCTTATTTTCAGCTGATCATCTAAGAGTCAATTTTGAGATGATCTATTATCTCAAAATTGACTCTTAGATGAAGGGGCACGAAGTCCATGGTGTAGGGTAGTGCTGATTCAGAACGTACGGTCTTTGAAACCTGTTAGTAAGGAAGAGTGGTAAGAAGAGGGCGAGTCTTTATGCAAAGAGGGATGCTCGAAGTTCAAGTTCAGCCACTGACAAAACTCTAATGGAGGAAATGTTTGGGCCAAGCCCATCACGGAGACACAACAAGTCTTGGACATTTTATAGTAAAGCAAACTTCACAACCAAAGCCAAATTAAGGCGACCTTCTGTAGCAACAACTTCAGGACCTTGACACGTAATTGGACAAGTGGGTATACGATTGGGGCTTTGTGATTCTGATTCAAACGACAATCTCGAATCCTCTGGAGAAAGTGAAGTTTGTCGGTCTAACATGCAATGATCTTGTGTCCAGAATAGGGGTTGTGTTTAACAAAAGAGTTCCCTTTGATCCAAGTGGGTGGGGGTTTCGAGACTGTTGTTGTTACGGTTGTAAGTGAGTCTTATGTTTTCTTTCGGTTATTTACTGTTTCTTAGTGGTTGCTAGTTATATGTTTTTGTCTGTAGTTTGGTGAATGCCCGAATATATGGTCTTTTGGGATGTACAACGATATATCTAGTATTTTTAAACATGCTTTTGTGGGTTATTCCCATACCTATATTTTGAAACGAGGAATATCTACAAAATTCCCCAGATAAAAAAAGACAACGTTATGTGGCACCACACGTACACGAGTCATGGAATTGCACAGGTCTCATGAAAGTGTGCAAGAAGGATGGCAACAAGGTAAAGAACATAGGTTGCTATTTCCTATGCATCCCCTTTTGTCACAATCAATGTACACTGCAATTGATGGGAGTAGAATAAAGTATCTCAAATGCTATATTTAGGTTAAGACTAAACATAAACATGAACCTAAAAAACGATTATTATTTTTTTGAAAAGACCTAAAAACAATTATATATTCTACTTCACAATATTGTTGGTATACCAATATTTTGTTATAAACATGTCAAAAGAAAAAAAATTATGACACAATGCGTTATTGTATCATAGAAACATAGTTTGGATATTTGAAAAGGTAAAGTAATGATTAAAACAAATGATTATGGACTGAACATTATACATACAAACAAGAGATTACTTGTTATGATCATCAATTCATAGATGGGTTTGTGCTTTTGTATTTGGCTTGGGTCTCTGTTGAGCTTTTCTTCTAGGGTTTTGTGTGTGGAGAAGACAAAAGGAAAAGACCAAAGCACCCTCGAGTATTTTCTCCAAGCAAAACAAAAGCTCTGCTTTTGAATACACATGTAAATACAAAATACAGATCTGACACCACTGACTCACTGCTCATCTATCAGCTGGAGATCACTCATCATGACTCAATGAGTGACTTTCATCTCTCCATATGAGCTTTCAAATCAATTAACCCATTCTAACAAAACCACAATCATACTACACTTTCAGATTATAATCACTGTCACATAAGCAAAAACACCATTACAACATGGATAATTTTATGAACCATTCTTGTTAATTTAATAGTGTAGAGAAATCATAATATAAAACTTTTTAAAAAAATTGAGAGATGAAATTTTTAGTAAAAATTACACTAAGTAATTTTTAGAAAATGAACTGGGTTTTATAGACATTGTAAACAACAACAATACATAGATATAGCCATATATAATATATATGATTTATATATGGAAACAAATAAAAGAGTAGATACATATAGATTTAATAAGGTATCTCTTGCTATACATGATTTTTCCAATGAGAAGAAGATGAAAAGAAAAGATTAGCGCTAACCCCAAACCAAATGAGCAAAACAACAAAAGGTTCCAATAACAAGGCCCTCTAATGATCTAATGAGGACCTGTACGTACGTAGAACAAAACAATAAACCACAGAAAAGATTACTAAAATGACCTTTGTATCCTCATCACCTTCAAGTTCCATCATCAATGGCTATACCAATCCCCAGAAGCCCTTACTTGTTTGATATAGGGTTTGGACCGCTAGGAACCTCGTGAGCGGCCGCCTCGAACCCTCCACACCTAGTAGTCTCCGAACAAGATCTTTTAGTTTTAGTTTTAGCAGCAGTACTAGGAACATGAAGCTTGGCATGTTCATGTTCTTGTGGGTGCAAGTCCATGGAAGAAGGAGATTCAGACATGAATGGCCTTACTTGGTGGCTAGGGTGGATGAGGAGAAGAAGAATGAAGAGGAGGGAGAGAAGGAGAAGAAGAGGGTGTGATGAGGATGATTGGTGATCAAAGATCAGTGATGAAGATCTAACGGTTGCCATGCAATCAAGGAAAAGAAGAAACCACCCCCCAAGATCCCACAAGGGTTCAATATCCATGAACCAGCACCAAGGCTAGGTTTAGAGAGCTTGATTAATTAGGAGGAGGAGGAAGAAGAAGAAGAAGAAAAGGGAGAGAGAGGCTTGAGGTATAGCAAATAAATGAGATGGCAAAGGAAGTTTTTGAAATACACCTTTACACATTTGTTGAAAATATGAGAACCCAATGAAAATTACTTTTTATTTTATTCTTCACATTTCTTTTAACTTTTTCTTGTCCCTACTAGATGATTCAATTCTCTTAGCATATGGTCCAACTAATGTATTTTATTACTATTATTATTCCATAATTTTTTATTTTTTTGATAAATTGTTATTCCATAATTTGACAATACTTAATTTATCCCATGCTAAATAAGATTTCATGATAATGTTAAAATCCATCGACCGCTTGAGATTACTCACATCTTTCGGTTGCATGATTAAATATTATTTTTAGTTTGATCACTTGTATGCAAATTCTTCTTTGACTTGGAAGATCCAAAATCAAATATATAGAATGATTTTCTTCTTTATAGTTGCTTTACGAAATAAATAAACAAAAAAAAAACAGAAAGAAAGAAGACTTGTGATTAAGCATCATATTCTTTAAAACACTTACTTTTTTTGGTTGTGATTTTCGTTCTGAGAGAGAAAATATCTATTTATACATAAGGATAACAATTGCCGACTTAGTTCCTAATTGAACTATCAGTAAATGTCCACCAAACAAGACTGTTAAGAAACAAATTATCACATCTAGAGTTCTTTGAATTTTGTGTTTTTAAGATGTTATATCACACCACATTTAATTCTTGTTCGTGTCAAATTACAACAATAATTAATGTGTCTTAGTTCTTGTACTCGTATTTTTTAAAGATATATATTATGTAAATTAGTTGTTTTTAGTTGTATTGTAAAAATGACGAGTTTATATGTTAAATCTTATGAGCATGCACAATAAGAGGAAACAAAACTCGATTTCTTTTATTTCAAATCATAAAAACAATTATAATTTGGGCCATTATTATTAGTTAAGGTAACAAACATTTTTGAAATTATAGTATCATCTACATTTTTGCCATTATCAGAAACTTATTTATCTAAAGAATCTTCTCACTTCTAGGAGTAGACAATTAATCTCACCGACATGACAGTAATTAAAGAAGTTTCAAGGTATAACTTCAATAAAGGGCCATTCCCTTAATGGAGATGTAAATAATACCTTTATTTGACAGATAAGACATTAAAGTTACGAAGCACGCTTAATTTAATTTAGCTACATGATTAGACCTTCGTGATATGAACTACTCACCCGCATTAGAGGATGGCTTCTTGTTGAGCGCATAATAATGCTAAAACTTCATAACTACGATTGATTCAAATGTCTTGGTTTGAATTTTTGATCATTTGGACAAGTTACTTATTTAAGAGTGTTTGGCAGTGTTCTGAATAATCAGATATCACCCCGATATCTCCCCAATTTCTCGGTGAATAGACCACCGAGTTTTGACCGTTTTCCACCGAGTTTTGAAACTCGGTCAAAACTCAGTCTACTAATTTTCATATACAATTGTAAACTGCATATAAAAATTTGTGCTCCAAGATTTGTGTATAGCACAAACACAAAAGATTTGCTCGATTTGACCGTTACCGTTATTTAGAACCTTGGTATTTGGATAAGTAATTTATTTATTTAAATAACCAAAATAATAATACTATAACTCAATTCGATAATGGAGTTTTACCTTCTTTTTAATTCTATATTTTGTGAAGAATATTATAATCAAGAAATTTATATTTTGACTATCAAAACAAAGCAACACTACAATTTAAATACTAAATATGATCTTAATACATGATCTTAGACCGTTAAGCATATAGATACAAATCGGCGTAAAATGTAAACAAATTGTGACAAGCTATGAACCTAGATGTTGGATGATTAGGATGCTCAAAGTCAACCAATTAACAACTGTTTATTGGAAAAATGCAAACGTGAAGATTTGGAGAGATATAGAGAATTGGAGTTGGTAAGATATATATAATTACAAGCAATTAGAGATGTGGGACATTACCAGTGATATCATAATCAGACAACATGGCTTCTTGAGCTATACGTGTTCTGTGGTCAAAGAAGTCAGACCTGAAACACACAAAATGATATTAGTAATTGTTAATTTGGGGCCCTACAAAGAGTTGAAAACTCCAAAATGGAGTAAAGTTAATTCTTGTGGTGGTAAATAAGATCAAGGGGTAATTCCATTTTAGTACCCTAAAACTTTTCGATTTCGTTTTTAGTACCTTAAATGTTTTTTGTGCCACTTCAGTACCCTAAATCTTTGTTTATTCCAGTTTAGTACCCAATGTCTGATTTTCCATCCATTTTTGGATGGAAAAAAGTCATGTGCCTTGCACATAACCCTATCTTTTATAATAATACCAAAACTACACTTCGGTAGTTTAAATAAATTGAATTTTTGAAAAATAAAAAATCAGACGTTGGGTACTAAACTGGAATAAACAAAGATTTAGGGTACTGAGGTGGCACAAAAAACATTTACGGTGCTAAAAACGAAATCCGAAAGTTTTAGGGTACTAAAATGGAATTATCCCTAAGATCAAAGATCTTTCTCTTATTTTTTTTTTTTTTTTGAAGTGGGAAAGGAACTCCAAAATTAGCCCAAAGAATCACTGATATTCTTCACAAATAGACTAGAATATTACTGCTCCACATTCATATTCCTTTCTTTGCCACTTTATACAAGTTTGTCAAAATTCATGGTTCCAAAAGACTAATTAAAGAGGAAGTCACATTTGTGAATATTTCAATACAAGAGCACTTGTTGTGGGGGTCGTTTAGGAGGTCGAATAGGTTAGAAAATAAGGATTTTTGGTGAAATTTACTTTTTCCCTTCTCTCTCCTACATAATCCTCTTTGTACATGACTAGCAGATTCGACCTTCCGCAACAGATGTTCACCGAATCGACACTATATATTTTGCCAAAAGACCTTGCTGAATCGACCCTCCACAACAAGTGCTCTAAGATACTTAACCTTGATAAGATTGGTTTCTTGAAGCAATGACTCGAGTTTGAATCATACGAATGCATAAAACACGTATATGACCCGAAAAGCGTATTTCACTCAGTCACGAAACCAGAAAAAGTATACCTAGTCTTATGTTTTGGGGGTTGCTTCTGTTTCACATTTGATTTACTTCAATGGTTGGCTGGTTTTGTTGGAGGTACCTGCAACAAATATGCACTGAAATCATATAAAAGTTAATTTAGAGGTAAATTTGGAGGCATTATTGAGTCCTAGAATTGGCTTGAGAACAGAAATCCTAGAAAACATGGTTCCCCCACTTGATGAGGAGCTGTATGGTAATATAGAGAGAGTCATGTCTTGTCAATTGCTAAAACTGAGCAAGGAGTAACTTTGGCACAAACCACTACCAATACCATGCTGCTACTCAACAAAGCACCACCAAACTAAGTGCAAAGCCTGCAACAAAGAGATGCTCTCTACTTGATTGTTTTAAGTTTAGGCCTTGGATGGTACCTCAACTCTGCTTATTCTCTCAACCACTCAACTTAGCACCCAAACACATGAAAAAATTAGCACCATTTTTCTTTTCAGACAAGCTTGACAATTTTGGTCAAAACAAGACTTTCTAGGAACAAAGATGCCATTTAGATATTACTTTCGGCCATCTGTAGAATAATAAAATCAGGAAAGGTGTCAAAGTATGGTGCATAAACCTTAGAAAAATGTTTAGCAAAAGCCAAGGTGCTTCCATTTAGATGATATTGAGCATCATTTTTTTTCAAACAACTATAGTCAAATCTTTAAAGGCATCTTCTTCTTCTCTTTTGTTTTTTCACCTGCATAGCAATTTTCAATCAATCTTTTAGCCATTCTGCCAAGTTTGTTCTATAAAAAGATTCAAAGTGTAACACTCATTTAGACCCAACTTGTTAATGAGAAAACAAATAAATAAACAAATGTAGAAAATAATAGTTCCAAGCACCATGTATGGATGGGTTCAATAAAATCCAGAGGAGAATCCATATAAAGTAAGATTTCCTTGTTTCTTTTTCTCCTTTCATTATCTACCACTGCCTTTAATTTGGTGAATGAAACTTTAACAGAGAAATTGCATCAAGACTCGTAATCGATATCAAATCACAACAGCGCCATCTGCCTGGCAAATCTGATGTAAGGCTCCTTTCACCAGGCCATATAGGTAACAAATAAAGATTACATAATAGAGGGCAAGCAAGAGGCAGGCTCTATGTGGTCCCAATCAGAAAACAATGCCAACACACAATCAAGTTACGATTATTGTGCAATCATAAATATCCATTCCTTAACATTGAATTTAGGGCTTCCTTTTTCTGTTCGGTTTTGGACAGTGATGCCTCAATCAACCCTATAATCATGCCTTTTTCTCCTCATTATCTTTGCAACCATTTATGTTCTTAAAAATGTGGTTACTATCATTTTCTTTTTCAAGTGGGGACTGAGCCTTTTTCTTCTCAATACATTAGCCATTAGGTATGTTGTATGGGGCATATTTCATGTCCCTCTTTAATGTTAGAAAAAATTCAGCCTCCTAACTTATTATATGTAAGCAAAAGTTTGATCTCGTTAATTTTTTAACCCACCACCAAAAGTTTTGCCATTTGATGGCTACCCAGAACAATCTATTCTATAAACACATACTTACGTGGAGAATTCGAAACCATGGATTGACTATATTTCCTACAACTCCCTCCATCCCTGATTAAATGTCTTTTTGTAAATGTTTAGAATCAGTGGAGGTATTGTGTGACTGTCCTCGTGTGCTTCATTTCCTAACCCAAAATGTGCATATAGGCTATAGCTATAACTTACATGAATGATACAGATTCTAAACAAGAAAATTGGCACTTACAGGAGGTTGGACATCCAAGTTACAAGTAACTACCTTCCTAACTCACTGTGAGGCGTGTTGAGACCAATCTGAGCAGAGTAGAACCAATTATTTTGACTGAAACAGAAATTAGTCTCAATAATGGTATGGTATGGTCTATATGCTGCTTTATAAAAGTGGTCACAGACTCACAATTAATGGATTAGTATTGTATAATAAGAAGTTTCTCAGCAAAAGACGTTATCATGTAAAGATGGTAGGGCACAAGATTTCCCTCTAAAAAGCATTGCTTTTGCTTTTCTGATTTTTTTTGAAA
This sequence comes from Erodium maritimum, assembly GCA_963921825.1. NCBI lineage: Eukaryota > Viridiplantae > Streptophyta > Magnoliopsida > Geraniales > Geraniaceae > Erodium > Erodium maritimum. Next base: position 9,628,819 of record OY997595.1, read on the forward strand.
AGCATTGCCATCTCTATATATGTGCATGTCGTTTTCACGTATGTCTGTCCCCATTATTTTCTTCACGAAACACTACACGTGCAAAACACATGCCTATTCTGCCATTATATATGATGATGATCAGAGTACTGCATCCTTAACTTGAACAACTCCGAGGCATGTTTCTATCCCAGTATTTATTAGAAAAGCATCAATTAGGAGACCAGGCAAAACAAAAAAGACAGCTTCGTTATGAGTGAGAACTTACCAGTCATATATTGTTACGGCTACTTGAGAGTAAAGCGGAATTATGAGCATGATCCTGATACATTGATCGAACTGCCGCTCAACTTCAAAACCATCTGTCGAAAAAGATACAGATCAAGTTATTCACATAAGATTAATGCTACAATCATTGAGGTTATACCCTTGAAATGGAAACAAAAACATACAGCCATGGTAACACAGGATGCATTGAGGAAAACATATGATGGTCCCCTCTCTGGGTGTACTGGGGCCCGAGAATACAAGAACGGGGATGAAAACAAATATTTGATTTGGTCGATGCTTCTCATCTTCCAGCAAGCACAAGAACCAAAAACCTAAGCTACGAAACTTCATCATCTGTTCACTGTGCATGTATATGCCTATTTCATTGTACAAAGCCATATGAGATATGCAAACAATTTAGTCACATAGGCATAAACAAGTAATAAAGCAAAGGACAAGAAGAAACAGAAAGGTAACCTCCTCTGTGCCCCAAAATCATAATTTCTAGGTTAAATTTCCTCCCCTTTGACACAGTTGGTGAAGCAACATTGAGACATGTGATTCCACCAGAGAACAGGACCATTGAAGAAACTGAAATCAGATTTACGTTCATAAAAAGAACAAATACTCGCCTATTGCTAACATTTCCCCAATTCCCAATTCCCAAGCTTGAATCGAATCAATACATTTTCCGCACAACTATACGTAAAAGCAACCAATCTACATTTCGGAAGCTAATCAAAACAAAAATCCGACAAACACATTGGGTAATAATCATAAACGAGGCATAATTTATAATCATTAATCAGCCAATTTCATTGTTCACCGGTTAATTAGAGCACACACCGAAGATGATTTCCGAATCACATTAACGAGCATTGAAGATCGGTAGCACGATTACGAGAAAGTGAACAGTGAAGGAACAGGAGTGCAATGCGAGAGCTATGGTTCGTGTCTTCGTGAGAATGAGAAACGAACATGACTGGAACCTCATCAATTGCTCATCGCCGATCCCATTGTGAGTAGACTAGGAAGAAGAACCAAAACGACGTCAAGAGTGGGATATCATTAGACCTTCATTAGACCTTCCACAATGAAAATGGAAGACTATTTGGGAAATGAAGTGACAATTAAAACCTGAAAAATATGTCTAATTGTTTTGTGGTCTTTGTAGGATTAAACCGATTCGATCTAATTGAAATTAATTTTGTTAAAAAATGAAAGACGGTCTGACCCAACGCATATTATTATTTTTCAAAACGTTTGAAAGGAAGTACAACACAAATACGATCTATGTGCCAACTTCTCGGACTTTAAGTAATTGGGTTGGGGGTGTAATATGACGACACGACTTCAAATTTCATTCTCATAATCCATAATCAAAGACGCAAATAACGTGGAAGCGTTATTGTCTTTACTGCTGAGAACATAGCAAGTACTGTCACGTGACCGTGTCAAAAATATGGTAACTTGATAGTACTTGATATGTTCAAGGAGCAATGACATTACCGCTTTCACATCACTTGCCATCTTTGACCATGGAAAACTAAGGTCAAATTTGAAGTCGTGTCATCAAATTACACCTCCAAAACAAATTACAAGTTGTTGGCCATCAGTTGCGGACCCCATGTATTGCCTTGATGACTGCTTTTTTACAACCATCTTCTGTAATTGTCGTGTAATTACTAACTCCGGGAACATGGTTGTGTTTCTGGTCATTACAATCTACGACTCCATCCAGCAGGGATGGTCCCACACGAGGATCTACCAGTACTTCCATACAAACCGGTGTTCATATTTCTCGACATACACCTCCTCTGCAAGATTCATGAGTTGGTTGTCGGACCAATAGGGTTGATAAATGCGCTTCAACTCTGACCAACACTCATTGAACCACTTCACCTTATGGATGATGAAGGTCCAATGATAATTGTAGTTCTCGGTGGACCGCTCGGTCTCCGAGGTTTGACGGGTCACGTGGACGAGCTCCCCCCGTATGTTATCCCAAAAGGCATTGTCGGATTGGTCGCCTCCTTGATCCGTCTTTTTTAGTCACGCACACACCCATGTAACCTCCTCGGGCCGACTCCACTTTCGGTACATACGTATCATACTCGGCGGATTTGCATTAAGTCGTGCGTACAAGACCATCGATGGTATTTGTGTTCCCGATACGGGCTGCCCATGATAGGGTGATGCTAAGATTGAGCCCATGACCGTGGTCGACCCATCGAAGTAGGAGTTGTCGTCCATTGGTGGAGAAACGTCAATTGGAGAAACGACGGTGGAGAAACGGTGGTTGGAGCCTCGGCGGTGATGAAAATGCAGTTGGAGAAACGGTCGGTGCTGAAATGTTGCAGCTTGAGAAACGAATTGTGGAGAAACCGTAGTTGGAGAAATGGCACAACTCGAGAAACGAACGATGGAGAAACGGCCTAGCTCGAGAAACGATGATGGAGAAAAGGTGATTGGAGGAACGTTGGTACAGAAGAGTTTCAGCTTGGAGAAACGTCGGTGGCCTGAGCTTATTGGAGGAACGGTGGTTGGAGGAACGACGGTGGAGAACATGTAGAAAGGAAACATGTATGCTTGAAGAAGATGAAACCTTGGCGCCAGACTTTAAAGCCAAAACTCTCGCCACGCGTCGGGCCAAGATTCGTTGGGCCTGGATTTGGATGGACCCAACGGGTTCTGCAGATTCATCGACGTCGAATCTGTGCTTTTGGAGGTTCGATGTAGATAAGACTTTGCAGTCCATATTCGACGACGTTTCCCCTAGAACTGTACGATTCGACGGGCCCTTAGACATCGTTTCGACGCCATTGTGGAAGGTCTAGTTTGGTGTGTCGATTTCAGAATATTCTCGGCATAGTGTGGTGTTCTTTGGTGTCCATGCCCATTACCATCTAGGCTTATTTGTAACTCGACTATATAAATAATATTTTAATATTTCTGAGCTCTGGCTTGTTTATGACGGATATCCGATCGTTAGGATTTCCATCCGTTTTGCGGATGCGGAATTGAATTTTTGTTATCTATTATCCTTGTTTGGAAAATTAATTTTTAGTGGATTTCATTCGCAAAATATGCGGATATATCTGGTGTAATATGTGTGCCCCGAAATTGTATGCAAAAATCTAAAATGATTGTTTTTATAGAAAAGCTAACTTCATTCCTTTAATTAAATAATTTTTCAGACATCTAGTTACATTATAAAAAAATAGGTAATCCCATCCTACTACCCTAAAAGTTTTTTTATTCCATTTTCACTACTCTAAAAATAAAATTTCTTGTCTCACTACCCTGGAATTTTGTTTGTCTCATTTTAGTACCCATGGTTAACTTTCCGTCCGTTGTTGGACGGAAAATCGTCATGTTCCTTACACATTACCCAAATAGTTCTAAAAATATCGAAGTTTCCATTCAAACCATTCCCAAATTCTTCCTCCTAACAGTTTATGTTTGATTCAATAGACTAAGTTAGAAGGATTTGAGAGTGATTTGATGAGCAAGTTCGACATTTTTCATAACTATTTGGTTCATGTGTCAGGCACATGACGATTTCCCTCCAAAAATGGATAAAAATTTAACGATGGGTACTAAATTGAGACAAACAAAACTCCAAGGTATTGAGACGAGAAAAAAATAGGGTAGTGGAAATGGAACCCGAGTCTTTTAGGGTAGTGAGATGGAAATATCATTTACAAAAATACTGACTTAAGAAAAACAAAAGTACTACACCGGATTTCATTACAAAAATATTGATTCTACACATGTAGTTTGGTGGAAGGTAATGAGTTTACTTGAGTTTGGTATCATGTATGGGCGGGTTGATCATTCTCGGATCTATCTACCTTAATCAGCAATCCGCTCACATTCTTGTTGATCAATAAAATTTTGTGCACTATCTACTCACTCATACGTGGAAGAATAATGAAGAAATATCGGGTCGGATAAATAAACAAACGAAACGGATCACTGACTGTATTTTAACACCACTTCTCTGACCCTATATTGCTCATAAAGGACGAGTAGACTAGACTGGATTGGAAGTCTCAATTGGCCCTGATGATTTAGCTAGGACATTAGACCCTAGAGAAGCAAGTGACAGCTGGTTCAAGGCAAAAACTAGGATGTTCTCTAGGGGCGTCTTTCGCGTGGAGGAAACCCACTCTCTTGGGATGGGTGTGTTGACCAAGAGGATTGTAGGTGTTGCCAAGGACATGTCCGACGTGAAAGCGTATGAGAGAGATACACCCACCTATGTTGAGATTCCTTTCCGGTCGATCGGAGAAGTTGTCCCCTCCCCTCCCCAAGGAACTTGACCATGAAGGTCCGATCCGCGATGGCGAAAGCGAGACATTAGAGGGATCCTATCAAATAAGATGACCAACCGCGAGATTTAGTATCGGCGCTAGAGGATTGGTCCATCCATGATATCACAAAGGGGAAAGCTTTCACGGTCGATGTCCCCGCAAATCTGACAAAAACTATAGGGAGAGGAGTCCCGGCCGGGTCCAACCCTAAGTAGGGTTCTGCAGTCGATGTCCTCGCTACTCTGACAGACATGTTATTGGGAGAGGAATTACGGCCTGAGAAGGCCCTAAGGGAGGTCCGTCGTGAGTAGGGGGTCACAAGAGAACGTGGCTACACAGTCGGTAATCCTATCACGATCCTAGTAATGGGTTCGCCCGGCGTAGACCTTGGCTTGCGGAGGCTCACTTGAGGTGGACAACGACAACGTCGTGGGAAGGCCTCAGTGGGAACGAGGGAAGAATTCAACGATGAGATGATGGGCTCCATTGGCGGATGGAGGACGTTTGAGGAAGGGATGAGGGCATGCGCTTTTTTATTGTCTTTTTTTGCGCGTGCAGGTTTCACAAAGTCTGTGATGTGCACAAAGGGAGCCCCAATAAAGAGACCAAACATGCCGAAGCAGTTGGGGATGACGACAATAAAAATATAATGAAAAAGATTGGTGTAGAGGCCATCAAAACGACAGAAAATCAGACTAAGGGTCTGCGAAGTTTTCTTCAAATAAATAGGCCTTCATATTGGTCTACTTAGAGTAATTAGGCCTCTAATTGTGATCCACGATATTAAGGCCTATTAATTAAATTTATGTTCTACAAACGCTCTCTTCTACCTCCAGGTGAGGTCCTCTCTACCCATTAGGGTTTACAGGCGCCGCCACCGTCCACCACGCCACCACCACGCCGTCGTCCTTTTCGCCTCCGTCGTCCTCTCCACAGCCGCTCTTCGGCTCAGCCTGCTACCAATCCTCTCCCACCAGAGATGGTACCCCCTGTTTCACGCCGTCATCATGGTGAAGCGCACCCTCGGGTGCCATGGTCGTTGGAGAACTCTCCCCGGCCTCGCCCCATCATGCTTGGCCAGCCCATGCCGCTTATGGCTGTGTACCACCGGGATGGGTGACCCATGCAGGGAGAAGTCCCGGATCCGTGGTTGTTGTACCCGCCGCCCTGGAACAGACCATTGCCGATGGAGCCGGACCGGGATGGGTGGCCCATGCAGGGAGAAGCCCCGGATCCGTGGTGGCCGTACCCGTCGCCCTGCACACCAGAGCATCGCCGATGGAGCCGGACCGACTCCTCGAAGCCAGCCACTGGAACCACCGCCCGCGACTGGATTGGCATTAGACATTCCATCGCCAGGACATCCATCACCGGGGCCTGGCCCTCGTCCCCCCACCGGAGCGTCCCGCTTCAATGTCGTCCATGTGGTTTCCGTCGCCTCGGATGTCATGGCCTCTGGCACAACCTAGGGACTATGCAAGCCCTAGGGTGCAGGAAAACCCTAGGGTGCATGCAAACCCTAGGGGACATGCAAGTCCGGGGGACCATGGTATCTCGTCGAGGGTTTTGCGCCCGAATCCAATGATCTCTAAACGAAATGGAGGGTTGTCAGCACGGCCCACACCGCAATCGCCGATCGGCACGAGGGAGAAGTCACCAAACCCTAGGCTGCCTGGGAGCCCAAAGCCCCGGGTGAACCGCTATGTACTAAGCGACTCATCGTTGGTCCGCCGGGGGTGTAAAGACCGGGAAAATTTAATATTTAAATTATTAAATATTAATGTCGAGATTGGGAACGCGTTTAATTTTGGATCGAAATAAAAGGGGGGGGGGGGGGGGAAGAAGAGAAGAAATTCAAAAAAAAAGAGGATTCAGGCTTGGGCCTGATCAGACTCGGCTTTGGGCCGAGCCAAACCAGGTCCGTTACTCACGCGCGCTCCAGGACCGACCCAAGGCCCGGTTACCCCAAACCCTAGCTTTATAAGCCTCAAACGCGTCGTTTCAGTATCAGTTACGCGCACGAAAACCTAGGCACCCTCTTCCTCTCGCCCGAACTCTCTCGATTTCTCGCCGTCGCACACCTCGAACCTAGCCGGCTTCTCTCTCTCGAACCAGACGACTCCGACTGTTCCCTGGCCTCGTCCTCCTCTTCTTCTCTCTTCTTCTTCCATCCTTTTCCCTCCTTCGCACTCAGCAACCCAAAAAACCCCTCCCCCATCTCTTCCTTTCTCCTCTTCGATTCGACGAGCACCGGCACCGCCAAACCTCACCGGACCAAATACGCGAACCCCAGTGAAGGTGAGTCACTTCCCCGACCACGAATCATCTTTCCGTCTTCTTCTCTTCTAAAATCGCTCTCTCTCGAGCTTCAGGTGGCTGGATTTGGGGTGTTGAGGGTCGCCAGAGTTCACGCGCGTCAGATCTGACGTCTCCTCGCCGGCGATCTCGCCACGGAGTCATATCTAGATGCAGAACCTGGAACTCTCCCCAGAACCCTTCCCCACGCCATCCTGAGCATCCTGCCGCCATCATCATCGTCGACAACCCTCCCTCGAGTCTTGCCGCCGCCGTCGCCGGAGTGGAACAGACGAGCCTAACCCTAGCGCTGGCGAGGCTTGACTCCGGACCAGGCTTGGTCCGGTAACGAGGCAGGTCGTGGGCCTTGGACGAACCTAGGCCTGGGCAAGGCTTGGGCCAGACCCAAGACACGGGTCTGGACTCGAGCTGGACCTCGGGCCGGACCTGGTTTGGGCCTCGGGCCTGGACCGGGTCTGAGTTAGGTCCGGACTCGGGTCTGGACCGGGTCTGGGTTCGGGTCAGGTCCGGGTCAGAGCTCTGGACCGGGTTCGGACTCGGGTTCGGGCCGGGCCGGGTCATGACAGATTAATTAAATTGATTAAATACATATTTGGATTAAAATCAGATTAATTACATGGACTTCTGGACAACGAATCAGACTTTTAAATGACCTTGGACAAAACAAACTACTGGGTTTAATTATCATATTTGAGGACCGTTACGGGTTGGACCGGGACTGATACGTCCCTTTTTTGTTAAACCAGGCCATTACCCCGAGCACGGAGAAGACCGGTGTGGCCAGGACGTCAGCAACTAGGAGACGCAGCTGTCGATTCATCTAGAGGTAGGGATTTCCTCAAACCCGCTTTAATTCGATCGTACTAGAATGCATATAGGGAAACCTAATAGTCGGTAAACAACTAGTATGCATGTAGGACGAGAACAACTAGCGTAGCCGATTGAACTGCGAACATTTACATTTCTGTCTTGGGAAATTGTCGTGCTGGTAGAATCGGGTCATGTCATGCCTGTAGGATTGACTGCTTATTGTTGGATTCGTGTTGTGTTGTCTGAATCGGTTAATAAACATTAAGCATGTAAACAAGTAGAATTGATTAGAGAACGCATGGTCCGTTATTTGAGTGCTTTTCCCTGTTTTAATTGATATGTTGGATTGGGAATGTTTAGGGATACCGGTTAAGCCGGTGGGGTAACCACGTGGAGTGTGGTGTCGGTAAGTGATGGAAAGTATGGAACAATGTGAGTGTAATTTAAGGGTCCAAGCACATTGTATTCGATGTGACATGTTGTTGTTATGTGCGGGCAAGTGTGCCGTGATTGTTTTGATGCGAATCATTGTTTGTGATATGGTCGGGTGAGTGATAGACCGACGTGATCGTGAATGTGGTAATGGTGTTGTGGTTACTTGTGGTTGTGATCCTGTTGGTGAGTGTGATTGCGATTGTTTTGATGTGCGGCCGGTAAAGTGTGAGAGAAGTACTTCCGTCAGGTGTATCGTACCTTCCGGCGCGTAATCAGTAAAGTGTTGTGATTGTGGTACTTGGGTACATAAGAAAGGTGGTTTCCCTACCTTCCGACCGTGAGAGTCGGTAAAACGTTGTGTTCCGCAAAGAGGCGATTTCACTGCCTTCCGTTGATCGGTAAAACGCTGTGTTGAGCACCGCGATGAGGTCGACCGCCTATCCCGACTTTGTGTTGGGGAAGTTGCGTACGGCTGCGCCGGGCCGAGAGGGTTGCTCCCTAGACCGTGCGAGGGTTACGATTTGTGTATTTGATATTGCCTGAATTGAATGAGTATTGTTGTGTTGTGACTTTGGGTGTTTTCCTTGGTTATGAGTGTGTGTTTAAGAACACCTTGCTTGGATTGTTTATGATTGTACTTGTGAGTGTCGTTGACTATGTATTGGGGAAATTGTGCTTGGGTTGTCCGTGGTGTGGCCTCAGGGTAGGCGTTGTGTGGAATCGGTGTTGGTATAGTTGGACATTGAGTATCCGACTTTAAAGAGGGGTCTTGGCTTTTAGTTGGTTTAAATGTCGTATTGTGTTAAAACCTTTATTATATTTTAAATTGTGGAAAATCATTTTGGTAAGTTCGAGATAAGGAGGTTTTGGTGATTTCCCTACTGAGCGTCAAGCTCACCCCCCTATTTTACTGTGTTTTCTACAGGTAGTGGTCATGACTGGAGTAGAGGACATCGCAGAGCATGGGGCTAGCGAGGGTCCGGATTTACGTTTATTTTATATTTTCGTAGTGACGAAACGGTTATTTTTGGACTTCTGTATTTTACTGAGCGTGGGACTCAGAAACTCTAACTCCGTTGTTTTATGTTATTTATCTTTATCAATTATTATTTGTCTTAAATTGTTTTTATTTGAAATTCACTAAGTCGTGTCTCGGGTCCGGTCAATACCGGATTTGGGGCGTGACAATTTGTTATCAGAGTCTGGTTTCATTTTGAACTTGTTTTCAAAACCTCGGACCGAACATCAATTAGGTGGGTAGAGTTAGGTGGTCTAAGTTGTAGTACTCAGTGACGCAAGTCGGAAATATCCGATGCGTAGAGTGGAAAGACAAGAGTCTTATTTGTTTAAGTGCTTCGTTTAAGTTTTGGCTTCTTTATGTCATGTTGTCTGCTTTACTTGACTTGTATCTCTGACTCTATTTGCTGTATGCTGGTAGATTGGTCGTGATGAGCCTCAGGATTGTTTGTGTTTGCCTCACATGTCGTGTTTGCTTAGCATTTAGGTTAAGATAAGAGTCAAATTAAACTAGATTAATTGTGATGCTTTGATTGAATGAATGCTTGAATGAATGCTTGATTGAATGCTTGAATGAATGTTGAGTGTAATTGATTGTGCCGAATGGTATGATCGGGGTTGGTTTAACGAGCGATGCTCAGGCTGGTTATGAAGTGTTAGTTGTAAGATTGTTAAGTGGATTGCCACCTTGGTTGGCCGTTCCATGATTGATAAAGTTGAAGTGTTGACTTATTGAAGTGTTGGCTTGTGGAAGTGTTGACTTGTTTAAAATGTTGACTGTTACTTAAGGATTAAAGTTGAAAGAGTGACCCGAAAGGGATGTTAATGGAGTAAAGGGTAGAAACCCGAGTGGTATTGGCAGCATCTTACTGTTATGTGTACTTTTGCTGTGATTGATGTGTGTGAACCAAGTGTTAAAGGGCTCAATTTGGATGTTTGATTGTGAAATGTTGACCCGCGTGCGCGGATGAGTGCTTAAGTTTTCCAACGAGTCATGCCGAAATTTCTGTAAAATTTGAATGTATATCCTATTATGATTTGACTGCAGCAAATCATGATAGTGGGGATATCAGTTGGTTACAACGTAGTTCGGGGACGCCTGAACCGAGTTTTAACGAGAGGATATCCACATGTATTATTTTGCTACAAGAATAAGCTTTTCAAACCGTGTTACTGAGTAGACTTGAGATTGTGAAAATTTGAGCTGTGATGTGAATATGTGGTTCGGTTTGTTCGCGTGTGAACTTGTTACACTGCTGGTTGTACTTGAGTGTTGATTTGATTGCTTGTGAAGCATGTTAATTCCTCGTGTGATGTTATGGTAGACCTTGTGTGACGCATTAGGGTGCGGTGATTGTTAAGAGTGAACTGAAGTTTTAAGGAACTGTTTAAGTTGTGTTGTTCACGTATGGACGTTTTGTTCTGAGTAGGTCACCTTTAAAAGTTATGAGGATGGTGTGGCGGTAATTTTCTTTTAAACGGGTTACTCTTTTCGAGTCAAGGACTTGAGCGTGTGTGTTATCCGTGCAGAGGTTTTACGTCATGGCCCGATGCCACGTCCCGCGAGGTATCAGGAGACGGTCCACTAGAGGCCAAGGGCGATCATCGACCGCTGGGTCGGCAGGGGCGACTAGTGCCCAGGGTGCACCCATTGAGGGGCATGAGAGGACCTCAGGATCGTTCCAACCCCAGCCCCCATTGAGAGGACTGCGACATGACGGGTTAGGGACTTCAGTTGGACCTTCCAAGAGAGAGCGCACGTGCCGCCGTTGTGGACAACCGAGTCGTATGATTCGAGACTGTCTGGAAATCAGCGTACCAGTAGATTGTCCGGCGAGCAGACCTATTGAGAAGTCGAGTGTCGGGCCCTCACTTTGTTACCGGTGTCGTCGGCCAGGACACTTCGCTCCCATATGCTCAGAGCGATTTTTGGTGGCGTCGGCTCAGCGACCACCGCAGCCATAGACTGAGCAGTTACCACAGTCCCAGCAGTGTCAGGCTCAGACGCAGAGAGCTCAGAGGCAGGCAGTGTTCGAGATGGGACCGGTGTGTTACCGCTGTCATCGACGGGGACACCTGAGCAGAGATTGCCCGTGGGGCGCGAGTATTGCAACTCGTCCCGCCAACACCCAGACCGGATTAGTGGGGAGGCCGAGCAGCGGAGAGCGCCGATGTCGCGGCTGTGGACATCTTGGACACGTGGTGAGGCAGTGCCCCTTGTCAAGCATAGTGTATGCGATTACCGACTCCCGAGCTGAGGGACTTGATTACGATCATGAGATCGCTTAGAGCACTTGTTTACTTTTTAGACTTTGGACTTTGTGTTTGTTGACACTTGAGTATTACACCTGGTTATTTCGTTTCGTGATTACGTTATGTTGGAACGAATTTAAAACCGTTAAGCCCACCCGTACCTTAACACACCGACTTGGGGTGTGGTAGTCCCGATTAGTGTCAGTATGAGACGAAAGTGGAGTAACAAATTGTCTCGTTCTTAAGAACTTGACGTACTGAAGGTTTCCTTTCCTGTTTTGAACGTTTTGATCGAGCTTTAAGAACCGAGTGGTGGGACATCAGACGTTTCATCGAGTGCTATCGGCAGTGAATGGCGAACAGTAAAAGGCCGCAGCCTTGACCTGTAAACGATACGACTGGTCATGGAAGAGAACCGAGTGACGATCAGATCAGAGTAGCGCAGCGGCAACGTGATGGGCCCATAACCCACAGACGTTGCAATCTCCAGCTTCTTCTACCCCCGCGGGAAGATTTAAGTCATAAGATTCGAACCTTAGAGAGGACCTTTTGTTTGGATCTGCGAAACAAAGCAGACTATATGTATGGAACCATGTGCGCCCGACGGGTCACGGCCGATTGGGACATAAATCTGGTATCCGAGACTGTTATGTCCCTCCTTGTAAGCATGACATGAAATCGTAACACAACTCCTTCTTTCCCGTTTTAAAAAAAAGGCCTATTAATGAAATCATTAATCATTCAAATTGAGCCATTTTGAGTCAAGCATATATATTGTACTTGGGACTAAGGAGTTAGAGCATCCACAGCGCTAACAGTCAGCAAATTGTGGTAAGACTGATTGTTAGAATATTACATTAATATTTTCAGTCTTACAGTCAACACCCCTGCAATGCTAAATTGTTCGTGCTGACTGTTCGTGACATTTTTCTTCACAAATTTCTCCCCGCCGGCGGTAAGCGTCGACTGTAACCTTACCACCTCCTCTTACCACCAGCAATATTTAAATGATTTTTCTCTCTTATTTTTTACTCTCTCCTTTTTGTGTTTATCGCTAGCTCCCAATCCATGTATTGTGATGCTCTTAGAAGTCTAAATTTTCTCTATAGCTTCATGAATTGTTTTGGTTGATTACATCTATATCCTCATGATTGTATATCGTTCTTTCTTTGTGTTAACGAAATAATATTATATTACTTAGATTGATCACTATCTAGTTAATAGTAATCGACAACTTATTATGTCATTTAATCGGGATTATCAGTGTTGTGATTCTGCTCATCAACACCAATAAAGATATTCTTTTCCGGGTTTTCATCGGATTATAATAGTATAATACTATTATATCAAACTCCTCATTTTCCATAATATATTGATATGAAAATGTTTTCCCAAGGGAAATCTTAAATTAGAATGTAATTGATAGCTTCTAAATTAAGAAGTTGGCATTCCTAAATTAATAAAAACGAGGGGTAGAACCGTAATTTCCATCGAGTCTAGAGGGCAAAAAGACAAGCCAAAGACAGAAAAGAAATGACGAACACACACTAGCCTGCAAACGGTAAAGAAAATGAACCGCGAACGGTTCTTGTCCTCTTCGTCTCTCTCTCGCTCATCTTCTCTGCGACCCATTTTCTCTCGCTTCTCGTTTTGCAGAACCCTCCTGTTCTAGGTCTAGGGTTATCGGAAGATGGGGCAGCAGAAGTTGATCTACAGCTTCGTGGCTCGCGGGACGGTGGTTCTGGCGGAGTTCACCGAGTTCTCCGGGAATTTCTCCACCGTCGCCGCCCAGTGCCTCCAGAAGCTTCCCGCCAACAACTCCAAGTTCACCTACAACTGCGATGGCCACACCTTCAACTTCCTTTCCGAGAAAGGATACAGTAATTCTTCATCCCCTCGATTTTTGTTCCTCTTTGTTCCTTCGTTCATCGATTTCTTCTGTAATTTGTGTATTTGGATCATCCTGTTTAATTTTCATTTCTCTTATTTATGTGTTTGCTAATTTTAAATTGTGATGCTCGTTCTCGTGTGTTAATTAATTGTTCATTGCTGTGAAATGGATGTTTGGGAGCTTTGATGTAAGCTAACAGGTGTAATTATCAACATATTCAAGTCATTTAGGCTAATTTTGTTGTGAACCTGAGCTCCTATGAGGGTTAATTTTGTGCATTGTCGTTGAAATTTTGGGAATGATGTTGGGGTTCGGATGTTCTTTTTGGTATCCTTTATAGGGCCTCCATATTATTTAGTGGGAGTTAAAATAGGCTTTGATAATGCCTCTATATATATGACCCGCTTCTGAAATATTGGCTTATGTCGTTCATGTAGTTGAAGGTTGTTGTTCCTGTCTTTTTTTTTCATTTGTTCTTTCATGTTCTTATCGACTTTGTATCTGGAAAACCAGCGTATTGCGTCGTTGCAGTCAGTTCTGTTTCGAGGGAGATTACAATGGGGTACCTTGAGCGAGTTAAGGAAGAATTCACAAAAAAATATGGTGCAGGGAAGGGTCAAAAAGCTGGTGCTAAGAGCCTCAACAGAGAATTTGGGTAACCTACTAATTCACTACACATTCAAATGTATCCAGTTTCTGTATCTTCCTTTACAGTAGTGCCTGATAAAGAATTTGCTCTGGATTGTATAGGCCCAAACTCAAGGCACAAATGCAATACTGTGTGGATCATCCGGAGGAGGTCAGCAAGCTTGCTAAAGTGAAGGCTCAGGTTTCAGAAGTCAAAGGAGTGATGATGGATAACATTGAGAAGGTAGGAGGCTGTTGACGTCGTTGTGTACCTGACCCTTTTGTGTTTTCTTGGACCGTCCGTATATTACCTGTTCTTCTTTTATTTGGCATGCTGTTTTGACACTCATTGACAGGGAAAACCGAGTGACAATGGTATCCAAGTCATTGATTATGCAAACTCAATAGCGTATAAGAATATATTGCATTCCATTCATAAAGATTTTCTGACAGGTCCTCGACCGTGGGGAGAAGATTGAGCTTCTGGTTGACAAAACAGAGACCCTTAAACATCAGGTCAGCAAATACAGTCTTTTTCACTCCATTGCATTTTAGACACAATATTTTTAATAGGGTTACTCTCAACAGGTTAGTCTGAAATTGATAACTTCTTGGGGTTTTTTTGTTGCATTTTAGTGTAAAAAATGTGAGAGAGACACACTCTTAACAAATTGATCGGAAGATTAGAACTTCTTGTATTCTTCAATAGCCATTACCCATTAGGCAATTAACAGTTGTGTATTTACATATTTTCACTAGGAACTGATTTTGTGAGATTATCATTTCACTGAAACAATGTTTTTTTTCCTTATTGCTGGTTTCTCCATATTTATATGGTGATAATGGGGAATGTCATTTCTTTCATATGGTTTAAAGGCTCAAGATTTCCGGAAGCAAGGAACCAAGTTAAAGAGCAAAATGTGGTACGAAAACATGAAGATGAAACTAATAGCTTTCGGGCTAATAGGTTTATTGCTTCTCCTCGCATTTCTGGCCGTCTGCCCTGGCTTCAGATGCCTAAAACGTCGTTAAGGATTAAACCATGCTGACATTGCCACTCTGGAGTCATATTAACATCTATTACCAATATTCCCCCCCTAACCTGTATACTACTTCCTGCCTGTACTGTGAAAAACACTTTTGAATAGTATTGTAAAACCCCAAGTTGTTGTAGTTCATGTAAATTCCTCTGATTTGTGGAGGTGTTGTATATGTTGTGTCAAATTTTGTAATTGAGGAAAGTTATACTTAACTGTTGTTATAGAAACGAGCTATCTTGGAATGTAAGTTTTCTTAAGTTTGATTTTGCATTTCTGAGTTTGGCTTAAAATTTGAAGAAAGCATTGGGTTAAGCACAAAACCCCGAACACATGAAAACACTGTTGAGCCCAAAGCCGAAACATACCAAAGTAGCTTATTGAGCTCTCGTATTGTATAAAACTATTTGGGCCTAGACTTGGTTGGACTGGACCGCGCTTACTTTATTCAAATTCCAAACCAAAACCCGTTAGAAAGCGTGGGATGCAAGTCAAATTTATGATTTTTAACATTTGACAGAGATTTCACTAGCTAATCCATACAAGTGACGATATAATTATTTGGGATAATTCGACGTACTCTAAATTTTTACGTTTCACATCCTAAATCTTTTTTGTGTCATTTAACTACTCTAAATTTTCATTAATTTATTTAGAGTACCTTAAATCTTTTTTTTGTATCAACTTAGTAACCTAAACTTTCATTAATTCCATTTTAGTACCTACCGTTAACTTTATCTTAAATTTAGTTGTTAGTGAAGAGTATTATGGTCATTCTACCTGTTTTGGATGGAAAATCATATAGAAAATTAACAATAGATACTAAAATGGAATTAATGAAAGTTTAGGGTATTAAAATGACACAAAAAAAGGTTTAGGGTATTCTAAATAAATTAATGAAAGTTTAGGATACTGAAGTGACACAAAAATTTTTAAGGTATTGAGGTAGAATCACCCCTAATTATTTTGAATCAATCATTTCATAGTGTAACTTAAACGGTAAAAACAAATTCCTCGAAAAAAAGTACTGTAAAAAAAATATTCACTCAATTCGATCATATAAAAATGAATCCTACTATAAAATCTAAAGTTACAATTACTTTCACCTTGAAAAATTAATATTCACTCAATTCGATCATATAAAAATGCATCTTACTCAAAAATCTAAACTTAGAATTACTTTCACCTTGAAAAATTACGTAAGGAAGACTCATGGTATGAATGAGATATATGAAGAAAAAAAAATCAAAAAATAGGTAGTCATTTTTTTGCAGAACCTTAGTATGAAACCTTTGAAACTCAAGAAAAGGGAAGTAAAACCATTGATGCACTTCAAAAAGGCAAGTTATCAACTATGATGTGAATATCTGAAGATAATAGCAGAAGCAATTTCACAGCATAACATTATTTCCTGAAAAAAGAAAAAAAAAAGAAAGAAGCAAAAGCAGTATGGGAGATCCAGGATGCTTACTGGATAACTTAGAATGAATTTGCACAAAATAAAAGCTGATGTATCATATAATACAAGTCCCATTCTGTAGTTTTACTAATTAAATCAAAGCATTTCTACTGCTGGAAACTTCATTCATGCATCTGAATACACATTCGAGCATAGAATCCTTGACTTTCCATCTCAGAAGGGATCCTCCTCAGTGGAACCCTTCACGCCAAGCTACAACAGATTTATTATCTAGCACATCATTGCAAAATAATAATTAGCACACCAAATTCGATCTAAACACGCGCCATTTGTGTTTGGAGAGAGCTGGAAATTTACCAGAAACAACACGATCAAGGCTGATCTTCTTCATCAGATCTTGATCGGGTCAAGCGTCGTCTCCTTCTTGGAACTGGGGACTCATCCTCTCCTATATCACTTAGAATATGCATCTCACCCGCATCATCATGGTCATCCTGTAAGCCCAAAAGATTCTCGCCCCAAAGATACCTGCGCTCCGGTAAAGGTGATGTTGCTGCTGAGCGTCGATGCCTTCTCCAAGCTCTGGATCTTGGTGGACCCTCGACTGAGCTCGAGCTCGTGAACATCCGGAGAAAAAGGATCGTGCTCCAAAGCGGTCCGTCGCTTCCACTTCTCCCATGCTCCCTATCTCCATTTTCAATAACATAGTCCCCAATCACAACAGCGCCAGGCATGGCTGATCGTACAGCGCTTACAATATCACCGCGTTCTCTCTGGTTCTCGAGGCGCCGCCAGGCACGTTCTCGGGATGGATCAATGTCTGACGGTCGAGTTGTCGGGTGAACTCTTCGGGCGTGCCTCCGGAGTTCTTGGTAGCTTCCCGAGAATGTGCATGATTCCCGGGAACAACTCCGCCTTTTCAGATTAAGATAATCTCTAGCTTCTTCAACAACCTCCCAGCCTAGTATTGCTCCTCGACACATTGGGCATCTCAGATGAAGTTTTGAATTTTCCACTCCTGATTCTTCAGGCTCGTTCCTCTCTCTGTTGGACTCGGGACCACTGATTTCCACAATGCTATCTTCAATGTTATTCTGAACATTTGTTGAAGCAGTTCTGCCATTTATATTTGGACTCTCGGTTGCTGCATCTAACTCAGAAGAACTTGGTAAGCCTGTATCATCCCCGTATCCGGTTAGCTTCTTGAACCGATCCAGGCAATTTGAATGTCTGTAGCTTGTATCACATATGTATGATTTGCAACCCTTATCACAAGAGCTGCAAAGGAGGAGAACAGCATTATGCGGATAATCCATGCAAATTGGGCACAAAACTTCATCCAGTTCCTTGTGAAGAGCTTGCATATCCGAACCAGCAAATACTCTTCGTTTTACATCACCCATCTTGCATACACTGAAGTAACTTGCTCAACATTGAATTTGTCAGAAAGTAAGAGATGTTACATAAAGCTATGCTTAACGAATTGTAGTAATAATAATGGTGACAGCAAATGTGAGATGTAGCACACAAACTCCCACAAATTTCTTTGCTACCAACAACTCCGTTCCATTAATTTAGATACCCAAACCGATAAGTCATTTCATTGCATGGTCAAATAAGGTAAGGAAATAACTTTTTTTTTAATCAAAAACTCACTAACCAGATTGAATGCAGTAAGCCAGTACGCATATGTGATCATGCATAACCAGAACTTAGTGAAACTATGTAACAACACGCTCACTCCACACAATATGCAGGAATCAGTAGAGTAAAATGTCACCATCATATCAAGTTATGTCAATATGTTATCAGAATTCCGTGAATTCTTTCTTTTATGTCAAAACAACACCTAGGAGATCTATACATCAGTGACCGACCTCAACATAGATACAAATCCACTTAAAAAACAAAGAAATGAGAACAAGAACCCGTGCTAAAGTGAAGCATAAAATTCAGGAAAAACGTGCATATGATGATGTCAATGACTGGCAGCCATAAACATAAAAAAAATGCATCATTACTAAATGTTTACTTACCAAGAGAATGAACACTATATATTCCCTACTGGAGGCTTCTGAATCTTTACAACCCAGTTGAGTATTAGCAACTAAAAACACTGAATCTTTACTTTGACTTTCTATGCAATATCACAGGAAAAGTACTCATGCAATCCTCCAATATATTGTGGTAATGCAGAGTCCTAAGAAACTCGAGGGAACATAAAGAGCCTTGAATGAATATCTAACGACTACGTCTTGAGCAAAAGAGTCAGCAACGAGTCCTAAAACCTGCCATCACACCACATAACAGAAATGACATTCAAGTGCACATTATCTCGATCTGTAAATATGATCATTTTTCAGAAGAAAAAACAAGAAAAGGGCAATGTTAGCCATACACTGATCATACTTCAACAACTAATATGTCAAATATCGCAATACAGTGATACATAGCACATTTACAGCCCAAATTTCAATTATCCTTAGAACTTCCCCAAGCTCAACTAGTGACAATATTAATTATAGCAAATACTAATAAATTTAAATCATATTAATAGTTCAAGCCGGTATACTTGTCATAGTTTCTGTCGGTAGAGATAACTGGAAATCCCAAAGATGCATTGTTCAACCATCCCTCTAATTCTACTCATACACTTTCTTATGTTAAACTTAAAAGACAAAGCTTAATAAAAATTGCAACTTTGCTGCAAAACAGGTGATTCAACTCGAATATTCAGCAGGTTCAGAGAATAAAGCATTAGCTAATCCGACAAAATAATCCCACTATAAAACTTATTTATACCATTTAATCCGATCATACCTCAGAATCTAAGCTAGATAAAAATCAGATCCTTCTCCAAACAATTTCATCAAACCCTAACCACAATCCGATCACCAAATCACATTTAGATCCAAAAAAATTCTAAATTCATACGGGAACACAGAACCAGGGCAGAATAATATACAAAAAAAAACACCTGAATTCAACAAAATACACCGGATATCGATCGAATTGCATCAGGATCAATCAACAAAATTACAACCACTGAAATCAAATTGAGATTATTAAGACAAAAGGGTAAGGATTTTACACGAAATTTGGGATTATCTCTCGATTTGGTGAATGGGATGTTGCGTGGAGGACTCGCGTAGATATAGAAGAAAATGATTTTGGTGGAGGTGAGAAGGCGAATTTGGGACGGATCATATACACAGAATAAAAACGGTAAAATAATAATAATAGAATAAAACAATCATTTTGGTTAAATCAGTTCAATTTAACTATATACTATTTTTTATTTCAAAAACAAATTATACCATTATTCTAATTTTATTTATTTATTAAAATTATATACTAAGCCGTACGAGCTTAAATTTCAAATCATTTATTTATATGAAGTCAAAGTTATATGTAAATCAATATATATTTTTATCCGTCTTTTTAAGTTTTAATACTTAGTTTCTTGATTTGGATCTCCAAACAAGTGTTTGAAGTTCTCTTTTCATATTGTTCATGTTCATAATTATCAACTTTTTGTTTGTCTTAGTCGTAAAGGTTTTGTTCACGAAAACTTTTTTATGTCCAACCTTAATAAAGCGGAGGGAAGACAGATGAGAAATTAGGAATATAGAAGCCAGGTCGCTGGAAGAAGGTGTAGTTACTTTCTTTTTCAGAAATGCCAGAGAATGTGTAAGGGTCCTAACAAGGAAGTCTTGGGAGTTTCAGAATTCGTTGGTTCTATTTGCGAACTTCAAGTCACATATGCGATCAGAAGATATGATATTTACGCACTTTTCGATATGGACGAGAATATCGAATCTGCCAGTAGGTGCATGGAACATAGGAGTTGGATTCAGGCTGGGAAGCGCCCTGGGAGTTTTCCTAGCAGTGGATGACGAGGCTGACGGGATGTGCTGGAGGGATTTCATGAGAATCCAGGTTCGAGTCGACATTCATATTCCCCTTCATAGTCAGCTATGGTTTAGAATCACAGAGTATCATGTACGTACGATACTTCATGTTTCGTATAAGAGACTGCCCAACCATTGTTTTGGTTGTAGTTGTGTTAGTCACCTTTTTACAGTATGTCCAATGTAGGGGGTTAGAGGTCCCTCGTTGAGATCACCAGCTGACCCTCGGTCAGCTCTGGTACGATTAAGACATAGGAAACCTGTCCCTGGAACAAACTAGGATTACATAAGTGGATCCTCGGGACATCAAACCCGTCTGTTCGCCCCGGAGGTGCCAAGACAAGGTGAGGAGGTAAGGAAGAAGCAACGATTGAGAGCCATATGGAGGGGCAACAAGGCGGCAACCAAGGGAGGGTAGAGTTCCTATGGGAGCTAGGCCAGTCATCCCACATGTCTCCCCAAGGATTCGGATCAGTACCTCAGTATATGTTGGAAGGAGGAGGCTGATGATGGAAGAGGGGGAGCTGGAATCTGAAGGCTCCTCTAAAGTTGGAGAGGCGACAAGTACAACGACGGGGGATATATGCACCATCGCTTCACATAATGAGTCTGAGGCGGCTCAGTGGGGGGTCGGCTGGTATCACTGCCCCACTGGATGTAAGGTGGAGAAGTTTCCATCAAGATCTAGCAATATACCCCTCTACCTTCTCGGAGGCCAACAATTTCGCGTTTAGGAACTCTATTATTATCATTTAAGGGAGGACGACGCAAGCTGACATCCTGGGGGAGTATCCAGTCCACCATGGTACCCTTCCAGAAATGGGTCAGCTCAACCCTAACTTTCATGTCAGATTTGATATATCGGTGTCTCTCGGCGCTACCGCAACACTCCCTTCTGAATGTATCAGCGAAACGGTTCGGTTCAATGAGTCAGATTTCTTTTTATTGCTATTTATTTATGTTAGTATTTCATTTCCAGTACTCTTGTTTTGGAATTTGGTGGTGATGTATTTGTCTTTTATTATTTTACTTTTATAGTATTAAATCGCTTATCTGTAAAAAAAATCAACACACGTCATTATTTATTCATAATTTCAATAAAATAAAAATGAAGATAGTTAATTTTTTAATATTTAAATCGTCAGGTATCTAAAAATTATTTATTTTTATTATATATCAAGTTTAAAATTTTAAACACCTTATTAGGTCCACAAAATCCACCCAAAAATTATTACAACGAAAATGTCAAGTACCAATCTATATTATATATTAAAAGAGAAAAACACTGTACACCACGCGCCTATCTAATAGTCTTCACTCGCGAGTCATGCGCCTCACTCCCTCTCACAGACGCTCTCCTCCCGAATCACATCGCATCTACCTCAGATGAGCCGGAAAAAAAATTTGGGCCGGGAAAAAAATTTGGCCCTTCCATTAACCATGCCCTATATGTGGTTCTTTGAACCCTAGACATGCCGGCTCCAGCACATGCCGATTTTCTCTGGCGGGATGGTACGGCGGCTTGGGCCGGGAAAAAAATTTGGCCCTTCCATTAACCATGCCATATATGTGGTTCTTTGAACCCTAGACACGCCGGCTCCAGCACATGCCGATTTTCTCTGGCGGGATGGTACGGTGGCGTTCATTCCATTCATTCTGCTACTATATTGACTCGCGTACAATGATTGGTAATCTATTTTCTTATTTATTTTTGTTTTTTGATCAATTTTCTTCTATTGTACTTGTTGGTTCACTGTATTTTCTTTTTTTGGATTTGTAGATCAATGTTTTTGGGTGAGTTCTGTATGGTTGATGGGAAGATAAAATTTGAGTATCTTTTGATTTGTTTTTGGTGATGGTGGAGAAGAGTAATGGGGAGGTTGTTCGTTATCAATATTGAAGGGAAATTCTATTTCTGCAAGCACTGCCAAACCAATATTGCTCTCTGTGATGACATCATTTTTTTATTTTAAAAAATGGTTCTTAATACTTTCCCACCCATTAAAGCCATTGTTTTCTCTTTAGGAATGGTGAATTTTCTTTTCTTCTATGGATGATTTTGTAAGACTCATTTAGCAGGGAAAACTTAGAAAATGAGAATGGGTATTAGAAAAAGTTTTCTTCCATTTTTTTCCTCTATGAAATGCAATACTAAGTTTGTGTGACATGTTTTGTTGTATGCCTGACATCAAATTAGCTTGATAAGATGTTTTGTTAGTGTTAATTCTTTAATTTGATTTATCATATTCACTTTGTTTTCGGCTTTTGAATTGATTAGCCCATAGTAATTGATAATTTATTTCCGTATTTATTTTTATTTTTTTGATCAATTTTGTTTATGGGTTCACTGTATTTTCTTTTTGGGGTGTACATATTCTTTCTTTTTTTACATTTTGTTTGATAAAATGCTTTATTATTTTATTTCTAAACTTCATAAAAGTATTAAAAAATGTGCTCATGAGTATGTACTATTCAATACTCACCTGAATAGCAATATACTTAGTTACAATTCTTACTTCATTTGTGAATTAATATTGTTGTAAGATATGGGAAAAGATGATCATTTGGAATTAATATTGTTGTAAGATATTTAAAAAGTTTGTAAGCATTTTCGATACAGTGATAAACCATTTTTGTGGTGTATGCAAGTATGAGAATGATCATCTTTTCCCATCGAGTTTCAAATTAAGTGCTTCTACATTGAGGTTTTAGTTCTTATTTCTTGCTTCAAGGATATAAACTTTTATTTCTGTTTAATCACATGTTTTTATGTTGTTAGCTCCCCCACTAAAATTGATTGATTTACTTAGACTGGATCAAAGAATAATGGATGATTCTTTAGTGAGTATATTGAAAAAAATATTATTTATTGCCGCATTTATCTACTAAAATTGCTCTTTTTAAGGCTTATGTCATGTTTTATATATACACATATTTTTTCTCAGATTGGCGAGTATGTTGAGCACAATGATGCTATTTTGCTATTTGCCGGTGAGAGATGCTGTAGACACGGGGTCGGTGTTATCTCAAGGTGATTATGATTACTTCGATTTTTAATGATTAGATTGGGGATACACTTAATAATGTCCATTTTTGAAAGACCAAAGTCTTGTGGAATGCCCTATATTGTGCTCACACTTTGTTGTTGTCTGTACAAAGAATCTGTCAACAACCAAGGTAATTACATTATTACTCGAATGAAGATCATCCTTTTAATTTTATTATCATACGAAAATATGTAGACAATTGAGTTTATATGCATAGGTTGACTATTTTACTGGAAAATAATATGATAGCTACTTATGTTTAAGACAATTGAGTTGTAGGCAATGTTTTTGTGTTACTGAATTGTTAAAGTGTGTTTTTGCTTTTAGGACATGAATTTTGAGTCAGAGACAAAAGCAGTGTTGTGTACAAAGATGGCCAAGAAAAATCTTTTTGTCAAAAGATGTGTGCTTCTCCTGTTGGCATGTGTACTTTACACTGGAAAATTATGTAATTTATTGTTACATCTGTACACTGAAATGGGGGATTATATGATTGATCTTTACTTATATATGCCCTGTTTGTGAATTATGCTAATAGTGTTAGTTGGAACTTTTTCTTAGTATATTGATGATTAGAACAAAATATATATATTTATGTATGGCCAGTTCACAAAAAAAAGTCCACCTGATTGCTTGGATGATTGTGTTTCTGTTGAATTATATGAAACATGTTTATCTATGTGTATTAGTGTTGTGATTAAAATATATGCACAGTCTAATTCTAATTTTTTTTGTCCTCTGAACATTGGTTTAAGTTTAATCTATCTGAGTTTTGATGATGGTAGGGTTAAGTTTCATCTTCTTTTGTACTCTGTACATTGGTTTTGAAATCTTCGTCTAGAGAGCATTGTCTTAAAATTCTCATGGCAAACTACTTTGGCTCATGGAGTTTTGGAAATGATGTGCATGTCCTTGATCAGTTGAGAAATGATTAAGAGTATCCCCTAAATAAAATCAAAAGTTACCAACTTAGTCTTTCGAAGTTCAGACACTTTCTAGCGTGTATATGATACCAAACAAATCTGGCTTCTGAATGTTAATATATAAGGAAAGCAGTTTAAAACTAGGGGTTACTCCATGTCTTAACGTCCAACTTTCAGAAATTGTTAAATCCAAACCATGTACAATTGAAATCGTCATGTAGTAACGGTCAATTAACTGAAATTGCCAATTGTTTCTAATTTTAAACGAACGTTAACTTGGACAAGTGAAAAGCCGAGTTTACCCTCAAATATGTTCTTCCTACGGATGTTAACTTGGCCTAACTTCATCCCTTTGTGACCTAATCTCTTCATCTCAGCTCTTCAAACTTGATCTCTTTGTGTCCAAGCTTCGAATTTCATCTCTTCGTGACCTCAGCTCGCGCAAGCTCCATTATAAAATGAGTCACGTGGGCAGCACATGATTCACTGTTCACGGAAAAAGTCAATTTAAACAGTACTTTTTGATTTTTAATAATTCAATTTTGAAATTCGTTACTATTTGACAATTTTCCAAAGCTTGGATGCGGATTTGACAATTAAGTGTAGTACGAGGTTAGGACATGGAGTAAACCCTTAAAACCATACTAAACCATACAAAATGAATTTAATTCTCTGTTTTCATCATGTTTCATAACACCATGTTCATTTGTGAGTTTTATGGTTATTCAATTGGGTCATATTTTCAATTGAGTTCAAAACACTACCCTTGAGATTCCATTTAAAACAACAAACTGTAGTTACAGCGATACTATTCCGAAAAAGCTTTTAGATAAATTTTAAACTAAGAACTATAATAATGAAATTATAAAAAAATAAATTGAATTCGGTACCTACTTATGACTATTTACGAATTATTTTCAAAATGTATTAATTAAAATCATCAATAAGGTTTTTATTTATTTTTATATTTAATTTTCTAATTGCAATTAATTTAATGATAATTTAATTGATAAAAATAAAATCAAATTAAAAGGGTAAATATAAATTAATTTTAAATTTGACGTTTTTAAGACCAAGCTATAAATTACAATTAGCACCGTACAAAAATGTAATGTACAAAATCGATAAAATCAAGACAATTTTTAAATAAATTTCGTGCATAACATGGTTTACATTTTTTTTTGAAAAGTCATGGTTCACATTATAAATTAGGTAACATATTTTCTTTTGTATATACATTAGAGTTTTGAATTTATTTGTATTGTCCACCATGCTGTACCGACAGGTCGTTTCGCCGTTTTGGACGGAGGGTCTGTGTTTGGCGGGTAAACCACGTATCAGTTACCTCCACGTGGCGCACATGAGGTGTATAGACTGATTCTTTTTTTATAGTAAATATGTAAGAGAGGCATGGGCAATATAGTCACTTGAAAAATTGTATTATTTTTTGCTTTTATTTTTGTAAAACCTTACTGCCGAGCTGATTTGTGAATTGAAAGCATCGCAAACCCTTGAAAGCTCGAAACTTGGAATCGATAGTTACCTAAATCTCTGCTCCGAGAAAAACTTCCATGGCGGGCAATCCTTCGCAACTCCTTCCCTCAGGTGGGTTTCTCTTTCCCTCGCTTTCTGGGCGATTTTCTTTCTGTAATTTACTCGGGAAAATGTAACCTTAAGCTAGCTTCTGCGTGGATAATTTGCAGAGCTCATAGACCGGTGTATTGGTTCCAAAATATGGGTGATAATGAAAGGAGACAAGGAGCTCGTTGGCACTCTCAGGGGCTTCGACGTATACGTGAACATGGTGCTTGAAGATGTCACTGAATAGTAAGTCAAGCCACTTTCTGTTTCTGCTAGTTTAGTGCGTTTTCGCCCAATGTAAGGTTTTTAATTTATTTTCCAGAATGTTGGTCCGTTTAATAAATTGTAATATTAGATGAGACACTCTGGCTAGAAATTTAGTATTGTTAACTTGCATCCAAACTTGGCATGGAAATTGGGGTTGTCTGTACTTTCTGTTGTTTTATACTGGTCATACTTTTAGCTGCTCATGATGGTGTTGATTGTGCTTTTAGTGGCTCAAGATGTGTTTGTGAGAGCATTTTCTTATATATCACCAAATGTTAGCATCCGCTTTATTAGAGCACCTGCAATGATATACTACGAGTAGTAGTATGGAGCCATGGTAAGAGAGTATTTTTAGGTTTCTCTCTCCTCCATACTACTACCTCCTACTATGGCTTCTCCAATGGCAAACCATGACTAGTAGTAGGAGGCCATGGTTTGCACTTGAAATTAAATTGTTTGCATTTTTTTTATTTGTTGTCGCCACGTGTCGGCGTGGGATTGGCCCGCCGACTAGGCTTGGGCTGCCACGGCTGGACGAGTCGTTGCAGGATCCTGCAACGGCACCTCTTACCCCGACTGGTCGTGGCAGGGCCTGCAACGGCGCTGCCACGACCATTGCAGCTGCTCTTAGAAGCTTTAATCTGTTTTAGTTTTGCACAAGCTCGTTAATTCCTTTTGATGAGCTATGCTTACCGCTATAGTATATGGGGTTAGGTGACCTATGGGTGGAGGGAAGTTCGAAGGACTTGTGAATTCACATCTAATTCACGAGTTCTGTAAGAAAACCAGGATAAGATGTTGGTTGGGTTTGAAAGGTATTATATTTTTTACGACAATCTTATAGTAGAAGCTATGATGGGAAGTGAGGAAGGATGTAAGAGGATGAACTCCTAATCCAGTAGCACATTCTTCTCTAGTTGATAGTAATTCATTCACCCTATTTTGAAAGTTCACTACTTTATACGCTGGTAGTAGGTGATATTTGGACTACGATAAGATCTTTACTTAGAAAGGGGTTTTGATAATAGTCCTCGTTCACCATCTCTTGCTTTGCTACCTTTCATCAGCTCAAGTATCCTTTTGAATCCGTCTCAAACTCTTTGAGAGCAAGCCTTCCCTTCCACTTGTTGAGTTAAGACTTCATCAGTAGCTGTACTGTTCAATCTTCTTCAGCTTCCTCTCTCATATTGGAGTTATACTTCCTCTCTTTTTTCTCCTTCTCATTGCAAGTGGTGCTATTTACGGATCAGTGTATTTGAAGCTTTTTTTTTACCAGGATTGAGTTATTTTGATACTTCTTTGATGTATTGCTCTGTGTGTCAGAGCCTTGAAGAGACTTCATATTCTCAGGTGTACCTCTTGTTCTATAGGGTGGGGAAGTATTGAATAATTAAAATAAGTGAGATAGGTAGGCTGTCTTCAAAATGATTTTTCATTTCAGATTCTTATGGAGGAGCATTCCTGTAGTTGAGAATTCTTGTTTTTTGCATCTTAATTAATAACTCTAATTTTGTGTGGTTTGTTCTTTTGTACCCATTACAGTGAAATCACCGCTGAAGGGCGAAGGATAACAAAGCTTGACCAGATTTTGTTGAATGGGAACAACATCGCTATTGTAAGTGATTCAAGCCGTATAAGCTCTATCACATGTGCTCACCTTTTTCTCATTTCCTTGAAATTTGGGAAAGCTATTATTAAGCAATGAAATCGTGCCCCTAAGGAAAAGCCCCAACGGGTAGCATTTGAGATTTCTAACTCATAACCTATCTAGTGAAGCATAGTACGGATTTAGTAAAGGGTAATGTAACCCGATTCAGCAATTAGAAAATCTTAAGCAATGGGCTCCTAGTAAGACAGAGCTTCCGCCTCAGAAATCACATCTTTTATGTCGTATCTATAGATTATTCTCTCCAATATGCTAACAATTGGTCTGCTATGCAGCTTGTTCCCGGGGGTTCACCTGATCCAGAATGAAGAAGACTGGAGTCACATTTTTAGCCATCTTCTCATTGATGTAATTGGAGGAAATTTCTATTTGCAGTTTTTCAAGAATGGAAGCAACTAGATGCCCTTTCCATCACATTTTATTAGGACTCTAAGTGAAAAGGATTCATTTGAATATTTTGGGGGATGAATGCCTTTTTTAGCTTGTGAATGAATATTCAGCTTGTAATTCTGAAGTACACTCAAATGGTCTGTTTCTCATTTGTTGTTGCAAAAACTAAGGATATATTGAGAGTTGTCTTTTGTTTTGGCTTTCTTCTATTGTCTTCGTATCCTCTTATTAACTGATGATACAAGTATATGAGTATTTATGCCTAACTAATATCCTACCATATACCTCTTTTGAAACATTCAAATTAGGTAAAGTATATTATTTTATTCTGGAATAAGTATTTTTCATGATAAAAGGTTATGTCATCACCTTTCCTTAAAGTCACATATTTGAATATTAGCGAGTACATTTATTTGGGAGAAGGTGTGAGTGAAAGAGTAGGAGTACATTTATTTGGGAGAAGATGTGAGTGAAAGAGTAAGATTTCCCCGTATAAGATTATATGTTCGAATTTCAATAGGAGTGACCGTGTGAGTAAAGAACATACTAAACCAAATTAAAATTTTCTTATATTTTTAGTTTAAAAAAATGGTAAAAAGGAAAATTATAAATTAAAATTTTCTTATATTTTTAGTTTAAAAAAATGGTAAAAAGGAAAATTATTGATAGCATGTACGCTAGTATAAGCTCAAAATCTTTTGTTAGTAGATTGGAAACATGGTTGATGGTTAGTAGGTAAATACCCTCATACTACTTTTTTTTTCATGCGGTAGACAGAAATTTATATTGACTGAAAATTAACTATCAATCTATAGTATCCCGTTAAAGTGTTTTAAATAATCTTCTTCAACAACATTATATTTGAATCTCGGATTCAACCTAATAATACCCGAATGGTCCAAAATCACATTTCCCCCTATGAAATTGAATCATCCAAGTTTTCTTCCATCCTAAATTATGTTGGTAAGAAATTATTTAATCGAAGGGACGAACCGGTGATGGGCTTGAAAGTCAAACATAGGCCCAATTTCCCCAAGGACAGGCCCAAACAAAAATAAAATAAAACTGTTAACACAACGCATCTCTGCAACTGAGTCCGGAGGGGAGGAGAAGATGAGTTACCTATTAACGACGCTGACGAAGAAGCAAGAGGTGGACGCCATCATCAGAGACACCATTGACAAGGTTCTCGTCCTCCGTTTCGGCCGTACCATTGACTCCGTATGCCTCCAGCTCGACGACGTCGTTAGTCCCCTTTCTGTTCCTCTTCCCGTTCGATTGAACTTCTGTATCATAGTTACTTGTGCTCAACCTTTGATCTTATGAAAGAAACAATCGATTTGGGTTTCTTTCAAAGACGCGCTTCCTCAGTTTTGTTATTGATTTTTATCGTTTCTCGATCTTCAGGAGAGAGTTTTTTTTTCGTATTTTGTTTATGTCATAAGGGAAATTGGGAAAATTCTTGTTATTATTTGCTTTATTGATTGCTTAGATTTGGGGATTTTAGCAGTTACTAATTCTTATTTTTTGGGGTGTAATTTTCAGCTTGCTAAATCAGTCAGGGAGGTTTCCAAGTTTGCAACTGTAGCATTGGTTGATATTGATTCAGTGGACATTCAAGTTTATGTCAAATATTTTGACATTACTCTCATTCCATCAACTGTTTTTTTCTTCAATGCCCATCACATGAAGATGGATTCTGGGTATGACATTTTGTTCTATATTGTATTATGTTCCGATTTTGGTGATTCTGATTATGTCAATTGATAAATTGCTCTTATAATTGGGGTTTTCGGGTAATGCACAATCGGTTCAGTGATAGATAACTTGTTTAGGTTATTATATGTTGATGACATTGTTAGAGTCCCACTTCTGTCACCACGTGATAAGCATCTTCAGGCCTCCACCTATCCCTTTAAGTATTTAGAGCATCCACAACGCTAGCCTCTTACGCTGGCGGGGAGCTCAAAAGGAATAGAGAGAATGCAAAAAGTAAGAGATAAAAATGTTTTAAATAATACTGGTGGTAAGAGGAGGTGGTAAGCTCACAGCCGGCGGTAAACCGCCGGCGGGGAGAAATTTGTGAAGAAAAATGCCACGAACAGGCTAGCATTGCTGGGGTGTTGACTGTAAGACTGACTGTAAGGCTGAAAATATTAATTTAATATTCTAACAGTCAGTCTTACCACGATTTGCCGATTGTTAGCGTTGTCGATGCTCTTAGGTGGGTCAAGCTTTACCATGGCATTGTCTTCAACCCATTCCCCTTTGTCAATTGGCACCCACTTGAGTGTGGTGGATCAGGCTTTAACAAACATGGTGATAAAACATTATTTTTTGGTAGGTTATTTATATTGATGAGTTGATAAAAATATCTGTATGTGCATGCTTTGTCATTCATATGTTAATGCTATCTATCGTTCTGTTGATAAAACTTGAGGCCTGCCTTCTCTTTGTCATCAGTTTCTTCAATGCAAAATGCTTTTCATAAGAATGTACATTTTAATCTATTATTCTGAAAAGTTTTACTAATCTTACTAATATGATTGCTTTTCAACCCATAAACTATACATACAAATATCAGGTTCTTAATTCCAGAGTTTAGCTTTTGCCCCACGTCTTCTGCAAGTCACTCGTCACTGTTTTTCTTAACCTCTCTTAAGATTTGGCCGCTTAAACTGAGTTAGTAATGTAATTGCTTGTGAATATTGTTTCATAAATTTGTGTAGGTAGCCAATACACTGCTGCGATTGTAATATTGTGGTATATTTCTTGTGAGATATCATGTGCTAAAGCTCTTTCTCTGCACATTGGAATGTCTTGTTAAGCATCAAGTACTTTTTGAGGGACTCTCTATTAACATTTTTCTGGATGTTTATGATTCAGGACTGCAGATCACACAAAATGGGTTGGCGCATTTCATGGGAAACAGGACTTCAT
This sequence comes from Erodium maritimum, assembly GCA_963921825.1. Taxonomy (NCBI): domain Eukaryota; kingdom Viridiplantae; phylum Streptophyta; class Magnoliopsida; order Geraniales; family Geraniaceae; genus Erodium; species Erodium maritimum. The sequence goes on from OY997595.1 coordinate 9,659,915, forward strand.
TGATGTTGTAGAGGTATGAGATCCCTAAGTTCATCAGTAATTTACTGAAATCTAGACCATTCATCACATAGATTTCAATCTCCCTTTCGGAATAGTAATAACTCCCGTTGTGTCCAACCATAATGTTGAGTAATAGAGTTTGATGTCTTCTAAAATCCTCATAATCATCAAAAAGGAGTACTGTTGTAGCATAGTACAAGGACCGAACTATAGATTTTATGCTTCCTTTCAAGTAATTCGATTTTGTGATGAATAATTGCTGGGGAACCGTTCTTGTCATATTCACGTTGATTAATACAGGTTAGATATGTTCTTGCAGGCTATATATAGAGGAGCTATGAAAGGGAAGCTGATTGTAACTTGCCCTCTACCCCAAGAGCGAGTACCGAGATATCAGTTGCTATTTAGAGACGTATAGCTTTTTTTTTCGAAAGTTAATTTTTATATCTATGTCATGACACGAACCCTCCACACTATAACTTGTAGGTCCAATTTCCACCTCTTACATTGGGTCAAGTAGTTAGCATTTGGAAGTGCCAAACCAAAACTCATTGTATATATTCAGTCTCTAACTATTAATCTTATATGACAGTCCTGTTTTTTTCTTTCTTAAATTCCTCTGTAGTACCACTTCTTCCAACTTTGTGGATGTTTTGCCCTACAAATGTTCAAGTCTTATCATATGAAAATTATAAGTACAAAATCCAAATCTTTTTATTATCATATGTTCCTATCTAGAGTGGGATAGTCGATCTTGAACCCAACCCGATGGGGAACACGGAAATGAAATAAACCAAAATAAACAAAATGAATAATATGATAATAGATTTGAACTATAAATGTTTTTGATATTTCAAATTAGAAGAAAACAATACAAGAAACTGCAGAATGTTTCAGCTTTGAAGCATTATGAAGACATCTATGGATGGTCTTGGCTGTGACATTCTGTAACACCAGGAACCCGCTTTATTCACTTCGAATTTTCTCTCTAACACAAGCATCCGAGGGGTGTTATCTTGCGACCCGAGCGTTGCAAAGGTCATCCACACAGTCGCCTCTTTCAAAAACTGCTGCAGCGCCCATCCCGGAGCCTATGCACATGGAAATCACACCAAAACGAGAATCCTTGCCACGACGTTTCATCTCGTGCAATAGAGTTGCAACACAGCGGGCACCTGAGACAACATCAAACAGAGATCATTAAGCATTGCAATTTTGTAGCCTCGTCATGTAAGGTATGGCACAAACCTGTAGCTCCCAAAGGATGTCCAAGAGCAATTGCGCCTCCATTCACATTGATCTTTCCAAAATCAATTCCCAGTTTCTTACCGCAATATGTGTATTGAGAAGCAAATGCCTGAACAGACAAAAAGCAATGAGATCATTCACTCTTGCACATAAATATTCCAACAACTCGATGAACAGCTTACCTCGTTTATTTCAAACAAGTCAATATCTTCAAGCTGGAGACCAGCAGACTTCACTGCAGCTGGAATGGCAACAGCGGGACCGATCCCCATGACAGCTGGGTCCACCCCAACAGCCGCAAAACTCCTGCAAACCATGGGTTATCTACATATCAGCTTAAGCTTTTAGACATGGTTGTTGTAACTAATGGCGAGGCTATGAGATATTTACCTAAACACCCCAAGAATTGGAAGTCCCTTTTGCACAGCCAAACTTCTCTTCATAAGGAGGACTGCTCCGGCACCATCACTCACCTGGCTAGCATTTCCTACAGAACAAGAACATACACCAAATTCGATTTTATGAAGCCTGCCTCGACTAATCAATATATAGTAAGCTAAAGCTTGTTTGTCCAACTGGTCAAGCATTTGAACTTGGGTCATCTGGACCAAGGTTCAAGTCCCAGCGGTTGTACCTCCCAACTCATGTTGGGCCTCCCTCTCATATCTCTTAAGGCGGGGACATTTCATCAAATTTATGTCTATAAGAATCACAAGTTTAGTGCTCTCCTGCTTCTGCATATAAGCGAGTGAAGCCCCAGTCTTGATACAATATAGCTGATAACAAAGAGTTCAATATATAGTAAGAACTTAACGGGAGAAGTGTTAGCAAATACCAGCAGTTGTGGCCCCGTCTTTCTTGAATGCAGGCTTTAGCTTCGCCAGACCTTCCAACGTCGTGTTTGCTCGAATTCCATCGTCCACAGATATAGTAACAGCCTTCTCTTGTCCCGTTTTTGGGTCCACAATCTTCACAAAATCGCAAACAGTTTATGGCACGTTTCAAAAACCTTACCAATGAGTAATCATCGCCATATTTACCTTTGTGGAAACCGGGATAATTTCGTCTCTGAATTTCCCGGACGCAGTTGCAGCAGCAGCACGCAGATGAGACTCAACCTGTTCCCACAGAGCATATCAAAACTATGTTGCAGTTATCAGAAGATAATAATAAGATAGTTGAATACTGATATGTCAGGGAACTTACAGCGGCCTGATCTTGTTCTTGGCGTGTCACACCGAATCGCTGTGCGACATTTTCTGAAGTTATACCCATCGGAAGGAGGCAATCTCTAGCTTGCACAAAGCTCTCTACCTGTTGAACGTCATAATGTCTGGTTCAAGAAACCATATCCAACCCAAGCATATCTCTTTAGGAACACAAAATTTGAACATACTCTTGGGTTGATTTTGCGAGAAGCTCCGATTTGATTTGTTGACATGGACTCTACTCCTGCTGCAATGCCTGTCATAGCATAGAAAGATGGTATCAAAGCTATTGCTTGTTACAGCACAAGAAAAGATAGTTGATATCAAAGCTGGGGGTCACTTAGATTTACCGATGTCATAAAATCCTGCTATAATGGATGCAGCAACATCAGCGACTGCCTGGAGACCGGATGAGCATTGCCTGTTGACAGTTCTGAGTGGCACCGTATCTGCTTAAAATCGATTTGTCAAATCCAATACACAAAAATAATAGTCCAATATAAATATATATGAAGTTATAATCAAATAGTATCTGTTGGATTGACAATTTTTAAAGGCTATGATTAAATATTCATTCGGGGTATTTTTGTAATTTGATTTTCTATTCTTTTAAAATCAAACACTCCCCTTAAAATCATGGGCCATCGATGGACTGTTTTCTAGTTTTCATTTTAAGCCTGGTTTTCAACAGGGTGTTCCCTCGTATATATAATTATGTCTTTAGTTTCAAATTGTTAGATCATTTTGGGTTTCATAACCATGACAATGTACAAAAATTGTTCATTGGAGCTCATATCGTCCACAAAATACGAGAGGAGAGGCGGAGAAAGAAAGTAATAAATATAGTACCGGGGAAACCAGCATAGAATGCTGCCATCCTGCACTCCATGGCTCGTTGCGAGCCCGGTGCCAAAACTGTGCCAACAACTATATCCCCTACTTCGCCCGGGTTCAAATTTGTTCCTTCTATCACAGCCTGGATCGAGAATATTTCATATGAGATGATTCAAATATAAATCCATATGCAGCTTTGGAAATGGAAATCATTTCACTTGCATCAAACCTTCAAAACAGGAGCAAGCAAATCATCGGGAAGGGTATCCTTGAATCCTCCACGCTTTGCTTTGCAAATTGCAGTTCGGTATGCACTGTTTCACATATAATTTGTTATCACGACAAATATACAGAAATATAGGTAGAAACAATGTCCCACAAATAGTGTAACTTACGCCACTATCACAACATCATCTCCGAAAGAAGCAGTCCGGTGATATGCAGAACTCTCTCCGGCTGCACAGATTGCAGCCTAAAGGAAGAAAAAATGGTTGAGTGAGTGACATACAAAGTATCACAACAACCTCAGCCAATTTTATCTCTTACAAAGCAAGATGATTAGTACTACATACATTACTTATAACTTCCTAAATGAGATTATACATTCTAGTGATAAGATATTACGCATATTAATTAAGGTGCATAAACTGAAATTGAATTATTTCCCTGTACTAATTGAAGCGAGCTAAATTATTTTGATTCGGTTGCTAATCGAATTAATCCATTCATCACATATAACACTTCTTTTACCAAATAAAATTGCCATCTTACAAAATTTACACAAAATTACATATTTAAAGGGACATGTGTATATGATCCTCTCCCTATTATCGATTCTAGAATGAATATCATCTAATTTTCATAATCAAAGTGAAACCAAAGTTATCAAACTAATCTAATATCTAAACTAATCAAATCGTTAGTTCAATTCAATTATCTGCAATAATCAAATATTGCACACTCCTTTGGAGCTGCGTGTATCAATACAAGCAACAAGACATGCAAAGAGTCAAAGAAGAAACATTTTTTTCTTCTTCTGAAAATCCTCATAAACAACCGCAAAACCCCCAATTCCAATAACATGCGAGAGGTCACTCACCAATCCAACCCATGGAAAAGGAAAAAAAACGATAGTAAGAACTTACAGAAAGGTGAGTAGATCCATGGATTTGAGGAGTAGGTTGAAGATGTTGGAGCAGAACCCTCTGTCTGTTCAAAGCTTTCTCCATATCTCTCTCGGGAAGAAATCTGATTTTCGGAGCTTTTTAAGTTATTATGCGCACACTCACACACAAATGTATATATATATATATATATATATAGTGGGCAGTGTATGTATGTATATATTGGGGTCATTGGCTAAATTTCCAGGAGAGGGAGGTGGACTCATTTGGTCAAGCACTTCGACAACAACCAAAGTGGGTCCCACTGCAACAACATTTTGTGTTTTCATTGGGCGACCGTAGGACGGATCTCATCCACTGATTCCACCCTTCTCACGGGGTAATTTTGGATAGTTTGAGGATTTACTGCAGTTAAGTTAAACACTTGGTTTATAAGTCAAACACCTGGTTTATAACACCCGCTACACCAAGCTACTAACATTCTTTATTATACGAAATAGTTGGCCACCAAACGCGCATGTCCTTAATTCTGTCTTTTGTTTCTAAAAATCCAGACTCGATATAAATTTCTATCTATTGCTTAATTTCCTCTGCTATTTGCTCCCCAATTGTTTCGAATCTTCCATAGAATCTATGATAGAAAAGTTGTGAATAGTTAAAATATAAAGGCACAGGAGGTATGAAGGTAGAAAAAGAGGAGTGAATAGTTATTTCGAGAGGGGTTGTATGTTTATAGGGGTTTAATTTTTTTTAAAGGTTGGAGAAATAGTAGTAGTTACTTCCACGCCACGCGGCATCAACGCTATCCCCACGTGTCACCGCATCTCCGTTACCCCCAACAGTTACATCAAGCTCCTGCATCGTACTCGTTTATGTCGTCTCTCCTGTTCTGTGCTGCTCTAGGTCCATTTTATAACATTGTGCCTGCTCTTAGACTTTTACTTTCCTTTTGTCTCAGCGATGTTAAACAATTGAACCTAGGAAAAGAAAATTAGTTTCTCTTCCTTTGTTGAAACTATCTAATGGAAGGCTAAAAAATCAAACTAATACAACAATATCTAATTTATCTAATTTTTGAATATCTAAATATAAAAGAGAAATTCTACTATTATTATAAAACTAAAAACGAGATCACACCATTTATTTATTACTTAAACTAAAACTAAAACCGAAATTACATGATGAACTAATTACTAAAACTATAATATGTTTTGCCCACATGCTAGAAACTATGTTAGGTTTAAAAATAGATAAAAACATACAAAAATGTATTGTCCATCATATTTTATTACTATACATGTGACCACATGTGTCGGTTAAGAGTAAAATAATAATATTATTATTATTATTATTTTGTTTTTACACATCCCTATGAATGGTAGAGGGGAAATTATCATTATACCTTTTTTTAATAATAAATAAAAATTAAGAAAATAAATGTAAAACAATTTAAGAAAAAAAAACTAAAACCCTAAACTATTATTCTCTAATGTTTAAACCATTTTAATCCTTTATTCTCTAAAGGACCATTCATAATCAGAGAACAGCAAGCCCAACATCCCCCCTCCTCAACTTCTCTCCTAATCCAACGAACCTTTCACTGTCTCCGTGACCAACATCCCTACCTCCATCTCTCCATAACAAGCCCAAGTCCAAACCAGATCTTAATTTGGGCCGGTTAGTTAGTCCAGTCCACACAAAATCTGGACTACTCAGAATCAAGCTATAAAGCCCAAGTCCGAGTCAAGCTTCTCACGCACATTTGGACCCTCTCTTTCTCATAAAAATCAGTAGAAATTGTAATCGTTAATCCTGTGCTGTAATTTGTATATACAATTTTTGTAATAAATTATCTCGAATTATAAAAAAGTGTCCAGCCCACGTCCACGTGAGAAGTGGATAAACCAGGCGAGCTTCCAGAGCGTCGGGTGTTTAGAAGTGACACGTGTCTCAGTTAGGAACAACATAGACACAACCCAGCAGTGAATTCACATGGGGTGTGCTATACTGTGCCGTTTCCTACCCCATCCCCATGTGCTCCCAATTATTTTTGGTAACAATTGTGAAAATAGATTATTAAATCCATTTCAAGTAATAAAGATAAATAAATTAAATCATTGGTCGTATCAGAATATGGAAGAATCTCATTTAGTTTCTACTTTTGGACAGTTGCACGACAGACACAGGGTTTCATTTGGAGTCAAATGTATATGTGTTTCTCTCTGCATCTAGTTTTTATTTTACGTACGCCTCCCAATTAATCATTATCCGTATATTAACTATTTAAATAAAATAATGTATAGAAGTCGTGAAAATAATGTATAGAAGACGTGGATTGGATACGCATATAGTTTAGTTCATGCAATACCACTAAGTTAATACATTATTCAACAATGACTATCTAGTAAGTTAACTTAAATATCAATCATTAATAGAAAACAGCAAAGTTAGTACTTTTGTGCTCTAACCTAACTATAGGTCTAGAGTTGTCTCTATGGGATAATTATGGGTCTATAGTTGTCTCTATGGCCAGTCATCTTTTTTTTTAATCACTAAATAGATTGTTTGTTCAAAGTTCAAATCTTGAAAATCAACATAGGAACAAGGTTATTATCCCTTAAAAACCATTATAGACGAAGGTGCTCTTATAAAAAAGAACCATAAGAAGAGAAACAGAGATCTTAATCTGGATTTGACCAACTTGAATATCAAATACAATGAACCAACAAACAACAAAGATAGCTCTAAAAGAAGATTTAACTAACAAGAGGCCTAATGATCAAGTCGAGAGACAGAGCAAAAGGAAACCTTAAGGATCGAGCCCTCACTCAAAGAACCACACCTAAGTCGAACTTCACAAACCGAAGAAGAAATGAAGCCAGCGCCGCAACAGACTCAACACCTAAGGGTGCCCCCCGTGGGCAACACCGTTGGGAAGAGAGAAGGCTCGGTGTCCAATCTCGTCACCGAAAAGACGAGGGGGGGATTCGGGCCCAACGAATGACAACCAATAACATCTAAATCGCCCCATCATCAACCTAACTGAAATCTTCTTGTAATGCTCGACTATTGTGAAATAATCCCTCGGAGCCAGCACTCGAGGCGATCCGAGAGGAAAGTTTGGCCGAAGCAGGTACGGAGAGGTAGAAGTGAAAAAAAAGGGAGGATGAGGGAAAGAAGAAGGGAAAGGGGGAGGGTCGCCGACTTGAACCTCGATTCGACCCCAACCATATGCCAAAGAGGCCAGCACACGATCGGAGGATAAATTTTTAGGCTTAGATGAAGGCAGGGTAGAGGCAAAAAAGGTGAGGACGAGCAAGGAAAGAAAGGGGGGAAGGTAGAAGGTTGGAGACGGAGAAGGAAAAGAAGGAGTATCGGTGACTCTTATGGTCGGAGCCATGCAAGCCACCGGCGACTCCGATTGTAGGAAGGGAACTGAGGGGCTAGGGTTTGAAAATTCTAGAGATAAGTTAGAGAAAACCTTTCTCTAGACCCTATTAGGGTATCTCAAGAATTTTATGGGAAATTATATGATCCCTCTGATTGTGATTATTGTTCGTCGAGATGGAGGTTCTCTTATAAAAATGTCAAGGTTTAGGTATAAATTGGCACCAAACCTATCTCAAATCATGCTCGGCTAACAACGGCGGGACCTAATTTTCATGCGCAAAATTATTTGCTTGGTGGATGAGGTGCTTATATCAACGAAATATTAAATTCTCGAGAGGTACGATGATTGGAAAGACTGGAAATAGTTGGCGACTCATGCTCTTTTGACAGGAGCAAATCAGTTTTAAGTTTTGTTGGATCACATCCTATTATATTGACGGTTTGGTACATTCACCGACGGTAGATTATGGTATGCAATGTAGTGTCCCCAAGAGAGCCAAACCGATAGATTATGTGGAGGCCACTATGATTTAGGCTAACTTGAACTACATCTGGATCGAAGTACATCTAAAATTAGCATCAGGAGTGATGTTCAGGGAGTCCTTATCCACCAAGACCTCCTTCACCTCTCTCCTTGAAGATATCCTAGTCGAATGTTAGACTCTTTTATCCGATCCCAGAGATGTAAATCCTTATTAGTTCGTTAAAACTCAGTGAATCGAGACTCTTACTAGCTTACCATGGAAACCTCGTCCAGGCATGACCGTCTGTAAATAGGGACCCAATTCCCTAATTCACCTTAATGTATTTTTACTATCGATTTATAAAAGATTTCCCTTTCAAAAAAAAAATCAATCATCAAATAAATGACTTTTTTTTAATAAAGAAATCCCTAACTTTAGTATAAATGTGTAATTTCTTTTTTGTGCTCTAAGTAGAAGTTTTATAGTCGATGATTTATAATCTTAGGATGATAAGCTTTTTTTTGAAACGAGTAATTGGGGAATTTCATAACTGTGAAACGTAAACCATACAGAGTAGGGCATAACAACCCAGGGTTCCAAATATATGTCAAGGTCGACTGTAGTCCACCCAGAGCTCATGGACCCGTAGAAATAGTTTGCGTGTGGTCGCAGACATTAACTCAGGAGATCCCCTTACAAACATTTCAAAATTACAAAATAGAAAATAGCTAAACCACCAAATCCAAAAACCTAACCAAACTAAGGGGAGACAATAATCAACATAAAACAAGCCTGTAAATAGTGCTCTGAATGCGGCTTTCCCGAGACTTCCCAGCACCGGCAGTCCCGGGTCTATGGGTATAGGCCTTGGTTGGACCTTCTCACCCCGCCAGTTCCTATCATTTTCCCGAAGGATGGCATGGTCCCTCCATCTGTGTCTCCTGAGCTCCTTTCTCCTCCCTTGACGACTGCAGGTACTCGCCATCGTCTTCCCCGTCCGGTACCGGAAGCTTCGTCCCCATCGAAGACGTGGGTGGGGTTGGAGAATCCCCTACCACTACCGCCGAACAAATCGGGGTAGTTTTGGACAAAACCGTCGACGTCCCTCGCGTGCTCGCCGTGGTTCGTCCTGAACCAACTATGTGCTGCTCCTTTTTCCCACGCACTGACGAGGGTTGCATCAGATCTGGAACAATGTCGGCTGAAAGTCGGTCACCGTCACTCCGGTGTTGGAGGAGCCGACGTTCCTCTCGACGAGCGGCAGGGAGAGGGTCGGGTTCGACTAGAATGACGACGTGACCTCCGTGTTGCAGTACTCCGGTGCCCCGAGGCCGGTCATGTCGCCGAGGGTGATGGCAGCAAGCTTCGCACCGCCGTTGGTGAAGACCAGATCGGAATCCACGTACACGGCGCGGCAGACGCAGATGGGGAGAATCTCGTGCGGGCAAACCAGGGCGGCGCGTATGGAGGTTGAGATGAGCCCCGCCACCGTCGAGACGTCGAGCCGGATCAGAGGTGTCCGATTACTTCGCTTGGATTAGCTTCATGACTGACTGGTATAGTTTCATGGCTGACTGGTATAAAACTGTGGGTTGATAGGTGTGGGAGGAGGAAGGGATGGTGGATGCGGTGATTAGAGAGGGTTTAGCGGCGGCCGATGAGAAAGAAAAAAAAAAGACGCGTACGCCCCAAAAGACCCTAGGGTTCGCTATAATTTTGCTAATCCCTTTGGATGATAAGTTGATGTCTATGTATGAACATTCACTATTATATATTTACATGCAATTCATTGCATGTAGCTTTTGAATTCATTTGACAAGTTAGACCGAAAAGAAGAAGCAGAATGTTGAATTATTGGGTGGTTGGGAGATATAGAATCGACCTTAGTGGGGATCATGTACGTGTGAACAAATATTGTCAAAGGTTACGTGTGCAACATCCATGTATGACCAACTTCAGCTCCAATCTACTCTTTTGTTCTTCCATAGTAGGTGTTGGTCGGTTTTATGTCAAGACCTTCATTAGTTCATAATGTCTTAGTTTTGTTCTTTTTTAGGTGATTCAATATCATCGTTATCTATGTGATTGACATTAACGAACTAAACCTACTTACTCTCAAGTCTCATCGCGTGTAAGTCCTGATGAGATTAATTTACATAAGACTAAACAAGTATGAGATACATGTAGTTGACCTACTCGCTCCATTCTATGCCTACCAAATTCAATTATCATATTAAAACATATATGTTTAATTAGAAATTCAAATTAATAAAAGAACACCCCTAATACTCATATAGTATCTACTCATATTTTATTTTTAAATTAACAGGAATTGAAAAAAATGGGTTTTATAGACGCAGCGCCTCTCTACTAGGGTTTAGGGCGCTTTGCGATTTTGTTTCGGTTTTCCTGGTGCTATCGAGCGGTATGGAGGGCGGTGAGCAGGGCGGCAATGAGGGGGTACATTGGGGGCCACGGTTGCCGGAGTTGGACGGTCAGGGCTTGATGTACGAGTCAGGATCGGAGATATCGGAGGAGGAGTCGGTGAAGGAGACGATGCCGACGACAGATACGGTGAGGGAGGAGGCCCTAGGGGCGGTGACAGGGGTGGGATCAGAGTCGGAGACCCCGGTGGTGGCGATCACGGGGGATGACGACCCCGTGCTGTCAGAAGGAACTTGGACGGACATGACTGGGACGACGTCAGTGCTGCAATTCTCGGTCATGAAGGAGGCGGGCTGGGTTCCTGGTGGTCGAGTTCGGTCGGGACCGGCCTGTCTCCGCTGCACGCCGGTGAATGGGCCTCGTCCAAGGAGGCTAGATAACGGGCTGGGGAAAACCGCGAGGGGGGCGGGAGCTGCTCGGGTCGACAGCGGTGGGGGAGCTGCTCCTCTACTGCCGGCATTAATGGGGGAGGAGCACACGCCGATACCGGTCTTCTCGGACTCGACATTCACGCCGGAGGAGACGTCGGAGGAGACACCGGAGGCAGTTGCTTGGCGTCGAAGAAAGGGGAAGGGAGTGGCGGTTGTGGAACCGGTTAGGGTTGAGCGGGAGGCGGGTCTGGATCGTGGGTTCATGGGCAATGCCCGTTGGGCTGCTACGTTGGGTCAAAAGTCGATCTGGGCCCAGGGTGGTGGAGGTGATGTAGCCCGGTGGGCTACGAGGTTTGGAGCGGGCCGGAACACTGCTGAGGGGCCGGGTGGATTAGGAGAGTGGGGCGGCAATGACCCCGTGCCGGGTCAGCACCGTAGGTTGGGCCCGAGTCCGACCCAGGCGGGTAAGAACTACCCGACTTCTAGGGTCCAACCGGGGGACCCCTATCTAGGACAGAGTCGATCCTCGGGGGAGTAGATTGGGGTTTTGGACTCCCAGATGGGCGCTATGAGGATCAAGGAGGTCGTTGTGTCAGTGTAAGAGGTCACTGGACGTGGGAATCTGTATCGATTTGCGATGGCAGCAAAAGTCCTGACTACCAAGAAAATCTATTGGAAGTCAGTTGTGGCGCGAATGTAGGATGTCTGGGGGATGAAAGTCGAGGCCAAACCTCTAGAGGGAGGTCTTGTCGCTTTCTTCTTCCGATCTTCAAAGGAGAGGGAACGGGTCTTGTTGGATGAACCTTGGTCCTTTTAGGACTCCCTGGTCTTGTTTACGGACCTAAGGGCTCACATGCATATCTCGGATCTGCAATTCCACCATTTCTCGGTCTGGGCGCGGGTCTCGAATCTGCCAGTGGGGACTTGGACGAGAGATGTGGGCTTCAGGATAGGAAACATGTTGGGAGTCTGCTAAGGGGTAGATGTGGACAAGGAGGGTCTCTGTTGGGGATACTTCATGAATATCAGAATCATGGCAGATATTCGGGTCCCTTTACAAAGTCAACTCTAGTTTCGCTTGTCTGTCTCTCAGGCAAGAACTCGTCTGTATATCTCGTATGAATACTTACCTGAGCACTGTTTTGGGTGTTGTTGCACGGGGCATCTCTTCCCGGTCTGTCCAGTCGAGGGGGGTGTACGGGGATCCTCGCTGAAGGCACCAGGGGATCCGAGATCAGCGCTTGAAAAGGCGAAACATGGGAAGGTCGTCCCAGGGACGAACTGGACATACTTTAGTGGAACAGGGAAGGGCGGCCAGACCAAGGGGACACCACGGACACCTCCGAGGCGGGATGGAATGGGGCGATGAGGTCAATGAGAAGTAGAGGATGTTGATATACCAGTAGGATGGTTACCATGTGATCCGAAGCCTTCATTGTCGGGAAACAAGAGGGCTGAGAGAGAGGAGGACTCATCATAGGATGAAGAATCAGCGGCGTCGAATGGGGCGTCTTCAGCAGCGGCGGGGGGCTTCAAGCACCCTCGCCTCCAAGAATGAGTACTGGGAAGGCCAGAGAGGGTTTGGTCGACTGTACTTCTCCCTAGTGTATAGGTGGAAAGGGTACCACCAACAGTTGATGAGTTACTTTTTTACCACTTTGGAGTCGGCAATCCCGCGTTTAGGAGCCCTACCATTATCAGTCAAGGGAGGACGACGCACGCTGACTTACCGGGGGAGTAATTGGTCCACCACTGCTTGTTTATTCTTTGATCTGCTCGATCAGTATCTTATGGTTGGAGTATACTGTATCTGTGTCCATGGATGCTACCGCAGTCCCACCCCTCCGACTGCTCCTATGCCTAAGAGTACAATTTACTTTTCTGCTTTTGTCTTTCAAGTTTTGTTAGTTTGGTTCCTATGTAAGGTGTCTCCGGCTCTCGAAGGCACCAGAATGCTTTTATATTAATAATATCATCGTTTCTCTAATAAAAAAAAGCTACTCATATTTTATTTTATTTTGTATTTACATAGTTTTATTAGCATAAAAATAGAATTCATTAATAAGGAAATTGAATGAGAAACATAGTTAAACATGAATGAGAAAATTAAAACGGGATAGTCTTGATCGACACGTTCGAGACGCTAACCTTATAACTAAATGTCTGGCTAAACTTAGGTGACAACTGAGGTGATAAATCCTCTTTATGATAGGTGTACGGTCGTAAATCACTTCTCTCTTTACCTAACTTGACTTGAAAATATTCGTGGTGTCTGATAAACACATAGGTCTCTCGTCAAAGACCTTCTCGGGCATATAGGGGGATACCGGACATAGAGGGAAAACCATGAAAAAGGGTGGCCTTGGGTCGATATGACTCTAACCCTAGCGCGCGGGGGGGGGGGGTGCATCCCCAAACACACCCTATTGCATATGGTCGATCATCACGCTTGCATATGGTCGCTCTGGCTTAGGTGTGATGGTCAAGGATCTAGAACCAGGTACCTTCACGTTCTACTTCGTGTCCAAGGAGGTTAGGGTCTTGGTTCATCACAACGATCTATGGTGCTTCCACGGTCACCCGCTACTGCTCGACGAGATAGTCGATCCAATTGCTCGGGAGCTCCCTCGGATGGTTCGCCTCCAGCTATGGGTGCATGCTCGAGGAGTACCTCCCCTTGTCCAGACAAGGACTACCGAGGAAATCATAGGGGATACAATGGGAGAGCACGTGAAAACCCCGTATGATCAATGAGGTATATGGTGGGTAGTACGAAGAGGGTTCGCTTTTGGATGGACATTCACCGACCTCTCCGGCGCATCATGATCATGTGATTCTGGGAATACCCAGATCCGATGAGAGTTAGCCTTACATATGAACGAATTTCGACTTTCTGCTTTAATTGTGGGAGAATCGATCATATGGTTCGAGATTGTGACTAGGAGGTGCCACAGACCCCCTCTTTGATGACTCGATCCTAGAGTTCGAGCCTGTCAAGGTGGACAAATAGTACGCCACATATTGGGGAAGGGAAGCACCTCCACCGTCGGGGTCCGCAACGTTGACCTCGAACACATTACCTAAAACCGGGTTGTCTCGAGGGAAGGAATCGCTCGTAATTTCGGACACGGTACCTAACTCGTTTCTCGGGTCCCAGGTTCGATCTAGGGTGATGTCTTACCCTTGAGGCTCTGGTCAATCTATAAAGATAGACCTCCCTTGGCCTTCAGAGATATGCCTCTTGGGTTTTTCCCATATAGGAAGCTACATGGCCCACTACGGCAGAAGAGGGATACATCGTGGGGAGCCGCAGGAGGATCATGCGAGGGATGGGAAGCAGCCCCACCACGAGGGATGATAGGTAATCTGAGCTCCAGGGATCTACTCCGGGAGGAGTCTCTAGGTCGAACCGTTCCTCACATTCAGACTGTTAGGTTCAGATTCGGTAGCTCTCATGACAAAATGAGTCATTGAAAAGTAGGGACCAAGCAAGATTTAAGCTCTATTTTAAGCGGTTCTTGGTAGTTTGGAACTTTTGAATATTATTTATGTTCTAGTTTTAATTTTTGTTTTAGTTATGTTTTTTTGTTCTAGTTCTATAAGAACTATAACCATTATAATGACTCTGTTTTTTTATGCAGTTACTTATCCACAATGGGATAATAGACGCATCGCCTCTTTCTCCTATTTTAGGGTTTGGTGTTTTGCGATAGCTTTGGTCTCCATGGCGTTCTCGAGCAACTTGGAAGACGGTGAGCATGGCGGCGATGGGGACGTCCACTGGGGTCCCCGTCTTTCAGAGGAGTATGGTTCGGAGAGGGAATCCGACGTCGGGGCGGACCGACTGGAGGAGGACCCGGAGGAGGATTCAATGCAGGAACCCATGTCGGTAGTGGAGGTCGTCTCTGGGACGGGGCCGGTGACGGGGACGATGCAGGGCTTGCCTGAGGTGCGGACGCTGCCTGGTACAGTGTTGGTGGAGGCTACGGGGGAAGCTGCTGGGACGTGGCCGGTGACGGGGGCGGAATCAGGTACGCCGCTGCTGGAAGTCACGGGGGACGGCGACCCGCTGGTGTCGGATGGGGTCTGGACGAGTTGGATGGAAGGGACGTCGGGTCTCCGGTTCTCGGCTGGAGAGGATGAGGGTTGGGTTCCGAGGGGGCGACTTCTCTCAGGGCCTGCGTGCCTCCGCTGTACGCCAGCGAGGGGACCTCGTCCCAGGCGGCTGGGGAGTGGGCTGGGGCGTGCGACGGGGAGGGAGGAGGCTCGGACCACCGGCGACGGGGGCAGGGCTCCTCTTCACACGGTGGTGCAGGGGGAGAGGCAGAACCCGATCACTATTTCCTCGGACGTAGCGGCCTTGCCGGAGGAAGGGCTGGTGGAGACGCCGGAGCAGTTGGCTTGGCGACGAAGCAAAGGGAAGGAAGTGGCGGCTACGGAACCGGGTAGGGTTGATAGGGATCCGAGTAGGGCTGCTAGGGTATCGGGTTTGGATCGCGGGTTCATGGGCGACTACGCTGGGGCAGAAGTCAGTTTGGGCCCAGGGTGGTGGAGGTGTTGTGGCCCGATGGGCTACGAGGTTTGGGGAAGGCTGGAAGTCTGGGGAGAGGCCAGCTGGATTGGGTGACTGGGGCGGAAATGATACCAGGCCGGGTCAGTAGGGACGTGGGGGGGACCGATTCCGTCCCAGGCAGGTAGGACCTACCCATCTTCTAGGGTTCAGGGGGATGACCCACACGGAGGACAAGGTCGATCCTCGGGGGAACATATGGGGTGTTTGGACTACCAGATGGGTGCTATGTGAATAAATGAGGTAGTAGTGTCGGTGCAGGAGGTCACGGGCCAGGGGAACCTATATAGGTTTGCCTTGGCGGCAAAGGTCTTGACCTCTAAGACCATCTACTGACAGTCTGTTGTTGCACGTATGGAGGATGTCTGGGGAATGAAGGTCGAGGCCAAACCGTTGGAGGGGGGACTGGTAGCTTTTTTCTTCAAGTCTGCGAAGAAGAGGGACCAGGTCTTAATGGGGGAGCCATGGTCTTTTTGGGACTCTTTGGTCCTGTTCACGGATCTGCGGGCTCACATGCATGTTTCGGATCTCCAATTCCACCAGTTTTTGGTTTGGGCGCATGTCTCGAACCTGACAGTAGGAACCTGGACGAGGGATATGGGCTTTAGAATTGGAAACATGTTAGGGGAGTGCCAAGGGGTAGATGTGGACAAGAAGGGTCTCTGCTGGGGAGATTTTATGAAGATCTGAATAAGGGCAGATATTCGTATTCCGTTGTAGAGCCAACTCTGGTTTCGGTTGTCGGTCTCTCAGGTACGCACTCGTCTGCACATCTCGTATTAATATTTACCTGAGCACTGCTTTGGATGTTGTTGTGCGGGGCATCTCTTCCCGGTCTGTCCGGTCGTGGGGGGTGTTTGGGGGTCCTCGCTGAAGGCCCCAAGGGACCAGAGATCGGCGCTAGAAAAGGAAAAACATGGGAAGGCCGTCCCTGGAACCAATTGGACTTATTTGAGTGGGTCAAGGAAGGGTGGTCAATCATAGGTACCACCAAAAACTCCGCCGAGGAGGGAGGACATGGGACGCTGGGGTCAACGGGATGTAGAGGAGGAGGTTACGCCAGTAGAATGGTTTCCTCGTCTCTCGACGCCCTCGTTGTCGAGAAATAAGAGGGCCGGGAGAGACGGGGAATCAGTGGGGGATGAAGAATCAGGGGCGTCAAATGAGGCGTCTTCAGCAGCGGCGGGGGGCTTCAAGCACCCTCGCCTCCAGGAATGAGTGATGAGAAGGCCAGGGAGGGTTTGGTCGACTGTACCTTCTCCCTGGTGTATAGGTGACAAGGGTACCACCAACAGTTGATGTATTATTCCCCTACCACTTCGGAGTCAGCAATCCCGCGTTCATGAGCCCTACCACTATCAGTCAAGGGAGGACGGCGCACGCTGACTTACCGGGGGAGTAATTGGTCCACCACCGTTTGCTTATCCTCTGGTCTGCTCGATCAGTATCTTATGGTTGTAGTGTACTGTATCGGTGTCCTTGGACGCTACCGCAGTCGCCCCCCTCCGACTGCCATTATGTCAAAGAGCAAAATTTATTTCTATTTCTATGCTTATTTCTCTCAAGTATTGTTAGGTTGGATCCGTTGTATGGTGTCTTTGGCTCTCAAAAGCACCATAATGCTTTTCTATTAATAATATCAGTGTTTCTCTCAAAAAAAAATCAAACAAACATATAATACATTATTATCATGGTGTAACTCGCGACACCTCCCACAGCCAATCAAGCAAATGATTGGCATAGTGAAATAGGAGGAGCACAATTCGTTTAAACTTCTATCCTCCTTGATTAGCTCCGCGAAACCATGCATGTTACCCTATACTCGCTCGTCGGTCTTTTTCTAAATTTATACACCTACTTCTTCGTAGGTCAATGCAAAACCTAAAATTCCAACTAAATATTTTATTATAATTTACGTCTACCTTATTAATGAGGATTAATTTTGATGCATTATTACTCCAAGTCCGAATCTAACAAGGTACCATATTCGGACCTTACAGGCCAATACTCGTTGACTTGTTTTGGTGTTATAATTGGCCATAACCCACGAAGTCAAATTTTAAAACCGCAACTAGTTATATATCCACTAATAAATAGCAAACTAGCTAGAATATTAACCCCCTTTTAAGCAAAGCATGTTTATGTATAGTCAACTCGGTTCTAATTTTGATTGAGAATCATACGTTAATAATCTTGCATGTGAACAAATTACATTATCACTTATAAAACAAAGACGATAATAATGGGGTGAAAAAGTATAGAAAATATGAGAATGTATGTATATTATTTCAGACATGATTATTGTGCAAAACTGATCAATTTTAACACCACATTTAGAAATAAAAGGGAAATTTGAGAAACTATGCCTCATAATAGTATATGATTTTGTATTCTATAATAGTATAGTTTAAAATTAAAAAAAATATGTTTTTCAATTTTTTTGGACACGAATACCCTAATTCTAATTTAAACAATATAATTCATATTCGATTAATTTATTTAAATCTAATCTCAAAATAAATATTCAGTTTTTGTATAAAAATATTATATTCAATCTTATTCATTATTAAAAATCATATTTTTATTTTTTTTAAATAAATATCAGATTATTTTGGTAAATATTTTTTAAAATATAATACAAAATTTAATGATAATTTTTCAAAATATATATTAGATTTTATGAAAAAATCAATTTTATTAATTATTATATTCATATTTTAATATATATATATATATATATATATTAAAAACAGGATTGTTTTGATAAATATTTTTAAAATATAATTAAATTTTATAAAGTTAATCTTTGAAAAATAATTTTAATTTTATAATATATATTAAATTTATTATCTATTAAATTCATATTTTAAGTTTATTTAAATGTAATTTGAATAAATTAAATATTATTTTCATAATTGATAAAATATATTATGAATTAAATTATTTTCCAAAAGTTGTGTATCAAAGTAATATGCTTTCTTTAAAAAATAATTTTAAATCTGATTTTAATAATTAAAAATATTGAACTAAATATGAATATATAAAATAGGATAATTTTCACTTTAATTCTCTGCCAAACATTTAATTTCACTTCGATACTCTGGTATAAATTTTTATCACTTCCATACCCCAACCGTCAGATTTTGTTAACTTTCCATCCAAAATAGATAAAATGTCCATAATACCCCTAACTATTACTCAAATTTTCAAACTCATGCCATTGGTTTAGAATTTGAAAATAAGTGAAATGACAATAATATCCTTCATTGTTAGGGTGTTAAACTGAAAATTTCACCATTTTAAAAATAAAATCATTTTTTTTATATATTTTGTTTTTATTTATAATTTTTTTTAAATAATTTTTTTTTATTTTTATAAATTTAGTTTTTATTTCCAAACATTCATATTTTAATTTTAAAAATACATAAAAATCAGATTTTAATTTAAAAAATATATAAAAAATCATAATTTCTTTTGATTACTATATTTAAATCAGATTTTAATACTTTTATTAGTTTTTGTTTAATTCTTTCCATTTTTTCATTTTAATCTCTATTTGTGCAGGTAATTATCCATTCCCACCAGATTTGGAGGATAAAGATGAAACCCAGATCCTCCCACCAGCTCCGACCTCACCTCCGCGCACCCGCTCCGACCTCCCCTCCGTGCACCCGCTCTGACCTCCCCTCCACGCAGCCGCTCCGACCTCCACTGCAAACCCTTAATCCCCTAAAACCTCGCAGCAAACCAGAGCTCCGGCAAGCTCCTCCTCGCTCCCGCCCTCGAGAAGGTCGGCGTCTAGCATGTCTGGCAAGGCGTCTGCACCAGAGAAGTCGAGCTCATCCAGGAAATGGAATAGAGGGCGGCGGCGGCTGCGATTTAGGGTTGGACATGGTCTGAGTTGAGAGAAAAGAGATTTTTTCAGATTATTTGTGAAATTGATGATTTGCTCTTGATTTTCTGATGCATTTGTGAAAATTGAATTTGGTTTGCTCTTCATTTGTTGATGCATCTGTACAATTTGAACTAGATGGGTACAAGGTTGAAGAAGTTGTTCTTGGTGGAAAATTGAAAAAAAAAATTAATAGATATTAATTTAAAATGAAAAATATTAAAAAATGAAATAATTTTTATATATTAGTAAAAAAAATAAAAGACTGATTTTTATATATGTTTGGGTGGTAGAATGATAAATAAATATAAATCTGAATTTATATTTTCTATATAAATAAAAATTAATTTTTTTAAAAATACAAATTATTTTTGATAAATAAAGCTGTTTTTTAATAAAAAAATATTTTTTAAAATAAAAACTGATTTTATAAAAAAAGAAAAAATTTCACTTTAATACCTTGCCAAACATTTAATTTCACTTTGATACCCTGACATAAATTTTTTGCACTTTCATACTTAAACCAAACATTTAATTTCACTTTAGTACCCAACCATTAACTTTCTGTTAGTTTGGATGAAAAAGTTAAAAAGACCATAATACCCCTAACTATTGGAGCACTTTCCATTAACTTTTTTGTATTATGGTCTTTTTACCATTTACCATCCAAACTAACAGAAAGTTAACGGTTGGGTACTAAAGTGAAATTAAATGTTTGGTTTAGGTATGAAAATGTAAAAAAATTATGCCAGGATGTCAAAATGAAACTAAATATTTGGCAGGGTATTAAAGTAAAATTTTCCCTAAATATAAATAAATTAATCAAACATAAATTTTTGTTGATTAAATTACAATAGGACATTTTTGTCCTGAAAAAATTAGAAAATATATTGTTTTAATTTTTTTTTTTGAAAACTTTTAAATTTTGAACTATACTAATACGATACCCAAACAAAATTTTCCTCAAAAATCTAGGACTAATGAGTGTACGGGCAGAGACCGGACGAAACGGTAGGCTAGTAGAGAGAAAAACAAACACCGTACTGATGGCAAAGGACACCTGTCAGCCGACCTCATTTCTTTTTATAATGATTTATATTCCCACGCCATTGGTACATGACCGCAAATTCAGGTAGCTAAATACGTCGTCCACGTGGCTACGTGATGAGCAGAATCAGTGAGTATTAATTTCAACCGCCACCGGCGAGTGTGAAATTATTGAACAAGAGCATCGCATTTTCACCGAATTAATCTCAAAAAAAACGAAATTATATTTGCTGACGTGGCCGCGTGGTCCTGCGTTCTGACGTGTCAAAAGCCGTAGAGTCCGGCACGTGCATGACCGACACACTCAATACGTGAGAAGGTCGAGAGCTAACTGAAGAGAGTCGTTAAGCGGCGGTTAGGCTAGGCTGTTGAAACACGCCGTTAATTCATTTAACAGCGGAGCGGTCATTCATGGAGAGTTATCCCAGTGATTTAACGGAGTTAGGCCATTTTTTTTTTTCAGACGCGCGCTATATAAAGTTCGCTTTAGCAGTGCCTCACTCCATATCTCTCTTCCTTCTCTTCTCTTTTATAGTCCTCCAAACAGAAAATTGGAGGTAATTTTCAGGCATTTTCGTTTTCGGCTCTACCTTTTCGCCACAATGGAGGTTTCTCTGCGACGGCGGGGCGTGTGGTCGCTGCTGTTTCTTGTTCTGATGGTCGGAGTAAGCGTCTCCGCCGCTGCGGCGACGGAGGAGGAGCAGATTGTACAGTCAGCGAGGTACATTTCCGCTTCAGAATTTGTCTCTCTTTGAGTTTTCTTCATTGAATTGGTAATTGAGAGACAAACTAGGTTTCTGGTTTGTGAATTTTCTCGGTGACTCTGTTTCTGCGTGTTTGGTGCATCGGCCAATTGAATTTGGAGAATCGGAGCCGGACGTCATTTTCTAATTCCTGCTTGTAAATTGTCTTTTCACTGTCAGGTCCGAAGCAAAGGTTGATGAGCAGTTGGAGAGCTTGAAGAACTCATCAATGGCGGATCGGTAAGCTATAGAACACTCTAGTCTCTCTGTACCGTGCTTCAACTGGATCGTGACCCTACATTAGCTTTAACAGTGAAACATTGAGATCGAGATCTCGAAATCTGGAGCTTAATTTTCTTCTGTTAGTTCGAACCCCCTGCTCCATTGATCTGTTTCAACTGCCATGAGGATAGTTTTGTAGCCTTCTGATTGGTTTCACAGAAATTTCATTTTAGACTCCCAGGATGAGTATCCAAACGGTGACGTTTTGTGCACCTGATTGGCTAATTCGTGAGTCTTCTCTGCTGCTATAACTGAGATGTATTGGTTGGTTTTGTTCAGGGTCGACGATAGTGTATGGAATGAACATGCTGTGGAAAATCCAGAGGAGGTTGCTTCCATGGTTGATATGTGAGTCTCTTTCTTTATCTTCCAACAAGGAATAAAATATTGAGATGATTTTGGAGAAGCTATATAAAAATTCGTTTGATTAATTGATTTAGTTTCTTATTCATATAATTAAGGAACATTTTATGTGATTAGTGTTATTAATGTTCTATAGAGTACAGGAGTATAGGACTGTCATTGTATCACATGGGATGAGAGAATATAAGAAACAAAGAAGTCCAATATTTTTTGCTAAATAATTCTCTGAGTAATTGAGAAATTTTGATAAATCAGTTTTTTGGATGAACTGTGTTATCAGGAAAGAATCAATCACTTACCCATCCTTTCTGTCTTGGATAATTGGAATATCTATGATCATTTTAATCTCTTATCGCCAGCTTGCCCACATGCCCTGTCGGAGGCCAGAGTTATGCTTACCCTTTTATTTTCCTTTGTCCCTTTCTCCTTGTATCCAAATTTCATCCCCAAGTACATTTTGACATTCAAGTTTGTTTATCTGAATCCATAGACTTAGATTCTCCCAATGGCCATGTAGATACAATCTTTGAGAGCGCTAAAATCCGAGCAGATACTTGGAGAATATATACATAACATAGGTGTTCTCGGACTAGCCCTTCTACTAATTAAACTATAGATTATGTGTATGAGTTGAGGAATGAAAAGTCCACATTCTAGTCTGTAGGGTACTGCCTCACATGAAAATATCAGAAACCGTGCTATTTATATCACTATATCTGAGTACTTGGTTGGTGATAGAGATACCACTTTTGTTGGTTGTTTCATAAAATCTTCCATAATTGCATAATCACAAGCTGATTGATTACACTAAACCTTATCATTAACCCTACCCGATTCGGTCGATTGTCCTTATGCACTCGTTAGTGGCCCAAAACACTACCCTGTACCACTCCAGTTCTATTGCTTCAACTTCACAATTTATGGAGTAGTGTCCTTCAATTTTACTCCTTTTCTACAGCCTGTTCACAAGCCTTACAGTATCTGTTTTTTGTTTGTTTCAAATTGAAGCCAGAAATTGGCTAAAATGCAGCTACTATCAGCTTCAATAATTATTGGTGACCCATTTTAATTACCCTAGAAAGAGCATAGTTGAGTCCACCGACACATTTAAGGTACCAGACAAAAATTAGCTCTCCCCACCTCTCGTGCACTTAGTTCCCAGAAGTCTCCGTATGAAAACCGTATCACATTTCCCTCAATAACAGAGCACATGTCCTCGTTTACTCGATTCTCCCTTTGTGGGTCCTTCCTGTTTAACTTTTTGTCCAAATCACATGCAATTCTTTTAAAAAGGTAACATATTCGATACGAGTTTCACAAATTTAACCTTGTGACACAAATTAACCACCCACTTCATGATTCAAATTACTATTTGAATTCTATAACAAGCCTGTATTTTTCTGATTAATGTTTTTTTTATAAAAAAAATGATATCAGGACTATCCGCAACAGTACAGAGAGGAGGAGATTGGGATACTTGTCATGCGGAACAGGGAACCCCATCGACGACTGTTGGCGGTGCGACCCGCGGTGGCACATGCGCAGGAAACGCCTCGCCAACTGCGGCATCGGCTTCGGTCGCAACGCCATCGGCGGCCGTGACGGCAAGTACTACGTCGTCAGCGACCCCAACGACGACGACCCCGTCAACCCCCGTCCGGGGACCCTGAGGCACGCCGTCATCCAGGAGAGGCCCCTCTGGATCGTCTTCAAGAGAGGCATGGTGATCAGGCTCAAGCAGGAGCTCATCATGAACAGCTTCAAGACCATCGACGCTCGTGGCGTCAACGTCCATATCGCCTACGGAGCCTGCATCACCATCCAATACATCACCAACGTCATCATCCACGGCCTCCACATCCACGACTGCAAGCCCACCGGTAACGCCATGGTCCGGAGCTCACCGACCCATTACGGGTGGAGGTCGATGGCCGACGGGGACGCCATCTCCATTTTCGGGTCGAGCCATATCTGGATCGATCACAATTCTCTGTCCAACTGTGCCGATGGACTCGTCGACGCTGTTATGGGCTCCACTGCCATTACCGTCTCCAACAACTACTTCACTCACCACAACGAGGTACCATTCTCTTTCGGTTTCAAGTCAATTAATTGACATAAGAGATGAGGTAATTAAAGACCAATTATTTTGTGAACACAGGTGATGCTGTTGGGACACAGTGACTCCTACACAAGAGACAAGGGAATGCAAGTGACCATTGCCTACAACCATTTCGGTGAAGGTCTTGTCCAGAGAATGCCAAGGTACACAAACGTTAAAACATGTTACTTCCTAGTACATTGATATGTGATTTACTTATTACTTAGTACTGAACCGAACTGAAACGACAGGTGTAGACATGGGTATTTCCATGTGGTAAACAACGACTACACTCACTGGGAAATGTATGCAATTGGTGGGAGTGCTGATCCTACCATCAACAGCCAAGGCAACCGATTCCTTGCCCCTGCCAACCCTTTCGCCAAGGAGGTAAACTTCATTATCATTGCCAATGTTGACTATTAACGTAGGATCAGCGCATCGAGTAATTTGACTAATACATCATAATCACTCTGCTTTTTCTTGATTCAGGGCATTCCGGTTTCCTTTTCCGGAATCGGTCTTATTAATAAATTTTCGAGCATACAAAAAAAATCATAAACTAAGAAGAACACAATCAATTTGATTCTCATCTTCATTCGATTTTACTGTGTACCCTTAGGTGACAAAGAGGGAAGAGCCATCACAAAGTGTGTGGAGGCACTGGAACTGGAGATCGGAGGGAGACCTACTACTTAACGGAGCCTACTTCAGGGCGTCGGGGACCGGGGCAGGGGCCAGCTATGCCAGGGCCTCCAGCTTAGGAGCCAAGTCCTCCTCCATGGTTGCTTCCCTTACCTCAAATGCTGGTGTACTCGCATGCCGAAGAGGTCGCACCTGTTAATTCTCAAGGAAAAAAATTAAATTAAGGAAATGGAAGAACAAGTCTTTCTCTTCTTCCCCAACCCTTATTGTTGTAGCAGAGCATATCCAGCTATGAGTTTATATAGGTACAATGCTTCTTTGTACTCAGACATCGGTTCCAAATGATTATTATTTGACAAAACTGTACATTTTTATAAATGTTATATGTATAGCTTCGGATTGATGTCACGGTGTCGTCATTTATTATGGTTATGTTGTAGTCTCACAAATCCTCTTGTAATATGTTATTTTTATATCGGAGACATATATACAGAATTTTGTAGGACAACAAGAGGCATGGTGAGGTTCTGTTATTATCCTCGTATACTTGCATTTTTTTGGGTTCAGAAACTAAAAGGATAGTTGCACGTCTGACCAGATATACATAAGAAAAGTAAGGGATGATACCTAAGGTTGGGAACTTGACTGCTTACGAATATGTTTTTTTTGGTAAAAGGGCATGCTTCATTCATCAATAAACAACAACATATACAATAATACGTTCAAATGAGAATACATCCAAAATAAAGCTAAGACTAAAATCCAGACCCACATTAATTGACAGGTGTCCCGGCATATTAAGCTTAAACAAATTCTTCAGGAAATTAGGAGGACAACAGCAAACACGACGATTTACTATCTCTACCCCTTGCACTTCCCAACTGTGACCTTTCCATTTTTTGCACAGACTAACATTTTTCGTCTATTTTGACGATTCCGTTAAAAACCTGCTACTGTGCACGTGACCAACATGTGTCAAAAACCTAACGGAATCCGTTAAAATAGACGAAAATTGTTAGTTTTCCCCCCAAAAAAGGTCAAACACAGTTAGGAAGTGCAAGGAAAGGTCAACCTCAGTTAGAGCACCCACATCGGTGCGGGGCAGCTTGGCGAGGCAGGGGCAGGAGCTGAAGGAGGGGCTTCGGGGTTCGGGGTTCGCACGGGTGTGGAGGGGGTTTGGTGCGAGGCAGGAGGGGCGGGGGCGTGGGGGAGAAGATGAGGGGTTCGGGGCAGAGGGGCGCGAGACATGTTTCTGCCTCGCTGCCCCTCTGCCTCTCTGATGCCCACTGACGCCGTGACACGTGTCCAACCCAAAAAAAAGACCATTGCTACCAAAAACGGTCTGAAACGGCTACTTTTTTTTTTTAATACAAAATATCAAAACATATTATTTTCCCCCAATTATAAATACCTCTCACCCATTTCATCAAATCCACAACACCATTTCTAAATTTTCTACTCCACATTTCATCTCCAATTCTCTACATTTCATTTCCAAGTCTCGAAAAAAATGTCTGACGAAGAACGTCAGACAAGGGAGGAGCTGCGGGCCGAACGCCGCGAGGTCGAAGCCGAACTTCGTGCTTGGGAGCGAGGACTCCGGCGTAGAACCCAGAGACAGATACAGAGAGCAATGCCAGAATTCGATAGAATGAGGCGACGGCTCGAAGCAGGTTAAGGTTCCCGAATAGAGATTGACAGAAGGCGTGAACAAGGCCACGCCGACCTGATGAGGGATTATTTTGTCGAGAGCCCGATCTATGGCCCCGAATTGTTTAGGCGGCGTTTTCGTATGTCCAGACCATTATTTTTACGGGTTATGGAAGCGGTTGCGTCTCACGACAGGTACTTTGTTCAGGGCCATGACGCTGCACGGCGGTTGGGGTTATCAACGCACCAGAAATGCACCGCCGCGATACGAATTGTCACGCCCCAAATCCGGTTTTGACTAGACTCGAGACGTGACCAGGAACAAACGAGGTAAAAGTAGTACATTTGAAATAAATTCCTTTAAAGCTGAAAACGATTTCCAAGTATTCCGCAATAATTCAATCTAAACTTCAAATGTAGTGTCAAAACTTGATAAGTGACAAAGGTAAATAAAGTTCGACAATGAGGACCAACACATCTCTAATACAGCTCTCAGGACATCCGGAAGCTCCCGAGCTTCGAATTTCCCAGATCCCAAGCACACCTGTACACACAATAAGTAAACAAATAGGGATGAACTTACGCTCAGTAGGGAAAAATCATAAATAACTTTAGTCTCCGAGTTTAATATTAAATCTGTTTTAAATCGATGTCACGAAAGTATTTAAAACCTTTAGACCAAAAAGTATAATAAACGAATAAGAAGCAGCGGTAACAATAACGCATTCTCGAGGATAACGATGAGCTCTCAGAGAATAAACAGTTAACATTATACTAACATAGAAAAACGACACAACGGGAACGAGTAAATTCTATAAATCAATGAAATGTTATAGAATCTAGATAAGGAAATAGTATCGCTTTTTCCCAAGATAATAGTAACTTAAAAGGAGTTCATAATAAATACTTTAACGGATCAATAAGAGTAAAATGGGAGTAATCAATATCTTGCCAACCACTTGCTTTCTCAAGCCTCCGATCCATGGATAGATTCTGGGATCACCTCGGTTCCCATATTCCGATCCACCAGAGTATCCATATCATATCAGATTTTCCCTCGGTCCAGAGGAAGCACATGCGTCGGGGCACCGGAAACAATCCCAATTGGGCGCTTATCATCGGGATTCCCAGAAATGCCTCCAAAGGACCATATGTCATAGGGGACCAAGTAGTGCACCCACTGGGATGCAGTTCCTTGGGGTGAAACCATAAGTAATCCTTTCCCCGCAGGGTAAACTGTCCAATTGCCCGCAGGCCCAATAACTAATGCCCCGCAGGGTCCAATAACCAAATGCCCGCATGCCCAAATAACCAATGCCCCGCAGGATCCAATAACCGATTGCCCGCAGGCCCAATAATCAATGAATATCCCGCAGGATCTGCCAATACTCAACTCTCATAATATCCAGTAACCAATGAATATCCCGCAGGATCTGCCAATACTCAACTCTCATAATATCCAGTAACCAATGAATATCCCGCAGGATCTGCCAATACTCAACTCTCATAATATCCAGTAACCAATGAATATCCCGCAGGATCTGCCAATACTCAACTCTCATAATATCCAGTAACCAATACCCTCAGGCTCTAAAACTCAGTCAATAACTCACTGTATCTGTCCAACTCCAACCACCTCATCGGCATCGGATTACCACCCCCGGTAGAGTACCAAACCAAGCAAACAAATAGACAAACCAATAAATGAGCATACATTCAAGAATAAGAATAAAGGAACCAATACTTCATTCATCCATCAAGCAGCACACATCGGACACACTTTCATCACAACCAAGACAAACAACACCAATTCATACTTACCGTGTACTTACCTGTCTCCAACCATCGGTACATCGATCACCTGATTGTACCCCTTTGGCACAATCAGTCATACTCGATCATCCGTTCAATCAACAATTATATCAACATAAATACTAAATCAACCAAGTATACATTCAACCGATCAATCATCATGTGAACAAACCAAATAGTATTCAATCATACGAGCTAATCTAGTTTCATTAGACTCTTAAGTTAACCGAGCAATTAGCAACCAAGCATGTGAACCTAGCACACAACTAATCCGAGAGCTCTTCACAGCCTCTCTACCAGTCAATCAATTTCCCAAGTATTGAAAGCACACTTCACTAATTGTCATTGTCCTAAACATGCATACTAGACTCATCCATTTATTAGTAATTGAAATACGATTATTCTAGTTATTCGCATCCTATAGGCAATTCTAGGACCTTTCCGATTTTATTATCCTAATCATGCATACTAAGCGTTAATTAAGAAATTAAGACTTTCCCTACCTTGAGGTCTTCCTCTCAACACTCTGATGTCGCACACGATAGTCACCACACCGTTCTTCACACAGGTACCGGCGTGATCTTCGTTCTTCTAGCTCGGCCCACGCCCTTGATCTCGGGCGGAGTCCCGTCTAGATTTGACACAAGAAACGTCCAAATCAAAATCAATAGATGTCCAAAGGTCCACTTAATTAACCAAGTCCGTCCTTTAAATTCTCACCTTGAATTAATTAAATCTGATTTTTAAAATAATTCTTTGAAAACGGGTTGACCCGGATCCGACCGGCCCGACCCGGATCCGGATCCAGATCCACTGCCAAGCCTGGCCTGGCCCGCGAGATGCACTGGGCCCAAGCCCGTCTTCAACTGTTGCCCGGCCCAAGCCCTAGACTGCCTCGCCCGGCCCGTGCTAACCAAGCCCAAGACCCAGCTCGGCTAGGGCTTCTGATGGTCCCGAGCATGGTGAGCCGAGGACGACGGCGGCGAGGTCGGGCTTTGCCAAGGTGGCGGACGGCGTCAAAAGGTGAACCGAGGACGAGGGAGGGACGGCTGGGACGAGTTCCGGCTCTCTCGTCCAGTCTTGACGGCTAAAAGGGCTCGCCGGCGAGAGGGTTTCCAGATCTGAGACGGGGAAGTCCCGGCGAAGCTCTTCTACCGGTCCCGACCTCGGGTGAGCTGAGGGCTCGAGATTCCCGGCAACCAAGAGGTGGGAAAGTGATTCTAGGGAGGGATCGAGCTCGCCTTCAACGGTTTGGCTCGTCACCGGCACGACGGGGCCTGAATCGCAGAGGGCGGCGGCCGTTAGGGTTTCGAAACGAGGAGAAGAGGAGCGTGGGGAGAGTGGTTTCTGGGATGGGGTTTCGTCGAGAGTGAAGTAGAGGATGGAGAAGAAGAAGGCGAAGGAGGTGAAGCAGAAGACGAAGGAGGAGAAGGCGTGGACGGCGGGACGAGCTCCGGCGAACGTAGTTCAGGCTCGAGCGAGAGGGAGTTCGCGAGAGAGATAGCTGAGCTGCCTCGTTTTGCGTGCGTACCAAAAATGCTGAAGCAACGCAGCTGAGCCTAAAAAGGCTAGGGTTTCTGGGTTGCCAAAGTCTTGGGCCGGCCCAGGAGCGTGCGCGAGTTGGGCTTCAGCTTGGCTCGGCCCAAATCTAGGGGAGCTGACCCAGAGCCCAATTACTCTATTCTTTTCCTTTTTTTTTCTTTTTTTTTTCTTTCAAAACTCACTTGTTGCAAATTCATACCTCAAGGTTTCGATTTTTTTTTCCAAAATATTACTCTTTTGAAAGAGTGGGGTTTTACACGAATGCTAGCATATGGGTGCTCTGTCGATTCATTGGACGACACACTACGTATGGGGGAAAGTACTATACTCAAATGTGTACGATTTTTTGTAAAGCCGTTATTGGGGTGTTCTACGAGGAATACATGCGGAAGCCGAATGTGGCGGACATGACGCGATTACTTGAGTCGGGCAATAGCCGAGGCTTCCCCGGTATGATTGGCAGTCTTGACTGCATGCATTGGGAGTGGAAGAATTGCCTAGTCGCATTGCAAGGATCGCATGAACGTGGCGATCACGGGAATCCAACAATTATGCTGGAAGCGGTTGCGTCCCGGGATACGTGGATTTGGCATGCGTTTTTCGGTATGGGTGGCTCGAACAACGATATTAACGTCCTCAACGCCGGCCACCTATTCGAGGAAGATTTCCGTGGTCGGGACATGACCGTGGATTTCGAGATCAACGGGCATCGCTACAACAAGCCGTATTATTTAGTTGACGGCATTTACCCTCAATGGGGTCGGTTCGTCAAGTCGATTCGTCATCCCTATTCTCGCAAACAGAAGTTGTTTTCCAAATGCCAAGAAAGTGCCCGGAAAGATATTGAACGGGCATTTGGAATCCTCCAAGCACGGTGGCACATAATGTCAAGCCCCGCTCGGATCTGGGATAAAGAGACTTTGTCTGATATGATGCATTTTTGTATCATTCTACATAACATGATCGTGGAGGACGAACGTGATCGCTATGAAGCAGGGGATAACGATTTATTTTTTGAGCCCCCGCCGGAATTACCTCAGGGTTTCGCACCACCTCAACCATGGAACCGATCCATGCCCTTGTCGTACCACCAGGAACTCCAAGCGCGAGTTAGTGTCATCAACGATGCAACTCATCGGCAACTTCAAGAAGACCTAATGGAGCACTTAAGGAATCGGTCGGGCGGGACTTACAACTTCGACGATTCAGACGACTGATAATTCCTTTGTTTTTAGTTATGTATTTTTTTATGTCTTTTTTCTAAGTTATGTCTCTTTTTTAATTTGCATTTTATTTTAATGAATTTTTATTTCTATTTTATTTAGTAATTGTCGATTTAAAAATAACGTTAACAATTCAGTTAAAAGCTTAATTAATTACACAGTCAGCAATTCTGAAAATCAAGCTCCTCATACAAGCCCCTCTGATGTGCAGTACACTTTTTTTAGGGGGGCAGAACCCTGTCAGTCAGCAGAGAGTTCTGCCTCAAGGTCCAGGGTTCTGCCCCCCTTGATGTGGATGCTCTTAGGATCGCCAAAACAAACATCAAAAGGAGTTGGGACCCATAGTTTTCCCTTTAAAATTCGTACCCACAAACAAGACAGCTCCGAAGAGGTTAGGAAAAAACACTCCAGAAGTAGCATGAAAAAAGTGCACAAAGCATCAAGATCATCCACATCTCTATATACACTTCAATTTGTGACTGTAAAGACAATCTAGCATTGTAACAGCATATATACACGATATTATGAATTATTGTTTGTGTTCACAGCATTTAAGGTAAAGCAATAACACACATGAAAAACTTACACTAAGGACCACATCAATATATACGTACCCATCTCATCATCTCTCAAATATACCCATCAAGATTAACAGCCGAGGTACCCAGAACCTTTGAACATCTAGCAACACTATACTATCCAAATCTTCCCAGTACCGAGCCTGCTGCGACCGCCCGAATCTCAAGGAAAATCGGGAGAAAATGGGGTTTCATCGAACCCAAGAGCAATCAGAAAACCCTTAATTCTGATCACCATCGATCTTGTCTTGCTCGTTTGTGTGACCTATACAAAGAGTTAGCAACACTAGGACTTATTTTCCCTAGTCACACTTACTTTATTCATACTCTTAGTTTGTTGTTTGAATAACGGGTGATGACGTCGAGCCGTTACCAGCTGGGGAGGCAGCTTGCTGATTCCTCTGCGATTTTGCGGGCCGTTTAGTCTCGGGTTTTGGCCCGGGTTGTCGCACCTTCACTCCCCGAATCAACTGATGTAACGGATCAAATTCGATCAATTATAATTGGTCAGAAATAGGAAAATTAATTGGATTCTGTTTTTGTATACTTACGTATTTGCCACATTTGACATCTGAGTAGATGACTATGAAATCACCTTCTTGAAGTCCATTAGTCCTAACAAAATCCCCTGGATTCAAGAAACAATACTGCAACAATAATTAGGAAACCGTCTCGAAATGTTGATTCAAATCATAATTATGATAGGATTTCGAACCTGTGTTTTCGAGGAGATACATCCTACTCTTGTTGTTTGGCCAGAATCTGTAACTCCACGAACAAAGGCACGAAAAAAAACAAGAGAAAATGTTTGATTCAATTCATTTGTTTACTAAATTAGAATGCAACTCACAATTGAAGTTCACTACAAATTCAAGAATACCTATAACGCATGTTCCAAACCCGAGACGTCCCAATGTCTTCCATGGAAATTGCAATGCCATCTCTGGCCTCCAATTCCGGCAGGTGGGTCTCTGCTTCTTTCTGATAATATAAAGATACAACGATACGGAAAAATCAATTTCAACATGCGCATCATCACCACCATCAAATTGATTAAGTAAACGATCTAAATTGCATACCTTTGGCAACACAATCCTTCCAAGATTACCAACATCACTCTGCTTCAGCACTTTCTGCAAAAGGAACCTCAAGTTCTTCTCCGGCTTCCATCCCTAAGAAACACATAAACACACACTAATCAATGATGAATCACCTAATTATTGTAACCAAACACAAATAGCTAAAGCAATCATCAATTCGATCCATATTATCATAATTAGACATATAAAGATAACACACACGAACATATATACACAAATTAAAGAATTATTTCACTAGCATCATATTCTTTTTTTTTTGTTTTTTTGGATAAGCTCGAAAAAATTTATTAGGAAAAAATTAGATCTAAGCAGGGATCTAACTAAAAGCAACCATTATACGAGAGCTCTCAACCAGAGCTGTTAAGCCCGAAACAAAAACAAAATGATGACAAAATCATCCATCAGTGACCCACTTTTCACCTACAATAGCATCATATTCAATTCCCAAATATAATCATACTAACCTGTCTCCGGTCGTTTGAAGAGTTTTGCTTCGATTGAGGGCCAAGCCGATCAAGATTCACCTTCTGGCCATCTGCAGGCATGGGTGCGGCCAAACCCGCCGCACCAGAGAGCCAATGGTACATCCAATTGCCCTGGTTGGTGGTGCAATTATCGGCCCCGTTCCTTGCATGTTGCTGATCCGCCCCCTGGTAGTTGTTCTGGTGGTGGTGGCTCCGGTGATGCGCAAAGAACCGCCGCTGCCGGGCCATCCTCTTCTTCCTGGCTTCCTTGGTAGCCGAAGAGCCCAACCTCACCAGCTTCTCTCCACACATGTGGACATGATTCTGGTCCGGAAACGAGTTGTAGGCTGGCGCTTGTAGTGCAAATTGTGAAGCTGGCCATGCCTGAGCTGGTGCCGCCGCCGGGTACGGATAACACGGCGGAGGCATGGCCGGGTTGTAACTTGGAGGATCTAGAGAGAAGCTGTTTGGTTCTTGTGGGACGGTGTAATTAGGGTTAGGGTTAGGGTTTTGAAACGGGAAGATGTTAGAGGCCTCTTTGGTGCGGCGTTTGTGGAGGTGGTTGCTTTGCACCCACTCAAGAATCAGCTTCAAGAGTTGCTTCATGCCTTCCCTGCCGCCGCCGAGCCGCTTGGCCGCGCACTCGATGGTGGCCTTCTTGATCTTCACCTTCCTGAGGTCGTCGGCGCGGACGATCTCCTTGTTGCTCTTGAGCCACTCCAAGAACACACTCCCGAGATCGTCACCATCTCCCAAATTACTCAACTCGGTGGTGTTAATGTTATCATCATCGTAATTAGTTGGTATCATCATGAACTCTTGACTCTGATGATGGTGTATATACGGGTCGGACCCGAAGTTTTCTCTCGGGTACTGCTGATCTCGATCTTCGTTTTGGTGTAGTTTCAAGTCCGGTACTTGAAAGTCATAGTCTTGTTGGAAGAGCGAGCAAGGATCGAATAACTCGTTGCTGCTCTCCATCAGATCCATGTACTCCAGATTCTCCATCACGTCCATGCAATCCTGATCATCGCGAGACTGGCTCAATTGATCCATCGACGCCGTGGAAGTCAGCGCCGCCGCCTGAGTGGACCCCACATCCACCTGATGATGACCATGATCTTCTTCGGCGTCTGACTTCAAGATGGCCCAAGAAGCCGCCGAGGTCGAGGAAGCCGAGGAGGCGGACGACGAGGCCGGGATCCCGATGGGCTTGACCGGCGCCGGAGCCGACGAGGTGGACGAAGACGACGACATGCAAGGGAACTCCGGGAGCGGGGGGAAGTCTCCGCCGTAGAGCAGCGACTCGTCGACGAGCAAGTCGTCCCCCCCGAGCCAGATCTCTCTGTCTACGGCGGCGGCGGCGGAGAAGTGGTGGTCACTTGCATGCAAATCCTTGATCATGATCGGGGCGTTTAAGGTTGTCTCCCAGGGTGTTTTTGAGGATTCTCTGTTGTCCGCAGATAGGTTTGTAGAGAGAGAAGCACATATGGTTTGTGAGAGCGTACGGATAAGGAAATGAAAAGGCCCCGGTTTAGTTCTCTCTATATAAAATAAAAAGAGCTCAACCAACAAAAACAATCTGAGAGTACAGTACTTTGGTTTTTAAAACATTATTAAAACCCATCATTATCACTAACATTCTCTCACTAGAACATCATTAACATTAACAAATCTCTCATAATATATACAATATACTTTACCTATAATAATAATAATAATAATAAATGATATTTTTTACAAACACATAGGGCACGAGACAAAGTAGAAGATCGGAGAATATTTCCGGCCACCGGACCACCCTACTGGCTTGCTTCATGTGACTTCTTCGAGTTTCTCGAACCACAAATTTGTTGGTGGTGGTTCTGAGAAGCTTCGTTTAATGATAAGTTGAAATAAGGTGGTGATGGAGAGAGAGGAGGAAAACAGGAGATGGTGCCGCTGGTTTGAGGTTCCGGGTTTAGAGCCACGCAGCCATACGTTGTGAGCTGAATGGTCTGTGCAAACGGTGGTTTCAGCCTTTACTGTCACCCAACCCTCACTTTGCTCATCCAAATAACTCTCTCCTTCCCATAAAATATATTTTCACGACCTGTTCAATACTAGAAATTTGAAAGTTTACAGCAAAAAGAAATATATTCGAAGAATGCGTGTCCACGTCGGAGACGATTGGTTAGAAGACGTAATGATCGATTTCTCAACCACGTAAGCGATATACATCGCACGTGATAGGGAAGTCACGAATGAACGTTTAATGAACGATTACTTCAACACGAACCATGTGTACACAGAGGTGAAGTTCCGTCGTCGTTTTAGAATACCGAAAGGTGTGTTCCTCCGAATTGTTCATACATTGGAGAATCACGGTACATATTTCACGACACGGTTGGACGTTGTGGGTAAATTTTCCTTATCCCCTTATCATAAATGTATTGTGGTCATTAGACAGTTGTGTTATGGAATTGCAGCTGGTGGATTGGACGAGTACTTGAAGATAGGTGAAACCATGTCTTTGGAATGTTTGAGAAACTTTTGCAGTGGAATCATTAAAGTCTTCGGTCCTACGTATCAGCGTAAACCTACACGGATTGATATAGACTACATTTTGGCGGTTAATGAAGCGCGAGGATTCCCGGGTATGCTTGGCAGTGTTGGCTGCATGCACTGGGAGTGGAAAAATTGCCCAACGGCACTGCGAGGCTCGCATTCAAGGTAGGACCACGGGAATCGACCAACCGTTGTTCTCGAGGCGGTTGCAACTCGTGACTTATGGATTTGGCACTCGTTCTTTGGCATGGTGGGATCAAACAACGATTTAACAGTGCTCAATAATTCCAGACTGTTCGCGGACGTTATTAATGGTTGGAAACCACCAGTTGAATATACGATAAATGGTAACCACTAGACACTCCCGTATTATCTTACCGATGACATTTACCTTTTATGGCCAGTTTTTGTGAAAACAATTCCATTAGCTCAACGACCGAAACAGAATAAGTTTGCTGAAGTTCAAGAGGCATGCAGGAAGGATGTGGAACGAGCATTCAGTGAACTCTAAGGATGGTTTCACATGGTCACTCGACCGAGTCGCTTGTCGATGCCCCGGGACCTTGGCTTGGTGATGAATGCATGTGTTATCATGCACAATATGATAGTCGATGCAGAACGTCATACATACGACGACTACATTGACCTAACAGATGAGGGTGGGCCAAGTGAACCAAATTTTGCACGAGGAGGCTTCGTCCCTTCCCAGTTCATACTTGGAAACACTCAGAGGATGCAAGATGAACGTATACATTATCAATTAAAGGACCACCTCGTCGAACATATTTGGAATAAATTTGGAGATGCTTAGTTTATCGTTTCGTAGTTTAAATTTCGATCGGTCATCTTGTGCTAGTCCTTTTGATTTCATTTTAATTTAATGCAATTATGTTTAATTTAATTCTTATTTTAAGAATATTTTATTCACACCTTTGGCGGCTCTCCGCCGGTAAAAAGTCTTTCATTGCACAATGTCGACGTTTCTCGCCAACGGTGAGTTGGCGGAGAGACAAGAAATTATTATTTTAATACTTACCGTCAGCAGCTTTCCGTTAGTGCCGAGAGTGAACGTTGGGATGCTCTTATTGTATTAACGTCTATCAATTTTTAGAGCATCCACAGTCATCTCGCCGACTGCCGGCGAGATGGCGCCGGCGAGATGATATGAAAATTTGTTTTTTATTCATCTCGCCGGCTCACCGCCAGCGAGTTCTGCAGTGGGCTGGCGGGGAGGCGCCGGCGAGATGAATAAAAAACAATTTTTTTAATGTGTTTTTCTAAAATAGATTTTAAATGGAAAACAACAAATATTGATAACTTAGATAAAAAGATAAAAAGAAACTAACACCAAGGAAACTAACACCGAATAAAGGAAACGAACACATAATAATGAAAACTAACATCTCGATCACAAAAGACCCCGGTGGATGAACTATGCGTCTCCAAATTTAGTCCAGAGATGTTCGACAAGATCGTCCTTCAAACGGGAATGCATACGTTCATTTTGCATTTTCTGAGTATTTCCAAGTATGACATTGGTCGGGACGAAGCCTCCTCGTGCAATGGGTGGATGATGTGGACTACCTTCTTCTGTTTGTTCACGATACTCGTCGTATGTATGACGTTCAGCCTCAACTATCATATTGTGCAGTATAATGCACGCATTCATTACCAAACCGATTGACTTGGGAGCCCACAACCGGCTCGGTTGTTTGATAATGTGAAACCGAGCTTGTAGTACGCCGAAAGCTCGTTCCACATCCTTCCTGCACGCTTCTTGGACTTCAGCATACTTCTTCTGTTTCGGCGTTGACGGTAATGGAATTGTTTTTACGAACACCGGCCACGAAGGGTAAATACCGTCAGCAAGATAATAAGGAAGTGTGTAGTTGTTACCATTTATCGTGTAAACAACCGGTGGTTGCCAACCGTTGATAACGTCCGCGAACAACTTCGAATGGTTCAGAACCGTCAAATCGTTGTTCGACCCCGCCATGCCGAAGAAAGAGTGCCAAATCCATAAGTCACGAGTTGCAACCGCCTCAAGTACAACGGTTGGTCGATTACCGTGGTCCCTTCGGGAATGTGCTCCTCGAAGGGCCTTTGGGCAGTTCTTCCACTCCCAGTGCATGCAGTCAACACTTCCAAGCATGCCCGGGAATCCGCGCGCTTCATTAACCGTCAAAATGTGGTCCATATCAGCTTGTGTAGGCTTCCGCCGGTATGTACCACCAAAGACTTATTCAGCGCGCTGCAAAATGTGCGCAAACATTCCAAATCCTTTGTTTCCCCTATCTTCACATACTCGTCCAACGCATCAGCTGCAATACCGTAACATAATTGCCTAATGGCGGTAGTACATTTCTGATAAAGAGATAATGAAACTTGACCCAATGCATCAAACCTTTCCTTGAAGTAATCGTCGTGCTGCTCCAATGCATTAACGATACGGAGGAACACCGACTTTGGCATTCTAAACCGACGTCGAAACTGTACCTCGGTGTACACAGGGTTGGTGTTGAAGTAGTCATTCATTAACCGTTCGTTTGCGGCTTCCCGTTCACGTCGAATGTATGTGCGCTTCTTTGGTGGAGAATCCACCAAAGCGTCGTCCAACATCTCATCGGTTGACAGACAGTCGTCGAGCATGTCATTCAACATAGAATCGAGTTCCATGTCCTCAGGATCGAATTCCATGATGACGGACAAAGAATGATGAGTGTCGGGACGATAGTGTATGAGAAGGATGAAAAGTAGAGAGTGTGTGCATTTTTAGTTTGTGAGGGTGGATTTATATAAGGTTTTAGGTTAGGTTTATCATAAATGTTGTAGTTATGGTGATCGACGATCAGGGTTATTCGATTGGACGTACAAATATTTGTGGGATAATATAGGTGGGGTTTTAATTTTCAAAACAAATAGCATTGAAACCTGCATTTTTAATTGGACAAATATTATTTTTTTAAGATCCTCATCTCATCTCGTCGGCGTGAGCTGCTAGCGAGAAGCACGTAGCCAGCAGCCCTCGCCAGCGACCTCCTCGACTGCTCCCCGCCAGTTCCTCGTCGGCGACTTCTCCTCGCCAAAAGCTTATCGCCTACGACTGTGGGTGCTCTTAGCCCCTTAGTTTAAATGACGGAATAACTAGGCAAACGAGCATTGAAAGATTAAAAAGAGGATGGACAATTGAGTTAGAGAGGGCCCACCGAGAGAGATAATAGTGGCGCGGGCGTGACAAGACGCAAGGAAATGTCAACACGTGTCGAGACCCTTGCATGCAAGAATTTTTCAACCTGCCTGCTTCACCCAGCCAGCTTTCACGCTTGTCTTGCTCCCTATGCTACGGTTTGCTCGATACCTTCCTCTATTTATTTCTCAAATATAGCCTCTTTTTGAGATTTTACAAAATATTAATAGGTCATTGCAAATTATGTGTTCAGAGAGACAAATTGCCATAATTCATTTTCAAAAGTTTTGTGCGAATGTTACAAATTTTGAACTAAAAATATATTAATTGGTAAATATATTTTAAAAACCAAGTATCATATATTTATTTTAATATATATATATATATATATATATTGAACGAGTAGAACTAAAATATTTGGTAGTTTTTGTGGGGCGAAAGTTACTAATTTTATTAATTTTAAAAAAGGTTGGTATAAAGAGAGGGACGCCCAAAAGGTCCATGTCTACAAACTCTATGACAAATTCTCGGTGTCACGCCAGACTTCAAAATTAAACTGTACAAAATTTAAAAGTCGATATTGTCGAGAGTCGCTCAAAATAATGTCTAAACACTACTTGATCCTATGGGGGAGACTCTTCTCATCGTGAGGAGTGCGATCGTACTTGAACCCAACAGTATCAAGGGGATGACAGGTTTTAGTCAAGATCCCCTCTCGGTATGGTTCCTGCACTCCGGGTTGTCTATCATTCCTCCTGGCGAGACTGCTTACCAGCCCTCGCTTGATTTTCACAGGGTTCTCCAACTGACCCCATCTTCATCCTTAGAGCCCTAGGTGAGGTAACCCCTGAGTTGGCAGCAGACTCATTTGATGAGGGTTGCCCGATCTCTCAAGTTCTCCAGCTTAGATCTTTGACCTTGTCCACTATACCTCGTGGGTTAGGTACGGTGTTTGGGGTTACAATTGGCCCTCTTCCTCGAGGTACGGTGTTCTTAGGTACCGTGTTCGGGGTCAACGCCGCAAACCCCGGTGGGATGACTGATGACTCCTTTCCCAATTTGTAGCGTAGTTCTTTCCCCAGTGGTCTGCCTTGAACTCCAACAACGAGGCGTCAAAACAAGGGATTCCAAGCATCTCCCAGACGTAGTATTGAACCATATGATTGATCGTCCCATAGTTGAAACAGAACATGGACAACTTATTCTACGTTAGGGAGACTCGGACCCCATATCCTGAAACTGCAGGAGAAGATATTGGTATAAGGGGCGCTCTAGAGGATGCCAAAAGCGGACCTTGACCACCCCTCCTCAACTAAGACCCCACTTTTCATGAGGAACGTCCACACAAACTCCCTGAGCAACTCCAATTGTCTCCCTAGTCATTTTGTCCGTACCAATGGCAGTAAACCTTTGGCATGGACTCAAAGTTGTAGATGATCCAAACTGGGAGGATCTCGGGCCATTGGGTCGATGTCCCCAAGTAGTAATGGGTCACCATTAAAGCACTAGGACTCGTTTCCACGAACTCATGCCCAAGCCTCCTAAGACTCAAAGTAGAACGTGAATACGCCCAGTTCAACATACTTGACAATCAAACTCGTCGTTGAGTGACCTCATGCCTTCGTAATGATCCTAAGCATGACGTCCTTCAGGGGAGGCATTGAGGTTAGCAATTTCCTTAGCATGCCAAAGCTTTGGCGAGCCAACATAGTCGGGTCTACCTGTTTGAATGAGACTAGTGCCTCTATGTCGTCCTCTTCCTCAAGAGAAAAGATGGAGAGGCTCTCATGCAGGCTATCCATGGCTGAACTCAACAAGCGCAGGGGCACCAGGACGGATGGGGTAGGCGAGTTAGCAGGGACCAGAGAGGCATCCTTTGTGCGGGTCACCGTGCCCTTTCCCGATAGTATTAGGGCCATCAGAGAAGCTACAAGGGAAGGGAGCGGGATCAGAACGTACAGTGATGTCCATTCCCCACCCCATAGAGACTTATGACTGTCTCGGGGACGTGGGTTAATAATCGACTTAGGGTTACTTGGAATGAAAGTTAGGTCTAGGGTTTTCAGCGATCTCCCCCGCTTTGGTTTGATGAAGGTAGGGTCGGTGTACTGAGGCCTAGGGAGAAACACCATTATTGTAGTGGTGCTGATCGGTGGAGGGAGCGGTGGATATGGGGTGATATCGGATTGAGAGACTTTGGGTTTTCTTTTGTGTCGTGCCTTAAGAAGGTTGATAACCTCGTGTGATAAACACGACAATGATATAGTCAGGCCATCACTCAAGGGTGGTGTAGAGAACACCATTGTTGGTACTGGTGGCGATGGGACAACAACGGTGGCTGATGGTGTTGTGGTTGCAGAGGGAGAAGATATCGTACGCTAGTCTAAGGTTTCCTCAAGAGAGGCACACGACACGCGTGAGAAAAATAGAGAATATTTGGTGGTTAAAAAATTATGATATTTTTCTTTTTCGTAAGCATATGATATATGGATATGCTTATTTATATTTCTTAAAAGTCTGATTGATTTTTTCCCTTACGTCTCATTGAAGGATGCATGTTAATGCATATAAAATTATGTCGGATAATTTAATGAGTTTTTTTGGAATAATTGTGCAATTTTGTTTTACTTTGATAATTCAAAAGTGATCATACAAAATAGTGAAAAAAATTAGAAACTACTGAGGAGGGCTAAGCATAGTTCTGGTGACAATCGAAATGTTGGTCTTATAAGAAGATACCCGGTTATCCTTGGTGACAATGTAGGGCTGGTTTTCTATCATAAGGTTTAGCCGGCATCCCCCATTTATTTGAACATGTGATCCAACATATTAGGATAAGCACAAAACACAAGAACAAGGATCTAAATACCCGTCCAGGTGGTTGTTTTGTCTTCCGAGGTGGTGACCATAATC
Source organism: Erodium maritimum (assembly GCA_963921825.1). Classification (NCBI taxonomy): domain Eukaryota; kingdom Viridiplantae; phylum Streptophyta; class Magnoliopsida; order Geraniales; family Geraniaceae; genus Erodium; species Erodium maritimum. Next base: position 9,701,658 of record OY997595.1, read on the forward strand.
GTTCCCGGTAGCATGACCCCATCTGATCGGAGCTAACCCAGACTGGGTGACCGGGAAGAATTGTCCGTATTTGGGACCAATGAGTTTCTTTCCCCCATTGGGCCCCATCTCCCGAGGGTCAGGGTCCACGACGATCTTAGGCTTCCCTATGAGTACGATCAGAGGAGAACCGACATCCATCATCTCCGGAGAGGCCCTGCCCGACGAGGCCGTGGTACTTCCTGCCAGAGCATATTTGATTTTCTCTTGTTCCGACGAGATTGTTTCCGTATGGGGTGGACGGCGAACGGATGAACAGAAGTAGAAAGAGGGGGCAACCGGCGAATAGGGTCATATCCAGAAGAGAGGCGTGGGGGCGACAATGGTCAAGGTTGCATGCGACAGACTCAGATGATGGCGGGGGAAGATAAGGTCGATGAAGGGTTGCGGAGTCTTTCGACCGACCAAAGGGGGAGAAATTTACAGAGAGATGAGGAGGCAGATGATATCTCTTTCTAAGGGAGGCCAACGACGTGGAGGAGACCATAGTGGTTTGGGGGGAAAACAAGGAAGACGATGAATTTAGGTAGGGCTTGCGAGGATGATGTGAGGAGGGTTGGGTAAGGTAGGGCACCAGTTATACGAGGCAGATAACATAACCGAGAAGAGGAGGAAAGCATCTGGAAAAGAAGGAGGGACGACTGGGAAGAGGGAGAGAACGACCGACTTACCGGGCACACCTTCATCGGACGGTGGTGACGGCTCCTAGGCGAGGAGGACGAAACTTATGTTTTAGGGTTTCAGACGAGAAAAAAGAAACCTGAATTCCGGCTTTTTACGATAAGTTTCAGCCGAAGAAAAGAAGTTGCGGTTGAAGGAGATGGAAAGAAACGGCTGGAAGGAGGAACCAGGGAAAACGCTAGTTCGGTTCGACGTTAGAGCATGAACAACATAAAGGCCCTTGGTGAGGCCCTGGGTCTGAGGCCCTTGTGCTGACTGGACAAAAGTGAGGCCCCGGGGCTGCAGAATAGTGGGTGTTTTGCAATGGAGAGGACCTCTGAGGCGCTAGGGCTGAGGTCTTGTGCTGACTGGATTATTAATTGATATTTTTCCGTTTTATTTAATTCTTTATCAAAAACCGTTTAAATTGTTTATAATTTAAACAATTGTGGAAAATAATAATCAATGACAATAATTAATTAATAAATAAATTTATCACGAATAAAAATTAACTTTTAATTTTATTCAACCCCTTTTAAAAAAATTACGTTACATAAATATTAAGTTTGCACTTACATGAGCTCGACCCCGGTTGCGAGTATGGGGAGAAAGCGGAGTTGTCCCGATGGTCGGCTAGAATGTCTTGCAAATTCTGTGCCAGTTCGTCGGCGCTAAATCCGACTTCGTCACCAGCGGACTGTGCACGGGACCCTGCGTCGCCCGACATTTTTCACGAGAATAATTGAAATGAGAGAGGAGAATGTGGGAATGGGAGAGTGAAGTTGGAGAGTAAAAGTGGAGAATGGTGTGGAAAAAATGAGGAGGGTTGGGGAGGCCACGTGTCGGCACGGGAGAAGGCCACGCGAGACAGAGGAGCGAGGAGCGGAAGCGCGCGCCCGACCAGCAATCGAGGGGCGAGGAGCAAGGAGCGATCCGAGGGCCGCGTGTTTCAGGGCCACGGGCCGCATTTTTTCCAACCCACAACGGAACGGACCGCGGTCTGCGGACCGAGCGCGGGCAGGTCGGGGGCGAGGGCCGGCCCGTTGTGCATTCTCTTACTGTCTCCGTTTAACTTTGGTCAACGACATACACACATACTGTTTATGGGATTCATAATTGCGCCTGAATGGGCCTCATAGTATTGGGCTTGCAGTTCTGAGCTTGGGTATTTTGCTTTGATGTATATCTTGTGTGCAAGTACAGATCAATAGTTCCGTGTGCTTTTCAAGCCCAAACACGACGGTCTCAGGTAGGGGTGGGTAAAATTATCGACAAGTACAGAGACGAAGAGAGAAGCTTGATCTCAAAGACATTCCAAACCCTCGTCTTCATCTCTTCTCTTTCAGAGATTCTGATTATCGGACTGTGAAATCATGGGGCAGGGAACTCCCGGAGGTATGGGCCGTCAAGGAATGCCCGGCGATCGGAAGCCGGATGGTGGCGACAAGAAGGAGAAGAAGTTCGAGCCGCCGCCGGCACCTTCCCGTGTGGGCCGGAAGCAGAGGAAGCAGAAGGGTCCCGAGGCTGCGGCGAGGCTTCCAACGGTGACGCCGCACAGCAAGTGCAAGCTGAGGCTGCTTAAGCTGGAGCGCATCAAGGACTATCTGCTCATGGAGGAAGAGTTCGTCGCCAACCAGGAGAGGCTCAAGCCCCAGGAGGAGAAGGCCGAGGAGGATAGATCTAAGGTCGATGACCTGAGAGGAACGCCCATGAGCGTCGGCAACTTGGAGGAGTTGATCGATGAGAACCACGCAATCGTTTCGTCCTCGGTTGGGCCCGAGTACTATGTCGGTATCTTATCATTTGTTGATAAAGATCAGCTGGAACCAGGGTGCGCCATCTTGATGCACAATAAGGTATGGGATTTTTAGGGTTTCTCAATTTGACCCCGTGACCCTAAAATTGTAGGGTTTTTTTTTTCTGGGATTGGTCTTAGGTTGCCTTGGAATTCCTTATGCTTGTTTGTAGCTCATGTAGGGTATGGTTATAGTGTAAATTGAGAGACCATTTTGGGGAATTATTGTTGAAGTTTGGGCTAGGTGGTGATTTTGAAACAGTATTTTCTAGTTCAAAGTCCCACTTTCCCGAGTTTAGGGATAAGTAACTTGTCTTAGACTGTTGTCTGATTAAAATCAGGAACATAGTTAGTTCTGTTTGCTGAGAATAATTTAGATTAAGGATGCTGGAATGTAGAGGAACTTTTGGTTTTGTAATATGTAAGTAGCTGCTAAGAATTAAATTACTTTGTTTGGGTAGTTCAAAGGGGATCTTGATACTGCAGGTTTCAGAAAATTTACAAGCATCTCTATGCTGAAAATTTTCATTGCGCTATTTCATGGGTGGTGTGCATTAAAGGAGTTCCAATTTTTTTAGTGTCAGTAGTCTTACCCAAAGAATTCTCTTTGCTATGTGTGAGAAATATTAAATGTTAAATATTATCGTATGTCCAACAGGTTGAAAAACCTATTTTTATCAGTTTGCTTGTACAAAGTTTTTCTAGGAATAGTCTGTTGGAAGGGTATCTAGCGGAAACACAAAGATATGAATCTAAATGTAAATTAAGTTATGCTACACAGTATGCACTTGGTGTATTTCTTTCCTTCTTCTTTTTTGTGTATATCCTCAGTGAAGAAGTTAGAAGGTTTTCATGTTCTTTATGGCCTTCTTTCAGGTTCTCTCTGTCGTTGGGCTTCTTCAAGATGAAGTCGATCCTATGGTCTCAGTAATGAAGGTTGAGAAGGCTCCACTTGAATCATATGCTGACATTGGTGGTTTAGATGCCCAGATACAGGAAATTAAAGAAGCTGTTGAGCTCCCTCTAACACATCCCGAACTATATGAAGACATAGGTATCAAGCCTCCAAAGGGGGTCATATTGTATGGAGAGCCTGGAACTGGGAAGACCTTACTTGCCAAGGTATGGGTTAACATATTGCTGTTTTATTAATGGACAGCTGATTTTGGTATGGGACTTTGATGCCATATCTTTAACTTATGCCATGTGTCGGGTTAGTCATTTTTGCTGTATTAAATTTTTTTATCTAGTTCCTTTCTTAGTTTTGTTCATCATATAGGTTGATAGCTCAAAAGTTTTGATCGTACGATTTTGAAACAATCATGAGGGGTTCTATCGTTTTGCTTGCAAAGTATTGTAGCTGAGCTTTTTAGTTATTTGCATTCAGAAACCATATGTTTTTTCTCGTCATGATATAGTTCTTGTTTTTGTTCTTCCAGGCAGTGGCAAATTCTACCTCAGCAACTTTCTTACGAGTTGTTGGTAGTGAATTAATTCAAAAGTATTTGGGAGACGGTCCAAAACTAGTGAGGGAGCTTTTCAGAGTCGCTGATGATCTCTCACCATCGATCGTCTTTATTGATGAAATTGATGCAGTTGGTACCAAGAGGTGAGTGAATGATAGTTAATGGTGGAGATTGCACTGTATTAGGTTTGTGTGTATGACTAAACATGTCTTGCAGGTATGATGCTCACTCAGGTGGTGAACGTGAAATACAAAGGACCATGTTGGAATTGCTGAATCAGCTAGACGGTTTTGATTCAAGAGGAGATGTCAAAGTTATTCTTGCAACAAACAGAATTGAAAGTCTCGACCCAGCTTTGCTTCGGCCAGGACGAATAGACAGGAAAATTGAATTTCCTCTTCCTGATATCAAAACAAGGAGGCGCATTTTTCAGGTATGATTTGGCAAGATATCATGTCTACCAATTAGTTTTTTTTGTTATATGGGTTTGGAATCTTTAGATGTTTGATTCATAAGTAACTTCTCTTGGGATTCCAGATACACACATCTAGGATGACATTGGCTGATGATGTGAATCTTGAGGAGTTTGTAATGACTAAGGATGAGTTCTCGGGAGCTGATATCAAGGCCATCTGTACTGAAGCCGGCCTGCTTGCTTTAAGAGAGCGAAGGATGAAGGTCAGTATGTCAGTTGGACTATCTGCATTTTCTCAACCCATCTGCCTTTTGACATCACGCTGATCATGATGCAAATTGAACTATCCGTGTTCTCGAATCATTAGCCATGTATTCATTGCTGAATTTGTAGGTTACACATGCTGACTTTAAGAAGGCGAAAGAGAAGGTGATGTACAAGAAGAAAGAAGGGGTGCCAGAGGGGCTTTACATGTGAGAAAATCCATTAGAAGTTAACTCAAATTTCTGCTTATTGTACTTCATGCAGTTCGGAAAACATTAATTTCCAGTTTCCATTAAATCACTTCATGCAGTTCAGAAAATATTAATTTCCAGTTTATGTTAAATTAGACTGGAAGATCATGGTTTTCTTATCAACTATATTTTTTAGTTATGTTTGTCCAAACATTGGTTTGTGATGACACATGTGAGCAAATTGGTATCCATTTGAGGAAGTCTCTTCCACTCTTTTGGCAAAATTAGCTTGTAATAATCAGGAGAGAAGATGAAAGAATTTATGATAAATGAAGTGGTAGCGATCATAAGGTGGTTCTGTTCAGTGTCTCTTCCACTCATGCTTTCATTTTGAAATGCTTTCTCGAGAGATTATTCCCACTAATGAAGGGCATATTTCGAAATAGGGTTTGTAATCCAATTATGGTATTCACTAGTGGGTCATGGAGATCTAATTTTTTATCCACTACAAGTCAGGCGGAAATGACACCTCAGTAAAACTTCTTGAATATTTGAGGTGAGAATTACACTATAACCAACTTTCTATTCACTCCTCTCGTGGAAGAAACAACAAGACTAGGACTGATCAAGTTCAATTTTGTTGTTGCTGTTGAAGGATGGTCGTATTACAATATTTCTACACATTGTTCTATGGCTTGTTCTTATGTTACAATTCCAGACTTCTTTTTACAAACTATCAAAACTCGTAAAAGATTCCTCCTTAGAGCATCAATAGCTAGAGAGAGAAGCTATGTGACTCTCTCTCTAGAAACCCTTTCCCCCATTCTTGCCGCCCTCGTCACCCTCCCTCTTCGCCGGCTTTGGCCTTGGTCGTCGCCGGCGAAGCCCCTCTCTCTAAGCCCCCCTTTTCCCCTCCACCCCTCTCCTCCTTTTCTCTCCCCTGGCCGTCTCTCCGGTTTCTGCTCTCCGACGCCTTTGCCCCGCCTCCTCCTCACATCTACCCTCCAGATTTTCTCCCTGGCGTCTCTACGGTGAGTCCGCCTCCTCCTCCTGCTGGGCCGCGGCTTTTTCTCTCTCCTGGTAGCTTGTTGCTCCTTTCGGTTTGCTCTTGGCCCTCTGGTTTCCGCGTCGCCTCTCTTTGCTGCTCGTCGGCGTGTGGGTCTCTTTCCTGGGCTGCTCCTGCTCCTCCCTGCCGCCGCCCATGTTTGTGCCGCCTTCCCGGGGTCCGATGGTTCTTCTCCCCGCCCCTTACGTTGTTGTTGGCGTGGTTGTGGTCGGGGGCTCGTCTCTCCTTTTGGGTATTGACCCAGACGAGTTCCTCTGGCCTTCTTGGCCTCTCTTTTCCAGAAGACTCGGGCTGGTCGGTCTCGGCTCTAGGCGGTTCCTCCTTTATTGCTGTTTGTTGCGGTGCTGGCCGCCGGCGACCCTCTCCCTCTGGAACTCCGTCCTCCGGCCTTCTCGGTGTCGCCGTCTCGCTACTTCCGTCGTTCATGTTTCCTTCGTCGTGCTGCTCTGGCCGCCTTGCTCGTCCTCCGGCTTCACTGATGTTTCTCCTCGTCTCTCCTAGGGGCTGTGTCGTGCTGGTGGTCGAGGGCTCGCCGCCGGTTTTGGGTGTTGGCCACGGCGTGTCTCTCATCCCTTTGGGCTTCTCTTATGCGGGTTGTGGTTCGTGTGAGCATGTCTTCGCGGTCCTGAGGGTTCTTCCTCATCGCCGTCTCTTGCGGTGTTGGCTGCCGGCTGTCCGGGAAGTCTCGTTCATCTTCCGGCGCTGGTCTCTGGTTCGGTGCGTGTGCGTGTCGTTGCGTCCCAAGGTGCCGCTTCGAGTCTCGTGCGTTGCGATTGCCCTTCCCAACGCTCTTTGGGTCTCCTTAGCTTTTCGTTCTTCTTGGGCCTTGGGCCCTTTCTGTATCCAATCTCGCATTCGGGCCTTCAATAAAAACCGTTTTTTTTAGCTGATAAAAAAAATCGTAAAAGATGATAGAAAATGTGAACATCGGTTATGTGCAATGCGCATGATCCATATTTTTCTAAAATACCATAGCTACCCCATTTGCAAGTTAAACCATAAAATACTCAAAACAATTGCTCCCCCTTTTTCATCATCCCTTCTCTGCAAATTCACAGCCACCAGCTCCATCTCCATCAGCCACAAAAAGAAGACATGCACTAGTTTTGTTATTTTTTAAAAATGAAAATTAAAGGAGAATGTGTGCTAGAGTTATGACCTGCAAAACCACTTTTGTCTATCGGTATGATTTGATGTTACCATTGACAGCGAACTTAATATCTCGCATGGTCATTAACAGATGCTGACAGTTAAAACAGATTTTGATAGTTTCTAATAGTCTCCAATAGACAATTGTTATGATTTCAACAAAAAATACTTGTCCAGAGATATAACCTACGAAACTTCCTTTATCTACCATTATGTCCTTGAGTGGTTCAAGAATGCGGGAGGTAATTAGGTAAACTTTAACAAAACCTAAGCAAACCAGATATTTCTTATTTCCATACAAGAGGAATATAGAAACAGAAAATATAAATTACAATAACCTCATTCTCATCATAATTCGTAAAGTGGTACAATAATAAAGCTCATTCTCTTCCCTCTACACTCCAAGCAAACCAGACAAGTTAAAAAAAAAACAAAAAAAAGGCACTCTTGAAATGTATTCACACAAATATACAAAATACACAACAATGAATGTAAAGGCCAAAAACGAATGCATCTCATCAGCCATCCCAAACCCGAGGAGGAACAAGCTAAATATAGTTATTGGCTGGTATCTATTGCAGTGCCCGTCCTCGCCTGTGAGATACGGTTAGCATAAATAGTTACCAGTCTTAGCTGTGTGCTGTTTAACCCCTCCAAGTATGGCAAAAATGCTTTTCCGAGCATGATGTAGATATCCACCAGACAGAACACAACGCTCTGCCATCCATTTTAATCCATTAGCAAATAGCAATGCAACAGAAAAGTTGTAAAATTCTAAAGATCAAACACAAGTGGATGAAAAGGAAGTTGCAAGAGTTCAAATTCACAAATTCAAAGAGGTTTAAGAGAGATTGAACATTGTCTAGTTGTATTCGTCAATATGGTTGTCTTGGTGGTGGAAAGGCTACGAGGTTCGCCAAATTAACAATAATTTTTGGGCAGATGCATTACTTTCAATAGAAGTAATGTTGAGAAAATTGCAATGAAGGATATGAAGTTTACCTTGCGAACATCTGCACTCTGGTTTCCAAATGCTTCGAAGAGAGCAGGCAAGAATGAGGGCAACTGAGCCATCAATTCATCCTGTGATAGCCGGCCCACAAGCTGAAACACAAATATTATATATAAATGAGAATTATTGCAAAGTATGTTCATTGCCCAAAATAGTATCTTACAGATTGTTTTTGCAATAAAAATATCATCTCACGATCTCATCCTCTTTAATTTAATGTTTGTATTGATGATGATAAAAAAGGATGAACAACTTTGTTTAAGAAATATACCTTTGTCAAACAATTTATGCAAGTACCAAGGGTTTTCTCCTCCTCAGTTACCAATAGAGGAACAATAACCTGTTACACAAATGTTCCGGGAAGCATCTTTAGCAATAACAAAACAAAAGAAACAAAACTAAAACATTTCTTTTTAAAAAGTGAGAGATTAATCTGGAACCACATACACTTAGACATCTGAATGGATCGTACTGTGACAGCACAATAGTCAAGCACTGCTCTGCTTCGCTTGAAACCTGAATTTGTAACAAAACACATTTGGGATATGGTACATAAGGCATAAATACAGTTGGAAAAACAAAATCAAATAGGATTACCTGGGGAACATCTTTTGTGACATGGAGCAGCTTCTCAATTACAATCTCAATAGACTCTTCCATGGCATCTTTCTGGAGCATGACAAGATAGAATAAAGTCCATTAACAAAGCATTGAAAATAACCGAAAAATAGAACGCACACACATCAATAATAACACAAGAAACGCATCATTTTAGATACTGATGCAAAAGAAATATAGCAGACCTGATTTTTAAGCATTTCCATGATCAATGTAAGTGCAAGTTCCCGGATTGAAGAGTCAGAGTCATCCAATACCTCAAGTACGATTGTCAGAATCTGATTGAAGTACTGCATATATTTTAACATAACTATTATAATTTATACATTAGAAGTCTTAAAATAAATAAAACAGAAGACATAATCTGACAAAAATGCTTCTATATTACTATTACACAAAGAAAGAAGTGTCATGTGAACATTGCATCAACCTTAGTCAAATAATAACCGAAAAAAAGCCAGAATTAAAGGAGCACATTGCAATGGCCAAACATTCATATATGCATAATGCATGTCAAGAGAGAATTATATCAATGATATACAAGCAGATAAATTATTGTTCATACCTTGGTCCAAATAGAGTGATCGTTAGCCACAGATGTATCAACTAATTGTTGAAGTGCACTGCACTTGGTAGAAGAGGGGCTTGCATCATTCCCATTAGAAATCTACAAACATATGAAGGAAATGTCATCAACTTTAATGTCATATCAAAATTCTTGTTTTCATTACAAAGAACAACTAGAAAAATAACAGTTTGTTGAAGTCAAAGCACTAACCATGTGGAGAATTTGAGGGATACTAAGCACAGAATCAGACACAGGGTTAATCTTTATAGATGTAGGCTTCAAATGATCAAGGTCCAAGTCAGGTGAAACTCCATTATCATGTGCAATGCCTTCTGCATCAGACCCATGGTAAGAGTTCATCAAACCATTTGTTTCTAAATGTGAAGTTGACAAACCCTCATAGTTTACACTACTGTCCAAATTTTCGTGCCGGCTAGACAAGGATGCCTCATTTTGACCTGTGGAATTGACAATCATGTATGAGAAATCCTTGCTTCTGGAGCTTAGAGCATCAGTTTTAGGTCCAGTCTCAAAATTCGGATAGTAGCTTTCCCGACTTTCATCAGATACTGCTCGACCAACATTTCCAGTCATTATGCTTGGTTCCTGGGTAGAGCTCCATTTCCTGCCACTATCATTATCCATGGAACCACCAGAATATCTACCAAAGAAATTACTTCTCTTTGGCATCCCAATGTATCCTTCCTCAGAAGATGCTCCAACAACATCAGATGGATCAAAAGAGGACTTGATACGCTGTCGCTCTTTCTTACTCTGCAAAAAGTTCATAAGGTCCACTTCTATGCGAGGAGTATACTGTTTAAGGGCTCGTCTCAATGAATTCTGTTCTTCAACAGATAAACTAAGAATAAAGTTCAGGACTGCTGTTGAATCAAAATGAGAGAAAACAGATATTATGCAGGTAATTGCTGCTTCCTTGAGCTTGGTATTTTTATTGTACACCAAAGGTTTCAACTTCGCAAGCCATAGCTTCAAGATTCCACTATTACCAGAGCCTTCGGAACTCATTGCATGCTTATTAAACGAACTGACAGCATACTCAATCACCGCCAATTTAGCCTTTGGGGATCGTTGTTCATCCAGTGACCTGAGTAAAGCAGGTAGAAGAGTATCTACACTATAAGTTTTACTGACAATTTCCAAAGTTGCTGAGCAAGGTTGCCTCACTAACTCTTTTGGGTCAATTAATCGGGAGAAAACATGAGGTAAGATCCTTTCCATATAACTTTCAAAGGGTTTTCGGCAAGACGGAATGATGTCTGCCAGTGTAGAAAGAGCTGCCTGTGCAACTTTATGATGAGGATCATCCAAGTGCTGGAAAAATAACTTCATTACCTTCTCAAAATTCTGAATTACTTCTTGAATACCTTTTGGGCCCTGCTGGGGCAATGAGCGAAGATAATTGAAAGCAGCAACCCTTGCAGACCAATCAGAACTAGAATTCAGCCCCTCACTAAGAGCTTCATTTAGAGAAGCTGGACCCTCAACACAGCTCGACATCTCCCCAAGAGACAGCTGGCTGTCATCAAAACTCCTCCTCCTGCTAGCAGACATCCGACCAGCTGCATGCTTTTTCAAAAGTGGCTTCTGGAAATTTGGAACATAACTATTATGTGAGTCCCTCGAATTCCCATCCTTATAAGGCATGTCTGAGTACTGCCTATCAGCATGTGAGTTCATAAAGCGCCTAGGGTCTTTAGTATCAATAGTTTCTTCGGAAGACCTTTTAGTAGCATAAGATGAGTATGTGGACGAAGGATCTGTCGCAGCATTATTGCGAAGGGATAATCTACTAGAATCTTTTGAAGCCTGAATTTGAGTGATAATGTCAGACAAAACCAACCCACCGTTACGGCTACTACCTTTATTGGTATTCAAGGTAGTTGCTTCTAACATTTGTGAGTTTTTAAAATGAGTTGACGCTGGTACAGCAGCAGGGAATGGTGGATCACGAGATGATGGAGGGTCGACTCCTGCACTAGGGGTAAAAAAGAGACAAATTTAGCTGCTCACACAAGGTTCAAACTATAATCCAACAACTCACATTGATTCATCACAGCTCCACCGTTTTAAGATTTCATAACATATGAAATAAACATTAAATAAATCATACAATACCTAGATCCAAACTAGATGAACGGAGAGACGACGGATTCTGTTTATTAGATATATCCAAACCCCTTAGCATGCTTTCAATTGCAGTGACTTTCTGCTTGCTGGCGTGTAACACGCTTTCCAGACTGCGCTCAGTTGTGCCTTTCCCAAGCGTCTTTGATTGTGACAGATGGAGTCCGGAGGATAGAGAAGTCCCCGAGGATAAGGTTGAACTTCTGTCCATCGCAACAATGGCCGAAGTCCCATATCCAGGTAGACCTGAATGCGCAGATACGCCCGGCGAATGTTGTGCACTTCTATCACGGACTGAAGGCGAGGCATGTCGCCTATGCAAACCTCCATCTTCTTCATTTATTATCTGTGCAGAAAGTTACCATTTAAGTCCATAATCTTACAAATCAGATTATGTAGATAACATTCTCTATACGGGAAAGTAGGTATACCCTTTGAATCACAGGATCAAAGGACTGAAATAAGCGACGTGATCGCTCAGGCCAAGTTTTTGTGAACATCCTGTAGCACATTCTGGCTGTAGAGCGTACCTGCAAAGTTCAGCATCATTAAGAACCTTTGGGAGAAACTAAAATCTTTAAATTAAGCTCCTGCAAATACGAACAACTAAAAAAATTTAACAGATACACATAAAACCAAGTATCTGATCCTATTCTGGAAGAAAGACAAGCAATTAAAATTTTCACTGACACGCATACCGACTTGCAGACAGAAAACAGGAAGAGAAAATTGTCATTACAATACCTCACTCATTGCATCTGCAACACAACACTTGATTAAATCTTCGTAAAGATCTGCTGATCGCTGTATTTCTGGCGCATCAGCCCAATATTCTAGTATCAACAACGCATACTCACAACACCTGCAATGCAAAAATGGAATGTAACATCTTTCAATAGACACAGAAAGCACTATTCCAAAACAGAGTGGACATTATCAAACCTTGCACGAAGTACTGCATTTCGGTCATTCTTCGCACTGTCAGCTATCCGAGGAAGCACGCGAGCAACTTTGCAGTTGCGCAACATCTAACAAACATGAATGAAAGGGTAAAATATGCACACATCAAAGAAACAACAACAAAAACAAAATAGAAATATCAAGCATTTACCGTTTTTATGCAGTTATCTGAAGATTCTGCAATTACGAGTACAGTAATCACAACAAGCTTGAAAAGGACCTGAAACGATAACATAGAACAAATTAAGGTTACAAGATTTTATAAATACAAAGACTGCAAAAGTTAGCATGAAGAAGTTTAACTTACAGGAATGAGCACCTCAGCACAGGCCTCAAAATCTCCCATGAGATCCTTTGATAAAAAGCACAACAGATGGCAAGCCTGGAGAATTTAAACATCCAACTTAACCAAAATTATAATTATGGTTAAAGGCCTTTCTTGGGAGTGTAGATGAGCTAACACGATACAAAATATAAAATACTTCACAAGACACATTTAATTGGTACGAACTGGTCAGCATGAAAGCTTGTCCCGGCAACCGTGAAGAAACATATAAGTAGCAAAACATGTGAAAAATCTATAGTACCTGCTTCACTATGCTAGACCTACGGTCAGATAATTGTGTGCTAAGAGGGCCAACAAGTTGCTTCAAAAGTCCCCGGAAACACGGGTAGTCAGCAGCACCTGGTGCGAGAAGGGAATGGCAAAAGATGAACTCAACAGAAAAGGATTAATAAAATTCATGCTAGACTCACAATAGTCAATTGTAAAGAGAGAAGGGAGTGAGAATAGAGTAGGGGGAAACTACAGACCTCCATAAACAAGGGCTTCAACTCTTTGCAAGGCAGCAATACGGACAGACCAATCTTTTTCTGGTACAAGTATAGAAGCAATCTTCTCAAATTCTCTTATTAGCTCCTTTTCAGAGTATACCTTAATTGGGTCAACAGGTTTCTCTGTGATATCACTATCTCCTGTACATTCCAGAAGAAAAAAAGTAAAAATCAATAGTTATTTCAATCATAATTTAGACTGCATATACCAAAACAAAGTAAACCTTATAAGTGATCGATGAGCAACCTCAATAATTTCAGCTAGCAATGCTAATGGAACTTCCTATTAGCGGAATTCCAAGTGCATAAAAAGATAGTAGCTTGAAATAGCACAGACTATTGAATTTTAACAAGTGAGTATCATGTGGAAATGTAGATAACCGATACAAACATGCACATCAAAGCAAAGTGAAAATACTATTTATCAAACAGAGAGAATGTCGTATCACTAATATTTACAAGAAAATAACATAGATCCAATCTTATAACATTAACCAAAGTACTTATAACATGAAATGAAATTGACATATCATACTGACTTCTAACCATGTAATCAATCCATTGTATCAAATCAGACTAACCTCCAAAAAGAGACACCTCCCTTGATGTGTTCCTGGCCTTTGGACTACTTTTTTTGCTGTTAACGTTCACAGACTTCATTTCACTAGCAGTGAAATTACTAGAAAGTCCATCTGAAGAGCGAACTTGTGGCTCAATCTTCTCTAGCCTGGCATTAATATCTTTCACCTGCCATTTAAACGGTCAGAATTAGAAGGAACTACATTGAAAGAGTGAACAGTATCCTTCTAGTTTTCTGAGCAATAATTATATTGATCATCCAGAATAAACCCACAACGAATATGAAGACAACATTGACATCAATGCTTTCAATAGCAACAACTGCGGTATCAAGAAGACATTGGGAAGTGGAGAATTTTTTTAAATCAGGCAAGATATAACGGGATCGAACTCCACAACTAAAAACTAGAAGGTCAACCTTAATTGTTGGGTTTGAGCTACCCCTATGGAGCACTTTTTCTATTTTTATTCAACATGCGACTTTATGCTTCAACATTCCCCCACACATGAAGGGCTAGACTTCTACACATGAATCATAACAGGAAACATATCTATATATATGGACCGTAGACCACAGAGGAAGCGACAAACGTGCCACATGGCCTAATGCTTACAACTAAAAGATCGAGTTCAATAATTAGGTTTGACTCTTCCCCTTGTATGCACGTTTTCCCTATTTTCATTTGGTGTGTGACTTTATACTTCCATCGGGAAGGAAATTGGACGTTCAGAAAGAACTTTCACCAAGCTACTCACCATATAGGATGGAAGATGATGACGATGAAGTTCATCGCGGAACTGAGGTCCAGCCTGTGTATACATCTCCTGGAAAGGAAATTAACCAATTAATCAGATTAGAGGTCTCATTCCCCAGTTCTAGAAGGGCTTAAGAAAAGATGGAATGCAGATGAAACAAATACAACTGTAAATCCATGTCAAAAGTCAGTGGCACCACATTACAATTGGCATGTTTAGCAGTTAATACCATTCATATAATCCAGGTTTATATACATTCCAAAAAAAACTGGCACAGATTGAGCACCCACAACAAATCAGAAACCACACCATATTTGCTTGCAAAGCATTATAGTGTTCTTAAACAGAACAGCAGATTATGGTTCTCCTACCTACGCACAGAAATGTTTTGGGGAGTCATCCCTGAATAATAGTTCACACCAGTTAAAAGAGAGAATTCCATAGAATATCGAATGATCGAATATCACCAAAATAACTATTCCACAAAAGTTATATATAGTTACTTAAAACTCATGTCAACTGAAGATTGGAATCAATCTCATTTTAGTTTCACCATAAAATTTATGATGGAAAAGGTAAAAATTACACTTCGTCTAAGCAGAACATATAATTTCCTAGAATATAGGTAAACAAATTGAATAATACTAAAAGTTAATCCCTGAGTATTCATTATTATAACTTAAGACCAAAATAGACTACAATCAAGGTTCTAAAAGTCGCTAGGCGCTAGTTGGGCGGCTAGGGTCTTGGAGGATTAATCGGGGATTAGACGGGGATTAATCGGATTTGTATTTTTATATATATTTTAATAGATATATTATTATATATAGAAATAAAATATAAATTTTACTATATTAAAATTTAAAAATAGTAACAATTATTTATAAACTTATAAAACATATGTCATATTATTATAATAGTGAAATGAAAATTTTGACTTGAAGAATGGCATATGTTCACATTTACCAAAATGAAGTGGTATATTACTAATAGGAGAAGATAATAGGAGAAGAAAGGACACAGACCTGCTCTTGTCTTGACTATACAAAAATATTAAATATTTTAAAAATTATAATAATTATTTATTTGTTTTTATTTTCCTCCATTACTTCTTTCCCACCTTTTCTCTTCACTCACGTCACATGATATGTATTCTGTTTTTTAAGAAAGCAATTGCAATACTTTCTCAGTCCCACATCGGTCAAAAAGGCAAATGAATTATTCTTTTCCCTTATAAATTTGAAAGCAAATAGCTATGTTCTCCAAACTTAACCAAGAACAACTGTGAGTTGGGCTATTCGTGTCTTTGGGCCTCTTAGGTTCAAACCAAGTATAATTTTATTTATGCCCCATTAGTTTTAAAATTTTAATTGATATCCGACCCATTGGTCAGGCGCCGACCCGCGATTAATCGTCCGCCTGGCCCGATTAGTTCTTTGAAATCGGGTGCTCCGACTTGGTCCGCCCGACTACACCAAGTCGGTCGGCTAAGTCAAAAATGGCGCCTAGGCGCCCGTCTAGGCGGCGTCTAGGCGCGATTTTTAGAACACTGACTACAATCAAGTTCTATATGAATAAAAAAGTAAGGCAGACTATAAAGTGGAATACAAACTATGTTTAGTTTTGCTGAAGCTGAAAAGAGAAATCCCTAGAGTACAGGATGACAAACTAAATACCCCAAAAATAACTAATCCCCGTATACTCTATAGTATCAATTTAAGTCTAATGAAGACTGCTCACAAGCTTGTTAGTGCAGAAAAAGAAGATATGATCACCAGTTACCTCAATGCACAATATGGCAGCTTCCCTGACACTATGGTTTGGATCGTTCAGTAGCTGCAAAATCTGCCATCAAAAGAAATACACAAAAAAGGAGGTGATATATTATATAATTTCATAAAGAAAGAAGCCAATGAAAAGTTGTGTCTAAACAGATGAAAATACAGGAGGTAGAATGGTCCGCTGAAGAGGAAGCTCGGTAGAGGAAAAAAGACTGATTGCTGATGTCACAGTTCGTGCAAATTCTTCTCGAACCCGCCAGCTCTTGTGTGACCAGGCATAAGACCCAGCTCTTTCAACAATAATAGTAGGAGAAGAAACCTGAAACAAATTTTTCTACCATCAGAAAAAAAAAACATTTGATACATGTATCATGATATCATTGTGAAATAGCAAGCCTATTTTATTTACATTCTACAAATCATGGTTCAAACTTCAAAGTACGATAGTAGTGTTTGCAACATTAGAGAGAATGATCTACAAATAGACAGAAATGCAACATTTACTAGCAATCTCCACATCACTATAAGCTAGCCAAATGCACATAAAATTGATATGAAATAATCAATTTCTCTGAAATATTAAGATCGTGAGTGATTCAAATCTACTGAAAACCTAAAACTAAGTAACGCTATTGGATTGAATTGAACAGACACTAAACATGGAGGGTCAAAATTTGAAGCACCTTATGTTCGAACCAAAGGTCTAAAGTCATGTCAAAACACTAATGAACTATAGCTACGCAATCAGCAAATAAGCACTAAATCAAATAGAATGTGTTACGCTCAAGAACAAAAAATCCATGGATGTCACTATACCTCCATGAGAGTGAGCAAGAGCCGCCTGGCAGCGTCCCTGACAGGCTGCTTGCCATCTCCTAACCGCTCGACCACTGCGGGGACGAGCGCATTGAAATGCAACTTCAGATGTTCGCCGGACAAAACAGCGGCGGAAGCCAGGGCCTGAAGTGCCCCCTGAGAGACCCTGAAGTTGTTGTCCTTGAGAAGATCCATGCAGCAGTCAACGAGAGAGGTCACCTCCGACGAACTGAGGCTCTTCCTGGAAGCTTCTAGAAGCTGGTGAAGCCTCTCCACACCAGCCATCCGCTCCTTGGTGTCCTTAGCACGCGCCAACTCCAGCGCTTCCTCCATTGCTCCGATAAGGTCTCCGGCGATGGATCTGGCGCCGGATTGCTCAGATCTGGAGCTTCAACTCCGGGATTCGGGAGTGAATTGGGAGGAAAACCAAGCGAGAGACTGATAAATGCAGTTTGAGATTGAAGATAGGAGCGAAGAGGTCGGAAATGGCGGCGATGGAGTTGCAGTGGGAGAGATTTGGCGGAAATTTGCCGCTACTTTGGCGGAGGAGGGCGTGCGATGCTGACGGTGTAGAGAGAGAAAGAGAGGGTCATATGAACGGAGAAGATGAAGGAGCATGTGGTTGAGTTTGGACTGTGGAGTGGTTGAGTTTAGAATTTTTATTTTCGTTACCACCTCGGGTTTCTTCATAATTTACGAATGTACCGCGCTGTAGCCACAGTAGTTTTCAGAAAAAATATCGGTACGGGTCTTGGGTTGCATGGCTGGCTATACGGGTCGGGCACCCAACCCAGTTTATGTTCTGGGCTTTGAGTTTTTCCCTGTACGCAATGTAAATTCGGCTTCTCTCTATGGTTTTTGCAGATTGATGGAAACTTTGTGAACTTTTATTTAGATGATCTGGTAAATTAATGAAAGTTGGAATTTTTCTACGTCAATTGTTGAGCGAATTCATTTGGACATAAGTCTTATTGTTTCAACAATTCGTCCACCCTCTGTAAATAGTAACGGCTAATCGTCAGACCCGTGGCAAGTTATCATAATATGTCAATGTATGAAAAAAGTGTAAAAATGAAACACAATAACAATTGCTTGATGAGTGAACCCCTTATCCGATTATGATTTTCCTGTTCCCGATTCCAAATCAAATTTTTACATACAATCGCTTCACCGATAGGTCGAAATATACTCAATCCAATCCTCACGATCATCCCAACCAGTCGTACACTTTTGAGTATCGCCCTTCACTTCGCAATTTTAAACACCTTTCCTATCTTTTGGTTCCGTGAAAGTAAAAAATCGAGGATTAAATGAAGCGTGGCTAACGAAGAACGTCTCATCTACATATGGATCAACAACTTTATTCATTTGGCCCATGGGAATTGTTATAATATAACTATAAGGGTTGAATACTTTTTTATATCATTTTGTTCGGTACACAGATCTTAAGCTATTCTTATATTTTGAAAATATATATTGGTACACTTATGTTTGGTCCACAATTTTTTTGTGCATTTAAAGTTAAAAAAACTAACAGAATATTTCATTATGTTAGTCGTGTACACCATGTACTAGTTAATTGAATGTGAAATGACGATTTTGTCTTTACTTATTTGATTCGTTTAACTTTTATATGATAAATTACCATTATGACCTCATTTAATAATAAACAAAATATTAAAAAAATGATAAAAATTAAACTAATAAAATTTATCTAAAACAAATCTATCTAAAATATATGCAATCTAAATTAACCAATTTAAACATGTCCCCTCATCTTCATCTTAGCTTCCTCTTCACTTTCATGCTCCCTAGCAAGACAATCTCATCTTATCCTTCACCCTCATCTTCCCTAGCGAGACAACCTCGTCTTATCTTTTACAATTGTGCCATTTATTCGTCATCTTGTCCGAGTTCTCGCCGACTGTTCATCTTCCTCTCCACGGACGCGCCCACGTCCAGCTTCGCCGAGATCTAGTACGCCGCGCCTTATGCCTAAAATCCTTCCTTCCATTTTCTAGATCTGAAAGCTCTCTCGAAGCTTGAAGAACATACCATCCCGAGTTTATCTTCGATCGATCGACGTGAAGCCCGTGAAGCACGAAGCTCAGCCTCCTTGCGAGGTTGGGGTCGATAGGGCCGATTCGGGAGAGCCAGAGGAATTGTTCAAAGAAGAAATATACGACGGTGAGAACCACGACGGCGTTTCCACGACGACGAGAACCAGTGAGCCACGACTTTTTGCTTCCTTGCTTCATTAACCATTGTCTTCCTCGCCTTCGATTTTGAGACTGAACCCACAACGAGTAGATCTGATCCATGACCTATCGATGGATCTGGAGAAGTCGATAGGTTTTCTACAAGGGCTATTACAGATTTTCATTGAATATTGTGTTCATGTGTTACTAGACAAATCCTAATCCCATGACCGATTTAGCGTTTTTATTGCTTTTTGTAGGAATTGAAATCAGATTTTAGGGTTCTATTTTCATATATGGTTCAAATTATAGGTTTGTGTTCATCATAAGAGGTGTTGTCTAATGATATCAAATGAAATTTTTGTGTTGCTGAATTTCAAGGTTTGAAGCTCGTTGGAACCGTGTCGAATCTGGGAAATTTCAAAATCGTGTTGAATATGGAAATTTCGATAATCGAATTCAACATCATGTTAATTTCTAAAATATAAATTCATATAAAAGATAAATAAACTAAGAAAATCCCACGGACAAAGGATCAAACCCCACTCTCTATAAAAAAAATATTAATTTCATCTTAATTTATCAATACCTTGACAGTTCATCTGGTTCAATACATGTGCAAGTCAGAGTTTGTCGCTTTTGGGATGCGTGCAATACCAAGCTGAACGAACTTATCAATCTCGACCTGATTGTTGCCGATAGTGAGGTATGTTGTGTTGCCTTTTTTTTTACTCGCTTTTTGTTATCGCCCCATGTAGCGTCTATAATTACCTGGTCATTATTTGTCACGTGGCAGGGCACTCATATGTGGGTGTAGGTGAAACATCATATTGTTCCAAATTTAGGCACCTCTCGATTGTTGGGTGTGCTTTGATGGTCATCCTCTCCTCCTTGGGGATATTGACCTGATGGCTAGAGAACTTCCAACTTTGAATCACCTACAACTATGGGTACATGCCCATGGTTTTCCATCGCTGTTCCAGACAAGGATGATTGAGGAAACCATGGGAACTGCCCTAGGTACCTGTGTGGAGGTCTCGTGTGATCATTGTGGCCTCTACTAGGGAGGGCGGTAAGAGTCTGGTTCTGGCACATCGTGGAACGTACTCTCTAGAGAAACATGGTGCAACGATTAAGAGAGTTTCGAGATCATGTTCGAGTCTCCTTAACATATACCAAGCTTCCCATATTTTGCTTCAACTGTGGGCGGATTGGACATATGGCTCGGGGGTATGACCGGAAAATGATCGGGACTCCCCGCTTTGACAACTCACTATTGGAATTTTAGAAGGACCCGAAGACCAAGCAGTATGTGACGGATTGGGACGCCAAGGAATCCCCGACTATACCACCAGGCTTTGGACCTTTGACCATACACACTGTACCTAAGGGTACCTCGCATCGGGAAAGGGGCCTGATGGTAACCTCGAACATTATACTTATCGGTACATGGGGCGGGTTGGTAATCCAAGTTGGACAAGGGATCCCGACTAGAAAAACTTGGTATCTGGTCAATCTTCAGGAAGCGGGAAGACCGAAGCCTCGGGAACCTCCTGGAGTTGTAGGATTGAAGATGGTGTCAGTTAGAGAACCCCGTAAAGATTAGGCGAGGGATGAGAAATAGCCTCACATGAGTAATGGTGAGGAACCATGACTTCAAGGACCTACCTTGGGAGGGGTCCCTGGTGAAAGCCATTCCTCCATGAACTGAGGAGTTCAGATTCAGTCAAACCTCACATGGTCTTATGCAGCGTTTAGGCAATACATTGAACAGTTCTCACCAGTCCCATTTTCCTACCCCCATCTTCTTGTTTGTCTATATGACGATTTCAACACCATGTATGATGATTATATTGTCTTAGACCTATGTGTTCTGAGTCATTCAGGTACTTTTTACTTGTACTGCCTCTCGTATTTTGATTATTAATAAAATCTGCAACTTGTAAGTAAAAAAAACTACAAATTTAAGGGTACATATACTCAAATATATATATATATATATATATATATATATATATATATATATGAGGAGGCTTTCAGGTGCGAACCACCTTTAATATGTGAACATGCGAACTCAATCTGATTCATCCATCTTGTATCATCTACGGCTCGTGTTTGTGTGCGCAAAATTGGTCCCAATTTGGTCCACACGCATCATTGTAAGGGTAATTAAGTAACATAATTATATCACCAAACAAGCGTGTATCAGATACTCTAATTAAGGAACTCAATTTTAAAATGTTCTTCTTTTTCTTTTCCACCTAGTTTATTAATTTGATATTTCCTGTTTCGTTTCAACTCCGGTTTAATTTTTTCTTGCACCAATAATTTTCTTTTTCAAGATCTATCAAACAAGTAGCATATTGAATATGTTTTGAAGCAAGAAAATACATGTATATGCAAAAATTATGATATACACACTATCCGTAAACCATATCTACTATATTTGCAAATCACATTACACTTTTCACACTCATATTCTCACATCCACACCCATATTCAAAAATACATCAAAACATATTCAATACACTACTTGTTAGAAAGCCCTTGAAAAAAGAAGAATATTGGTGCAAAAAATAAATAAATCGGAGTTGAAACGAAGCGAGAATCATTAAATTAGTGAACTTGATTTATAAAAAATTGGGGCATTTTCTGAACATGACACTTGGCGTGTTGTGGTTGAATGTGCATGTTCAATACTCTCAAACTCACGTCTCTTTCTCAAACTCACATCTTTCTTATTCTCAAACAATATCCCTCTTATTCTCAAACCATATTGCTCTTATACTCAAACCACATCACATATATTCTCAAACTCACATCTTTTTTATTCTCAAACCACATCTCTCTTATTCTCAAACCACATCACATATATTCTCAAACTCACATCTATCTTATTCTCAAACTACATCCCTCTTATTCTCAAATCATATCTCTCTTATTCTCAAACCACGTCACATATATTCTCAAACCCACATTCCTCATATTCTCAAACTTGATTCTCTTTTATTCTCAAATCATATCCCTTATATTCTCAATTCGCTTCATCATATTTTCAAACCCACAATACCTATATTCTCAAACTCATATTTCTCTTATTCTCAAACCACATCCCTCTTATTCTCAAACCACATCTTCTAGATTCTCAAACTCACATATCCATATTCTCAAACTTGATTCCCTTTTATTCTCAAACCATATCCTTTATATTCTCAATTCGCTTCATCATATTTTCAAACTCACAACACCTATATTCTCAAACCCATATCTCTCTTATTCTCAAACCATATCCCTCTTATTCTCAAACCATATCTCTCTTATTCTCAAACCATGTCCCTCTTATTCTCAAAACATATCTCTCTTATTCTCAAACCACGCCACCTATATTCTCAAACCCACATCCCTCATATTCTCAAACTTGATTCCATTTTATTCTCAAACCATATCCCTTATATTCTCAATTCGCTTCATCATATTTTCAAACTCACATCACCTATATTCTCAAACTCACATTTATCTTATTCTCAAACCATATCCCTCTTATTCTCAAACCATATCTCTATTATTCTCAAACCATATCTCTCTTATTCTCAGACCATATCTATCTTATTCTCAAATCATATCTCTCTTATTCTCAAACCACATCACCTATATTCTCAAACTCACATCCCTCATATTCTCAAACCATATCCTTTATATTCTCAATTCGCTTCATCATATTTTCAAACCCACGACACCTATATTCTCAAACCCATATTCCTCTTATTCTCAAACCATATCCCTCTTATTCTCAAGCCATATCCCTTATATTCTCAATTCGCTTCATCATATTTTCAAACCCACAACACCTATATTCTCAAACCTACATCCCTCATATTCTCAAACCATATCTCTTATATTATCAACTAACATCATCACATTCTCAATCCACAACACTTATATTTGCAAAACACATTACACTTTTCACACTCATATTCACACATCTACACACGTATTCAAAAACACATCAAAACATATTCAATACACCACTTGTTAGAAAGCCATTGAAAAAACAAGAATATTGGCGCAAGAATAAATTAAATCGGAGTTGAAACGAAGCGGGAATCATTAAATTGGTAAACTTGATTTAAAAGAAAATGACGCATTTTCTGAGCGCGACACTTGGCGCGTTGTGGTTGACTTTGCAGATTCAATATTCTCAACCTCTCATTCCTTTTATTCTCAATCTATTACACTTAAATTCTCAATCCATTACACCTATATTCTCAAACCAATATATCTCTTTTTCTCAAACTCACATCTCTCTTTTTCTCAAACTCACATCTCTCTTATTCTCAAACTATATCCCTTATATTCTCAACTCACATCATCATATTCTCAATCCACAACACCTATATTTGCAAATCATATCATAACTTTTAGCACACGTATCCACACATCCACACCCGTATTCAAAAACACATAAAATATTCGCAACTCCACATCCCTTTTATTCTCAATCCAAGACACTTATATTCTCAAACATACATCTCTCATATTCTCAAACCAACCATATTTTCTTGAAAAAAATTTCTCTACACAGAGATGGCTTCAAACCTTTTACTTGATTTAAAATCAAGTCATCAACTTTAAGAAATACCATATTTTCTTCAAAATTTGTCATGCATAGGATTGGCTTCAAAAGTTTTAACACTTTAAGAAGCCATCAAATTTTCTTGAAACTTTCTCTACACAATTTTTTTTAAAAACTTTTACTTGGATGAAACCAAGTCATCATTTTTAAGAAATACCAAATTATCTTGAAAATTTGTCATGCACAAGATTGACTTCAAAAATTTTAACACTTAAATCACCACATTTTCAACCCACATCACTTATATTCTCAAACATACATCTTTAATATTCCCAAACTTATATCCCTCGTATTCTCAAACCATGTTCCTTATATTCTCAACTCATATCACAATATTCTCAATCCACAACACCTATATTTGCAAACCATATCACAACTTTTCGCACTCACATTCACACATCACCACACCCCGTATCCAAAAATACATCAAAACATATTCAATCCACTACTTGTTATGAAGCTCTTGAAAAAAATAAGAATATTGACGCAAGAAAAAATAAATCGGAGTTAAAACGAAGCGAGAATCATTAAATTAATAAACTTTGATTTAAAAAAAATGAGACATTTTCTAAATGCCACACTTGTTGTGATGTGGACAAAGTAAAATGTCCTCTCTACCCTCCAAACATCACATCTTACGAACACACAAACACCACGCGCGATTTATTTACAACCCATGCCATTGATGATGAGTTCTGATCATAGTCATTCTGTGTCACCCATCCAACGGCCAGCAGCAGTTCGCATGTTCACACCAAATATGATGGTTCACATCTGAGTGTGACCCTTAATATATGTATGTGTATATATAATATTATCACTTTCAGGTATTCTTAAATACATTATTGTAATTGAGTGAAAAAACATCGACCATTTAGATAAAGAACATATACATTGAAGCCTCTTTTGGAGGCTGTTCTTATCTATTAATAGAGGAGAGAAAAGTTAGACGAGGTTAGACTACCCATGTCGGGAAGGTTGTTTCTCAAAGTTACTTTTGTTTGATATTTTGTTAATTATACAAATATGTATTTATTTGATAAATTAAATACGATTTAGGTTGAAATTATACGTTAATTTAATTAATTACATTATAATTTTATTACAATTAACTTAAACATGAGCATTGTATATTTCAAGACAAATTATTGGTCGAAAGTACGTGTTACCAAGGCCTCATACAATTTTATTTTACTTAGATGACAATCTTATTCATTCGCTGTCATTGAAGATTAGTCATTGTTATCCAATTGATGAAGTATGTTGAGTAGGGGTGGGAATTGGTCGGTTAACATGCCACTACCCTACATCTCACCACCACCCGGTAATACTAGTTTCTCAAAAATTTAGACCAGCACCATAATTTTTTTTGCAAATTTGACCAGCTGACTGATCAATCGATAACCGGTTCAAACCAACCGACCACAATTATGTTGGCATTCATACATGATCCCAAACAGTTGGGCCCAAACCTTTTGCTTGGGTTCCTTATCTCGTTGCCGACTTTATTCGTCTCCATCATGAGTGTGATTTTTCCTTTTCCTTTTGACCACCTTTTAGCCTTATGGGCACACTTTGGGGGATAAGGATATAACTTTTTCAACGAAGTCCCTGACCAATCCGATATTGAACACTCGAGATCCTTTGATTCCAGCTTTTCAAACGAGCTATATGAACAAGAAGTATTTAACCTTGTCATCTTCTCGTTTTGAGTCTTGTAATCCTTAGTTTATTTGGGCTCCCTCCAAGTTTCTTTTCACTAATGCTTAAAGATAAACTGTTTTGGTGTTTCTTGCCTCTTGAACCAACCATTGATGTATAGATTTTGATAATGCATAACAAAACCCTTAATTTTTTTGACCATACCGTGTATCTTGGAGCGACGATCTCTGAACTATTTGTGTGTCCTCTATGAATTTCGAGACATGCCCTAATCTATTTAGTACTCACGTTGAACAACCTTCCAAAACCCATCTATAGTTTTTTGGTTCTTTTCACAGGAGTCGATTGAGTGATAAAGCCGACAAGAGACTACCCAGAAGTATTCTTTCTAGTCCATCACATAATATTTTCACACACTCGTTCAGTTGATTTCACCATAACAGAACCGAATATATTCCCATCGTACTGAGTAGTTAGACTTTTGTAGATAATGATGTTAACTTACTAACAAAATTTGTCACATCGGTAAATGTAGATTTTAACTGACGCGGGAATTATGTCGGAAGAGGTTCTATTGAAAAGTCAAAGTGGCGTGCGCCAAATTTTTACCGACCGAGGAATGTAGTCAGATCCTTCGCAAACACACAAAATAACCGTCCAAATTATAAATTAAATTAAATAAAAAATCTAACGCTCTGTCTCGCTCGTCTCCTATATATAGACCCAAAATTCTCTACCTTGATTTTATTTCCCTTTCCTTTTCCCTTTCTAGCTTGATTTGCATTTTTTTTAATTTCCTACGTCCAATCGAAGAAGAAAAGTAACAGGTATTTTAGATTTTCCTTAGAATTTCAGTCTTGATTCTGAGTAATTAGGTTTTTGCTGTTGCGTGATGTGGAGATTCGTTGAATTGTGGATCTGATCGGTTTGTTTCGTGTGAATCGAAGATCTAGGGTTTGAATTTTGGGTGGATTTGATTTTTGCAGGGATATTCTGGAAATTGAAAGATGCTAGAGCAGTTACTGATCTTCACCAGAGGAGGATTGATCCTCTGGACATGCAAGGAGCTCGGTAATGCTCTGAGAGGATCGCCCATCGATACCTTGATCAGGTCGTGTCTGTTAGAAGAACGATCCGGTGCGTCGTCGTTTAATTACGATGCGTCTGGTGCTTCTTACACCCTCAAATGGACCTTCCACAACGAGCTCGGCCTCGTCTTTGTGGCGGTGTATCAGCGGATTCTCCATCTGCTGTATGTGGACGATCTGCTGGCGATGGTGAAGCGTGAGTTCTCTGAGATTTATGATCCTAAGAGGACTGTTTATGATGATTTTGATGGAATTTTTAGTCAGCTGAGGAAGGAGGCTGAGGCTAGGGCTGAGGAGATGAAGAAGTCTAAGCAGACGGGTAAGATAGTGAATAACAGCAATGGTATTATCAGGAAGCAAGGAGGGCAGGGCCAAAAAGCTGGATTTGATGGAGGTAATAAAAAAAAGAGTGGTGATGATGGGGAGGATGGTGAGAAAGTTAATGGGTATAAGTTGGAGAATGGTCACTCCAATGGGGTTCATGTTGGGGTTAATGATTCCAAGGTGAGTAGTGCAGTTAATGGTAAAGAGAATGAAAGTTCTAACATTGAGGCGTTTGATGTGAGTAAGCTTCAGAAGCGCAGATCTAAAGTGGGCAAGAAGCTGAATACTACAGTCAGTAGCAAGGTTTCTAAGGATGAGCCTAAGAAGCCACTAAAAAAGGATAGGAAATGGGTTGAGGATAAGCCTGAGGAAAAGAAGTTGGATTTCTCAGATCAGGCAGGGAACAATGAGGGCGAGAAGGTAGAAGTTGTGGCAGCAGATCAAGGTGAGAGTATGATGGACAAAGAAGAGGTTTTCAGTAGTGACAGTGAGTCTGATGAAGACGAGGATATTGGGGACAACAACAAGCCTGATGCCAAAAAGAAGGGGTGGTTCTCATCGATGTTCCAGAGGTATATAGCTCGCTTCATTGATTTTTTAACCCACAGTTTTTGATATAAGCAACACTTGACCAAGTCACAGTTTCATTCTAACTCATCATATTGTCAGTCACGCACTGGACAAAATTTTGGAAGTTTATGCAATTTTTATTATCTGTGACCAATTCACAAGGCATGTAAATGATCTGTGAACAATTCATATAAGCATGTAAATGAGGTGTGACCAAAACATAGGGACCTTTATTGCATATTTTGGAACATGGGTACTAAAAGTGCCTTGCCAATGGATAAGGGGTACTAAAGGGAATTAAGGCTAGTATTTTTAGCCACTCGTAAATCTGAACTAAACTGTGCCCTTTGGGTTGATGATGTTTCTTATTGGTACTATCAGACTATGTTTTTAAATCATAGTCTTAAATCTGAACTAGATTGTGTGCTTCGGCTTGCTGATGCTTCTTATTGGAACTATCAGACTACTTCCATCCTGTCTTGTATGAATTTAAACAAATTCATATTTTTGTGCTCATCTACTAAGTTCACCGCTCCTTTCCAATGGTGTCCCATTCTAAACTCATGGTCTATTTCCAGTTATATCAATTGGTTATATTCCCTGAGTTTCATAGGCAGTTGAGGCTCCAACTCCAAATAAATATGCTCAAATGAACACAAGCTCTTAGAAACTGGTACAGATACAAATCATTGTACTAGTCACTGTTGACATATAATTTTCTTTCGTGTGCAGTGAAATGATTGTGATATGATATTATATTCACAACACCACTGAATAATTTTATGTGTGCAATCATATCTATAATATGAGATTGCTAGATATGTTTATTTTTGTTGATACCTAACCTCTGCACATTCATGTGCACAGTATTGCAGGGAAATCAAATTTGGATAAGGCTGACCTTGAGCCAGCATTGAAGGCTCTAAAAGATAGGCTAATGACCAAGAATGTGGTATGCCTTCGCTCCCCTACTTAAATTTGGTCCATTGCCCATCCTCAAACATATCATTGTAATGGAGCTCTCTTTTCATCATATTTACAGGCAGAGGAGATAGCTGAAAAACTTTGTGAATCAGTAGCAGCAAGCCTTGAAGGTAAAAAGCTTGCTTCTTTCACAAGGGTG
Source organism: Erodium maritimum (assembly GCA_963921825.1). Classification (NCBI taxonomy): domain Eukaryota; kingdom Viridiplantae; phylum Streptophyta; class Magnoliopsida; order Geraniales; family Geraniaceae; genus Erodium; species Erodium maritimum. The sequence goes on from OY997595.1 coordinate 9,730,373, forward strand.
TCCTCAACAGTACAGGTTTGTATATTTAATAGAAAAAAGTTGGTTTCTTTATTCCAAGATGTTGTCTGTAATTTGAGATAAAATAATGACTGCAGGCAGCAATGGAAGAAGCTATTGTCCGTATACTAACTCCAAGGCGTTCCATTGACATACTGAGGGATGTGCAATCCAGCAAGGAACAAGGAAAGCCATATGTTATTGTTTTCGTTGGTGTCAATGGGGTTGGAAAATCTACCAATTTAGCTAAGGTGAAGCTGAAGTCCATTTATCTACTTAAAGGATAGGATTCTTATTTCAAGGCATGCATTTTGATCATGCAGGCGATCTTGTATTGTGTATTTGTAGGTTGCCTACTGGCTTTTGCAGCATAAGCTTGATGTCATGATGGCTGCCTGTGATACATTCCGGTCAGGAGCTGTTGAGCAGCTGCGTACTCATGCACGCAGGCTTCAGGTGTGATACTCATATTACATTCCTATGATTATAGCTTTCTTTGGCCCTTATCTGGGAGTCTTTAAGTAAATGATAGTTGTTAGCGTCTGACTTTTTGCATTGTCACTACCTTTTTTTCCAGATCCCCATATTTGAGAAGGGCTATGAAAGAGATGCTGCCTTTGTTGCTAAGGAAGCAATCCAGGAGGCTACACGCAATGGTTCTGATGTGGTTCTTGTCGATACTGCTGGTAGAATGCAGGTATTAATTGAGTAATCATATTTTTTTGGAGATAGTTGTTATATGCTGTTTACCTAGTTTGTTTCAGAACTATCTTTATTCCTGAAAGCAATTGATTATGTAGTTCATTTAAATTAGGTTAAATAGTCGTTGATGTACAGGTGTCCCTAGGCTCTACAGTGTAAACATGAGATACAAATATTTCTATGGTGCTCCTAACCAGATAACTTACCATTTCATATCAAAATGTGGTTGCGAATAATGATCTTTTCCACAGTGACGTAAACTGTACATACTTGCACTATGCTTTTCAGGATAATGAACCCTTAATGAGGGCACTATCGAAACTCATTAATCTGAACAGTCCTGATCTGGTCTTGTTTGTTGGGGAAGCACTGGTTGGAAATGATGCTGTTGATCAGCTGTCCAAGTTCAATCAGGTTTGTTTTTATTTTTCTCACGTTGTACATATTTTTAATTTCTATAATTCTCCTCGAATGCTTAATTAATGAAGCAAATTTTGCAGAAACTGGCTGACCTCTCAACTTCTCCTACTCCTCGTCTGATTGATGGCATTTTGCTCACCAAATTTGACACCATCGACGACAAGGTAGACAAACTTATACAATTTTAATTGGCGTTCTCATTTCAATAGCTTCCAACTATTAAATGTGATCCTTAACTGTGGTGGTATTGTGTAGGTGGGAGCTGCGTTGTCTATGGTTTATATCTCAGGAGCGCCAGTCATGTTTGTGGGCTGTGGACAGTCATACACCGACCTTAAGAAACTCAATGTCAAGTCCATTGTCAAGACTCTCCTTCAGTGAACGATAAGAAGATGATCTGTCTCTTTCTTCCATGTCCTTATTTTCGCAAAAACCTTGATGTGCTGTTTCTGAACTTTTGAGTTCTACCTTGTTGACCTCATTACCTTTGTGCTTGTTGAAGCTTTGTGCGTTTCAAACGTTTCAATAAAAGACTTTCTCTCTTTAACTTACTTCTGTGTTCTCTAAATTTAGGTGTGGTTCAGATTTATTAGAAACTTTCAAGCTCCAATTTTCTCCGATCTGGAACTTATGTTTCATTATCTCTTCACTTGGAAGGGGAGGATCATTACTTTTCTTTAGAAATTGCAACGGGACGGATTATATGGGACCTGGATCATGATCCTCATTTTCATTTTTATTCTAAAATATATTTAAAAGTAATGTATGTAACATGACGTTTTAGGGTAAATCTGGATCCCTTACCGTATTGAGACTTCATTGAATTTGAAACTTTTTATTATGATCGAATGAGTAATATTTGATCTTACTGGTAAGAATCATTTGTTATCAATGCATTTAAGTGCCTTTAACATTCCCCATTTTTGCTTGATTACACACTCCTACTTAGTCTTACTTTGGCTATATAAACCAAAACCATATAACCTTGGAGACACAAGCTTCTGATGCAATGGATTCTTTCAAGTTTTTTCTTCCATTATTACCCCTCGTTTCTGTGTTATTTACCACTTCAGATGCTGCTATAGATTTCCTGGTCGGAGGCAATGGAAATTCATGGAAAATCCCTTCATTTCCAGATGAATTCATAAATGGGCTGAGCTCAATCGATTCAATATTAACGATACTCTCCGTATGTAGTTTTGCTTATTTCTTTTATTAAATTCGACTCTATATTTAAAAAAACATGAAACTAAAATAACGTTTCATTAAATAGATTTCTATATTCAATTAAAGCTTTATTTTAAAATGATCAAGTAACATCATGTTTTTATTGTTTAAATAATGGATAGGGATAATTATACCACCATTAAATTGTTTTAAAATATACCGATTAATTTCATTTCAAGCTTCAAATACTACGACAAAAACGACTCTGTAATGGTGGTGACCGAAGATGACTATTTCAAGGCACTATCTGAGCGGCGATACTAAGGTCTTGTTGGACCGTCTGGGCCGTTCTGCTTTATCAGTGGGGCTCAGGATCACTGTCGACAGGGCGAGAAGGTGGTTGTGGTAGTTATTTCTCCGGATCATTGGCGCAAACCAACTCCACCTGCCCAACCAGTTCCGGTGCAAGAGCCACCCTCTGCCCCTCTGGCTCATAACGGTGGTCATAGCTTGAACGGAGGACTAGTGGGCGTTTTCGTGGGTCTAGTCTTGTTTGGATTTATGTGGTACTGATACTAGGAATCGATTAATTTTCATTTTAAAGGTTAATTACTTTTAGTATCCCTTATGTATTGCTAACAATCTTTTAGTTTCCTGATGTATTAGTAACATTGTGGATAAAGTTTTGGTCAAATTTATGTTACTTAGATGATCTGTAATCAATTCATAAGGGATATTAAATGTTCTGTTATCAATACATAAAAAAATATTAAATAATCTGTGACCAATTCATAAAGGGTAAGAAATGACAGTTATTAAACGTTACAAAACGTAAAAATACAAAAAATAAGTTATCAATAAAAAAGATACAAAAAATAATTTACCCTTTAATCATTTGTAATTTATAGTCTTGTAATGAGCCCAATTTTTAATTTTCCTAGCTCTTGAAGGTTTAAGTGAGAGCTTTAACTTGGCAAAAATAAAACCTCAATTCAGTCATTCTCTCCAAAAAGGTAGGTTATTTATTAAGGGGTGTTTTCGGGATTTCAATAATAAACAAACCCATCCTCAGTCACAGAGAGAAATCGTTGGCTCCATCCCCAATGGCGTCGACGGCGACCCAGAGTCTCGTTCTGAACTCTCGAGGACTCGCTAACCCTACACTTCCCGTTCCCTCCCTGTTCTGCTACCGTAAGTAGTTTCGCTTCTTCCTATACTTCACAGTTCTGCAATTTTAATCCTTATCTTCAACTTCCAATTTCTCCGTCGAATGTTTGGTTTTGGAAATCAGTTTAGTTCTTAAGATTGATTCGATGGTTCTTAGTTTAGTTCTATTCACCATGAATCAGAAACTCTCGCATTTAATTTGTACCGTTTCTATCAATTCAGTTGCCCATGGATGTGATGTTTGAAGAGAAGAGGCAAATGTGCATATATATACATACATAATCCCAAATGCCATTTCTGGGTTTACACTCAGCCAAATGCAATTTCTGGAACGTAAAATCTGATGAATTCCTCTTAAATCATTAATCACGTATCCTAATTTCAGACATGTCTGGATTTATTTAGTGATAACTTGGAAATTTTCCAATTAGTGTTGAGTTTTTTTTTTCCTGCTGAATTTCAGGGATCGATTGTGGTTCATCTAAATTTCGGTTTAGAACTATGGCTTTGTTGGACGGTAAAGGGAGGGGTTTACTTCCCAGTTCAGGGCCCTTATTGGTTTCCCACAGCTCAAGATCGGAATTTCTGAAACTTAGCCTAAACCATGGTGGTTCTTCTCTTGATTTCTTAAAGGTAGGCCACATGATAGTCCATAGTTGCTGTTTTATGCTCTAGATTTGGCATATAGATCACGCTGTTAATTGATGTGTTATTTTTCTGGGAAATAATATAGTTTGATACATAGTTCATGTAAGATGCAAACGCCACATGATACAGTACTAGATTATTTGTTAGGTGTAGGATTTTGTGAAGCTAAGTTAAGAAGGGCTTTTAAGACCCAATCCAGCTGAAGCAGAAAGGGGACGTTTTCGTTCATCCTTCGGTTCCTATGTATTTTTCCTTTTGAAGCAAATTCGAAATCACTGTTACTTTGCAGATTGATCCAATTGCATTACTTGTTAATCCTTAAGAGACATTTGCTTAGAGCTATCTGCTGTTATGATGAGGTTATTGGTTTCACAATGTCTTTATCGTCATCCTTTTTGTCTTCTTGGTTTAACTTCAAGCATTAACTGGTTATTCGCTGTAGAACTTTCTGCTGAAAATGTTAGGAATGAAGTCTTGTTCCCCCGATGCTCTTCCTGGTATCTTTATGTTTGCCTACAGTATGCGCATGTTGGGTTGCTGTATATATATTTTTCTATATTGTGAGCATCACTTGTCCAAACTTCACATTTTCTTAATCCATGGAATCAAATTGGACGTTTGCAACTGAAAAACATTTATGTGGATTGAAGCAAGCATTCACCGCCTCTAATGAACTGAAATAAATAAACTATGAATACTGCTGTAGGGTATCATATTAGTATGGCATCAACTATAGAATCTAATTGATTTCGCCCCACTTGGAATCAGTTAGAAAGAGTCATAACCCTTGTGCTAAAGAAATATTTCTTACAGCCCTTTCATTGGAGGATGATTTTATCTTGGCTTCTAAGATATTTATCCTTTGGAATATCTTCATCCTATTAAGTGCATGGTGATAGTCTACATGTAGATTGAGATCCTTGAATATTGATATCAGTGATTACTTATTGTTTCTCATTGGCTTCACAAAATTGTTATTTAACTTTTGCAGAGTAATTGCACTAGACTCAAATTTCCATCTAGAATTTCATCAAAGAAGCATCAACCCTCGCTAGTTGTAAGGAACAATCATCCTCAGAATGCAGACTTTCCTCGCTACTATTCCAAGAAGGAGAAGAAGCCCTTTCCAACTCCAATCGTGGAACTGCGTCGATCTGTTAGAGAGAGGCTTAAAAAGAACAGAGGCAAACCTGTTAAACCAATCTCAGCTCCAAAGAACGGTATGGTGATTAAAAGCCTTATTCCAACTGCATATGGCGTGTTGAATGCAAGGACTACATTGATCAACAATCTAAAGAAGCTTCTCAAAGTAGTTCCCGTGCATGCATGTGGGTAAGTTTCTCTCTGAATTGCAAACCAAGTGCCAAACTTTACATAATTAGATGTTCCAAAATAAGTGTCCACTTTCCTTTTAAGGAAGTGAATTGTGCATGGATTACCAATAACGTCCCTGTAAAGTCTTAGCAAGTGAGAGTTAATGATAACATACTGAGGAAGGGGAGCACTACACTAATCCTTAATTTTTGCAAAAGAAGATCAAATAAGATGCTTATTTTGGAATGTAATGGAGTATAAATCAGTCAAGCATTGAACAGGTTTAGTCTTTTTTTGGTCAAATATGTCCTTTAATATATGGGTTAGCTTCAAGCAAACAACTTATGAAGAAATGTATGAACATCGGATATGTACATGAATGCTATTTTATTTTAGTGACTGTCTCAAACAAAATACTTGTGCAGATGGTGCAATGAAATCCACGTGGGAGCTGTTGGACATCCATTCAAGTCATGTAAAGGGCAGCAAGCTTCTCTTCGTAAGGGTCATCATGAATGGACACAAGCATTTGTAGAAGACGTGTTCTTGCCAGTTGAAGCCTACCACTTGTATGACCGCCTTGGAAGGCGCATTCCTCATGATAGGAGGTTCTCAGTTCCCCGAATTCCAGCTGTGGTAGAGCTCTGCATCCAAGCCGGCGTTGACATCCCCGAGCTTCCCACAAAGAGAAGACGAAGGCCAATAATTCGCATAGGAAAGAACGAATTCATCGATGCAGATGAGAGCGATCTACCGGATCTTGACCCAGAAGCAGCTCCAAAGCGAGAGATATTGACCGAGACACCCGATTTAGAAATAGTAGCTCCATCAAGCAAAGAAGAAATAGTCCTGCTTGCAGAGGAGACACTCCAAGCATGGGACAAGATGAGAAGAGGAGCTAACAGGCTGATGAGGATGTACCCGGTAAGGGTGTGCGGGTATTGCCCGGAGATCCACGTGGGTGCAAGCGGGCACAAGGCGCAGAACTGTGGCGCTCACAAGCATCAGCAGCGCAACGGGCAGCACGGGTGGCAGAAGGCGGTGCTCAACGATCTCATACCCCCGAGATATGTTTGGCACGTTCCTGATGTGAACGGAGGGCCGTTGCAACGGGAACTGAGGAACTTTTACGGGCAAGCTCCTGCCATTGTTGAGATGTGTGTGCAAGCTGGTGCAGCTGTTCCTGACCAGTACAAGCCAACCATGAGGTTGGATGTGGGCATCCCTACTGATCTCAAAGAAGCTGAAATGGTGGTTTGACACTCTTTTTTTCAAGTAGAATGTAAATTTGTTTGTAGAATATTGGGATTGAATACAATGTGCAAATTCAAAGCTATTGTGGAATGTATCAAATATTGTGGTCTTGCTCTTTTGTATCCATTGTATGTAATCCCCACCCCCTTGCTTTTATTAAAGTGAATCTTTTAGCGTCTTCCCGTCCTGTGTGATAACGGTTTCAATTCGATAGATAATGAGATTATATAGTAATTAATTGGATAAAAATAAGTTACAAAAACACAATTCCCTCATCATTATTTTGAAATTACATTAAAAATTATGATCTTGTCGAAAGATCTGAGATTACTCAAAAGTTCAAGCTAATAGGGCCTTGTTCCATTTAATTTCTGGTTGATCTTGACCATTTAATTTTCATTGATGTGATGTTCCTCCGCCATCTCCCCTCCTCAGATGGTGGTGAATCGGACATTTGAGTGTACTCGTTTGAAATACTTTAAAATTTTAAAATCATAGTCAAGAGGATATTAAAAAAAGGTTAAGGGCCGAGTGAGGGAGCCACAAATACAAATGATTTTAGGTATAGTTGTGGTATAACTTAACATAATCAGGGTAAATTACAAATGCATACCCTTAAGTATGCACGTTTAACCGATGATTACCCTGAAATTTAAAGTTTACTGATACATACCCTGAAGTTTCATATATTAACCCAGAACCCATTCCGTTAGGCAGCTCAGTATTTTTTTGTTAAATAACGAAAATACCCTTGACAGTCTTTCAATATTACAACCCTTTCTTTTAAATATTTACGAAAATGTCATTAGTTATTTACATAAATGCCATTATGACTAGAATACTTTATTTAATTATTATATCATTAACAATATAAAACTTATAAACATTTTTTTTGATAGAAATGACAATATTATTAATGGAAGAGCATATTGGTGCCTACAGAAACCCGAGGCACCATACATGGAAACCAAACTAACATAACAATAACAACAGAAGCAGGAAAGTAAATTTTGCTCTTTGACATCGGGGCGGTCGGAGGGGTGGGACTGCGGTAGCGTCCAAGGACACCGATACAGTATACTACAACCATAAGATACTGACCGAGCAGGTCAGAGGATAAACAACCAGTGGTGGACCGATTACTCCCCCGGTAAGTCAACGTGCGTCGTCCTCCCTTGACTGATAATGGTAGGGCTCCTGAACGCGGGATTGCTGACTCCGAAGTGGTAGGGAAGTAACTTACCGATTGTTGGTGGTACCCTTGCCACCTATACACCAGGGAGGAGGTGCGGTCGATCAACCTCTCCCTGGCCATCCCAGCACTCATTCCTGTGGCGAGGGTGCTTGAAGCCCCCCGCCGCTGCTGAAGACGCCCCGTTTGACGCCGCTGATTCTTCATCCCCTGCTGAGTCCACATCTCGCCCTGCCCTCTTGTTTCCCGATAGGGTCGGCGTCAATTCCCTCGGCAACCAGCCTACGGGCTCATCTTCTCCCTCTACCTCCTGCTGACCCCAGCGCCCCATATCCTCATGCCTCGGGGGAGTTCGAGGAGACACCCTAACCCGGTCCCCTATCCCCGACCCACTCAGGTAAGTCCAGTTTGTTCCCGGGATAGGTTTCCCATGTTGGCCTTTTCTAGCGCCGACCTCGGGTCCCCTGATGCCTTCAACGAGACTCCCCGGAGGCTTCCCACGACCGGACAGACCGGGAACAGGTGTCCCGCGCAGCAACAACCAAAACAGTGTTCAGGTAAGTGTTCGTACGAAATATAGAGCCGAGTTCGTACCTGAGACACCGACAAACGGAACCAGAGTTGACTTTGTAATGGAATCCGAATGTCGCCCTGATTCTGACCTTCATAAAGTCTCCCCAGCAGAGACCCTTCTTGTCTACATCCACCCCTTGACACACACCCAGCGTGTTTCCAATCCTGAAACCCACATCCCTCGTCCATGCCCCCACCGGCAAATTTGAAACCCGCGCCCACACCGAGAAGTGGTGAAAGTGCAGATCCGATACATGCATGTGGGCCCGTATGTCAGTGAACAATACCAGAGAGTCCTAGAAGGACCATGGTTCGCCCACCAATACTCGTTCCCTTTCCTTCGCCGATCTGAAGAAAAAAGCCACAAGACCTCTCTCCAGGGGTTTAGCCTCAACTTTCATACCCCAGAGATCTTCCATTCGTGCCACCACCGACTTCCAAAAGATCTTCTTGGTAGACAGGACCTTTGCTGTTAGAGCGAAGCGATACATATTTCCCCGTCCTGTTACCTCTTGGACAGGCACCACCACCTCCTTGATCCTCATAGCGCCCATTTGGGAGTCCAGCTGTCCCATGGCTCCTCCCTCCGGTCGCCTTCCCCCCGGGTATGGGTCCTCAGCCGGGTATGACTTTCCTGCTTGATTCGGACGTATGTTACCACCATAGGGCTGCCCGACTCCGACTCCCACTCCCGAGCCACCCTCCGCATTCGTACGACCCGCCCCAAACCTCGAGGCCCAGCGAGCCACATCCCCACCTTCTCTCTGGGCCCAAACCGACTTGCGACCCAACGTGGCCGCCCAACCGGCATCACCCATGAATCCACGACCCGGCTCCATCGGGCGTTCAACCCTACCCGGCTCCTCAGTTACCACGCCCTTCCCCTTTCTTTGGCGCCAAGCAACCTCGGCCGGGGTCTCTTCCGACACGTCCGTCGGTGTCTTGGCCGAGCCCGACGATATCGGGATCGGCGTGGACTGTTCACCCATCGCCGTCAGCACCGGGACACTAGCAGCCATGCCCCGATGAACTCCCGTCTTCCTTGGCCGAGGTCCCCTCGCCGGCGTGCGAAGGAGGCATGCAGGCCCCGATCGGACCCTGCTCCCCGGGACCCAACCTGGTTCCTCTCCTGCCGAGAAGCACACGACCGATGCCCCTCCTGGCCTCGATGTCCACTGCTCCTCCGAGTACACGGGCTCCTCCAGCGATCCCGTCGCCTTCTGCAGGTCCGCCCCTTCCGACGCCGTCAACACTAGCGGCGCCAACGCAGAAGTCGTCTGCGGCTCCTCCATCGGATCGGTGTCCGATTGATCCGTGTCGGCGTCGGATTCGACAGCCACGACACTCTCCTCCGGCAATACAAGTCCCCAATGGACGTACCCGTCGCCGACATGCTCTCCATCACCCTCCATACCCGTGAAAACCATGAAGATTGATGCAAAAATCGCAAAACCCCACCCCTTTGTAAACCCTAGCAGAGAGAATAGGGAGGCACGCGTGAGAATTCTCTAATTTTGTTGTCATCTCTTAAAACTTATAAACATAATTATAAATTACAAACATAAAAGTAAAAATAAATACAAAAACAAATAAAACCCTAATCCATTTTCACTCTCTCATTTTCAACCTCAGCCTCCATTTCCAGCGAGGCCGAAGCTTTTGCTTCGTCTCCAGCGACACCACGACGAGGAACTCGACGCCGGCGAGAACTAACTCCGGAGAAGACGAGATCTGCTGTGGTCGGAGCTTGAGGCGTCGCTGTTGCTGGAGCTCGCACGGAGGAGAACAACTCGTGCTTCCGAACCTCGTCTCGCCGGAGAAGCTCGTGCTTCCGACCTTCGTCTTCGAGCTTCTGCTCGACCTTCATCCCCTCCTCTACCATTCAAATCTCATCAATTTCATAGAATATGTATGTTTGGTTTTAGAGATTGAAAATTCTGGGTTTCTGAACTGAAATAATTGAAATAATTTATGGGTTTCAGATCTATCAATTTCTGGGTTTTAGAGAATATGTAGGTTTATGGTTTTAGAGATTGAAATTTTGATGGTGATACAAGTTCACTTTGATTTTGTTGCTCTTGGTTGAGAGAGATGAAGAGGTTCGGGAAGAACACGAACATACGAGATTCATTTTTTGTTTTTTTTTTCAATTAAAATTCTGAAAAGTAATAAAAAGATAAATGGAAAAAAATTATAAAAAATATTAATTAATATAAAAAGATAAATGGAAAAAATTATATCGTAATAAATGGAAATTATAAAAATAAAAAATAAAATTGAAAATAAAATTGATTTTTTAGATATATTTATTTATTATTTAGTTGAATAAATAAACGAATAAGGGCAATTTGGGTATATTTAGAAAAATAAACAGTAAACTGACTGAGTTGACTGACGGAAGGGGTTCTGGGTTAATATATGAAACTTCAGGGTATGCATCAGTTAACTTTAAACTTCAGGGTAATCATCGGTTAAACGTGTATACTTAAGGGTATACATTTGTAATTTACCCATATAATCATGAAAGTGCACTACTTAAAATGTGTTTTTTTCCCACAAATTATTATTGGTCCCAACGCTACGCTTAGTTATATTTTAATTTTATGAAACGTGTCAATATCTTATTGGCCTAACCCCATAATCTATTGGATTGATAGTATCATAGCTGATCGTCACACACGAGGTCGATTGTTGATATGTCTTATACAATAAGTTGGTTTATACAATAAGAATGACAGAATATTTTCTCAATTGTCTTTAAAAAAAATTAAACTTTTGATAAGATTAAATTAATAAAATGCCTCACCATTCAACTACAAGCTGAAATAGACGATATATTCTTTCCTTCCCAGTTCCCATTGGGTCTTTAAAACAGATCTCAACCGAAAATCTTATCAAATATATATAGTAATTTACTTTTCCTTCGGTCTTCACGTAATATTTGTTGGATTTATAGATTTCTCTGGAGGAAAGTTATAATTTATAAATTAAATAAATAAACACTTTTATCCTAAATAATTTATTTGGTATTGACGTATGTGCCCTTCCAAGTTCAATAATATCGATTTGCCCTTTCTCCGAATTGACTGATAGTTATTTTTCATGAAATGGATTTGGAGAAGACGACACTGTTACAGACACCCACCGAAACTGCACTGTTACTCTCACAAAATCCAATAACAAGAGGATAAAGCAGTTTCTTTGGAGAAGAAGAAGATTTAATTTTCATCAGCCATTTTCGTTTCCGATTCCTTTCTCTTCTAATTGCAAAAGCCCTAACATTTCCTTGATCTCATTGGCACCACCTCCCCATGGAAGTCTCGTCTCCTCCCAAATTCTTCTGTCTGCAAGCTCCGAATCGTACTTCCTCACACTCTCTGTTTAATAGCATACAAGTATCCAAATAAGTAGGCGTCTTTTAATAGTTTTGGGTACTTACTTTCGTGTGTTTACGTTGTTGTTGAAATATTCAGGTTACCAGAAATCGAGGTTCTTGTCTCCTCCGTCCAAATTGCAGGTGAGTTTGATTTCTTTGTATTAAGAGAGGTTTAGGTACTGTCTGGTTGATGATTATGTTGGAGGCTGTTTATAGATGAGGGATTTATTGTTTGACCCATTTTTGTTGTGTTTGGTTCAAATTTGTGTATAGAAACACTCATTTTCTTGTTCTGTAAATTGTTTGAAAATATTAAGAAGAGTATGATGCAAGGCATGCTAATAATATGAATTGGTTTGACCAAAAGAAGGTGGGAAATTGGGCAGTGTTTTGAACAATTTGTGTCTTATTGAATGGTGGGTTTTGTTCATTACTGCTGTTTTGGAGGTATTTTTACTTAGTAATGTGTAGTATGATCTGTTTTCTGTCGAATAAGTGAGATTTTTATTTATTTGTTGTTAATGAAACGTTCCTGTATTTTGCAATACACAGAGATGTCTTGGGACTTTGTATATGCTGTTTTGCTATTATGGGTGATCGTAGCTTAATATATGTTTTCGAAAGTTCTGACGTTCCTATGTATGCAGTTGTGCAAACATATAGGGCATGATGGTGGATGGCTGATGCATAAATGTGGAATATTGGGGAGTTATAACAATTGTAAGAAAACACATTTTTGGTAGATGATCTTATTTGTATTTGCTTCTTGTTAATATTCACTAGTAATATCAAGATGTATGTCCAGAGAATGATACTGAGCTGTTAGCTACAGATTTATCCTCGGATATGTTGCACGCATCCTCAACTTTTGTGAAATTCACCGCAAGTGTTTTAATCCACCAATTTGTTTTTTTTAGCTGCTCCAAATAGCATATCAAGCTTTCCTAGGAGGCATACAAGTACCTTGTGGCAGGATTTCAATAGTCAAAATGATGAGTATAAATTGCCTGGACTGAATAAATTGTCTGCATCCATAATTGCAAGATCCGCAGTTGCTGGTCCTGGAACCCCCGCCGGGGCCCATAAATCGTCAGGTTTATATGAAAAACCTTTCTCGTCCTTATCCCTTTCTTTTTGAAACATGCATCTTAGTTCTTCTGCCTTTTTTGGAAGTGCAGATGTTCCATTGAGTTCAAAAGTTAGAGGAGTGTGTTTCTATGCTGTTGCTGCTGTTGTTGCCATTGTTCTGATTGTGGTGATGGCGGCAATCCATCCTCTTGTGCTCTTATTCGACCGACACAAGAGAAAAGCTCAACACTTCATTGCAAAAGTCTGGTCAACATTGAGTATCACTCCATTCTTCAACGCCAAGTTTGAGGGGTTAGAGAATCTTCCAGCATCAGATACACCTGCTGTATATGTTTCCAACCATCAAAGCTTCCTAGACATATATACCCTTCTAACACTAGGAAGAAGTTTCAAGTTTATTAGCAAGACATCAATTTTTCTCATCCCTGTCATTGGTTGGGCCATGTTCTTGATGGGTGTGATTCCTCTAAAGCGCATGGACAGTAGAAGTCAGTTGGTATTCTCTTCCCTCCTTTCCATTGTGTTGATCAGTTTATTAAGTTTTGCTATATTAGATAACCATAGACAAAAACTGAAGGCTAACCTCATTTGTTTCCTTTTCCTGGGTAATGATATCTCAAGTGTTTCTCTGAAATATGTGAAGTTGACATCCTCTTGATTTTATGCAAATAGGATTGTATGAAGCGTTGCATGGATCTCATCAAGAAGGGAGGATCTGTTTTCTTCTTTCCAGAAGGAACTCGAAGTAAAGATGGAAAGTTAGGTGCTTTCAAGGTGAGGTCATTATGGGTTCCGTTCTGAATATTTCTTCCCTTTATTTTAGTTTCACCTGCGTACTAGCTATAAAGAAAACCAATAGGTAAAACATAAATGGGTACTGATGGCCCGTCATAATGGAAAATGACAAGAAAGAAAGAAATTAGATGTCCTCCTATTATTTAATCACTGATCAGACCATAATTTTGGACTGAACAAAATTATAAGTACTGTGTGCTTTTGAAGGCAGCAGTGCCTACCAATGTCAGTGGCTGGCCTCTTATATCTAAGTATTGAGGTTCTAATAGCTCTCTTTAAATTGGAATGAACTCCCTGCTGAAAATGATTTCGGCATGTCTTTCAAATAAAGGATCACTTTTTGCTGCTGTCAAACAGAATATGGTAGGGCCTCCATGTGATATGTATCATTTAATATGAAATTTGTAGACATCACGTCTCCTTTTCTTGTATAAACCTCTTATTTCCAATTTTCTTCTCTCCGAGACTTATGGTTCTGGTGTTTATGTATAGAAAGGTGCATTCAGCATTGCAGCAAAAACAAGAGTACCTGTTGTACCAATTACCCTTATAGGAACCGGCAAAATCATGCCTTCAGGAAAGGAGGGTATACTGAACTCAGGATCTGTAAGAGTTATTATTCACAAGCCCATTGAAGGAAGTGACCCTGTAGTACTATGCAATGAAGCTAGGGATATAATCGCAAATGCACTCAATTGTCAAGGCTGAGCATTGTTACACTCGAACAACATTTAATTGGCTTATGAGCTTTAAATCTTAGTTCTTTGGAGTGGGATAAAGGAAAAAATAAATCTGAAAGGTATGAACCAAACATCTTGCTTTTAAATTATAATTTATTACATCTGTGTTGCTCTAATATCTTGTTACCTTGCGTGTTTATGTGGATTCTATTGAAAACATTAGTTTAGGAGATGCTTGGAAATTTGATTTTACCCCTACCTTTTTCAATTGCTGAGTTAGGAAATAAACATGCGAACATTTACGGCTTTATCGGAGTGAATAAAAGAAAATGACAAAAAATAGAAGAAAGATACTGAATGTTTATGATGCTTTACCATAAAATATGATAAACTGATAATCGATCCACCTTGTTATGGCACTGAAGCAAATGTTCACTTTCAAGTAGATTGTAGTATCAGAAATAGGTTGCTACTCAATTGTGGGGTCCTGGTTTGACCTGGCCTGTAGATATGAAGGAAGTAAGCAGGATGATTAGTTAAGAGTGTTCCGTTATCTGGTTTTTAGTATGAAATCTCTACTGACAGAATTTGGGGAACTCACACATCTTTTTCAAATGATAACCATCTACTACATTTGGTTTCTAGAACGACCTTTACTCGTAGATAAGGTTTTAAAGAAGGCGGAAACGGGATCCAATGCATAATTATGGGCAAAGCTACCATCAATATGTACTGAAACAGTGAAACCCAATGCACAAAATAAGAAAAAGAAGGTGAGGCGTACGCTTCAACCGCCTCGAGGTGATCCAAGGCGCATATCAGCAGAACACCCCCATGAGGAGCCACCGCGGGGGTAAAACTGTCCACCTCGCCTCGAGGCGTATGCCTCAGCTGCTTTTTAAGACTATGCTCGTGGGTATTTAAAATTTGATTTCTAAGTAATTTTATAGTCATGATGCTTTCCTGTTTATACAGGAATTAAGAACCAATTTGTTGTCTTCTAATGATGCACACTTTGAAAGGGGTTTTATTATAAATTCTAGAAAATATATCTTATGTAAGATTCCTTGTAAGATATTGACCTTTTGCTGTACTGATGGTCAATATTTATCGTGAACTCATTACCAATTTACCATTATGATGACAACAATGCAATTACATTTGGAGGTGGTAACTAGCCAGTCAATTCATCATTTTTCCTTAAGCGGCGATATCTCTAGGTCACGTGTATTGTGTTCTTTGAGGCGTTGTGAAAATCAGCCTACAATATGTGTATTCCATGACTGTTTTATAATGTGCTTTTCAAATGAAAACGAGGCTCCATGGAAGGCACGGAGACCTTTTTGTATTTGTTACAGTACTGGTAACTACTTTTCACTAAACTAGCTTCTGACTCTTTTATTTACAGGTTTGGCAACAATAAAACATCCCTGTGATTAAATTTGAATCTACTTGCAACAGTAAGGATGCATTTTGTCTACCCGAGGCTCCATTGCAGGATTTTCATCCCCAACGGAACACTGAGCTACTACAGCTATTCCTCTAGAAGAAATACTTACATGATATATTAGGATGATCCTTACTTCCTACAATAAAATGAACTTTACTTTTTTTGATCAATTTTGGGTCTTATCTTAGTAATATTACATAGCATAGACTTGACAGTGATTCAGGAAAAGTGGCTGCTAGTAGAGTTGTAATTTTGTCATGTCTTGTCCAATTTGAAGGTAATTGTTAATCCCAAATGATCCGAAACTCCTCCAAGCAGTTGGAGTTAGGTTTTATATATTGTTGATTGAAGTTTGAAATGGTGGGAGCATCATATGCTTGTCATCATCTGTTGTCTTGTTCTATTTCGCAGTTTCTGTTTATTTCGAGGGAAATTTCGGGGTTTTCCAGAACGTTGCCTTGGATGGAGTCAAGGAGAGAGGCAGAGGGAAGGACATGACTATCCTGTACCGGACTTTGGCGGCAACACCAGTAGGCTCAAAACCATATTTACTTCTAAACACTACATTTTATTTTGAAACGTAGGTTGTATTTTTATTATTTGAAATGCTTCAAAATACAATTAAGTGCATCCGGGATAGTGAAATCGGACCACAACTCGGGCCTCTCGAGTTAGCTAATGGACTGCTTCGTTCGTTGTTCTAAAAATATACTCGAGTCTAACATCCTCGAAAGAAAAAATTATAGAACGACATTCTTCAATGAGTCGCCCCACAGGAGAAAATAGGGGATGGTCTCTTGGATCAGGTGCAACATATATTGTGCATCACTTCGAATCATCACCTGTGACTTGCGATATTCACGGATCCACTAGAGGGCGTTTAGTGTGGCCCTCGTTTCCACAAATTCAGTCCCTAGATTACCTTGGACTATGTCGCTTTGGGCATCCACCACACAACCTCGGTCAGATCGACAGAGTCAACCCCAACTCATTTGGTTCGTTCGTATCAACAAAAGTAGCACCGTCAACATTTATCGATACCTAATTCAATGGTGGTGGTTGCCACCCCGTTCTTCTCGGTTGGGGGTTTATAGTAGGCCGGACGACCCCTAAATGAGCCTCACTCCAATTGTGCTGATGGCTAAGAACAATAGTTATGACCTCCCTTGAGGCCAGTTGTGTTTGTTCTCATACAAGGTCATTCCGAGCTTTCTAGATTTTCCCAATTATCATCGCTATCTCGTCTTTGTAGGCATATCGGATTGTCCATAACAAGTGTCAGCCACGTGTCAAGGTATAATGTGAAAGAATAGGAACCTTTAAGTCAGCCTATGCCCGATTTCCTGCGCAAACTGCAATGTAGGAGGTGGTGAGATGAAGTTTCACAACCATTCTGACAAATTGATGTCTTCGAAATTGGGATATATTTCGTCCGGAAATTTGCTGCCAGCTGAAAGGTACCTGAGAGAATCCACCATAAGAAGATTTTGATTCGAGACTAAATGTCTAGGTCTTATAGGCCTGTTCAAACCGTAGCCCCCCGTATGATGCCACCTCCAGGGAGATAGTGCTCGATATCCCTCCTCTTATAGTGTAAACCCTTTACATATATACCCTGAAACGACATGAACAAATCCAATGGTGTAATTAAGTAGGGTGTGTGTGGGCCCCTTCTAGTTTCTGTTATTCTCGCGTCTTTAATAAACTGACAGACCAAAATCTCATGAACAGAAAGACACCCACACGCACACTGTGACAGTCTACAGAGAAGAAGAAGAAGAATTGGAAGATTAGGAGAAGCAGAGAGAGAGTTGTAGAGCGAGTAGGAGAATCCAAATCGACATGGCGAGAGGAGCTCTGTCATTTCATCTCTGGATCTCCGCATGCCTCTTGTTCTTCGTCCCCGTTCTCTCCTTCTACCTCCCCGGCGTCGCTCCCCAGGATTTCCATCAAGTAACCCCTAATCTTTTCTATTATCCTATCTCAATGTCTGTTTGTATGCATGGTGAAATCCTCCTAGAATTCGATTGGAATTGCTTTACTGTTTGGTCATTTTGATCTGATGTCAGATGTTTCTGTTTTCACCTTTTTCCATACCTCAATAGTGATTTGGTTAACAATACTGGCATTTGAATGAGGTGTATGTACATGCATCGCTATGAAATCCACCTAGAAATGGATTGAATTTGGGGTGTTTTGACCTGATCAGGGATCTTTGTATTGGTTCTGATGTATGTTTCAATAGTGATTTGGATTGGGATGGATTGTAGTGTGTGTTCAGGTGATTGTGGATCACAAGTTATTGTTTCCCCCGAAAGAGTTTCAGTTCTTGTTGAGAATTTCGACCAACTTGTAGGAAATGTATGAAGTTAATTTCGACAAGATTTTCTTAGGTCATTTATATACGTCCGAATGACTATGAATGAGCGGAAAATATATATTATTATTGAATGCATTTCCTACATTGTATATTTCCATATTCAGATTTTGATATCCAACATCCATAGTGTTGGACCATTGTTGGGACTTGGGAAATAAAAGGTATTTGTATAGTTGCTATAGCTTCAACTGGTGCTACTATACTTGATGATTGAATGCACTCAGTTTTGTTGCCTCTTACATATATCTGTACTCTCTTATTTACTCAATGCAATTAACCTACATAGTTTCCTTTGCACTTGTGTGATATTCTTAAGGGCGGTTTTGTTACCTTGTTTTTAGCCATTCTAGGATAGGGGAAAATGTTATGAGCCGTTTAATGTTGAATGCAGAAATTACAAAATCCTTACAGAACTCTGTTCGATTTACTCTTATGCCTATTATCCACATGCATTTGAGCTACTTTAGTATTGCATCAATGTGACGGCAGACTTATGTGTTGTGTTTCTTTATTCTCTGTTTGTGTTGAGCAGGGAGATGAATTGATGGTGAAAGTGAACAAACTGACATCCATAAAAACACAGCTTCCTTACTCCTACTATTCCATCCCCCATTGTCGCCCAGATCATATTGTTGACAGTGCAGAAAATCTCGGAGAAATCCTTCGTGGTGATCGTATTGAAAACTCTCCTTATTTAGTAAGTTTAAATGTGTCGGATAATTTACTTTCCATTTTTTTTGTGTTTGGTCTTTTAGCCTGTAACATACTCCATTGATTCAGTTCAAAATGAGAGAGCCCAAAATGTGCAATGTCGTGTGTCGTTTAACCCTTAACGCCGATAGCGCCAAGGAGTTCAAGGAAAAAATCGAGGATGAATATTGGGTGAACATGTGAGGCAGTGATCATATTTAATTTTCCAACCCGAGTACTTCACGTTTTCCATTATTTATCCCTCTCCTTTTTTCTGGGCAGGATTTTGGATAATCTTCCTCTGGTTGTCCCCGTGCGAAGGCCCGACCACGAAAACTCTATAGTGTATCAGCATGGATTTCGTCTTGGTCTTAGAGGACAGTATGCTGGAGTAAGTGTCATTCAAACCAGTTCTTAACAGTTTAAAGCTTCCCTTTTGTGCTAATGAAAGCAACATGTTTAATTTTGTCTGCAGAGTAAGGAGGAAAAGTATTTTATCCACAATCACTTGGCCTTTGTCGTCAAATATCACAAAGATGAGCTCACTGGTTTAGCAAGAATTGTAGGATTTGAGGTCAAGCCGTTCAGGTTATCTTTTTAGTCCTCATCGTTGTTATCTCGGGTTCTTTTAATTTCATTCTTATTTCACAATCTATTTCGACACTTAAGGATATCAAATTATTTTACCTATCCAGTGCGAGACATGAATACGAGGGTGATTGGAATGAGAACACCCGGTTATCAACTTGTGATCCCCATACGAGGCGTACAGTTACAAACTCCGATTCTCCTCAAGAAGTCGAAGATAAGAAGGAAATCATATTTACATATGATGTTGATTTTCAGGTAGGATACCTCTACACCTTTCCGTTTGGAGGCTGGAACGATCATTTCTTACAGCAATTTCCCCGCGTTTCACCTTGCAGGAAAGCGATGTGAAGTGGGCATCTCGCTGGGATACCTATCTTCTAATCGTGGACGATCAAATCCACTGGTTCTCGATCATCAATTCCTTGATGATCGTTCTCTTCCTCTCCGGCATGGTAGCTATGATCATGCTCCGGACCCTTTACCGGGACATTTCCAAGTACAACCAGTTAGAGACCCAGGAAGAAGCACAAGAAGAGACCGGGTGGAAACTTGTTCACGGTGACATCTTCCGGCCACCATCTAATTCAGATTTGCTGTGCGTCTATGCAGGCACAGGAGTACAATTCTTCGGGATGATTCTCGTGACGATGATCTTGGCAGCCCTGGGGTTCCTCTCCCCCTCGAACAGGGGAGGCCTGATGACTGCAATGCTCCTCCTCTGGGTCTTCATGGGTATCTTGGCGGGATACTCCTCCGCCCGTCTCTACAAGATGTTCAAAGGCACGGAGTGGAAGAAGATCACCCTCAAGACCGCCTTCATATTCCCCGGGACCGTCTTCTCCGTCTTCTTTGTCCTGAACGCCCTGATATGGGGGGAGGAGTCCTCCGGGGCAGTGCCATTCGGGACAATGTCTGCCTTAGTGTTCCTATGGTTTGGCATCTCCGTTCCCCTCGTATTCGTGGGAAGCTACGTGGGTTTCAGGAAGGCTTCCATTGAAGACCCCGTGAAAACGAACAAGATCCCGAGGCAGATCCCCGCGCAGCCATGGTACATGAACCAGGCATTCTCCGTCCTGGTGGGAGGGATACTGCCCTTTGGGGCCGTCTTCATTGAGCTCTTCTTCATTCTCACCTCGATATGGTTACATCAGTTCTACTATATATTTGGCTTCCTTTTCATAGTCTTCCTTATACTTGTGGTCACTTGCGCGGAGATCACGGTTGTGCTGTGCTACTTCCAGCTCTGCGGCGAGGACTATCTGTGGTGGTGGCGGTCGTATCTGACTTCAGGCTCCTCCGCAGTTTACCTCTTCTTCTATGCGGGGTTCTATTTCTTCACCAAGCTGGAGATCACGAAACCACTTTCTGGTGTGCTTTACTTTGGTTACATGCTGATTGTGTCGTATGCTTTCTTCGTTTTGACGGGTACCATTGGGTTCTATGCGTGCTTTTGGTTCACTAGGCTCATCTACTCCTCGGTCAAGATAGATTGAATCATTGAGGAATGGTTTAGCAAATTGTTTAGCGTATGGGGGATTTGTCTCTAATAATATACTTGTTAGCGTTCTAGTCTTTCTTCTCCTTTCAAGGCCAGTCTGAAATAAGAAATCATCGTAAATACCTGAATGGAACCAAACCAACTGTCCCTTGGATAACTTTCCTCCGGTGTCGGCCACCAATTCTCACGAGGTTCGAAAACAAACAGACAGAGTTCCTCGTTCTAGACTTGGTTGGATTTTCCGGCCATAGATGAGAAGCGATATATACGGAAGTGTGGGCCGTGGGGCAATATATTTGATGTTGGCCGTGGGCAATATATTTGATGTCAGTGATATATAGTGGAATAAAAAAATATTATGAGTATCAGAGACTGGACAGAGTTTAAGAGGCTGATCGACTCTAATTTTTCCCTTCTATAAGTGATCCTCTATTCTTTAATGTCGTCAAGGTTGTCCTCTTCATGAATTGAGCCAAAGACATCCGTATAGGATTAGGGAAAGTCTTGAGCATCCGTCGAGGATTACGTTTTGGGCCTCGTCTCCTCGGTTTACGTTAGATACGAGACTCGTCTTTCCTATTCATCGTCGCTTTCTATGCAGAGGTCACCAGACGGCAGTGGTGGATTTGGGATCCTAGGGTCGAAACGATAAGATGGAGTACTGTTCCACAAGACCTCAGGTTGGGTTACCTTAACGATTCAAGACGACATGTTGATCGATTCAAGAGGTCACCCGACGACCTCAACTGCCCCAGTAGACGTAGCAACCATAAAACTTGACACGTTATGTTTTTTGCCTAACTCCGCTCTGATCCTCGTCCCTGAACAAAGTAACATGTTATTATTTGTCATGTGTATTCATAAGATGTATTTATATCTTCTCATTGATGTATAAAAATTTGGCAATATTTCCTAAAAAACAGACACATGGACAAAAGAGCCCTCAACCACTGAACCCAACTACCCGTATATCAAAACACAATGTTTATCCAAAACCACTTGCTCCAAAACGCCACATTTCAATCATCTACTTCTATTATTCAAAATAGAGAAACCTTGAACCTCAAAAAAGCTCAATCATGACAAAGTTTCCTCAATTTCACATGTTTGTCTTAAACATGAACTTTTCTCAGTCATCCTAAGAACTGACTCGTGGTTACTCATGCATCCTCCAGAATTGGTATCTCCTATTGTATAAACACTTACGCACAATCATGTTGTTCCTCTTGATCATCCTAGTTTTAATCAAGTGATGAACATAAAGTTTCAAGTTCCACTTATTAGTCACCTCATGTAAGGAATATATGTACTTATTCTTGTTTCCCAGTTTCCTTAGAAATGACACACGGAAAACTGGGAGGATTTTGTTTTTATTTTTTTGGTAGTCTCAAGGTGTAGGTCATTTCCCCATTCTTTTCTATCACTTGAAATGGACCTAATATTTAGTTGCTACCTTTATATTCTTTCTTAGACTCACAATGTCAAGTTGTATTGTTGTAACTTGAGATAAGCCCGCTCCCCTATATCAAACTTTTTCTTGGATTTCTGCTTGTTTGAACAAAATTTGATCCTCTACTAAGCCAGGTGCAAATTCCAATTTAGAAACTTCATTATATTTTTTTGGAAAGCTAGCATATATTAAAATTCTCAAGACTTTGGAAAAAAGTCAAGAGAAAAGAGGAAAATTTCCCCTCATACAAACAAGAGCACCGGAAAAATCCAGCCTCAAACCACTCACAACAAGGAGAGAAAAACAATGAAACGGTCTCAGTACCAGAAATTACAACCAATAAGCAACAAACAAGACAAACAACGCCAAGGAACTAAGCCCAACAAGGGGCTAAAACGGAACTAACCAGTCTAAAAAACTATTCATTATGTCTTATCGTTTTTGCAAAACTTCCTCTACTGACTTAACTACACATTCAACCCTTATGATTCACAAATTGATGGAATGTATCTATATAATATGCTTCAAATGGCACATCTTAATTGTTGAATGACGACTAGTTTTGTACCAGAATGCTGCCATAATCAACCATTTTAACTATTTTTTGGGAGTTTGATGAGTAATTGCCTTTATATAGTTCTCCAAGAATTGATTCACCCTTTCTGTCTGGCCATTAGCCTAAGGGTAGTAAGCAGTGGACAAGTTTAAAGTAGCCCCAACTCTATTAAATAGAGTCTTCCAAAAATTGCTAATACAAACTGTCTTTGTTAGAAATTGTCGCCTCAAGAGTCTTATGTAACTTATAAACTTGATCAACGAATAATTGTGCTATTGTGGATGTCAAGTAAGGGTGTTGTAGAGCGATAAAATGATGGGTAATTTTCACCTCAATACACTAATTATCATTTTTTTTCACCTCAATACCCAAACTATTTTTAGTGGCACCTCAATACCCTAGAATTCCATTTTGTGTCACTTTAGTACCTACCGTCAACTTTCCATCCATTTTGGAAGGAAAAGGGTTATGTGACAAGCACATGACCCCATTTTTTTTCACAAAATGACCAAATTACCCCTTATCTCTTGATAATTAATAAATAATAAAAATAAATTCAGATATAATTACAAAACAATAAAATATAAAAAAAATGAAAAGCTTAAACTAATCTTAATCAAAACATAAACCAAATCTAATCTAACCTAACACGTAACTAACCTAACACTAACTAACCTTATATCTAAATTCAAAACAAAACAAAACAAAAACTAACCTTACATCTAATTTAACACGTGTTTGACTGAATCAAAACATCAAATTTTGAAACCCTCATTTCTTCACTTTTTTTAAAAATACCCTAATTTCAGCACAACCTCTCTCTCAGTCGAACTCTACCTTCTCGTGCTCTCGCGGTGGCGACGTGGGTGCCGACAAATCCGACGGCGCCAGTGACGAGGATGGAGATGCCGTTGCGGCTCTTGACGCGGTGCTCGCAATCGGGGCCGCCCCAACTGTGGTTTCGGAGGGAGCGGCGCGTGGGATCTGAGGAGGAAGGGGATCGGAAGAAGAAGAGGAAGGGGATATGACGCGACGCTCCCAATTTGGGTTTTTTTTAAGTGGGATTGGAAGGTTGAGGGGTTAGGGTTTCAGATTCTGGAAGCTGTAGACTGAAGAAGGTTGGAGGAAGAAGAATAAGGAAAGTGATGAAATGGGGGAGAGAGATCTGGCGTGAGGAATAATGGAATCGAATCTCTCTATCTCTCTCTCTCTCTTTGTATTCTTGAAGTTGGTGTTGATGAAAGTGAAGATATACAGTGATAATGGTAGTGATAAAGCTCTTGTATTAAATGTGTTGTTTTTTTGGAAAATACCAAATGTGTTGATTTTCTGGGTTTGAGTTTCTTAGGTGTTGTGTTTGATGAATTGATTCTTGTTCTGAAAGTTCTCAAAATTGTTATGGGATTTTGAAATTGTTGTTGATAGAGGTGAGGTTGAAGATGGGAGGAAGAGGGTGAGGTTGAAGACGGGGTGAGGTTCAAGTTCTCAAAATTGTTTTTTTTTTTAAAATAAAAATTGAATTTTAAAAAAAATAACTGATTTTTTATAGTCAAAATATAATTTTTATTAAAAAAAACTGATTGGGTAGCAAATTGAAATAAAAAAGAATAAGTAAATTAAATAAATAAAAATTAAAAAGAATAATTACAAAATATGATTTTTACAAATAAAAAATGTTTTTTTAAAAATAAAATCTTAGTTTTTTAAATAAAAATTGAATTTTTAAAAATAAAATCTAATTTTTTAAAATTAAAAACAGATTTTCATAAAATAAATAAATGAAAATAATTTTTGAAAATTAATGGCATGAGTTTGAAAATTTGACTGTTAGTGGGGGTATTATGGACTTTTTAGGTGTTTGGATAGAAAAATGGATGGAAAATAGACTGAAACTAACGGTAGGTACTAAAGTGACAGAAAATGACATTCTAGGGTATTGAGGTGCCACTAAAAATAGTTCGGGTATTGAGGTGAAAATTACCCTAAAATAATTCATTTTAGCATATATGTCAACTATTACCAAAATACTATCCTTATTCTTAGAATATGGTAACCCTTCAATGAAATCTATGACAATTTATTTCCAGGGTTGGTTAGGAATCTTAAAGGTTGTAATAGTCCAGAGTTAATTACGCTCACCTACCATGTACTATACATGTTTAACAGATAAATACCCCAATGTTTATTCGTAATGAAAAACTACCCCGAACTAACCGTTAGTAACAACGTTGGTCACTCCGTCAACAAACTGTTAAAAAAAAGCACGCGAGTTGCACATGCTTGATTATTTAAAAAAAATGACAAGAATGCCCTTAAATGATCATGTTCATCCTCTTCAAATGTCTGGCTTCACTTCATCCTCGTCGATATTCAAAGACGCAGGTCATGGGAGTGGGAGATGATGGAGGACGAAGTGTTGAGGTGTTATTGCGGGCTTCCAACACTAGTTCGAACTCCCAAGATGAACGAGAACCTTGGGCGGAGATTTGCAAGCTAGTACACATGTAGAGTTGTATACAGGCTGTGCTAGTATTTTGTATACAGGTAGAGTTGTTAAACTGAGGTTGAACTTTGTGTTGTTAAATGCATTTTTTGCAGAGTACCAGAAATTGCAACTTCTTCAAGTGGATAGATGATGAAACTTGTCCAGCTGGGAAAATGGTGTTACTAGATTGTGTGAAGTTGAATAAGGAAATAGATGAACTTGAAACCAAAAATGCATCTATTGAGAAAGAAATTGCAATGAAGAATGAGGTGATTGAGGTTATGGAATTGGACATTACTGTTGTTCAAAAGGAAAATGAGTCGAAGAATGATATTATGCAGTTGCGAGAATTGGAGATTCATGGTTTGAAGAAGAAGTACAATAATTTGTTAATGTGTTTGAAAATGTGTTGTTTGTTTTATTGCATTGGGTTTGGTATGAAGGTTGTTGTAGAATAAGAAGACGTATGTAAGGAAGTGAAGTGTTTGTTGAAATGTTGAAATTTGGAAATTACAATGAACCTGTTTAATGAACTTTGGAATTGGAACTTGCAATGAACTTGTTGAATTTTAGGATTGGAATCGAAATTGTTGTTGAATGACTAGTGTAATGATATTTGGTACTTGTTTAATGAATTTTGTTCATGGCTTGTATTGTTGATGAATGATTGTTGATGGCTTAAATTGGTGCATAATGATTTATTAATGGTGCATAATGAAATTTTTTGCAATGACTTGGTTAGGATTATTGTTGAATGAGTTAATGGTGTTGCAATAACAAAAAAAATTGTCATGACCTGTTCCAAAATAGTACATAAACTTGCATCTAACAATAAAAATTTGACGACACAATCATCCAACAATTAACATTCATCTACAAATTCAACACAAGTTATCCAAATGAAATTCACCATCTTGCATAAACTGAAATTCACTTGAAATCCATCCTAATTCTACTATCTTAAACAAGTCATAAAGTGTCCAACAACCAAGACAGTTGATATTGTGTTCCAAAATAGATAACCTATCATACTTTCTCACTACAACTTGATGTTTCAAAAGACACAAAAGTCACACGCTCTAACTGTGGCATGGGGGACCACCAAAAAAACCCTATATCTAGTGCATCATCTTCATCTCCAAGAAGGAGGTGGTTGTGAGCAGCTTCCTCTACCAGATTTTCCAACTTATGTGCCTCTGGATCTTCCTCTTGGTGAGCTTGTAGGTCCATTTCCATGAAGTGGATGTGAGGCAGATTCACCAACAAAAAATCTGGCCTCAGCCATGAATTTTGAGCCTCGCAAACTTGAGCACGGCAAGTGCAACGGCCGTCAAGTAGTAATCAGATTTGAAGTCCGGAATATCGAGCCCAAAGGAGCAATAGACAATCACTTACTATTCAAAGCTTGTAGCTAAACTGTTTCGAAAAAAATCGAGTTTTTAAGTTTGAAAAATAAACCTATAACGACTAAAAATAAAATACAGAATTTAACAGAGAGTTTTCTTATCTTAAATCAAGTGAAGAGAGATCAAGGGCATGAGTTCATCGAGTTCATTCCATAAAATTGAACACATTCGATTGTAGCGATGTCGATTTATTTTAGAGGCAATGAGTTGTCTCGACTCTAGTCCTAACTTCTTTCGAACGATTCAGACCCTAATGGAATCTAACCACCGAGTTCTTTCGAATCACGATGTAGGAAGACCCAAAGCGTTATGGCTCTATGACAACTTCTAACTTTCGACCAAACAAGACTATAGCTATTGCAATTGTATTAACCCCGCTAGTTCTAGCTAAGGTTTAAATCCAACTTATGATCGATTTTTGACTTAATTAGAATCCTCCTCTTTCGAGCGACGAATCCTAATTCGAAACAATTACCAAGCCTACACGGGAGGTAAAGCATTAAGCACAAATCAATCATAGACACTAATACAAATCAACAACACCACAATCGAAGCATTCAAAATATAGAAATCCCTACTCTAATCCCCTATAGCCCTAGAAATTGGGGGTTTAGGTGTTCATGGTGAGAAATGCAAGGATGAAAAGAAGCAAACAACTAAACTCATAATTAAGATAAAAGTTGAGATACAATCACCAAATTAGTCGTCTAATGTTGCTCTTCCTCTTCTTCGATCCCTCTCCTTGATTGCTCTTGAAAATCCTCCAAAAAGAAATCACTTGGGTAGCTAACAATTGAAGGTTATCTCCAACAATCTCTACTCAAAGAAATATCAAATTGATTCTCCAATCCACCAAATATTTGATCCTCAACAAATAATCCAAGCTAACGAACTCACAATTTAATTCTATATAAAAAAACAAAAAAAAACTATACAAAGCTTTCTCTTCTGTTCGTGTTCTTCTCTGTGTAAAAAAATGAAATGAAGAAGTGAAGTCCCTTTTCAGATGCTGCGCTGCTAAAAAATATAGGGAATGAAGCTGTTGCCCTAAAAGTGGAGCCAAACCGGAGAGGACATGTGTTGCACAGGGAGAGGTGGAGCGGCTGGGACAGGTGGCAGCTGGAGGACGACTGGCGGCTGGGGGGACACGTGTCCGGCAGGGAGAGGCTGGCGCTGAGAGCGGGCCCGGACAGGTGGCGGCTGGACCCGCCAGGTGTCGCCATAAGAGAACGCCACGCGGACGAAGGGAGCCGGCTCGACACGTGTCGGCCTGAGGGGATCTGCGGCTGGCGGCGGCGGCGCCAGGTGGCAGCTGGAAGACGAATGGCGGCTGGCTGGCATCGCCACGTGTCAGATTCTGATGGGACTCCTTCTTTTTTGTCCTTTTTCGCTATTTTGCTCGTTCCGGCTTCGTTGGAACTCCGATTGGTCTCGTTCTTGCGCCATAATTTTTCTCTTTTTAATACCTACAAAACAAGACCAGTCATGAATATATTTCGGAGCGAACAAAATCTACCCTTTGACGGTCCATAAGCACGAAAACACTCAAAATGCATCGGTTTCCCATCAAACACCGAACACACCGAGAAAAACAATTATTTATACTAAATATAAATATATGATAGAAAATCGGGACCAAAAGCCTAAATAGCTCGATAAAATGTGACACTTTTAAGTGTTAAAATGCACCCGCATCAATTCACCAACAAAAAATCTGGCCTCAGCCATGAATTTTGAGCCTCTAGGGCATTCCAATAAAGTGAATGCTTGATGCAAAAATTCAAACATCAGATATTAGGTAAGATTTCTAATATTGCATTTGTCTTTGTAAGAGATAAAACATTGGGAATTACCTTAGATTGACGCCTTAATGTGTTCGATTCAGTTTGGGCAATACCAACAAATGGTGTAGTAGGATTTGGTTGGGTGTAGGTTGTTGTGTCTGCAAAACCACATGTTGTGGATGCTCTAATGTTTACGTTTTTTTTCTAGGATTTAGACTTCTCTTTCTTGTATTGGAATGCGTATATGAATCGATTTCTCGTGTTTAGTATGTCTTATATCGTGTATGAATTCCTATTCTTATTCTATTTTAAATTAGTTTAATTAATTTTACGATTTTATTTTATTATTTAAATATTTTTTTGAGTAAAATAATATATAACTATTTTTAAAACATTAAAAAAAAATTGTGCCACGTGGTGGACTTCTATTGGCCGAAAAAGTAAATAATCTAAGTTGGGATTGGCACTATCCGACTCCTATAAAGAAATCGACCATATTCAATTTCAAGATTTGAATTTTATTGAGAAGAATCAGAATCATTCGACCCTCATTTTTCGACCCCACATCGTTGGAGATCCCGGAACCCATTCCATATCTAAGGAATTAAGAGCATGTATATCGTTGAGATATTTTTAAAATTCCCGAATCCTCAAATTGTTTTGGAATGTGTGCATTAAGATTAATGTCAGGATT
The DNA here is from genome assembly GCA_963921825.1 of Erodium maritimum. Lineage (NCBI taxonomy): Eukaryota > Viridiplantae > Streptophyta > Magnoliopsida > Geraniales > Geraniaceae > Erodium > Erodium maritimum. Next base: position 9,759,731 of record OY997595.1, read on the forward strand.
CAGTTCCAACATATCTTGTTTTTCACATTGTCTAGATCTTTAGGGATTTTTGTTTACTGACTAGATAGTTAATATTTGTTTTATGAATTCATTAAATACTGAAATAAAACAGAAATCTAACAAATAAAATAAGTAAATAATACCGACGAGCACAAACAAATTCAACAGTAAAACTAGTACATAAACTTAATCGCTTGATTCGTAATCCGCTCCAAAGCGATCCCATATCTGCTCAACAAGGTCTGCTTGGAGTTGCAGGTGGGTGACATCATATTTGAGATGCTCTCAAACGACTAGGTATTGTTGGTAGGATAAGGTCCCTTCATTGTGTCATCGTTCTGGTAGTGCCGAATCAGGTATGTTCGGAAGGGGATCGTTATACCATTCCTTTTCCCCTCTAACGTACTGACCACGTTCATCTTCTACAATCGTATTTGTAGAATTATACAAGTGTGCATGATATCAAACACGAGCAGTCCGGAACATTATTTGTCATAGTGATTGAAGGACTCCAAAAGCTCATTCAACATCTTTCTGAGCACCTTCTTAGACTTTAGCAAACAATTTTTGTTTGGGCTTCACAAACCGACTCCAAGTTGGGTAAATGTCGTCAACCAAATATCAAGGTTGGTCGTATCGAGTCCAATCGATCTCGTAGTCCATGACATAGTCACGACTGATAAGAATATCATCGAATAAGTGTTCGTCGTTGAGCATGTTGATGTCACTGTTCAAGTCAATGACGCCGAAATACGCATGTCAAATCTACAAATCACGAGACCCTACAACTTCAAGCATTATGAGGTCTAAACGGACAAAAGGTGAATGAGAAGTTAAAGCTCAAAGATCACCCGTTGAACTTAGTTGTTGAGAAAATTACAAATGGAAAATGCATCATTTCTGTGTAGTATCACATGGAAAGATTGCCAAACTTTTTTTGGGTTTATATAGCATGAGTCTCCCTAGCATATTTGAATTGCTTGGATGAAAGGATTTGTGCGGGTCACAAATGTTGCATGGATTTGGGCTTGTAGCGCCAACCCTGTTTTTGCTTCGGCCCGTATTAAAATCTCAACAATTATACCCAGTATATCCTATCCTTTATGCAAATAAGGAAACATGAAATTGATATCTTTTTCAGTTTTGGAAATTGATATGCAATTTAAAATTTTTTTCCAAATTTTATATTATTCCGAATCTTACAATAATTCCGAAGTTATTTTAGTTTCCAGCATTTATTAAATTCGAATTTAATATATTATTTTCGAAATTGTCTATTTACCAAAATTTGATATTTCCGGAAGTTGTTGTTTCCAAAAACTCGCTCCCAACTCTCTCTCCTTTTCCTATATAAGCTCTTTCTAGTTCATTATTCGTAGTGAAAAAAATTAGACACGTAGTAGAGACGCATTAGATACGAAATTGACCTACACAATTTCTCTCCTTCTCCAAGAACAGAGCAACTGATTTCTTTCTACTCGGTGCTACTTCTCATACGCGGTTTCGAGTTCGTTTACATTGTCGTTGTATCTTGGGAGACTTGCTCAGACGGGGCAATAAAAAGTCTTAAGGAAACTGGTTCGCAGGCTTCGACATACCAGTACCCTCTTCGAGTATCGATTGAGGTTACTGTATCGTGTTTACATTATTGCTTTTACATTATTGTTACTTATGTGATTCTACTGTTCATTAATAATATTGGATTCAGTTTTATCTGTTTATTATCGTTTATGGACTAACCCGTCTAACAAGAATTCATATTGCGGCATTGCATTTTCGGCGCTTTGATAAACTCATGCGTCCGAACGTGACTGTCTTTTGGATGTCATGCTCTGTTACCTTTTTCATCACCCATATAAAGGGAGGAGCTCATAAGAAATCGACGCCTAAACATCTCAGAGGTGTAAGAAGGGTTGTCAATAGAATAAACCCACATTAGCCGTTTCTGGCCTTCGATACGACCTATATTAATTTCTCTTCGGGAAGGTTTTCCGCTTTCGACACTTCGCCTCAAAGGGTCCACCCGAGACTGCATTCTTGCTCTAAGATGCTTCGACAGACTCGTGTCTCCATTGCACAAATGTTCGCTTCCAAATCATCTATAACTTGATCACAAAAACGGAAGAGAAAATGCATTTTTTGCCTGTGGGTAAGAAGAATTTTTTTCTTCTGATTTTTTAAATATTTTTGAAAAGAAATAAAACGGCTATTTTTTTTCCACCTCAGCACCCCTCTGTCAGTGTGTCATTGCCGGTGTGAGATCATGATCCTGCACTGATTGGTTCCCACATAGGAGCCGAACTAGTCGGTTCTGGATCCCGATTCTTGTTTAGCGACCCGAACCCTAAGATCTTTGCCTTCACATTGTCAAATCTTCGATTCCGATTACTCTAATGAAGATTCAGAGTTGCACGATCTACACGATGTTCATGCTCTAAGGAATCTGAATAGTAAACAACGCTTTACACGATCTTCTCCCTAGTAAATTCAGATACCGAAATCGAATTCGGTTTCGTCCACCGGCAATTTACTTAGTGTTGGGCCAGTAAGATCAGGCCCCAAAGGGATCTGATTGGGCCATATAGCCCAAATCCACCTGGTTAGATTTCGAGCCGAAGCTTTCTTCTTCTTCAGGCTTTCTGAGCTATATATATTGTTTCATTGTCACTCTTCTTCGTTGTGCTTCACCTCAAAAACCCTCTTTCTCTCTATCTGAATCTGCAGGTTAGCGGCGACAGGAGAAGAATTTGGCGATCCGCTGTATGGGAAACATGGTAGGAGCAAACTTGAAAGCGGAGACAATGGCTCTCATGGACAAGAGGACCGCCATTGAGACCGAGATGGATATCATCATCTCACGCCTCTCTCAGCCCGGCGGTCCCGGTTTATCAGGAAACCTCGTCGACTCTGAGGTTCCTATATTTTTTTCTCTCAGTTTTTGTTCTCTGATGTTGCACTATGTTTGTTTCCCGAGAAAAATAGACTGGAAAGAGCTCTGGCGGGTCTTGAGTTTGGGTGTGAATGGAAATAGCTCAACCTTGGGCTAATTAATTTCTCTTTCAGCTTGATTGGGGAAGATGTTTAGCTTTTGATCTGCTAAAAAATAGTAGTATGAATTGTTGTGATTTATAGAGGAGTTGTGCTCCTTACAACTGCTGATGCTTTCTGATTTCAGTATTTTCCCTATTTGGTCAGTGAGAATTTGCAGACAGGTGTGAGTATTATGTTTTTCTTTAGTTCTTAATTGTATTGGCATCTAGATTTCGTTGTAGCATAAGATTTAGGTTGAAGTATCCTAACTGGAATTTTCACTGTGAGTTGTTAAGCCATGTCACTAACCCGTTATCGTAAGAGTGCCCTTTTAGTGATAGCTGCACAGTGTGAGTGACTTCAATGTCTTGAATGGTCTTGCTAATACATCCTAACCATCAATTTGTACAGGGTTTTCCTCGGTCAGACATTGACGTTCCAGTTGTGCGAGCAGATCGGCACCGTCTTGCAGGTGAGGTTCTTTTCATCAAATTTTGATCTCTGTGTCCATTGGATTAGCATTTTCTTGGAGATACCTAACACTCTTTCTTAATGAAAAATACTATTGATATCTGAAATGTATTCTCTGTGTTGATGGATTGCTTTACCAATTCATTGACGGATTTTGTAGCATCTTCATTTGATTTATCCATGTTAAATAATATTGCGTTTTCCTCTGCAGAGCTGCGAAATGATCATGTGGAGATAACAGAGAAAATAAGTCAGAATATACAAATACTGCATTCTGCAAAGCTCACTTCAAAATCATCACCACTCAAAGATTCAGGTAAGAAGCTGAAGCCATCATAAAACACGTGGCCTAAATCTATACACCCTTTGAAGATGTGCATTTAATACACATTTGAATTAAATTTCTTTACTTATGTAATTTATTAACTTTATTTGGCTTTAGAAGATAAACTGTTATCATTTGTATGCTTCGTGCATATAAATTATTTAACAAGGCAATAATTTGCTTTACTAGAATGTGCCAGTAAAACGAAGGGCCTGAAGGCGTTGAACATTTGTTTTAGGTTGTGAAGTGTCTTTTCTTTTCAGATCTTGTCCTATATTTTCTGCATACAAGGTATAAATTACATTTTCGTTACTTATTTATTTTCATGTTTTATCTGTAAGGTAACGAGGATTCAAATACTCAGAACTTATCAGTCGACAACCCCGGTGCATTGGCTTCTACACAAAATGTTGTTATGAGAGATTCTCCCGGTTCGATGGATGTGGATGTAGTTCGGGGCATACCTTTTGCAATGGTTGATGAAATTGCTGATGGATCTCCAGCTGCAGAAGATGGTTTGCAACTTGGAGATCAGATCCTGAAATTTGGGAATGTGGAAGCTGGTGATAATTTGCTACAAAAGCTGGCTTCTGAAGCTCAGACAAATCAGGGTATTGAAATTCCAGTAGTAATCATGAGACAAGGTGCACAAAACAACTTAACATTGACACCTAGAGCATGGCAAGGCAGGGGTTTGCTTGGGTATGTCTCGTTCTTTCTTTTTCGTTGCCTTCAGTTCTGCATGTTGCTAATAAATAGTAATATGCTTCAATCGATACATGTTAGCAGCCTTTTCGTAGAGAAGTTCAGGGTGCTTTTGTCTTCTACAAAATTTTTAGCACTGAGTTTTTACTTGTATTTCATTTTAACTCTTTGATTGACGACATTAACCTGAATACTCTCCTCCTGTAACCCCCCATTTTTCTGTATCAAAAGCCATTAGTTGCCCGTGCGAACTCTTGATGACACCCGTCACTGTGACACCAGCTAATAGTTTTAGCCATGAGGACTAGTGGCATGACCTAGGATGGCAAAAGACTGATCTTATGGGATGCAGAACTTCCAAAAATGGAGACCTTTAATGTGCCATATTGGGAACCTAATGCTGCATGTGTTGTTGGGCTGAGATTTATATTGTCATATCCTTGGACTGATAAGCAATGGTTACATATATATACATATACAGCATTGGAAAATAGTGGTAATTCAGATGTTCAAAACTAGCTATTGGTTTGGTGTCCTAATATTGTCATATCCTTGGACTGATAAGCAATGGTTACACATATACATATACATCTTTGGAAAATAGTGATTACTCAAGTGTTCGAAGCTAGCTATTGGTTTGGTGTCCTAATATTGTTTATGCAAGTGATGAAAAGATCGCATTATAGCTTATACACTTATACTATATTCTTGCAGGTGCCATTTTCGGATCTTATAGGTGATGGTGCTTTGAAGTCATTACAGGAAGAGTGCAGCGAAGAGGTTAAATTTGGCACCAACAGGATTTGTGTTGAGATACACATACACATGTAGTTACTGCATCTCTTGTGGATTTTGAATGCAGCAAGTCCTCCCATTTAATGTGCTGCCATATTGGGAATGGACTATAACTATCTTCTCTGGTGCTCAACTTAGGTCTGTCTGTACTGTGAATGTTATGTCTATGTTGTGGTTGAAGCTACCTGCTTTCTTTTTTAAGTATAAAAACTATATTGTACTCTTTTGTTTAACCCGATACTGCTCATAGCATATCTATTTACATTAATGGGTTGGGTTTTTCAAGATCCAATGAAATTAGAATTTGATACTGTTAGGAATCAGAGTTCTTGTTTCGATACTATTTCTGCATATTCATACTATTCAACATGTTAAATATAAACAGGGTTAAGTGCTAAACTTTTTTTGACAAAAAAAGTTTAGTTCATTAAAATACAGATTTAAGACGGTAGATATTAAAAAAAAGTAAAATTAATTGAACAAAATAAAAAACTAAAAGAATTGAAACTTCATATTTTATTTATCCCCTAAAATAATACAATCGAGAAATACAACTCAAAGCATACGCCACAACCCACATATCATTTGTCACACATCATTTGTCTCCAGGCATATGCATACTCGCTTTAATGATCATGCATGAATCCCACAACTCATACAACACTTGTGCGCGTTTTTTCAGCTCAGCGCCAGTCATCCCGTAAGTGTCCTCCTGTTGCATGTTCATGTACTCTTTGAAGAGCAGTTCCATTGTGTGGTCAATTGGATCATTATGTCCGTCTTTTCGAACTTTACTCGAACCGCATCAACCCTTCCTCGATCCATGACCGCCACTAGATTGGCCTGATCGTTCACGGTTCATTTCCCTTTCCTCTATGTGGACTTCTTGTCCAACGGACACACTTCAGGTGGAGGGACACTTCGGTTAACATATCTCTCGCTCGGATCGGTGGATACCCATACCAATTGGGACTCACCACCAAGTGGTGTAGTATCATCAGCGTCGGGATCCTCACCGATGGGAGTAGAAATGGATGGGGTTGAGTTGTAATTCCCAGAGGCATACAACCCTTGTCTTTTGTCCCCGACAATGCCTTCCTCTGCCAAATTTTTTTCCTCGAACTTCAGAAAGTCAAACCTATGGTCGAGGTCGAAGTGCTTCGGTTGGTTTTCCTTGCTATAAATCTCCTTGGTCATCTTGATGTAGTCGTCCTCGGAGTACCCGCTTATGAAGTTCTCCTTCACCGACTTCACAATATTGTGGAATTTCCGCATCCAGTTGTTCTTGATTAATTTCAAATCCATTTGAGAGTAATGTTGCACCTCGTTGTAAACTTTGGCAATTTGGCACCAAAAGGTACTACTGTAACGTCCCGAATTCGGCATGACCGAACCCGGAACGCGAACGGTGAAACAGTAAAACGATTTTCAAACATTTTAATAAACCTTATTAAAATTGCCACTTACGTTAATCAAAAACAATATTTTTACAGCGGAAAATACGTTCAAAACAATGAACAACACGAGCTACAAGGTACGTCACTAACTACCCAAAGACCCGGACTTCCGCTCCCAGCTCTTCAAGCTTCGAGGGTTCTCCTAGTCCGCCTCACGACCAGTACCTGCAGGAAAAGCAGCAGGGGGTGAGCACTTCGCTCACCGCCACGGATATCGGATTGACCACGGCATACCAACAGAAATGTCGGGAACACCGACAACAACAACAACCCCGGGGACTACTACCCCAAAAACACGAAATTAGACTGACGGTCACGCAATACAACTGTTAAAAACTTCCCAATCATCTCAAAGCCCGGACACGTAATGTAGACCCCAAATCAGAGACCGAACAACCATTCCATTAGTCACACCGACAAGGTAAAGCACAACCCTCACACGATCCTATATGCATTTACTTGTAACTTTCCGCAACCAAACCAGTATTCGCTACTCGTCCCTACCTCAGAGGCATGCGGGAAAAGTAGTAAAGGGGAGGAGTGTTCCGCTCACCTCCACGGATACCCGTTCGATTATGGCATACTAGTAAAGCATCAACAACTTACCAATCTAAACAGGCAAACAACTACCTCAAAACCTGATACCAAACCGTCACAACTGCTCACGATATCAGTACCTCAAATACTCGCTCACGTAAGGGAAACCTCGAATGGGGATAATACTCTCAACTAAGCAAAACCCTATTGCTCACCATATCAACACCCCAATTACCCGATCACGTAGGGGAAACCTCAAAACGGGGATCACGTTCTTAACTAAGCAAACACTATTGCTCACCATATCAACACCCCAATTACCCGATCACATAAGGGAAACCTCAAAACGGGGATCACGTCCTCAACTAAGCAAACACTGTTGCTCACCATATCAACACCCCAATTACCCGATCACATAAGGGAAACCTCAAAAGGGGGATCACATTTTCAACTAAGCAAACACTATTGTTCACCATAATATCAATACCCCAATTACCCGGTCACGTAGGGGAAGCCTCAAAACGGGGATCATGTTCTGAACTAAGCAAATCACTATTGCTCACAATATCAATACCCCAACTACCCGATCACATAGGGGAAACCTCAAACAACCCACTCACGTGAGGGAAACCTCAAACCACCCGTTCACGTGAGGGAAACCCGTCCACATGCATTTCTATTGTTCGACAGGTTCACTCAACCTACGACACCACCAAGTATCACATGCAATTCTATTATTCGACATGTTCACTCAACCTACGACACCACCAAGAGTCACATGCAGTTCTATTATTCGACATGTTCACTCAACCTACGACACCACCAAGTGTCACATGCAGTTCTATTATTCGACAGGTTCACTCAACCTACGACACCACCAAGTGTCACATGCAATTCTATTATTCGACAGGTTCACTCAACCTACGACACCACCAAGTGTCACATGCATTTCTATTATTCGAAAGGTTCACTCAACCTACGACACCACCAAGTGTCACATGCATTTCTACTGATAACTTTCCCTAGTCAAGGCCGATATCCGGCTACTTTTCCCTACCTCTTGAAGCGTGTCAAACCCGATGCTCGCGCTCCGGCAATGCTCCAGATTACCCGCTTGGCCTCCTCTTTCCACAGTCGGCGGCACGATCTTACAAGATCACAAATTAAAACACTTTTTAAGTTCGCATGCAAAGCTGAATTTTAATGAATTTGACGCCCAAACGCGACCCCGACAATGTTGATCACTCCCAAACTTCCCAATTACTCGACACTGTCAACAAAGGGCCCGGAAAAGCCCGATTCGCCCGACTCGGCAAATCTGCCCGGGATCGGAAAACGCCCTTCCGGGGCTCCGAAAATTCCCGTTTTCGTTTCTACGATCCTAAAATAATTCAAGGGTTCCAACGCAATTGCCGGAATCAATTTCCGACTTCCAAGCGATTTAATTCGCGTTTAAAGTTTCTAAACCCGAGATTTCCAACTTTCACAAATTAATTCCATAATTCGTTCCGGGTGTGAATTATCGACTTGTGATCGTCCGACACAACCCGAACACGAAAACCCGAGGCCCGAACACGTGGGCCCCACCCGGCCACCACTGTCCGTGGGTGGCTGGACCGGTTTGGACCGGTTCACCACTGTTGTGGCCGGTCCTAGCTCCGGCCAGCCACCACCCACGATGGCCGAAGCTCCCCCGAGCCTCCGGTCACCGGAATCCAGCCATTTTCGCCCCAAAACGTCCCCAACGAACCCTACACCTCAACTCAACCATATTTAACTCGTTTAAACTCAAACCCAAATTTTCAAACGTACCAAAACGAGAAACAAATGGGTTCTCACCGTAGGGAATGACGATGGGAGCTCGGATATGCAACCGTTGAGACGATCCGTTGGTCGGATCATCGGGAAATCCCCAAACCCTAATCTTTTCCTTTTTCTTCTTTTCCTTTTCTCCTTCTCCTTCTTCTCTTCTTTCTCTCTCCTTTTTTTTTGGTTTGGCCGAACACCTCTCCTTCCATTTCCTTTTATTTTGTTCAAAATACCAACCACCACCACTTGTGTGACATGTGGCAAGTGGGTCCCACCTTTTAGGAAAATATCTTTGTAGATACTTTTCAGTCAGATTCGCGAAATTCGGCCGTCTCGGGCCCCGAACGGACCCATTTTCCAAGAAATTACGAAATTTCACGTGCTACAAGAAAACGGCCCAACTAAGACCACTATAACGACGGCTAAGCTTTTTGGATCCAAAACGGGCCTCGAACGGACCAAAACGTCGCTCGGCTGATTTTTACTACAAAAAGTCAACTTCTCCCGAATTGGTCAAAAAGTTGCCCTCAGTCACCCAGAACTCACTTTGGTCGATATCGGGGTCAACTTAAGTCCGATATGACCCTCGGGGTCAATTTTAGGTTCATTTTGGTGTATGTCCAAAAATTTTAAATTTTTCCGTTTTTCTGCCGATTGACCGGCGTTGACCAGGAGCGGTCTTTACAACTACCATTTTGCTTGTTGTCCTTCGTTGCATTTCTAAACGTGTGTGATAAACACGGATGAGGTGTTTGGCCACATCAGGGTTCCATTTTCTTCTATAACCTTCTCCTCGTTATTGGGAAGGCCGGTAGAGGACGACATCCGGGTGTCGTTATTGTCGATGTTATATTAGGAATCACTGGGTAGCCGTAATATGGGGACTGAGGTTGCGGTTCAGGTATGGGGGGGGGGGGGGGGTGATGTATGGGTTAAAAAAAATTTAATGGGGTTGTTGGGAAGGTTAATGTGGAGCATCCGTTGAAAAATGTCAGGCTGCTAAGCGTTGAATTTGGGTTGCTCTTGTGTGTAATCTTCTTACTCTGGTGGGAGTAGGTATCTGAATTTCGTCGTCGAACATTTTTTTCATTAGAAAACAAACTTTGTGGGAAGTGGAATTTGAGAGGTAATTTTGCGAAATGATACTAAATTTTTTTAAGGTTATTTTGGTTTTTTCAATTAATTTTTTTTACTGTTAAGAGCCGTTGGATCCAATGGCTCTCTTTTTTTCCACTTCAACGCCACATGGCGTACCGTGATTGGTCGACTCGCGATTCACACTTAAGAACCGTGAGCCGCGTTTACGAATCCGATTCACGGTTTAATGAATCAGAACCGTGTCAACCGTACGCCGCGACTCATGGTTTGTGTTTCACTGTACGTGCACTTAAGTATTTGCTCATATATTTTGTCCGCAAGGCTATATATTTTGACCGCAGTACTTTTCAATGTTATATGTATTGTTTGCATATTGTTTGTGATTAACGGGGCATGATATTATGTTCATCATTTTAACCTAAGACTGTAGACACTATTAACGATACGTTTTTGTCCATTTTAAAATTGAGTGTAAATTTTAAGGTAAATTACAGATACCTACCTCTAATTTGTCGCGTTTAACTGATACATGCTCCAATTATTTTTAACTAATACCTACACCGATGTTTAGTTATATAATAAATAGCCCCCCTTTTCAATTATGTTAGTCTATTTTTATTAAACGACGAAAATACCCTCAATTATCTTTCAATATTACAACTCTATCTTTCAAATAATTACGAAAATACCATTAGTTATTTACAAAAATGTCATTATGACTATAAATCAATGAGGACATTTTCGTCATTTTAGCTAACAGTTTAGGCTATTTGTTATATAACTAAACATCTGAGTAAGTATCAGTTAAAATAAAATTTTATGGTAGATTTCAGTAAAACGCTACAAGTTTGGGGTAAATATTTATAATTTACCCTTTTGATTTCCCCTGTTTTTCAAAATTTGAAAATCCACAATTTTTTCAAATTTTGAAATTCCCGTCCATTTTTTCGGGACAGAATTTGGTCGATCTACGGTAGATCGGTCGATGTACGACCGTAGACTGTAGAACGACCGTAGAGAAGAAGAAAGAAGAAAATAGTAGGGGAAGAAGACTACGGTAATTTCGTGGAGAGCTCGATGAGACGGTGACGATGGTTTCGTGGTGAACTTAACGAAACGACGGCGAGTGGAGATAGGAGAATTATGAAGAAGCAGAAAAAGAAGAGGATATAAATTTGAAGAGAAAAAGAGAGAAATTGAGATAAAGAAGATAAGGAGAGGTAATTGTGTTGGTGTTGGAGAGTTAAAGGGTTTAAAGAGAGTAAATGAATGATATAATTGTATTTTAGTATGTTTGGAAGAGGAGAGAAAAAACGAAAGCTACACTTCAAATAAAATTAGAGGAGAAGGTCTTTCACACAATTTTCCCCCATATCTTTTATATTCGTCTGTTTCTTTTCATAACAGAAAAGGAGGTCTGGCTGGAGTATACAACGATGGAGGAGAAACCGAGGTCCTCGCTGCCGCTTGTCTGGTTTATTAAAAATTTGATTACTAATAAAAGAATTTTAGAATTTTTATATTGTTTGGACGGAAAATTAACAAAATAATAACATTAAGTATCAAATTGAAAGTAAAATTTTCACAGGATATTATAATATAAAAAAATAAATTTAAATATTATATTGAAAATAAAACTTTCACCAACTATTATAATAAAATTTTCCTTACTTTTATTTTTGTCTTTAGCAACCAACCCACATAAATATTGTATGATTGGACCGGGTTAGTCGGGTTACTGGTTGAACCGAGAACCGGAAACATGATTTAACCGGCTGTCCCGGTGACTTGGTAATTTAAAAGAAAAATGGAAAATGAAAATAAAGTCGAGGCTTGAGTTTCTCTCTCTTTCACTTATTCGCTTTCTGTTCATTCTCTCTCTAAAATTCAGAGAGATCATTCTGAAATCCCGGCGGATCGAATCGAACCATTCTCTCTCCTTCAATCGATCAAAGTTGTCGCCGAGGTACCGCATTTTCTCGGAAAATAATTTCGACCCATGACAGTCGCGAAGAAATGTGTCAGCTTTTTCCCCATGTGGAGCGACTGAAACGACGCAGTTTCAAAAACCCACCCACTTTTTACCCAGGCCGCTCTCGTTTTCCACAATGCAGAATGGAATCTCTGGGCTTCGAGGTTCTTTTGAGCTCGTTTGAATGAAAAAGTTCGTTTCTTTGTTCACATATGCGTATGGATAAACCCTAGCTCTGCTGAAGAGGTGAACCCAATTTACCCATTTTCACATTGTTGTTGTTTTGTCAAGCTCTGCTTGTTTCTGCCTCTCTTGGGTTGGTTTTACATCCTGTCTTGGGACATGGGGTGTTTTTAGTTTTGAGACTTGTGGATGGTGTTGACTATTGATTGACTATTGATAAGCTCGTGTAGTGTTGGGTGTGTGAATTTGTAAGGTAGGTGAGTAATAAGCTGAGATCTGAGCTGGGAGCTGCAAGGGTCTGGTTGGTGAATGTAGTTGGCTAATTAAAGCTTGTATGCCAATTTGTTTCTTGGGTTTTTGAACTGATTTGAGCTGAAAGTTGAAGGGAAATGAGGGTTACAGAGAATCCTGCATACTGCTTTTGGGAGGTTTCGAGTATTAGTTGGGCAAATTCAAGGAATTAAGCTGATTCTTGAGGCAATTTTTGCAGAAGAGGCCTAGATCTCTGGTCAATTTGGGTTGAATAAAAGAAATGTCGGGAGCTCCACGAGTGAGGTCACATAATGTGGCTGATACAGAGGGTAGACCTGTATTTGGACCTACTGGGAACAAGGCTGGATCATTCAGTTCTAGGAAATCTACTTCAAAGCCTTCCAGAAAAGTTGAGAGATCCTCTGAGGAGGCTACAAGAGCTCAAGAGAAGAAAGTTCATCCATCCTCAACAGTTACCTCTACCTCTCCCTCGTCACATTCATTGAGTGTTCCTTCAATTCTTCGCCGGCACGAACAGTTACTACATTCTAACTTATCATTAAATGCTTCGTGTTCTTCTGATGCCTCTACGGACTCATTTCATAGCCGGGCTTCAACTGGTAGGATGACTCGGTGTAATAGTTTAGGGAGCAGGAGAAAGACGTATGCTTCAAAGCCAAGAAGTGTTGTTTCCGATGGTGGTTCAGATTCTCCACCTAATGGTTCACAGACCAAAAAGCAATGTGCATGGGTGACACCAAATACAGGTGCCTACTTTATCCCTCAAAATCTCAAGTACTTTTTATATATATTTAAGGGTTCCCTTGCTAATATTTCTCAGATAGTTTGAAAAGCACTAATTTATATATATATAGGATATAAAATCCCCTTGGCTATATGTAGGTCTTTGACATGATTTTACTTTTTTTGTGCTATCAAAGTGGAGTGTTACACTAGAACGGCCCATTGGAATGCAGAAGTTCAAGTACTCGATAAAGTTGTAATTTTCCCCAAACATATGAATGTACTAAGGAAATAATTTGTGCTTAAAAGATACTATTTTGAAAGTGATTTTCTACCAGTCTACAAGGCATCCTCTTTCTGGATCAGTTTCATTCAGTCTAATGAAAGGGTTAGATACATGGATATAGTTCTGACCCTGCCTAAAATTATTTTGGCCAAATCTTGTATCTCCGAATCTACTAGGGTAGAGATTAGGTTTATTTGAAGGCGTCTTTACTTGGGGGAGGTTGAAGCTGGCTTATTAAGATTATATCCACTTAGAGTGGTGTGGTCTATGTTAGTGTTTCAGACTATGCTGTGAAGGCCTCTGTGCTTAATGCACACTAATGGTGTTTGGATTGCCTAAGGTTCAATTCTATGTATACACTCATTTTGAATCAGATCATATAGTAAAATGGATTCAGATTATAACATGTGAAGGTGAAATAGGGCTATTTATGCATCTTATGATTCATATCTGTTGTCTGTTACTGACGAGGAACCTAAATGTTTCATTTCATATTCGTGTCATGTAGTTAGCCATCTCTAGGCCTTGTCTTTCAAGGGGAAGCCAATAGACCTAGATGATTTTTAAATGCCTTGATATCACTTCTCTAGTTTCATCTACTGACAAATTTGCGTGTCAATTAGACCCGTCTTATGCTGCTTTCCACGATGAAGAATGGGGAGTTCCAGTACATGACGACAAGTATGTAACGACTACCCATTTTTTATTGTCTAACTTATGGAAGTTTATTTACATTGACACAATCTTATTTAACATGTTGCTTCAAAATCTTGATCACATGCAGAAAGTTGTTTGAGCTTCTTGTCCTTTCCGGTGCTTTGGCTGAACTTACTTGGCCCGCTATTCTAAGCAAGAGACATATTTTTAGGTATTGTTCCTATATATGCTCATTTGGCTTAGTAAACTCACCCTATTCTTCTCATTTAACAAATTTCTTTGTGCAGGGAAGTGTTTTTGGATTTTGATCCTCTTGCCGTCTCAAAGTTAAATGAGAAGAAGGTAATTGCTCCAGGAAACACTGCGAGCTCCCTGTTATCAGAACTTAAGCTGCGTGCTATCCTCGAGAATGCACGTCAAATATCTAAGGTGTTGATTCTTGTTCTATTCTATCATTGATAGATGAAAGATGTATGATCATTGCTTGCTAGGCAATTACTATCATATAGAATGGTTTAGAGTTCCAATGGACCTAGAATTATAATTTTCAGCATCTTGTACCAAAGTTTAACCAGAAGTCAAAAATGGCGGCCCAATGACCATCTTTAAATCATGCACACAGCATTTCCTGAATTCCTGCTTTTGCCGTTCTGTTGTTTCCATTTTCAGGTCACAAAACAGCTAGATTTACCTTTGTGCCAAAGTTCAACCATTAGTGAAATCTAAAATTAGTCTTAAACCTTACACTGAAGTGTTTGTCCAAAACTAGGGACCACACTTAAAAAACACATGATGGTTGTTTAGAGATGAGGTGATGATGCAGATTAGGTGAAAGGTAGTTGACTGTTGGTCCTCAAAGCTTTGCAGTTTTATGGGACAAACCATAATGATTTCATCAAACTGACCTTAAAACATTCATGCTACCTAATTATTCCTCTTATTCAACATGCCAGCTTGCTTGCTTATTAGTTTGGTTGGTAGGTGCCCAGTCAATTCAATCCCCGGTCATTACTGAACATTGTCACTGAAATGCTTGATATAGTTACTGCCTGTCACTAGTAAATAACAGTTGGGTGTTTTGGTGTTGGCAGATCATAGAGGAGTTGGGGTCATTTGACAAGTATATCTGGAGTTTTGTGAACAACAAGCCTATAGTGAGCAGATTCCGGTACCCTAGACAAGTCCCGGTGAAGACCCCAAAAGCGGATGTGATAAGCAAAGATCTGGTCAGAAGGGGATTCCGAAGCGTGGGGCCTACAGTGATATACTCGTTCATGCAGGTGGCTGGCATTACAAACGACCATCTCACTGGCTGCTTCAGGTTCCAGGAGTGCATAGCTGCAGCTGCAGCTGCAGAGGAGGGGAAGGATGAGAATGACACTACAGACAAGGCCGAAGATAACAAAAGCAAAGACACAATGGAATCAGAATTGTCTCGAGCTATGGACGAGTTGAGTTTCTCTTCGGAATGAACGATAAAGGTCACCCTCTTGACTTGTTACTCTCACATAGCCTAGGTGCTGTAATTTTGAACAATTCCGCCTGAATCCTATGTGCCATGGATTGTAGAAAACAAGTGTTTGATCAAATGGTACTGAAATTGAGAGACAAGAAAATGTGCAGGTTTTGTTATTATAAAGTCAAACAACTCCAGCCAGGATGGGAAAAGAAGATGTATCTGTGATTAATGAATTGACCCATTACCTTAAAAATGTCTGCAAACACTTGTATGCCATTTAAATGGGTTAACTGTATAATGAATGTGTTCTTGTCTGCAGGTGAGGAACCTTAAATTTACAACTTGTAATAGAAACATGTTCAAGTGCACCTTTATTCAAGGGTGGGTGGGGTATACAAGTTGTCACTATACTCAAACCTCAGTCGTAGGTGAAGAAAACTGATAGGAAATGAAGCAATATATGAGTTTAATCTGCCGCTGTTTGTTCCAACAAATCTGCAGTTGATAAGAGTTAGCATAAAGACCTTGCTACTATTGATATAAATCAGGCATCATCAGCTATAGCTACTGCTACAGCTTGATATGAAGTTATGACTGAGCATACTAAATCTGTAGAAGCAATGTCCTTAGAGCATCTCAAATGGACCGGCGCAGGACCCTCGGTGCAATGTCCTGCGCAACCGACTCGTTGTAGATTTCCGCGCCTTCAGCTTGCAACGAGCCCTTGACGTAGGCCCGATCAAAGTTCCCCCATTAACACGGCGACATGTGGTATGCTTTAAATTCACCCCAATCACATTTTCCCCTGTAAAATCAATATTCTCCGACCGTTTCCAGTACACATTCTCTAACTCTTATCCCTTGTAATCTACTTCTAATCTTTCCTCCCCTTGAACAACCATTTTTCATGGACGCACACCCAACTGAGGATAAAATGGCTGAAATGGGGGACCCTCAATTGGATAAATTGGAGATACAATTGCAATGGAACACATGATTGAAGCAAGGCTGTAACATAAGGCAAAACGAAGGGTGAAATTCTTCTGTGAGAGTGTGAGGGACAAAAAGTTTCATAATCAGAGATCGGGAGGAGTGACATAAATGCATGATGACTGCCTATTTCTCTACCTCACCGGTATACATCGAAAGACAATCTCACCGTCAATTCGTGTCCAAGGAAGTTTTCCTTCACATCATGGATGTTTTGAGTGAGTGTTACTCATATTTTTGTCGACGATCCGACCGTTGTGATAAACCCAACTTCTCTTCCCCCTAAAAATACACTACAACTATTCGTAGATTACGTTATGCATCCATAGGTGCAAACGTTGACGAGCGATTATGCATGGCGGAGAGCACACCATTGGAGTATGTCCAGAAGTTCTGCAGGGGTGTTATCCAAATTTTCGCGCCAATGTATTTACGACACCTAAACGAAGTAGATGCCCAACGTATATTGGAAGTCGACAAAGCACGCAGTTTCTCTAGAATATTAGGGAATATTGGCTACATGCACTAAGAGTAGAAGAATTGTCTAATAACATGGACAACATAATTCTCAAGAAGAGACCATGACAACGTCTCCACAATCATGCTGGAAGTCGTTGCATTCTAGGACATGTGGATATGCCTCGTGCTTTTCGGTGTCCCATGATCGAATAACGACATCAATGTATTAAATAAGTCAACGTTATTCACACAGGCTATGGAAAGGCTTTTCACTCCAGTGTGATATACGGTAAATGGTAACGAGTAAACTACTCCTTAGAGCATCCGCAGTCACTAACAGTTTTGTTGGCTGAAAGGAAGAGACTGATAGAATAAAAAATTAATAAACCTGTTCCTGTTTTCTCTTTCAGCTAGACTGAAAAATATTTATTTACAGTCCATGATTATACTGTTGGATGATAGGGTAAGCTGATAGAATAAACTATTAACAAATATAAAAAAGGACATCATACTTTTATTATAAAAACGAAAGCTACGTTACATTTTTATTTTTTGCTGTTGTTGACGCTGCCACATGACGCCACTGAAGTGACAACCAACGGACGACGCTGCTTCCGAGACAAGTAGTGATGACTGTTGATTGAAAACGATCACATGCGTTGGCTGATAGTGTTGTCGGTAACGTAAGCGACACCGTTATCCGCTAGCACATTTACGCCAACTTTTTTCCGTCGTTTCTTTTCTTCTAATTGACGTTTCCTTTTCGCCTACAGCTGTCCGCCACCGACTACATGTGCTCTTATTACCTGACTGATGGTATTCACCCATCTTGGGTGACATTCATGAATACAGTAACATGCCCACACCTGCCAAAGCAAATGTGTTTCAAGAGGTGGTTAGAAAATACACAGAACGAGCATTTGGAGTTTGCAAGCTCGTTTTCACATTATTCCTTACCCGAACTGAATGTGGGATATAGACCCACCTTCATAACCATAAGCACTTGCATTATCCTTCGCAACATAATCATGCAAAATGAACTATGTGCATACATAGCTATTATTAGGGGTTACTCCATGTCCTAACGCCCAACTTTCAGAAATTGTTAAATCCTAACCCTATGAAACTGAAATTGTCATGTAGTGGCCCTATAAAATATGAAATTGTCAAATGTTTCTAATTTTAAACGGACGTTAACTTGGCCAAATGAAAAGTCGAGTTTGCTCTCAAATATGTTCTTCCTTTGGACATTAACTTGGCAGAACTTCATCTCTTCGTGACCTCAGCTCGCCCAAGCTCCATTATAAAATGAGTCACATGAGACGCGTGTGCGTCATTGTTCACAGAAACAGTCAATTTAAACAGTACTTGTTGGTTTTTAATAATTCAGTTTTCAAATTTGTTACTATTTGACAGTTTTCCAAAGTTTGGGTGCTGATTTGACAATTAAGTGTAGTACGGCGTTAGGACATGGAGTAACCTCTTGTTATTAATCCGTTGGAGGATTTGGGAGAATGAAGTAAGGAACCATGTCGAGAAGTTCATAACCATCTCAAAGAAGACCTCATCGAACACATTTGATCTCTATTCGAGGATGACAAATACCAAGATCCACCTCCAGATGTCCACAACTAACAATATTTCTTTTCACTTCCTACATTGTATTGTATTTTTCATCAGAATTAACATAATTCTTATTTTCTATTAATTTTGCTAATTTTATAACCTCGGCTTGAATCAAAATGTTAAACCAAGCATAGACCGCGACCACTATATCACTTTGGAAAAAAGGTTCGCTCATGTAAAAGAAAGAAACTGAAAATTAGTTGTTAAATCTTTGCATGACTTAAGAGCATGTACAATGGAAAGACTTGTGTAAGGGACTCATGTTAGGGACTCGTATGCTGACTGTGGTGTCCAATCTGGTATTTACGGAGGGGCGTTGTAATAAAAGTCGTCATCTCCTAATTTGTACCGGTCATATTCATCCTCTACAATCATGTTGTGTAGAATGATACAAGTGTGCATGATATCAGGCAAAGTATGTCTGATCTATACATGAGCGGATCGAGATATTATGTGCCACCGTGCTTGGAGGACTCTAAAAGCCCTCTCAATATCTTTCCGACAACCTTCTTGAACTTTAGCAAAAAAATTCTATTTGCGTGTACTTGGATGACGAATCGACTTCATGAACCGACTCCATGAGGGGTAAAGTGCGTTGATCCTTGGAATTGCTCTCTCTATCATTCTGTCAACCCTTCTTTGGAGTCGTTGTTCCACTACACAAATGTTGGTTTTTAACTCCTCCATAGATGGACACTCGTCGTCAGATATTTTGTATCAGAATTTGTGAGAGAAATTTTAGATTTTGAGAGAGAAAGTTGAGAGAAATGTTGGTGGTTTGATGAATGAAAGAGGTGTACCTATAAATGTAATTTTTGGTTATTTTAAGTTAAAATATGATATTTTTATTTTAAAATTTATACTTGTTGTCGACCGTTGCTCAACGGTCGGATTTTTTCCCCACCGAAGTGGCCATGTGTCAACAACTCATTGGTTGGTGCACGACCCGCGACTCGCGAACCAACGGCCCAGATTAGTGGTTCGCGGGTCGAACCGCGACCCCGACCCACTAAATAGTGGTCGCGTGTCATGGGTCGATGCGTTATACATAGTCTAACCACATGAAATACGGTGAAGGACGCGGCTCACCTCATGACCATGGCTTCAAAAGTAACACATAAGTTTAAAGTCAAGGAACAAACATGGATGACTTTTACCAACAGTTCAACCCGGTTAAGATTAATAACATGACATGCCACCTAATAATCCTCAACAAAATCAGGAAGTGTAAGAGTAGGCGTTTGTGTCACGCCCCAAATTCGATTTTGACCGGACTCGAGACGTGCACTAGGAACAGTAATCAAGAAAATGAATTTTAAAAGAAATAACTTCTGAAATAATAATCCAAATCAAAAAATCCTATAAAACAAGTCTGTCACGCCCCAATTTCAGTAAACCGAACTCGGGACGCGAACATTTAAAATAATAAAACATTTGAGACATGTTTTGAATAAACACTTTGAAATTTCCATTTAGTTAATCAAAATAATATTTACATCTCAAAAACGTCCCAACAAGTGGGCAAGTACATGGTATCCGTCACTAGACTCAAAAGATAAAACCCGGACTCCGCTCCTAGCTCCTCAAGCTTCGAGAGATCACTTAGTCCGTCCTGTGATCAGTACCTGTAGGAAAAGAAGCTAGGGGTGAGCGTTCGCTCACCACCATAAATAACAGACTGACTACGGCATACTTAGCAGACAATGCCGGTAACACCCAAAACCAACCCAACACCGGGAAATGTAATGTAAACCCGACACAACTATCGACGACCTCCTCCAAAGACACGACAGACAACTACGCACACCAAACAAGATCACAAAGGATCGCACGCAAACAAGATCACAAAGGATCGCATTCCTGTCAGCTGCTCAGTGCCGGTTGCTAACCGGCTGGGCTCGAGCCTGCCCCACGCGCTTTGCCTATCACTGTAAGGCTCCAGGCGGTCGACCTGTTGGCGATAAACCGAGCTACTTTTCCGATAGATAGTCGGAAGGGGAGCTGCCCTTTCCATCGCCTAAAAACGCTCACAACCTGCCGACACTCGAACACGGATCAGGCTAGCCAAAGAACGCTCGCAACCTGCCGAGACTCGAACACGGATCAGGCCAGCTAAAGAACGCTCGTAACTTACCGAGACTCGAACTCGTAAGCCAGCCAAATTCCACACCACTTCCCGACACGAAGTCGGGTCACTAACCTCGGGCAAACACAATCACAATCACAAGCAAAGTTCAACAAACGGCAACAACACAGGTTCAACACCCCACAGGCACTCATGGCCACTCAAGACTCCAACGGTAAAAACACGGGTTCAACAACCCCACGGGCCCTCATGGTCTCCCAAGACACACCAACAGTAACTCACGGGCTCAACAACCCCAAGGGCACTCACGGCCTCTTAAGACATCCCAACAGTAAAACACGGGCTCTTATGGCCACCCAAGACACCGACAGTAAAACACGGGCTCTCATGGCCACCCAAGACACAACAGTAAAGTACGGGCTCTCATGGCCACCCAAGACACCAACAATAAAACACGGGCTCTCATGGACACCCAAGACACCGACAGTAAAACACGGGCTCTCATGGCCACCCAAGACACAACAGTAAAGTACGGGCTCTCATGGCCACCCAAGACACCAACAATAAAACACGGGCTCTCATGGCCACCCAAGACATAAATTAAACAATCAACCTCCGAGCATGGTCATATGCCTCCAGTAATTCTAATATCGCTAAGTTCTCTGCTCCTACGACACTACTAAGTATCACATGCTTTTCTAATATTTGCTACGTTCTCGTATCATGCCTTTCTAATATTCAATAACCTACTTAACCCACGACACCCCGGTGTCACATGCAATTCTACTGTTAACTTTCCCTAGTCAGGGCCGAGATCCGGCTACTTTTCCCTACCTCGTATATGTTCTCCAAAAGCTAACCAACAAGCTCCGGCGTGATCTCAATCACTCGCCTAGCTTCCCTTTGCCTCGGTCCGCGGCACGATCTAAAAGAACACAAATTTAAGGCACTTATAAACTCGCAGGAATAAACTGAAATTCAATAAACTTAACGCCCAAACGTAACCCTGACAATGTCGATCACTCCCAAACTTCCCAATTACTCGACATTGTCGATAAAGGACCCGTAAAGGCCCGATTCGCCCGACATGGCGAATCTGCCCGGGTTTTGGAAATGCCCTTCCGGGGCTCCAAAAATTCCCGCTTTCGTTTCTACGGTCTTAGAATAATTCAAGGGTCCCAATGCACTTGACGGAATCGAATTCCGACTTCCGAGTCACTTCATTAACGTTTAAAGTTTCTAAACCCGATAATTACAACTTTCGCATTTTAATTCCAAATTTCGATTCGGTTGTGGATAAATGGTCCGGGAACGTTCTAAACCAACCGACCACAAAACCCGATCACCCGAGCACGTGGACCCCACCCGGCCAAGCTTGGCCGTGGGTCGCTAGGGTTCCTTGGGGCCGGCCCTAGCTCCGGCCAGCCACCCCACATGGTGGCCGGCCACCCCCTATGGTGGCCGGAGCTCCCCCCGAGCTCTCGGTCACCGGAAAACGTCTTCCTTCACCTCCAAACGTCCCCAAAACGTCTCCAACACTCCCCCAACCTCAATACAAACCTAAACCAATAGTTTCAAACCAAAACCTAATTTTGGAAAATGACAAATCGAAGATCGGTTTGGTGATTACCGTAGAGGAAGACGAGGGGAGTTCGATTCTTACAACGTTGAGACGATCCAATGGTTGAGTGCTCGTGAATAGTACTCTCAAACCCTAGCTCTTCTCCTTTCTTCTTCTCCATCTCTCTCTAACTCTTTTTTTTTCTCTCTCTAAAAGGGTGTGGCCGAACCCTATAAGGCATCACCTCTCCTTTTCCCCCCAAAACCTAACACCACCACTTGCTTGACAAGTGGCAAGGTGGGTCCCACACCTTTTGGGAAAATATCTACCAGATATTTTCCAATCAGATTCGCGAAAATCGGACGTTTCGGGCCCCGAACGTGCACTTTTTCCAAGAAATTACGAAACTTCACGGGCTACAAGGAAACGGCTCAACTAAGACTGCTGCGACGACGGCTAAGCTTTTTGGATCCAAAACGGTCCTCGAATGGACCAAAACGTCGCTCGGTTGACTTTTCCAGCGAAAAGTCAACATTTCCCAAATTGACCAGAAAGTTGACCTGAATCCCCCGGAACTCACCTTGGTCGATATCGGGGTCAACTTAAGTACGGTATGACCCTCGGGGTCAATTTAGGTTCAATTGAGTGTCTGTCTTAAAATTTTTAAATTTTCCTGTTTTTCGCAGGTTTGACTAGCGTTGACCGGGAGTGGTTATTACAGAGTCAATAGCTCGGCATACCAAATAATAAATAAGTTTAGCGACAATAAAATAGTACGTCTCTAGACCATACTAACCTAAGACCCTCGCTAGCTCCCAAGCTCCGAGAATCCCGCTAGACCAACTCTCGCCCAAGACCTGTAGAACAATAAAGTAAAGGGGCGAGCTTTCGCTCAGTAGGAAAAAGTAGTTAAGGTAATGAGTATCCGCTCACCACCACGAGTAACCGTCCAATTAGGGCATACTAGCAAAGCACAACACTAATGACACCCACGGAGAGCACATAAACACAAACACACTTACATGACCACTATCACCCTGTACTCATATCACTTAATCGATCATCAAGCATACAATACACAGTAAAATAATCGCACGTCCCGTACAATAGTCCCCGAACTCCGCTGGCTGTCCACAGCCCGACTCTATCATATCATACCGGAACACACATCATCGGCCTAGATGTCTTCCCGGAAATGCATCAGGGCGCACTCACAATACCTCATACCGGATCACACACCGTCGGCCTAGATACCCTACACCGGCATACCCCCTCGATGTAGGTATCGTACCGGAACACACCCCGGGGGACCGCGTACGTGGGACCACACCGTCGGCCTAGATACCACCCTACACCGGCGTACCCCCTCGGTGTAGGTATCATACCGGAATACACCTCGTCTTGGAACATACATCAAGAGAGTCTCACGCATCACAATGCCATAATTCAACCACGGTATACCAACCGAGCCAACTTACCAAACACATCACATCGGTCTATCAATCACCCTATCATATCACAAACATTGGTTCACGTCATATCAAACATATCACACTTTCCTAAACACAACAACATACTTCACCGAGCATACCATATCATGATTCTCAATCTAACAACGGGTAAATCACACATCAAGCATCACACTCATCGATCATGGCATCGCAATCAACACACAAACCTAAGGGCTCGACATGGCCCGCATGCATTTCTATAGGACGACAGTTCCCAAACTTACGACTCGACATGGCTCGTAAGCTATCCCTCATTTCACTCGTTCCTCACATCCTAACATGCAATTCTAACAATTATAAAAAAAAATATTCGCAACCTATATGCATACTAGTAACTTTCCACAATTAAACCGGCATTCGCTACTTTCCCTACCTCGATCGTTTTCCAAACGCTTAGTCACTTCACGATGTCCAAAAGTCTCCTCCGCCAAGCTCGGGTCCAAAGTCTAAGATCACAAAACAATCCGGGAATCAAGAGTAATTCGATTGCGTTTTGAGAGGAAAACATTCTCAATTAACCCCAAAGGGACTTGGTTATAGGTAACCGTCCCAATGACTCGAAGTTCACCAAATTGGGCCCAAAAGGCCCAGTTCTGACCATCACGGTTCGGGTCACGGACCCGTGGTCTGCACCGTCACGGTTCTCCTCACGAAGTCGTGACTTGCGTCGTCACGGTCTCCATCACGGAGCCGTGACGTCCTCTGTCACGGTCCCCGTCACGGATCCGTGATGGGTCAGGACAGCTTCGTCCTTCTTCTTCCTCCAGCTCCGATTTCACGAAAAACAACCTCAAAACCTCCATTTTTGACCTTCCCAAACCTCCAAAACAGCTCCAAAAACGTCAATACCTCACTACTCATCATGGGTCTTCATCAAAACACCAAATTCCAATTGATTCTTATCAAAAAACACCTCCTTAACTCCAAAAATCAAACATCTAAGCTCCAAACTCAAAACTCATTGCAATCCAACCATGTTCAACCCTTTTCTCCCAAACCCATAATCTAGATATCAATGAAAACGAAAAAGGATTGAAGATTTACCTTGGAAATGGAGATTAGAAGAAGAAACTAGTGTTTTTGAAAGGGTTTGAGAAGAAAAACAAGCCATTGTCCTTCATTTCTCTCATTTCTTCTTCCTCAAGCTTCAAGCTTCACTTTCTCTCTCTATTTCTCTCTAAATTTCGGTCAAGGCAGGAATAGTGGCTGAAATGTGACCCAAATTTCCTTAAAACCTAACCTTGAAAGGTCTAGAATGCCCCTTTAAACCTCTTCCTTCTACTTGGCTCAAGTGGGGGCAAATGAGCCTTTTTAGACCCATTTCTTCTCATCCAAACATCCATAGACACATGTCCATGTGGGGACCACTCCTCTTCTTAGGAAAATCCAGCACATTAATTTTAGGGAAAATTTCATTTTACCACCCTGACAAACATTTAATTTCAGTTTAATATCCTGGCATAAATTTTTTCCACTTTCATACCCTAACCAAACATTTAATTTCACTTTCATACCCAGCCGTTAACTTTCTGTTAGTTTGGATGGAAAAAGGTAAAAAGACCATAATACCCCTAACTATTACTCAAATTTCAAACTCATGCCAATGGTTCAGAATTTGAAAATAAGTGAAATGACGATAATGCCCTTCATTGTTTAGGGTGTTAAACTGAAAATTTCACTATTTTTAAAATAAAATTAGTTTTATTTTTTAAAATTCAGTTTTTATTTATGAAAATTATTTTTATTTTCAAAAAATCATATTTTAATTTACAAAATACATAAAAAATCATTAAATAAAATAATAAATGTAATTAAATAAATAAATATAAATAATACATAAACTAATAAAATTATAAACCTACGCATCTAATATGTATATCATATCTATCTCACGTGTTCATCTTCAAACAAAAATTAAAAATCAAACTATCAACAACAGAGCTTCAACATAAACTAAAATCAAGATCTTCAACAGATCTTGCTGGAAATCACCACGGACAGAGCTCGCGAGACAAGGCGAGGACGAACCATCAACAATAGAGCTCGCGAGACCAATACGGCGAGGACGGCGGCGCTGGATCTCCATCCCAGTATGGCGTCAAGCTCCGTCACAGACTTATGAATCGATAGATATGAGTTGGGCGGGCACGGTCGGCGGCGATGCCGTATCGGGGACGAGCTCCGCCGTCAGCTATCGTGCAGATCTGTTGAAGCTCTTGGGTTCAGATCTACGACGACGAATCTCAAACCCTAGTCATCCGCTGCAATTTCTTCCCTTTCAAGTCGAGATCCATGGCTTGGAAGGTCGTCGCCGGAGAGTTGCCCGCCACCGCCGACGTAGAGTTGAAGATCTAAAAAGAACTCGAACATCCAAGTTTTTGTGGGGGGACTGTACTTTGAGTCTGTTCATGTTCTTCAATTTTTTTCTAAATATGTTCTTGGAATGGATTGGGGGACTAAAATTTAAAAAAAAATTCTTCAAATGGATTGGGGGACTGGACTTCAAAGGTTTGTTCATGTTCTGCAAATATTTTGTTCTTCCAAGAGATTGAAATTGATATGGGTATGGGTAGAAGGGGCGGTGTGGTCCAGTCAATTGAAAACGAAGATGAGGAGGAGAGAGAGTGTGGATATGGGTAGAAAAATGAAAAAATGAAAAATAATAATATATAAATAAATATTAATTAAATTAAAAAAATAATTTTTATGTATTTTAAAAAAATAAAATCTGATTTTTATGTATTTTTTAAATTAAAATATAAAATTTTGAAAATAAAATAATTTTCATAAAAAAAACTGAATTTATAAAAAAAACTGATTTTATTTTTAAAAAGTGAAATTTTCATTTTAACACCCTAACAATGGAGGGTATTATTGTCATTTCATATATTTTCAAATTCTGAACCAATGGCATGAGTTTGAAAATTTGAATAATAGTTAGGGGTATTATGGTCTTTTTATCTTTTTCCATCCAAACTAACAGAAAGTTAACGGCTGTGTATGAAAGTGAAGTTAAATGTTTGGTTAGGGTATGAAAGTGAAAAAAATTTATGCCAGGGTATTAAACTGAAATTAAACGTTTGCCAGGGTGGTAAAATGAAAATTTCCCTTAATTTTATTGTTTAAGACCTTTGGTTTGACCGAAATTGACCCCGGGTTGACTTTTCCACAATTACAGCCGTTTGAAAGGAAACGACCCAACTAAGCTAACCGTAACGACGGCTAAGCTTTTTGGGTCCCGGAAAGGTCCCGAATGACTCCCGGAGTCATCGGTTGACTTTTCCAACAAAAATTCAACTTCCGCCAAAATTCATCGGTTCGACCGGGATTGACCGGGGGCGGTTCTTACAGTTTGGGTGTTGGCGAAGACTGTCAACGTTGTCGCAACCAATAGTAACATGCGCCAACTGCTACTTCTTGTGTGACTAATAGTTGAATCTTGACAAAACAATTTTTTATATTGAAAAAAACAAAATTAAATGCTAATTTGTTTCAAATATGTATAAATGCAGGTTTTTGCATAAAAAAAGCATACCTTCCATTACATCTCCTCCAAAATTTGAATGTTTTTAGTCTCTTTATTTTGTCATCGAAATGGTGAACAGTGTTGATGCACGTGCCAACGAGCTTATGTTCGAGCGAATGTTGGAAGAAGTACTCAAAGATTGTATGTCCAGCGAGGTCGTTCAAGGTTTGTTAGACGAAGCCATGGTCGTAGTACGACCACGGAAGAGAAGCTACATCAAACGAGACTGGGAAGTTATGAACGAACGTTTAATGCATGACTACTACAATAGGAACACCGTGTACAAGGAGGTGCATTTTCGTCGTTCTTTTCGAATGCCAAAAGATTTGTTCATCCGCATTCTCTGTGCGTTGGAGGATAACGATGAGTACTTTAGGCAACGGTTTGACGTTGTGGGTCAGGTATCGTTATCTCCGTATCAAAAATGTATTGCAGCCATTAGGCAATTGTGTTATGGAATTGCAGCCGATAGACTGGACGAGTACCTGAAAATAGGCGAAAGCACGGCTTTGGAGTGTGTGATCAAATTTTACAAGGGAGTTGTTACTATCTTCGGCTCGACGTACCAGCGTAGGCTAACACAAGCTGATATGAAGTACCTTTTATCATTCAATGAAGCGCGTGGATTTTCCGGGATGTTTGGCAGTCTTGACTGCATGCACTAGGAGTGGAAGAATTATTCTGCGGCTATGAGAGGCTCATATTCAAGGAGGGACCACAGGAATAGGCCAACCATGGTTCTCGAGGTGGTCGCCACGCGTGACTTATGGATTTGGAACTCTTTCTATGGAATGGCGGGATCAAACAACAACTTAACTGTGCTCAACCATTCCTGATTGTTTGTGTACGTCATCAATAGTTGGCAACCACCAATTCAATACACGGTAAATGGTCACCAATACACACTTCCGTATTATCTTGTTGATGATATTTATCCTTGGTCATTTTTTTTTTGTGAAAACAATCTCATTGGCTCAACGGCTGAAACACAAGAAATTTGTAGAACTCCAAGAAGCTGGCAAGAAGGATGTGGAACGAGCATTTGGGGTCCTCCAATCTCGGTTTCACTTTATCACTCGGTCGAGTAAAATGTGGATGCCTTCTTCCCCCGGCTAATTCATGAACATGCATGTGTTATTATGCACAATATGATTGTCGAGGCAAAACGTCATAGATATGATGACTTCACTGAACCAACATATGAGGGTGGGCCAATCAAACCAACATTCACGCGAGGAATTTTCGTCCTGTCCAATGTCATAGTTGGAAACACCCAAATGATGAAAGATGAACGTGCTCATTATGAATTGAAGGATGACCTCATCGAACACATTTGGAATAGATATGACGACGCGTAATTGTATTTTAATTCTAGATATTTCAATCTCAATGTTGAAATTTAAACTATTTTCAATGAAAATATCATTATCATTAGCCTTTTATGCAATAAAATATCAAACATATTTGGAAAAAAAAAATTAATTTATTCGAACAGCCAACACGAACAGTCTGTCACTAAAGGTTACTGGCTGATGATATTGGTTGGCAGAAGAGAGAGAGTTAAAATAATATTGTTTTTGATAAAACAGCCTAGACGAATAACCTACTATTGAAGATTCTCTAAATAAAAAGGCATAGGGTGTTAAGTTCAACACATAATGACTTACAAAACCATCTTCACCCACAACTTAATAACCTCTAATACAAGTCTTACTCACGTCACAATTATGGGACCAAAAAATACTACAAATTTCACAAAATCCCCTCCTACTCCTACTCCTAGTCTTTTGTCAATACGGGCTCGATATCCTTCAAAAGTCCCAAAACCTGTTGCATGCTAGGCCTCTTGGAGGGAAGCTCAGCCGTGCACAAGTACCCTATCTGTATCGCCTCCTCCATTTGGACTTGGTACTCCACCCCTCTCTCCGCAATCTTCGGGTCAACCGCCGTTGACCTCCTGTTCTTCCTCACCAATCCCCTCACCCAGCTCACCAAGCTCTCCTCCGCCTTCTTCCCCGTCACGAGCTCCAACAGCACCACCCCAAAGCAATACACATCCGACTTCGGTGTCGGACTTGGACTCACACCCTCCGTTTCACTGCACAACTCCGGTGCCACGTACCCTGCCGTGTCATCATCTAACCCTCTCCCAACCACCTTAGCCAATCCGAAATCAGACAGCCTCGGTTCCAGGTTGTAGTCGAGGTACACGCTGCTCGCTCTCACTCCTCTGTGGATGATCGGCGGCGAGCACCCGTGGTGGAGGAACGCCAGTGCTCTGGCTGTTCCGAGAGCAATCTTGTGCCGGAACCTCCAGCTTGTCAGCTCCGACCCCACATTCTCAATCCCATTGCCGTCACTTTCTTCCCATGTTTCTGTCTGAACGACCCCGAGTGGCAGATCATGGAGGAAGTTCTTCAAGTTCCCATTTTCCATGTACTCGTAAATCGCAATCATTTTCTCACCAGCCAAACAGTACCCCATTAAGGGAAGGAGATTTGGGTGTTTGATCCTACCGAGGTTCTCCAACTCTGTGGCGGCTTCTTGCTCTGTTAAGGTCGAGCCATGGACCAGAACCTTGACCGCTACGTGGATGTTCCCAGGTAGAAATCCTCTGTAAACAGGCCCAAACTTGCCCTCTGCCAAAAGGGTACCTCTATCGAAGTTCGAAGTCGCTGACAAGAGATCAGCGAAGGTGATGTTCAGCAATGGCTTCTCGAAGATGACTACTTGTACTGCTGTTGCAACCTTAACATCAGCTACCCACGTTGTGGAATCTGTCTGGAACGAGAAAGGGCCCAAATTGCTCTGCTCTTCTCTGTAAGATTTGATTGATGAAGGGCGTTTTTTCACTGCCCATGTTTTGGTTTTCCTTCTGCAGCCAAATGCTAGAAACAGCAGCGCCGAGAGGAGGATGATCATGGAGAGGGTTAAGGCCAGGGCGAGCTTCATGGCCTTGTTCTTCGAGTCTCTTCTCTTGAACTGCCCCGTGTTTGCAGCAACGGGGCAGCTGTTCCATGACCCGAAAAAGGCTTTCTTGATGGTGCCTTGTGAGAATTCTGGAGCACAGAAGGTCAGGTTGTTGTAGGAGAAGTCGAATCTCCTCATCGAGGGAAGTTTCTCCAAGAGAGGAGCAGGAATGTGCCCACTCAGATTGTTGTGCGAAAGATCGATAACTTGGAGGCTTTCCATGTTCATGAGAGGAACATGGCCGGAGAGATGGTTTTGTGAGAGATCAAGTGTTTTCAGATGGGTGAGCTGAGAAATTTGGTTTGGAATGTGACCAGTGAGGCCAGTCTTGGATAGGTTGAGATATTCTAAGACTAGCAGCTTTTCGGTTTGAGGAAATTCATGTCTGCTGAATCTGTTGTGTGCAAGATTAAGGTGTTTTAGGGTCTGAGCTGCACTCAAGCCATGCAAAACTTCTCCACTTAGCTGATTTTCTGACAAGTCTAGATAAACCAAATGCGACCGATTGTAGGTACTAGAATTGAGCTGTACCTGGGAGATCTCATTCCTTGCAAGGATAAGTGCTTTGAGCTTGGGAAAGGCAGCACCAAAACCATCTGGGAGTGACCCATTGAGCCTGTTGGAGGAAAGGTCTATGGAGACCAGAGATTGGCAGCTGAGGATCTCTTTTGGGATGCTCCATTGGAACCCATTTTGGTTCAGTTTCAGGACTCTCAGTTTCAGCAGAGAGCTCAGGGCTCTAGGAACCTCCCCGGAGAAATTGTTGCCAGAGAGGTCCAAGCTTTCAAGCTTACCAAAATTGCCAATGTTGTTGGGGAGGGACCCAGAAATGATGTTCTTTGAGAGGTTGAGGCTCTTGAGTGAGCCTAAGCTCCACAAATCTGAAGGCAAGGCTGTGATTTTGTTGTTGCTGAGGTCCAGAGACTGGAGGTTGCTGAGCTTGCCAATGGTGACATCAGGAATGGCACCAGATAGGCCCAAACCTGAAGCAACCAACCCATAAACATGGTGGTTTTGGGTATCACAGAGCACTCCTTGCCAAGAACAAACAGGAGCAGAGAAGTTGTGAACCCTTGACTTCCCAAAAGTCAACCCCATCCTCCTGAAGAACTCAGAGACAAAGAACATATCAGTATTGAGTTGACTTTGGGAAGTTTCAACACCTGGGTCATGCTGGCTTGCCAAAGGCCTCAACTTGAAGAAGAATGCAAGAACAAGGATACAGAAAAGAGAACAGAAACTAAAACCCATTTGAGAATGAGGCATGAAGCTGAGATGAGAGAGAAACAGAACTCAACTTAAATCTTCATCCACCTCAAAACCAGGACCAGTATGTCATAAATTCTTCTGGGTCCATCTCAACAGAGAGAGAGATAAGAACAGATGAGGTAAAAAAAATAGTATTCAGATGATGTTGCTATTGGGTTATCTGTTATCATAAATGTAAATGTAAATGTAAATGTAATTATCTGTGTGGTTGGTTGAATTGAATTTATGAGATTTTGCAGGTTGGCATTGAATGATTCTTCACTCTTCAGTGAGTGTAGGTAAGAAAAAAAAAACCCCATTCTTTTTCAAAGTTTGGTTGGTGAGACTTACGAGCAAAGCCAATAAATAAAACTGGTTTTTTCAACAATATTCAGCTTCATGAAGATGCTTTAATGTCTCTTTTACCCCTGGTATAAATAAAATTACTATTTTATCCCGTCTAACATTCCAATTTTCATCTGATATATTGACTTGAATGTCCGAATTGATTTCAGTCACAAGTTCACAATCACAATAGCCTCAGAAACTAACATTGGGTTGACTTTCCTAGTAGGGCCTGAAACAATTCAACACAGGCTCATACATTTCAGGAAAATGCCAACAACTTAAACCAAAACCAAATTGACATTACACAATTTCGGATTTCCAGGTAGAGAGATGGATAATAAATTAAAGGGTAAATATCAAAAGCCTCATATAGTATACACGATTTTCACTTTACTACACAAATGTAAAAACGCTTCTACACAAATGTAAAAACGCTTCATACTACCCCTCAAACTTTCAGAATTTATTTCAAAAAGCCCCATACAAGTATATGAAGCGTTTTTACATTTGTGTAGTAAGGTAATAATCGTGTATACTTGTATGGGTTTTTTTTATGTTCACCCATAAATTAATAATCAACATATGTTTATATATATGAGAAGAACAAAGATATCATATTGTTTCACAAACATGGAAGCCCTCTAGGCTGTTACATTGGTTCTCATTACCAAGTTTCTACTGCCCAAAGACACAACAAAACCCACGAAACAAAATTTCTTAGCCAACACTCATCACAGCCAATAGGTTGATCTTTGAACATACCAGTTGGATGGCGACAATCTAACTTGATATCATGAAAGGTTGGTTTCCCTGGTCCATCCTAGGCTTCTTTGAATGCTTTTTCATGCTTGTGATTTCTTGGAAGAGATTTGGTCCACCAAAGGTGTCCTTAAATGTCCTCACTGTCTTTCTCTTACCCCTGTCATATTCTTCATCCCTGTATCAGTGGAAAAATCATTCAGTTATGGTCTAAAATGCCGACAGTTTCAGCAAAAAACCTTGTTTTTCACATTTCAGTTTATTGCATAGAAAGCAAAAATGAAGAGCTAAATTCCAACTCACCATTCATCACCTACAAATCCAATGCTGATGCTCTCCGGTCTTTTAGATTGTGCAATATGTGATGAAGATAAGTCTACTGAATCCCAACGAGGAACTGCAAACAAGAGAATGACATCACAACACATATAGCTTGCAATTTACTATCAACTATCACGTCCTACCGCAGCACTGAGGATAAAAATTACTCTACACCCACAGCGAGTGCCTCATTTACTTTCTATTTACCAAGGATTAAGGGTTAGTAAAGTAGTGTCTTGATTTCTCCCTATGTTCTCATATCCTACTTCTATATGTCGTAACCCACTAAGTGAAGGTAACTAATGAGTAATGATAAGAATATTATTAATATATGATGCATAATCAACTCTGTATGATGGAAAGTGAGTCATTTTGTGACATCCAAATTAGGGAAGGACACTCATTTTGGGGGTCAGCAAGTTGTGACTTTGCTCATGATAACATCGACCCTTTAGTAGTTTCTATACGACTAGATGCATGAGCAGAGAAATAATATCCTGAAACACATTGTGAGATGCAAGGGTAAATAGATCACCAGAACAACTATACGTATGATGTGGTCAGCTACTAAATTTTTGATTAATTACTGAACCTTTACCATCAAATAAGAAGTGGAAGCTGAATTTATACTTACCAAATGACTCCTCTAGGCCACGGGAAAGAAAACTCGTTATAACATCCGATTGGCTTCCGTTTCCTACCACGGTGGAACTGGAGACCTCAGACTGATGTTCAGATCCAAATTCAGCACCACACTGGCCAGTTTGATATCTAAACTTTCCACCTTCAGCCACTGAATCACCAAGAGAGTTTGTGGCCTCAGCTGCAAATGCAGCAATATCCACTCTCTTTGAACTAGATTTTGCTGTCCTTTTCCCAACATTGGCAGCATGCATAGAAATTTTGCTGGTTTTCTCAGATGTGGATGGTCCAGGATCAGATGAGATAGAATCACTGGCCAACAAATGTTCTTTGCTGAGTTTCTTTGAGTCCAAACCACGGCGTTTTCTCTTTTTGAACTTCTTTTGACGGCTTAAAGCCCCAAAAAGAATGTTTGGGCCAAGACGCATGGTTGCAATCTGATAGTTGCAAAGCTTCTTTATTAGTTTTCTCTTTGGTAAGCCACTACGAGCTTCCTTCTCATTTGCCATGCTTGATGAACCCAATTTATCCACTGACCCATCAGATGCCAATCTCTGATCACTACCACCAGTCTTGTTACTCGATGAGTCACTTAAACCCTTCTCATTTGAGTCCCCGAACTTTGAAATGGAAGCAAAAACAAGTCATAAGCAAAACAGTTAAACTTAAAAGCTACAGGCTCCCATGAAAAAAAATACCTGACTATTGTCATGACTTGGTTGACTTTGTGATTTTGCAGAGTCAATAGCCCGCAAAGTTTTGTCAGGCAGGATTTGATTAGAAAGCAACGCTTCTGAAACAGGATTACTCTGTATGCAAATGGAAACAGAACTAGTTTAAGAAACAAGGATTACATGCCCAAGTAGAGGAAGATAATGAATTATTGTCCATTGTGTTGGTAAATATGTGGTAACCTTTTGGAATGTTTCTGCACTGGGAAGCTCGCCAATGGAATTTGCAGGGTTACTGATGGTGGGCAATACATCAAATGAGACAGGCAAATCTTTCTTAGATGTTCCAGTAGTTGTTTCAATAGCAAGAACACATTCAGTTTGTTGTGATTGTTTCTGTAAATCTGAGGTGGGAAAGGAAAGCCCCTTCGTGTCCTTTGATGAAGTGATATTCTCTGAGGATGGTTTGGACAAAGTTTCTACCTGAGCTTTTGAAGCCGTTCCTAACCCACGATCCATTGTAGAAGAGTCCTTATTTTGCAGAGGCAACTCCTTGGTTGAACCAACACTTAATGCACCTTTGTGAGTTAGATCAGCAGGACAGACAGCATCCTTCAATTTATTCTCGACAGTGCCATTCGTAACCTGTCTGTTACAACCTTGTTCCGATGAACTAACATTCAGTTCGCCATTATGAGCCTGATCAGCAGAATAGATCAAGCCATTTGATATATTCTCCAAAATGCCATTTTGAACTGGTCCACCATAACCTTGCTTCTCGGCTTTCATGTTGTATTTTTGGACAGCATCAACAGATTTCCTTGGAGCATTATATCTTCTATCCCGAACATAAAACAACATATAAGCCTTCTGTTCTAAGACTGTCCTTTCACCAACTGCAGCAACCTGTACAACAAAAATATGATAAATTCAACAAATAGAAAAATCAACAACCAAAGCAAAACATGGGAGAGAGTCAAAACTGTACCCGGTTGTCATCAAGGTTGTACCACGTGCCACCTGATGTCCGAACAAAGCTGTAATAGTGGCCAGAGTGGGTGCTATAACCATAATGAACAAGAACCCCATAAAGTGTGTACTTCAAATCTCCTTCCTGTCATGCAGAAGAAAAGTAAAGTTACATATACCATACGACCTTGTACGCAGTAAAACAGTTCCCAGAGCACAAGGGACAATATTTTCACCAGTAGCACGATTGGCAAATACTTCATATCCTTTTATGTTCCATAAAATACAATATAAAAACTCAAAGTGCATAGGGTCCCATATCAAATAATTTTAAGCTTCATTACTCCACAAAAATAAATGTATTAAATGATCTTCAACTCATGAAATATAGAGTTAACAGGAAATAAGCAACAGCTTAGGACAAATAAAAGTTAACTCACATAGGAACCACTGACAAAAGGTTTCATGTCTAATGTTGGGCTGAAGTGGACTTTCTTATCAATTTTTTGTCCAGGATTGTATGCACGAAACCGCTTCAGATGGATGGTAAGAACATAAGGTGCCTTGTGAACAGTGAGCTGTTTGAGAGCCCTAACTTTGTGCCTGCATTTTTGGCACTGGTACTGCCTCTCTCCTCCATCTAATTGCTCTGCAGCAGTGAAGTTCACGAGTGCTTTTTGCAAGGAGTCTGCCTTTGCTATTTCAAGACTTAAATCCAGAAATGGATCAAATGTGTTGGACCCGTAGTTACATTCCATGCATTTCACCTGTACAGAAAATGGGTGAAGATCTATTTTAAGGCTTTCTGCAGCCTACCAGCAACATACTACTACCAATAAAAAACTCAGAAACTTATTTTCTGCTTTGCTTCGCAGTTACATAATTTATAATGAGTTTCAAAGAAACAAGAAAGTGACCTGACTCCGAAGGCGGCCTCCAAAGATTTTGTGCACCAGACTTTTATCATAAGCACCAGGGGATTCACTTGGCAATCCTGATGGCAAGCAGCATTTATGCATTGACTCAAGCAGGTTAACCATGTATTCGTGAGCATCTTCTTGTCTTGCATTTCGGAAGTTCCGAGATATGCACCGCAAGTTTGAGACAAGGTCCTTTGGTGCTAAAATTCTCCCTGATGATTGGAGAGCACGACTAACATGTTTCTGGATAGCACATAAAGCACAGAAACCAGCAACCCTACAAGAACTTTGATGCTTCCCACTTTGCAAGTATGCTGCTAAAGGCTCTGTGTGCGTCAAGCACTGCAATACTGAATTGAGAAAACAAGTGTTTCCCAGATTTACCAACCCAGCACCCTGTAAATATTTGATAGCATCTCACTGTTAAATAAAAAGGCCCAAAACTATATCCAAACCAAAGGAGAAATAAAACATAATATAGCCCCGAGTTCATTCTGAACAAAACTTCAACTTAACACCATGCATACAAAAAGATAATGATAATAAAGCAAGAGTACTGTAAATGGTCCAAACCAAATCAGTAAAATGGAAATGGTAAGGTTAGCACAACCTCAATTCATTTCTAAACATGTGAAACACCCTGACCATTTCAGATTTCGGACTCTTTCCATTTTGTCAGCATACCTAAGATTCTTAGAGGTTGTAGGATTGTACAGAGTGAATATTCATAAACCTTATCTACTTCAGAAGTCCTGTAAAGGACTGGAAATTTAAGAGAGATACAAAAATCATATTGAAATGGTTGTTTATTCACTAAACATGTTACCATCCTCAACATGCATTTCTAGGCAAAATCATATCATAACTAATACGATAATCAGACACCAACAAGAAACAAAAAGGACAACATATCTATCAAATCTCACAAAGCAACTCACAATTTTCCGAATGGTGATCCCCAAACTGAGCTCTGGATCCAACCCATTTTCCAAAATCTCAGACCCAGCAGGTCTCTTCCTTCCCTTAGCCGATTGAGCCGGATTCGGAGGCCGGCGGGAATCCGAGCCGGTGTGGAGGGTCGCGAGCTGAAAATCTCCTCCGCCATTTCTGAACCCATTGAAGGGCTTCCTACCCGGGTGGAACTCAACTCTTCTCTGAACAACAGAAGATCCATTTTTGGACGGAGCCAGCGGATCCAAACACCCATCTGTTACGGCGCTGGCTTTTGAGCTCAATACCATACTCTCCGCCATTGTTTAACCAGAAGCTTCAACACAGATATTAAAGGAATCAGAAAATTTTCTCCTCCTCTATCACAAATCCTAAATCACAATCACATTCTCCTTAGATTGACAGAGAGGCCCCTTTTTCCTGCGTTGTCGTGGAGCTAAAAGCCGAGCTTTTTCCAACTCCTGCGGAAGAGAAAGGTCGAAGAAGGAGGAACACAGTATTAAACCCTACTGCTGGAGACAGGCCCAATTTGGTCAATTCGGTGATATCGGTCACTCGGTGCAGATGAATCTACTGTAGGCATGAGCACACAGGATCTTTCGAGCTTCCTGTTGTCTAGGAGACAGGAATTCGGTGTGATTAAAATATGAATCTTAACTTGTCTGCTGACTGTTACTGTACTGTTCTGGTGAAATGACAATGAAGCCCCCAGGGTTTAGGGACAGGTTGTATATTCGTTGTATCGTTGTAACGACACGTGGCAATTTACGCGGGGAAGTAGCGAATACTGTTTTGCTTCCCCACGGATGGAAACCGTGGAATTTCCTTCGGGTTTTGTATT
The DNA here is from genome assembly GCA_963921825.1 of Erodium maritimum. Classification (NCBI taxonomy): domain Eukaryota; kingdom Viridiplantae; phylum Streptophyta; class Magnoliopsida; order Geraniales; family Geraniaceae; genus Erodium; species Erodium maritimum. The sequence continues at coordinate 9,797,910 of OY997595.1, forward strand.
TATTTGGGATAATATGGTTTGTTTACGTATCTTAATCCTCTTTATTTCAAAATGTCACCTGGATTATTTAATTTTTTTTATCAGAAACACCTGTTAACACCAACTAATAAAATGATTGTTTTTTTTTTTAATACTGGTATTTTATTAAGAAATCAAATCTACCGCAAGGGCAGAACGAATTACATCAGGAACTGATTCAATGTTTCAATCATAAGATAACCATACCAGTGCATTTCTAGTTAAGAGATGGGTCACCTTGTTACCTGTACGCCTCGAATGTTGCAGACGAACTTCTCGCAACGAATGTACCCTGATTCAGTGTAAAATAAAATGATTGTTAGTAATAAAGATATTAGTGGGATACTTTCTACTTGTTGTTGTCGAGACATATTCACTAGTCATGGAGCTAAGCCTTAATTTTGTTGCATCCGGTGCTGTCACTCTGTCGGCGTCGCCTCGTCGTGTCTCGTCCTCCCTGGTCCCTATGCATGGCTTTTCGGAGCATGTGTCGGGGGATTGGAGCCATAAGCCTCCTAGCCTGATCCTTATCTCATCTTCCTCATCCTCCCCATCTCCTTCTCCACCTGTGTCGAATTGTCGCTGTGCACCGTTGTACCCGTCGCCCTCTTCTTTCCCCTCTCCCTCTCCGTCTATGCTGAAGCGGCGTCGGACGAATCGGGCGTTGATGTACCCGCGAGGACGGCCGACTAGGTCGCCCTTTCCACCACGTCGAGGCTTTGCAAGGGGGCGATCGTGGGCTCCTTTGTCCAGCATCGGCGTTTCCCCTCGATTTCTGTGGCCAAGCCTTTCGGCTGGTTCGACCCATGACCTTGCTCTAAGTCCGATGCTGTTGAACGGAAGGAGCGGGCATCCGGTTGGCCATCCTTCTCGGATTCTCCCCTGGGGTGATCAGGGGGCTTTGGGTTGGTGGTACGATGATCCGACTAGGTCGATGGGCTGGGTCTCTTCGACCATCACGGCGTATTGAACCAGTCGGGCCTTCGTCATGAAGGAGGGCTCTCGGTCTTCGGTGAGGGTCGTCTTTTCTACCAGTGACCGTAGTGGGCTGTGCTCTGGGCTGTTCGGGGAGCGGCGCCATCGGCCTCTTCTAGTGGAGCCCTTGGCGTATTACAATCCTGATTGGGACCGTCGGTCTGCTCCGCCTCTAAGACCCCGGTGGTACGGGGGCTGCTCGCTGGCTTGCGAGGGCTTCCGGGGGCCTCGGCTAAGGCAACATGAGATGGTTCGCGGACACGGCGGCGGTGTGGATGGCGGCGCGGCGTGGATGGGCCTGAGGGCGAACGATCGCCACTGTCCTTGGATCCTTTCCCTATGATTGGGTTGGTTCGCGAGTTGGGTGACGGTGTATCCATGGATCCGTTACCTATCATGGGACTCGGTCTGTTGCGTACATTAGACCCCACGGGGTGTTTTGTACACAAACATATCCTGGGACATCCAGTATGGGACCGGCCCTTAGCGGACTTGATGGCTATAACCTCGGGATCCTATGGCGGAGGGTTACGGGGTAGAGGTCGGGCAATTTTTGAACCTCATCCTGTTGAAGTTCCACCGCCCATCGTTGGGAGGTATGACGGAGTTCGAGTGCTAGAGCAACCGACAGTAGAAGAATGGGGTGGCCAACGAGTCATAGTTCCGGCGAGGGCTGGGAAACAGCCCCACCGACACGCATGAGTCACCAGGCAGGCCTCAAGGACAGGAAGGAGTCTCTAAGTGTGCCATGTCAGCCCTTCTCCACTGCCGATCACATGTTTGGGTTTATCAACGAAGCAGAGCGTCACCCTCGGGAGACCCAGCGGTATTCAGACCCCCTTGATGTAAAGACCGTCTCGGTTAAGCGATTTAATAATTTTAAATTATTGTTTGGAGCGTCGCGGGTCGGAGAACGGGTTGATTTTGGATCGTTTTCAAAAAAAAGAGGGGGATTAGGCCTGGGCCGAATCAGTTCGGGCCAGTTAGTGAGTCGGCCCAACCAAGGCGAGGACCAAGCCCAACCAGTGTCAGCCCAAGCCCGCGCCACTAACCCTAGTTCAGCTCTCTCTCTCCTCACTTCAGCGCACGCGAACCGAGGCACGCCTCCCTCTCCTTCCTCCCGAGCCCTCTCCTTCGTCCTCTCTCTCTCTCTCGAAGCTCGCCGCCTGAGTTCATCTTCCTCCACCCTCGACCTTCCCTCGCCACCAGACACCGCCCCGTGCCAGAAACCCCTCTCTCTTTCCCTTCTTCCTCCTCGATTCGAAGAGAACCAGTGCCGCCGACCTCGTCTCAACATCGTCGGACCTGTAACAAAGGAAATCATCGACGGTGAGCCCTTTTCCGGCCTGATTCTCCTTCCTCGTCCATCTTTTCCCTGAAATCCGCACCCTCGCGAGCTCGAGGTGGCCGAGTTTGGTTGGGAACGTTCGCCGGATCTCACGAGCTCCATATCTGATGATTCCCAACGTCGGGCGAAGCTTCCTCACCACCAGATCTGGATGGAGAGTCCTGGAACTCGCACCAGCAACCTCCCATCGCCTCTCCCGAGCCTCCTGACGCCTCTACCGCCGTCGAGAACCCCTCTAACCTCGTCTACCGCCGCCCTCAGCCTCGCCGGAACCCTCGTCGCCTCCCTCTCCGTTCGCAGCTCCGACCAGAATTGAGACTCAAACGGGCCTGGGCCAGACTGAGACTCGGACGGGCCAGGACCGAGATACGAACGGGCTCGGGCTTGGACTTGGTTTGGGCCTCGGGCCTGGACCGGATCTGGGTTCGGGTCTGGACTCGGGTTTGGGTCCAGGTCTGGGTCGGGCTCGGGTCAGGGCCGGTCTGGGATCTGGAGTGGGTCGGATCCGGGTCGGATTCGGTCCCGGGTTTTGGACTCGGGTCGCATCCGGGTCAGGATAGTTAATTAATTTAATTAATTAAATATTTGGACTAAAATCAGATAAATTTAAGGACTTTTTGGACAATTTAAAGGACTTGATAATTAGTGGACCGTTACGGACTGGACCGGGACTGACTACCGTCCCTTTTTGACAAACCCAGGTTGTTACTCCGAGCGAGGAGAAGACCGGAGTAGGCCCGGACGTCAGCAGCTAGGCGATCCAGATAGAGACTGAGAGGTAGGGAATACCTCGGAACTCACTTTATTACGAACGTACGAGAAAGCATATAGGGAAACTTAATAATCGGATAAAGAACTAGTATGCATGTAGGATGTGAATAACTAACGTAGACGTATAAACTGTGAACATTTACGATTTCAGTCTTGGGAATTGTCGTGCTGGTAGAATCGGGCCATGTCGTGCTTGTAGGGTTGGTTGCTAATTTTGCCTGCCTGAGTGTTCTTTGTTGTTGAACCGGTTAATAATTAACGAGCATGAAAACGAGTAGAGTTGAACTAGTGATGCATATCAGTGACTTGAGTGGTTATTACTTGTTTGTTTGATTTGTTAAATTGTGGGTGTTGGGGAAACGGATACCGGTTAAGCCGGTGGGGTTACCACGTTGATTGTGGTGTCGGTAAATGATGGTAAGTGCGTGACGGTTACGGGAATAAATTGAGAATGTGATTGTGATTGTGGTTGTATTTGTGATACTGTGGTTACATGAGAAAGGTGGTTTCCCTACCTTCCGACCTTGAGTCGGTAAAACGCTGTGTCCCGCGAAGAGGTGGTTTCCCTACCTTCCGACTAGCACTCGGTAAAACGTTGTGTTGTGTTCCGCGAGGGACCATGTCGTGAAGAGGCGATTTCCCTGCCTTCCATCGATCGGTAAAACGATGTGTGCCTCGATGAGGTCGACGCCTCTCCTGACTGTGTGTTCGGGGAAAGTTGCGTGCAGCTGCGCTGGGCCGAGCGGGTTGCTCCCGAGACCGTGCGATGGTTACGAGTTGTGTGTTTTAATAATGTTTTGGATTGAACGAGCGTTGTTGTGTTTATGGCTATGGGTGTCTCAATTGGATTGTTCCCGACGGTGTGTGCCTTGGTATTGTTGTTGGTGTTGAGTTAAAGTTGGTACAGTTGGATTGGTGAGTGTCAGGTTAAAAAAGGGTTTTGTCTTTTAATTGGCTTAAGTGTCGCGTCGTTGTATCAAACCATTTTAATCAACTTTAATTTGTGAAATAGCTTTCTTGTAAATCTGTTTTGAGATGGCACTCATGGGTTTTTCCCTACTGAGCGTCAAGCTCACCCCTTACCGTGTTTTCTACAAGTATTACTTATGATTTGGAGTAGAGGGTTACGCAGAGCTTGAGAGCTAGCGGAGGCCCGGGTTTCATTTATGTTTCGTAGAGACGTACCGTTATTTTGGACTATTGTATTTGACTAGCTTAAGACTCAGGGTTTGAACTTCCTGTTGATTTATATTATTTCGTCTTTAGCAGTTATCTTTTATCTTCTTTTAACTGTTTTTATTTAACTTCACTAAGTCACGTCTCGGGTCCGGTCAATACCGGATTTGGGGCGTGACACTTGAGCAGTGATCGTCAACGGGTTTTAGTTTTATTGTCTTTCAGTTTCTCGTTATTAGATTTGGGTGTTTATTTCATTAATGTTCTAGTTCATTATCTTTGGTTGTCAGTTTTAGGTCGCCTCTATGGCATCTCAACACAACATCCTAGACGATACTGTAGTTACAGGATTATTATGTTTGTCCCGGTATGGCTCACAAGCATGTACTGACTCTTTTAAAGGAATGAAAGTCGCATTTGCTAAAAAAAATGACTGTTTTATTCTTTTATCTTTTAAATTAAAGGGAAACCTCAAAAACATACGTTTGAACGATCTTTGTTAGCATAAACATATTATGGTTATTTTTATTTCGCAAAAACATGTTGATATCTTTTTGTTTATTATCAAAAAGTAGCGATTTACGTTTATTTTTATATCTTTCCTTTACTTTGGATGAAAAACGAATATGTGTTTGACACATGGTCTTTATATTTATCATAAATACCAAAATTGTCCCTATTTCTCTTATCTAAATGACATCCGGAGAAAAAATTGAGCACTCAGTATGATCATATCCAATATCTAGACTAGAGGAATATAGAAGGTTTAAGGAAGAAGAGAAGCAGAGAGGATGGGCAGAGCTTCTCGCCATGAAGACGTCGTGGTTCTCATCACGTAGTTCGCACCACCGTGAAGACACCATGGAGCTTCGGAGAGAACACATGGAGAAGACATAAACGAGAGAACACACGGATAAGATAAAGAACACATGAGAAGTTAGAAGTTTTTCTTTTAAAATGAGGAGTCATGAGGGTTTTTTTTAGCGAAAGGTGCAATTCATGAATTTAAATTTTAAATACATCTGAGTGCATCATGGATAAATCCCTGGCCGTGAAGAACAGACAAAAGACACAATGGAGTCGCAGTTATTTTCATACTATAACTGTCCCCGACGGTATTGGGTAGGCCAGCTAACACTGAGTTGGGATGCCGTATAGGCAAGGAAGGAATACGGAGGTTGAGAAGGTGATATTGGAATTCCTGCTACGAAAATTGGCCAAGGACTTCAACAGTAATAGTGGGAGGCAATACATGAATCGGGGTTTCCTCCCTGAAAAAAATCTCTGGTTCTCTGTTCATTAGACGTTGAACATGCAAAGACAAGCTCAAATAAAGTAAAAAGGACCCACTCAATTAGCCAGATCTATAATCGCGAAAGGGGTCAAGGCGGTTGCGGTGGTGAAGACTAGGGAGAAGGGCGCGCCGACTGCGGCTTCAGGGACGCCTTTAGAAACGGTGGCGACATCATAGGTGGCGACAATAGAGGCGACGACGACCTCAAAGACGGCGGTGGCTTCACAGACGGTGGCGGCAGTATCAGGGACGACGGCCTTAGAGGCAGAAACTCCCAGAGTTGCAGAGGGGGGACCGAAACAGGTCGGGAGACGCTGCGTTGGTGGCAGAAGAAGGTCAACATCGCGGTGGCTAGAGGCAGCTCGAACAAAACACTAGCAGAAAAAACCTTCGCATGATCCATAGGGAAGGTGCACTGGAGAGGATGTGTAGAGGAGAGAAGCATAATCATGACATAGGCCATGGTAAAAACTATGGTTATAACCATGGCTTTTGGGTGCTGCGACAGAGAGCTTCTCCTAATCAGAAGGGTTAATTAGTTAGGTTTTGTATAAGTTTTTTTTTTGTTTTATAATTCTTTTATTTCTTTGTTTTTTTAAATTTTATTAATTAATTATTTATTGTATTAAGACTGGGGTAAAATGGTAATTTTACGTATAAAATTAATAAAGTTAAAATGAGAAAGGGTAAAATCGGATTTTCACTATTCACTAATAGCAACATAGTGTCACATGACTAACAGAATGAAATATTTCATTAGTTTTTTAATCCCAAATACACAAAAAGTTCGTGGACCGAACTTGAATACAAAAATGATTTTTTTTAGAATGACCGATTGGTATTATAAATAGCAAGTGTTTACAAAGTAGAATAACAATAAAATACTAGAAAATAAATAACATAAAAGAAACGAGCTCCCACGATGGAGGATACTCACGTAGAAAATTAAAGCGTTCAAGTCATCGACTACCTCCTGAAGGCGTTTGGAAGGATACTACGGTAGCGTCTGACGACACCAGAGCAGGCCCCTTACCGTTAACAGATAATGGTGGACAGAGTACTCCCTCATGTTGTCAGCGTGTGTCGTCCTCCCTTGATTGATAATGGTAGGGCTTTAAAACGCGGGATTGCTGACCTCTGAGCTGGTAGAAAAGTATCGTGTCGGCTTTTGGTGGACCCGCTGCCACCTTACAGCCAGAGGGGCGATACAGCCGACTGACCCCCCTATGGACCTCTTCAAACTCATTCTGCTAGGCGAGAGTGCTTAGAGCCCCCCACCGCTACTTGTGATGCCCCGTCCGAACTGTCGATTGTTCGGGACCAGCCCAACAAATGAGACCCGACCCGGTTGTGGAGCCCAGATGGTCCACTCCCCTGATTCGACCCGGTCCAAGAGCCTTGACCCGACCCGCCCCAAGCCCGGGAGCCTTGACCTGGCCCTGTCCAGGCTCGTGAACCATCTTCGGTCCTTTGCCCAACTTCTAGGGCTCAGACTACAGTTTCCGACGGTCTACGACCCCTAGGCCCGTGATGAGGGCCCAAGCTTCTTGGTGCCTCTGCCAAAACCCTAATGGATCCTTTCCCAAACTGCAGCCTCCACGTCGTTGGCTCCTCTTGCCCGCCCGGTCGACCAGTGCCGGTGTTTGTGGAGGTCGACGTCGGTGTGTCAGTCCCCGTCATGAGACATCTCTCGCCACCCGATGGCAAGCGTGGTCCTCCCTGAAGCATCGCCGCCGCCGGAGGAGAAACACCCACCTTCGTTTACGTGAAGAGCGTGAGCCCCGCCTCCGTCGCTAAGGGATGACAAATACAGGACGCTCCAATGGAGAGGCCACCGGACACGCTGTTGAAAACCGTCGCCGCTGCTTGGGTTTTATCGCTACATACTCTAACGAGACAGGGCGAGGACAGTGGAGCCGCCATGACGATGCAGAGTCGACGACCGCATGGGGTTATCGATAGCCCTCCCACCCGTCAAGAGGTGATGCTCCTTCTCTCTTTGTATTCATCACAGTGTCGATCCACAGTAGAGCAAATACAGAGAACATTGGCCAAATACAAAGCCACACACCCACGGTGCCGCCGAGTAGAGCCTACCTGTAGTTCATCACAACATACAGTCCAGAGAGCATCAAAACCTACCATGATCCCCAAAATGATTGAACACATCAGCCACACAAAAGCAACGAAAACGAAGAGAAGTCCCAGCCGCCGCAACCCTAGATTGTTCGCCTTTCTAAATTGTTAATACAAAAATGATCATTTTCAAACATATTGAACCTTAAAGTCACCGAACAAAAATATACCAAAAGATATCTACCTCTTTTATTGATTAAACGTTTTGCGAGAACCGTATATCACATATATTAGCTAGGTACTTTAATAAATATCTTGATTTAGAAAGCTACGAAACAAAAAATTATGGGAAAATTTCAATTTAATACCCTGACAAACATTTGTTTGCAATATAATACCCTAGCTTGTTTTTTTTGCAATTTAATACCCTGGCAAACATTCATTTTCATTTTCATACCCAACCGTTAACTTTCCATCCAAAATGGATAAAAAGCCCAAAATACCCCTTGAGACCAATCATATTTTCAAAACCTACCACAAAAAATCACATTTTTTATATATTTCAAAAAACTATATTTTATTTCAAAAAATATTTAAAAAATCAATTTTTATATATTTCAAAAATCACATTTTTATATAATTAAAAAAATCAGATTTATTTCAAAAAATATTTAAAAAAAATCAGTTTTTATATATTAAAAAAATATTTTTATATGTTCTTAAAAATAGATTTTATTTAAAAAAAACAGTTTTTATATATTTAAAAAATAAAATTTTATATATTTCATAATAATTTTTTTATATAATTTAAAAAAACAGATTTATTTCAAAAATAATAATTAAAAATCAGTTTTTTTATATTACAAGAATAAGATTTTTTATATATTTTAAAAAATTAGATTTTATTTCAAAAAATATTTAAAAAAAATCAGTTTTTATATATTTAAAAAATAAATTTTTATATATTTCAAAAATCATATTTTTATGTAATTCAAAAAATCAGATTTATTTTTAAAAAAAATTAAAATCAGTTTTTTATATATTACAAAAAACAGATTTTTATATATTTCAAAAAATATTTAAAAAAAATCAGTTTTTATATATTTAGGGTTTAGTGTTTGCCAGGGTATTAAAATGCAAAAAAAAAACAAGCTAGGGTATTACACTGCAAATAAATGTTTGCCAGGGTATTAAATTGAAATTTTCCCAAAAATTATTGCACGGGGACCTTCCGTTCAATTATTTTCCTTCACTAAATAAATATTGTTCAAAGAATGATTCAGCATATAATAGAACAGATCAAGTAAAATCAGGCATGAATTTCTGGAAAAAAGCAATTGGTTGAGATTCTTGAGGGGCAACTCGGTCGAAAGCAACATAATTTTCTTGCTTGCTGTAAACATGGCAATTTGTCATTATCGTCTTCATTATGCGCCAGTTCCAAGAGGCCTCGTTCAGATACTGTTGTGTGCACATCACAATAGAAGATGTTATATAAGATTTTAAAGTCGGATACAACCCCACAAATTGAGTTGATAAGCTGAGACCTCAACACCAAGATATTTGTTAAGAGGCGACATTAATATCAGTCCTTATTTGCAGACCGGATGGAAGGACCCTTATAATGTAAAACTATACACGGGGAATAATTGCTGTTGGCATGAGGGGTGCATGTCAAAGACCCAGTGTGATATCATATTAAACCCGATCAAACTCACTCTGATACCATGTTAAACCCGATCCAACCCACTATGTTATCAATTCTACACAAAAGCTCATGCTGATAGGTGGAGACCGTATAATATTTAGCAAGAGGGTGACTTTTTGATACAGGGTGCTAACAATTTCAAAGAACACCTCAGTTATGGATTTCGATTGTTTGTTGGTCATTTCTATGTTTTCTGTACTCCGGAAACAGAGCGATTGCGTCAGTTCTTTCAAATGCTAGAGCCCTAAGCAAGGAGTTCATGGCAAAAACTTGTTGACAAACTTCATGTAGAAAAGAAATTGAATAAGGTTACCTTCCCCCAATTCTCTTGTAGAGACTTGTGAGCTGCCCGCAAGTTATAGCTTGGAATCCTCGGAGATATATGGTGAGGAATGTGAACGTTAATGTCATGACAGAGGATCTCAATCCTGTTACAGGGGAACATTTCAGTTAGCCTTTTCTTGTAAATCGGGGGATATTGTCCTACAGCCAAGTTAACATCAATACAATATCAGAACAACTCTTGGGGAAAATAAGAGCAAGAAAGTGCAATACCAGCGAGGGTAGTCACAATGAACCGTCCCGTTAAGCTGAGCCTGGGCTGCATCCCACTCATCCCTAGGTTTGAAAGGAATGTGAGGAGCCGTATGATGAACCATCGTGAAAGTGCTCATCTACAAGTTCTTGATATCATTTTTACATGAACCGAACCCCATTTCAAAATGTAAAAAACATTGCATAGGGATGACCAACAGAAGAGTTACCCAAAAATGATAGCCCAACCACGGCATCAGCCAGAACTTGACCCATCCCACAACACCTGTCTTCAAGACAATCAAGGGCCATCCAATTGCCATAAACGCAAAAACACAAGCCAAACTTATCTTCACTCTTTCAACTTCATTTTCCCTGAACTTCTTCAAATTGAAGTGCCAGATCGCCCTATGAGTAATGTTAGGACACAATGTATAGTCACTCAACCCTCTGATGATGATAAGTTAATAACTGAAGAACGGGCTAAGCAACTATCCTTAAGTTAGAGTAATTCCCCCAAGTTGGTAACGTACCAGTGACCTATGGACATCCAAGGACGAATTGGGCCGTAAGCAAATATCATTGCCTTGCGCCACAGTGGGCTTTTCTCAAACTTCTTCGGCATAACAGGGTGCCAAGCTGTATCTTCATCCAACCTAAATGGATAGAAACAAATTTGGAGTTATAAATAATAGGGGAAGCTCATAAAAGACCTGGGGCATGAAACCAGCAAGAAATTTTACCGAAAAAAATAATTAAATTTCTCATATATTTGTGCAATTGTGTGACTCATCTCAACTACAGTCCCCTGAGCCAGCAAAGTGCTATCCTAGTTGCATAGGTATCTAGAAAAATACAGGGTTTCATAAAGATATTATTTTTATCGAATCCATCTGTTTGTTTCACTTTCACATAACACAAATATGGTCTGCATATTATAAACATAGTAGAAAAGGCTTCTATCACTGTGAGAATCCATTGTGATATTTAGATAATTTTGATCGATATGTAGAATACAGTTTCTTTCGTTGTTTGTTATGCTCAGTGTAGTATTGTCAAAGGTTACCACTGGATGCTGGTATTGTAACTTTGTAAGATATGTACCTATGATGTGAATTGACACTCCTAAAATGTCATTGCTAGAAGAACGATATGATACTACCTCAGTGGAAACAAGTAAATTTAATGGCTGTCAGACATACATGTTGGTTTTTGCGTGATGCCTATCATGCTTGAATCGCCATGGCTCGTATGGATAAATCAGTGGCAGAAAAGCCAGAGTCCCAACTATGTCTTCAACCAACTTGTTCCTCGAAAATGATTTGTGAGCACAATCATGACCTATAACAAAGAACTTAAAAATGGGAAATAACAAATGATTTATAAGATACAAAAATAACTTTACACCTCATAATACCCAAAAGGAAAAGGGGAAAATATAAACAGAACTAACCCCTGTAACTGCAGTCCCAGTCCACGCCCATGCAAAAGGAAGAAGATACCACGGTGCTTTAGAAATCATGAAAAGCCCCAGGGCATAGGAAATGAAGGATATCAAAACTGACTTCCATGCTTTTACTTCGTCAATCTCAAAAACCTTACAGCAGAAATTTGGAAACATAAAGAATAAGCATCAATTTGCCACTGAATTTATGTAATTGCCTTCAATCATTCCATTGCCCCCACGAGACATGAAAACCTCGGTAAAGAGGTTAAAGGAGTGAACTACCCCCTCAATTATCTCGTAAGGTTCAAGTAATTGCTCTTGCATGTCAAGATCATTTGTAAATGAGAAACATAAGTTCCAGATGCAAAGCAATAAAAAGCAAGGCAACATAGGTAGATTACCTTTTTTGGAAGAGTATCAATGACATCCCTCAATGTGACAGTTTGTGGAAGTGGTTCTCCGATTTGCCTGAAGCCATATTTTTCACATAGTTGCTTTCTGTACTCAGCACTGTCAGCTAGAGATGAATTGTCTGTTTGGGATTGAGAAACTGGAACTACTACAGCTTTTATAGCTGTTAGCCTTTTCGTGAGAATTGAATATTTATGACATTTAATTCCCTTCTGGATAATGTTAGCGCGCTTCAGATGATAAATGCCTGGTCACCAGAATAACAAGTATTACTAATCTTAAGGTTATTGTTAAAAGCCCCAGAGCTTAACATGCTACAATAAATGTGACATACAAAGTCAACAAGAGTGTCTCCCCCACAAGCACCAAAATTTTTTTGTTTACAAATATAGGGGTTGCCAAATTGACAATGGACAAAAGCAGAAGCTATCATATTCTAGTTTATGACAATATCGAGTTAACCCATGGAGTCTGCATTGCTACTATATATCCAATAAAATGAGTCGTATTATTAATTTATTCATTCTGTTGCACACGTTTGTGTTAGGGTAGGGGAGGGGTTCTATTAAGCTAACATGGCACTAACAGAGCAGAATAGAAGAAAGACGTTGGTCCCACAACCACACACTATCCTGGACATTGCTGACAAAAGGGCTACACACGGAACTTAAACTATGATTCTCAGACTATATAACTACAGAAAAGAGGTGTCACTTCTTCAAGACTAAGGCTGTATGTGATTAAGATAATAGATGTAAGGCCCGAGTAGCTACATGGAGTGCTCAAAAACAAAGTATGCCTAGTCATGAAGCGCATCACCATACTTCTTTTCTATGAGAAGAGCATCACCATACTATGTGTGTTGTGAGCCAAAAGGAAGTCATGTCATCAGATGATTTCGTAGAGCTGTTGTGTGTTGCTAACAACCGAATGGTCAGCCTATGAATAAAAAAATGAATGGTCATAATTTCTATCCGCGTTATTTTTTTTTTATCTCTGTTGTCTAAAGTTCCTTTCTCTAAATGAAATAACATAAAGTTCCCCCAAATTGTTTAAGCTTTCTGAATTGGTCTTGACCCTCGAATGATACAGCTCTAACAAGAGCGACCATCATGCAACAACAGCATTCAACCCTGTAAGGAATTCACAGTTCTAAAACCCAAATCCTAAGCTGAAAGGAAAATGTAATTGACAGCCAGCAAAGCAAGCAGTGCAAACTCCACAGATTCACTAAACAAGCACAACCCAACATTATGATTTATACAAAACTGCATTAGCTAACTTCTCCAATCTTCACAGTTTTGAAACACAAATCCTAAGCTGAACTTAAAATTTAATTAAGACCTGGAAATGTAAACAACTCAAACTCACTGGATTCACCAAACAAACACAATCCAACATCAAAATTTTCGTAAAATTACATAAGCTAACTTCCCCACTGTTCACAGTTCTGAGACCCAAATCCGAAGCTGAACTCAAAATGTAATTGAGACCCAGTAATGTTAGCAATTCAAACTCCACAGATTCGCCAAACAAACACAACCCAGCACCGAAATTTGCACAAGTATTTAAGTTTAATCTTCCATAACAATGAGCGTACCCGAAGAACTCTGAGTTGCAACTCCATAGGCATGACCCCTGACCGGCCTTTGATTATGACCCTGAGATTAAATTTAAACCAAATGTCGCCGCATAAACAAAAACACGAGAAGAACAAAAACCCAGAACAAAAAAATGCGAAAGGGATCGGTATGCACCGTGAAGAGAAGCATCAAGTCTGATGACCTGCATGCCATTGGAGAAGAAATGCAGGAAAGCTCCGGTTCTCAGGACGAAACCTCCGGTCCCTCTTCAGGGTCTCCGACTGAAGGCTGTGAGAGAGTTGGGTTTTGTGGAGCGAGACTCGGATGGAGCTCAAGGCCAAGGACCGGCCTCTGATTTTTGTACGTGAAGCTGGTCCTTACATATATACGTGCGTGTTTTGGCCGCGCAGTTCTACCGTGGATAGAATTGCAGGGCCTACACGACAGTTGTTATTTTCCATTCATTTTTGCTGGGGGAAACTATGGGTTCTATCCTAATTTAGGTTTGTTTTGGCGATCTTAATTGGACTTGACCTTTCCTTGCACTTCCAAACTGTAAGCTTTCTATTTTTTTCAAAAACAAACAATATCAGTTCATTTTAACGATTCCGTTATTTTTTTGGACATGTGTTGGTCACGTGCACAGTAGCATTTTTCTAACGGAATCGTCAAAATAGACGGAAAATGTTAGTTTGCACAAAAAATGGAAAGGTCACAGTTAGGAAGTGCAAGGAAACGTTAAGCCCAGTTAGGATCGACAAAATAAACCTCAAGGAGGGTTAGGATCCATGGTTACCTCTTTTTGCTGATACGATACAAGAATTTAGCACCTATTTTTTTTAAGCACGCCGGGGTAATTTTATTGATAAAATGAATTAGTAACAGACTTGTAAAGAAAACATAACAAAAACTGAAGTAAAAGAAAAGACATGATTTCGGATTGGTCTGGAACGTTTATCTTGTAATAAACTTGTTTGGCTAATCCAGGTGAGTTTTCAGGGGTGGATCCCTATTCCCGTGGAGGTACTCTATTATCACAAAGGTCCTCGCCCTCGTTTAATTGAACAATGTAACGTTGTTCATTATACTTTGAGTTGTGCTGAACATGTGGAGCATGATCATGAACCTACTACACATGTTGAAGCTATTGTATCAGTTGACCGCGAGAAGTGGATTTCTACCATGCATGAGGAGATGAAATCGCTTGACAAAAATGGCACATGGGATGTTGTGCGCTTGCCAAAACAAAAGAAGGTCGTCCGTTGCTGCAAGTGGATATTCAAACGAAATGAAGGGTTGTCTCCTAATGAGCCTTCAAGTTTTAAGGCAAGGTTAGTAGCAAAAGGTTTCAGCCAGATTCCATGTATTGATTATAATGATGTATTCTCTCCGGCTGTGAAGCATAGTTCTATTCGTGCATTCTTTGGTATTATGGCTATGCATGAGCTTGAGCTTTTAGTTGAGGACCTTGTTTGCAAACTAAAGAGGTCACTTTATGGTCTGAAATAGTCCCCAAGACAGTGGTATAAGAAGTTTGATTCATTTATGCTTGTACATGGTTTTAAGAGATCTCAGTATGATAGTTGTGTTTATATTAAGTTGTTAATGGATCACATATATACTTGCTGTTATATATTGATGATATGTTGATTGCTGCCACTAGCAAGAAAGAGATCACTACTTTGAAAACACAGTTAAGTAGTGAGTTTGAGATGAAGGATCTTGGAGCTCCTAAGAAAATACTAGGTATGCAAATTACAAGGGACATAAATTCTAATGTTTTATTTCTTAGTCAGCAGAGTTACATAAAGAAAGTTCTTCATCGTTTCAATATACATGATGCAAAGCCAGTTTGTACTCATATTGCTCCTCACTTCAAATTGTTAGCACTGCAATGTCCTAGTTATGATGAGGATTTTGAGTACATGTCAAATGTTCCATGTAAGAACCGCCCTCGGTCGATCCCGGTCGAACCGGTGAAATCTGGCGAAAGTTGACTTTCCGCCGGAAAAGTCAACCGATGACTCCGGGAGTCATTCGGGACCTTTCCGGGACCCAAAAAGCTTAGCTGTTGTTACAGTTAGCTTAGTTGGGTCGTTTCCTTTCAAATGACTACTTTTGCGAAAAAAGTCAAACCCGGGTCAAACTAGGTCGAATTAAGAGTATTAACGAATTAATTTAATTTGGGCAGAGATATTTTGGGTAGAAGTGGACCCCACATGGACACATGTCCATGATAGCTTGGAGGGGAAGAAAAAGATGAGAAAAGACCAATTGGTCCCCACTTGTGGACAAAAGAGAGAGATGGACTAAAGGACGAAATGGACATTTCCACCTTGAGAATAAGGACATATGGGGACAACTTTTCAGCATATTTGCTCCTTGTTGGCCGAAATTCACTAGCTAAGAAGAGAGAGAATGGAGCTTCATTGAAGAAGAGAATAAGAAGAAGAAAGTGAAGAAAGTGAAGAAAAAGAAGCTCCTTTGGGTGATTTACAACACTAATCTTCTCCAAAATATCATTTTCCTCTTCCTTTCTCCATTCCTAACATAAATCTTCATACCAAATTCATTTTTATGAAGTTTGGGTTTATGAGTTTTCTAGAAAAGGCATGAAATGGACTTGGGTCTTAGAGATTTAAGGTTCTTAATGTTTAATTAGATAAGTTATGGAGAAAGTGGAGATTGTTGTTGAAGTTTCATTGGTTTTGATGAAACCCACCATGGGTCTTGAAACTTTGGAGTGTTTGAGGTGGATTTTGAAGTTTTAGAGCTTAACAATGGAGTTGTGGAGAATCTAGAACTAGTTAGGAGCTTGTTGGGAGAAATGAGGTATTTTTTCCGGCGACCGAAGGTTCGCCGGAGCTCCGGCCGGTCGCCGGAACCCGGCCCACGGAGAGGGGAATGACCGGCCATGGTCGGCCACACTTGGAACCGTGACCGGCCATGGTTGGCCACACTTGGACCTGTGACCGGCCCGGTTCTGTCCGGCCACCCACGGCCCATGTGTGGCCGTGGGGCCCACATGGCCGGGATATGGTTGTGTAATACTTGGACGGTCTTAGGTGAACCCCGAGACGATAATTTCACACCCGAAACGAATTATGGAAGTGATTCATGAAATTTTGGGAAAAGCGATTAGAAACTTTAATTGCGAATTTAGAACGCTCGGACCTCAGAATTTAATTCCGTCAAGTGCGTTGGAACAAGTAAATTTAATTATGAATGATAGAAATGAAAAGGGAAATTTTCGGAGTCCCGAGGGACGTTTTCCCGATTCCGGGCAAAATGGGCCTTCCGGGCCCATTTTGACAAGTTGAGCAATTGGGGTTAGTTTGAGTATTTCCCTCTTTAAACCACACTTGAATTAGCATTAATTCTCGTATTACTTGTGATCTTATACGTTGGACCCGAGTTCGGGGGAGGAGGCTACTAGGCGACTCGCGTTGACTAAGCATTTGGATAACGATCGAGGTAGGGAAAAGTAGCGGATACCAGTTTAATTGCGGAAAGTTATTAATATGCATATAGGTTTGATTAAATGATATAACTATAGAATTGCATGTATGATGTGAGGAACGAGTGAAATAAGTGATAGCTTGCGGGTCATGTCGTGCCCGTAGGTTTGGGAATTGTCATGCTGTAGAATTGCATGTGGGTCATGTCGTGCCCTTAGGATTGCGTGTTGGTTGTGGTGTTATGATTGATGACTTGTGATGCTTGATATGTAGTTTATCCGTTGTTAGATTGAGGATCATGATATGGTATGCTCGGTATGATATGTTGGTATGATCAATGTGGTGTAATATGTTCATTGTGACGTGAACTTGCGTTGTGATATGATCGAGTGAATGATAGACCGATGTGGTGTGTTCGGTAATATTGGTTGGTTTGGTAAGCTGTTAATTGAAACATGACTGTGTGATACGTTTGAGATATTCGTGGATGTGATCCGATACTATATGTTCCGAGACGAGGTATTCCGGTACGATACCTACATCGAGGGGGTATGCCGGTGTAGGGTGGTATCTAGGCCGAGGGTGTTGTCCCACGTACGTGGTCCCTCGGTGTTACTAGTTCCTGTACGATACCTACATCGAGGGGGTATGCCGGTGTAGGGTATCTAGGCCGAGGATGGTGTGATCCGTACCCCGATGCTATGTGGTCCGGGAAGACATCTAGGCCGATGTTGTGTGGTCCGGTATGATGTATCGTGATTTGTACCCCGATGCCGTGTTTCCGGGAAGATATCTAGGCCGATGTTGTGTGGTCCGGTACGATATGGTTGAGTCGGGCTGTGGACAGTCGGCGGAGTTCGGGGACTGCTGTACGGGACGTGTAGTTCTTTTACTGTGTGTTGTGTGCTTGATGATTGGATAAGTGATGTGATTTGAGTGTGATATTGGTCATGTAAGTATGTTTTATGATTATGTGATTTCTGTGGTTGTCGTTAGTTGTCGTGCCTTGCTAGTATGCCCTAATTGGACGGTTACCCGTGGTGGTGAGTGGTTAACTCATCACCTTAACTACTTGTTCCTACTGAGCGAAAGCTCACCCTTTTACTTTACTGTTCTATAGGTTTTGAACGGGATATGATCTAGCGGGATTCTCGGAGCTTGGGAGCTAGTGAGAGTCGTAGTCTAGTATGATCTAGAGACGTACTTTCTCTTTGTACTAAACTGTTTTATCGTGGTTTGAGCTTCGACTCTTATGGTTGGAATTATTGTTTAGATGGTTATTTGATGAACTATTTATTTCAAATTCACCTTTATTATTATTACTTTTAGTTCACGTCTCGAGTCCGGTCAAAACCGGATTTGGGGCGTGACATTCCATATTCTAGCGTTGTTGGTTATTTGATGTATGTCATGGTTTGTTCTCGACCTTATTTATCATATGCTATGAGTTTGGTTAGTCGATACATGGTTAATCCTATAAAGAACATTGGAAAGATGTTCAGTGCATTTTCAGGTACTTACGTGGAACATCCATTGCTTGTTTGAAATTTGGCAAGATGGACGAGGGACTCGCCGGCTACGTGGATTCATATTATGCTGCTGATTTGGATAAGAGGCGGTCCCTCACAACTTATGTATTTACAGTTGGTGGATGTGTTGTAAGTTGGAGGGCAACACTGCAACCAATTGTTGCTCAGTCTACTACTATGGCTGAATACATGGCTGTTACTGAAGCTTGCAAAGAATTAATTTGGTTGAAAGGTTTGTATGCTGAGCTTTGTGGAGATAATTCTTGCATTAATCTATTTTGTGACAGTCAAAGTGTGATCTACCTTACTAAGGATCAAATGTTTCAAGAGAGAACAAGACACATTGATGTCAAGTACCATTATGTTCGAGAAATTGTTGCTCAAGGTAAACTAAAGTTATGCAAGATAAGCACTCATGATAATCCTGCTGATATTATCTCCCGTGGCCCGTTCTCCCAACCAGGCCAGCCCATCCCCCGTGGCCCGCTCTCCCATCCAGGCCAGCCCGTCGTTCAGAACCGGCCTACAATCACCAGCTCCTATAGTCTCACCCGAGCAGTCCTCACCCCGACCTGTTCCTAATCACACAGAACTTGTCACACCTCCTTCATCTGTCGCTCCGACACCTCCACCACCTCGCCCAGTTCATCCTATGAACACAAGAGCCCGAACAGGTATTATCAAACCTAAAGTGCTTTTTAATCTTAATACCTCTCTTGATCCATCCCCTATCTCGAAAAATCCCTCCCTCGTCTTAGCCGATCCACATTGGAAATTAGCAATGCTTGACGAGTATAATGTTTTAATTAAAAATAAGACTTGGGAATTAGTTCCTCGTCCTACTAATACTAATGTGATTCGGTCTATGTGGGTTTTTCGTCATAAACGGTGTTCTGATGGTTCTTTTGAGCGCTATAAAGCTCGTCTTGTAGGTGACGGACGCTCCCAATAGGTTGGCATTGACTGTGATGAAACATTTAGCCCAGTTTTCAAGCTTGCAACTATTCGGACGATTCTCAGTCTTGCAGTATCTCGATCTTGGCCCATCCATCAATTGGACGCCAAGAACGCTTTTCTCCATGGGAATCTCAGTGAGACAGTCTACATGCATCAGCCTATGGGATTCCGAAGCACGACTTATCCCGACCATGTATGTTTGTTGAAACGTTCACTTTATGGTCTCAAGCAAGCTCCCCAGGCCTGGTATCAGCGATTTACTGATTTCGTCTTCACTATTGGGTTTTCTCACAACAAATCTGATCACTCTTTGTTTATATATCGACGTGGTTCTGATATTGCATTTCTTCTCTTATATGTGGACGATATTATTCTGACTACCTTGAGTCATGATCTCCGACTATCTCTTATGGCCTCCCTAAGCTCGGAATTTGCTATGAAAGACCTTGGTCCCTTGTCTTTTTTCTTAGGTGTTGCTGTCACACGCCATGCCGGTGGGATGTTCTTGTCCCAAGGCAAGTATGCTGAGGAGATTATACATCGAGCTGACATGAGCACTTGCTCTCCATCAGCTACGCCAGTGGATACGAAGACCAAAATGAGTAGTTCGTCCGGTTCTCCACTCTCTAATCCGACTTTGTATCGTAGTCTCGCCGGTGCTCTACAGTATCTCACAGTCACCAGGCCAGACATATCCTATGATGTTCAGCAGGTGTTCCTTCATATGCACGACCCCCGTGATTCACATATGGGTGCTATAATGTGGATTGTCTGCTACCTATAAGGGACTCTTCATTTGGGACTTCACTTATACTCCTCCAAGACTTCCGAGCTGGTTTCTTACACTGATGTTGATTGAGCCGACTGTCCTGACACTCGTCGATCTACGTCTGGCTATTGTGTTTTTTTGGGCGATAATCTCATTTCGTGGTCTTCCAAGCGTCAACCAACCATATCCCGCTCCAGTAATGAGGCCGAATACCGAGAAGTTGCAAATGTTGTTTCTGAATCTTGTTGGCTTCGAAATCTTCTATTGGAGCTTCATTGTCCCTTGTCTCGGGCCACATTGGTCTATTGTGACAATGTTAGCGCCATTTATTTAGCCGGTAATCCAGTTCAACATCAACGCACAAAGCACATTGAGCTCGATATTCATTTCGTCCGGGAAAAAGTTGCAAAAGGACATGTTCGAGTTCTCCATGTGCCTTCTCAGTCCCAAGTTGCTGATATATTTACAAAGGGACTCCCGCAAGTCTTGTTCGCTGATTTCAGGCTCAGTCTGAACGTCCTGCCTCCTCCCGTTCAGACTGAGGGGGTGTGTTAGATAAGATATGTTCACGTTTGTATTTTGTATTTTAGATTAGCCTGATCTTTGTATATCTGATATTCAAATCAACATTACACTTATATTTATACTCAGTTGATCAATGAGAATAATCAAGCAATTATACAAACCATCAGATGATAATCCCTTATTCCCTTCCTTTACCTTAAAGGATAGATCTATCATTTGCTACATAAAAAAAATAGTTCGATTTTTTCGGTTTCTCTCTATTAAAAGATCCAATTAACCAGAATTATTCGCGGCCGAGCTATTTGTTGGGTCAACTCAGAAAAGCCTAACATGCATGCTCACAAAATCACTAAAACAAAACATTCGTGAATCAAGCTTGTAGGTTTTGTTTTTTCTTGTCTGTATCTTGTTGCTCCTTTGCTCGTTCTTGGTCATAGAGCAACACCTGACACATCATGAATGGAGAACAGGTCAATGAGCCTAAGGATAAGATTTTGTCCCTTTCAGAGATTCTTTCGACATGGTGACACCCAATGCAATGCCAAAGGTCCAAGGCCATGGTCTAAGATTCATTGGTTCAATGTTGTCTCTTATGGTTTCGTTAAGCCGGCCTCGGTTAACAAATATTGAGTGGACCAAATCAAATGTTAATAAAACCAAAGGGTCCATCAAGGAAGAGCAACCAACAAACTTCATAATGTTTATACTATAATACTGAAGGGTCCATCAAGGAAGAGCAACCAACAAACTTCATAATGTTTATACTATGATACTGAATTATAATAAAAATAAAATTGAAGTGCTGATTTATAATGAAAGGAAAATTTCACATCAGTACCCTAAAATTTTCATTTTTCATTCAGAGTACCCTAAATCTTTATTTTCTTTTTAAGTTCGAAATTTTATTAATAAGACTAATTCCAGAATGGAATTAGAATGCCATGCTTCAAGAAGAAACATGGTAGATACCAACGATTACAAGGGGACTCCAGCAAGGGGAGCCAAAAGGCCTAACCTTTTTTTAAAAAAAAGAAACAAAGAGAAATATAAAACTCAGAAAAACACAGGAAAAAACCCAGCTAGTCCTCGACACCCGAGGTTAACACCGATCCTTCGCATCCTTCTTGGCAGCTAACTCACGGATTGAAGTCCATGCGTCAACGCCCTGTGAAGAAGTTACGACCTGAGTGTTTCCGGTTCTAACTTGCTCAATTTGTTTCCCAATATCGACTGGACGAATATACCGCTCGCGATCAGATACCTTCGGCTTGCACTGAATGGTATAAAACTCCGTCAAGTATTTAGGTGGACGGCTCACACGCTTGGACTGCATGAGAACATCCTTCCACGGGGAAGACTGGCCCGTGGAAACAGTACCAGAATCAGATGATTCATGTATGGGTTCTGCTACAGGCCCTTTAGGAATTGATCCAGAACAAATGATAGGCCCATCCAGATGTAAAGACCCAATCTCGATCGGCCCATTCCGAAGCCCAGACGACCCTTCAAACTCGGCGTCCTCTGTTTGAAAATCTTCACGTTCAGAATCAATTGATCCAGAACAAATGACAGGCCCATGTGAAGACCCAATCTCGACTGGTCCATTCCGAAGCCCAGATGACCCAGTCACTGCGTCTTCAACCTCGGCGTCCTCTGCTCGATGCAAATCCCTAACTTCACGTTCAGAATCAGATGTAACCACCTCGCGAATCTCGGAGGAATCCCGTGTGAGATCCTCAATCGGATCCAGGATTGAGTTTGAGATCTCCTTCGTGCCAACCGGTGGAACTAACTCAGGCAACGTTGAGATTTCCACCCTTGAAGCTACCAATTCCGGCAAGGTTCCGGCCACCTCTCCGGGTTCTAGCAACCCCAAACCAATCTCCAAACCAGTCGGACCACTCTCCTCCACCTGATCCTTAGATCGTGAGATGCTCTGTTTCGGTACTACAGAAACAGAGCATTGTGAAGAACAACGACGCCAAGCCTTAGCAACGAAGAGAGTATAACCTTGAACCGAGAACCCGTTCAGGGCCTCTACTGCCTTATCAGCTGCGTCCTTAGAATCAAAGCGCACAAACCCGAAGTAGCGCTGACTTCGGCTTGGACGTTTTGGGACGCTGACAAACACTACCGTTCCGAAGGGACTGAACATGGTGCGCGTCCATTCCTCCGATGATTCGAAAGGTAAGCAGTTTACGAACACCTCGTCCTCTAATTCGATGAAACTACCGCTCGCCTTAGGCCGACGGACGACCCTCGATGCCGGTTGCTTCATCGCCGGAGCCCTTTGTGCCTCATTACCCACACGAGGAGGAGAGATGTAAAACCCGGTTTGGTTTAAAAGGGTATTAAAGTGAAAACTGTTACTTGGGGTTGTTAAAAAAAAAAGGAACTAAGAGCATTCTGGGCTGGTCAGGGGCAGACACGAGTTGGGCCCGAGCCAGCAGGCCCACGCCACTCGTGCACAGGCCCGGATGACCCGAGCCCAACCACGTCAAACCCTAGCTTTAAAAGGCTCCTGACCCTTCAGCAGCCTCAGTTTTTGCACGCCGACCGAGACGAGACCTGTCTCTCTCTCTCTCTCCCTTCGAACCGAGATCCTTCCCCGGCGACCTCACCCTCTCCTTCCCCGGCGACCTCACCTTCTTCTTCTCCGACCTCACACCCACCTTCTCCTCCTTCTTCTTCTCCGTCTCCCTCCACCCGTCGTACCAAAAACCCAGCTCCCTCACACCCACCGTCTTCCTCTTCGTTTCGACGCCGCCGCCGACGAGGGCGAGCTCCACCGCGCCGGACTCGGGCGGAGCTTCAAACGGTGAGTCACTTCTCACCGGTTCCACCTCCGTCTTCTTCTTCTCGCGTCGATTCGAAGGGCGCCAGGCTCACAGAGGAGGTCGGGAGCGTCGCCGGAGCTCTCCGAGTTCCAGATCCGCGATTCACGTCGCCGGCGAGCCTATTGGCCGTCAGATCTGGCCGGGAGGGTTCGGACCTCGCCTCAACCCTCGTTCCCGTCGAATCCTGGCCCTCTGTCAACCCAAAAGACGCCGAAGCCTCCATCGAAACCCTGACGCCACCGCCGCCGGAGTCGCCGGAGACCTAACCTCAGCCACCGCCGTCTTCAGTTCCGACCGGACAAGACGAGACCTTGGACTCGGGCTCGGAGTTCAGTTGGGCTTCGGCCTGGACAGGATTTGGGCCTTGGGCTCGAATCTGGTCTGGGCCTTGGCCCGGACTGACTCTGGTCTTCGGGTCCGGACTCGGGCCTGACCCCGGGACTGGATCGGATACGGACCGTTTGGGACTGATCTGTTTAATTAAATTTAAAACTGATTTAAACGACACTTGAGACTAAGTCGGACTTTTATCGAATTAAACGGTGTACTCAAAGGATTTGATGAACTGTTAAATTAAAAGGACTGGCTAATCTGAACCCGATTTGATTTTAGATCGTTGTGTGTAAACCCAGATTCGTAGCTGGGACTTCGCCGAGGTGACGAGGCGAGCCGGACAGCTGTTGATAGGAGTATTTGTTCGTAGGAAGACCGCAAGGTAGGGAAAGTCTTAATTACGTATTTACCGCTTAGATTGCATGATCAGGATAATAAAATCGGAAAGGTCCTAGATCTGCCTCTAGGATGCGAATAACTAGATTAATCGCTTTTTAATTACTAATAATCGGATGAGTCTAGTATGCATGTTAGGACGATGACAATTAGTGAAGTGTGCTTCCAATACTTGGGAAATTGATTTTACTGGTAGAGAGGCTGTGAAGAGCTCTCGGTTTAGTTGTGTGCTAGGTTCACATGCGTGGTTGCTAATTGCTCGGTTAACTTAAGAGTCTAATGAAACTAAAGTAGCTCGTATGATTGAATACTACATAGTTGTTCACTTACTGATTGATTTGTCGAACATAAACTTGCTTGATTGAATATTTACGCTAATATAATTGTTGATTGAACGGACGATCGAGTATGACTGGTCGTGCCACGGGGCACGACCAGGTGATCGATGTACCGCTGTTTCGCGACAGGTAAGTATACGGTAAGTATGGAGCGTATTGGATGTCTTGGTTATGATGAAGGTGTGATCGGTTGAGTGTTGATTGGTGACCCATTTATGCTTGTTCCTTTATTCTTATTCTTGAATGTATGCTCGTTGTTGGGTTGTCTGTTTGTTTGCTTGGTTCGGTACTACACCGGGGGGGTAATCCGGTGTCGTTGTGGTGGTTGGAGCTTGACAGAGGCAGTGATTATTGAGTGATATGAGGAGCCTATGGCTCGGCAGATCCTACGGGATATTGAGTGATGTGAGGAGCCTATGGCTCGACAGATCCTACGGGATATTGAGTGATGTGAGGAGCCTATGGCTCGGCAGATCCTACGGGATATTGATGAGATTACCTCATGAGAGTTGGGTTCTAAGGTTTCACCCAATGGTATGCGTCCTACGGGAGCACTACCTTGATTCCCTATGATTATGGTCCTTTGGAGACACTTTCGAGAATACCGAAGGCGAGCACCCCTATGGGATAGTGTCCGGTATTCCGACACATATATGTCTCCCTCCGGATCGAGGGAAAATCTGATATGATATGAATACTTTAGTGGATCGGAATGTGGGAGCCGAGGTGACACTAAATTGTATTCATGGATCAGAGGCTTGAGAAATCAGGTGGTTGGCGTAATATCAATTACTCCCATTTAGTCGTTACGATATCTTATGTTAATCCTGTTATGGCCCCTTTCAAGTTGATGTTATTTTCGAGAGGATAATTCTATCGTATTCCACCTTAGTTATACTTTCTTTCTTCGTGGTTATCTTATTCTATTTCATTTGTTTATTGTCCCATCGTACTTATCTTAGTCTATATTGTTACGCTTTATTTCATTGTGGTCGTGTCGATTCTTATTTAAGTCATCCGTTTATGCAGTATAATGTTGATCCAAGGGTAACTTGTTAAGGTTTTTCCTACTGGGCGTAAGCTCACCCCTTTGTTTCTCTTACCGTTTTACAGGAGTATCTGATGTCTAGAGAGGAGAGGTTTGGGAGCTTCCGTGATCTTGGGTTTTAGTTTAGACTTATGTTGGCCGTCGCACTAAACGTTTACTTACTACTTTACTTGTTGAGCTGTGACTCACTGGAGATTCCGAACTTTATTTGCTGATTTGAGGAGATTTACTTATCTATCTCAAAGGTTTTTAATTGCTAATTATCTTTTTCTTTACAAATTCCATTCACGTCTCAAGTCTGGTCAAAACCATATTTGGGGCGTGACAAGAGACCCGGACCTCAACGGCTTCTTTCCCCGAGCCAGTTGTTGCTGCAGATTGTCGTTTCCGTCTTCGTCGGACACGACCGTGATCCGAAGCAGGGACCACTTTCTCTTCCACAAGGTTCTTCTTCTTCTCCGGCGACCCCTTATGGACCTTAGTCCGGTGAGAAGTCAACGACTCCGAGATCATCAATACGTGGTTTAGAGCCAACACAACTGTACTCAACGCCGAAGCCACCTCTGCCAGGATCCCCGGGACAGTTTTGACATTCCGGCGAGGTACTTTGGCTCTCTTACCGGTAGACATGAAGCGAGCGGGGGATGTATTCATATACGAATTTTTTGTGTCATCTCAATACCCTAAATCTTTCATATTTCATTTAAAGTACCCTAAAAAAATTTTGTGTCACCTCAGTACCCTAAACTTTTATTAATTCCATTTTAGTACCCTAAAATTTCATTAATTTCATTTTAGTACCCACCTTTAACTTTACCATAATTTTGGTTGTTGCTGAGGGGTAGCATGGTCAGTTTACCTGTTTTGGATGGAAAATCATATGTAAAGTTAACGGTGGGTACTAAAATAGAATTAATGAAAGTTTAGGGTACCGAGGTGACACAAAAAAGATTTAGGGTACTTTAAATGAATTAATGAAAGTTTAGGGTACTGAGGTGACACAAAATTTTTTTAGGGTACTCTAAATGAAATATGAAAGATTTAGGGTACTGAGGTGGAATTATCCCTATAATGAATTTGATATTCGAGGGACTAAAATGAAATTAGGGATAACGTCGAATCTTAACGGTCTCAGAAAGGTCATTCACATATCCTAACTACGCTCCACTTTTTGTCAATGATGTTAGAATATAACTATAATTGGACCTTCAACTATCAGCTTAAGCTTTTAGTTGAGTTGGTCCTCTAATATGCTATCAGAGCCTGGTTTGGCCCATAGCCCATTTGTCACCTCCACCCTGTGGTCTCCGGTCCATATGCAGATGTCCAGCCCTGCTATGACCCACGTGTAGATGTCCAGTCCTACACGTGAGGGGGAGTGTTGAAGTATGTGTCTCACATCGAAAGTGTGAGGATTAATTGACCATTTGATATATATCTTGATGCCTCCACCCATTAGTTTGAGTTTTTGGGTCGGATTGGGAAATAATATGGTATCAAAGCCTGACACTTCACGGATCCGGGTTCAAACCCCACTCTCTACAAAATTCTATTTCTTCTCTATTTATCAAATTTGTCCCAAAATGGGCTACCCCTATCATTCTTCTCAATGAGCTCATCTCTCTCTTCTAATAATTCATCTCCAAACTCGTAAACGGGCTTGTCCGTGAGGCCGCGTGTTAGAATACAACTATAATTGGGCGTTCAACTATCAGCTTAAGCTTTTAGTTGAGTTGGTTCTGTAATAACTGATTATAACATAAATGCGGTATTCGTTTACAAAAAATTGAGTTGGTTCTCTAATAACTGATTCTATCATAAATGTGGTATTCGTTTACAAAAAATAACAACTACGTATAAAATAATTATGAAAAAAGTAGTTCTTTTTGTATATTTATGTTATTTTTTGAAACAAAATACCATTTTTGTGCTAAGATCTGTAATAAAAGATGGAGTATAGTTTAGACAAGCGAATGACCTTCAGATAATAATTAGGATTCAGGGTTTTTCCATTAAATTATAATGAGTATGGGATATTTGAGCGGTTACATTGGTAGTAATAAGATCTGTCCAAGGAACAGACAAGTTGTTTCTCACTACAAGCAAAGGCAGAGACTTGATGACCAGAAGAGCTCCAAATCTGCCATTGATGGCCACTCCCTATATCTTCTTCTTCATCCTCACATTTTTATGCAATACCCACATGACCAACTCCAGTAAGTCCCAACCATTAAAGCATAAACAATAAAAGCACGTTCATTTTCGTCTATAACAACGTTATTTCCCCTCCCCTGTTTCCTAATTCCTAGGTTCCTGTACCTTGGACTTCACAAAGTTCCCTTACGAAGTGAACAGCAACTGCTTTGACATGTCCGAAACCTCAGCTCCACCTCCAACAATCCGCTCCTGCTGCGGCTCGGCACTCCAATCGCTCCTCCGAGCAATGTCTATAAGGACCAATCACTCCCAGTCTATATTCTTAACACAGTCCGAGGCTCTGGATTGTAGCGCCGCTTTTCAAAACCTCCATAGAAGCATCAATTTCTCCAGATGTGCTCTCCAGGACTTCATTGGCTCTTGGAGTCCAAACCTTAAAGATGTTGGTTCTGTCGTGAATGTTCTTGGTCTTGACAGATACAACAACCTGAGATCAAACTGTTCAGAGCTGTCTGAAAGTAACTATAGTGATGATGCTTGTTTCGATTGTGTAGTGTCGTATAGAGAGATGGTGAAGGTTTTGGAGGATGGCGTCGCTGTGGATCGGAAAGGGTGCGCCGAGGCACTTCTGGTTAGTCTTGCGAGTTCTGATGTGGAATCTCCGACTTGGGTTCGCGGAACTTCCTCCTGTTTGTGGACTGTAATTGGTAAGAAATCATTTGTGTTTATAATATTTTTTGGGGTAATTATTAGAGGATCAACTTAACTACTGATAGTTGAAGGTACAATTATAGTTATATTCTAGGAAAAATGACACATAACCCTTCCTAACTATCAACTTTTTCACATCACCCCCTAACTATTTTTTGTGACATTTAACTCCCCTAACTTCATTTTTTTTCATTTTAGTCTAACGTTGTTAACTTTCCATCCAATTAACGTCAAAAGTCGAAAATACCCTCCATTTGTCATCAAATTTTCAAAATGATGTCATTGACTTAGCAAAACCCAAAAACTTTGAAATGTCTATATTAACTAGAAAAATACCCAACAACTTTGAAAGTTGTTGACTTAGTAAAATACCCTCCACTTACTTCATCTTTACATGTCTCTCTACATAATGTCAACCAAGACCAAAAATACATCTCTCTATTACTTGAATTCATGATCGAGAAATAGATGAAGATGAAACCCAAATCAAAATGAACCGAGAAACATGCTTTGATCCAAATGAGTTGTTGAACCTTTTTCATAAACATACAATGTTGCCGAAATCAATATTGATTGTTGCCACATTCTCCAATTTTTTTAAAATAAATTGTAGAGAACTAAATCTCAACAAACAAAATTGTTGCTCATATATGCCCATCATTGGGATTTAGAAAAAAATTTAGTTTTTTAAAGTTGTTGCTCATATATGCCCATTGTTGCTCAAAATTGTTACGTTTTTAGGTTAGGGTAGTTAGTTTTTGTGGGTTAAAAGGGTAGTTTTGAGATTTAGAAAAAATATTAGCATGTGATGTGCACATGTTCAATTTCCATCTGTTTTTGGATGAAAAAAGAGTAAAGTGAAAAAAAAAACGAAGTTAGGGGAGTTAAATGTCACAAAAAATAGTTAGGAGGGGTGATATGAAAAAACGTGATAGTTAGTGAGGGTTATGTGTCATTTTCCCTATATTCTAACACGCGTTCTTACGGACAAGTCTGTTTACGGGTTTGGAGGTGAATTATTTTGAAGAGAGAGATGAGTCAATTGAGAATAATGATAAGGGCTAGCCCATTTTGGGACATTTTGATAAATAGAGAAAAAATAGAATTTTTGTAGAAAGTGGAGTTTGAACCCGAGTCCATAAGGTGTCAAGCTCTGATAGTTGAAGGCCCGGTTATAGATATCTTCTAACAATAATTTTTAATTTAATTTCTAACTCCATTTGTGTGTATTAAGGTTCAATTCAAGATCTGGTTTATACCAAACAAAAAAAAATGAGTTGTTTCTTACTCGACCTAGTTTATGTTGGTTTTAATCACATCACTTTATATATATATATATATATATATATATATAATTATTCATTTCTCTCCCTAAATTTTTATGTTAAAAAGATAGATTTTGGCATGATGACTCAACGGGGTAACTAGTAAATTAACCTCTTTTTGAAAAGATCTTGCAGGAATTAATTCTTGCTTTTATTATTTTTTACGAAGTTATAATTATACCTTTGACGGCCTCCTGGATCGGTGCATCGTGCATGTCACCCCGATCTGTAAGCATAAACATTCCGATTGGAAGTTGGTTACACATGGCCGTGTATTTTCATGAAGGGTAAAATAAGAAATCCGCTAAATATGAAGGCTACTTTACAAACAAACAAAAAATTAAGTCGCCACTATCCTTAGCAAAGTTTTCGGCCCAAATAATGCTATTTTACAAATTAATTATGACCATAACATAATATTCTTTGGCCAGTTTGATGACCACATGTCACCTATTATTTATTACATAAGATTCTACAACAATATGTTCGATTAGTTTCCTTTTTTGAAAAGAAAGATTTATTGGTAAATTAAAAAAACACTTACAAACTGAATACAAACCGAATTGTACAAGTGTTGTAATAAACCAAATTATACAAGTGTTAGACCTATCAATTGTTTTTGGAAATTCGAGGAACGACCATCGAGATGAATAGCTCTCAGGACGAGCGATGTAGCGCCAAGATAACAAACTATTACCAGGCCAGTCTCCCTTATCAGCTCTCTGGAGAGATCTGTCGATAAAGAGTCCCGACCGGACACGCCACCAAGGACAACAGTCACACCTACCGGATATCCGAGATTTTGGTAGAGAGGACAAAACAAAAACAAGATGAAAGAAAACGACAACAACGAGCAAGAACTACTAGCGACCAACCTCCGATGTCCGGGTTTCGGATCAAGCGAGGTGGACAGCGCCGACGAGTGTAGATCCGCTCCGTTAGAGGCTGGTGCATAGGACTGGTCGGGTAAACACAAAAGGCAGGAGCACAGCTGAGCGGCTTTGACTGCAGAGTTTTGACGGAAGCGGCATATTTGACCGTTTGGTCGGAGAAAGAGCGTAGCTAATAGGCTCGGCCGGAGGTAGTCGAGTCGTCGTCGTTAGAGAGCTCGTGGTCGGCCGTAGTCGATGGTGGCTGGAAACAAACCAGGGGCATGATTTGCCAGTAGAATTGATCTGCCAAGGTGTTGGGCCGACATATTAGGCGAGCAATGTGGAGGAACTTGGTGGTCTTCGTCGGATCAGACACTTCAACAATAGTGGTGTTCGGGTCTGGTGATGTAGCTGAAGAGGGGAGGTGGAGCCGGTAGAACCGCTACCAGACTGGTGGTGGAAACCAAGTGAACGAGCTCGATGGAAGGGTGAAGGAGATGCTCAACAAATGATGAGAGTGTTGATTTTTAGAGGAAAAAGAAAAGGATCAGGGAAGAAGGGGAGAGAAAGAGGTCGCCGACTACCATGACCAAAGTCATGGTTGTCGACGGTAATGGTCGGAGTAAAAGAATATGTATAGTAGGTAGGATTTTATTTTAGAGAGAAAGAGCAGTTTTCACAAAGTAATTTTTTCTTGAGTACACCATTCTTTGATTAGTTTCATGATCACATGTCATCAACAAATCTATTATTGATTTATCACGTGTGTAGAGTTCTATAACATGACATCCTTTGATCAGTTGCATTACATGTCATCAACAAATCTATTATTACATGTGTGTCTTACACGAGGAAAGTAGTATGTTTCAACCTCGTGTGGACTAAAACTTCTGCATTGTGTTTCAGAATCGTCGTCATATGGTTCCGATACACGAAAAAGGGTTCATCACCTGAACTCAAAAGAGGTTATTGCAATGATAATTGTGGTAGTAGCAATGGTCTTCGTGACTCCCATTCTGTACAGGATAACAAAGCGGCAACTTCAGCATTCAAGTGAAAAAGACATTGAGAAGTTGTCCGATACGGTCCTCAAGAGCACGATACAGCATGATTCCATTGTAAAATAAGTCATTTCCACAAATAATGATTTTCAAGCATATATATGTATTTATTATATTTTTATTTTTGATATTAGAGGATCAAATTGATGAGTTTATCAAGGTATAGAACTCGATTGATGAAAAAAAAAGCTCTCGTCTATCCTAGCCATCAGGTTTTTCTTTACCCTAGCCACCAGGGTTCGTCGCCATTGCTCCGCTACTTCGCGCCTCGTCTCCGTCAACGCACGCCCTCGTGATCGAGCCAACCAGTCACTCAGCACCCACGCTTTCCGGTCGAAGGTATGGTTCCGCCGCCTCGTCGTCATCATTGTTCAAGCCCTAGAGGACCATGGGCGCCGGAGCTCATTGCCTGGATTCGTCCCGGCATGTACGGCCAGCCCAAGTCCCCGGTGACCATGCCCGTCCGTGATGGGTGGCCCATGCATGGTGCAATCGGGGATACGTCGTGGTCGTTCCCGTTCTGGATCGGTGCACCGTCGATGGAACCGGACCGGCCCGTTGAAGGCCATCACTGGAATCACCACCTCCAACCAGAACGGTACCGGAGGCTGCAGTGGGAAGGATCGCATGGCTGGGATCTGGCTCCTGGCCTCCCACCGCCACATTTTGAACCGCACCTCTATAGGTGGGATCAGGGCCATCGCCTGTCATGGCAGCCGGAACATCAGCTAGGGTTTGGTCGTCCCACGCGGCCAGTATACCCGGGGGGAGTCATAAACCCTAGGATGCACGAAAACCCTAGGGTACTCCCGCACTCTGGCTTGCATGCACACCGGATGCCTGCCACCAACCCTACTGATTATGCAACCATGGGGATTCGTGATAGTCCTGCCCGGGACCGGGGTCTGAGCCCAGTGGTGGCCAAACGACATGAGGTGGCGTGTAGTCGACCTAGACCACAAAGGAAGATTGGCATCAGGAAATGGTCACCTGACCCTAGGTTGGGAGACTTGAAAGACTGCACCTTGGCTCGTCGAGGAATCCTGAGATTCGCTACAGTTATTGGACCCAAACCCAGGGTGATCAAGATGGGTCATAAGCCAGCGGCCCGGGAAACAACAAAGGAGACGTCACAGGAGTCATTGCTAGTGCTGTCCAACACTGCGCATATACTGGAACGGGAAGGTAGCTCGGGGGGATCTCACCTCCCGGAGGATGAATGATCCCTCATGGCGGGGGTGGGAAGGACTGTCTGAGACCTATACCCACAGACTCGGGACGCCTGCAGCCGGGAGGTCTCGGGGAATCCGCAGTAAAGGCTCCATTTCATCCTATTTACATTGTTTTAGGTCGAATAAGATTTTGGCTAGGTAGATTTTATATCGTTATTTACATTCAGTGTGAAACGTTGGATCGAGGAACTCTGTGTTTGGATCTGCGAATCAAAGCAGACTATATGTATGGAACCATGTGCGCCCGATGGGCTACGGCCGATTGGGACAACAAGCTGGTATCCGGGACTGTTAGGTCCCTCCTTGTAAGCACGATTTTATCGTAATACTACTTCTTTCCCGTTTCAAAAAAGAAGAACTCAATTGATATTTTCAATTCAAGAAGGGAAAGTTGATAAGAGTGTGTTTTACGCTACTCGTGAGGACAAGGAGTTCAAAGAGGGTGGGGGCCGCAGTCACAAGGGGAACCGCCTCAGAGTCAGACTGAGCCTCCCTATTTTCATCCGGTCCAACGTATACTCCACGTAAAAAATTTGTAGGTTTCGATCAGAGGAAGAAACTTGCCCCAACCGAAAGTAAACCAAAGAAGGAGCCGTAGAAGAAACCACCGATAAAACGAGGCCCAAGAAAAGCAAAAAATATAAAGGGCCTTGTCAGAGAGAAGGGAAACTGGCCAAATGAAGTAGCAGTTATCTCCAAGAAGTGAGTGTTTGTGTTAATGGACATTGACCAGAATGTGATGGAAGGTCAGCAAGCACCCCCACCTCCTAGGTATGTGGACGAAGGTTTGTAAGCAGTCTCATCGAGAATTATGATAGGCCATTGGGTGGTTGGGAGGTTGGCCCGCTTTACCTCCCAACTTTTTCTTGACCCTATTTTCGGGGGTCATGTACCTTGGGGTGATTTTCATGTAGCCCCTGCAATCCAAGACAACTCCCTCACGGGAATTTAGTCCCTTGGCCTCGTGTTATTGAGCATATCTCCAGTTGTCAATACTTTTCTACCAGCACGCATAGATTTTTTTTAAATTTCAGTCATATGTGTCATGTTACCTCTTTTGATTTCAAATGGAGAACTCCGGCCGTTATCTTGACTTGTATCGGGTTTGTCCTTAACTCCTCAGTGTTTGAATCTTTTGATTCTGATTGAATGAATACATGCTTCTTTACTTAAAAAAAGATAGAATATGTCTTAAAATTGTTGAAATTTGGTTTTTATGTCTACATATAAAACCTATTTCTATCTCTATCAAATTACCGATAATATTTCTCGTTTTTGTCTTTTTGCATGTATGTGCCTCGACTTAGTTCTCTGACATATTTTATTTCTTCCACTGCAACCAAGTTTTAGCTTTTGCGACGAGTCTTTTTTATGGCGTCACATAAGTTGGCCACTTCTTCGAGGTCATAATATGACATCGTAGAACTAAGTACCTCTACGACAACATATTATGACATGGAATGTCGTCGTAGAGGTAGGGTGCCTCTACGAAGACATCCTATGTCGTCGTAATATGTACCCTACCACTACGACACAATAACAAGCTGTCGTAGAGGCACCCTACCTTTATGACAATATCATATGATGTCATAGTGGTTACAATGGCTCTACGACGATATGTTATGGCACCGTATGGCATCGTTGAGGCACCCTACCGCTACGAAAGCTTTTTATGGCGTCGTAGTAAGTAATCAAAGGCGTCGCAGAGGTTGATGTATTTAAAACCGCACCAACTCATTTTTTTTTCCATAACACACGGTGTCTTGGAAATTGTAGACGAACCTTTCTCTTGAGCGGCATGTCCACATTCAGTCCAACCCGGAACCATAGGAAGTTATCCCAGGACTTCAGAGATGGTATGGGGGCTCCGGCTACCTCTTGACCAAGTGTGTTCGAAAGAAGGGCTCGGACCTGATCATTTCTAGCGTCTCCTAGAACATTGAAAGCCCGGACCCCAATTTCTATAAACCGGAAAGGGATCTGATCGGGTTGCATGCATGGGATATAAGGGAGGAAGATGAGAGAATACCCGCTAAAGGTCCAAGGCCCATTATGGCAGATTCGGTTGAGGATGACTTCCGACGGGAACTAGAATGAGACCACATCATGAGAGAGGACGTCCACCCCCATATTGTTGACCATCAATGTTTAAGCATCACCCCGATTAAGACCTTAGGGATATACCAGATACTGGAAATGAGTCGGCCGACCAGAGATAATCGGTACCGTTCATCGGATCTGGTCGGGACGACTTCTTGGGGAACCACCACGACAATGTCCTCATCGCCGTCATCCTCTAGAGAAACGCCTCCCAGGTGGTCTGAGATGGCATCGAGTGAAACCCTAGCCGGTAGCAAGGATCCTCCAAGCATGTGCACGCGCGGTTGAGACGACGACGCCATGGTCTATGGTGGAACCAACGGGCATGCATGTGGTTAAGCACTCTGGATCCGACTGTGCCCTTGACGTTTTTGTGACTGGCGACCCAACGCTGGTTGTGCCTGGTCCTGTAGTGGGCTCCATCACGTCAGGGAGACCAGGTATTCCCTTGTGGCTGATGGAGATACTCGGTTCACTGATTCCCGTTCTAGGCATAGAGAAGTGTTATCGGTGGGTGTGATGCGTGCATGACAAGGCGAGAGAGATACCGAGCGAGGTGTTTTCATAGCGGTGGTGAGGCTAGGCGTGCGGCTTCGGGAGGAGGACGATAAGGAGTTGGAAGAGGGTGCCATCAGAGTTCGGAATCTTGGAGTTAGGAGAGTGGAAATAGAGGTCGCGAGGAAACAAAGGTTGTGAAAGAAAACAAGGGGAAACTGTAAAGTCGTAGAGACTAGCTACCTGACCCAGACCCGCCGGAAGGTGAGTTTTCTCCCAAACCACACCATTTCTAGCTTTCCAGATCTCCCATAAGGCTAGAGCAATTATGCTATTTATTTCCATTTTCGGTATAAACCACTATATCAGTCATCCATTGTAAGAAAGTAGTAACATGAGAGACTAGTATAGATACATGGGATTGCTACCACAATTCTTGAGAAAATGGACATTGGACTAATAAGTGTAAGACCGTTTCACGATCAGTGGTACAAACAGGGAACTCCTCCGAAATAAGGATAAATTTTGTCTGAAGGTTCGCCGTTAACTATAAGTTACTTGAAATTGCCCTCCATAGGAACACTTTGATTTGCGGTTGGATGTCCAAATCCCATATCGCTGTCCATACCGATGCCCCTTGTGTTGGTACCCATCTGCCATGTAGTCGAGCCAACAACTGATATCCTTCCTTACAACTATACCATCCTCGGAGGTCTCGTGTCCAGTTCACCTATCCTGTGTCGTATGATTTGGGATCGGGACAGTCAAATTTTTTGGTACAAACTCCGGGGGGGGGGGGGGTATGAGTGTACTGACTTTCGGAATGTCCCATTCTCCGTATTGAGTAAGAAGCCCCGGGACCATCATGTGCCCATTTGTTAGCGACCCCACAAGTATGGTAGATGTGTTCCCTATAAGCCATGGTACACCTTCCACTCTAGTAGATAACCTGTTCCCGATGGTTTTACGGAGACCTTCTTAGAGCATATTATGGGTAGTGCGTAGTCTCGACCATTATTGAGTCGGGTTTAATCCCAAGCCAGCCATCAAAAAATCACCATCTTTGAAATATCGGGCCTTAAAAAATCTTTCCACCAGACTGGTCAGATTTGAGAGGAATTTCCACCCCATTTTTTTCAAGAACGCAACGTGCATATCGTACATATACTGGAACCCCATTCCACCACTTATTTCGGTTGACAGAGTTTTGTCCAATCCTGTCATATAATTGGGCGTCCTGCTTTTGCAATACCGTCCACCAGTATCTAGCCAAAGTTATATGAATTTTTTCCACCAAAGATTTTGGGAGGAGAAAAACGCTCATGGCATATATTGGTATCGAATGAAGAACTGATTTGATCATTACTTCCTTTCCACTTGTAGTGATCATCTGACCATCTCAAGAATTAATCTTTTCCAAGATACGACCACATATGAATTGTAAACTCTAACCTTTTTTTCCAAACAAACATGTTCGAGACACCCAGGTATGTCGAGGCCTAAGAGATTTCTTGTATACCCAATGTGGTGCAGTAGAGGACTCTGTTTTCCGGGGTCGTATTTGTACTAAAAAAGATCGATGATTTCTACTTGTTGATAACTTGACCCAATAACTGACCAAAAGTTTGTAGTATCCCTTGTAGGTACTCAGCTTCCTTTCTATCCGCCCTGTAGAAGATGTGAAGACCACTTTAATTAAAAAGGGCTAAGCTTTAAGTTTTGTTCGTTTGGATCGTCGTGTTGGAAATTGGATCGAAGTGGAGAGCTTTTGCAAAAAAAAGGGAAAAAAAGGAAAAAAAGAAAGAAAAGAGGCTAGACCGGGCGGGCCTGACCCGACCAGCTGACCCCGTCCGAGCCAGGTCAACCCGACCCAG
This sequence comes from Erodium maritimum, assembly GCA_963921825.1. Taxonomy (NCBI): domain Eukaryota; kingdom Viridiplantae; phylum Streptophyta; class Magnoliopsida; order Geraniales; family Geraniaceae; genus Erodium; species Erodium maritimum. The sequence goes on from OY997595.1 coordinate 9,835,268, forward strand.
TCGCTCCTCCTCGTATTGGGTCGTGTGGCCCAATCTGCGTCTAAGGCCCGTAGCCTGGCCCGAGCTATAAAGGGTCAGAAATTAGGGTTCTGACCCTAATTTCCCTTCACGTAGCTCTCATCCTCTCGAGCCTCCTTCTCTCCCTCCTTCTTCTCTCGCACGGCTGTCCCTCTCCCCTCTCCGACCGTCTCTCATCCTCTCCGTCCAGCTCACGTCGGCTGCCGCCCCTCTCCCTCGCCGAGCTCCCTCACCCATCTTCTTCCCCGTTCAACCCAAGCTCGCCGGCCACCCTCGTCTCCGACCTCCCTCTCGTCCTCTCCGTTTAGTCCGAACCCGCGCCGTCCAGATCTACGTCGAGGGGTTTTCGTCGTGTTCCGCCGCGCCCACGACCGCAACCCAGCCCTTCCACCGCCGTTTTCTTTTCCCTACGGTGAGAACCTCTACCACCATGAGTCCTCGACCGGTTTTATCACCGCTGATGGTCGGCCGTAATTCCAAAACGAACCCTTTTCTTCTTCCCCTTTCTTTTGTGTTCTTCCCGAGCTCATCGTTGGTTATGGACTTTTGGTTGAGACATAGGAGTAAAGAATCTAAAATAATTGATTTTAAGACTAAATCTGGTTTAAAATTGAAAAGGTCTCAAATCAGGGTTTAATTAAAAGGAGTGATTTTTGGACCTTGGATCGAATCTGCTGAATGATTTTGGAATCAGGAAACTTTTAATTTGGACGGTTAATCGGACTTAGAACGGGACAAAAAGTGAAACGTTGAATCGGACGTCTCGGGATTCGCGACTCAAAGCTCATACCTCGGGAATCGTGCCTCAAAACTCGTATCTCAGAAATCATGCCTCGAAACCAGTGCCTTGGGATCCGTGCATTGGGAACCGTGCCTCGGGAAACATACACCGGGTTCTGAGCTCGGGGCTCGAGTACTCGAACCTGATTCATCGTATAATCCCGCTTTTAGCCCGCTCTAGTTTAAAAGACAACGATTGAACTTAAATCGAATCCGTCGTAACTTTTAATTTAACTTTGAAACCGGTTTTAATCGTGGCTTTCTGTGTAAAGTTAGAGTCCGGCTTCGATCGAAGAGAAGACCGGAGGTAGCGAGCCAGGACGTCAGCAGCTAGGAGACGTAGCTGTTGTTCTTCGGTTGAGGTAGAGAACGTAGCGGATACCGGTTTAATTGCGAAAAGTTACTAGTATGCATGCTAGGATTAATAAAACTGGAACGGTCGTTTATATCAGATAATAACCGGATGAGTCTTAGTAACATGTAGGATGTGATTCAATAGTGTAGCCGCTTTCAATATTTGGGAAATTGTCGTGCTGGTAGATTGGCCATGTCGAGCCGTAGGTTGTGTGTTGATTGAATTGCCTGTGATTGTTTGATATGCACGCTGTGTGAATTAGTGTCGGTAAGTTTAATAGACAAGAATTAGTATATCCGGTGAACATGTTGTTGCTATGTGTGGGCGAGTGTGTCGTGTTTGTTATGACGTGAACCTTTGGATGTGATATGGTCGGGTGAGTGATAGACCGATGTGACGTGTCGTGGTACGTTTGTTGGGCTTGGTAAGCCGTGTTCAATTATGGCATTGTGATGTGTGATATTATCTTGATGTGTGTTCTGAGTAGTTGTTTCCGGTATGATACCTACGACCAAGGGGGTACGCCGGTGTATGGTAGTACCTAGGCCGACGGTGTGGTCCCATGTATGCGCGGTCCCCCGGGTAGTGGTTCCGGTACGATGGCCTACATCGAGGGGGTATGCCGGTGTAGGACATCTAGGCCGATGGTTACGCGGTTTGTGTTGTTTGTTTCCCGAAGGAGTGCCGGGAAAAGTTGTCTAGGCCGATGGAGATTCCGGTATGACGTATTGAGATTGTGCCCCGAGTGTTTGCCGGGAAGATATCTAGGCCGACGTTGTGTGTTCCGGTACGGTATGATAGAGTCGGGCTGTGGACAGCCGGCGGAGTAGGGGACTGAGGTACGGGACGTGTATGCGTTTTACTGTTTACTTTGTGCTTGATGACCTGTTAAGTGTTGTGGTTGCAGTTTGTGTCTGTTCGTTTGAGTATGTTTGTGAGTGTGGTTTGGTCTTGAGTTGAGGATTGTGATTACGAGTTCCGTGGGAAATTAGTGTGTGTTGTACTAGTATGCCCCAATTGGACGGTTACCCGTGGTGGTGAGCGCTTGCTTATAACCTTAACTACTTTTCCTACTGAGCGAAAGCTCACCCCCTTACTTTGTTGTTTTTCAGGTGTTGAGCGGGTTTGAGCTAGCAGGACATAGCTGAGCTTGGGAGCTGGCGAGTTCTTGTCTAGTAGGTCTAGTGACGTACCTTGTTTTGAACTAAAGACTTGTTTTACGTTTTATTTAAGAGCGGTTGACTCGGTTATTCAAATTTATGAAACTACAGTTTATCGTTTTAAGCTTATTTACTTTACTGGTCACTCTAATTATCTCTTTTTTTTAGTTTACGTCTCGAGTCCGGTCAAAACCGGATTTGGGGCGTGACAGAAGATGTAATAGTCGTCTGCGAAAAAAATGTGGGAGATAACCGGGGCTCCCCTGGCCACGGACACCCCATGGATCTTGCCATCCCTTTCAGTCGGTCTTAGTAACCTGGATAATCCCTCTATGCAAAAGACATATAGGTACGACGATAACAGATCACCTTGCCTTAGACTCGACCTGCTGTGAAATTCTTTGTCCTTCTGCCTCCTGTTTGGACTTTGTACTAAATGAAGCGCATGCAAGCCAGTTATAAGATTCTCCACTTTGGACATAAACCAAAAGCTTCCATCATAGCCAATGAGAAAGACCATTCCACTCTATCATACAACTTGCTCATGTATAATTTTAGAGCCATAAACCTATTTGGCGGGAGAGGATGAACACCCCTCGACTCATTGGTTGTCCCTAAATGTGGATGGGGCGGTTTTTACAGACACCTCCTAACTAGGGTGGGGTATGATAGGTAGAGATGAGAAAACAATGGTCGTGGAAGGTAGAGACAAGACTGGGCTTACAACACCAATATCCGAAATGGCAAAAGCTATTGCTATATATCAGGCGCTCCTCTGAATGCGACATTCAGGACAGTCGAGAATTATTATCCGAAGCAACATCTAATTTGTAGTAAGGATGGTCCAAGGGCTAGCCTTTTATTTTCACCGGTGGACTGCATTGTTAAAGAATATAGGTCTCCTATTATGTCACTCGATTTTATTTCTAGAATTATAAACGGGTCTGTTCATTAATTAACAGGAGATGAAAAAACACACATGGGAGGGGTGGTTATTTTGTATTCCCGCCCAATTATTTTTCTCCAACGAGTGCCTACACTTCAAAAGACCAAAATGCACCTCTTATATAAATAGATGACGACAGTGCATATTAACGTGATGAAACCATCGTTTCGCGCCTGTTGAAGGCAACACCAGTAGCTGGTCCTTAATCTCATCGAGGTTCCAGAGCAAGCTCGAAGCTCCAATGGCGTCGATGTATCTGTTTAGGATTGCAATTAACATTCCAGAACACTAATCGGTACTATTCCCCAAACCGAACCAGGAATGTACAGAGTGGAGGGGAGGGTGGCGGCGGCGCGACCGAGCGAGCGAGGAAAAGTACGGGCTGAGGCGTCGGTGGGGATCAACCGGGTCGCGTCTCGGGTGTCGAGAAAGCAAGGAAATGGCGGCACAGAGGTTGATTTGAAGGAGAAGCTGATGTAGCTTGTACCTGTTCTAATTCAAGTATGTTTCAGATCTGAGTTCTTCCATTTTGTTTGATCGTTGAAGCTCTACAGATTTTGGTACGAGCTTGTTGATTTGATTGAGATTTAATATTTGAAAAATTAAACAAATCGATTATAAAAATTGTGTAAAAACAGTACAAAATGGACCGATATGAAGCGGAAATTACGAAATTACCTGAAAGAGCATGGAAGCCATACATGGCGGACGGTTATAGCATACACGTAAAGGATCGAGCTACTGCGAAAGTGCGCAGAGCAGCTATCGCAAATGTCCTCCAGCAGCGAAGAGCGAGAGCGAGAGCTCAGAATCCAAATCCAGAAAATGTCCTGATCGGTAGAGACAAAGTTTCTTAAAAGCTAATTCGTGACTGTAAAGGAGCGAATTGAGATGGCCTGTGTTTCCAATCTGCATTTGTGATCTGGTGTTTGGAATCATAGGGTTTCTGATTCGAAGGATCATCTGTTATTGGAAATTTGATTCGGAGACCTGGATGGCCTGTGTTTCCTATCTGCATTTGTGATCGGGTGTTTGGAATCATAGGGTTTCTGATTTGAAGGATCATCTGTTATTGGAAATTTGATTCGGAGACATGGCGTTGTTTCGCAAATTGTTTTATCGGAAACCGCCGGATGGGCTTCTCGAGATCTGTGAGCGAGTTTACGGTATCTCCTTCTCTCTATTTCACTGCTTGTTTTCGTTCTCTGGTTATAGTGATTGTGTTTTGGGGATGATGATCCAGAAAATTGCTTTAGATTCTCTGAAATTTGTGATTTATAGTGGCTGGTCGAGAAAATAGATGGAGTGATGGTGGGAAATGAGAATGTAAACCAATGAATTGAATCCAATGCTAGTATAGTAGTTGTTTGGAACATGGGATCTCTTCCTAGAAATTCAGGTTTTTGATGTGAACTCATGTGAAAACAATCTGTTCTTACTGATATGTTCATATCCTAAAATTCTGATCATGTTCTTTTTGTTCTTCTATTGGGTCTTACGAATTATGTTTATGTTTTTTTGATCAGCTTGAATTATGTTTATGTTGTATCTATATACAGTTTTCGATTGCTGCTTTACTACGGATGCATGGGAAGAAGATAATTTTAAAGTATACATGCATGGAGTAGTTGGGCAGCTTCGAGATCATTTCCCAGAAGCGTCATTTTTAGTCTTCAATTTTCACGAGGCTAATGCAGCAAGTGTGCTAAATAACATCTTGTCTGAGTATCATATGACCATAATGGACTACCCAAGACAATTTGAAGGTTGCCCTGTACTCCCAATGGAGGTGCTCCACCATTTTCTAAGGTCGTGTGAGAGCTGGCTTTCAGTGGGCGAGAATAATTTGCTGCTAATGCATTGTCAGCGAGGTGCTTGGCCAGTTTTGGCTTTCATGCTCAGTGCACTTTTGATTTATAGGAAGCTGTACAGTTGTGAGCAGAAGACCTTAGAGATGATCTACAGGCAGGCTCCACGTGAACTATTGCAGGCACTGTCTTCTTTGAATCCGGTCCCTTCTCAACTGAGGTATCTACAGTACGTCTCAAGGAGGAATGTGGCCACAGAATGGCCTCCATTGGACCGAGGACTCAACTTGGATTGTGTCATTATCAGATTCATTCCTAATTTTGATGAAGAGGGGGGGTGCCGTCCGATGTTTCGGATATATGGACCAGATCCTTTGCTTGTAGCTGACAAGTCTCCCAAAATGTTGTACTGTACTCCAAAAAGGAGTAAGACAATTCGAGCTTACAAGCAGGTAGTATCATATTCTTTCATTTCTCGCCATCAATTACAGAATTTTGCTTCTTTGTATTTCGTAGCTGCATGTGTCTTCCTTGTTTGATGATATATATATATATATATTTTTCCATTGAACAAATGGAATCTTTGGAGTTCAAGTGGCAGCTTGAAGTTTGATTTTTGTGTCCTACTTTATTCCAGAAAACTTTATAAGGAAAGCCTCAAGCAGAACTTTAGGTAGAATACTATGGTCATTTGTGGATGTCAACCAATGGCAAATTGGGGCAGGGTCTGACTCAAACTTCTGATCTCATGAAACACCTTTCCTTAAAAAACTTGCTTTTCAAGATCATATTCAACTGAGCTAGTTGGAGTCTTGAGAGGGATCTGTACACAAAAAAAAGTGCTGAAAGTCATGATCATAGTCGAATAAAGCCAACTCCTTCTCCTGATATACATGACTAGTATCGATTGACGACATTCAGTAGAGTTTTTGTTGTTTTCACCTTGAGCTATTTAATATATTGACCTCCTAGATACTCACTTTATTATTATTATTTTGGTTTGTATGACTTGTATTAATGTTTCACTGCTTCGACAAAGAAACTTCATTCTTCCATCTACGACATGTTTATACATATACATATATTTCTTAGTAAGTTAGTCCACCTATTAATTAATTCATCTACAAAATCACTTGACAATTCCTTGCAGGCAGAATGTGAACTGGTGAAGATTGACATCAATTGCCATATTCGCGGTGATGTTGTAGTTGAATGTATTAGCCTGACTGAAGATATGAAGCATGAAAAGATGATGTTCCGAGTAATGTTTAATACAGCTTTTATAAGGTCAAATATTTTGATGCTCAACTGTGATGAAATTGACATGTTGTGGAATGCCAAGGATCAATTTCCTAAGGAATTCAGAGCAGAGGTACTATTCTGTACTAGTTATTTCTTTTTTGCATCTCTCTCTCTCTCTCTCCCACTCTGATATAAGTGCTTTCTTTGTTTACCATTTCTATCAAGATTCTTTTGTCAGACATGGATACAGCTTCTGTTGCGGAGGTTAATTTCCCTTCCATCGAGGAGAAGGATGGTCTTCCAGTGGAAGCATTTGCCAAGGTTCAAGAGATGTTTAGCCATGTTGACTGGTCACACCCAAAATCAGATGCTGCTCTAAATGCACTCCACCAAATTGGCGCTGAAAACTTAGACCACGATTCTCATGGGAGCCCGATACTTAATGCTTCATTGCAGGAAAGATTATATTCAATAAGTCCTAGAAATATTAAGAAGACCATCCCAACAGAACATAGCCCTAAGAATGTCAAAGAGTCTCTGGATCATCAGTCTGTACAATCATCGAAACCATCTCCACTGGCAGATGCCAGTAATGAGAACAAGCCTCAAAATCTTCAGATTTCTCCTCAATCCCATGGCCAATGTAATAGTGGAGAAGCCGCTCAACCGGAGGCATCTGCTTTTGCCCAAGCAGTTTCATGGGCATATGATACTCTGGAAGCCCGAAGTGGTCCAGGCTCACCATCGTCAGCTTCACAATCTTCCCCTTCGCGACCTCCTTCATCTTCTGCTACAGAGCCAGCACATTCTTTGAGTAGAAAAGAGACCAACCCCGATTTAGTAGATAAAACTAAATCTTCTTTGATTAGCCCCCCGTCTGCTGTGTCTTCATCAACTTCTCCAGTCCCCACAAATGCACCATCAACTCTGCCTTCTACTCCTTCTCAAGATGTAACTGGTACATCAATTCAACCTCATCCTTCTCCACCACCACCCCTTATGGAAGAGGATTCAGTTGCTAGAGTTGGAGCCCATCCCTCCCCACCACAACCATCTGTACAACAGATTTCAGGTGGTGTTGGACAATGCCCGCCCCCTTTACCACCGCCTCCTCCAACCATAACTTTAAGGGAGGTTCCAGCTGGGCCTCGTCCACCTCCACCTCCTCCTCTAAATTCCAACCAGGCTGATTGTCCAGATCCATCTTCAGGGCCCCCACCACCACCTCCTGCTCCTTTTGGTAATAAGGATCCGAATTCTAATTCCGGTGCTCCCCCGCCACCTTGTGCTGCTCCCCCAAAGGGACGTTTGTCACGCAGTGTGAATTTGAGGAACAATCAGGGGAAAAAGCTAAAGCCATTGCATTGGTTGAAGCTAACAAGAGCCGTGCAGGGAAGTTTATGGGCTGATACACAAAAAAAAGCTGCTAAGTGTGTGCCTGACAAGAAAACGTGAAATACTATTTGATTTTGCTTTTATTATCCATTAAGTCTCACTGGTTTTCTTTCATTTTCACATTATCTCTAGAGCTCCAGAAATTGATATATCAGAGCTGGAGAGTCTTTTCTCTGCTGCAGTTCCAAATGCAGATAAGGGTGGAAAAGGACCTCGGCGTGGGAAGCAGGCGCCTAAATCTGAAAAAGTTCAACTGGTAATTTATTTTTTGGTTCTCAGTGACGCTTTGATATAATTGTGCCATTCCTTTTTGTTCTGTGAACTCATATTTATTTCGCTTGTGTTTATCATTATAAAAATATCCCTTTTAGGACACTTTTTCCATATAAGATAAATGAAAGTTGATGTCTTCTATAGTATCTCATTTTACTTGGTACATCATGATGCTATTATTCGTTTTTGTTGTCAAATTCTGACTAATATTCATCAGAACCATAAAACGGTTTGGAAATGCATTGGAATGGCATGCTAATCCAACTGAGTTTTGAATATTTTTTATCTACAGTATGTTTCTTGGACTAAAATAAACCTTAATGGGGACAACACCACTCCTCAACTGATTAACTATAGGTTACAGAACATATAAAAGTTCGTGATCACGATAAAGGAATATCTTTTGACCTCTCGACAAGTTTCCAGTTAATATTTAAATACCTGTATATATTTCAGTTTTATATCTTCATTGATATTTATATAATTTAATCGTAGGACTCCTAACTACTGATTTTGATCCTAGTAGAGTTCTAGAAAAAAAATTGATTTGTGTAAACGGTTTTCTGATTTTTCTTTTCTTTGGTGTGACAATTGACATAAATGGATGGAAAATGTTATGTTTTCTTTGTATAGTGTTAACGGTTATCAAACTTATAAATGACATTGTTTCTAATATAATCACGTCTTGCAGGTTGACCTCAGGCGGGCCTATAATTGCGAAATTATGTTATCGAAGGTGAAAGTTCCCTTGCATGAGTTAATGGTAAGTTGAATGAATTTATGTCCAACTATATATGTGCTGAGTGATTTACATTACAACTGGTTTGTGTTTTCTATATGTGCTGCCTGTTCATGCTTATCTATTACATTTGCATTTGCACAGAATATTGAGCAAGTCATACACCCAAATCCATATTCTTAACGCTCCCCCTAAGTTCATATTCTTCTTCAGGCTTCAAGATGCTTATTAAGTGGTCACTACATCCACATTCTTCCAATGTGGGACACTTACTTCAATACTGTCATCAAGTTTATCAAGTGAAACTATGGCTTTTAACTTGTCTTGCAAATTCAAATTGCATATAGTTGGTTGGTCATTGCACAAGCGGTCAAACTCATTTAAACATCCCAATTTGACGATATTATATTATTGTGTCCGTGTTAATTTTGCTATTATTTTTATTTTAGTAGAATGTTGTCATCCTTTCTATTTTCACCATTGTAGATATATTCAGCAATCAAAGATTTTTTTAAAAATTATTTCAAGCTTGCACATTATGTGGTCTCAGTCACACCAGTGATTTATTTATATCATTTAAATCTTGTGGAACATTGACAGGATTCTGTGTTAGCTCTGGAAGACAATTCACTAGATGATGACCAGGTTGATAACCTGATAAAGTTCTGTCCAACAAAAGAGGAGATGGAACAACTAAAGGTTGGTGAAGCATTAGTGATTAATGAGCTTTTTACTTTCTACATTCAATGAGACATAATTGCACGCACACCATTTATTTATGGGAACTGTGGAAGATTGAGACAAAGTGCAGAGAGGAAGGGAAGAACCACAAATACTCATATTTGGGTCGTTTCTTCAGCATCTCTCAACTGTTATTTTACAATGCACGTTGTCCTTTATGTTCTCGCAGTTTTTGTCAAAAAACTTTTCAGTCCCAATAGTCAGCACGACTATCTCAAGACACTATTTTATCATTTTTGTTTCTGTTGTAGGCGTACACAGGAGACAAGGATAAGCTAGGAAAATGTGAACAGGTCTGTTGGAATCTTTATCATATTTATTTTTTGGTTTTTCTCTTTGGACGAGTTGAACAATTATTAATTGATGTCTAATCCTTGTTGGTAGCAAATCGATATATCTGACTCTCTGGACACCTGTCTGTTTCATTAGATGTAACTTATAATTCAACTGAGTAGTTTAGATATCGTAAGCGTGATTTTTTTGTTTGTATTATCAGCAATTTATATTGTAGGGAAAAGAAGGCCTATAATGTATGCTTTTGTTGGTTCTTCTACCGTGGGACCCAAAATTATCTGATAAGAGTAACATGCTATTGTATGTTTTTGTCAGATTGCTCATAGTTGCTTGTTTTGAAAAAAAAAAGATACTCGCCGGTGTGTTTTATCTTCGGTATTAGTTTTGGGTTAATAGGCTTTGTAATCTCATGACAGTTCTTCTTAGAGTTGATGAAAGTTCCACGAGTAGAAACAAAGCTCAGGGTTTTTTCTTTCAAAATACAGTTTCAGAGCCAGGTAAGAAGATTGTGCATCTGCTTGTGCTAGGGTTCAGTTTTTTTTTATGCCAATGACTAATGTGACCTTATTGGCTTACTAAGTAGGTTTCTGACCTTAAAAGTAGTCTCAGTGTCATTAACTCTGCAACAGAAGAGGCAAGTTTCTTTTTGTATTTGGTTGACGAAGTCCTTTTAACATTTGCATCTTTTCCAACTGATTTTTTTTTCTTTTCATTTGCATCTCATATATATTTTATTCAATATTTTCTCAGATCAAGAGCTCTGCCAAATTGAAGAGCATCATGCAGACGATTCTGACATTAGGCAATGCCTTGAACCAAGGCACTGCTAGGGGTGAGATGAATTTTAATACCTTTAGCTAAATGTTCCTTGATATTTATATATCAAAGTTTCTTGGTAAAGTTTCTAATCTTATTGGTAAGCAGTCACCAGTGTAGTGCTGGTGAATGTCTACACTTTTAAGGCTGATGTAAATATGCAAATAAATTATAGTACACTAATGTGGAGACCTGAAGCATGATATGAATCTGGTAGGAATTCTGTTGAAGCAGTGTCATTTTAGCTATCTGCTAACTCATACCAGCAATTTGGTGCGGGCAAACTTGAAATACTTGTCAATTCAGTTGCGGGTAGTCAATTATAGTCAACAATCATACTTGTTCATTCTGCCATGTCTAGAGAAAGTATTCAAATTCAGCCTTCTATGTGATATTTTATATTGGAAAACATGGCCATGGGTACTTCTGAAGTATCTACAAACATATATAATATTTAGCAACCTACAAATCATTTGAATGGATTGTGATTGATTAGATTTAACACGTATAATTTGAACAATTCAGTGTTACTATATGGTGGTACACTGCTGGTGTTGCCATGATGAATACAGATATCTGATATCTCTAATACTAAAAAAATTACATTCCATACCTCGGGCTTTTGAACTTTTTAGTATGTAACAATCATGTGTTCTGCCTTTTAACCTTTTTTAGGATTAACATTTATACCGCTACCGTGACTTGAACTTCTGACCACCAGGTCACAAGGTCAAGCACTTCACCATTTGGACAAGTAGGCTCTTAACCTTAGGTCTCCTTACATGCTGTTGTATCAACTGTACTATAGCATGTTGGTCTACCCATGCCAATGAATTTGTACGTCCTTGAGTCAGGGCTGTAGATGCTCCTTTTGATTCCTGTAATTTGTTTTTGGTTTTGATCTTCTCAGAAGTAAGAGTTGTGTTGTTTTCGGTTTAGTTTGTAATACTCGCCAGGAAATTTTTATACATGTATGTTTATGGAATTTGTAGTGTTACATCTACAAATTTTTTACTATTATTTTTCTCTTTTGTTTTTGCTTAAGTCAGAAAGGGTTCTGCTTTATCAAGCTCCTTATTTTGTTCTTGTTCTAGGAGCTGCCATTGGGTTTAGGTTGGATAGCCTTCTTAAACTCACAGATACACGTTCAATAAGGAATAGCAAGATGACTCTCATGCATTATCTATGCAAGGTAAGTCTCATGTTTGTACTGCAGTAGAATGCAAATATGGACAGAATTATTGCATGAAGGCTGATACTGTATTGAATCTCTACCTTTCTGGAAGATAGTTTCTTTTTGAATCTACATATTCTACCACTTCCATGATTACAACTGAGTAACCGAGTCTTGTGTGGTTAACGTGTCCGTCAATTGAAGGGAAATATCATAAGATAGCCGTATGGCAAAGGATGATGGGTATTGGGTAGTCTGGTCACATATTGACGCATGGTGTGGGGTGTAAATTGTGGGATATATTGGTAATATAATGTATGTGGTTTAAGCTCTCACAAAGCTGATCGTATCATTTTGATTTGTTGTTTTTGGTATTGCTAGCGGGTTTTGAAGTTGGTACACGTCTGGATGATCTTTTTACATGATAATGATCTCTATCTGGGATTATGCTTTGGGCTTATATCTCTGATTTTATGGGATAATTGTCAAAACATGCACTTATGTTTCGTCCACAAACGAAATAGTGCACAATGTTTTGTCCACGTCGTCTGGCTACCCTTATGAATCGTCCACGCACTTCTGTTAGAAAAGTGTAACAGCAGAACCTGAATTGACAATTTTGCCCTTTTGGTTTGAAATTCAAAAATAAGAATTTCGTCCCAAAAAATGAGTGGCTGAGGATTGTTAGGGCAATTTCCTCCAAAAAAAATTCAGACACAAGCACATGATAGCACGTGAGGCTACAGATTCGAATATTCTGTTAATTTTACTGACAGAAGTGCGTGGACGATTCATAAGGGTAGCCAGACGACGTGGACGAAACATTATGCACTATTTCGTTTGTGGACGAAACATAAGTGCATGTTTTGACAATTATCCCTAATTTTATTCATTAACTTTTCATTTTTCTACTTCAATGATTTGTAGGTGATTGCTGAGAAACAACCGGAACTTATAGATTTCTCAAAAGACACTGGCAGTTTGGAACGGGCAGCAAGGGTATCCTAGCCAGTATTTTGTGAGAAAATTTAAATGCATTGATGTAGTTTTACTTTTATTTAATGATGTATGTGGTTTCCCTCCAGATACAACTGAAATTTTTGGCTGAGGAAATGCAAGCCATAAGCAAAGGTTTGGAGAAAGTTGTACAAGAACTGTCCATGTCTGAAAATGATGGTCCTATATCCGAAAATTTTCGTAAGGTATGTTTTAAGGTTGTGCTTTAGATTTATATATTTATGTTCACTAATTGTGGTATTGATCCGTTTTCACTATGCTAAAAGTAGATATCCTATTTAAGGGTGAGCTTAACCTTTTCATAAGAGTATAATTGCCTACAATTTTCTTTTGATGAGTTAGTAATCATCACTTGAGTTTTACGACAAGGACACAACACAAGGGACAAATGTTCAATTTTTTGTGTTTGAACTTAACAGTGATCACTTGTTCTTATAGAAGGTATTTAAGCTTGTATATTGTTGTGCAGATTTTAAAGGAGTTTCTTTGTTATGCTGAAGCTGAAGTAAGAAGTTTAGCATCACTGTATTCCAGGGTGGTAGGTTAATGCTTTGAAGTTAATGTTTAAGCTTCTTTTATCTTCACAAATGAGACTATACTTGATCTGTTTACAGGGTAGAAGTGTTGATGCGCTGATTCTTTATTTTGGAGAGGATCCAGCTCGCTGCCCGTTCGAGCAAGGTATTTGTTTGAATATTCAGTGGAAGAGTTAAGTGGGTATGGCCTAACTGTGAATATCCGTGTGCTTACTAGAATATTGCTAAAAAAATTTGTGTCTGGGTAGTTCTTGGTGCTTTGAACTAGGCTCCATTTGAGTACTCTGACATTTATCCCAAAACTCAAGTTTGAGGCCAAATTACAAAATTATCTACCTTTCACTTATAAATCCACTATTTATTTGATGGAAGTCCAAGTATGGAACTATAGTGAATTCGACGATTGCTGTAGGTTTCGATTGGGTATGCGGTTTGTTAATTATCTCTATAAGCTGAGAAACACATAACCAATCATATCGGAACCAGAACCGTAGAGCTGTAGTTTGTTAGTTTTGATCATTCATCTTAAATTTGACCATAGAAACTATGGATGCGCACGTCAGTGTTATTGGTTGCCTTATAGTTGGTTCTCTGAATTATTTCTACAGTTGTTACTACTCTGCTGAATTTTGTGAGAACGTTTAACCGAGCACACGAAGAGAACTCTAAGCAGCAGGAGCTAGAAATGAAGAAAGCACGGAAAGCAGAAGCTGAGAAAGCAAAGTCTCCCAAGGACTCTCAACACGTGTTACAGACTCGGTTGCAAACCAATGATGTCAAATGACTAGCGCATTTGACACAAACTCTTAACTGGTGGAGTCCCGTCCAGGAGATTACACTTAAAACGTAGGTACCGAGTTTGCTGGGGACAACACGGTTGACTGCGTCTCCTACAAGGTACATTTCCCCATGTTTCAGCTCACATCATGTTTCTTAATGCTATTACCTGTCAGAAACTGATTATTTTGATTCATACTGGACTTGCAGAGACAGAAGATATTCGTGATGTCATTGGATGTTACGCCGATTGTAAAGTATTCACTTGAAAAACGTTACTGTAAGTAGCAGTAAAAGTACGATATTTTGGGGGTATCTTGCATGATGTCCTTCAAGTTTTGGCCCTTCAACTTCAATTCGATTCTAATGTCGGTTTTAGTTCGCTCGAATTAGAGTATCCTCTTGTACGTTTACATTCATAAATTGAAAATCTATCATAATTCTCTTCTCGCAAGAAGGGTTAGTAGTCTCTAGCCAGTGGTCATTCCGAAGTTACATTTAGGTTCGAAGCTGGGTTTGCTGTGAAATGTATGTGCAAATGAAATTGTGCAGTGTTCATGGTTTTTGTGAGCGACGGTGTTGCAGAGGCTGGAGAAACATCAACACGGTCCCAAAATTGAGGATCAACCAGAGGCAGAGGGCATGGAGCCACCACAGTAGAATCGAACAAAAATATGAAAGGCCCCTGAGCATTATAACTGATCATATACTTGATATAGTATTTATTACTGACACCAATTATATTTATTATTCGTAAGCGCTTCTTCAGACTTCAGTGAGTTAATTGAAACAGTCCTACAATCGTAATGGCTGAAATTCCAGAAATTAGAAAAACTGAAACAAAAATACATTAATTTAAAAATTGAAATAAAATTACATCAAATAAAGTGCCAAAACGAGATTACATTACTTTTGAAAAACTTGAAATAACATTAAACTAAAAAACTTGATCGAGAAAATAAATTTCTTCCTTAACAGTCTCGATAATACGATAAATTTCGTCTTTGGAGTTTGGGCATGAAAAAACTATGCTAGAATGAGTCAAGTTTCTTTTTCATTGAGCGGTATTATATTATGTTGTGCGACTATCATTGAGTGGAGAAATGAGGATATATGTAAGGACTAGAACCTAGAGTTCTGTATGGGTTTCATCCGACGATGAACTATTAGCCTGAACAAAAAGGATTGAGAAACAGGAAATTTTAATACGATATGGATAGAAAATGGAAATATCATTAAGGAAAGTTAGATTACATAATAGAAATACAAAATGGATAAGACTAAAATCTAATCATCTCCAAATTTATTCTAAATGTGTTTGATAAGGTAATATTTTAGCTGTTGATGGGTTGCCTGATCGCGGATCCTTGCATTGTTCTCCAATACTATTCTGAAGTTTAGAGGCGAGTCTCGATAGATTATTGGTATCAATGTCACCTCATCATCCAATAAATCGATAGACTTTTTTCCCAAACAATTGAATAGACTTTTTATATGTATTGAAAACTTAAGAAATTTTTAATGTTTAAGAAAAATGGAGAAAGAAGTTTAAGCAATTTCCTTAATTTGGCATTCAAAACTTAATTTAGGGTTTTCAAATAATAGATTGGTTCTTAATCTACGGTCAAATACAGTCTAATTTTTCTAAGAATGCTTTTTCCATCACTAACACGCGCTCTCTCACATTATAACACATTAGACATTAACTGAACTGTTATGGTGGATGAGAAGGGTTACAATTAATGCACTTAGGCTATTTATTTTTGGATAGCTAAGTAGTGTGTGGTAGGGGCTGATTTGGGTTTCAGGTGGAGGTGTTTGGCTCTTTACTTTCTGCTTCAATATTTGTGGTGTTTCATCAGATTTGGATCTGGTTCCTCATTATCGGCCTTTTCGATGACGAATTCGGGATTTGTCAGTTCCTTCTCCTTGTGAGAATTGAGCAGTGTTTGACGGTTTCCTACGGGTTCTGTGACGATGTGTAGTGCTCTCGATGTTTTTCGTGATGTTGCAGGTGGCCCGACTTGTTGAGGATCGAGATGTCGACTTTTGGCATGGGTAGTACTTGGTGTCCTGAGGGTTCCGAGCTTTTATTTTTATTTTGGTGGTTATTGTGTTGTTTTGTTTGGTTTGCTTTTTGTTGGGCTTAATGCTGGTTTGTTTTTTATTGGGCTTCCATTAAGTTCTGGTTTTAGGTTGAGGGGTTTTTCAGTGTTATTTGTGAGGATTATATTGGTCTTCTTTCGGTCTCCGAAAGTTGGGTCTTAATATTATGCTCTGCAAATAAATAAAATCATACACTACCAAGGCATGAGATGAAGAGCACGCTACCGGAAATGATGAGATTGTTCTGAAGAAGGGCAAAAACTACTTCATATGTAGTTTCCAAGGTTACTGCTGATGGTATGAAGATACTCTTCGATGTCGAATAAACTATAATGTATGATCAATTCAACAATGTTGGTCTGAATGAAATAAATTGACTATTATATGCACATATGTGATCTTAATCTTTGGATTTACCCCAAATCACCCTAATAATAAAAAAATCAACTTATAACTAAGTCAAAACAAATAATACAAATAATATAACTTTCTAGGCTTGTCTGGACAACACCACAACACCAAATGCTTGTAATTAGTACACTATTGATCGGAGGATTACTTTAATTCTTCCGGTTTTACAAGACACCCTGTCGAGTGATCTTCATTAATACAAATACAAGCAGACTATTTAAAAAAAAACAGCGTGCTTTGGGCTCCTATCTAGGTTATGATCATAACCGCTATCCAAGATGACTTTTTAAACGGTTCAATATTTGTCTCGTTCTTATGACTAAACTTAAAACATAACTAAAAACTGCAAGACATAAGGAGACGTGATCCACAAGTATTCATAACATTGCTCCCTTGTTTAATATTTCATGTCCTCATGAAGTGAAAGTGAACCATACCAAAATATCCTCCTTTAGCACGGTTCCCTCAAGACGATCTAGAATGTGCAGAGAAACTTTGGAGATCGAACCATCCGAACCTACCATTGGAAGTGTTGAAGTTGATCCAAATTCAAACAAGGCCCATCGCCAGAAGGCTTGGGCCGAAGTGTAGTACCGCGTTATGGATTGTTGCCAATTAGGTCACCACATGTGGAGATACTTTGTGGCTTGGTCACCAAGTAACCAAATTTATGGAAGCTTATGTCTTCTTGTCCAAGTAATAGATGTTAGGAAACTGGGTCTTAATTGTCAAGATTCTTAGTTGCCTTATAGTGTATGAAGTATCTCAACACTGTCCTTATATATACCTCCTGTAAGCCGCCGACAGGGATAAGTTGAATCTATGTAAATCCCCGGCGTTGTGCAAACACTTCCCATATAGTGAAGTTTCGCTGGTTGGCGCCCGTAGTTTTTTCCTCTCCGTTGTTGGAGGGGTTTTCCACGTTGAATCGTTGTGTTCTCTGCGCTTTGGTTTTTGATGTATTTCGTTATATTGCCTATCGTTTATAACAAGTGGTATCAGAGCCTGGTTCTTCAATCTAGGTTTTGACGAGATGACATCGTTGAAGTTCGATCTTGTCACGCCCCAATTTCAGTAAACCGAACTCGGGACGCGAACATTTAAAATCATAAACCATTTGAAACCTGTTTTGAATAAACACTTTGAAATTACCATTTAGTTAATCAAAATAATATTTACAACTCAAAAACGTCCCAACAAATGGACAAAGTACATGGTATCCGTCACTAGACTCAAAAGATAAAACCCGGACCCCGCTCCTAGCTCCTCAAGCTTCGAGAGCTCACCTAGTCCGTCATGTGATCAGTACCTGTAGGAAAAGCAGCTAGGGGTGAGCGTTCGCTCACCACCACGGATAACAGACTGACTACGACATACTTAGCAGACAATGCCGGTAACACCAAAACCAAACCCAACACCGGGAAATAACATCCCCAAACTCAAGTACTCAACTGACACACAACCCGTTACCTTCCTCAACAGACTCAACACTCGGACTCGTAATGTAAACCCGACATAAATATCGACGACCACCTCCAAAGACACGAGAGAAAAATACGCAACACCAAACAAGATCACAAAGGATCGCACACCAAACAAGATCACAAAGGATCGCAAACCAGCTGCTCAGTGACCTCCCTCATGCCCTTTACCGATCTCAGTCAGGTCAGGCAGTCGACCTGTTGCATTTCCTCGACACAAAGTCGGATCAGGTTGTCGACCTATCACACTCACAACCCCAAACCACACACGCGCGGCCAGGACCCCTTTGTTGTCAGGCGGGCCCCTTACCCCGTCTGAACATGCAAACGCGTGTGCTCGTGGACCCGCGTTTCATGAAGCGGGCCCCCAACCTCAGGTAACCACAATCACAATCACAGCCAAAGCTCAACAAACAGCAACAACACCAGTCCAACACTCCCCGACACTCAAGGCCGCCCAAGACACATCAACAATCAAGACTCGGGTTCAACAACCCCACGGGCACTCACAGCCACCCAAAACACCAATGGTAAAACACGGGTTCAACAACCCCCACGGGCACTCATGGCCACCCAAGACACCAATAGTAACTCACGGGCTCAACAACCCCACGGGCACTCATGGCCACCCAAGACTCCAATAATAAAACACGGGCTCTCATGGCCACCCAAGACTCCAATAATAAAATACGGGCTCTCATGCCCACCCAAGACACCAACAATACAACACGGGCTCTCATGGCCACCCAAGACATAAACTTAAACAAACAACCTCCGGGCATGGTCATATGCCTCTAGTAGTTCTAATATCGCTAAGTTCTCTGTTCCTACGACACTACTAAGTGTCACATTCTTTTCTAATATTCGCTACGTTCCCGTATCATGCCTTTCTAATATTCAAATAAACCTACTTAACCCACAACACCCCGGTGTCACATGCAATTCTACTGTTAACTTTCCCTAGTCAGGGACGAGATCCGGCTACTTTTCTCTACCTCGTGCGTGTTCTCCAAAAGCCAACCAACGAGCTCCGGTGTGATCTCAGTCACTCACCCAGCTCCGCGGCACGATCTAAAAGAACACAATTTTAAGGCACTTAACAACTCGCAGGAATAAACTGAAATTCAATAAACTTAACGCCCAAACGTAACCCCGAAAATGTCGATCACTCCCAAACTTCCCAATTACTCGACATTGTCGATAAAGGACCCGTAAAGGCCCGATTCGCCCGACATGGCGAATCTGCCCGGGTTTTGGAAATGCCCTTCCGGGGCTCCAAAAGTTCCCGTTTTCGTTTCTAGGGTCTTAGAATAAATCAAGGGTTCCTAAGCACTCGACGGAATTCAATTCCGACTTCCGAGTCATTTAATTAACGTTTAAAGTTTATGAACCCGATAATTACAACTTTCGCATTTTAATTCCAAATTTCGATTCAGTTGTGGATAAATGGTCCGGGTAACGTTCTAAACCACCCGAACACTAAACCCGATCACCCGAGCACGTGGGCCCCACCCGGCCCAACTTGGCCGTGGGTCTGAGGGTTCAAGTGGGGCGGCCCACCATGGTGGTGGCCGGCCCTAGCTCCGGCCAGCCACCCCACATGGTGGCCGGCCACCCCCTATGGTGGTCGGAGCTCCTCCCGAACTCCCGGTCGCCGAAAAACGTCCTCCTCCCCCTCCAAACGCCCCCAAAACGTCTCTAACAATCCCCAATCCTCAATACAACCCTAAACCATTCATTTTAACAAAACCCTAGCTTTTGAAATTAAGTAAAACGATAATCGGTTTGGTGATTACCGTAGAGAAAGACGAGGGGAATGTGAATCTCCAAGCTTTGAGACGATCCAAGGGTGGAAGACGTGAATAGTGCCCCTTCAAACCCTAGCTCCTCTCTTTCTTCTTCTCCTTCTCTCTCTAACTCTCTCCCTTTTTTGATTTGTGTTTTCTCTTTCTAAAACCCCCTTGGCCGAACCCCCATGTAGTCTCCCCTCTCATTCCCCCCCCCCCCCCCCCCAAAACCTAACACCACCACTTGTTTGACAAGTTGCAAGGTGGGTCCCACACCTTTTGAAAAAATATCTGCTAGATATTTTCCAATCAAATTCGCGAAAATCGGACGTTTCGGGCCCCGAACGGGCACTTTTCCCAAGAAATTACGAAACCTGACGGGCTACAAGGAAACGGCTCAACTAAGACCGCCGCGACGACGGATAAGCTTTTTGGATCCAAAACGGTCCTCGAATGGACCAAAACGTTGCTCGGTTGACTTTTCCAGCGAAAAGTCAACTTTTCCCAAATTGATCAAAAAGTTGCCCTGAGTCCCCGGAACTCACTTTGGTCGATATCGGGGTCAAATTAAGTCCGGTATGACCCTCGAGGTCAATTTAGGTTGAATTAAGTGTCTGTCTTAAAAAATTTAAATTTTCCTGTTTTTCGCAGGTTTGACTGGCGTTGACCGGGAGTGATTATTACAGATCTACCGTCGCTGGACTACACCACACGATTTTCCCTGCGGAAAGTGGAGATGCGGCCGTTCTAGCGCATCCCGATCTTGATGATGCGATGGATGGATTCAACAAGAAGGATTCGAGGACGTGGACCGATGAGGAGAAGCGTAAGGATCGTAAGGCTCTATCTCAAATTCATCTTCATCTATCGAATAATATTCTGCAAGAAGTACTGCTGGAGAAAACTGCAGCAACGCTTTGGCTCAAGCTGGAATCGATCTGCATGTCCAAGGATCTGACCAATAAGTTGCACATGAAGGTAAATTTGTTCATGCACAAGCTGCAAGATGATGATGAAGATCTAGGTCTATTCTTCATTCTTGAAGACAAATGCGATGGAGTTAGAGGCTTGATTCTTCATTCTTCTGTGTGCATTAATGACACGAGTCTTGGAGAACGGGTCTCAGAATACAGATAAGAGCAAGAAGGATACGAAAATCTAAACATTAACGAAACGTCTTAAAAAGAACGAAACAAATATTGAACCTTAATAACATGTCTTGGACTTGGAGTCGTCTTGGAGACCGGCTCTATCATAACCTAGATAGCAGCAAAAATTCCTTTGGCCGGAAGTTATATTATTTGTTTTAGTTTATTTACAAGTTGAACAAATTTTTAATATTAGAGTGATTTGGTGCAAATAATAATCAATTTATTTCATTAAGACGACCTTTGTTGGACGGATAGTACATTATACTTCATTCAGCATAAACATCTAACTTCTGACCATAATTACATTGAGCTGTGTAACGGCATATGAAGTAGTTTTTGCCCTTCTTCAGAGCAATCTCATCGTTTCCGGAATCGTAATGTTCATCTTCTTCCTTGGGTTTGCATATATTGTAACCATGCTCATCCACCACCCACACATCGCCCTTAGACTTTTTATATTTGAACACTGCATCGAGAAATGCACTGCTTAAGTTTTTTTTTTTATCAGAAAAAAGTAATGCAATAATAAGTGGTGTGGGTTTCGTGAAGAAAACCACGGAGCACCAATCCAACAATAACACCCAACAAAGAGACAAAGGTATGGAAGACCGATAAAATCAGAAAAACAAGAACACGGCTCAAAAAATGGATACCTAGCATATCACCGGCGGCGAATTTCTTGTCAGCACCTCATCTAGTGACATTTAAGTTTAACCTCCAACCTTTATTACCTCCGACTATGTGTTTGGCCGCATCGGCAAAACTAAAGGACGAAACTAACATTATGGTACATAATACCAACGTTGTCACCGGAACGGCACTGCCTCTTGCTCCACTCATTTTTCCAAGTGCTTGATTTAAGAGAAGCTTGAATTTACAATGACTATGGATTGAAAGAGATATTTATACATACAACTTTTGACCATACATGTAACGGAGTCATTACTATGAACATGTTTCAAATCTTAGCTATTAGGGAAAAAATTATAACGTTCATGACTACATATGGTCAAACATAAACAAAGAGACTCAAAATGATGTATTTGAATGAGGACCTTGGTACTAAAGAATGAGATCATTTTGATATCAATCTCCTTGATTCATATACCCTACAAATAAATTAGTTTATTGCAATTATCACTTTCCTTATGTTCATAATAGCATTAATTAGGTAGATTTGCTCTATTGGTAAAATAGTTGTATAAATATGCCCCCAAATTGATTCAATAAATAAGATAGAGAAACTCCCTACAGTAATTAGTAACTGTAGGGCTAATGTCGGCGTGCAACATCCATACAATGCACAGACGACCCTCCTCTTCTTTGGTCCAAATAGTATCCATCGACTGTGTGGTGGTGGAGGAGAAGAAATTGTAGGTGTAGAGAGAAGAAGGATTAGCTAGGTATATGTAAGCGGAAAGTATTCGGGTAGATAAGTCAGATTCTATGTATTTAATCGAGGTGAAAAGAAAAAAACACTGATTCGTATCGGGACGATTGCACTAAAACAGAAAACGTTAAGAATATTTTTAAGATAATATCATCAAATAAGGAAATTCAGCTTAATCGGAAAAGTCCAATAGTAAATGAAAAAAATATTTTAGAATAAATCTAGACTTGAATTACTGGTTTCCTTAAAGGTTTTATATTGCCCGTCAAACAGTAGTTTCCCAAAGATAAAAAGGAGAAAGCTTTTCAGATTTTGATGTAATTTTTTGTATATGCTTCAAATCGAAATGAGGTATAAATGGACTCTTAAAAAAGTAAAAACGTAAAAAAATATGTGAGAAGACATTGATATAATTTTTGGTATATATTTCAAGTTAAAATGAGGTAGGAAGGACAAAAAATGAAATACGTGAGAAGATAAATCTCACGATTTTCGCTCTCCAATTCATTGTCATGATCATATATTTTAAATACAATTCACATTTTTATCCGACATCTATAACATGGTTGTGATTCAAAACACTTGTTTCAGAGTTCCACATCCTCCAAATTTTACTTACATTCTATTTATTTCTGCTATAAAATCAACCCCTCCATTTCTTACCCCTTACAACTTCAACTTCTATTGTGTTTATATGACTGGGCCTAACTTTCAGCCCAATCTGTTTGGGGCTCGTTAATTAGAATTGTTTGGGTCCAAAATTGTGGCCTTTTTAATATTAAATTTCGTATCTTATTCTTATATTCTTATTCTCCGCTGGCGGATCTGATTGCAAAAAACCCGAATTCAGAATTCAATTGTATGGAGGCCCTGTCCGGCCCAATAGAGCCCACCAATTTTTCTCACATGTAAATCGCGACGCGCCTCAGTTGCAGAAAAGAGTGATCTGAAAAACAAAACGACCCGCGAAGCTTCTCTGCATATCTTCGACGCCATTTCTAGGCTGAAGGAGCTTCACTTTCTCGCCCATCCAACCTGGTAGGTACTCTCTACATTTCCCTCTTCTTTTTCTTCTGAAATCTGTCGTCGTTTAATCTCGATTTTGCTTGGGGACTTCTCGACTCGATACCATCGTCATACTGTGAATTAGGGTTATTGATTTTGTTCGGTGAAATGGAAGCTTTGTTTGCTCTAGCCAAGTTTCATTCTGATATTTTTCATGGAGATTTCCTGATTGCTTGTCCATTAGGGTCTGTGAGATGGCGGGACTTTGAATCTGTAAAGGATATTGTAAGCTACTAGGCTTGCAGAATGAAGATATTGCTGTATTAGAATTTATGGTTATGGATATTAACTTCGATATGTTCCAATGAGACTTTCAAATCAGTCTAGTTCTACTGCACAAATAATGATTTAAACTTATGGTTGATGTTTTACTTTGAAGTTTTGGGGTGAATTGTTTTGGGTTGGTTTCTCCTTTTTTTCTTTCATTGCAAGATAAAATATGAACAACACCCTCGTGTTGCTATGGTCTTTAACACTGCTAACAATCTATTATGTTTTGTCGGATGGTGTGTCAGATGAGTCTTGTGACTGATTCCCCATTGCATTCATCCAGTAGCAGCGATGACTTCGCTGCATTTCTGGATGAAGAGCTGGATTCAAAGTCTACCGACTCTACTCCTGAAGAAGAAGAAGAAGCTGATGATGATGATGATGATGATAATGATAATGATGATGATGATGTTGACAATGGTGATGATGACAATGACAACGACAAAGCTGAATCTGATGTTGAATCTAGAAGGTACTCATCTGATGTTATTTGAAAATTGTAGTTACTCAACTGCATTCATGATTCATCATTGGCTGTGATCAAAGACAAATAAGATGGTAAGAGGGGCATTGATCAATCAAACCTTCAAGGATGGGGCTGTGGTGTTTGGCTGTGCACACATCTTCATCTGCAATTGTGTTTTATTATCTGAATGGATGTCTTCCTTTGTTGGCATAGCTGATCAATCCGACATTTTGGACTTCAAGCATCACATATTATCCATATAATTTAGATTCCTAACTGTACTTTAGTTTACCTGATTTAGGTGTGTGTATGAAGATGATTTAGATCTTCCCGTTCTTGCCTAGTCCAGGTATACTATTTTTGTGGTGCCATAAAAAAAATTCAGGGGACTTGTGTTTAATTAAGATTTGTTCCTTGAATATAAATTTTCAGGTGAACTTTATGGTGTTTGTTTATCTAAAGACATTGTAATTGTTTGGTGTTGTCTGAAGAGTTTACTTATTAGAGATAAATTTTCTAAATTATGACCTGATTTTTTGTGAAGCATTTGGTTGAACATAGTAGCCATTTGTTGTGATTAATCCTATCTGACCTGGTAATGGAGAGATCTCAAGGTTGGAATTATTTGTTGTAGATTTGAAGCTCGTCAGAGCATATACTGGCTATTTAAAAAGAGGTTGATTTGGGGATTAAATGCCTTTGTAGTTTCTGTTGGTGCTTCGTATGGATCTGTATCACATTCTATATGTTTGCTATATTAAAATTTTATCTTAGATGATTTTTTAGACTTCCGTTTATGAATTCACGTGCAGAATAAAAAGGCTTAAGGTAGAAAACGCAGGAGAACCTGAGGGGTCAACTTCACATGGCTCGGTAGAACAAGGCTTAGGTAAAAGGAACTAATTTCTTTGGACTTCATACCTGTCTCATCTTTGCATTGGTAAAGCTATAACTTTTCATAATCTGTCATACAAACCATTTTTCATGAATAAAAGAGTGTTTGGCATGCAAGTTTTACAATCCTTTATTGCTGGTAGTTGGAATTAATTCAATATATTGTGTGCAGAAGCATCTACAGAGATCATTGCATGCACACATCCAGGGACTTTTGGGAATATGTGTATACATTGTGGACAAACTGTGGAGGAGGAATCTGGTGTATCATTTGCATACATACATAAGGTACAATTTCTTTTAAATAACTGTTTGTTGACTGTTAGCTGGTTCTGTCTGCTTCAAATCATATCCACATAGAAAATTAAGGTATCTGTATACAAGCATGCATGTAACAGTATGAGTGAGACAATCCTGGGTCGTAGCTAATACTAAATTTTGTAGATGTGTGTGTTTTCTGTTAGATTTGATTATATGTGCAGAACATCTGTGTTTGCAGGGCTTAAGGCTTGCTAGTGATGAAGTTGTTCGATTGCGTAACACAGACTTGAAGAATCTGTCACGTCATAAGAAGCTTTATTTGGTCCTTGATCTAGATCACACTCTGCTAAATACAACTTTACTTGCCCATATGACATCTGAAGAGGAATACTTGAAGAACCAGACAGATTCTCTTCTAGGTATGTTTCATAAACATTCTAATATTGTATGCTTTTGTAGTGTAATTAGTGGATAGTTCCCTAGGGTTATGTTTAAGCTGACAGGTAGTGCTTAATGAGGTTTGAGTTGTACTGAAATTACGTCTGTATTGAAAAGTTATATAAGTAACTTGCTAGCTTGAATTCGAGGTATATATAGACTTCCCTTTATGTGATTCGAATCTCATTGCTTTGTTTTTATATATTTATTGAGCCGATTTTCAATAGAATATGACTACATAAAGAAATTGTTAGAACAAAGAAAATAGGATATTTGAAGGTGGTGGTAGAAAAATGAATTTGGCTGCTGGAGTGAGATGTATTCTTCGATATTGTAACATATTCTCCATCAGCTGCATATAACTTTTCACTTACTTGGTGTTGTACTTGTTGCTTAAAACCAATAATGGACAGATGTTTCTAATGGAAGCCTCTTTATGTTGGGCCATATGCATATGATGACCAAGTTGAGACCCTTTGTTCACAACTTCTTGAAAGAAGCTAGCGAGATGTTTGAGATGTACATTTATACAATGGGCGATCGTGCTTATGCAAAAGAAATGGCGAAACTCCTGGATCCAAGTAAAAAGTATTTCAATTCTAAAGTGATTTCCCGAGATGACGGCACCCAAAAACACCAGAAGGGTCTTGATGTGGTGCCGGGTCCAGAAGGCGCTGTCTTGATCTTAGACGACACTGAACACGTAAGTTTTCCACCCATTTGCGTATATGAATAGTGGTTCATTTATTCACATTTATTTTCATCATGTATACCATAAATGAGATACACTTTGGTTTGGAGTATAATACAATATGGGGCAGTGAGATCTAACTTGATTAGAAATGTACAATCTCTAACAGTGAAGGAAAACTTGTAAATATGAAACTATGTCAAAAAAATAACACAATGAAATGGTATTTATGGTGAGATTCATTTGCTTTATTTTCTTTGATTCCCCGATGATTTATCCAACAGCATTTTCAATCCTCAAAAGTTGTGTTCATAGTACTTTGAAGTAGCAATTGACTGGATGCAGGAAACCGAGGTTTTCATAGTTAACATGTGGTCTAGAGGTAATTTGCCAGAAAGTTAGCAATTTAATATTATGAATTTGTCAACCTTGCCTGCATGTTTTGGACTTTTTCCACATGAAGTTTGAGGTTCTTAGCTGATCATGTATCATCTGCCGAACAGGATGACTAATATGGCAAATGGAAAATACATGCCCTGGTAAAAAATAATGACACTTCAATGGAGTTAGTCTGGAACACCTCATACTGTGGAGTTACAATTATATAGGTTGAGCTGAAATTTACAAGGATTTTTTTTTTTTGTAAAATAATTGACGAGCTAAGTCGTAAGTTAGAAAACAGAACGTTGGCAGATTTCATGGCGGTAACTCGATTCTTTACTTTCTTTTTAGCTGAAACAAGTTTCCGTAGTTTGCCTGGTGATATTTAGATTTCAAATTATGCCATCTTTTGAGGAATCTGCATAATGTGTGTTCATATTTCATAGTTTTAATAATCAATTATGCTGCCATTTAACATGAAAAGATTATGTTATATATTTGTTTTATTCATCATTTACAGGCTTGGACAAAGCACAAGGATAATCTGATTCTAATGGAAAGATATCACTTTTTTGCATCAAGCTGCCGCCAATTTGGCTTCAATTGTAAATCGCTGTCCGAATTGAAAAGTGATGAAAGTGAACCCGATGGAGCACTTGCAAGCATTCTTAAAGTTCTTAGGCGAGTACACGATATATTCTTCAATGTAGGTTTATCTTCTATGCCCTCAATGTCTCGGTTTTTGTTGTATACATGTAGTTGAATTATTAGCATAATGACTTTTACATGCATAATGTTATGCTTTGTGAGCTTTCTTTGTAGGAGCTGAAGGATGAACTTGTTGTCCGAGATGTGAGGCAGGTAAAGTGTTTTATTCGGCTAATCATGTAGTGCTAAGTTAACCATCCTTTCTTGTTTTGTGTCTTATGCATCAATAGTTAAATGATGATATACTTAATAGTTAATTGTATTCTGTAACTCACTGCCAGGTGCTGAAAATGGTCAGGAAGGAAGTGTTAAAGGATTGTAAGATCGTCTTCAGCCATGTCTTCCCTGCCAAGTTCCAGGCCAGTGATCACCACCTCTGGAAGATGGCAAATCAGTTAGGAGCTACATGCTCTACAAAGATCGACCCATCGGTGACTCATGTGGTCTCAACAGGACCAGGAACTGAAAAGTCCCGTTGGGCGGTAAAGGAGAAGAAGTTCTTGGTAAATCCACAGTGGATAGAAGCTGCAAATTACTTTTGGATGAAGCATCCTGAAGAAAACTTCCCCGTCAAGGAAATGAAGAATGAATGATCTGTTCCATTTTTAGTTTTCTTCATTAACACATCGTTTTGATCATTAGGTTAAATCTCTGTACAGTTGGTCAACTAATTGGGATAGTTCTAATCATTTAGAATTCTAGTTTGAAAATGTTGTTATAGATTACTCACGCGCATGTCGGATGTGATGTAAACATCTTACTCTTGACAACAACACTTACTGATTGAATTGATGAGTTTCACTCAGTAGTATATCAGCTTGTGATTGGTGTAGTGTTGCACTCTGTTATCTGTTTTATGCACTGTTGTCAAAAAGAATTTAAAGGACTCATTCTGAACGAAATGTGTTTTCGGATATGAAATTCAAACAACACTTACATTTTGATACTATTTTGTCAAAAAACATGTACACGGTTTCATGATCCAATATCAACTCTACACATTCAAAAAGTGCATTGCTTACTTCTCTTACATGAATCAAACTTTGTGAATTCTGCACTCACTAATCACAATTACTGCACACAACCATGATCAAACTATAAAGTTGGATGAATTCATCACAGCACAATGTACCTATTAGACAGCATAGAGCCTAATAACTTTATCCATCTTGGCTCTGCAGACGGGGCACACCCCTTTCTTTGCCTTGATTTCATTCAAACATGACATACAGCCAGCCATGTGACCACATGGAATGCAAGCGCCTTCTATAGGAGCTTCCCAGCATATTATACATGACGAAGAACCACCTTCATCTTTTGCATCACCCCCCTTCTCCATGGCTGGAGCAGACAACTCCACCGGGCTGAAATCAATAGATGGGTAGTGAATAGGACCTTCATCTACATCCTCTAGATGTATCGGTGGTGCAGAAGGAGATAATGAAATGGATGCCCCAATCACATTGTTATTGTGGATATGTACATGCTGTGTTGCACTATCAACTGTTCCAGAATCAGCAACTCCCCAACCATTGTAGTCTTCTTTAGCTGGTTCATCGATCCATCCACTGCTGCTTGCCTCCGATTGGTTGTGATTGGTTTGGTCTGTAGTGCTTCCCCAACCATTCATGTTTATGTGTGAATTCGAAGGAAGCTGTTGTCTATCCTCCAATGCAGACTGAATGGAGGCACTTAAGGCCATTGCTAACTCTACAGCTTCAGCAGCAGTTTCAGGTGCGGTTGATGGATTTGAATTTTGGCTACCTTGGGGAGGCATAACCTGAAATTATGATGAACGGTAATGTATCTTAGTTATAAAAACGTTCTGTTGAAGGAATTAGATTAATGAAGTAGGAGATAAAAATTACTCATTTCAAGATCAATCATATAGGCTATTGTTAATCGACCATGACGTACAATTCATATTTCACAATAGAACGATAATGCAAGCCTCAACAGAGTAATACAGGCTGCTAATACTTCACCTGAGGGATTCCTCGGCATGCATTGTATAATAATTGCAGTTGATATTTGTCACCTTCATTGGCTGAGGAGAACTTGTATCTTGTTCCTGGTGAAAACAAATATATGATCAAGGAAGTAATACAGCCAAAACAAAGCCCCTCTCTTGATATCTACAGTTATTAACTCGTGAAAACATGAGTTACTAACTATACAAAGAAGACAAAGTGACGGTAGATTGATTCTTAAACATTTAGAAGAGCTTACTGGTTGGTTGCTCAAATATCAATAGAGCAGGGTCTGATTGTTGAAATTTGGGTTCTTCAATCTTAGCCTTCCAGAGAGTAATAACTGCACGAGGCTGGGCATCCTACAATTGATACGTATCACAGATCATAAATATGAGCCCATAAATTGCAAAATATGAATGTGACACATGTAAACAAAAGGCAAGTAATTCCAGACTTTCCAGTGGTGGACAACATAACATTTGATGATATTTGACCAACTGTGTTCCACTTTACCTGCAGAGTAGAATATATTGCAAGCTGCAACTTTAGAGGCTTCGTAGGACTATAGGAGCCACAAGGTAAGACAACAACCCAGCTGCAAAAAACGAACTTTTGTCAGCGGCCACATATAAAAGAGCTATGTTATGATATTAAACAGAATGACAGACACAACAGTCGAGATGGCCCGTTGCAGAACAATTACAATGAAGTTTGCATCTAATGAGCATAAAGCAATAATGATGATATATATATATATATATATATATATATATATATAAGAATTTGGAGAAAGCATTAAAAATAATGCATGGAAAATGAATAACAAAGATATGGCGCATACATTTTTCTTGATAAGAATGCATCAAGGAAACCTGGACCGTAAAACTCCCGCAGCCAGCCAGAGAAATGACAAATATGATTCTAGAAAACAACAAAACCAACATTGAAATCAGACTGAGAATATTGAAATAATAAATCTACGAGCATTTTTTTAAGAATTACAATCCACAGAATGGTGGAGCATACCTCGATTATTCGGACCACATTGGTAAAGCCCTTTATTCTGGCAACATCGAGTGGAGTGTGGCAGTCATCATTTCTCACTAATGCACTTGCTGAAATAGTAATTTTAGAAGTGAAAAAATTACTCATTTTAAATTATGGAAGACATAATACAGTGACTTTACTTAGATCAGTCCGACGTCAAAACATTATAAGGTCATATGAAAATGAATTACCTCCATGAGACAGAAGTAATTTAACTGTACGATCCAATCCTCTTTTTGCCGCATGATGTAAAGGAGTACCTCCTTGACGCCCTAGAAATTTGAGGTCAAAATGGATCTGTTAAAAATGATTAATGCGCAGTACCAGAAGAACTACTCCTATTTTAAATTCATCAAACAAATATGTGATCAAAGTAAAATGGAATTATTTCAAATGCTTCAAAATGCAGAATGTACGACTATAAAAATCATATTCATGTTGCACAATATGTGGCTTTCAAGAACTCACCAGGATGGTAAGCATTGATGTTGGCACCCAATTCAATCAGTGCTTTAGCAACTTCATATCGCTCAGGACTCATGCATGCTGCAATGAGGGGAGTCTTTCCTTCTCTGTCAATCCACTGCATGAAAACACAACTCCAATGAAATTTCTTCCACACAAAAAAGACCCATATGGTAATAAAAAAACATAGCAGCCAAATTATCAATGAATCAACTAGCTACCAGAACAGACCAAGGTAAAAGCAAGACTTGCAGTATTTTCCTGACGAAATGGTTGATGGGGTTTTTAACAGTCTAGCTAAACTTACATTTTATATGAATTAAATTGCCTAATATTGTTTTAATTATCCTATTACATGCTAAATTGCTGGATTAAACTAAACCCCATATACAATTCAACTACTTTATCTGTTAACCTGATACTTTATTCTCCTTTTCCTGATATGTTAATAATCTTTTTTGCTATCTTGCAACTAAATATTACAAAAATGTGAGTCAGTGGGCAATTGGGTATATAAATTGTCAGAATCCAACGTGTGCTGTGGCTATATCTTACATCAAAGACTCAAAATTTGGTACTCTGAGATGTGATTTAAGCTACAACAGTTCATCAAAAAAAAATGCTCACGATGATATACAAAAGATTGAAAAAACCCACCTCGAGTGTTGCACCTTCACTGCACAGAGCTTTAATGGCTTCCACATTTCCTGAACTGACCATCTCATAAAGTAGCTCTCCTTTAGACTGCTGCTGTTGGCTCATTGTATCAAGGCTTTGGCCCATCTTTTCTCTCTCTCGAAACAATAAGCCACACACCAGTTAGGTCTTGA
Source organism: Erodium maritimum (assembly GCA_963921825.1). Classification (NCBI taxonomy): domain Eukaryota; kingdom Viridiplantae; phylum Streptophyta; class Magnoliopsida; order Geraniales; family Geraniaceae; genus Erodium; species Erodium maritimum. Next base: position 9,867,154 of record OY997595.1, read on the forward strand.
AAATCCAAGGGAAGGAGAAAATTTTCAAGGATTGATTGAAGAAAAACAAAACCCTTTCGGTAATATATATCTGTGAAATGGGAATTGAAGCAGGGTTCGATTCAGAGACTTAGCAGAGAAGGAAAAATGGTTGGTCTGGTCTCTATCGTCCCTTCTCTGAAGAAGGTTCCAATAAATTACCAGAATTATTTATTTTTTACGTTTTAAATTGATAACGGTGATGATTCTGATATGCTACTACGCGCACACATCAGGTTTAGGTGGACCTCTTCTGTATCTTGAGAATTTCACCTCTCTTTAGACTTCCGTTGACTTTTCCGATCACTCGTTAACCACCAAACCATATATGTATAAAGAAAGGTAACTCGATGTCATAACTAAAATAGAAGTTGGTTTTCATATCATAATGTTGATCGCAACGTTTGTCATTTTCCGTCTTCAAGTTTAACGGTCGTTTAGTGAGTAACAAGAAAAATTGATAGGTTAGAGTTATGATTTGAGAAGAAACGAAAGGTTTACATTATGACATCAAGTTTTCTCATGTCATTTCAAGAATGTTTTAGAGGCATCTGACAAGCATGTGACTGGTATTCCACGGACTCAGTCACACTTAACAGATTTGAGAATTAATTTGTCAAACTTGTTATTATGTAAGAAATTTGATGGATATGAATTATGATTTAAGAATTTACTAAAGTACAACGAGACTAAATAGACTTTTTCCTATAAATAAAAATGGAATTTAAAAGTAATCTTGAAATAACTTAACACTAAGAGGCTAAGAGCATGTATAATCTATCGCGGCAAGAGTTTTTACAAAACGAAAACAACAAGCGAGACGTAAGCAGAAGCATGACACAACGGTGTCACGCAAAATCGTGAACCAAGCTCTTGCAACGAGGGTTTGAAGTAGAGATGGCAATGGGGCGGGTTCAGGGTGGAGACCCTGCGCCCCGTCCCTGCCCCGCGTCCCCGCACTCCACCCCGCCTCGCGTCCCCGCACCCCGCATTGACCCTGCCCCGCGGGGAAACGGGGATTCCCTTTCCTCCGAAAAAAATACACATTTTGACATCACACAATTTTTAATCTATAATTTTAAACAACATGCATACAAAACAAACATCACACGACATCTGTATCTCATAATGTGCATATTCGAACTAAGTTTTCTATTTTTTAGATATAAAATATAAATAAACAAAAATTATCATTTTTCATATTCGAACTAAATTTTCTATCTTTTAAATATAAATTATAAATAAGTAAAAATTATACGTAAAAATATTATATTATATGTTATCCAAACGAGATATGAATTATTAATATATATTGTCATGTGGTATTTTCTTACCCTCCCGTGGCACAAAATTACAGAGTATTTGAATTCTTCAACTACACCGTGTTGGTAACCAAATAACTTTGAATATACATATAACATGGCTTTCTCTTTACACCTTAAAACTTTTTTTATACCGTTTGGATTTCATATTTTTCTTTCATATCGTCCTTTATGTTGTGTGGTTTACCAACAATTCGTGTAGTACCGTATTTTTCCTTGATAAGGTGGCACCAAGTCACCAACCCAAGGTGTTGCGATGCGCTCTATTTTGGAGATCTAGTTCGCAATGGTGCTTAGAGCATGTACAATGGAAAGATTCGTATTTGAGGCTCACATGCTGACTGGACAAAATAGTAGGACGCAGGACTCAAAATAGTTAAATCTGATTTTTCGTATTTTTAAAAAATATAGGACTGTGTGGCAGCACAGGAGTGGCCGGCAGCCAGACACGGGGCGTGGCTTGTCCCGCAATAGTGGGACGTGGGACGCATAAAAACCGTCCCACAACGGGACGGCCCGCGTCCCGCAAAAACGCGACCCGAGCCTCAGGGCTGGTCCGTTGTACATGCTCTTACTATTCCATTACACATTCTGAAAATATGGTAGACCATGCCATTTTGCCCCCTTAAAGGCCAACCACAATTTGATATCTTGCAAACAATAAACCATACCTTTGGGCCAGACTAATTTAACTATATACTCAGTCACAATGGTGGATGATCGCTGCACAATTACTACATTTTGTGAAAAAATAGGCCTTCTAGTAATGAGGGTAACAGAGATGCATGAGTTTGACAGGGCAACTTCTCTAGGGAGCTTGGGTATACTCAACACGACTGAACTGTTAATACATTTATATCGGGCGACTAATGCTTGTCTCTATTGTCCACCAGATCTGCGTTTCTTCCATAAGGAAGAAATATATAAGATGAGAGAACCGTTTTCTTGAAATCCAACATATGCCTAATATAAGAGGTATTTTCAGGAAACGGTAAAAATAGGCACAGTTTCCAGATAATGGATCAAATCGAGAAGAGATATATCTTCAGACATAGTTACTCAAGCCCTTCTATAATATATTGAATTAGCAATATACTGCTTGCTGTATAAACAAATTTTGACCGCACTGTTCCAATCCCACCCAGACTTGCTCAAATGTCGCGTAACTCACCGAAGTTTTAAATTTTCCTACAATAATTTTCCCGGGAGGAACATCATAAGACAAAGATGGAGATACAAACCAAGTTATTCATCCTCTGAGATTTTCATCATCTCATCTACATTGAGTTCCACTTGTAGCACCGGAGAATCATATTCTGTGCTGGAAGGGCTGATCATAAGAACAACAAAGACTGTCATCATCACAATACAATTAAAAAGACAATACTTTGCTGATAGGTTCTTGTAATTAAATAAGTGACCTGTTCAGCACAGGGCCGTGATTCACAGCATTTCTAAGGCAATATATGACTCTCCCAGTTATGCTCTTCATGGGGACTGGCCCAAATGTTCTACTGTCCTTGGCTTCCTAGCATCAAACAAAAACATTGAAACGGTGAAGATGTTTATCAAAATGACTGACCTGGCATTCAAGGACACAAGTAGAAAATACCTTTGGCTTTAAGCTTAGGTTATCAGCCAACACCCAGCATTCATCCTTTCCAAGGACAAAAGGTTCATCTTTTTCGTCCTTGGACGCCATTTCATACCCTTCAATAGCAGCCAATCTTCTCACCAGATACTCATCTGAGTCTTCAGGGTTCTTCAACAACAAAACATCTCCAATACAAACATTACTGCCAGTCAAATAAATAGGGTTAATTACCTTTTGTACCCTTTTGAATTGGTAACACATTTAATACCCCAAAGTTCTATAACGTTCAATAAGAGTCCTTACGTTTTGGTAACACACCTTTAGTACCCCTTATGAATGGGCCACAAATCATTTAATACCCCTTATGTATTGGTAACAGAACAATGACATGCCTTATGAATTGGTCACAGATCATCAAAATGGCGTAAACTTAAACAAAATTTTGTCTAGTGTGTTACCAATACATAAGGGGTACTAAATGTGTGTTACCAATACATAAGGGGTACTAAAGGTAATTAACCCAAATAAATAACACTCTGAGAACAAAAAATGGAGACCCTTTTGCTCCAACATTCTATTTCTCTTATTAAAATGTTATCAGAATTAACTTGTTGAAGCAATCAATCAGTAGGATTCAAGCCGAATTTTTAAATGGTTATCATGGGCCACTTTCAGTTTTCAGATAATGAAAATACCGCATCCTATCTACGGCTGCTAACTTGCGAACAAGAAGAGGCCCCTTTGCTCCAATGTTAGGGAACATCTCCTCTCCTTTATTCCAGTGTAAAAATGTCATCTTCTCATTATGTGCTTTTCTTAATATATCGATACATTCTTTGAGACTTTGGATTCCCGCATCACTCTGCATAGCATTGAAGATTATGTCAGCAAATCCCATACCAGTAACACCTACACCTTTAACCATAAACATGCACTTTTGATACAGAAAAGATATTGCTGATGATGAATCCATTTTCACAACATGTTTGAGCCAGAGAAACACATCTTATACACCCAATAGACTTCCGAAAATATAGTTACTAGAAATCATTTTTGTGCCAAAATGTTTTGAATAACAAGTGTGCAACCATCTCATCTTCATACACGAATGGACAATAGCGGAGAGATATCAACCCAGATCCTCTAGTTGACTAACATGATTGTCCTATCACGGCATTCTTAAATTCTAATCCAATGAAAGGACCCAAAAGTAACAAATAATGAAAGATTTCAAACCCTGGCAGCAATTAAAACACTGCAAACCAACCATTCACCTGATACCTTCTACAATGCTAAATCAAGGTCCTTGACTATTTTCATCAGCTTATCTTATAAAACACCATAAAGATCTCAACAAGACATCTCCCAAGTGAATAATGGCAGTAGGAGAATACACCTTTTCAGTATCTACTCCAAATATTTACAGAAAAGACCCCCTTTTGTTATACCTGCATTATTCAGACTAAAAATTTCTGAAATCCTCATGACTGCAATATAAACTATCTAATCCATGAAACCAAGCCAACATTTTCAACCATTATAAGTAAACCAGCAGCATCCTAAATATCACAATAAGAAACACTTTTGTATAACAATTACTCATCCAGCAACCCCACCCTATTACACCTATCTGAAACTCGATTTACCAGCAACAATGCAAACAATTGAGCAAAATAAAAATACCCAATGCGAATATTCAAACACAAAAGCTAAAAATAAGGAAACCCACAAGTAAATTGATGATTTTTCTCGTTTAAATCCATGAAAGAAAGACGAACAATCAACAGTAGCACTGATTTAGCCGAGGAGAAAAACATCAGCGACCAAAACAAAACAGAGCGACATACCTCGAGCTGCTTGGCGCAGTAAGACACAGAGTATGCGAGCTTCTGCAACTGGTACCGGAACCGAATCAGTTTGGAAGCCATTCTCCGCTTCAGTTTATGACCTCCTCCTCTACCTCTACGTATCACTGAGGGTTGTGAATTTTCCTTCTCTCTTAAGCTCTCAATGTTAACCCTCCGTTTAATTTAGGAAAAATAACTCAGGGCTTCACCAAACTATTCACCATTTGAATTTGAATATATTAAAGGATATTTCACAAAGTAAATTAACCTCGGTATTTTTTTTCTTAATTATGTTAATTTTTAACTTTTTTTAAGTATACTCGATAATTTATAGATTAACAATAATTAGTAACACGATTATTAACGAAAAACGGATAGGACGAGACATAGTCTCGGACAAAACCCAAGACACCAATAATCTTTTAACTACGATGCCCGACTATTTTAGGTGACCTCAAAGGGGGTGGATCCCTTTGGCAATAAAAGGCATGCTGGTATCTCGGCTTGCACGTTTCTTAGCTCGACTCGAAAAATCTTGTTTGGTCTTCTGAACACGCTAGTCCCTCGATGGAGACCATTGGGAGGAGGTGAGGATGATGTCAAAATCCAAGGAGGCCTCTAAGAAAAGGAGGAGACTTGAAATCGAGTTGTGCTTGATCCCAACCGGGGGGGATGTGTCTTCTCTGACTCACCCTGCCAGTTGTCTAGTTACGCACTAGACCTGGCGAGGCTACTTTGCAGACCTCGACTCCTTTTCCTCCGGGCTCATCATCACTATCGGGAAAGGGGTACATACAATCCCCTCTTCTTTTGAGTCGGGTGAAGCGCTGATAGAGTTTTGTTAGGGAGTCGGGTCCTGATCTTACCTTTTTTTCTTGCCCCCGTTCCAAGACCAAGGTCCCTTCCAGGGAGGCTTGCAAGTTCCTGAAGGTAAACAGGAAAGTCTTCTGGTTAGGCAGGAGATCCTGTGTTACTCCGACCTCTAGTGTCCAAGCCCTTGGTTCATCCAAGGGTGGTGGGTCGGACTGAGGGGGAACGAGCTTCCAGCTCCAATGGTACGCTACTGTAGTAGACAAGATCTTGAGTTATAGTGGGAGGGCGGGGGCGTAGTGTTCGGAGCCCCGATATACACTCGAGCGTAGTGGGCTACTAGGGGGCAGCTGTGGCCATATGGGATCCGAACAATCCCGACAAACACCCCTACGTAGAGTCGAGGTCTCTTCGGCCATTAGGGACAAGTTGAACCGAGGGACTATTGTTCCAGGGGGTAGTTAGTATAAGGTGACATATGCATCCACATATGAGCATAAACATGGAAGACGCTCGTATTGCAGGCGAGTCCTAATCGGTACCGCATGGCCCGAGAAATGCAAACAGGTGGTTCGACAAAGTAGGGTGGCTAGATCCTTCCAGAAACCGTACCCGGAGTACCTCCCCAAGACATGTCCGAGCTATCTGTTTGGACGTTTACGAAGCCTCCCAGGGCCTCGCCCACTTGAAATCTGGTAGCTATCGTGAACCTGTTCGGGGAGGAGATGAGGCGTGGGAGAAGGGGAGCGTCACCGGGTTGACCTGCGTTTGGATGTCCTCTAGGATGAGAGGTGCTCTCTTAAAGGACCATGGTTCATCTCGTCAGACCCGATCCTCATCCACTTGAGAAGTGAAGAAGAATCCAGATATCTCTCATCCAAGGTCTTTGATGACCAGGCCACGATGGTTTCAGACCTTCATCATAAAGCATCCCATGGTCGGTCGATCGTAGTGTCGGGATATGAACGGGCGACCCGTCAGCCCAAACATTGTATGGGCCTCACGTTGTTCCGTAAGGGGTCTCGTAGGACCAAGACAATTCAGGCCTTCTCCACATCTACGGGCAGGACATCAAATCACTCTTGAAGAGCGATGAGGTCTTCCATTGGAGGAAGAGGCTTCGGTTCAGCTACATCGGCAAGCAAGGTAGAATCTTGTTGGGAGGGAGTAAGACGGGTTGGGATCCGCTCAGATGTAACGATGGTCGTGGTCGGGGCCATGAAGGTGGGCAGGGAATTGGGTGGGGGTGGGGGTCAGGATGGCCTCCTTTATAGGATTACGTGTTTCGTAAATAAGACGGAAAATATAAATTTATTTATCGGTATTCTTATTTAAACCTAGATTCATATGTATCATGAAAACTAATCTAAACACATATTTAAAGAAATTACCTCGATGTAGAGCAACGTATGATACTTTGAGATTTCTAGTTCAAGATAAGGAACTTTGGAAAGACTAGGCGAGGTATCCAAGTGCTTTTCCTCTAACGGTATCCACACGAGTAAGACCTTTCCACGATAAAAGCTTGCTAGTAGACATTGAACTTTTCACTCTTACTCTCTATATGTGGTGGCCGAAAATTGAAGAACTAATGCTTGTGATTTTCGGCCGTCACTAGTGTTATATTTATAAGGTTTAGTTTACCTTAAACTAAGGCTTTTTTTTTTTGAAACGGGAACGAGATATTATATTAACTGTAACATATCAATCTTACAGGGTAGGACATAACGCCCTAGATTCCAGATTTGTGTCCCAACCGGCCGTAGCCCGTCAGACGCTCATGGATCCATGAAGAGAGTCTGCTTTGCGTCACAGATCCGAACACAAGAAATTCTTGAACCAACGTTTCAAAAAAATAAACAACCCAAAACCTAGCCCTATCTAACCAAAGTTTTATTCGACCTAAAGCAGATAACTGACCAAACAAATGAATTGAAACTAAACTTGACTCCAATCTAAAACATAAAAGGCGACCTGCTTCCTTTCTCCTCCTAGGACGGCCCTGCAACGTTAGTCCCGAAACATGATAGGTAGGTCCCGGATCCCAATTCCAATGATGCTTCAGAGCCTTCTCCAAGTGGGTAGATTGTGGAGGTCGGTTCGTGAATACCCCGGAGGGTTCAGCTTTACCTAAAAAATTAACCTTCTCCAAGCGGATACACTGTGGAGATCGGTATAGAAAAACCCCGAAGGGTGGAATATAAACCGAAGATGCAACATAGTCTTTTCGACTTTGTGTTACCTCGGTGGGTGATGGGATAAACCACCAGTCGTACACCCGATTGAAGCGTAGATCCGGCTACGATGGAGAAGCACGACGATGACGGTGGCGACAAAACGAGGGCGGTGAGAAAGTACGCAGTTGAAGCCGATCGTTGAGAGAGGGACTCAAGGAAAAACGGAAGCGGCAAAGGATCTCCATCGACAACCTCCATGGCCGAAGTCATGAAGGCCGTCGACGGCTAGGATTTTTTGAGGGTGGACTCGCAGATCTCTTTTGGAGAGGAGAGCACAAACTAAAGCTAATTAAAACTAGGAAACCTTGCAAAAGAGGAATTATAAAAGAGACTTGTTTCTTTTAGTCTAGTCCAACTAGAATTTCCTTTTGTCTAGACAAATCTAGAATTATCCTTTTAATTTCTTTATTCTAATTAGATATATAAAAGACCAAATATACACTTTTAATTGGGTTGGCCGAAATCCCTATTCACAACATGAATAGTAAATTTTGGCCAAACCCATATAACTTGTATATTTTAATGTTTTATTTGATTTAAATAAATATCATGCAAGACATTTAAATTAGGGATGATTCCATTTTAGTACCCTAAAACTTTCGGATTTCGTTTTTAGTACCTTAAATGTTTTTTGTGCCACTTCAGTACCCTAAATCTTTGTTTATTCCAGTTTAGTACCCAATGTCTGATTTTCCATCCATTTTTGGATGGAAAAACGTCATGTGCCTTGCACATGACCCTATCTTTTATAATAATACCAAAACTACCCTTCGGTAGTTTAAACAAATTGAATTTTTGAAAAATAAAAATGATTTTTTATAGATAAAAAATTTGACGTTGGGTACTAAACTGGAATAAACGAAGATTTAGGGTACTGAAGTGGCACAAAAAACATTTAGGGTACTAAAAACGAAATCCGAAAGTTTTAGGGTACTAAAATGGAATTATCCCTTTAAATAAATACAAATAACGACATTATTTCTTGAACAAGTAACTAAATAAATAGGTTTGTTATATCAAATATAACTTTCCCGGCTTATTTAAGTCGAACCTCTAAGGTCCAATTCGCCGTAGTCTTTACTCTATTATTTGTGACCCTTTAGAATTCATATAATGTTAGCAGTGAGATCAAAATTTTCATTTCTTCCACAAGTTATAAGTAACTCCTAGCAATACTCATAAATACATAAGTCATACGAAGTCTTTACTTTGTCTTTGTCAGATCATGTTACCATAGTTGTCATGCACCCCAAAATTTTCTTGTTTTTTTTTAAAAACAAAACTATATGAGATTATAATAGAAAAGGATGAAATCAACCGTAATAATGGAAACTGAGAGAAGATGCCCTCTCCATATCCCTTTTCAAAGGTTTTGAGTTGTCGTTTGTGGTCTTCTCTTCGGGCCTCGTCCCGTCTATCACCTCTACCACTATTATAGAATCCTTGTCCTCTCTACTACATTCACTGGTTCCGTGCGTATCGACCCCATCGATAGTACCTAAGATCGGTGCGTCCTTCTCCTCGGCCCCGAATCTCTCTCGGTCGGAACTTTCGTCATGCCCACCACCACCAGAGATAGCGGAACTTTTGTCATGCCCTCCACCACCAACGGCAACGGCCATGCCCCGTTTGCACATCTTCGCACCTCCTCAGTCTCCTCCAATGACCAATCGGCCATCACTTACGCCACCGTCTCTACCGCAAGCCTGAATCTCTACTTGCGGAGGTTCTGCTGAGGTCCCACACCTCCTACATCGCCCTCCGATCAGTCAAACTTATCGGAGGCATGCCCTAAAGTCCGACGATGAGTCCACGACGCACCCATTCATTAAGGCCCTCCATGTAGGGCCAATCCAAGAGGCAACCCACAACCACCCAACTAATAGGCTAGAAACTGGTGGAACTTTTGGCATGCCCTCCACCACCAACGGCAACGGCCATGCCCCGTTTGCACATCTTCGCACCTCCTCAGTCTCCTCCAATGACCAATCGGCCATCACTTATGCCACCGTCTCTACCGCAAGCCTGAATCTCTACTTGCGGAGGTTCTGCTGAGGTCCCACACCTCCTACATCGCCCTCCGATCAGTCAAACTTATCGGAGGCATGCCCTAAAGTCCGACGATGAGTCCACGACGCACCCATTCATTAAGGCCCTCCATGTAGGGCCAATCCAAGAGGAAACCCACAACCACCCAACTAATAGGCTAGAAACTGGTGGGTACCCCCCCCCCCCCCCCCCCCTTCCCCGGTAGGATGGACCGGAGACTACAACCATTCCCAAGGATTTTTTCTCCGTTGGGGCAGATGTGAGGCCCGTCAAGTAGCTTCGCTAGTCTTCATGAGGCCATTAGGGCACCATAAGGTGTTCTAGAGGAGTCACACCTTGAATCATACGGAACAGACACTACATGCTCCCCAACTTCCTTCTTTCCATGGTTTACACCTTGTACGACTGTCAAGACAACACATACATGTTCAAGTCGAGAAGAGGAAAGCATTTTGGATTTCTTGTGCCAAACACCGACAGAATAAGGAACCACCCGTACTTTATTCTCTGATAGTACCGATCAACGATTATAGGATTAATGTTTCGGTCGTCATCGGAACTATATCTCGTCCTTCTCCATATTTTCGGACATTTCTACTTCGATATGATCATTTTTGAATTATTAGGACTGTTTTATTATCAATCATATGTGTGTTCAAAAGAAAAAAACCGTAAGAATGGAAGGTAAATAGACATAAAAAAAATTATTACCTTAAAGTTTGGAGCTTAATACGATTTCCAACTATTGTAAAACTGAACCCATGTCATTACTATATAGAGATCTTAAGATCCGAACATTTCCAACATAAGAAATTATGATAGAATAGTTATTATTATGGTTATTATTAGTTTTAGGTTTTAAGTGTCCTCATTAATATAAATTGATATATGGATACATATGATATGATATGTCACCCACTGTTGGAATGCCTCATAAATTTGTTATTTTGCATCAGAAAATCATAGGAAAATGTGATGTGATAAGTATGAACTCATCCACCATATTTTAATTTCATAATCCCTCCACTACATTTATCAGGAATGGAGCTTATGAATTTGTGATGACTTGAGTTGTTCTCATTCTCACCACGAACATTCTCGTGACTTTCACGTGGCCTCTTCGAGGACGTCTTGTCCCTTGATTGGGCTCTCACGTGGCCGTTTCGTGAATGTCTTGTCCTTTAGTTGGGCTCTCACGCGCCCTCTTCGTGAATATTTACCTCGTAAATCACACTTAGAGCACCACAATCGGTGTGATCAAGAGAGTTAAATGGGATTCGGACAGCATACCTAACCTTAAACACTCCGAAACAAAACCTAAGAGGATAGGATGGAAAAAAAACACGCATGAACTTTGTTGGTTTCTCGCACGGCCATGGCTGGTTCTGTCTGGTGAAGTCAGACATGCGAAGACACATACCAAAGTGAGGTGTAAGCACAAGAGACCCTCCATAGCCATGCACAGTCCTTACGTGTCTCCTCGTCCCCTCCACTACCCTCATATATATACACCAACTCCTCCTACACTCAACTTCACCACCACACAACCATCAACAAAAACAACATGGCTTATAATAAGCCGATCTTGGTCTCTTTGTGCCTCGTGGTTCTGTTCAGCTCCGGCTGTCTGGGCCTCCAGCAGGGCGAGTGCCAGCTTGATCGGCTCAACACACTTGAGCCGACCGAGAGTATTCAGTCGGAGGCCGGGATCATCGAGCGATGGGACCACAACGACGACCAGCTCCAATGCACCGGAGTGACCGTCGCTCGGTACACCATCGAACCCAAGGGCCTCTTCTTGCCTTCCTTCACCCACGTTCCTCAACTCGTTTACATACTTGAAGGTCACATTAATATTCTTTTGTTAGTATATGCCTTTTCATTACAAATTTTCTCCTTTTAATAATAATATATTTATTTATTTTGATGAATTTATAGGTAAGGGTATTCAAGAGACAGTGTTCCCAGGATGTCCGGAGACATACCAGTCCGTACCAGAGCAATCCCAACGCCACCAACAAGAACAGAGTCCGAGGTTCCAAGACCAACACCAGAAGATCCGCCGGATCAAGGAAGGCGACGTCATCGCCATTCCGGCCGGAGTTGCTCACTGGACCTACAACGACGGGGAGGACCTTCTTGTTGCCGTTGTTCTCCTTGACCTCAACAACCAAGAAAACCAGCTAGATTTCAACACAAGGGTACCCTAAATATATATGCTCATTTGTATATATTAATGCTAGGGACTTAACTATATATTATTATTACTTGAAAAACACAGGGGTTCTTCCTGGCCGGAAACCCTCAAGAACAAAACCGCCGTCGCTTCAGGGAGCCGGAAGAGAGCCGGCGCAGCCCCCGTATCTCCAGAAAGCAGGGACAAGAGGAATGCAACAACATATTCTGCGGCTTCGACCAGGAGATTCTGGCCCAAGCCTTCAACGTGGACCCGAACCTTGTGGAGAAGATACAGAACAACAACGAAAACAGAGGACCCATCGTAAAGGTGGAGGGAGGGCTTCAGGTGATCAGGCCTCCCCAGGTCGAGAGAGAGAGCCGGAGGGAAGAAGAGCAGGGTCGGAGAAGATCTCGATGGGCAATACCCTTCCCCTAGAGGAGAGAGGGCGACAATGGGTTGGAAGAGACACTATGCTCCATGAAGATCAAGGAGAACATCCGCGACCCCGCTCTCGCCGACGTCTTCACGCCGGAAGGTGGCCGGATCACCTCCCTCAACAGCCTCAACCTCCCCATCCTCAACTGGCTCCAACTCAGTGCCGAGGAAGGCGTTCTTTACCAGGTAAGTTATATATCGCCATCTTCTTAATAGGTGATCGAGTTTTAACATGATATAAGAAATACGTGTATACTTTTAGATCATCTTTTTTCTTCTCTTGAAGTTTGTAACGAGTGATTTGATAATTATTGTTTGAGCAGAACTCTATAATGGCACCGCACTGGCACATGAACGCGCACAACATAATATACGCAAAGAAGGGACGGGCGAGGATCCAGGTGGTGGACAACAATGGGAACTCCGTATTCGACAAGGAAGTGAGGGAGGGACAAGTGCTGACCATTCCTCAGAACTTCGCGATGCTGAAGAGGACGGAGAGCGTAGGGTTCGAGTGGGTGGGGTTCCAGACCAATGACAGGGCCATGATCAACACTCTGGTCGGCAAGACCTCCGTCATGAAGGCCCTACCGTTGGATGTCATCTCCAACTCCTTCCAGATCTCCAAACAAGATGCTTGGAAACTGAAGAACAACCGCAAAGAGACCACTCTCTTCACCGCCGGCTCTTCTTCCCCTCGGAGGACTCTAGAGGACTAAACTTATTGTCTTGTCGTCGGCAAACTTACAAATAAGGCCTTTTTTACCGTGTAAGAGAGTCGAATAAGTCAGCTTGAGGGAAATATGTACCCTTTTTCAACTTAATAATAATAAAAATGTTTTCTCCAAAAAATTCTCTCTCACTGGTCGAGAGCAAACCCTAAATGACATGAGCTTCCGTATCTCTGCCATCATCACACGTCATTCTCATCCCCGTCTTGAGGAAGACGTCAACTATGCACCTCTAATGCTGTCATTACCGTCTGACCATGTCGCTTCCCTACCTACTAAGCATGTCCTATTGTCGCCTGAGCTTGTACCGTCGCCGCCTGGCCAAATATCCACGGTGAAGACAGGTGTTCCTTCTCCATGCCCATCGCAATTTCTGGTATGTCCTTTAAAGGGACGCCGGAAGAAGAAGTTTCAAACCACAATCACACACTCTTTATTTCCGCAACCTTCACCGCTGTAATCACCACCGCTGCTTCCTCTGTCATCCCTGGCGTTGGTGGCGTTTGAGTCGGGCATGGTAATCCCTGATCAGCCACGACTGAAGGTGAGGCGAGGCCGCCTGCCAAAAATCCTAAGGGCTTCGTCGATCACCACACCTTCCTCGGTCGTCACGCTGTTGTCCCTCACCATTTCCTTGTCTCCCCATCAGGTGCTTCATCTTCTCCTCCCCCTCGTCATGCCCCCAAAACCACCTACGAGTTTCACCAAACCTGTGAGAGAGAGAGAGAGAGGAAAAAACGCAAACCGAAATCCCCTCTAGCCGAAGCTCCTATGTCGGTGATGGTTCCTCTTCCATCGTTTGAGTTGCTTCAACAACCGGTCTCCTAGGATCATCGCCTGGTGATTTTCTCGTCTAGAGGGACTACTTTGGCTCCTCCACCGGTGAAAATCAAACATGGCCGGCCGATGAAGGCCACGACTCCTTCGTCTTCAACTCTGGGTGTTTGCTCGGGGGATACCGCCCCTCATCCATACGCGGGCAACCAGAGAGATTATTGGGGAAACCCTAGGGGAGTATGTGGATACCCCATGTGACGAATGGGGTCTGTGCTGGGGTGGTACGGTGAAGGTGCGCTTTTGGATGGCTATCCATCGACCCTTCCGGCGGGTGATGATAATGCGTTTTCGGGAATACTAGGACCGATACGTGTTACCCTCACATATACCAAGCTTCCCGCCTGTTGTTTCAACTATGGCAGGATTGGTCATATGGTCAGAGACTGTGAGTGGGAGGTACTGCGGATTCCTCGATATGATGACTCCATGTTGGAATTCAAGATGGAGAAGGAAGACATGTCGTATGCTATTGATTGGGGACATGACCCGATTCCACCACTGTCGTCGAGGTTCTCACCGCTGACATTGGATTCGATACCTAAGGTTGGATTGCCCCGAGAGAAGGATCCCTTCATGAACATGGACTCGATACCTAACCCGGGTCTGAGGGCCCAGTTTCGACTGTGTAAGGAGCCCTCCACTTGGGCCTCGGCCAATCGTCTACGATAGGCCACCCTAGGTGTTCAGAGATAGGTCTCCCTAGGTCTAGGCCATCTGGGATGCTACAAGTCCCTGGAGGCTAGAAGAGGAGCACGACGGGGGAGCCGTGAGAAGATCAAGCGAGGGATGAGAAACAACCCCGCTAAGAGGGATGAAAGGATTTCATGGCTCCAAGGATATACCTCGGAAGGGGTCCCTGATGACAGTTATTCCTCCTTGCCGTGTTACCGAGTTTAAGTTCGACGGTTCAGTCGATCCACCAATCGGTAAGACGAGTCCTTAAAAAACAAAGACCAAGCAACGTTTATTTCTCTATTGCTTGTCAACCCTATAAACATTAATCTCACATGGGGAAATCTTGTCACTGGGCTAGTACGGCCCATTAATGAGATGTGCCTGTGAAACAAAAATAAAGCCCATTTCTTTATCCCTGATGACCCCTTTTTTCCTTTGATAAACCTGATGGCCCTTTCGAATAGTATATTACAATCATTAATTTGTTTAATTATGTTTGTTTATTAACACCAGGTCTCTTAAATATGACATTCTTTAATTAAAATTGTCAATTCAAGTTTGTATGTGGAGCACCATCATATATATTGGAAGATCTTCTTGGCCACCTTTCACGATTTAACAAAACACGTGCTTAATTTTATAATGCATTTCTTAAAAGTTATTAGCTTATTTTAATTGATCACCATCATCATCATTTCATTTTTCTTAAGGATTTGAGTTTATCTAAGTGCTTAAACTTTTGATATTGTAATTTGGCGATATGAAGTATCAAATTACAATGACATTGATTATTAAAATTTTAATTCTTAAAAATAAAAGGTTTTTATGAACTTGATCAACGATTACAATGTAAGTTTTTCAAAATATACCTTGGAAGTCAATGATGAAGTTTTGTCGCTCGTGATATGATTTCTATTGACACACTTAACATTACAATTTAAATTATCATGTACAAAATAACGTGAACATGAATCAAATCTAAAATATATGCCTTTAAAGAAAACTGAAAAATACAATAAATATATCATCCCGTTTTTGTTGTGGTGAGTGACCATACCTTCTTTTTAGAGGAAAAGAATGATATTTTATTGGAGTTCATGATAAGTTTCTTCCACCAGCTTCAGATCAATAATTACAATCTCCACTGTTATGTATATATAAATTGGTAATAGTAAAACCATTACTAATGTGTGAGTCAAAATATTAAAATCATCCGTTAGAATTGTTATGGTAGATCAACACATCGTCTCTAATTATTGACGATATTAAAACGGCAAGGTCATCCGTTTCATTTCATGTAATGTCCTTTACTTGTCTCAATCCAATTTACTCGACGATCTATTTCAAAATGTCGCCCAAATCATCTGCAGATTTATGTACATTGTTAATGCTCAAATAGCTATTGATAAAAACAAAATAGCTACCATACACATATTTGCTTCCAATGCATGATAATAAAAAAACACATCTATAAAAATAATTATAAACATAAATTGCTTAGAACATATCCGAGAGGAATTTCCCCAGTGAATTTGGAATTGGGAGAGCCTGTGAGAGGCCTCTCAGAAGATGAAATTCTTAAACAATAAAAATAACTCTTTTTCTTCCATTTTTTTTATTAGCAATTTTTTTTATAAAAGACAATGATTTCAAAAGTGAAAGACATGGCCGAGGGTATTACCCCTCAAGTTACAACAACGAATAGGGCTTTGAAGCCAACCAACACAATACAAACAATGGTCTAACAGAAACCTACACCCAGATAAATTAAATGAAGCTCAACTAAACAAGGGTCAAACCCAAAACACAAAGTACTACAACAGGCCCATCAAGGGGCAAACACGGGTCAACCAACCCAAAACATAAGTAAACCCTAAACAACTAAGAAAGAGAAGAAGACCTCGAGCCCCGCGCCACCGAAGAAACACATCCCAACAGCTTGGAACACTTCTCAGAAATGAAGCACTGACGACCAACACGGCCGGAAAACAAACAAACAACGGTCAAAGCACCGAGACGAGAAGTGCAAGTCCAAACGCCAAGAAGCCAACCCCAACAGCGATAGAGCCAAACCCACTCAGCACCACAAAGTAATCAACACCCAAATCTCAAAATCCCCCACTGCCCGCAAGGATCCAACCCAGAACAAGGAAGGACCCCCGACGACGGGAAAAACCCACCGTCGACCCAAATCTCTGGAAGTTCCCTTGGATCTAAAGCATCCACCACACCCAAAGTGAAACCCCACCAAACCCAACCCCCACACTTCAACAGAGCCTAGGGCCGAACTACCCACGCCGGGAAACACCGGCTGTGAGCCCCGAACCACACCACCATGGTCGGGAAAGGAAGTTTGATGGGGGAACGGTTTGGGAAGTAACCCAGAAGATAGGGGACGAGAAGTCCAAGAATAAAACAACCAAAGAGAACCCAGATCCCGTCTCTCCGATCTCCGAGAAGGAGATCCCGACGGTGGCCAACACCAACCGGTCGGCCAGGAGGGGGAGAGACAACGACCAGAGCCTCAAAAGAGAGGCGGTGGCGTCAGGAAAGAGGGGGGCGCAAACAAAAGCGAAAAAGAGTACCTGGACACGGATCTGAACTCCCCTTCTCAGAACTCGGAGAAACTAAGACCCACCGGTGGCCAACACCAACCAGATGACCAAAACAGCGAGAAATCGACTCCAACAAGGGCGCCAAGGAGTGGATCTGAGAAACCAAGGTATGAGTGGAGGTAGAACACCGTGATGCCTGAGGGAGTAAGGAGGGAAGGGTCAGGGAAAAGTGAGAAAGGAAAAAAGAGAGCAAGAGAAGATGACCACCGGTGACAGCCCCGGGAGGCCGCCACCGGCGGTCAAGGGCGGAGGGGAAAGGTCGAAGCTCGGCTAGGGTTTGGAAAAGTCTAGAGAGAGATCAAAGCTTCTCTCTCTATACACAAGAAAAGTTGATGTCTTTTTCTTCCATTCGTTCCTCTAATCCCATCATTGTAATTGTTCGTATAAAAATATATCTTCTAATGACATTTTCTTCTAATAGAATGTTTGGTTGTCACCTTTACCCACACATCTATTAGAAGATATATGAAAGCTACAAATTATTTTCCTAGACCTCTCTCGAATCCTTCGACCCCTTCCTCAAATCCTAGTCGCTAAGTGTATGTCTCTTTCCTATTGACGACATTCGGTCATGGACATCGCTGTTGGTGTCTTCTTCTTCTTCTTCTTCTTCTTCTTCTTCTTCTTCTTCTTCTTCTTCTTCTTCTTCTTCTTCTTCTTCTTCTTCGGTTGCAGTTCAACCTCTTTTTTCCCGATGAGATTCTGTCTTCGCAAGTTTTTGGAAAGAAAGATTTAGACTGGTAGAGATAGCATTAAATTTTGAATAAAATCAAACTCTAAGATAAATATGGTATAGGATTTTGAGTTCCAAATATTCAAATTTCCTTATCTGTAATTGTATACATATAGCAGATAAATCAATATACAATGCACGGTTTAAATTCCAATATTGCGACTGGAGAAGCTGCGAATGGATCTGCGTGAAAAGAAGAATTCGAACGTGTATTCCAATATGTTATTTTGGTTTCGGTTCGCTGTTTTACTTATGATAATAATGTCTCGATTGAATTTGACCCACTTGGTTTTATTGTGAAGGATTTTCCGAAGGGATGTCAGGTTTTGAGATGCAATAGCACAGGCGGTTTGTATCCCGTCACATCGAGTCTTGTTTCATCTCGTTCGTCGTTTCCATTTTCAGCTTCTATGACTCTGTCTCCAGATTTATGGCATTATCGTTTGGGTCATCCGGGTGCTCCGGTGTTTAATTCTTTTCGTAGTAATAAACTTATTAGTTGTACGAACAATTTTAATTCTGTTTGTCAGTCATGTGTACTTTGTAAACATGTTAAGTTGCCATTTCACTTATCTACATCATTTACTTGTGCACCTTTTGATATTGTGCATGCTGACCTATGAACTTCTCCTGTGTTGAGCACGTCGGGTCATAAGTACTATTTGATATTGCTTGATGATTTCACTAATTTTGTTTGGACATTTCCAATAGGCAAGAAATTTGATGTTTTCAAAATATTTCAAATGTTCAGTGCTTATGTGTCTACGCAGTTTGGATTGCCCATAAAATGTTTTCAATGTGATAATGGAAAAGAATTCGATAATTCTCCATTTCGTGCATTCAGCGCCTCATTGGGAATGGTGTTTTGTTTCTCGTGTCCTCATACCTCTTCACAGAATGGACGTGCCGAACGCAAAATCCGGAGTATCAACAACATGGTTCGTACTTTACTTCTTCATGCGTCCATTCCCCCGTCTTACTGGTCATATGCTCTTTCTATGTCAACATATTTGTCAAATATCCTACCTTCTATATTGCTAAATTTCTCATCGCCTACATTTTCACTTTATCATCGTGTTCCGTCTTACTCTCACCTACGTGTGTTCGGTTGCTTGTGTTTTACTCTTTTCTCGTCTACTACAATTCACAAACTGCAGGCTAGGTCCACCCCATGTGTGTTCGTCGGATTTCCTCCAAATCATCGTGGGTATGTTTGTTTTGATTTAAAAACAAATAAATTTATTATTTCGAGGCATGTATTATTTGATGAAACGGTGTTTCCATTTGCATCTTCTTTTACCCCTACCTCACCTACCTATGAGTTCTTATCTGACCCTATATCCTCAGCCATGCGGGCTCAACTGTTTTTTAGTCCTAATTCACAGGTTCAGCCCACACATCCTACCGGCCCAGCCCAACCACCAGCCAGCCCGACCCAACCTATTAGCACCTCTGTTGACCCGCGGACGAGTCCACAAACCGGTTACCCAGTCTCTGACCCGCGTCCCAACCCGACGAACGTCGATGCTGCTCCTCGGCCTCGATATTCTACGCTCAGACCCATGGGCTTGGCCCATCCGTATTTTCCAGCCCTCCCATGCTTCAGCCCGAGCCCACACCCTCAGTTGATACAGCTCCTACCCAGCCATTACCTGGTGTCTCGGATCCAGCTCCACCTGTGCACCCTCATCAAATGGTCACACGGAGCAGATCTGGTATCTCCAAACCCAAGGTGATTTTCGACCTTCACACTACCACGTCGTTATCCCCCATACCACGTAATCCTAAAGATGCTCTGCTTGATCCTAATTGGAAACTTGTTATGCTGGACGAGTTTAATGCTTTTATTGATAATAAAACGTGGGTTCTGGTTCCACTTCCTGTGGGAGTGAATGTTATTCGTTCCATGTGGATTTTTCGTCATAAAACTCGTTCTGATGGTTCTTTTGAGCGGTATAACGCTCGTCTTGTTGGTGATGGCAGGTCTCAACAGGTTGGCATTGATCGTGATGAGACGTTCTCCCCCATGGTCAAGCCTCCGACCATCCGCACAGTTCTTAGCATTGCAGTATCCCGGTCCTGGTCAATTCATCGGTTAGACGTGAAGAACGCCTTCTTACATGGAAATCTTACGGAGACGGTCTACATGCATCAGTCTTTGGGTTTGCGCAGCTCCACACATCCTGATCATGTGTGCTTGTTGAACCGTTCTCTGTACGGTCTTAAACATGCACCGCGAGCTTAGTACCAACGATTTGCTGACTTTGTCTTTTCAATTGGTTTCTCTCACAGCATATCTGGTCATTCTTTGTTCATCTACCATCATGGCCGCGACACTGCTTATATTCTCCTGTATGTTGACGACATCATCCTAGCCTTCTCGAGTGATTCTCTCTGCCTCACGATTATGTCTCAGCTTAGTGCCGAATTTGCCATGAAGGATCTGGGCCCTTTGTCTTATTTCTTGGGCATCGCTGTTTACTCGTCACCCTGGTGGACTATTTCTCTCCCAACAGAGATATGCTATCGAGATTATTGCTCGTACCGGTATGACGTCTTGTTCTGCTTCAGCAACTCCAGTTGATACTAAAGGGAAACTCGGTGATACTGATAGTTCTCTTTTCGAGAATCCTTCCTTATATCGCAGTCTTGTAGGGCGCTTTAATACCTTACCTTCACGAGACCTGATATCTCTTATGCTGTGCAGCAGGTGTGTCTCCATATGCATGATCCGAGGGTCAGTTACATGAGCGCTCTGAAGCGGATTATTCGTTACCTCCAGGGTACGACGCATCTTGGTCTTCACCTATACTCCACCCCTATTTCCGGCCTCGTCTCGTATACGGATGCCGACTGGGCAGACTGTCCAGACACTCGTCGATCTACTTCTGACTTCTGTGTCTTCTTGGGCGATAACCTGATATCTTGGTCCTCCAAACGGCAGCCTACACTTTCTCGTTCCAACATTGAGGCTGAATACCGGGGAGTTGCGAATGTTGTGTCTGAGGCTTGTTGGATTCGGAATCTCTTGCTTGAGCTTCATTGTCCCCTCTCCCGTGCTAAGCTGGTATATTGTGACAACATCAGTGCTATATACCTTTCTGGTAATCCCGTCCAACACCAGCGTACCAAGCATATAGAACTTGACATTCACTTTGTTCGAGAGAAAGTGGCCAAGGGACATGTTCGAGTTATCCACGTCCCCTCCCGTTCGCAGATAACAGATGTTTTCACCAAAGGCTTACCAAGGATCCTGTTTCTTGATTTTCGGTCCAGCCTGAACGTCTGTGAACCTCCTGTTCAGACTGCAGGGGCGTGTTAGAGATAACATTAGAGTTTGAATAAAATCAAGAGGTTACTCCATGTCCTAACCCCCTACTACACTTAATTGTCAAATCCGCACCCAAGCTTTGGAAAATTGTCAAATAGTAACGAATTTCAAAACTGAATTATTAAAAACCAAAAAGTACTGTTTAAATTGACTGTTTTCGTGAACAGTGAATCACGTGCGTCTCACATGACTCATTTTATAATGGAGTTTGGGCGAGCTGAGGTCACAAAGAGATGAAATTCGAAGCTCGGACACAAAGAGATGAAGTTCGAAGAGCTGAGATGAAGAGATGAGGTCACGAAGAGATGAAGTTAGACGAAGTTAACGTCCGAAGGAAGAACATATTTGAGGGTAAACTCGACTTTTCACTTGGCCGAGTTAACGTCCGTTTAAAATTAGAAACAGTTGGCAACTTCAGTTAATTGACCGTTACTACATGACAATTACAATTGTATAGGGTTTGGATTTAACAAATTCTGAAAGTTGGGCGTTAAGACATGGAGTAACCCCAATCAAGACAAGAGGTTACTCTAAGATAAATATTGTATAGGATTTTGTATTCCAAATATTCAAATTCCCGTATACATATAGCAGATAAATCAATATACAATGCACGTTTTAAATTCCAATATTGCGACTGGAGAAGCTGCGAATGGATCTGCGTGAAAAGAAGAATTCGAACGTGTATTCCAATATAGACGATATGGTTTTGTAATCATTTCTAAAATTTATATCAACAAGACAAAATTGAAGTTAGGAGAAAGAAAAACTCGGTACTCTTACAGTTGTACTTTCCATTTTACGAACTCGAGAATTCATAGACAAATTTTGCCCAAGTGTTCATCATTACTTCATTTTCTGAAAAGGTAAACAAAAATGGACAACAAATTATTCATGCTCGTCACTTCCTAAACCCTACCTAAAAACACTAATTAAGAAAACAAAAACATAGTACAATGCAGTTCATATTTCCGGTAATTCCGTTAATTCTCCGACCGAAGCAGTGGCGAAAAGGTCGTACCAAAACTCCATCCCCTCAGGTTCACTACCGGCCAACGCAAAGGAACCCAATCGACACTCCGACAAATAACCATAACCCTTCTCATCACCACAACTCCCACCCGACGACAGTACCTCGGACCAAAACTTGTCGTCTATCTCCGGAACATGCTCAGGCGACCCCGCCCTGGTGACGTCGCTGCCCGAAGAAGACTCATTCTGGGACGACCACACCGGAGAGTTGCTCACATTGTGTTCTTGTACTGTGGACTCTGTTTTGATTTTGTTTTGTCTGGTCGTGAGCCTCTTCTTCAGATGTGTGTGCCACACATTCTTGATCTCATTGTCCGTTCTTCCCGGCAATCTCGCCGCTATTGCAGACCATCTGTAAGATTCCGACAACAATACAAACAAGAGATGTTGTAAGAATCACATAGGGATATGCTCTGTCCGATAACATAAGATATATAAATATACACATATTGTAATTGTACTGTATCATATGCGTTGATTGATGCTCTAATTGGAGATTAATGGAATAATTAATTACAACATGCTCTGCAAAAGTGTGTCCTTATTACAACTAACATGTTATTATTACAGGTATAGCATCTTTTCAGAACACCACAGTGCCTTGAACAGAGAGATCGTCGTCGTATGATTTGGTGCCACGGACAAGAAAGATAATAAACTCACTCCAAGTTTTTAAAATATCCCAAAACCAAACAGATCACATGACTAAACCAAACTCCGATACCATGTTAAACCAAGATCCAACCCAAAAGCTAGAGATGCTTTATCACATTCTTCGAATACGAGAAACTTTAATGATCTTCGATTTTGAGAACATATAAGCATAAAAGTACCTGTTTCCCAAGGATTCGTGTAACTGGATGATAGTATCTTCTTCCTCCGCGCTGAAGTTACCCCTTTTGATGTCCGGCCGCAAGTAATTAGTCCACCTGAGTCTGCAACTCTTCCCACACCTTAACAAACCTGTAAAAACGAAACCCAATTCAATATATATGGTACCTTAACTAGGATGCTAATTCTTTCGAGGTAAAGCTGCATACCTGCTAGTTTAGGAAGAGCCCTCCAGTTGCCATGGCCATAGAGCTGAATGTAATTGATGAGTACCTGGTCTTCTTCAGCGGTCCACGGACCTTTCTTCAACCCCATCTTCTCACAGCATGGAGCTCTTCCCATTTTTTCTTCCTTTCTGAATCAAAGATGCTCAAAGAATCGAGCTTTCAGTTTTTTTTTCTTTTTCACTTTGTAACTCAAATGCACTGCTGCTACAACAAGCAAGCTATCTATTTATGAGATCCAAAGCCTAGAAAGGTCTTTCACACAGATATAGATATATAGAGAGAGAGGTACAACTAACCATATATATGTATATGGGGAAGGGCTATGAAGGAGGGTACATAATAGTCCAAAAGGAGTAGGGTCAGCTCAAGACAAGTTGCTACAATTGAATAATCATAAAGAAGGAAGAAAGAAAAAAAGAGGCATATCCCAAACCCACACCTCAGTTTCCAGGAAATCTCATAGCCAAATTGTCACTTGTAAATTGAGAGTATGATGGCGTCGATATTTATGTACCGCTGATATGATTGGTCAACGGAAACGTGCAATATCAAATCAATAACATGGATTTCAACACTTGTCTTACGTATGTCCCATGGAACTCAGCCTCAGGAGGTACTCCAAGTACAAGTATATGCATCAACTTTTAATCCTCTCTCCCTCTAGCACAGCAGACAGGAGAGAGACAGAAGATCTTGCTCCACTACTTATATTTACGATTCTTACAATTTAATCCACAGGTTCTGGTGTGACATTTCCTTTTCCGTCATTTTTGTTCTATACGGAGCATTATATGTGCTTTCCACTCACCGACTCTCTCAAGCCTCAACTTCTTTTGCTGCTATATCTATAACTCAGATACGACTTAGGACTTACTTGTGTTCTTAATTGGCTTAATATTATCCTTCAATGGTTTCAACAATGGAGCTTAGCATCAATAATGCATCAATGGAGGGGAGAGGATGGTCAAAGAAAGAGGCCGGCTGGTGGATATATATAGAGAGAAAGCTACACTACAATCTGATATATGGATCTCTCTGGCCTACACAGTGGCAAAACAAATTACAATTCTTTTCGCTTTGCAGAAAGAAACTTTCTTTTGCAAGACATATTTAGTGGAGTAGTACAAATACAAGTCAAAACCAAGTGACTCTGGTAAAGTAACACGGACACGGGCATCTACTTTTCACCAATTGACGTGGCTTTAGTTTAGATTTGCAAGTTTGGTAAAAGGGGCAGAAGAAGACAGAACACAATTTTTCCATCCAAAATAATGCTTCTTCAAAGCACGCTCAGCTCAAGTTGTGCTATGCTAACTTAGCTTCAAAGGCTTACACATAAGTTCAAAGAAATTGAATCATAAGACATCAAGGTGCAAAAAATTCAGTCTCATAATCATCACAAGGAAATTTATCAAACTAATCAAATTTTCCCCGATCTCTCTAAAATTCCCCAGGATGATCTCATGCATCTAAAACCAAGTAGTAGTCTTATTCAAACAGAGTGCACGTATGCAAGAATGTGTGAGTCAAATTGTCAAAAGGATGCAGATTATAAATACTGCAAGTTAACTAAAAATAATGAAAAGAACTGAGTGGTAGGTAGAGTATTTTATCAGACACCTTAATCAATGATTAAAGGGGACACCAAATTCAGCGCAGATATAGTTTTTTATTTGTTTCACTTAACAACGTAATTAAAAGAAGAAAGCTAGTTGAACTTGCCATCCCAAATGACATAGGAAAATACTATGTCGACTATAGACACTAAGAATATGCTCTCTCCCTGTAGGTAATACAGCAAAGATTTTTGTAGAAGACGGAAGTTGCCATTCTTAGACATTTGGATTGTGGTTCAACGAATGAGGTCAGAAGCAACTCATGGCTCAAAATCCCAATATACAATTACGAGTTGAGGCCATCATTATTTACTTGACTTTTCTACCTACTTCAAGTTCACATCAAGGTTTGTAATATGTATCTTTGTCTACACTTTGGTTGAAGCAGTCCACCTTTGACAAGTTAATGTAATGTGAGCTAGCTGCTGCCCACTAGGACTATAATCACTACCTAGCCACTCCAACTTCATTTGTTAAATCTTTGGTCGTCTGTGTTAGAATGCATCTATAATTGAGCCTTCAACTATCAGTTTAAGCTTTTAGTTGGTTTGGTCTTCTAAGATGATATCAAAGCTTAATACCTACTGACAGGGTTTCTAACCCCACTATCTAAAAAAATGACATCTCTCTATTCGTTTAATTTGTCTCTAATGAGCCAGCCATTATCTCTTTTTTCAATAGGTTCTTCTCCTCCTCTAAATAATTCACATTTAAACCTATAAACGGGTTTGTCCGTAAAAGAGCGTGTTAGAATATAATTAGATTTGGGTCTTCAATTATCAGTTTTTGAGTTTTTAGTTGATTTGGTCTTTTAATAGTATGCTTGTTATAATCGAGCTCGAGTTGAATATGAGTCCAACCCTTCCACTCAAAAACATCATTCATTGACACCAAATCTATTTGAGGGACAGTGAAGTACTAATTCAAACCCAGACACTGAAAATAGGAACTGCGTCCATGGTCACACAACTCAGTGAATTGTGATGTGTTCTCGTCATTTAATCCAACAGAAGGAGCAAAGAAAAAAGGCTGTGATAGTTCTCACAGGCATTTCATCGAACAGGATATAGGCATAAAAGACAACTGGGGAAGAATCTCTTACTGAGGAATCAGAGGTTTCAGTCCAGTCTATGCTACAGCTGCTACCTTTAACTGCATCGTGATCTTCGCCTGAAAATGTTCGGAGAAAAATATGAAAGCAAAATCAGACCAAAAATAGTACCAAACAACATTAAAATTAGCAGAAAAAGAAAGGAAAAAACAACACGACAGGAGTCAGTGACAGAGATGGAATGGGATCATGAACAAATGAAAATTAGAGGGGATGTGGGCCTAGAAAAATTAGCCCAAAACAAAAGGCCCAATATTATTTTTTAACGGTCTAGAACTATAATATCAGAAATAGTAACTGGCTAGATACGCTGCGACCCGTGAATGCGAGCTGACGTCATGCATCGCATCCAGATTGAGGTCGTGGTCTCTATGATGAGTGGTCGTGATCGTCCATGCATTTTGATGCATGGGTGGGTCCCCTTAGCAACTGACACGTCGGTGCAGCTTAGTAGATTCCTGGGGTCCACCGCCGTATGAAAGTAAAAGCAGCCGCGAGCGACTCCGTGTCACTGTGGGACCCATTGCTTGTAAAGCATTGCAGCGTTGGTTCTACGCAGCGCCCTCCTTTCCTGACCCAACGTGAAATTACTATTTTCTCCATCTTCCTGTATTTACATTTTTGACCCTCTCTCTTCCGTATTTATTTAACATATACGAAAAGAAAATGTTGATCCCACCTAGTAGGGGTGGACATAGTACACCGAAATCATCGACATCGCCCGTCTCCGTCCGGAACCGTCACCGGAGAAGTCGGAATCGAGAAAAAAACCGTCGGCGCCGGTGAGGAAAAGGGTGAACCGGCGAGAAGAAAAACGGGGGCGGGTTTTCAGACCTGAGAACCGGCGGGTAACCGAACCGGTTGGCCCCAAGAGGGCTTCTCGCGTCTGAGCCTTAGGCCCGTCATCGTTGCTCGTCCCAGGAAGACGCGGCCCGTTCACCTCGCTTCGGCCCGGTTACGCGCGAAGCCCAGGTCGCCTACTCTGTCAATCGTAGTCGTCCGATGTAGGGTTTGATTTGCAGCCATTGATTTGTCTCTAAACACTCAGCCTCAACATTTCATCTCATTTCTCTCTCTCTCTCTCTCTCTCTCTCTCTCTCTCTCTCTCTCTCTCTCTCTCTCTCTCTCTACGACGTCTTGTCTTCTCGCATTCAATGCCCTCACCTAACCCAGACCCGACCTCACCTCTCTCTCTCTTCTTCTTCCCTCTCTCTCAGTCTCTCCCCTCTATCGTGTCTTCGATCCAATCCTTCCTTTCTCTCTCGTCTCTACTCACCTCACCAAACCCTCTCAGATTCACTGTCAAAGGCATGGTCCTTTCAATCCCTCTCCTCCAACTCTCCGACTCCCTTGCTTCTCTGACACGACTTCATTTAATGCAGAGAAGGAAGAATAGGAGGCGAGGGGGCTATAAAAAGTCGATCGGCTAAGCATTTATGATAAGCACCCAAGTCCGATTTAGGGTTTCTGAAATCTGAGTGTCTGACTATCAATTGAGAGTGAGTGAGGCTCTGAGAGAGGAAGGATGGAGAAGGAACACGAGAAGGAGAAGCGGATTGCAAAGGGGAAGGTAATTTCTCAACTTTTCCGATTTAGGGTTCATTAGAATTAGGGGTTTTGTGTTTATTTAGGGTTTCAGTCTGATTTAGGGTTTGTTTGTTGATGTACATTGATTAATTCTTGATTTTAGGTTTTTCAAATCTGATTTAGGGGTTTTGTTGTATTATTTAGGGTTTCATTATAATTTAGGGTTCCTAATCTGATTTAGGGGTTTTGTGTATTGATTTGAGGGTTTCATTATAATTTAGGGTTCCAATTTTTTTTTTTTTTGCTTTATGGTTTAAATGTTTGATATATATGAATCTAATTTAGGGTTTTGTTAGAATTGAGGGGTTTTGTTTTGGGTTAGGGTTTGAGTCTGATTTAGGGGTTGAATAGTGATTAATCACTATTCAACCCCTAAATCAGACTCAAACCCTAACCCAAAACAAAACCCTAATTCTGATTATGAAACCCTAACTCATTAGTGTTTCTTTTTAAGGGTATCAAACCATGATTTAGGGTTTTTTGTGTTAAGGCTTTTTTTTTTGCTTTAGTATTTATTTATTTATTTATGATTTATTAGGGTTGCTTTTGTATTTAGGGTTTTTGTTTTCTTTGTTAAAGAAGTTCTTTTTTCTTTCTTTATGGTTTTAATGTTTGATGTATATGAATCTGATTTAGGGTTTTATTATAATTGAGGGGTTTTGTTTTGGGTTAGGGTTTGAGTCTGATTTAGGGGTTGAATAGTGATTCTAATCACTATTCAACCCCTAAATCAGACTCAAACCCTAATCTAAAACAAAACCCTAATTCTGATAATGAAACCCTAACTTATTAGTGTTTCTTTTTAAGGGTATCAAACCCTGATTTAGGGTTTTTTTTGTTAGGACTTTTTTTGCTTTAGTGTTTTTTTTTCTTTATGATTTATTAGGGTTGCTTTTGTTTTAAAACAGATTATCTGTTTTAAAATTTAGATCTGTTTTAAAAATCAGATCTGTTTTAAAATTTTGATATGTTTGAAATATCTGATTTGTTTTAAAAAAAATGAATTGTTTTAAAAATCTGACATGTTATTGATTGTATATATTTGGTTTAGAATTCTCATCTGCTTTACAATTCTGAAATGTTTGATTGGTTACTAATAATTATTGAACTTTGTATGCAGGGGATATTCCAAGGTGGTTCAATCACCCAACATGGTCAAGGTTCTCGAGCAGGAGGCATAATGATAGGAGAGAAAGGACGAGCACAATCAGCTGCCTCCTCAGGCTCAGGGAGTGAGGGAGCAGTAGTTGTGCGAAGTAAGAAGGCTGTGTAAGGTGGTAAGGATGCAGCAACAACTGCATCCTCAGGTAAAAAAAACTCCCCTCAAAGCGCACTTCTACTATATGGAAACTTTATTTGGTTGTAGATGGAGATGATTCTAGGGCTTTTTGTAAGTATTGTCCTAAAAACTACCCTACTGGTTCTAGTAAATATGGCACTAGTACTTTAAAATTGCATATAGAGAAGTGCGATAAGAACCCTGAAAAGATAATAACTGATCTCAAGAAATCTAAATTAGGTTTTCACAAGGTGGGAAAGGGTAAGGGAAAAGAGGGGGAATTAGTTGCTTGGCACTTCAATCAACAAGTGTGTCGAAGTGCCTTGACCAAAATGATAGTCCTTGATGAATTGGACTTTAGGTTTGTTGATGGGGAGGGGTTTCATCATTTTGTAAGTGCTTGTTGTCCAATGTTTGTCATCCCCTCTAGATTTACTATCATGAGGGATATATACAAGTTATATGAGGCTGGAAAACTCAAGTTGTTTGAGTATTTCCGCAACTCAAAATTTAGAGTCTCTTTCACAACGGACACTTGGACAAGTGTCCAACAAGTGGATTATATGTGCATAACAACACATTTCATTGATGATGCATGGGTTTTACACAAAAAAATTATAAATTTCTGCCCAATTACTTCTCATCGAGGGGAAGATATTGGGAGAGTTGTTGAAACCTATTTGAGTGCATGGGGGTTAGATAACATAATGGTCATAACAGTAGACATTGCATCCCCTAACAAAGACGCCATAGAAAATTTGAGGGTACAACTTCATCAAAAAATGTTGTGCTCTAATTTATTTGATGGTAAATTTATGCATATGAGGTGTGTTGCACATATTTTGAACCCGATCGTTAATGATGCTCTTAAGGAAGTTGATAGGCATGTAGATAGAATAAGGGCTGCTGTGAGGTTCATTAGACATTCTCCAATGAGATTATCTAGGTTTAAAACTGCTTGTGTGCTAACTCTTACAAGTTGTAGTGAGGGCTTAACTCATTCAGGGTATTAGGTTGGGTTCTACAGGTCCAATCATCTCTCATTTACAATTTGCAGATGATACTCTCATCTTTATCAAAGAAGAAATTAATCTAGTTAGATCCCCCATGAGATGCCTGCTTAGAGAACAATGGCGTTTCCTTCTATGTTGTCCTTCTCCAATTTCTGTTCAATATTGGTAACACTATATGGTGATTATTGCCAGATAGTTGGGATTGACAGGCCCCAGGAGAAGGCCCCGAAAGGTTCAAGGAGCAATTCATTTGGAAAGTAGGGTAAAAGGGGTTTCGTTCCGTGTGGGCGTAAACGTTCTCCGGCCTATAAACCGACCATGGCTAAAAGGTCTGGTGGGTCTAGTCAGTAGAAGAGTTCTATTATGTTGAAGGCCCCTGCGAAGGAAACAACTTCAAAAACAGAGCCTTCTGCACCATTAACAAACCCAGACGACCCTTCATTGCTCCGACCACCACGGTGGCGGGCACGGAAGTTCGATATCATAGAGGATGAACTGTTCGTTTTCAATCTTCCATACGGAACCACGAAGGAGTGGCTTCGAAACACGTTTTGTCCATTTGGAGAAGTGGTGTCTGTGTCCGCTCCTAGCCGGCCAAACCGTAAATATCAGTTGTTCGGTTTTGTGCGTTTTCTATCCAAGGATGCGGCATCTCAGGCTATCGATAGTTTGAATGGGCTAAAGGTGAATGGTCATCATCTATTTGTAGCCCTTGCAAGGCGTCGGAAACTCACCCCAGGCATCGGAAGCTTAAAACAGAGCGTGACAGCTGTTAATTCTGGGTTGTTTCTAGGCTGTGTTTCTGCGACTGAGCCGTCCTCTGGTGAAAAAGTTGTAACTGTGGGTGCCAATCCCACTATTAACTTGTCGGAATCGGCATCTCCGTCAGAGACCATGAAACAGAGCACTGGTATCGTGGATCGGTTCCTCGTCGTGGGTACATCTAGTGGGTCTAGGAGTGCAGGAACATCAAGCCAAGGTAACTCCTTGATCGGAGCTTCTCCGGAGATGGATAATCGGAGCGATTCCAATCTTCTGATTTCGGGTGATCGTGATCCCGCTTTCCAGGGAATTTCGAATTATGAAGATCCTTTTGTTACAGTTATGACAGATGTGATTCATGATCCTGAGAAGATCGTTCCAGATTCTGGTGAGAAGATCGCTCCAGATTCTGGTCCTTGCGCCTGTAACAATCGCGATACGCGCGAGGAAGATGATACAGAGTCGGCGCGGGCTTTGAATCTTTTTGCGAATGGGCCTAGTCTTGTGGTTGTTGGGCCAGAGATTGTGTCTACTTTGAGCCCAAGCTCCATCTCTTCAGCAGATCCAATTTCTCTTTTGGTAGGATCGGTGCCCTCGGGTCCAACTAGAGATGCACTAGTTAACTCCTTCGGTCCTGGATCGGGAGCAGTGGTGGCTGATTCAGCGGGTAAGTCATCGTGTCAAGCTTCCGATTGTATCAGGGGTCAGCAGAGTAGTCCGCGGAAAGAGGTTTCTACGGAAGCTACCGTGTCTCATCGGGTGGAGAATGGATATCTGATCGGGGTTAATCAAAGTAGTCCATGGAAGGAGGTTCTCCTTAAACCTGCGAATCCTAAACCTTTGAACAAGGGCCGATATTCGAATCCGCCTTCTAGAACTTCGAACCGTCAAAGTCAGCCTCCCAAGTTATTAGGGGATTACTATACCCTTCATGTCAAACCAGCCCATTCTAGGAGTCGAGAGAGAGTTGTAAATCATGTGGACTTTCGGAAGCGGATTTTACAACAAACTCAATCAGCTCAGCTAGCTCACGCAACTAAAGCTTTTGATGATCCGACATTGACTTCGGAAGATGAAGAGTGGGTCACTGATGGGTGATATTGTGTTACCTTTTGTTTTTGTTTCGGGTTTTGTTCCCGCAGCTCCTTCTGAGAGCTCCTTTGTAATGGTTGTCTTTGGTTAGATCCTTCTTGGATCTAATTTTTTTTCTCTAATAAAATTTTCGAGCTTATCCAAAAAAAAACTGCTTGTGTGCTGGCTGGTTATAAAACCAGGCAGCTGCTGTCTGTTGATGTGTCCACAAGGTGGAACTCAACCTACCTTATGCTTCATTCAGCATGTAGGTTAGAGAATGCATTCTATCAATATAAGTTGTTAGATCCTTGTTTGAATGTTGAATTGGATTTTAAGGTTTGGAAAATAATTGGGTCCAATTTAGGGAGGTTGATTCAATCTGATTGGGTTTAATTTAAATTGTCGCGCCCCAAATCCGATTTTGGCCGGACTCGAGACGTGACCTAAAACAAACGAGGTAAAAGTAATAAAACTTTCATAAATTCCTTTACAACTGAAAACTAGTCCAAAGTATTTCTCAATAATCCAAAAAAAGATGTCAAAACTTGATAAGTAACATAAGGTAAATAAAGTTCAACAATGTGGACCAACACATCTCTAATACAATCCTCAAGACATCCGGAAGCTCCCGAGCCTCGAATTTCCCCAAATCTCAAGCATACCTGTACACACAATAAATAAACAAATAGGGGTGAGCTTACGCTCAGTAGGGAAAATCGTAAGTGACCTTAGTCTCCAAGTTTAATTTTAAAACTGTTTTAATTCGAAGTCACAAAAGTATTTAAAACCCTTAAACCAAAGGATGTAATAAAATAAGAAGTAACAATATCAATAGTGCATTCTCAAGGATAACGATACTTCCCAGAGAATAGATGGAGAACATTATAATAAAATAGAAACCCATCACACTGGGAATAAGTAAATACTATTAATCAAAGAAATGTTATGGAATCCGTTGTGATGAAATAACATCGCTTCTTCAAAGATGACAATGACTTAAAAGAAGTTCATAATAAATACTTTAACGGATCAATAATATTAAAAATGGGAATAATCAATATCTTGCCAACCACTCGCTTTCTCAAGCCTCCGATCCATGGATAGATTCTGGGATCACATCGGTTCCCACATTCCGATCCACCAGAGTATCCATATAATATCAGATTTTCCCTCGGTCCAGAGGAAGCACATGCGTCGGGGCACCGGAAACAATCCCAAATGGGCGCTTATCATCGGGATTCCCATAAATGCCTCCAAAGGACCTTATGTCATAGGGAACCAAGGTAGTGCTCCACTGGGACGCACATCCTTGGGTGAAACCTTAGTAACCATCTCTCAAGAAGTAACCCAAATAATATCCCGCAGGATCTGCTCATAATCAATATATACATCCCGCAGGATCTGCCAATAGTCAATAATATTCCGCAGGATCTGCCAATAATCAATAAATATCCCGCAGGATCTGCTCATAATCAATCTATATATATCCCGCAGGATCTGCCAATAATCAATAAATATCCCGCAGGATCTGCCAATAATCAACTCTCGTAATATCCAATAACCCATGCCCTCAGGCTCCAATACTCAGTCCATATCTCACTATATCTGTCCAACTCCAACCACCACAACGACACCGGATTACCCCCCCCCCCCCCCCCCCCCCCCGGTGTAGTACCAAACCAAGCAAACAAATAGACAAACCAATAAACGAGCATACATTCAAGAATAAGAATAAAGGAACAAGCATTTCATTCATCCATCAAGCAACACACGTCGGAACACATTTTCATCACAACCCAGACAACCAACACCATTTCATACTTACCGTACACTTACCTGTCACCAACCATCGGTACATCGATCACCTGATTGTACCCCTTTGGCGCAACCAGTCATACTCGATCATCCGTTCAACCAACAATTATATCAACATAAACACTCAATCAACCAAGTATGCATTCAACCAATCAATCATCATGTGAACGAACAAAATAGCATTCAATCATACGAGATAATCTAATTTCATTAGACTCTTAAGTTAACCGAGCAATTAGCAACCAAGCATGTGAACCTAGCACACAACTAATCCGAGAGCTCTTCACAGCCTCTCTACCAGTAAATCAATTTCCCAAGTATTGAAAGCACACTTCACTAATTGTCATTGTCCTAAGCATGCATACTAGACTCATCCATTTATTAGTAATTGAAATACGATTATTCTAGTTATTCGCATCCTATAGGCAATTCTAAGACCTTTCCGATTTTATTATCCTAATCATGCATTCTAAGCGTTAATTACGTAATTAAGACTTTCCCTACCTTGCGGTCTTCCTCTAATAAACTCTGATGAAAAGCTCGAGTGATCACAACTCCGTTCTTCACACGGGTTCCGGCGTGATCTTCGTTCTTCTAGCTCGGGTCCAAGCCCTTGATCTCGGGCGAAGTCCCGTCTAGATTTGACAAAGAAAAGTCCAATCAAAACCGGTAAAAGTCCGAAGGTCCACTGATTTAACCAAAAGTCCTTTAAATTCTCACCTTTAATTAATAAAACCAGTTGATTAAATCTGATTTTAAATAATAAATTTATTTAAAATCTGGGTTGACCCGGATCCAACTTGGCCCGACCCGGATCCAACTTGGCCCGACCCAGATCCGGACCCGAGCCCGGTCCAGACCCGGTTCAGGCCCGAACCCAAGTCCAGTGCTCTGGAAGCGTGAAGGAAAAGAGGCTGCTCGTCTGAAGCTAGGGTTAACGCGTGAGGAGCTTTGGGCCTGCTCTGATTGATTGGGCCGGTTCTGACTTGGCCCAAATGGTTGAGTCAGGCTGGTCTAATCCGTCTTCCTATAATATTTTTTTTTCTTTTCTCCCCCTTTTTGACCTCGATCCAACAAATAAACCCGTTCTCACTCCCTCGAGGTTCCCACCATTCGACGTTAATATTTAATACTTCAAATATTAATTTTTCCGGTCTTTACATAAATCCCTAATGAAGTTTTTGGAAACTTTTTTTTGTGCAACCGTTAGAATATCAGGTTCCTCATGTGCTACATCAAACGTGATATTGGATGAAATATCAGACATTAATTTTCTTATAAAAGAAGGTTTAGAAAGTGATAATTTAAGCATGAGAAACATGTCTTCTAGGATGAATGAAAAATTCAACAAGTATTTTAGGGATTTGGGAATGTTGAACATGTTCACATTCCTAGCACCAATTTTTGATCCCCGAAAGAAGTTGAGTTATGTCAATTATCTTTTAGAGGATATGTATCCCACTGAAATTTATGATACTCTTTCCCAATGTGTCAAAGTATCTCTCAATGATATGTTTGCACATTATAAAAATGAGTTCGGTGTTGATGAGTCCCAAACACAACCGGACAGTTCCGATAGTGTTGTTGACCAAGTATCAAAACACCGAAATTTTGAAAAATTTAAAAGACTTTGTTCTTCACGTGTTGATGCTCCTCAAAATGGATTGGAAACATATTTAACTGAGCAACGAGCAAGTGACAGTTCTGAATTTAAAGTGCTTTCATGGTGGGCAGATAATGCTCATCGATACCCTATTTTTGCTAGGATGGCTAGAGATATTCTAGCCATTCCCATGACATCCGTTTCTAGTGAAAGTGCCTTTAGTGCTGGCAGCAGAGTACTCGATGCTTTTAGGAGTTCATTGAGTACACGAGTTGTGCAAGCTTTGATTTGCACACAAGATTGGTTGAAAGGTGTTAATATAATTCAGACTTTAGAAAGTATGGAGAAGGATGAAGACTTGATTCAAGATGAGGAGGATGGTAATAACTCATCTATTTCGTAATCTGTTTTGATATGTTTTTTATATGCGTTGCTTATAAATAATTATTTTTACATCTAATTTCCAGAAATTGATAACTTCGCCACCACAATTGGCGCTCAAATTCTTATGTGATTGAACTACCAAAAGTTGGTTAGTTACTAACATAGAAATATCGTACTTGCTGTTTTTTGCCTTCATTTCATTTTTTTTATTTGCTATTGCTAATATTTTCCTTATTTGATTTCATGATAGCACCTGTTCTTGTAAGGAAAGCGAATGAAAGCTTCCTTTTTTAGAGCAAATGAAAGCTCTTGTTGGAAGCAAATGAAAGCTTCCAACGTTCTGAAGGCAATGAAATCACTGAAGACTGAAGCTGTTTTTGTCTTTTGTTTGCCACAAATGATATGTAAATTTGTAATTTTGGTTGTATGTAAGAACAAATATGTTTGGTTGTCTGATGTATGGTTTTGTTTGGTTGATTTGATGAATATCTAAGTTTATATTGGAAATCAAGAAGTTTGAATTGTTTTTTTATCAGTTGGGCTTTATTTAGGGCCAAAGTAGTAATGGGCTTTTATTGTAGGTAATGGGCCGGTTGAACCGGTGATAACACCGAACCACCCGAGGCTTATTTCGGCCGGTTCTAATACACTTATTCCGGTTTCGGGGTCGGCGCCGATGGCGGTTCTGTCACCACAACGGGATGGCCCTCGTCCCGTGGCCCGCAAAAATACGAGCCGGACCGATGGGCCGGTCCGTTGTTCATGCTCCGAGAGCTCATAAACTTATTAGCCATACTTCTTTGATGACATCACCTCAATTTAATTTATATATAAAAAATTTATAAATAATCCAATTTTTTTAGAGTGACCTTTTGTTCTATTTGTAATTGTGATAAAAGATTTTTTTGAAAAAATATTTTTAAATAGTTGTTTTCATTGTTGGAATTGGAAATATCCAAATTTGAGATTTTTTTTATACATGAGATTTTATATTTTAGTATAGGAAAAATCAATTTCATATTAGCATGGTATAGATATGGAGCTTCGTCTTACACCTGATGATCAGAACTGAAATTTATTAGAAGCCATTTAATGCCTTAAAAATTACTAAAAATCAAAGAAAAAAATGTTAATGAGCATTTATTTTGATATTCATGTAGTTCATGCTTACATATGTAGCTTCAAATTTTGAATTTCGAAATTAATGATCAATATTTAATTAGGAAAATTAGGATATTGAGTGAAGTGATTGAAGGGTGAGTTGTCTTTAGTTGTAGCTTATAATTTAAGGATAATTCCAATAGATTTAATTAATTTCTAATTCTATGATAAACTGACGATGTCGAATTACAAAATTGCCCCGGATACCAGTCGTAGAAACGGAAAAACCAGAAACCTATGAGTATACTTTTTGGGTATAAAAGGAAGAGATTGATAGGTCATCTTTAGTCTTACTTATCTTCTTCTTCTCCATTTCAATAAATTAATACAAATTTCTGAAACCTTCCAAAAGAGAGAGAGAGTGAGAGGGCATTTTTGGTGTTTGTCTTCGTTCGTCCGGTGGGTGCTTCGTATTTTTCTTTATTCTCTTGTGCTGTTTCTGAATCTCAATTGTTTCTCGTCTCTGGCTGCGTTGATTGACTTTACAGAGAAACCGTCTTCGTCTTCCTGACTTGCGAATCGCCATGGCGTTCAGAGGAATCACCCTCACTCGCGTGAGTGCATCTCAATCACAGCTTAGTTTGGCCCTGTTTTGCCTTTTCATTGTTGTTGGTGTCTATGAAGACTTTGGGGTTTTTAAAGGTTGTTTCAGTCATTTGGGCAACGGATCGAGCTGGTTTTTTGTTCATCGGGGGATTTTGCTTGAAGGGTTTGTGTTATCTGTGTGTTTGGTTTGTATGAGTTCAGATTTTGCAGTCAAATAAGCTCAATTTTGTGCATCTTTGCTAGATATCTCTTGATTGATCTATATGTTTGTGAAGATTTTGTGGATTTTAAGGTTATTTCAGCTACTTGGGTTATGAATCGAGCTGATAACTTCTCCATCTGGGGATTTTGCCCAAAGGGTTTGTTTTGTCTGTGCGGTTTTTATCAGTAGAGTTCAGATTTTGTTGTTGTTGAAGAAACTCAATTTTATGAATCTTTCATGGATATGTTGATAGAGATGAAGATCTGCATCTAATGGTCATAGAGAAGTGATTTATATTCGTTTAATATTCAGGAAGGTTAGAGGAATGATTGGAAATTTAAGTATTTTGATTGATTAAAATTGCCGCTATACGTTTTGGGTTGAATCAACTGAATGAGAACCACTTCTAATTTACATAGTTACTGTATTTTTGTAGTTGATTTAGTGAGTAAGAGGATCACAGATAATGGGAAAAGGTCCTATTTTCGTAGCAACCAAACAGTGCATTATTGTTTGCTCATACGGGGAAGATTCCATGTTCATTCAAAGCGTGTGAAGGGATGTTCAATGTCATCATTTGATGGTGTAAACTTTAGTCTGAATCACAGTTTGAACTTGTGTGTTAGTTCCGCGATTTTCTTAGCAACCAAACAGTGAAATATTGTTTGATTACCATATTCATTTTAAATTTTCTACCAGATGTTCAAATTCATCATTTGATGGTACTGTCTTTCTCTACATCTGAATTTCAATTAAACTTCGTATTATTTCCGTAACTTGATGTTTAATTAGAACTCTCAAAGGCATTGATGAAATAGCAATCATATGCTTCCTTTTTGTTTCTTCATTTGAATGGTTTTTGGGACTTTTAAGTTCTCACATGGTGACAGGCTTTGCTTCATCATTCTTATCGTTATCTTGATCCAATTCCATTGGTTTTCAGTCAAATTCTTTATCGGGTTTGGGGATTGCTGATCATAGCAAAGACACTTTTATGGAGCTAAAGAGGAAGAAGGTCCACCGCTTTGTCATATACAAAATTGATGAGAAGAAATGGGAGGTGATAGTCGAAAAGACTGGCGGTTTGGCTGAGAACTACGATGATTTCACTGCAGCTTTACCTGACAATGATTGTCGATATGCCATATATGATTTCGATTTTGTGACTTCCGACAACTGTCAAAAGAGCAAAATCTTCTTCATTTCATGGTTAGCATTATGCATCGTCACTTATATGCCATTTTGGACTGAGATTCTTTTGTTGATCAACTTGTGCTTTTCTTGAACTTTTCAGGTCTCCTTCAACCTCCCGGATCCGCTCTAAGATGCTTTACGCCACTACCAAAGACTCGTTTAGACGGGAGCTTGATGGGGTCCACTACGAGATTCAGGCTACAGACCCCACAGAGATGGATCTTGAAGTGATCAGAGACCGCGCACACTGAGCTGTCTCGCCAAATCAGAACCAATTCCTTCCGGCTTAAAAGATCAGACGGGTTTTGCTTCCTGTTTCATCGAATTAACAGGCAAAACTCGTATCTGACAGAAGATAGTATCGAATAAATTGCCATTTGGAAATGCTAACTTAAAATGCCTTGTTCTCAGTTGTATTCATCCATTTACCTGTGTAATCTGTTAGTTAGCTTTGCATTGGCTTCTGAAAACTCAAATGTACTTCCATTTATGTATACATTTGGTATTTAACTAATCGTTAATAGTATTTTCTCAGTCTGAATATGCTACTCAAGAAGTTGCAGGAACAGACAGTCTTTGAATGTGTATACAGGTGTTTTGTTATGAACTCAAATCTTTCAGGACAACCTGCAGAGGCAAGAAGTTACAAAAGAACTATTTCAAAAACTTCATTGACAACTATCTACATCTGAAGAAACAATTACGAAAGGGTAAATTACAAATACATACCCCATACTTTACACGATTAACCGATACCTACCCCAATCTTTTTTTGTAACCGATACCTACTCAATTGTTACCGAAATATAACAGATAGCTCCTGCCGTCCAACTCCGTCAGTCTTTTTTTGTTAAATGACGAATATACCCTCAACAGACTTTGAATATTACATAATCATGCCATTTTGTTATATATTTAGTTTTTATTTATTTTAAATATTCACCATTTAACCTCTTCATCGTTCCTCTTCTTCCTCAACTCTCCTCTTCTTCCCCATAACCTAATTCCCCTTCTCTATCTTCGACCCAAGCAACAAATCTTCAAAATCTTCACTTATCGGTACCTAAAGGACATGGTGGAGCTCGGCGGCCGAGATTAAGCCGGTGGTCTTGGTCGTAGATATCGAAACGTCGCGAAGCTCGAAGAGGTCGCCGTCGAAGATGGGGGAGCAACAAAAGGAGGCGCACTCAGAGAGGTTCCGATGGCTCAAAACCCAGATCCACCGAGGTGCTCCAGATCTGCCATGGCTTGCGTAGGATGAGCTCGCTGTTATTGCCATGGTTGGAGCTCGCCTGGCCGGAAATCAAAGTCAATGGTTCTGATAAAACTCGCCGTGGATGGGCTGGCTGTGGCTGCGTCGTGCCCAGCCGGTCACCGCCGTGGATGGGCTGGCCATGGATTTGCAGGAGGCTGGGCTTGTGGGGTTCTAATCTTTACTTGTTTCTCTTCCCCAAATTTCATGTTTTGTTTATTTTGGATCCCTAAATTCAGGGCTGGATTCAACAAATGTTAGATGTTCTTGGAGAAGAAGGGTTTTTTTTTTAATGTTTCAGATCTGTTTTTTGTTGTTGTTGTGTTCTAGTATGTTATTTGTGTGTGATGTTCTAGTATGTTGTTCAGATGACTATTACAGTTAGCGTGATTTGAGATTGAAATTGAAACCAAATCTGAAACAAAACTTGAAATAGATGAGTAGTTGGAAATGTATGAAAATCTGCTGAGATTAATGGCATGCTTTTGAAGAAGCTGTTCTTGGTACCAAAATGAAAAAAAAATAAAGAAGGTGGCTTTTGAAGCTTCATAACCTGGTGAGTTTTGAATCACACAAGGAACAGAATCAAAAATCAAAATTTTGTTTTGATTCTGTGATAAACCAGGATGGAGAGATTTAGATTGGACAACAATGGTGGGTACGAGAGAGAGAGGTTGAGTGATATTCAAAGAAAAGAAATGAAAAACATTAAAAAAAAATTAAAATGAAGTTGTTTTTTTTCTTAATTTTTTTTAAAATGTTTTTTTTAAATAAAATCGGATTTTTAAAACTAAAAAATATTTATTTTAAATAAAATCTGATTTTTTTAAATAAAACTGAAATTTTAAAATAAAAAACAGATTTTTTAAAATAAAATCTGATTTTTTTATAAATAAAAAACTAATTTATTTAAAAAATAATGATTAGGGTTAAGGGTATTTTTGAAAAAAACTAACAGAAAATGGATGGAAAATCAGACGGCAGGGGCTATCTGTTATATTTCGGTAACAATTGAGTATGTATTAGTTATATAAAAAGATTGAGGTAGGTATCGATTAATCGGGTAAAGTATGGGGTATGTATTTGTAGTTTACCCATTACGAAATGTTCTACTAGTCTGCAGATTCCATATAAAGAAGAAGAAAAACAACAATGAGAAACAAACACAGTATATAAAAGAGGAAATGTGTCATAAAGAGGGGGGAAGTTGGTCACGTGTTGTGCCTGTGATCCCCCAATTTTCTTTTTTAAATTCCTGTTTTCTTCTTGAATTAGAAAGTTCGTAAAAAGGAAAACGTCAGTTCTGTTCTTTATTTTCACCTTTTTTTGGACGTCCGGACTATGAGCCACATTTGAAAGCACGTCTTAGCCGCGACCTTTATGAAATTATCAAAAAAGTGATGATATCCGTCCAAATACACTGTTCTACTAACGGTAATGCTGGAAAAGTCTAAATTACCCCTAACTATATTTGCACGTTCTTTATGATTTTATTTTTTATTTTTTTTGACACTGGAATATGAAAATATTCATATTATTTTTAAATTGTCCTTAATTATCTGAAAATATTAACTTATTTTTCATAAATTATTTATTTATCTTAAATCAATTTATTTTTATTTCTTAGTTTTTATATTACTCTTTGTTTTTGTTATTTTTCATATCAAGTTTTATTTTATAAAAAAACTTACGTTTATAAAAATATTTATTTCTTTTTCAATTACATTTAGTTATTTATTTATTTATTTTATTTATTTTGTTTTTGCTTTAATTTTTTAAATAAAAATAAAAATATATATTTTTCAGTTTTAGTTTTATTATTTCATTTCCTTCAATTGTATTTCTTTTTTTTAGTTTCATTTTTATAAAATCCATTGCTCATAACAACAAATAAATTCCAAATCAACAAAACCAAGGAACTGAAACACTATTTTGAAGCACCAATATATCATGTAACCAACAACCATGTAGTATAGCAGAATTATACAACAACACCTAATCCCCTCCGTCGACACCACCCTTGGCGATACAAAACGGGGGAGAACACGCTCGGAAGATGGAGAAAACGCCGGTTGGCTAGCGCCTATTGACCCACCGCTACGCTCTTCCTCGCTTTAGTGTTGTTGGTGGTCGGAATCAGCCATGGAAATCATCGCCGCCGTTCACCAATTCGCAAAACCCTACTTTTCCAGAGAGAAATTCATGCATTGCTGAAGAAATATGCAGTAAACCCAAAACCTTTCTCATAAAAAGCTACTGAATTTTCAACAAAAACTCCACCACTGCTACAGTGATAACCTCCCAACCGAGCTTATATGCAGCTCCAGCCCATAAAAATAATTTCTGTTTAAACACAACGCACATTATCAGAATAAAATCAACCCACGATATTTCATCATAATAGAAATAAAAATCCAACAATTTTTTATAAATCAACCCACTAATCAATTTAATTGTTTCCCTTAAGAAACCCCAAGTGTTCCAAAAACAAAACAAAAAAAAGTTTCAAAATCTTCATTCCAAATTTCGCAATGGAGGCGTTGCTTGAAACCTTCGCTGGAAATCCCTAAATGTTTTAGATGTTTTAGATTTGAGGTAAGATTAAAGGAGAAAGTGGCATGTACTTAGACGAGAGCTGCTTCGATTTGGGTCTTCCGAGTACGAATCTATTATCCGAAGGTGCTTGTGGAAGCACCAATGAAGAGCAATGACGACTTGGGAGGTGCCGATGAAGCTATTGACGAGCTACTTGATGGTGAAGAGGAAGAAATTTTTTTTAAGGTTTGTGTCTTGTATAAGAGGATAATGTGGGTAAAATTGGTATTTCAGAATTTTTTTAGGCATGTGAGTTGCACATATATTTTCCATCCCGTCATTTTAACATTTTTTTACTCTTTTTGAAAACGTAACTGACTTACGGTTCTGAATTGATACCAAAAGGTGAGGACAATATAGAATTAAAAACGACCTTTGTGAACTCAAACGAAATTAAGTGTAGAACGCGCCTAACCCTAGTGGTTGCCTGGTTTGGGTCTGCCGCTCGTCTCCAGTCCGTCACGGCCGCCTCGCTCTCCGGCCAGCCACGGTCGACTTCATCTTCGTTCTCTTCTCTCTCGATTCAACTGGTGATTTGGTAGATTTACCTACGCCGCTGGTCGTGTTTTGACGCCAAGGGAATTAGGTCTCACGATCACCGCTCAAGCCAGATCTGTGTTGGTGGCTCGGAAAGGTCTCTTCAGTCGGCTGCGAATCGAAAGGGACGACGCCGACTGCTCCTGTCGCTGGTAATCTGCGCTGGGGTTTTCAGGGGTTTTGGCTGCCGTGGTTTTGTGGGTGTTGTGCGTGGTTAAAACAGAGGTAAGAGCTAATCACTTTGCTATACAGATCCTCCATTCATCATGTTATGAATGACATTGCAAGCACTCACCATATTGCATCAATCTGCCGACGCCAATAAAACGATCTCTTAAGACAAGGATGGCATCAAAAGAAAAGAAGCCTGATCTTCACTCCTTCTCATTCTTTGGCACTGTGTTGATCTCTTTGTATGCTGAATACTGCAATGTAATTGCAACCTTAGTAAATATTAATACACAGAGAGCAAAGAAGGTTAAACCCAGCGAGAAGAAAATTGCCAAAGAGGGTCCGAGTGTTGTAGAGAAAGGG
Source organism: Erodium maritimum (assembly GCA_963921825.1). Classification (NCBI taxonomy): domain Eukaryota; kingdom Viridiplantae; phylum Streptophyta; class Magnoliopsida; order Geraniales; family Geraniaceae; genus Erodium; species Erodium maritimum. The sequence continues at coordinate 9,910,922 of OY997595.1, forward strand.
GTCAAGTTGAAGTGATCCCGGACACGTTTGAGGTCAAATGCTTCTCCGGTTGGAGATGGAAAGGCCCAAGTTATGGCTGGGATCTTTGGCTCCGGAGACTCTACGGATCTGTCCAAATTCAGGGCTAAGGATCAACGTGTGATGGGAGGGGACATTGCTTCCGGTTCCAACGAAGCATAGGGGGTAGAGCTGGATGTCTCGAAGGTTGTGGAGGTCAAGGAGAGGCTCGTGAAGCAGGTTCTGGAAACATGATTGGTGGAGACGTCCTCTGCACGATGTGTTAGAAAAATTATAGACGAAGAAATTTTCGTTTGTAATCTTCCGTATGGAACAACGAACGAGTGGCTCGGTAATACCTTCAGTCCTTTTGGCGATATAGTGTGTTCGTTGGCTTTGAGTCGACCAAATCACAATCATCAATTGTATGGTTTTGTGCGATTCAGTTCGAGGGAGGCGGCTGCTCAGGTCGTTAAGAGTGTGAACGGGCTGAAATTGAATGTGTATCACTTGTTTGTTGCTCTTACCTGGCCTCGGAAATCCAGTGTTGTTTCCAGAGTGTAGGATGAAGTAGAAAAACAGAGAATGGTGCTAGTACCGACGATTCGTTCACCTGAATGTATGCAGTTGGCCAAATACGTCTCTCAACCGTCGGAAGTGAGCTGCAACAACGACCCTTCGTCGGACTTTTCTCCATGTGAGCATATCGGAAATAAAAAAAAATTGAATTCTGATCCTGCAAAACGTGAAGATCACTCTCGGCAAATGGATCCCGGTGAACAGCTTGGAAATCAAACGGTTTTGATTTCTGATTCAACAAATCGCGAAGATCGGCCAATTGTTTCCGTGATTGTTGGTGATCGAGATTCAGTTGATTGAATTGCATTGGTTGACTGCGTTTCGGCTGAAGAAACGACTGTTTTGCGTGAGGGAGACGAATAATCAGTCGGGCTAGATGCGATTGGGCCTGAGGTTGGGGCAGATTATGCGGCTAGGCCTGAGTGTGGGCATGGATTGGTTTCATTTTCCAACCCAATGGTTAACTCTCTGATTTCAGCGTCAAGGTCGGTTGATCCTTTACAAGTTATTCCTTTACAGGCTTTTAGTGATCCGAGTCTTGTTCTGGGTAGCCCGACGACTATTTTGGGAGAGAGAGATGTTCCTCCGGAAGGTAGTCCCTGAAAGGAAGCTTTACTTAAATCATCGAAACGAGTGAGTCGACCTCCCAAGCACTAGTCAGATTTTTATACCATGCGGTGCAAATCAAGGACTCACTCTTTGGAGCGGGAAAGAGTTGCTCGCCCCGTTGTCATTGGGAAACAAATTGAGCATGACAGAACTGAGAACTCTTCAGGTGCAGCTTCGTCTCAAGGTACCGATGCTTGGATTACAATTCGTAATTTGGCTTCTAAACAGAAAGGAGCAAGTATTCTCTGATGTCGGGAGGCGAGGTTTTGTGGGGTTATCTTTTCTGTTTTATGTTTCCTCTGTTTCGTTTTCGTTTTTTAGAAAAGGTTAGGCCTTTTGACTCCACGTTATGGAGTCCCTGTGTAATCGTTGTCTTTTACTCTGATTATTTAAATCAGGACATTCTGGTTCCGTTCAGAAATCAGTCTTATTAATATATTTTCGAGCTTATAAAAAAAAAGACCTTTGTCCGGGGGGGGGGGGGTGGTAGGGTGCAAGGTGCAGGATCACTGTGTTAACTGGGATGAATTGTGATCTGGGGGTGGTAGGGTGCAAGGTGCAGGATCACTGTGTTAACTGGGATGAATTGTGATCTGCCCCCCTAAATATGAGAGTGTTCCACATCGAATTCGAGGGGGCAGGTATGGGGATCCGAGTTTGCAGAAGTGCTGACTGGATAATTAGTTTTGCTTCTTTTGCTGAATTTGTTAAATTTATATTTAATTAACTAAATACTAAATAAAGTTGAAATAAAATACATAAAATTAATTAATAAATGAATTATTTAACTAACATGAAAATTAAACTTGGGCTTGTAATTAAAAGAAAGAAATTAGATAAATACCAAACACTATATTTATTCAGCCCTCAAAATATTACAATTTTAATGTTGGAGGGAGACAATTTGCTTCTTAAGCCTGATAATGTGTACGGTGTACATGGAATTCTTTTGCGTGAACCTGATCTGTTGCTCTTCGGTCAACTCATTCACATCGACGACATCCAATTCATCAAATTTTTGGTCGTATTTAAGGATTTTCTCGTCGAGGTCGTACACCATCTTGGCCTTTGCGCACCTTGCGCTGTCAATGGGGCGATGACACTTACTTTGTCTGCGACACCCTTCCCCTTCCTCTTCGCGGGTTTGTTGCCAATTGGGCGTTCTTATTCTTGCGGAGTGGAATATGGTGTACTTGTGCCAATTGGGGAACTTGGACGCATTGGGGAAATTGGCCCAATTGTGGAATTGGGTCTTCGGCCGGTTGGGAGTCACCACCGAGATGTGTAAGTATTTTCATCATCGGTGGGAAGTGAAGTGGGTGGGGTTTTGCTGTAACTCCCGGCCTCGTCCAACCGTCGTCGTACACGGTCGGCCGTGCCCTCCTTTGCCCATAACTTCTCATCGTTTTCCAATGGCTCGATCCAATAGTGTAGATTGAACGTCTTCGGTACGTCCTTAGGTGCGGTGAGTCGATAGATTTTTATGGCTCGCTGCTTGAACCGCTCTTCGTTCAACCCGCTACGATCTCTTTCGGCCATCTCCTTCCTCAGTAGAGTGATGTACCTTCGGACTCGTGGCGCACTTTTATTCCAATGTTTTTTAACCGATTACCACGTCCACTCTTGGGCGTTGAGTTTCCCAGCTCTTGGTGACAGTGCCCTAGAACGTGCCAACATCTTGAGATGTTCCCTTGATGTAGTCTTTGGTTGTGCGCTGCCAGGCGGATATGAGGACGTGGTAGATCGCAGGTACCCATTTTGTTTGGTTGTCTGCGGCCTGCGTGGTCCTCGGACCAACGGAGGATGAATGAGACGAAAACCGGATTCCGCTGACGCACCGACATGTTGTTGGTGGTACTTCCGATTGCCTGGGAAGACGTAAAAGTTGGGCCCTATATTAAACGGGTTGAACGTTGGTGGTCATAATTGAACGTTGGTGGACGGTTGTTCTATTGGACCTAGGTTGAAAAGATTAATTAACATACATAATAAAGAATTTAAATTAATTAAATGACATGCATTTGTAATTATAATGAAGAATTAAGTTACTGAAATTAAATGCATAATGAAAATTAATTAACAAAAAAAACCTTGGTTCCAACCATCGACTTGCATAAATTGGTTAAACGTTTTAGAGGTGAAACATGTTTGCAACATCTGTTGGTAGCTCCCTGCTAGAATATTGTTGATCTCGTCAGTCGTATTTCCTTTTTCCGACGTGCGTTGTTGTTGCTCCGATGAGCTTGGCGATTGAGTGAAATCATTGTCATACATTGTTGCTCGAATTTAGAGAGGAAATGAATTTGAGAGTGAGAATTGAGAGAATGTAGAGAGAAATTGTGTGGATTGGATGAATGAGGGTGGGGTATTTATAGGGTTTTTTTGTGTATTTATTTTGTTTTAAATTTTATTTTTAAAAAAAAATTGTTCACGACCGGTGGAGCTCTAACGATCGTTTCTTTGTCTTAATCATGACACATGTCGACAGGTGAGAGGGCATGGGCGAGGCGCGGACCCGCGAAACATAAACCTGTTTTCGGGTTCGAGGGCCGCACCCGGCCTCGCGAGGCAAGGGTTCGGGGTCCGGGATCCGCATCTCGCCCTCCGCATAACGTGCGAACCCCAAACTCCGCACCTCGAATCCCTGCTTCGTGCTCCTACCCCAACCTCATGCCCCCACGTTGTACATGCTTTAAGTGACATGGCTTGACAAAATTATAATTCATATTTTGTTATGAACTCAGTCTCCCAGCTGGACAACCTGCGAAGGAATCAACTAATGCTGAGAACAATCCGGTAAAAACTACAATTGTTTAAACTTGAAACTTCATTAACAACAATCTACATCTCAAGAAACAATTATGAAATTATCTACTATTCTGCTGGTTGCGTACAAACAAAATGAGAAATAATATGAGAATGAAAGACAATAGATAGAACACACAAGAGCCATAGGCTAAACCTCCGGAACAGTCCGGTTCTGTGCCGGTGGTTGGCTCTCCTCTTCCTGATTCTCCCCCTCGTTCTCCCTCGACATCTCCTCCAACGACTTCCCATTCGATTCAGGAACCAATAAGGTGAAAACCATCCCCAAAAAGTTAACACAACCCAGCACAATCAGAGAGTTCTTCACCCCTATACCCGCAGGGTACCCCGCATCGGTCTTGTCCTTATCTTGGTTCTGCGCCAAATACAAAAACCCAAACGCACCCACCATAGCCCCAAGCTTCCCGGCCGCCGCGGATATGCCATGGCAAGTAGACCTCAGCCTGGCCGGGAAGATCTCAGCCGGCACAACGAATGTGGTCGCATTAGGCCCAAAATTTGCAAAGAAGAATGTGAGTGAATATATCACCACAAACCCAATCCTATTGTCCCTGAGGGTCCAATGGTGGTAAGGGATCGCCAGTGCAAACATGAACACCGTCATGAAGAAGAAACCCATCATCTGAATGGCGAATCGCCCGATCCTATCGATGAAAAAAACCGTGAACCAATACCCCGGGACGGTACTAAAGAGGGCTATGAGCGTTTGTGCTCTAGCGATTCGGTATACTTCCTCGATAGCATTCATCGTCTGTGCAGGGGGGATCCACCCGATCGCGCTGAAGATGTCCTTTTGGAACAAGTTCTGGCTGTAGAAGGCAATGTCGAGCAAGAACCAGGTCGTGGTAGTCCCGAGTAGGTGAAGTCCGTGGCGGCGGAGGAACTCTTTCGTGAACAGCCCGAACGAGTTCAGAGGCTTCTCCGCCTCCACCTTCTCGTGCTCCGCCTCGATCTCAACCTGGAGAACCTTTGACATGTCCGCCGCTGCCTGCTTAGCGTTCTTAGCGACGAGCGCGGTGTAGCGGGCGGTTTCGGGCATCTTCATTCGCCAGTAGTACGTCATGGCCGCCGGGAGAGCCCCGACCATGAGGATTATCCTCCAGACATAATCAGCCTGCGAGACGGTCGACTCGAGAGGGGACGCCTCGTACGTAGGAGCGTCGAACTTCTCCTTAAAGGCCACGGAAATAATAATTGCGAAAATGCCACCGGCCAGGATCCCGAAGCCTTGCATAGCGAAAACCGCGGCGATAAACGCGCCGCGGGTTTTCTTGTTGGCGTATTCCGACATGATGGTGGCAGAGAGAGGGTAGTCTCCGCCGATCCCGAACCCGAGCCAGAACCGGAAGAAGCATAGGGTCGTCATGACGGACTTCGGGTCGGATCCTAAGGAGAGGCCGGAGGCGATGGAGCAGATGACCATCATGAGGAGGGTCATGCCGTATACTTTTTTCCTTCCCATCTTGTCCCCGAGCCAGCCGAAGAAGAGCTGGCCCGAGAGCGTGCCGCAGAAGGCGACGCCGTTGACGGCGGCGGAGACGTTGGGAGGGAGGGTCCCGGGCTTGGGGGCGCCGTCGACGTGGTAGTAGATGCGGCCGAGGAGCTTGGTGACGAGGGAGATGCAGAAGAGGTCGTAGGCGTCGGTGAAGAAACCCATTCCGGCTATGATGATGGCCGTGAAATGGTACCATTGGGTTTTCGCCACGTCTAGTGCGTTCAGCACTTGTAGCTGTTCTTTCCCCATCCTTGCCTCAACCGAGCACCAACTTCCTGAAGTGGTCGAACAAAGCTTCAAAATTGAAGACCAATATTCACTCTATATATTCATAGATTAAAACCAACTTGTGAAATCGAAAAAAAAAATATACTAACAAGGTTTAAGCGTTAGGATTAATATCCAAGATGTAAAATCATCCAAAATATTTGTCTCCAAATAAAATTTCATGGTTCAAAAAATCACATAATACAAAGGAAAAATATTTCTTTTGTATAGTAATTATTCGAGTGACCATGTTGAAGAAAATGCAGTACAAGACCCAAACCAAAGAACGAAGAGTAGAAACATACACTTCGAAACATATGAAGTATATGACATATTTTTGAAAATAAAATAAAATAGGAACACGAAATCACTGAGGAAGACAACGAAAGCTAGTTAGAAGACTAACCTTGTTGATGATATGGTGCCGGAGAAATTAAGGATGAGGTGTAGTCCGAGAGTATGGAAGGATTCGGAAAAGCGAGAGTGTCTTTATATGCAACAGAAGCCAAATATTCGTACGGTATATTCCATCATTATACGCCAACCGGGTCAAATTCAATGATGTCTCCCCGGCCATATATATTTATTTACTCAGCGATGCAACATCGTTTCGTTTGTATATATACGATTCTTTCCTTTTTCTTCTTTCGTCGGGTCATCCTTTTGTTGAGTGAAATCTGATCGTCCACTGAGTCTTCCTTATTATTTTCATTTAATTTTATTCACTTATTCATTTAATATATTTATGGAAATTAATCGTCTAGTTACGGTCACTAATGTGTACTGTTGACAAATTGAGCCAAATCCAATTTTGTCCAATGTCCTGCCTGCCGCCCTTCTGTCTCCACCCATTGTTGTCTTAAACTATCGTTTTGATTATACTAGCATGGATGACTATTTTTAGAACATAATGAATCACACTGTGTGTCACAAAAGTAAGAGAAGTATACGAGTATCAAGTAATAAAGATGTTTGCAGTTAATGGAGATATCATTCCTGGTTTTTCTTCGAGAATAAATGATAAATTTTATTAATACTCTAATTATAAAATATTGGAGTGCATCCGAAAAATATTTTCTTGATCACTGAAGAACGTGTTTTTCTGACACATTAGTGGAAGACTTTGTTTGGAGTTCTTTTAACAAATTTGAGAGTTAGTCTCTCGTTTTGAAGGATGGAACGTATGTCCCTATCATTTGATACGAACCGGCCGAACATGAAATGGTTATAGGAACAACAAACAGAAATATAACAAAACTTGATTTTAAACCAAAACTAGAACAAAAATAAAATTTAAAAGTTTCAAACTACCAAGAACCGCTCAAAGTAGGGCTTAAACGCTGCTTGGTCCCTTCTCTCCAAGGACTCATTTTTTCAAATGAGCTACCGAACTTGAACTTGCCAGTCTAGCTAGGAGTGACGACTCGTCCCAGGGACTCCTCCCGGAGTAGGTCCCTGGTGCTCAGATTGCCTATCATCAACCTTACAAAAAAGACCAAAATAGATAAAATAAGACAGAACCAAATGATCAGAGATCGAGGAGGAGGCATCGGTGGAGGACAAGAAGGTGGATACACCGATGACAACTTCAAAGGCGGCGGTTGCTGCTTAGGGGATAAGATCCGAGGCAGGGAGATTGATTGATATCAAAGAGAAACAAGTGGCAACCTTCGGGCTAACATGGGGGGCCAAAAAAGGAATCAGAGGCACGTCATTTGTGGCGAGGGAGAGCCAACAGAGCGGTGACTAGAGTTTGCGCGAACGAAACCCTAGTAGACATGGAGAGAGCTTTTCCATCGATGGTAGGTTGCACGACAACAACTACAAGATCGGATTGCAGCGCAATAACTGGTGCACGAGATCCGGCTAGCGCTTCCAAGACAAGAGCAATATATGATGAACTCCCGATGACATCCTAGAACACGATGACAACATCATGGATGTAGCTAGGGTTGAGAGTTCTCAGACCCCTAGATAACATTCCCTGTCAATTATATTTATACAGTATTGGTTGAAATTATTTGAATAGTTTAAAATATATAAATAAATGTAACTTTTTGGTGAAAAGATAAATAATTAAGTATAGTAAAAGGGAGGGTTGAGAGCTCTCAACCCTAGTCGTCACGGCTGCCATCATGGAACCATCATCGTGCCTGTCTCCAACCACCACGACATCGATCTCTTCTCTCTATTCCTGGTGGTGCTCTCTTTGGCGCATCCATAATTAAGCGATGTTGTATCGAAAGGATGGCGTTTCAGTGACGGACTCGCGACTCTCTGTTGTGGTGGTGTTCTCCTTTACGCATCCACAATCTAGCGTGGCTGTATTGGAAGGATGATGCATCGACGACAATAAGCGACTCCCTGTTACGGTGATGCTCGCATTCTCCCTATTAGCCTCCCACGTCTCGAACGGGGACACAACCAACGAGATAGTCAAGAAAAATCAGACGAATCAGGCGAGGACCGCTATGCAGCCTCGCCAAACCCAATGAGTGAGCAAGGATTCAGGGATTTTTACCGGGGGATCCTTGAATCATACCTATCATCCCATTCATATTGTTCGGTTCAAGTTCGGTAGCTCTCATGACAAAATGAGGCCTTAGAAAGCAGGGACCAAACATCGTTTAGGCCCTACTTTGAGCGATTCTTTATAGTTTTAAACTTTTGGATTTTAATTATGTTCTAGATTTGATTTCAATTCTTGTTTTACTTGTGTTTCTTGTTCTATTTCTGCTTGCTGTTTTCATAATTGTTTCTTGTTGGACCGGTGTGTATCTTAAGATGATTGGATCATTATCCCTGTCAGGGCTATGTCATTGTAATGACTCTATTTTTCTATTAATGAAAATACTTCTTATTCTAATTTTTTTATATAATAAAATGTGGTTTTTCAGAGGAAAATCATATTATATTAAGAGATAAATAGATAAACATGTTATCTTTCATCTAGAGGTCTGTTCTAGACCCTTTTATTTAGTCTCTTATAATTACATGTATCATCAAAAAAACAATTGAAAAAAAAATCAATTAGGGCATTATATAACCCTGCAGGCTTTTCGTCTCTCTCTTTCAGTCGTCGTTATCGGCGACTGGATTGGCCCCGACAAAGAAGGTTGTGAATGGGGCTTGCCTTACACCCCAACCTCCATGGTCAGAAGCACTCCCATGCCGTCGGTTTTTCCCTTTCGTCGCCCAATCGATAACACCTCTTCGCCGATCTACTTCCTCCCCCGACGCGATAGTTTTTCCCTGGCCATTCCTCTCACGTCCCTCAGCCGCCACCTCCTCTCCTCTGGTTTTGCTCCTCCAGGTCGGCCGACGGTCAGCCTATGAGGACCAGACTTCCTCAGACTGGCCCGTCTTTTTCTTCTGTAGATTGGAATTCGTAGGGAAGGGACAAGCTCCGCCCGAAGAAGATCTCGCCGTCGGAGGGCTCACGGTCTTGTCCTCACCGATTTCTATCGGAAATGGAAGTTCTTTCCCTTCTATTCACTTCCTGTTGACGACTGGCGCGACGGATCCTACTACCGAGGCTCGGGAGTGTTGTGGCTGCCTCCATGTGGGCCGTTGTCGTGATCGCCTTCACATAGGTCATCATTGTGGCCGCCTTCAAGTGGGCCGTTATCGAGGTTGTCTCCATGTGGGACGGAGATGTAAACGTTCCCACGGGGACCGAGATATCTCTTTTTCTGTTCCAAGATATCATGAGCATGTTCGTCTTTGCAAGTCTTTATCTTGATCTCGTCCCCTGCAGCCAGACCTTCCAATTTCGTATGATATAGTGCCCCGGCCCATTTGTTTTCGAAGTGCTCTCGGACTGCCCTTTTGTTTCCACCATGATGTTTTGGTATTCAAGGGTGTTTCCCCATATCTATCTGCACCGTCAAGCTCAGGAGATTACTACTCATCAGTGTTTTCCCCACAATATCGACAAGGAACCTATCTTGGACCCTCGGGCCCGGGGCCCGGGGGATGGAAACCCATTGGGCCGAGAAACAGACAAATCTTCCCGACCTTCCAATATGAGCATGGTCCTGTCTAGGGGGTCATGTTACTAGGGATGATTATGATCACCACCTCGCAAGTCAAGACAACCACTCGGACGTGTATTTAGCTTTTTGGTCTAGCGTATTGCGCTTATCTACAGATGCCGACTCTCTTCTATTATGTTGTTATAGAAGTTTTTGTTACGTTCAATCTAATGTGCCGAATCACTTTCTTTTGCAAACGGGGGATACCGGTCAAACTCTCGACTTGTTTCGGGTTTTATCCCTGGATCTTATGGTTGTAATGTTTTGGAATTGATTGAATGAAATCATAACCTTACAAAAAAAAAATCAATCAAACAAAAAGTTTTGACTGTCTCTCTCAAGTTGTTAGTGCAAAACCCCGCTCTTTCAAAAAGGGTTTTATCCAGAAATTGAAACGTTGGGGTAGAGTTTTGCAACGAGTGGAAGTTGAGAGGGAAAAATCAAGAAAAAAAAGAAAGAAGAAGGGTTTGGGATGGACTGGGTCGGTCAGAGATCCGGGCCCAGCCCAACCACGCGAGCCAGGCCCACTGGTGCGAAGCCCAGATCAACCATACTCTCTTCTTCGATTATCTTTCTCCCATCTCAGATTCGCACCACTCCCTCTCGCGAGCTTCGCTGGAGTTGAATCCGTAGCCGGCCTTCCTCCTCCATCACGCCCTCGTCCTCGTTTCCCCTTCCCCAGATCCGTCTCTCCCTCCCCCAACCGACATCGCCACCACCGTGTTCTCCACCACCGCTCGTGACTCGAGAGCGCCGTCGACAGAAAACGAGAACGCTCGTGACTCGAGAGCGCCGTCGACAGAAAACGAGAACGGACGACGAGCTTCTCCGTTCTGTTTATCTCCCCGACCCGTTCAACCCACAGGACGCCATCAGAACCTCACGGCGGTGCGGGCTCGGAAGAACTCGGCCGGAACAACAACGGCGAGAAATCTCCCCCTCGCCAGATCTGAAAGACGAGGCTGTTGGACAGCGCTCCTGACACCGCCACCATTGCCACCGTCTCTCCGGAGTTCGGGCATGAATTCCGACCAGATCTACACCCTTCTCGAGTGTCCTGACGCCGTCGCCGGCGACCAGAGATGAGTCCTCGCCAGCAACCTCAAGCAGACAGAGCGAGTTGGGTTATGGGCAAGGAAGCTGGTGGGCTTAGGCCAGAATCAAGGTGAGGATGGGCCGTGGCCCAAGACTGACAATACGAGCTTTGGACCGAACCGTTGGAATGGGCCTCAGGACAGGCCTGGTTCGACTGGATCCGGGTCAGACCAAGTCCGGGTCTGGAACCGGGTCCGGACCGGGTGTGGTTTGGGTTTCGGGTCGGATCCGGGTCAACCCGGTTTCAAATAAAAATGTATTTAAAATCAGATTTAAATAACTATTTAATCTGATTATTGGACTTAAAATTGGACTTTAAAAGGACAAATTGTGCAATTCTGAGGATCCTTGGACTACCGGGACTTATTAGACCTTTATCTATTAAACTCAGATTATCTTCGCCCGAGAGCTTGGACTTCGCCCGAGAAGACGGAGGCCAATCCGGAAACCCGTGTGAAGAACGGAGTAGGGGCAAAGCGACTTTTCAGCAGAGTATTTAGAGGAAGACCGCGAGGTAGGGGAAATCCTAACTACTCGAGTAATTTCAATAATAATGTGCATATTAGGTTAATAAAATCGGAAAGGTCCTAGAATTGCATATAGGATGCGAATAACTAGAATAATCGTCTTTCAATTACTAATAATCGGATGTGTCTAGTACGCATGAATATGATGAGAATAACATGTGTAATTCGCTTTCAATACTTGAGAATTGTTTTACTGGGAGAAAGGCCGTGTTGAGCCCTCGAATTAGTTTTGTGTTAGAATCACATGCTTGTTTGCCTAGTTCAGGATAAACTAAGAGTCTAATGAAACTAGTTAGCTTGTATGATTGAATGCTTGGTTGAAGGTTTGCATTGTTCGATTGATTAATTGTTTAATTGACTGATTGAACGGATGATCGAGTATGACTGGTTGTGCCAAACGGTGCAATCAGGTGATCGATGCACCGATGGTTCGTGACAGGTAAGTATGATGGTAAGGGTAATTGTGGGTATAAATCCCGTGTGGTGTGAATTGATGAACGTGTGTACTTCTAAGATTGAGGATTAAGTGAATGTCTTGTGTGTTGCGGTGAAAGTGTGATTCGATAAGTGGTTATTGATGGATGAATTATAATGTACTTTCTTACTCTTATTCTTGAACTGTTTGGTTGTTCGGTTCGGTACTACACCGGGGGGGGGGGGGTAATTCGGTGCCGTTGTGGTGGTTGGAGTTGGACAGATACAGCGGGATATTAAGTGATGTGAGGAGCCTAAGGGCTCGGCAGATCTTGCGGGATATTGAGCTATTATTGGAGCCTGAGAGCTCGGCAGATCCTGCGGGATATTGATTGGATTACTTCATGAGAGATGGTTACTGAGGTTTCACCCAAGGGTGTGCGTCCAACGGGAGCACTACCTTGGTTCCCTATGACTTATGGTCCTTTGGAGGCATTTCCGAGAATCCCGACGATGAGCGTCCCTATGGGATGGTTTCCGGTGCCCCGATGTATGTGCCTCCTCTGGACCGAGGGAAAATCTGATGTGATTTGAATACTCTAGTGGATCGGAATATGGGAACCGAGGTGACACTAGAATTTATTCATGGATCGGAGGCTTGAGAAAGCAAGTGGTTGACGTGATATCAATTACTCCCATTTAATCGTTATGATACTTTTTAATAATTCTTTTATGGAACCTTTCAAGTTAATGTTATCTTTAAGAGTACGGTGCTTATCTTATTCTATCTTGTTATACATGATTTCATTGTTAACCGCATTATGTGGTTAATTGAGTTATCGGTTTAAACAGTACAATATTGATCTAAGGGTTGAGTTGTTAAGGTTTTTCCTACTGAGCGTAAGCTCACCCCCGTTGGTTTTCTTACTATTTTACAAGCGTAGTTGATGTCTAGTGAATTCGAGGCTCGGGAGCTTCCGGATGTCTTGAGGGTTGTATTAAAGATGTGTTGGTCCACATTGTTAATCTTTATTTATCTTGTGTTACTGGTCAAGTTTTGACACTATAGTTGAAATTTTGGTTTGGATTATTGAGAACTATTTTGGACTTGCTTTCAGCTTTAAAAGAATTTATTACTGTTTACTACTTTTATCTCGTTTATTTCTAGTCGCGTCTCGAGTTCGGCCAAAACCGGATTTGGGGCGTGACAGTTAGGGTTTCTTTTGGAGGCAGTCGCTCTTCATGGATCTGTAACATCATCCACTCGCCAGCTAATGTCCATTTTAGAAGGCACTAGCCTTTATGCCTCAGGTGGACGAATCCACAAGTCTTGACCAAATTGCGGAGGGAATGGTCATCGTCTTACTGCATGAAGAGGACCTTGAAAAGATCGAGGTTTGTTTGGTGGAAAAATGCAAACTGGCATCCACCAAACCGGTAACTAGGCCTTTATCAACTCTGCCAGAACATTAGGTAGGATGGTAGAGGGGTTAATGTTTAAGCCTTTAGAGGGACGAAATCCTCGTGTTCTTCTTCCCATTTGAAAGGGACGAGGAGGGGGTCTCAATAGAGAACCCTAGTCCTTCCAACAACATCTCATCTTCTTGCGAGACCTCTCACTAAATGCATGACCGTTGGTTCTAATATTCAACTAACCAACATGTGGGAATAAGTCCACGACCACCCATTTATAGCGATGACCCGAGCGGTATATGAAAATATTTGATACATCCCGGGGACGAGTATCAGAATAGAGTGCACCCAGATAGGTGTTGGGGAGATTATATGAGGGACATAATCTACTTTGACATCTTTTAATCATTGAGAAAGGGTTTCAAACTCCAGATACAATTTGGGGGGGGGGGGGGGTGGGGGGGGGGGGGGGGGTAGAGAGGAGGCCTATCGCATTCACGTATCTGAGGTTGCCGAAATTCTATCTCTAGTTTGGTCTATTAGGGAACATTGTTTCGAGTGCAGGACGACAATGCAGAACACATGCCCTAGGGCACATCGGTTCAGTACAACCTTGAAGGTTGATACGGTGCTCAAAGACCAAACCTTTTTAAGGAATTATTTTGAAGAAGATATGAAGGCTATCTATGGAATCTCCCCAACATCCAACGCTGAATGATACCCCTCCAAAAAGGCCTAGGACCGACCCCTTCTAACATCCGACCCATTGCACCTCTTGGAGTCATAGTGTAGTCAACCAGCATCCGCCATGAAGGTCGCGTAAACAGAGATATGGGTAGAGCGAACCCTGAATCCTCCCCTTGTTCATTCACTAACATCACTCCTCTTTAGAATGGAATGTTCCATGCCTAACCAAAACATATCCATTATGGGGCCTATAGCCCGTACCGAATCCGAATTACGAGCCAGGTTCAATCTAGCTTAGATTTTCTCGGAAGTTCTATCATTTTTTACTATAATTTTCACCTTAGTTGGGGTAAGAAAAGGTCATGGTGCACCAAATGATCCAACATGCAGTAAGGTATAAGCCAACAAAGTCGTGGGAACCAAGGAACCAAAGCCCTCAGTACGTTGTAAAAATTTATTTTTCGAATTTTGTTATTTTCTGTTAAATTTCGAAAAGTTCATATTTTTTTATCGGCAAAGCAAATTTAAATTAAAACATCTCCCTAGGTGAAAGAGGAATACATGAAAGCCTAGCTACATACCCAAAACCCAAAGAAGGACGCAACCAATTATAAGGGTATACTAATGATAATGAGAAGAAGGGTACAACACAAAGAAACCACAGCCAAGAGCCTACCACACAAGGCGTTCTAAATACACCCACGAGCATGTCATACGACACCTCAACCCAGAAATACAGAAAAGAACCAACACAGAACCTAAAGAAAACAAGTCTATGGTAGGAGCGATATTTTATAGCCTAACTACCAAATATTACAAACATGAAGAGCAAAAAAAGAAGGTCTACAACCCAAATATTACCAACATGAAGCACAAATAATCAGATTAGCAAGAACGACTTATCAATACTCAGAAATTGAGGATGCCGAGAGAATCATACCTATTTTCAGAAGTCAGGCGATGTAAACGAGCACTGCTCAGTCTTCACAAGGAAGACCCAATTCAGGCCTATACCACGGATCGACTCGAAAGGAGTCGACTCTGCCGACCCCCAAACCAACCATGGCAAATCAGAATGAAGAGGTTTAGTCGAGCCCGAGAACACCCATCTTAACACTTACGAAAGATCCGAAACCTTAAATTTCCACTACTTAATCTTGACTTACAACCCTCACACTGCTCAATTAACTCGATTAACAAGTTAATCCATCGGCGGCCAACACACGCCGACGATCCAACATGAGAGTTAGGCGAATCCAACCCCAAATCTCCATCGATTGAGAAGAGGAGTCGGAGGACTCCTAAATGAGACAAATAAATCAACTTGAAAGCATGAAAATGGAGAAGACGAACTGGTAATCAGATCAGCGAAAACGCTCCTTACCTAGGTTCATACCCAAACCGAGAACCAGCACCCCGTATCAACAAAAAAAACTCCACTTGTCATGAGCACTCCGACCCGACAACAGAGAACACCGAGCTGTGGCCAACAACTACAACAACCATACCAGAAACGTTTGTATCGCATCCCTACAATCTATGAGTCGGGGCTGAGAAGCGCATCCCACTATCGGACGAGGTAGAGCTAGCGAGACACACTGGAGATCCGAGCAGGTTGAGGCCGACCTCCAAAGGCACATGGCCGGTGGAAGAAACAAATTGGAAAAGGGTTGTCCCTGAGCACCAGGGACGACTGGAACCCCAAAAGGCAACTGTACTGATCTGGCCTTGTCGCAGGAAAGAGAAGAACATGTCCACCCGAGCACTCCCAACCGGTCTGGAGGACGAGTAGAATGCGGTGAGACAGGTGCACTAGCGGCGAGACAGTAGCATAAGTTCTCCAACCAGATCTGAATCCAGCACCACGAATCGAACAGAAGGATGCCGACCGAAGGTCTGGTGAAAACACCAGCCTATTTCGGTCACCGGAATACGACGTCTACAACACCGGCGCCAGACAGAGAGAACGAAGCCTTGAGAGGAAAAAGAAGAGGGGATAAGGTAAAAGGGGAAAGAGCAAACGGGGGAAGACAGGAGGGTTGAAGGGGCTGCAGACAACAACAACGCTTGTAGTCGTGGTCGTCACTAACGACGGCGAGCAGAGGGGAGGCGACGGAGGCTATATGGTGTCTAGGGTTTTGATTTCTGGAGCGAGAGAGAGTCTAACAATAATGCCGGGTTATCTCTGCGTCTGAAATTTCATGTTAGAACATATAACTTATCTGGACTTATCAATCTTTGACGATGATTAGGATAGATAGTTGGCTCCAAATAATCACACTTATTATTTACTAGTCTTCCAAGCAAATATTATTTTTAGTTTACGTCAAACGTATTTTGATATAGTGTGTATCACACGGCTCATTTACCACTCGTATTCAATACACACAGTTCACTTGAACGGAGCTGATAATGACGTGCGCATGACAAAAGTAGATTAATACTTTTGTGTTTTCTAGCAATAAATAATAAACTGATTAAATATGACAACAATTCGTTGCTTTGAATAAGCTGCTTCTGCTATGTCTCCATGTCATAGTCGTCCTTCACATACTAGACAAAAATAAACAATATACATGAGTTCTGACGCAATCAAATAAATATTTAAGATTTAGACGTGGATCTTTTTATATAAGTATCATAAAATTTCATTATTTTTCTTTAGCACAAATGGAACTTTATTAATTACGATAATCGGATGGCAAGTAAAATTGAAATGATAGAATGAGAAAGAACAAGACATAGTCCGAACTCGTAAGTATCGATCACTAATCCTATTACAAAATATCCGATTATACTAAGGATAATAAGTGGGAAACGATCTCCAAACTATTGGTTGTGTCCGAGTAATCTACGATGATCATTTTTTGACTCGACCTGAGAATGCTTGTGGTAAAAGATTAGAGGCATTTGATGCAGTGGTGAATCCAGCTTTTTCAGTGAGGGGGCGGGGGGCATCAAATATTGATGTTAAACATATTTGAGGGGCACAACTAGAAAATTCAAAGAAAGTAGAAGAGTATTTGTAGATTTTTTTTGTAAATTAAGTAACATTTTTTTAAAAAAGACTTAAATTTTATAAAGAATGAAACTCAAAAATTAAATTGATTAGTCTCTAATTTTAGACAATATCTTAGATAAGAATAATTTATTTCCAAACTAATTATAATTAATTTTTTAAAAGTAAAACATAAACAATTTAAAAATATAATAAAAAATACAAAACCATCATACACCTAAATACGATAAAAAAAATCATACACCTAATACACATTTATAACCTATCAAATAATTACGTACTAATTCTACTTCTAATTAGAAAAAAAAGAAAGATAAATATGGTAAATAAAAATATTAAATATTAATAGATATCCCGTTGAACAGTTATTCTTTTTCTTTTGAAAATGAACCGATACTGTTTTTTGATAAATATTGAACGATTACCTTTTTTATAATTATTAAATAGTTACTTATTACTTTTACTTCTAATTAAAAAGAGGAAAGATAAAGATGATAAAATATATTTTTTGATAAATATTAAGCAGTTTAACTGTTTTTTGATAAGTATTAAACAATTATTTATTACTTTTTTTTAAAGATATTTTTTTTGATAAGCTAAAAAATTATTAAGCAAATATTCTACAAGAAAGTAAAACAATGCAAGAAGACGATCCACAAAAAAGACCATTTCCTCAGACTAAAACAGCTCTAAAGAGCAACAAAATCTGTAGGACACAACCCCACTAAAACAAAAAACAGCAACAGGTATAACAACAAATAAAGCTCGAGTCAACTCCTCGTACCACTCCAATTGATTTGTACAAGCCTAAAGTCCACGTAACGGCAGCAAAACAGCCACAAGGTCAACTAAAGCTCGAGTCTACACCTCAAACAACTCCAATTGTCTTGGACGACTGAAAGCCATATAGTAACCGACTTCCCCATAAGCTATGGAACACCAGCGAACCAGAACGATGCGATTATAGGGAAAAGTAGCCACAACAGTCCCAATTCCATAAACAGTACCATCGGGTCCATTCTAGCTGAACAGCCTGCACAGACGCCACCAGCACCGTAACCTCATCAACCTTGATCATCCAAACACGACAATCGTGGATCACAAGGACGTGAGCTGGTCGCATAGATGGTGTATACGGAAACTACTAAAGGAAGTCGCAAAGCATATCACCGAAAACGAGCCGAGCCGAAGACCCACTCCGCAGCTTTACCATCACCAACCCAAACCTCGAAGAACCCGGAACTCCAACAGAGAACTCATGGTTCACAACATTCCCTCTCCAAGAACAAATACCTCAATCCATCCAATTTTGACATTCAAAATTTTCCGGATGGAGGAGACCTGAGGAGTGTATGTTGCTATTGTTGCTCCATCTCGTTGATTGCTCGTGATCCATGGAGATGATGAGGGGATACAAGTCACGAACGATATGTCCGATACACCAGGAAATTCAGAGCCGAGTACAGAGCAAACCTGGGTCGAGCGCAGTTCCCAGTCCACCGCAGCGACACCACCCGAGCGCCCAAACCTTGCCGGACTTGAAACAGAACTCCGGAAGAGACCATGGACGGGGACGACGAAAGACTCAGATCTGTTACCGAGCACAGAGTAGTCCTAGGCGGCGACCATGAGCGGCGATGGAAACACTAATCGAGAGAGAGGGATAAGGGACAAGGAGGGTGAGAGGCCACCGGCGACCTCCTGGTCTCACGAGAGGCCGGTAACGACCGCCGGCGGCGCAACGCCAAAAGTTTAGGGTTGAGCCCTGTTTCGCTCTCATTGGAAGAGAGTATACTAAGCTATTTATTTATTACTTCTACTTCTAGCTAAAAAAAATGAAAGATAAGATGATAAAAAGAATATTAATATTGGTTTTAAGAAAATTCAGGGGGGCACAAATACACGTATAGTTAACAAAAAGTCTTTAAACATTAATAATTAATTGTTTTTCACAAAATTGGGGGGGGGGGGGGGGCACCCCTTGGTCCAACGTGGATCTGCCCCTGATTTGAGGGGATAACGAACATCCAAGGAGAACATCAGAAAATGGGGGAACCATGTTGTCAGGCTTGTACTTGGGAGAACGAGGTATGCGTCCCCACACACACCTCGTAGCTTGATGGGCCGCAGAAGAACGATTATTGTTGGCACAATGAGGCCCGAAGAAGACAACAACGTCCCAAATATCATGGTCGAATCAATCTCATGTGTATAGGATCATCCTGGTCGGAGCTCGTGATGGTGCCTGGTGGCGTAAATGAGAATGGTCGAAGAGGGAGATGGGTAGGTCATTTAGATTTATTTTTATAGCTTATGTGATTTATGATCGTAGAGATAGGTGCTGGGGGCATAACCCGAGGCATCTCCATGGAAAAGTTCATGTAGGGGACATCATCGGGTTTGATGTCGGAGTGCACATGGGCGGGGGATGGCGTGACAAACTTCTCGGGATGAGAAAAGGTTGAAGAGGCCTTTGGGAGTGATCGAGAGGCGTGGATTGGGGAGGCAGACAACGTTCAACGGACGAGAAGATG
Source organism: Erodium maritimum (assembly GCA_963921825.1). NCBI lineage: Eukaryota > Viridiplantae > Streptophyta > Magnoliopsida > Geraniales > Geraniaceae > Erodium > Erodium maritimum. The sequence goes on from OY997595.1 coordinate 9,930,418, forward strand.
GGCGGTGCATAGATAAGTTACAGATAGAGCGAGAGAGATATAAACCCTAAGAGACCTAAATAAACCCTAAGATATCAAAAGTGCAAACAATGGCTCCAAACTACTACTAGTTGTTTGCCATTAGAGAGGTAGTGGTAGGAGGTAGTGGTTTGAAGGAGAGAGAAAATCAAAATGTGCTCCTACCACTGCTACAAACCCCTGTGCAGACTATTACCATTGGAGATGCTCTTAGAGAGACACATTATTTCCCAATGTTATTTTAACTAAGCCACTTGAGAGACGTAATTTAGTATCAATATTCTATACCAGTGATTGACTTTACTCAATTTGAACCTGATGATTGACCGTCCAATTCGGAAGCACAACATTTCTCATGTTTCTCCCAATTAAACAACCACTTGATTAACATCATATAATGATGCACATCATGATAAATTTTAGAAAAAAGCTCTCTCGTCTCTTTATTTTCTAATTCTTACTTAATTCTCCTCGCTCGGTCATCGGCTTCAGTGGCTTTGGCCATGGTAGTAATCGTTGGTCACTGCTTCTCTTCCTTTTTTCTTATTCTTTTCGTTCACCGTCCCTCTCCTCTCTCACGATCACTCATGTCTTCCTTCTACCAATGTTGCCTCCTTCAGATCTAGTCGTTGTGGTGCTAGATCTGGTCGTCTTGATACCAAATCTGACATCCCCGACACGATTTTCCCCATCTCAGTATGTTGGGCACATAGTTCACCCACGACATCGTCCTTCATTCTTCTTGGTGGCTGTTATCGGCTCTTTCATGGTGAGATCTATTTTTTCTCTTTACCATTTGAGGTTTGTTCAACCCTCTATTCTATATCTTTCTTCTCTATTGGGCTTCACCTTCTCTTAGATGTGTTTCTGGTCGGGGTTCGATGAGTGGTTTCATCTGTGATGAATGCTGTTGTGAAGTTCATAGGGGGTGTGGTACCTTAGGTTCAAAGATTTCTGGTGGTATTCACCCACCAAATCTGTCTCTGTCGATCTAAGGTGTTGGTCGTCGATGTGTCAACGCCCGCCCAAATTTATGTTTGAAAGGTAAGTGACGCTGATGAGACATGGTCTTTATTAAATTCCCAACGGTACTCTGGAATGTTCAGAGTGGTGTTCGGTGTCTTCGGTGGCTTTTCTTCAGTACTATTGTTTCTGGGTTGTTTTCTGTATACTGCTTTCTTTTAGAGCTTCTTGGTTGTAAATTAGGGTTTTACACCTCTTATTTCTCTTGTTTGGATTTCATGGTTGGTAGATTAGTGGTTTGGACCTCACAATTGTTGTACTCCCCTCATTGATTGGGGTTTGTGAAGTGCTCTAAAAATTAATCTAGGCGGACATTACTAGGGGCCTAAGCAGGGGTTTTTAGAACACATACTCGTTTACAACAAATCAGGTGACTCTAGGTGAATTTGAAAAAAATGGGGCCATTGTTGTCATAATAACCACCTAGACGGGGATCAATCGGCGCCTAGGAGGGTATTTTCACGACACTGGTCCGATTTTTATGTTATTATCTTCAATATTTATTATTAACCGCTTCATATATTTATTCTTAAAATATATCTTAAATATATGTAATTTTTATTTCTAAATTTAATTATAAAACTAATAATCATAAATAAGATATAGTTACGTCTTAAATATTTGTGTATGTTAATGTTGTTTACTTCTTTATTGACACTTTTTTTTTACATCTTTAAGGATAATATGATGTTAATTATTAATTGTTTACCACCATTTTTTTTATCTTTTATAAGGATATTAACATTGTTTATTAGAAAAAAAATTGTCATCTAAAGATATAAATGTAACAAATATATATTTTTTTTCCATTTTTTGAATGTTTTCTACTGTTTTTTCATAATACAATCCGTATTTTGTTCATATATATATTAACAGTTTGTATAGAACTTTTTAAAAAAATGTAAAAACCTACAAATATGATTTATGCCGACTAGTCCTTGATTAATCCATGTATGCCCTAGACACCCGACTAACACCTAACGTTTTTAGGACCTTGGGTTTATATTTTCTTAAAGGTTGTGAAATATGTGTGTTTTAGACCTGTTAGACCTAATATATATTGGGTTCTTACTCGTTTTGTTGTAATGTTCACTTGAGGGGATTCATCTACTTGTCCTAGTACTTTACTACAAACTCTAAGATCTATAAACTTCATTTGCTAATGAAAAAATTGATGTGTCATCTAGACTTGAATTGGGTGGTTGACTGACCCTCTTGTGAGACGTAACATTTATGCGTCTTTCAAATGGGTCAGAACTTTAACCATGACTGGTAACGCTCCAGCCAGAGCCACCACGATGTCGTCGTCATCATCCTCCAGTCAGAACGAGTCAAGTTGGCCCTGAATAGCTTCTTGAGAGTTCAGCTCCGAAGCATGGGACGGTGTGGAGGAACCAGATCCGACCATCAATGCAACCCATGGAGGTGATAGGACTAGGAGGCCACGATTGGGTGTAATCGCTGACAGAAATAACGTCAAACCGAAAACAAAGAGGAGAGGAGAGAACATGACCCAATGAAGAGAAAAGAGAAGGAGCATGAAAGGCTTAGTCACCACTGGCGTTAGAAGCGATGACCGTAACTTCATTTGGAAGTCTAAAATGACTTATTTCGGCCGCTAGAAATGAAACCCTGAAGAGGATTTCATATAAAGACTTTTATTTTCATGAGAATAAATTAATTTTAAGATAAAGAGAATTTGGAGTGGTTAGGTAAGACATTTGAGAGCAAAATGCTCTCGTCTGAAAAACAATATGAATCCAACGTGGTCTTTGTCTTGGCGCCACCATCACCGACGGCCACTCGGGCTCTGGCCTCGGGGGTCGTCGGTAAATGTGTGCCATGTTCGACAATCGGACTATCCCTCTCTACCTCCTTCTGCTCCTTCGGAGTGCCCCAACCCCAATAGGTTTCCTCGTCCCTGTTTGTCGACGGGCACTCATTCGTGGGACGTTTCTCAACACCGGGAATGAGCACCTACCACCAGTGCACCCTCACCCTCGACCGTGGAGGTAGGATTTTCTCTTCCAAACCTCACAGGCGGTCGTTCTGGTAGAGCCCTCGCCGAAAAATATCGCCCCCCCTCCGTCTGCTACCGACCTACCCAGTCCTATGGGACCTCTTCATCGCCGGAATCACTCCCTTTTTTCGTTGGTAAGTTTGTCCTCGGCGGTGGGGGCCAGAGCCCCTCCCTCTGGCCATAGCAAACCTCTTGTTGTCCGGTTTATATTGGGTTGGACGAATCCCGACCGATACAGGCTCTGTGGACGCAAATCTCACCGGGGAGGGACATGACCCATCTGCTACAAGCCTTTATGGTGCAATTTTTTTCGGACCTGGTCTCATCCTCTAGTGTCAAACAACAATCAGATCTATTTCCAGGTAATTTCTATTCGTCCATGTCATATCTATTTCTAGGCCACATGCAAACCTAATTTATGTCTACTCCAGCAATTGCTAGTCCTTTCATTCCAGCCAGTGCAACGTTGGTAGCAAACTCGTCTACCCGAGAAAGTCTTTATCGGAGCCCCAATACCCTACACCAGAAGTGTGAGACTAGGGTTCATACAGTCGTAGATTGGACTTCCCTGTACCGGTCTCTAGTGTATAGCCCTTCCGATTCTTGTTACGACCTACTTTGGAGGATCTTGTTTCGCTGTTACTATCGTCCCTCCACCGTCAAGGCTCTGGCTCTCCCCCGATCGTCTACTTTTGATGTGCACCCATCATGCCCCACCGTCGCTCTCGTGAGACCTTGGTGTTTTCTCATTCTTACTCGGTGTAGACATTTCAATCAAGGGAAGGAATCTCCAGCCCGACAATGTTTGCCTCCCAAGATCGAGGAGAACCCAGATCCAGACTCTCAGGAGTCGGGGCCCAATGGGGGTATGGAAAGATATTGGGCCTAGATACTGTAAGAACCGCCCCCGGTCGAACCGGTGATTTTTGGCAAAGTTTGACTTTTGGCCGGAAAAGTCAACCGATTACTCCAGGAGTCATTCGGGACCCTTCCGGGACCCAAAAAGCTTAGCCGTCGTTACGGTTAGATTAGTTGGGTCGTTTCCATTCGAAAAAGGGTCTTCGCGAAAAAGTCAAATTTGATCAAACGGGGGCTCGAATAGGGTTTTTTATCGAATAAAATAAGTGAGATGGGAATTTTGGTTGGACGTGGACCCCACAAGGAAATTTGAAATTTAAATAATTGGAGGAGAGACAAAATAGGTTGGAAAAGTCTAGTTTACCCTTGCTTTTACCTAATTTGTGGAAATATGGAAAAAACTTTTTGGCTCCACCCTTTTTTGGTTAAAACCCACATGTGAATAAAATAGTTACCATTTACACCCCAAATCCGAAAATTGTAGAGAGAGAAGCTCTCTTGAACTCCATTGTTGCTCAAGGAAGAAGAAGAAGAAGAAGAAGAAGAAGAAGAAGAAGAAGAAGAAGAAGAAGAAGAAGAAGAAGAAGAAGAAAGATCCTCCAAGCTCCATTTCTCCATCGAAATTCAATTTTTATTCCATATTCCTTCTCCTCTCTTCGTTCCCTAGGTGACAACTCTTTTATTTTCGTTTTTGAGTAACTAAAATCCGTGGGTCTTGGAAGAATCAACTTGTTTTGGAGTGGGTGTGGTTGGAAACAAGAAAACAAAGTTGGATTTGTAAGGAGATGTAAAGAAAACGTTGGATTTGAAGATTGGAGTTGAAACCCTAACTTGGAGAATTGGGGAAATGTAAATTGGGACTATTATTAAGGGGCTTTTGATGAAACTTGTTGGATTAAGGACCTATTTGGAACAAATTGGTAGAAAAAGGGAAATTTTCCGGCGACGGGAGGCTCGCCAGAGCACCGGCCGACCACCGGAGGACCGGCCACGGGTGCCAGAGTTTGGGAACACGGGTTGGGCCCCTCGGGACCCGTGCCTCGGGACCCGTGCCTCGGGGGACGTGCACCGAGAACCTTGCACTCGGGGCTCGGGTGTTCGAAGCCCGGTTGTTCGAAGCCCGGTTGTTCGTGAATTTCGTGCTTAAAACCGTTTAAATTGAAAAATAGCGAATTGTTTGTTGAATTTCGGTTTTCGTCACTTTAAATCAATGTTGGAATCGTTATTAATTTATCATGTTTCATGTTAATTTAGAGTCCGGCTTCGTCCACGGAAGAGGTGATTAGCCAAGGTCGTCAGCGCAAGTTTGGATAGCTTTCGAGGTAGGGAAGAGTAGTAAACTCCACCTTTAATTTAAAGAATGCTAATAGTATGCCTATAGGATAATAATAACCGGAAATGTCCTAGTTTGCATATAGGATGTGATTCACTAGAATAACCGCTTTCAATTACGATAAGAATCGGAAGAGTTTTAGTAAGCATATAGGATGTGATTCACTAGTTTAACCGCTTTCAATTATTGGAAATTGCCGTGCTGGTAGAATGGTCATGTCGAGCCTTAGGATTGATTGTTGATTGTGCTTGATTGTAGTCTTTAGTCCTTAAATGTTGATGCATATTATTTTCTTTGATGACGTTAAGAGTCATAACATGCCTTATGAATTATGACGAATGTGATATGAATGGTTGTTCGTGATATGATTGGTTGGATGAATGTGATGATCGTAATAGTGAATGTTGACTTGTGTTATGATCGGGTGAATGATAGACCGATGTGGTGTGTTCGGTAAGTATGTTGGTAAGCTATGACGATGCGACAAGATTGGTTTGGTATGTTGAATTGATATGGTTAGTATTGCACGATGTGGTGTATTGTTGCTTGCCCCGATGCTTAGTGTTCCGGGAAGACATCTAGACCGAGGAGCATTCTGGTACGATGTATGTGGTTTCACCCCGATGCTTAGTGTTCCGGGAAGATATCCAACCGAGGTGTATGCCGGTCCGTTATGTTTATTATGTGGCTTTACCCCGATGCTTTGTGTTCCGGGAAGACATCCAGACCGAGGGACATTCCGGTACGATGTATATTGTTTCACCCCGATGCTCTGTGTTCCGGGAAGACATCTAGACCGAGGGATATTCCGTTATGATGTAACCGTTTCACCCCGATGCTTTGTGTTCCGGGAAGATATCCAGGCCGATGTGTGTTCCGGTACGATATATTCATTGAGTTGTGTGTGATGTTTGAGTTGTCTTGAATACTTGTCTTATGCTTGTGTGTTCTGGATCCGTTTGACGTTTGCGGCGATCTTGGTAGCATCATGTTCCGTTGTTTGCATGTCTCCTCAGTTCAATGCTTTATGGATCGGTTCTTGTGGTATGATTATCTTACATTTCGGTGGTCATGGTTACCAGTCTTGAGTTGTGTGGCATCGGATCTGGGTAACGTTCGTAGTGGTCTTAGTAGTTTAATTGTCTGTTGTTCGGGTGTTCCGTTAGTTGGATGACCTTATCAATATCATTGTGTCCATGTTGGTTTCTATTTAGATTATCAGTTTTTAGTAAGCTTTATTAATCGAGAATTTTTGGTGTTGGAGCGGGAGTCCTTCTTCCCTTTACTACTTTTTCCTACTGAGCGTAAGCTCACCCCCTTTTGTTTTACTGTTTTTTACAGGTTTCGTTGATGAGTTTGCTTAGAGGATGTCTCAGGGCTCGGGAGCTCATTGAGGGTCTGGGTTGTTTTACTTCTTAGAGAGGTACTTCCAGTTTCGGATTAAACTTTGTCCTTACTTTATTTGGATATTGAATTTGAACGCGGATTTTCAAACTTTTATTCTGAGATTCTTGTTAATTAAATTTGGTTTTATTGTTATTTATTTATCTTTCTAGTTCACGTCTCGAGTCCGGTCAAAACCGAATTTTCGGCGTGACAGATACAGACGAATCTTCAAGGCCTCCTAGTCTGATTATGCCCCTGTTGGGTGGGTTACTTCTGATTATGCCCCTGTTGGGTGGTGTATTTAGTTCTTTGGTCTTGTGTTTTATGCTTATTTCTAGATGCTGACTGTCTTCTATTATGGAGTTATAGAAGTTTTTGTTACTTTCAGTCTAGTGTGTCGGATTATGTGTTTATGAAAATGGGAGATGCCGACCATTATCTCAGCTTGCTTCGGGTTTTACCCCTTGATCATGTGGTTGTAATCGTTTGTGTTGCTTGAATGAATACCTATCCTTTTCCTCCAAAAAAAAATATTAAACTAATTTTCCATTTTCCTAGTTTTTTTTTAAAAATACATCATATATAATAGCAAAGTAACGATTTTCATAAAATTCTTTTGTGTCCTTGTTTATTCGTCCGATCACTCATAAGGATTAGTGCCCAAATAAAATGACTTGTCACCTGGTCAAAGTACGTACGGTATCGTGTTATCTCTTCCTCAAACATCATTAGCTAAAAAAACTGTTAATCAATGTAGTAATCAAAGGGTAGAGATCAAATGCATGTTCACATTGGGAACCTAATCACGATATCCAAATCCCCAATTCCAATAGTTTGTTGATGGTTCATAATCACCGACGAGGTGGAACTTGGTAGATTAAGAAAATAAATATTATTGACATATTTTAAAACAAATCGATTAATTAGTCACGAATCAAGAACACGTGATTAGAACGTTTGCAATTAAAGATTGGTTTAGATTCTTAAAGTTGATGTCACGGTGATAACTTTGTCAAACCGCGCAAAAGAGTTGTGATTAAATTCCAAACAGGAATGGTTGGAAATGGATTGGATGATGGTGGCAGGCTAAGCCGGCCAATGACAAAAGACAAATGAACTCACCTAGACTTTACGATTTGCCTGGTCAACTTGTATGTGTCCAATTAGACATATAGGTGTGTACGAAACGCCGAGCAGATCAATTTTATTTTTATTTTCCCTTGTTTAAGGTAAGGAAACACTCGTTATTGTTATTGTTACGACTTTGTCCGAAATCTTTGGTGGATCAACTGAACTGGACAAACCCACAGATGAGAGCGAAGAGACAAGGACAAGGTTTTGGTCGAAATGGATCCTGTAAGCTTTGAGCTTCTCATGCAAATGGGCTAATGTTATTATTGGCCCAGTTTATTTTGTGGGCAAACCCAGTTTGTGGCAGCCCAATTTCTATGCCTCTAGTAATTTACAGGGGGGAAGTTCGTGTGCTTGCCTCAACTACGTATATAAATCATGTTACCACCAACATCATCTTCATTAAGGTTGTTCATGGCAAATGCATAAGCCAGGAACAAAAATCGTGTTATTGTTTTGAAATATTTACAAATACTTTCACTAACTTATATATTATTCTCCTACACATGCATGAATTTTTAAAATTACATTTTGATATATTTTCAAGACTTGAGCAGATGTCTATATTAATCTTTATATATTTTCAAGATTTTAACATATAACTACACTAATTTTTATATATTTTCAAGATTTGAACAAATACCTACATTAATGTACAAGCTAAAATTACAGATGCACACACAAATTTACATACCAAATGTAAAACTTAAGAAAGGGTGAGAGAATGAAAAGAACAGAGAAGGTAATTATTGGAGCCACCCACAGTGGGTGACCGACCAAAGAGAGCGAGGGACCCCAATCTTTACTGGATTGATGAGCATGATAGGACTGTTGCCCGTTTCGACTTCCAACGATGCCAAATTAGTGACGTAACTTTATCTACAGTAGTGGTACAATCGGCAACAACTACTAATCTGACAGCTTGGAAGGAGGCAATTTCTCAGGTCTGTCCTTCTTGATTCGTGGCATGCACCCTGATACCGTCAAAATGGACTCCACCTCTGCTGGGCTCATTGTTTATTAACATCGATGAGGCTTTCTTCTCATATACAAAGCAATCGAGATGCAGTTTTATCGCTTGGTCTGTAACTTGGTAGGTTTTGGTGGCCAGAAACGGTGTTTAACTAGCTCTTTGGTCCTCGGCCATGATTAAAACCTACGCCATAGCAGCAACCCTAGCACTTTATATAGATAGGAGTTGGTCACGAGTTATTGTACGATCAGATACACAAATGTTCTTCACGTGATCCATTTAAGGGAACCTTTAATCACCCCAGTAAGATATATGTACCTTATCATCTCATCTCGAGGATACCAAAATTGTTTTCTCAGAAAGTCAGTGAACAAGGCCTCCCACTGGTCTATCAGGCAATCCCGTTCGACGCTAGCTCCGATACACTTTCTTGTATTCTTATTGTCGACAATTAATAAATAAAATGTGTAAGAACCGCCCCCGGTCGAACCAGAAATTTCTGGCAAAGTTTAACTTTCGGCCGGAAAAATCAACCGATGACTCCGGAAGTCATTAGGGACCTTTCCGGGACCCAAAAAGCTTAGCCGTCATCATGGTACCCACATCGAAGGGTAATCCGGTGTGGGGTAGTTTCATGGCCGAGAGATTGTTCACCCTGCGGGGATGGTTACTTATTGCTTCACCCGGGTGTATGCATCATGCGGGAGCATTCCCGGAAGTTTATACTGTTTAACCCCGATGATCTATGGTCCTTTGGGGACGCTTCCTGAAATCCCGACGTTATTTGTCCCTTCAGGGATATTTCCGGTAGTCCGATGTATGTGTCTCCTCTGGACCGAGGGAAAATCCGACATGACACAAAGATTACTGTGGATCGGAGTATCGTGGTTTAACTTTCCAGTGTGACATTTAGATGTTCTCTCCTTAACTGGTTGTCAAGAAGCATATTGTTTTTCCTTAACTTTCTAGAATTATTGCTATCTTCTAAAGCGTTAAATAATCGTATTGTTCCATTTACTTCAGCATCTCATTGGTTCTTATGATATTGGAACTCGAGTTCAACTGTGTTAATTCTGCTTATTAAACTTGAAGGTCGTTGTTCTTTATTATTTTCCCTACTGAGCGTAAGCTCACCCCTGTTTGTTTTATTTACTGTTTTGTACAGGCTTGCTTGATGAGTAGTGGACTCGAGGCCCGGGAGCTTCTGTTGGGTCCGGGTGCTTTTATTGTTAGAGACGTCCTTGGTCATTGCTTTGTTTTGAAACTTATGTTTGTTTGACTATTGTGGAACTTTTTATAGCGAGATTATGATCGAAACTAAAACTTGGAGATTAATAGTTAATTAAATTTATCTTTAACGCTATTATTTGATTATTTCTTTAAGTCACGTCTCGAGTCCAGTCAAAACTGGATTTAGGGCGTGACAAACTGGCACCTTACCCTCAGGTTCCTGGCCACTCTTCAGAGATTGCCCTCCCTATGTGTCCAGAGATAAACTTCCTTGGGTTTGTCCCATCTGGGAAGCTGCAAAGGTCGATAGGCCAAAAGAGGGATACAGCAGGGGAGTCGCAAGAGGATTAGGCGAGGGCTGGGAAGCAGCCCCACTACGAGGGATGATATGAATTCTGGGCTGAAGGAACCTACACCAAGAGGAGTCCCTATGACGAGCCGTCACTCCCAGCCAAACTATCAAGCTCAAGTTCGGTAGCTCATTTGTCAAAACTAGTCCTTAGATAGCAGGGACTAAGCAACGTTTAGGCCCTATTTTGAGCGGTTCTTGGCAGTTGGCACTTTTTGGATTTTAATTCTGTTTTAGCTTTGGTTTTAATTCTTGTCTTAGTTTTATTGCTTGCTTTAGTTCTGATTTTTATAACCATTTCTTTTTGGAACAGTTTGTTGCCAAGGGTTATTGGACTATTATTCCTCCAAGGTTAATGACCAGTATAATGACCCTGTTTTACTATTAATGAAATTATTTCTTATTCTAAAAAAAAAACAAAAAAACCCAAACTTGAGTTTACTCATGAGCTGTAACCGCATGTATTTTTAGTTTATTTCTCTCTCGCTAAAACTTGTCGAGAGCCTCTTCCCGAGGAAACCCTAGACCTAGTTACCTATGGAGATTCTTGTGTCTGTCACCTCCGTCGAAAAGATTTCCTCACCTTCTGGTCATGTCCTGTCGCCGCCAGTACCCATGTGCTTCACGATAATCCCTCCTCCTCGCCATTATTTAATGGTGTAGTCTCCATTAAAGACTCGACGTCGAAAGAGGCCGAAACAAACCCTATCTGAGACATCCTATAAGCTTCTTCTTGCCTCACCATCCTCTGCGATACTATCGTTTCCCTAATCAGCGACGATCGTATTGTTCTCTCCGAGGTCATCTACACCACTGGCAAAGCCACATATAGGACGCCTGGTGAAGATTACAACAGTTGCTTTCTTCTACAAGTAACTCACTGACTGCTCCTAGCCTTGGCGAAGTCACATCGCTATCACTGGTTGTTGATTCTAGCCCAGGAGAAGCCTCGTCGCCTCCACTACTGGTTTCTCCTACTCTCGACGAGGCCTCATCGTCTACACTGTGTCGAGATCCTCTCCGTGGGAAAGCTCCAATGGTGGACGAAGGGAGAACGGTCTTGGAGGCGTTGAATGATGGGTGCCCAATCCCTTGTGCGGCGAGGGTTCCCATAATCCCGTCATTGCTTACCATGCCTTCGGGTATGGTTTGTCGTCGACCGTTGCTCAAGCCGTGTGAAGCTAGCTTTGCCCCAAGGGAATCAGCACCGCTGGAATATCTCGAAGTTAGCCTAGCCAGTCTCCAAGATGGCCTCTCTTCCCACTCGTTGGAGCAGGAGGAGGAATTGGAGATGCTCCTTACGTACTCCCCGGTGAGTCTTTCTGTCCTTGCTCGCTAGTAATTCTCCATGATGGGTAAGCTCTGATCGTCAAAGCCTCTCTAGAAGGGGGTTCTGCTCCGGATCATCACAAAGGTGTAAGGCAGATCCGTGGAGGGCCTGGTAATCAAAGACACTGGTCTCGAGGTTTTTGGCTTCTACTTCGAGTCGGAGGAGGCTCGTGCACGGGTCCAAAGCAACAAAACCTAGTGTTTTCATGACAGTCTGCTCCTCCTCGATGATGTTGACAGGATGGCTAGGGATCCTCCTACCTTGGATTGGCTCTAGCTATGGGTTCAAGCCCATGGTTTCCCTCCATCGGTGCGGGCCCGAGCGATCGGGGAAACAATTGAATCGACTCTTGGGCTATGTGTCGAATCATGTGTGATCAATGAGTCATCTGTTGCGGAGGAACGGTGAAAGTGTGATTCTGGCACCTCGTGGAGCATCCCCTACGCAGTCATCTACTGTTGAGATTTAAGGAATTTCTGGACCTGGTCCGAGTCTCGCTCACCTACACAAAAATGCCCTCCTTCTACTATAAATGTGGGCTGATCGGACATGTGGTTCAAGATTACGATCAGAAGATTATTGGTTGCCCATGGTTCGACTCATCCATGTTAGAGTTCTAGAAGGACCAGAGCACAAAGCCATATGCGACCAGTTGGGGGATCAGGGGTCTCGGAGCCAACCACTAAGGGCCGGACCTGTATCTCCGAACACCGTACCTAATGGCATTTTGCCTCGGGGAAGGGGACCAATTGTATCCTCGAGCATTGTACCTAAGGGTACAGAATCTCGGGGCAACGTCCAGGACAAGAATATCATTCTTGGATGGAAAAAACTTGGTGGCCGGCCAACTCTTTAGTGGCCGAGAAACCGAAGTTTCAGGCCACCTATGCATAGAGATAGAGTTGGACTTGGAGCTAAAATATGGAGCTGGTACTAGAGGAGTGAAGAGGGGGTCTGGTGGTAAACCCTGGGATGATCAGGCGAGGGTTGGTAAGCATCCTCACCCGGATAATGTTAGGATCATTTGGATTTAGGCATTGGCTCCAAGAGGGGTCCCTGTTTAAAGTCTTTCTTATACAACTGATGCAGTTCAAGCTCGATCTCTTTGCCCCCCAGATGCAGTGTTTAGGCACTACCTTAAGCAGGACTTTCAGTTTCGTTTTCCAACCACCCACATTTCCTTCGTCTTGCCTATGTGGCTTTTGAATACCATTCATAACGTTATATTGTTAAAATAACTACAAACGTTTCTTTTCTATGTATGTTTTCTTTAGTGGTCCAAGAATATTATTCTTGACGCACTCGATTGTAGTTGATTTTAAAGTTGAATAAAAAAATTAAGAAAAAAATTAAAAACACGAAGGGCTTCTCTGCTAAGGTTTCAAAAACCGTCGCCCACCTTTCCTCTCTTCTTCTCTGCACAACCAGTCGCAACCTCCATCTTCCTCCAGCCACTACCTCCAGGGATCCCGACCACACACCACCACCACACCCCATCGTCCGGACCATAACCTTACCTGATATGAACCTTCCCCCCAACTGATCCTCTACCATTTTCGATCCATTCGGAGGTCTTTTCGGCACCTCCCACGCCGCAAGGCCACACTACCGGGTCCGGGCCTGTCTTGGTCGACATGCATGACTCCTCCCGAGGATGTTCAACTGTGATAGCGCAGGCACCGGCCTGGCCGGCCCTTCGCCGACCCCATGCGGAAGTTGGACGGGCCACTTCGCGCCCGTGAGGGTATCCGGCGACCTTGCCCATTGTGGAGTCAAGCTGCTCAACACTGGTTGTGGCGGACCCCTCCACGTATCACCATCATCCGTACAAGTCTCCACTAGGTGCTCAAGCTCTGTTACCGGACTGGGAGGACAAGGATGAGATCCTGGATATCCCGCTGGAGGCCATCCCCACTGTTGTGGATGGTTGTTATCAGTTCTTGTTGGCGGCGAGGGTTGCGGGAGGGGGTCACCACAATCAAAATGCTTTTCGTGGGCTAATGATTCAGAACTCAGAGATCGATGGCCTGCAAATCGAGTACCCGTCGAAGGAAGTGGTAGGGTTCCATTTCCCATCCCGATCTGCCATGGAGGACATACAGCACCGAGGGCCATGGGGGTTCAAAGGCTATCCCGTCATGTTGGCTCTGCTACTCGCTTGCATGCAACCTACTGAAATCAATTTGGGGACCTTGAAATCGGGGTCCGAGTGCTGAATGTCCCGGGGGATTATTGGAATGTATCGGTCCGTGCGTTACTTGCATTTGTCCAGGGTATCCAGGTAACTACTACTCCTATCCCCACTGTACGTCGTAGTGATGATTTTCTGTGGATGAGGGTCAGCTTGGAAGTGAACCGCCCATTGCGAAGACGTATTTGTCTTCGGTTTCCCGGTCATAACCAACCTTCGTTGGTAGGTTGCAATACAAGCGGCTGTCGGGTTTATGTACTCGGTGTAGAAGACTGGAAAGCTGCATAACAGAGTGCACGACTCATCTCCCGAGAATTGGTCAGGAGGAAGTCTGGTACGACGAGTCTATCAGGGTCCTGAGACATCTGGATATGGACCTTCTTCTCACCATCGTTTGGAGGACTTTGAAGGTAACTCGGGAGTCATCAGTGGACGATCTCCTGACATCCCTTACCCTTGACCCGATAAAGGACTATGTAGGAGGTTCTCGGGCAGGCACTTTTAGCCTGTTCCCGATATCTCACCTAGGGTTTCAAGAGATGCAAAGACATGATGACATCAGTTCAGATCCTGGAAACATGGCTAAAGATGCTCCAGAGAGGGCAATTCTGGTACTGCAAGAGGTTTCCTCAGGAGAGTTAGGGGGGCAGCTGGGTAGCACAAAGTCTGGCAACCGGGCTAACATCGAGGAGCCAGGAAGTAGTATATTTCCTGATTTATGTGCAGGTGAATTGGTCCCTGAGCAGGGGAGGCAGAAAGAGCCTCGGGGAAAACAGAAAGAACCTCAGGACCGTGCTGAAGGAGGAGTGTCCATCCGATCAAAGACAATGAAGGCCAAGGGTAAAGTAAGGGGTGGACTGCAATATACCAAGCCCACTAGTGTTATGAAGGTTCTGGAGCTTACAGGCATGATCCCACAGGATCCCAAGATGAGGACTGAGGAGGAGGAGGAGCAGGGAATACAGTTGGAGGTGTTACAACCTCCGTTGGAAAAATGAGTAGACCCGGTGGGGGTGAGACGCGTCTTTTTAGACCTATAACCACAGACCCGGGACAACTGGTGTTGGGCAGTCTCGGAAAAACCGCACTCAGAACACTCCATCTCTATCTGATTTACGAGCTTTATCGTTTTATTTTGGACTGTTTCATTTTGTTAGGTTGTTGTACTTTAACTTTTTTGTCTCGTACCTTTGAAATGCTGGCAAGGGGATATCTTGAGTTAGTATCTGTGATCCAAAACAGTTTTTTTTTACGGATCCATGAGCGCAGGGTTAGCAACGGGCAATCAGGACATATATCTAGAACTCAAGGTTTTTACGCCCCATTTTGTATGGTTTGTATTTTACATTAATGCACTTCCTCAGTTTACTCGTTTAAATTTTTTTTTTAATAAAATTGCACCCGTTGTTCAAAAAAACAAAAAACTCACGAGCCGTAACCTAGCCATTTTTACTATATATTTATTTTCAAACAAAGTATTCATTATAAATTTATAATTAGCACATTGCATCTGATGAAAGTAACCCTTATCTTAACCTACTCGACAAATCCTATGATTACCTGTTATAGAACCCTAACTTACGCGTGAGCTCGTAATAGATATAACATGATTGCTTGATGAGTTGTCATCTGATTTATAACCAGCATGATTCGCTATTAATTAGAAGTCAGAGGACAACAACGGTAGGTTTTACGTAGCCATCTTATCTACGAGTTCAATTCTTGTGTCCACACTAAAATATGACTTTTTTTTTAGGGAAGTATAATTCATTACTCGGAATCAATAACCAGGAGCCCTGGGATGGGGTTTGGCAATTGATTCAAATTCAGTACAAGATGAACCCAAGTATAAGCATTACGAGCCAACTCATGTGCCACTCTATTGGCTACTCTACGAACATGGTTAACTCTCACCCCTGGTAATTGACTTAAAATAGCCTTACAATCATCAATAATCCCCCCCAACGGAGATAGCAGGCGCGCTGGATTATTGATGGCAAGGACTACTCCAAGACAGTCAGTCTCGATTGATCCTGCTAACCATTCACTGCTTCTCAACCACACCAGTGCTTCCTTGACTGCTAGAGCCTCCAAAATCTCTGGGTCAGACAAATGTGGAAAAATAAAACATCTAATTCCCACCACTGTACCTTGGTTGTCCCTACAAATGAATCCGCCTGCTCCTCCATGTCCTGCCACCACTGCACCGTCCGAGTTCACCTTAATGGAGCCCTCGACTAGTTTGCCCCATTTGTCAGGACCAACCGGTCGAGGGACTCCAGGGAGGTGTTGATGAGACTGAGCTGCTTTCCACTCCGACTCCAGCTTCACTACTGCCCTGAAAATAGCCTCGGCCGGAGTGGCCTTGTCATTCCAAACACGGTTATTCCGGGCTTTCCACAGCTCCCAACAGACAACCCCGAGTAGCTCCGCCTCCTCACGAGAGCATGTCTCCCAATTGTGGGTCAACCACCCACGAATCGAATCGATCTGGCGTAAAGAAACACTCAGAACCCTACTCCACACATCAACAACAACTGAACAGGATAGCAAAACATGGGAATCAGTCTCTTCTTCTCCACAAACCCCACAAAGTCCTGAGACATCCACCCTCCTGGTTCTAAGACAAGCCCCAGTGGGGAGTATCCCAGAAGCTCCCCTCCATAACATGTGAACGACCTTTGGGGGAACCTGTAGAGACCACAACTTCTTCCAAAACTCATCCCTGCTATTCGGGCCCCACCTTCCTGCAACTGCCTGAATCTCCCTGTAAACCAATTTCACAGAATAAATACCATCACGAGTACCTTTCCAGAACCAAGTATCAGTGTCCCGGCCCGAATTGAGGGGGACCTTAAGTACCGCCTCAGCATCTCTCTCGGAGAGTACCCGCTGGATAAACTCCACATTCCACTCCCTTCTGCCTGGCCAAAACAGTCTGCTAACCGGCCAAAACTCCATTGGGCCGTCCACATCCACCAAGTAACCGGACGCCGACTCAGCCCAAGGAGCTCCGGTGAGGAAAGTCTGATCTCCCGACCCGATACTTCTGCGGACACCTCTTCTAACCACATCATGGGCGGCCATAATGCTATTCCAGATGGGGCTCGAATTTGGTTTCCTCAGAGCATGTATAAAATCTGTCATGGGATAATATTTCGCCTTCAAAACTCTACTGACAAGGCTCTCCGGATTCGACATCAACCTCCAACCTTGCTTACCTAGCAGCGCAAGATTAAAATCATGCAGATGTTTAAAACTCAAACCACCCTGCAGTTTATGATCACATAATGCACCCCACCTACGCCACTTAATGCCCGAACCTGTCTTGGTGTTATGAGACCACCAAAACCTGTTCATAATTACCTCAATCTCTCGAATCAATGAAACAGGTAATAGGTGAACACTCATTGAGTACATAGGGAGGGCTTGTATAACAGATTTTAACAAAACTTCCTTACCAGCCTTGCTTAGTAAAAGTTCGTCCCAGCTTGACAATCTGCGGGAAATACGATCTTTGATGTACCTGAACGCCTTATATCTGCTTCTCCCTATCACTGCCGGGAGTCCCAAGTACGACCCCACATCCACAACCTGCGACATTCCCAAAATACCTTCCACCCCTTCTCTTCTAGCCGGTAATGTATTAGGACTAAAAGATATCGACGACTTTTGGGCGTTGATTTGTTGCCCCGAAGCCCTCTCATACCGTCCCAACACTTCCCTCCAGGCCTCCGCTTCCTCCTCATTCGCCTTTCCGAAGAAAAAACTATCGTCTGCAAAAAACAAGTGAGTAATAGGGGGAGCATCCCTTACTACTCTAGTACCAGTAATCAACCCCCGTTGTTCATAACTTGTAATTAAACGGGAAAGTCCTTCTGCACAAACGATAAACAAGTATGGGGATAGAGGATCACCCTGTCTGATTCCCCGTCCCGGCCTAATGGGTCCCAACCTTCTCCCTTCTGTGGAAATCCATAACTGGGGAGACCGAACACAGGACATGATCAATCCCACCCACTTGGCAGAAAAACCCATACGGTTTAACACCCTTTCCAAGTAACCCCAGTCCACCCGGTCATAAGCTTTCCTCATATCAACTTTCATAGCCATCTGTCCAGCCTGACCCTGTCTCTTATTCCTCTGATAATGTAGTACCTCTCCTGAAATGATGATGTTATCGGTGATCAGTCGACCTTTCAGGAAGGCACTCTGAGAGTCCGAGATAGAGACCTGTAAGATACCTGTCATTCTGTTCACAATAACCTTGGATATTATTTTGTAAACCACATTACACAGCGCTATTGGACGAAATTCAGCCATAGTCGTAGGTCGTCTAACTTTTGGAATTAAAACCAAATTAGTTTCGTTTAAAACAGAGGGAACAGAACCTGATTCAAAAGCCTGCTGCACCACCCGGAGTAAGTGGGGATGAAGTACTGACCAGTATCTCTGGAAAAAACCCGGGTTGAAACCGTCAGGCCCTGGGGCTTTCAGGGGCATCATACTAAACAGAGCTGTCCTCACTTCCATCAGAGTAACCGGCCGAAGTAGGTCCTCATTATGGACGTCTGTAACCGTCTGAGGTACCAGTTGACTCACATCATCTTCAACTTCAGACTCCTGCAGGAATAAACCCTCAAAATACTGAATCATAACCTCCTCCAGGCCCTTCCCCCACTCCCTCTGAATACCACTGTCATCTGTCAACTTCACAATCCGGTTTCTTCTTCTGCGCGCCGAACACTTTGCTTGGAAGTACCTAGTGTTCCTGTCTCCCGAATTGTGCCAGTGTTGTTTGGCCCGTTGCTTCCACCTATCATCTCTCTGGGCCAAAAGAAGTGTCAACTGACCCCTGAGGTAATGAACTCTGTCACCACTAACTTGATCCCATCTCCCCTTTAGTCTATTCATTTCCTCCTGGCAATCCTGAATACGTTTGTTCAGTGTATCAGGATTGGCATTCGCCCACTTACTGAGCTCCCCCGCCGTGTATTTCAGTCTGTCATGAATACCCAAATCATTCTCCTCCTCCCAAACACGTCTGATCACCTACTCACATTCGGGTTCTCTTGTCCAACCCTCTTCAAACCTGAAACAACGGGATCTCCAACCTATTTCCTCCTTCTTCCCAATTACCCAGATAGGGGTGTGGCCAGATGTTGACAGACCCCCATTGAGTAATAAGGTGTCCGGGTATAACTCATCCCAGCGCCTGTTGGATGTAGCACGATCCAACTGTGTTTCCACCCTCTCTGGGCTGTTCCTTCCCCTCTCCCAGGTGTACCGGTACCCTGTTATGGGGATATCACGCAGACCAATATCCATCAGAGCTTGACCAAAACCAACCTGCAACTGTCTTGGGTACAAATTTCTTCCTCTCGTATCTGCATCAGAAAGGGTATTGTTAAAATCACCAAGAACAACCCACGGAAGATCCTCCTGTTCACTTAGTCTGCGTAACAAATCCCATGTCTCCTTCCTCTTGTCTCTTCTCGGTTGCCCATACAAACCAGTCACCCGAACCTGCACACCTTCATCATTAACTGTAAGGAGATCAATATGTGACTTTGAGAAAGTTCTCAACATACCGTCCTCCCTATTTGCCCAAAACATGGCAATACCACCTCCTCCATTTCTGCTATTCACTACAAAAGATCCACCCATACCCATCATCCTGCTCTTATGATCAATCAATGCTTTCTGACACTTAGTTTCAGATAGAAAGACGATCTCGGGTTGCTTTCGAGCTACAAGCTCGACAAGGAACTGTTGCGCCCAGGGGTTCCCAAGCCCCCGGTAGTTCCAAGCAAGCAGCCTCATTTGGATTGGCGGGGTTTCTTGGCAACCCTCGCCATGTCCATCGGCTCAACGATTTGGGAATCAGGGACCAGGATAGTCCCAGAACTCCCCTTCTGATCACCGGTAATACCCCGTTTCGTACCCGACCTCGAAGCTTCCTCTTCTCCCAGGGCCGAGCTGCTACGAGAATGACTCGCCCTGGGACTCCCCAATCTCCTGAATCTTCTGAGAGCCTTGACACGCCCATCAACCTGCACATTTGTTTCTGCCACCAAATGCTCAGAAGCTAAACATAAGTCGTCACCATCAACATGCACATTTGTTTCATCAACATGCTCATTTGTTTCTGCCACCAAATGCTCAGAAGCTAGCCATAAGTCATCACCATCAACATGCACATTTGTTTCTCCCGTACGCTGGACCTCCAAAGGAATCTTATTCAAGTCCATTGCTCCAATTGTATTCACTGGTATTTCAGCAAGGGTACGGTTTGGAGGATTGGCTTTTGACGTCGTCCGAGATACGATGTCCACAACCTCTTCCCTCCGGTTTGAATTCTTGTTCTGCATTTGTCCGGTTGCGGACCTCCCTTCCTCCGCAGAGTAAACTGCTGCGGCACATTCCTCACGTCCAAATCTCCCTAGAGCCAAGTGCTCCCTGAAGTTCACATCACTTTCTCCATTGCTTCTCTGCACCGAACTAGGTGGACTCGGCTTGGACTGAGTCGTGCGCCTGGCCAGCAGATTAGCACGCATGAAATCACCATAGGGTAGTGTTTCTGGCTCCTGCCCTGGCTCAATATACTCACACTCTTTCACTGTGTGACTTATCCGAGCGCAACCGTAGCAAAAGTCTTGCAGGCGTTCGTATCGCAATTCCACCCAAGTGGCATCCTCAGTCTCTTCCAGCCGTAATTTGATCCTCCTCCTCAGTGGCTTGTTGATGTCCCACCGGATCCGAACACGCAGGAACTCCTCCCCCGAGCGTCCGTCCTCATTGCAATCAGCTTCGATGTACCGGCCAAGCACGTTACCAATCCTCTTCCCCACCGTCTCCGACCTGGCGATAAACGGAAATTTATGCATCTGAACCCACAATAATACCTCATCAAAAACAATACTCTCCGGTTGCACAGACGTATTGAAAACTTTCAGCAAGAGAAGCGATTTGTTGAACCACCACGGTCCGAGCTCCAACACCCGAAGCTTCGCCCTCTCCGTTGGGAAGAAGAAGCCGAAAACTCCCGGAGCTATGGTCTCCACTTTCAGTGCCGGTTCATTCCAGATCTTCTTCAGAATTTCGGCGAAGATCTTCTTATTGAAACCCTTGCGAGACAACAACTTTCCGGCGAGCCCGTGTTTGAACGCCTCGCCTCCTCCACGCAGTTCGCTCGCCGGGATAACAACCTCCTCCTCTTCAATCGCAATACTACCAAGCCTCTCCTCCAAATCAACTATTCCTTGGTCTCTGCTCTGCGTTTGATTCGGTTCCATGTTCGCAGATGGATGCGACAGTTGCTTCGATCACGCACAAACCAAACTCACCGGACAGAAGCGTCGGCGCCGTCTTTGCACGCTCTCCCAAAAGTAAAGCGGCAAAACCCTAGGACTTCAGCTCCAAAAATTTCGGAACGAAGTTTTACTAATACCCAAAGTACACTAAAATATGACATAACCCCTACAATTTAAAGCAAGAAATAAAATATGCGTAACCAGAAATGGATGGTTTTGTTACATACTCGTGAGGTGCTGGTCATTGTTGGTATAAACTTACAATTATAATGCCAAATAACTAGATTAAAATAAATTTTCAATACTGAAACAATTCTCGAAACTTCCGTAATAAAAAATCGTGAATAATATTCTTTTATGAGCATATAAATGAAATTTTATTAATAATAGTAGTGACCAACAATAAAATAATGCTGATAGAACTGAAAAGAGCGAGACATAGTCTTGAACGATGTGTGGTTTGAGATGCGAACTTTATGACTAACATGTCTGGTGAACCCTATCGGAATGATATGTTTATTTTTTTTATCAGCTCAGTTTCTTTATTAAAAAAAAAAGTCAGTTCTCCTATAGGAGAATACCTAGAGGTCAGGAGAACAGGAAACGATTATAATTATAATAAAACTTACAAAAGAAACTAAAAGGCATAACCTTTTAAGGAAAAACAACAAAAGACGATAAGTCCTAATAACTCAAAATCAACTGTCAAAAACCATCCAACCTCTACCGTCTCAAGGTAAGGTGTGCTTGACTACCGAGAAACTTTGGGTAACCGCCTGATTCAACACATTCATTGCCGAAGGAAAAGCTTTGATATCACATTCTAGACTCATCGAACGAGTTGCAGGCCTTGAATAAACCACCGTAGAGCCAAACAAAGAGTACTTCTTAGTAATCCAACCCTTGAAAGTTAGGGGTTTTAAAAGGGAAACCTTCCAAGGGTTGCCATGACCCTCGACAGGCGAGTTCGAAACCCTCGAAGCACCATTCGCAGTTGGAAAAATTGAACTCGGGGTTACAAGCCCAATTGGAAGATGTGAAGTCACCAAAATGGACGTGCTGGGCAAATCAGCCCCATCCATGCCAATATGAGCAACCGGCCCAAGTGTGAACAATTGATAAATTGGATCCATCGCATCCAAATGGGCTTCAAGCCTAGAACTACAAGACTTGGTGACTCCGAGGAAAGCCAACACGAACTCGTGTTCACAATCTGAATCTGAATCACGTGAATCACGAAAGATATCCGAAGTAATCAACTGTTCAATCTCCCGTGTACCAGAAACAACCACAAAAGGTGGGTTTACGCACGCTTTTCGGGACCCAGGAACATAAGATTTCGGCGAGACATCTACCACCGGATCGCCGACCTTACCCCACCAACACCCGATTTGATGAGAGCTATCTTCAAACTCAGCATGTTGGCACACGATGTATGCAACCTCGGCCAGCTGCTAGCTCGGACCTGATCTCACCCTCGAGAGCACCTTCTTATTCACCATCACTGACTTGCTCTGTCTCACTAACTGTGAAACAGAGGAACTCATTTTCTCACTAGATCGAAACCTACCATCGAAAGGGCGAGCAAGGGGGGCGAGAAGCACATACCCATTATATTTGAATCCGTTGAGCTAGTTGATTGCCTACGGAGCAGACTCCCTAGATTTGAACGAGACAAAACCAAAGAAGAAACCGTGTTTGGTCAGTCTCTTTAAGATGGAGACAGATGGAATCTCACCGAAAGTCTCTAAAGTATTTTGAGCCCAATCTGATGATGTACCATACGGAAGGTTGTGAATGATATGTTTATTAATCTTATTTTTCTGATTATAGTTTTTTTCTTTAAAATAGATATAATATTGAAAATGCTTAGAGGAAAGCGCTCGAAAAAGGCTCCGGATAACAACCCAATGTTTCACCATAAAAGTAGCGTTCAAATGTGTTTCTTGCAAGATTCAAACATTAAGCCAGGTTTTCGCTTCTACGGCATACCCTTTTTATGAGGTCGTAGAAGTTGTTCACTTCTGCAACTACATGCAATAAAGTCATAGTAGTAGTAGGCCCTTTTATGATGCCATTTCATTCCATGAAATGAAGTCATGGGGGTATTGTGCTTATACGATGTCTTATTATGCTTCTTCAGCGTCTAAGGTCATCGGAATCAAGCCCTAACTACTGATCAGACATCATCCCCATTGGCCAGGTCACCCGTTGTGACCCACTAGCATCAATCGAAGTTAATTTTTCCACAAGATCAACATCTCCATGGAGTTGCGTAAGTAACACTACCACAAGATTCGAGAGGGAGATATTTCATGTGTTGGAAGGAATCAGACAAACCATGGTCTGGCTTGCCATGGGGAAGTCGTGGAGACCCTGAGATTTGCCAGTCCATATCTAGTGAGCTTGTTCTAACGAGCGTGGGCTTTCCCCGACGCCAAAAATACCGAAGTTGCTCCATCGACATTGCTCCCACAAGCAACCAGCGCTCCCTGTTGGGGTTTTCCTTTTCTGGCTGAGAAAGGGCAAAGCTTTCTGCTCGTGACCTATACACACCCAAACGCCCGATCCTTAATCGCCTAAAATCATTTCCACGCATCCTACGTGAATTCGTTTGTCACTCATACCGAGACACCTCTGTGATAATAACGAGGACCAGAAACACAAACAATCCGGTACATCTCCGTTAGTTGAATATAGCTTTTTATATCACACATTTACTACACTTAATTATTTCAAATTAATTTAACGAATATTGAAACTATTTAATAAGGAATGTTATATCCTTTAACTATAAACATTTTTATTATTTAATACTTATATACATATTTTGAGATGCGATGGGAATTTTACCAAATAACAAGAGAAGTATTATGACTGATGAAATACCAGTATCTAAACCCTACAACAGTATATGATTTTGATAGCTTATGTCATGGTTTTCTTCTCTTCTCTATCCACTTTCTCCTCTGCACATCGCCTTTGGGTCCTGTGAGAGTTTTCTCTACTAAGGTTCCTCTCGGGCCGGCGCTAGCCACCGCACCGTGGACTCTCCCCCCGCCACCATCGACGCGTCTCCCGATCCTGTTCGACTCCCCCTCTGTGATTCCGATGGTTTTCGTCTGGCTCACCTCGGCGTCAACCATCCTTCAAGCCGGCTGACGCCTCTGACGTCTCTACAGCCGCCGCCCCTGAACACCTCTGAAGTTGCGGGCCCTCGGGGGTTTGCGTCCCTACAACCGTCGTCCTTGACGTTGTTGCCGCCATCCTTGAAGCCGCCGTCATCCCTGCTGTCGTCGCCGCTTCTAATGTCGCCGATGTCTCGAATGACACCGTCATCTCTAGAGTCGTCCCTAAAGTCACCGCCGCCGGATCTGCAGCCGTAGTCAGCGTGTCCTTCTCCCTGACCTCGACCCCTTTCACGATTATGGATCTGGCTAATCGAAAGGTTCTTTTTTATTTTATTTGAGTTTGATTTTGCAGGATCACTGCTTATCCAACAGAGAATCAAGGATTTCTCAAGGGAGGGGAGCATCAGGTACTGCCTTGGGAGGGGTCCCATGTAGATGGTTTGCCTTCCACCATCACTGTTGTTGAGATCTCTTATTTCCGACACCCCATTCCCCATTTTCGTATTCTGTCCTTGCATATATGGCTTTCAAATATCGTCTGTGACTGTTCTAGTAGAAAAAGGTTCAGTGAGCCATTTACCTTTTTGTCTGACCTTAGTGGGTCGGGAGCTTGTTCCCTGGTGCACATCGATGTTCTGATATAAATTTAATACAATTGCAACTTTCGCTCAAAAATAATAATGAAATACCAGTTTATCATATGGAGTAAGCCAATACAACAAGAATGACGAATATGGTTCCTATAACTACCAGCTATGACGTGACTCGAACGGATTTGTAGTGACAATTATGCATCTTGGACTTACATGGAGGACGCATAGGGATTTGAGAGGGGTTCGACATTAGTCCGAATAGGTGCTCATGACGTGGTGGTGAAGGACGATTGGTCGGGGCCAATCTCAAAGGGGCAGGACGTACCTTCTAATAAACGTCTTATTATCCCTAAGGTGCCTTATTTAATCTAGCGAGGTTGCTTAGCTTTCCTCTCCTGATCATCATGGGTAACGATAGTCTCGTCTAAAGGGAAAGGTCGTCTAGGGCCCATTTCTTCAGGGTGAACTCAGTTGGGCCACTAGCTCTTGGGCCATGAGTAGAGGCCTTGTATTTCTCTTTCTTAGCATTTTAACACTCTGAAGCGCCAACCGAGATACCTGCAACGAAATGGATTACCATCAAGTTCGACTAGACCTCCCCCTAGGCCCATGCCATTAGGGTTGATAGCTCTTAACAAGAGGTCGTGCTTTATGGCCAGAGGGCCCATGTCGGCCAAGTTTTTTTTTACTTGTATACCATTTTTGCATATGGGTAAAAAAAATCAGAGTTTGGTCGAATCGTGTAGGAAACATGGAACGAACAGCATCCAGGGGAGATTCAAGCCAAAATTAAAACTCTCGACAATGCCCTATACCAATGGGGGCGTAAAGTCTACATGACCAATTCTAACCAAATCTGTTGGTGTTAGCATCAAATAACCATGTCGAATTCTATGACTGACACAACATACACACAACTCGGGGAAACTTTCTACAAGTAGCATCGGGCAACACTTAATAACCATGAGAATATCTGGAATCAAAGGGTGAAACTACACTACTTATGGAGGGGGACCAAAAAATAGGTTTTTTCACGCTTCGGCTTCACACCGACGTTGGATAAATAACCTTCAAGCCCTTCTAGACAATTCAGGAGTGCTGGTAGGCTGGAACTCGGGACTTAGCAAACTACTCCAGGAATATTTTTTCGAACTTGTTCTTGATCCGGTCGGGGGACGCAAACCCATCTACGACCCCCTTCGCATTACCCATCTACTATCCTAGAATGCTTATCCTATGGCCAATAAACCTGGTTACTCCAAGTGAAAAACTAGGAGGTATATCCCTATTCTCGTGAGTATGTGATACTATCACTTCTCCCGATACTACTCGGGCTGACATGTGGTGCTTAGGATGCATGTTGGCCCGCGATGGAGAGTTTATTGGATGAAGAGTGTGTGGTAGCCGAGGATTTCTCCAGGATAAGAAGTCTTGGGATCGAGTTGTGCTAGATACCATTAGGACGGGAAGTGTCTCCTCAACCACGTCCTGGTCTCTCGTTTGGGACTTATTGGACTTAACGAGGTTGCATAGGAGACCTCACCTGGTTGATTCTTCCTTATTTTTTGTACACACCCGTGAGGCGGAAGCCCTCCCAAATCGGGGCCTTGATCCCCATTTGCAACTGGCCTCCCGTGTATAGTCGAAGACCTCCACGTCATGTTCATAAAATAGGGCGAGCCCCCATTTCTGACCTTCTGTTGGCACTTGTGTGCCCCCATGGAAGCCTAGGCTGCGCAGAGCACGACGATTTGATCATTCTCTTGCACTATCTCTGATAGGAGTAGGAGTTTGGAGGAGGGCATATGATGATGGGTCTTCGGGGCGAGGGGTAGTTATCCGTGGTTGGGACAATACATCGGAAGGGGAGATTCTGGACACGGTACTAGATGAAAAAACTGGACGAGACATCGAGAAAAAATGTCGCAATGAGTCACCTGTTAGAGATATGTATTATCAAGAGTTTGAATACTCAACAATAACCTTGTATTTGATTATTGAATGTATTTATCTTATATGTA
Source organism: Erodium maritimum (assembly GCA_963921825.1). Taxonomy (NCBI): domain Eukaryota; kingdom Viridiplantae; phylum Streptophyta; class Magnoliopsida; order Geraniales; family Geraniaceae; genus Erodium; species Erodium maritimum. The sequence continues at coordinate 9,957,318 of OY997595.1, forward strand.
GCAGTATACAAATACATAAATCAATTAATATACGAGGCATGGTTTAAATCCCAACATGGTATCAGAGCAATACTACGATTAAAACTCCTCCTCCTTATCAATTTCTATTTTTTTCCGCCGCATCTGATTTACTTACCAATCGTGCGTGAGTTTTATTCCATTTTATTCAGTCGCATATTCCTGTTCCAGTCGCAGGTTTCAGTCAAGGTTCTGTTCCAGTCGCAAGTTTCAGCAGCCTATTCCATTTGAAGTCGCAGGTTCTTATTCCAGTCGACTTCCCAACTGCTGTTTCAACTCGCCAAAGCTCCTCCAATGGCTGATTTCAAGACGTACCCAGCCCTCACCGTCTCCAATATTCGAATCTCCATTCCAATCACTCTGGAAAGGGACAAAGGGCATAATTCCTCCTAGGCCGAACTCTTCAAGGTTCATTGTCGAGTTTATCAGGTTCTCCATCACATTCTTCCGGAACTCACTCAGGCCGTCCTGTCTCCACCGGCTGTCACGATATTCTCCACTGAAGTCTCAACTGATGCTACGAAAGACACTGATCCGAGCAAAACAGTGGCTGCCACTTCTTCTCCGGCAGTTCCAGCTGACATATATGATCGACTTGATGCTACGGTCCTTCAATGGATCTACGGTACGATCTCTAATGATCTCCTCCAAAGCATAATTGTTCCGGATTGTACTGCTGCTCAAGCTTGGAACTCTCTCAGGCTCATTTTTCAGGATAACAAACATTCTCGTACAATTTATATTGAGCATCAATTCTCTGCAATTAAGCTAGATGACTTTATTAATGTGTCTAGTTTTTGTCAAGAACTGAAACAAATTGCAGATCAACTGTCTAATATGGGAGCACCAGTATCAAACAATCGTTTAGTTCTTCAATTGGTAGCAGGCTTATCTGAGGCATACGATAATGTTGCCACGATTATCCAACAGAGCGATCCGCTCCCGCAGTTTTATGAGGCTCGATCGCAGTTAGTGTTGGAGGAAACTCGGAAGCTTAAGCAATCTGCTTCTTCTGCGAGTTCAGCCCTGTTTGCTCATTCATCTGGCAATACCGATCAGACCCATGGCTCCCGGTCCTCTCGTGACACTCCAGACAGCACCCACCCTCAGTCCCGTGGAGCTGCTTCCCGTGGTCGTGCTTCCCGTGGCCGGCAGAATTTGCGACAGAACTCGCGTGGGGTTTCGCGTCAGAATTCGCGTTCTGTGAATTCCCCTTGGACTGGTTCAGCGTCTCAGCAGCGCTGGAATGGGCCTCCACAGCAGCAATGGAACGGGTCTTCACATCAACAATGGAACGGGCCTCCTGCTCCTTGGGCCGGGCAACTTCAGCAGTGGACTGGGCCACATCCTCAACATGTCTGGACCAGCTTCCCGCCCCTGCCCATATCCATCAGCTGCTTCTGTTGCATGGGGTCGTGGCCCTTGTCAGCAACCAGGCCAGCCCAGTCAGCAAGGTGTATTAGGCTCTCGGCCAGGTACTCCTCAAGCACATGTCATTGTTCCAACCGATCTATCGCAATACATGGCGAATCTATCTATGCAGCAGCCACCTGATTCTCAATGGTACATGGACACCGGGGCATCCTCCCATATGACAGCGAATTCAGGTATCCTCAATTCTTATGTTAATTCAAACATGAATAATTTTGTTATTGTGGGTAATGGCAATCATATTCCAATTTATGGTCACGGTCGAGCATCTATCTTTCCCACCCATCTGAATTATATTTTGCGTAATGTTATTCATGCACCTAATCTAGTAAAAAATTTAGTCTCTGTACGCCGATTTACTAAGGATGATAATGCCTCGATTGAATTTGACACTCTTGGTTTTTCTGTGAAGGATTTTCCGACGGGACATCCGGTTTTGAGATGCAATAGCTCAGGCGATTTGTATCCCGTCCCTTCCACTGATTCATCTCATGTGTCATTTCCTTTTTCAGCATCTGCAACTTTGTCTCCAGACGTATGGCATTCTCGATTGGGCCATCCCGGTGCCCCTATTTTTAATGTATTACGTCAGTCTAAGTTTATTTCATGTACGAATAATTTCAAAACTATTTGCCAGTCTTGTGTACTTGGTAAGCATATCAAACTTCCATTTAAACACATCGTTATCTGTTACATTTGCACTGTTTGATATTGTGCATGCTGATTTATGGACTTCCCCAATTTTAAGTTATGCAGGACATAAATATTATTTGGTATTACTTGACGACTTCACTAATTTTGTCTGGTCTTTTCCTATAGGCAAGAAATATGATGTATTCAAGCTTTTTACTTCTTTTAATACTTATGTTACTACTCAATTTGGTCGTCCGATTAAAACTTTTCAATGTGACAATGGAAAGGAGTTTGACAATTCTTCCTTTCGTACATTTGTTGATTCCTCCGGATTGGTGTTTCGTTTTTCGTGTCCTCACACATCATCTCAGAATGGACGAGAAGAGCGCAATATTCGAAGTCTCAACAACATAGTTCGAACGCTTCTCCTCCACACGTCCATTCCTCCGGTCTTTTGGCAGTATGCTCTTTCTATGTCCACTTATTTATCCAACATACTGCCATCTAAACTGCTTGATTTCCCGTCTCCTACTATGGCACTCTATCAACGAGCTCCATCTTATTCTCATCTTCGTGTTTTCGGGTGCCTGTGTTATCCTCTGTTTCCATCTACTACCATCAACAAGCTTCAGGCACGCTCCACTCCGTGTGTTTTCTTCGGATTTCCTTCCAACCATCGAGGGTATGTTTGTTTTGATTTAAAAGAAAATAAGTTTATTATTTCGAGGCATGTTATTTTTGATGAATCGGTGTTTCCCTTTTCTTCCTCTCCCACCTCAACCCCCGATTATGATTTCCTGTCTGAACCCATATCACCAGCCACCCGGATACAGCTGCTCCTTGATCCAGAACCGACATCTCAGCCCAGCATCGACCCGGCCCGCATCCAGCATGCACCCGGCCCATTGATCTCCTCGTCCACACCCAGCTCCTCCCCCTTGTCTCACCATGGGCCTGCTCTACAAAGCCCATCCGCGTCCTCACAGCCCGCCACAGATTCACCAGCCCATAGAACCGGACCACCCTCCCCAGCTGCTGATCCAGTACCCATTCATCGTATGGTCACACGGAGCCAATTTGGTATTTCCAAACCAAAGGTGCTGTTTAATCTACATTCTACCACATCTTTATCACCTATTCCTAAAAACCCGAAAGATGCTCTATCTGATCCTAATTGGAAACTTGTTATGACAAATGAATTTAATGCTCTAATTAATAATAAGACGTGGGATTTGGTTCCACGTCCTTTGGGTGTGAACATTATTCGGTCCATGTGAATTTTTCGCCACAAGACTCGATCTGACGGTTCTTTTGAGCGATATAAGGCTCGTCTTGTTGGTGATGGAAGGTCTCAGCAGGTTGGAGTCGACTGTGATGAGACATTCAGCCCCGTGGTCAAGCCAACTACGATACGTACTGTGCTTAGTATTGCTGTGGCACGATCTTGGTCCATTCATCAGCTGGACGTCAAGAATGCATTTCTTCACGAGAATCTCAGTGAGACAGTCTACATGCATCAACCGCTTGGTTTCTGTGACTCTACCTACCCTGATCATGTCTGCTTGTTGAACCGATCTCTATATGGTCTCAAGCAGGCTCCTCGAGCATGGTACCAACGGTTTACTGATTTTGTCTCATCTATTGGTTTTGTGCACAACAGGTCTGACCACTCATTATTCATCTATCGTCATGAGCGAGACACTGCTTATATTCTTCTGTATGTCGATGATATCATTCTTGCATCATCCAGCGACTCCCTCCGAATTTCAGTTATGTCTCGCCTCAGCTCCGAGTTTACCATGAAGGATTTGGGTCCTCTCTCGTATTTTTTGGGTATCGCCGTCACTCACCATTCCGGTGGTATGTTTCTATCTCAGCAGAAATATGCCACTGACATTATAGCTCGTGCCGGCATGTCCTCTTGTTCCCCCTCGGCTACTCCAGTTGACACTCAAGGCAAGCTTGGCTCCGTTGATAGTTCTCCGTTCGAGAATCCGACCCTCTACCACAGTCTTACAGGAGCGCTCCAGTATCTGACATTTACCCAGCCTGACATTTCTTATGCAGTTCAGCAGGTGTGTCTTCATATGCATGACCCATGAGTCACGCATATGGCTGCTCTGAAGCGCATCATTCGGTATCTACAGGGGACTACACATCTTGGTCTTCACCTGTACTCCTCGCCTATCTTTGGACTAGTATCATGCACAGATGCAGATTGGGCCGGCTGCCCCGATACACGACGCTCTACCTCTGGCTACTGTGTATTTCTCGGCAACAACTTGGTATTTTGGTCCTCTAAACGCCAACCTATTTTGTCATGCTCCAGTACCGAGGCGAAAATATCGCGGAGTGGCGAATGTTGTTTCCGAAGCTTGCTGGATTCGGAATCTACTTCTTGAGCTCCATTGCCCTCTGTCCCGGATAACGCTGGTCTACTGTGATAATATCAGTGCTATTTACTTGTCTGGAAATCCAGTTCAGCACCAGCGGACCAAACATATAGAGCTCGACATTCACTTTGTGCGTGAAAAGGTGGCGAAAGGCCAGGTTCGAGTTCTCCACGTCCCTTCCCGCTCTCAGAGTGTAGACGTTTTCACCAAGGGCTTACCGAGAGTCCTCTTCCTTGATTTTCGGTCCAGCCTGAACGTGCACGAGCCTCCCGTTCAGACTGTAGGGGCGTGTTAGAGAAATATTATCAAGAGTTTGAATACTCTTAGATAACCTTGTATTTGATTATTGAATATATTTATCTTATCTGTAACAGTATACAAGTACAGAAATCAATGAATATACGAGGTATGGGTTAAATCCCAACATCACCAAAAGGAGGACGTCGAATACTACGTGATTGGCTAGGACCGGATCCCGATAGTACGACCGAAGGGGGTCTAGGGGTTGGGAAGGGGGAATGCTATCCACGTGCGCCCTCTTGACCAACACCTACGCACGAGTGTCGTCCCACTGCACCGATAACAATAAACTATGAAAGGAGACATACGTAGTGTGAACCAGGGCTAGGGTCCTAGTCAGCTGGCGTAAAGCGATGGATGAAGGATGAACTAATATCAGATAACCAACCCTCTCTACGACACGAACCATGATATTCCTACACTACCTATATGTGGGTAATCATATGATGTCAAGCCACAACAGACGCCCTCCATAAAGGACCCAGTCTAAACAACCAATAACTGAGAAGAACCAAGGTCGTAGACTGGCCTAGTTATCTGGGGAAAGGATCTCCCAAGTCGAACGATCAACACACGTAAGGAGAAAAGTACGTGAACCCAGGTTGAGCAGCTCTATACCAGTAAAGCATGATCTATTCATTACATCTACTAAGGAGGAGGGAGATGACGAGGTCGCGGCCACCATGAGAACACTAAGGTTAGTCCGTCCTACCAAAGAGGGATTCAGCATATGGAGAATAATATTCTCCAAATACGGTGAAGGAGCGTGCTACTCATCAATAGAACCCCCAACATCGTGTCTGGTCTGAGAAGGTCTACACTCAGAAGGAGAATTATTCCGAACAGGAACATGATCCAGTACAACAACCTTAGCAGGGAAAACCTCATATCTATACTTTTTGTTAACTGGAACCATCGAGGGAACAGACAAGGGCAATCACGACTCAATAGTAGGAAAAAGCCCATCACGTCTACCAATTCAACTACTAGCTTGTGCGAGCCCCACACAAACCCATTCAGAGATGGTACAGCCTTAAGAAAATCAGAGTAAAACGAATAGTAAATAAAAGCATAAGGCCTAACTCGCAAAGAGAAGAGAAGCGAGAAGAGAAACCGATCTCATAGAGGAACCCATACTAACTGAAAAAGCCCCAAAGATGCTCTTTCGAGGTCGACTTAGGGAAATTAGAAACAAAGGCCAAGAACTCTCAATCCGGCCTCTTGACAAATGATTTATAAGCCCTGGACTCCACCTTCTTCGACCTTCTGCTCTAAACAACAGTCCAACCTTCTGACTCCTACGTAATGACCACCTCACTCCCTTCGAGCACTGAGGCGGGTTCAAGGAGGATATCGTCGTGCATAAGAGCTCGATCAATGGTGCCCACGCTGGTCGGTAATGGGCATTGGGTGTCAACAAAAACTCGTTGCCCCTCGACGACTCGCTCACCAGGTTTGAGGGCGGCTTCTCCCAACCGAAACTCCTTCTTCTTCCTCGCTGACACCGAGCCAACCACCACCATTTTAGGACCTCCAAATGACACCACACCATCAACAGGTTTCAAGCTCTTCCACGGGGGCTTCCTGACACTACTGCAGAAATCGACTTAGGAGACGGATAAAATGGATCCGTGACCTAAGTTTTGGCACTTAGGTGACGGATACAGCAATCCGTCAGCCAAGTGGTGAAACTAAGGTCACGAGTCTTGCATCCGTCACCCAAGTGGACCACCTGGCCGACGCATAGCTGGATCCGTCACCCAAGTGAGATAAGGTAACTATTATCCGTCACCCAAGTGAGAAAACTTTAGCCACACATGCTGGATCCGTCACCCAAGTGAGAAAGGTTTAGCCACGCATGCTGGATCCGTCAGCCAAGTGAGAAAACTTTAGCCACGCATGCTCTATCCGTCACCCAAATGGGCTCTATCCGTCACCCAAATGGGTTGACTATTTTACAAAAAAAAAATTGACCACAATATTCAAGATGAATTAACCGTTCGATTATAGTTTTTTTTACATACGTATACTAGTTTGGATAGTACATACGAGATGAGTGGTGTTGATTATATAATATGCGAGAGACCGACACGTATTGATTGAAATCGTGAATTCCACTATGTGCATGAACATATTTAGCTTTACGGTAGTATAACGTATGACGTTGTCTCGTTCATTTTTTGTATGTGATATGTATGAGTACTATACGATCTTATGTTGTATATGAGGCATGCTAAGTACTTATATCGTTCAATTATCAATACTACGATAGTCGGGAAAAATGACGGGTTTTGGGGTTTTGGTCAATGTAAGTCAACTTCTGCTGGCCGACGGATGCATATATCCATCGGCCAGCTTTTTCATCGACGGATGCATATATCCATCATTCAATATATATATATATATATATTTAATTATTTCCACTATTTTAATTTTATCTTTGAACTTGGGCATCAAATTGAAACCCGACATTGAGCGACCGGTGTCCATAATTCACAAGTTTATAATCATTAGATTGATATTGTTGTAAAAAAAGTTATATAATGTATTTGATCACAAAAAAAAAACAATATTTTGTACTTCGAATCGAGAAAACGATCAAGAAAATTTGTGTTATCCTTGTCTTAGTATTATATAAAGGGTAAATTACCTACCCCTAACTTTTTTCAACTGATACCTATCCCGATGTGTAGTTATATGACAAATAGCCCATTTTTCTGTTAACTTTTTTCTAAAATGACGAAAATACCCTCAACCACACTTCAATAATTGTTTTTAAAAAATTATTTAAAAAATCACTTTTGTTATATATATATATATATACTTACTTAATCACTTCAGTTTTATTTATAAAAAAATATTTAAAAATCACTAAGGGCGTTTTCGTCATTTTAGAAAAAAGTTAACAGAGAAAAAGGGTCTATTTGTCATATAACTAAACATCTGGGTAGGTATCAGTTAAAAAAAAGTTATGGATAGATATCAGATAAACGTGATAAGTTAAAGGTAGATATTTGTAATTTATCCTTTCTATAAATATAAACAATGTAGCGCACATGAAAAAATTAAGTTGCTATGAATAATTAGTTGACAATAGGTACTAGGTACGTTGATAACAAAAACTATATAATTTAATTATATAAATATATATATATATATATATATATATTCTAAACATACATATGACATAAAAACTCAGTAGTTGAGTTGGTAAAAGGCACAGCATACATGCTATGAGGTCAGGGGTTCGAATCCCATGGCGTGCGCGCGGGCTGCGGAGCAGCGGGTCGGGTCGGGCGGTGATGTGGCGGGTCGGGCGGTTCTTGTTAGATACAATTTTTTTTAATTAATCTATTATTGCACTTGGGTGACGGATACACTTGGCTGACGGATTGGATCCGTGGCTAGAGTGAAAACCTTGGGTGACGAATTGGATCTGTCACCTTAGTTTTTACCCTACCGACGGATGTACGCATCCGTCGGCCAAATACTTGGCCGACGGATCTTGGCCGATGGATGCATCCGTCACCTAAGAACTTGGGTGACAGATACGTCCTCTTAGGTGACGGATCCAATCCGTCTCCCAAGTACTTATTTGCAGTAGTGTGACCACAGTAACATGGGCCAAGACCGAGACGGAGGTACCTCCCGATGACAATCGTTGTCGGATTCGAGACGAAGCCGAAGTAGCCACGCCTGCCAGAGAAACCGACCCAGTCTTACCCCTTCCACCAGCACTTGTGATCTCGTCAGAGCTTTCCCAGTCACCAACGCCGTGAGGAAGGTTGCACTCCGAAGGTCAGTCGGCCTGGAACATGAAACAGAACTGAAAAATCCATAGGAGGTGATGCATCCTGACCTCACAACTTCGTCGGCCTCAGAATGATCTCTCCACCGTCGAGGGTCCCTTGAACGCCTGCCAGAAGCCCGGCCGAACGCGTTAGCATGGCCGAGTTGCGACACCTCCATCGCAGACACAACCTTCACGTGGAGTTCGCCCACCACGTCTAGCCGACCGGGATCAACATCACTACAACACTTTTTGACCACCTCCGACCATCACTGGTGAAAGATGAAGGTCATGCACGCTAGAGAAAGACACTGCCTCCTCTAAAGCAAACCCTAACTCTTCTGAAAGTTTCAACGCTGAAGCTTTTTCCAGAGAAAAGTCAACGCCAAAAAAAAACTTTTTTTAATAGGTGTTTTTGGTATTTTTTGGAAAAAAGAACAAGGTCATGTGCAAAGCACATGACTATTTTCCATTCATTTTGGATGGAAAGTTAACGGTTGGGTATGAAAGTGAAAATAAATGTTTGTCAGGGTATTAAAATGCAAAAAAAAACAAGCTAGGTTATTATAATACAAATAAATGTTTACCAGGGTATCAAATTGAAAATTTTCCTTATATTTATTTAAATTCAAATTATTTCAACGAGAGCCAATTTGACTCTGGGGAATGTTATCTCCATTAACTGCAAATATTTTTATGATTCAATAGTGGTATAGTTTTCTTACTTTCCTTAGAAAACAATTTGATTTACTTATATTCTAAAAATATTAATTCATACTTAAATATGAAAAAGAAAATAGTTTTATATGGTGATAATGTGTGGAGACAGGAGGGCTGGGTCAATTTGTCAACAGTACACATTAGTATCCCGTAATTAATTTCCATAAATATATTAAATGAATAAGTAACAAATATAAAAAAAATGAAAATAGTAAGGACGATACAATTGAACGATCAGATTTCATTAAAAAAAAAGATGGTCCGAAACGAAAAAAAGAAAAAGGAAGGAATCTTATATTGGTCTTCAATTTTGAAGCTTTGTTCGACCACTTCAGGAAGTTGGTGCTCGGTTGAGGCAAGGATGGGGAAAGAACAGCTACAAGTGCTGAACGCACTAGACGTGGCGAAAACCCAATGGTACCATTTCACGGCCATCATCATAGCCGGAATGGGTTTCTTCACCGACGCCTACGACCTCTTCTGCATCTCCCTCGTCACCAAGCTCCTCGGCCGCATCTACTACCACGTCGACGGCGCCCCCAAGCCCGGGACCCTCCCTCCCAACGTCTCCGCCGCCGTCAACGGCGTCGCCTTCTGCGGCACGCTCTCGGGCCAGCTCTTCTTCGGCTGGCTCGGGGACAAGATGGGCAGAAAAAAAGTATACGGCATGACCCTCCTCATGATGGTCATCTGCTCCATCGCCTCCGGCCTCTCCTTAGGATCCGACCCGAAGTCCGTCATGACGACCCTATGCTTCTTCCGGTTCTGGCTCGGGTTCGGGATCGGCGGAGACTACCCTCTCTCTGCCACCATCATGTCGGAATACGCCAACAAGAAAACCCGCGGCGCGTTTATCGCCGCGGTTTTCGCTATGCAAGGCTTCGGGATCCTGGCCGGTGGCATTTTCGCAATTATTATTTCCGTGGCCTTTAAGGAGAAGTTCGACGCTCCTACGTACGAGGCGTCCCCTCTCGAGTCGACCGTCTCGCAGGCTGATTATGTCTGGAGGATAATCCTCATGGTCGGGGCTCTCCCGGCGGCCATGACGTACTACTGGCGAATGAAGATGCCCGAAACCGCCCGCTACACCGCGCTCGTCGCTAAGAACGCTAAGCAGGCAGCGGCGGACATGTCAAAGGTTCTCCAGGTTGAGATCGAGGCGGAGCACGAGAAGGTGGAGGCGGAGAAGCCTCTGAACTCGTTCGGGCTGTTCACGAAAGAGTTCCTCCGCCGCCACGGACTTCACCTACTCGGGACTACCACGACCTGGTTCTTGCTCGACATTGCCTTCTACAGCCAGAACTTGTTCCAAAAGGACATCTTCAGCGCGATCGGGTGGATCCCCCCTGCACAGACGATGAATGCTATCGAGGAAGTATACCGAATCGCTAGAGCACAAACGCTCATAGCCCTCTTTAGTACCGTCCCGGGGTATTGGTTCACGGTTTTTTTCATCGATAGGATCGGGCGATTCGCCATTCAGATGATGGGTTTCTTCTTCATGACGGTGTTCATGTTTGCACTGGCGATCCCTTACCACCACTGGACCCTCAGGGACAATAGGATTGGGTTTGTGGTGATATATTCACTCACATTCTTCTTTGCAAATTTTGGGCCTAATGCGACCACATTCGTTGTGCCGGCTGAGATCTTCCCGGCCAGGCTGAGGTCTACTTGCCATGGCATATCCGCGGCGGCCGGGAAGCTTGGGGCTATGGTGGGTGCGTTCGGGTTTTTGTATTTGGCGCAGAACCAAGATAAGGACAAGACCGATGCGGGGTACCCTCCGGGTATAGGGGTGAGGAACTCTCTGATTGTGCTGGGTTGTGTCAACTTCTTGGGGATGGTTTGCACCTTGTTGGTTCCTGAATCCAATGGAAAATCGTTGGAGGAGATGTCCAGGGAGAACGAGGGAGATAATCACCAACCACAGCCACAAAACCTGACAGTTCCGGAAGTTTAGCTTCTGCCTCAGTGCAAGCACTTGTGTGTTTATTTATTATCTTTAATTCTCTTAGTTGTTTCTCATTTTCTTTGTGTGGAATAATATAAAGTTTATCATCGTTTCTTGAGATGTGGATTCTTCTCTGCTTTAAGGTTGATTCTTTTGCAGCTAAACATTTATACACAAAAGATTTTCTCGTCCTGCAGCTTATTAATTAATTCGTTGAAATTTGGAGCACAAACTCACAACAAGTGCTAAGCAGTAAACACTTCAACTGTGCTTGCTTTTGTTTTATCAACAACACAAATATATAAATAAAACTTTTTTCCAAGCGAAAGAAAAGTACAAGAAAATCTAACTACATATTTTAAAAATCCAAAAAACGACACAACCAATTATAAGAGTATCCATATCTCTAAAATGAAACTATTCCTCCATACACATGCAATGTAGCCTCAAAACATTTAATATACATACTGTGTAAATATTACACCATTAACTTGCATCAAAATAATTACATGAACAATAATAAACAAATATTTCATTCATGAAAACATAACAGACATGCATATAAACAAACAGAGACACAAAGTAATCAAACAAGCATGTACCTCAATTGGTTAAAGCATACACAACCAATGTATTTTAATTCATCTTTGATTCTTTAATCAGATGACTAAAGCCAACATTTCTAAAATTTATCCCTGACAAGTTTGTAGCATCAAAGGAAATAAACATGCAATCAATAAAAACGGGTCAGCGCATACAAATTCCGCCAAAGCTTAAAACACATCATAAAAAGGCTAGGCAAAGGTTTAAAGATGCTATAATACCAACTGAAAGTATTAAGATGCGATCTAGCATGGTTTCAACAACCAAATAAAGCAATACTAAACCGACAAGTGCGGAAACGTAAAGATCGACTAACCTCCCGTCATAGCCATGAAGCTTGAGAAAGCTTGGGTATTGTTGCTTCCAAGTCCTTGCACAACTCTCCTTATAATGATGTATCTCTCCAAAACAAAAATGCGTATATAATGCATTTGCTTTATACATGTTAGAGATCAAAAGTGATGGCATGAGATATGCAAATCTGATGGAAATTTAAGACCACCAATGCTTGACAATTGCTTTCCAAAGCTAACTATATGGAGAAGTGTGAAGGTCTACCTTGCATCATGATGGCATCTCATACATGATTGATATCCATTAACACATGTATAAATAATATGCCAACAGGACCATCGAAGAAGGTTATAGTTGACCAGTATTAAGATGAGGAGCTAGCCGAAGACAAGGAAAGATCGGGAACAGATTTGGGTGAGCCACTTTCTGAAGAGGTTCGACGTTGTTCAAATTCGAATTCCATATCTTCTCACGATCCTTTAACTGGAATTATGGTTTCCAGAGGTATGGAATGTGCAGGATATCTGGAGGTTTTTGTTGATGACCCGGCTAATGCTCGGTTCACCGTTACCAACAAGATAAAAGACCTCCAACCAACACTAAGAGGAATCACCTAAAGGAAGTGAATCGATATCGACTCGATACTGGGCAAAAGACAAGATCGCAAAAGCCAGAGAGAAATCAGATACCAACAACAACAAACACCCAAATCCCAAATCCCCACAACGAACAAGTAAACTCCAGCCAACACTAAGAAGATACTGTAACAGTCTGAAGGCAAGAGAATAATACATGTCAGATGACGGTACGCGGAAACCAACATCCCTCATCTCAGATCCAAAAATACCAGATCTCGTCGGACCAAGCACCAAGTCGACGACCACAAAGGAGAAGTGGAGCTTCACGAAGAAGAGTAGGAATCCATGGCGAGGATCTGAGGGAGGCCCGCGATTTAGGAGCAGTTCGAGTACCCTAACACCAATTCAGGGCCATGTTGACGCCACGACCCACATCTACAACGCTAGAACTCTAAAACCAAGGCCCAACTAGCCAAAACCCCTCGTCAAAAGTCACACGCTCCGACGAGGCTCGGGAGCCCAAATGACCGAGAACAAGTGAGAATCTAGGGTATGAGACAAACTCGCGATGAAACAACGGAGGCTCGAAGAAGAACATGAGGCGGGATTTCAGATCTACGACAATCTCCACTAGAGACGATGAAGAAATGTATCCCACTTGTAGATCTGAAGAGCCACTCCGACGGTAGAGGGAGGTTGAAGGCTCAAACGAAGGAAAAGAGGGGGAAAGGAAAAGTAAGGAAGAAAAGAGTTGTCGTCGGCACGCCACTAGCTCCGAGAGGAACTAGATCTGACACCGACAACGATAGCGAAGGTAAGGTTAGGTTTGGAAAAGCAGGGAGAGGGGAGAGTGTTCAGTTTTGAAAATGAAGATTGTTCGTACATATTTCATGTACTATGTCTCATTCATTTTTCCAATGAGAAAGGAAGGCTACGCGGAGCCAACTCCCTTTCGAGAATATAAGAATTAGATTGAATTTTGTGTAAAATCATATCTACATTTGGTGGGATAACATCATTCCAAGCTAACCAATAGCCATATTTCACACGCACTTGCGGTCCCAACCTCTACCGTCATCTTTTTGAATACATGGCCCCGGAATGTCCAAGATGCTAGAGTGGACTTTATATTAGCCGGAGCCACCCACATAGAACTCTACCAACGCAAGACACTACACCAAGTAAACCAACTCACCTTATATGGCTCCTTGTGACTCAAGTAACTGATATAATCTACTTATTGAGAAACCAACTCACCTTACAATCTAATCTTTTTTGTCAAGGTAAAGGGTAAAAGCAAGAAGTAGTTTTTTTTTATCAGCAAAGCAAATTGAATTAAAACCTCTTTTGAGGTGAAAGAGGAGTTACAAAGTCAATAGAAATGATACAAACCAACCCCAAAATCAAGAATGAACCAAATCAAAGACCTAAGGAAGAACACATCAGTAACATGCAACTCAAGTAATTGATATAATCTACTTATTGAGAAACCAACTCACCTTACCGTCTAATCTTCTTTGTTGGTCGGCGCAGAGTCGTTTTTTGTGTGTCATCGCAGCCCCTACAAAAGCTCCTGCAATGGCTTGTCAACGCAAGCGTCGTCTTAGACTCGGTCATTGCATCCTGTCGCCTCAGGAACTTGCAATGACGTGACGAGTTGGCTCAGCCCCAACGGATATTTGGCGGGGTAACAGCGAGGCGACGTGTGGCAGTGACATGTTTCAAAAAAAAAACTAAAATTGTCTATAAGTACACTTTGACCTCTATCCAAAAATCACACCTCTTATCTTCTACACATATTCTCCTCTCTTCTTCTCTTTTTTTCATACATCTCTTGATAATGGCCTACCCAGGGAACTTTGATTTCATCATGGATTCCTTAAACATGGACAAGTCGTCTTACACTAAAGAAGAGCTCAACTTCAAATCGAATCTTACACCTTCCTTCTTCAATCGACCCAATTCGTTCCATCGCAATTCAACCCGCTTCAACATTCCAATGGCCGCAGTCACAATTCCCCAACGAGCAACCTTCTCAATCTGCTCTAGTCAAGCAATCGAGGAGGAAGACGAAGAAACCTTCATCTGCATCGGTTGTAGCTCCGCGGTTGAGATGGAGCGTTGATGAGGAGATTCGGTTGTCGTTGGCATGGTTCAACCATTCTCTAGATAACATCACAGGGAAGAACCAAATGAACGACATGTACTGGAAAAAAGTCAGAGCAGAGGTCGCTTCGATGAGGAAGCCAGGCGACCCAGAACGGGGTGGAAGAATTGCAAGGACCATCGGCATCAGCTCAACAAAAGAGTTACTAAATTTCAAGAGAAATAAATAGGTATGGAGGGCACGTACCAAAGTGGGGGGAACGATGCTAACATTATGGCAGGAGCTGAAAGGGCGTACAAGGACGAGTAGAATTACGAGTTCGCTTGGAAGCACGTTTGGAAGATTGTGAAGGGGAAACCAAAGTGGCAAAACCTCATGTTCCCAGAAGGTCCAGTTGACATTGAGGTCCCAGAACTCGTACAGAAAGTGAAGCAAGCAAGCGTACAAGGTTGGACTACAATTGCAACTACACATCAGGCGACGGAAATGAACACGAGTTGATCTCACTTGTACGGGAGGAGCACCAACTTCCCCAAAAAAAGCCAAGGCTAGAGCTAGAGGTAAAGGGAAAGGGAAACAAATGGAGGCGGAAAAAGAAGTTGTACCTAAAACAGTTCAGTTTCTTCAAGATTATGGTGAGCGCCAGGTTCAAATTACTGAGACCAAAGCAAAGATGCAACAAATTTTGCTTGATATGTTAGTGGCACTGACTAGCCAAGACACCACCAATATGATCCCGCATGAACGGGATGCTCGTGCCTCACTTATAGAGAACCTCGAGAAACGTTTAAGGACTATTTGATTTAGTCTCGGATTAATAAAATTAAATGTTCTTGTCGTTATTTGGTTTTCCCACTTTGTACGCATTTTCAACTCCTTTTCAGTAATAAACGAATGGATTTCTTGATTTTTGTGCACGCATATTATTCGGGGAATGGTGTGCTGTTGCGTCGTCGCTGCCATGCCGGAACCCCCTCCCTCCCTCCTTATAAGTACCATGTTGCTCTTCATTCATTCTCACACCTCTCAAATTCTCTCATCATCATTCGTCTTTTCTTCATCTACAATGGTTTCGTCTTCATGGGAAACTGGTCCAGTGTAGTCGAAAGAGGAGGAAATTCTTTGGTGATAACGTCGCTAATCATTGCCGAGGCCATTGGCAAGTACTAGGATGAACTCTACCTCGCTTTCCTTTAAATCGCAGACAAAGTGTGGCCTGAACGGATAAGAAAGCAGATGAAGGATCATTTCCTTAAGACAGGGCAAAAGTGCAAGGCCTTCGATAAGATATATCGGGACCATCTCAATGCTCTTAGAAATGGAGCAACCGATGAGAAAATCTATGCTGCAGGCGTGGACGATTACGAGGACAAAAACAAAATATGAACTAAACTTGTTGTGTGAGAGATGCTCAAGAATCAGGCGAAGTGGCGTATGCACATTGACGTGATTAAAAATTAGTTGAGTGGTTGTCGGGCTTGTGTCAATGTCGTATGTTTAATTATCGTATGTATTTTTTATTTTTCATGAATGAAATAACTTGTTTAATTTGAGATTGTTTTGAAAATATTTAAAATACAAACAACTAGCTCCTGTAACTATTAGTTATTACCATTACAGAGGTAGCTGTTTGAACGAGAAAAACTCAAAAATATGTTTCTACGACCCCTTCTACAAATTATTTAGGTTAATACCATTAAAAATGCTCTTAGAGTTTTTGTTTAGGAGGATTGATTTATACAAACACTAGACAACATGATACAGTTTAAAGGATCTTCTTTTTCATCAATAAACTACTCTCTTGTCATTCGAAGATGTGACCAACACAATGGTCATTTTTTTATCAGCAAGTTTTTTTTATAGATAGACCAGGTTTTCAACTTGAAAACAAGGCCGAGGGTAAACCCTCCAGAAACATTACAGAGCATGCTTAACCAGCACCTCAAAACCAGAAAACAAATCCCACTAAATGGGTATAGAACATGGCTTCTTCCCCAAATACTTCCAACATATAGCAAACTAAACATATAGAAAAAAACACAGCCTATATGTTAGATAAACAATCAACACAACAACAGTCAACAAGGGCTAACCAAACTTAACCAACGTAAAAGAAAACACCGGCCAACAAGGGCTAACAATAGAACAGGACAATGAAAACAAAAGGGAAGAGAAAAGAAAAGAAAAACCACCCAAGACACCACCGACCACCAAGGAAGGAGGGCACAAGCAGTTGCTCGGTCCTCAGTTATCCGAAGATAACCCCCTCCAGCCAGGAAAAAGAGGGGACCCATGAGGGTGAGGACCGATACCGACTGATACCGAGCGTACGCTGGAACCCTCCCAACCAAAATCAACTCCCTGCTCCAAAATCCTCAAATCGGGCCAAATGACTGTTGGCCAACACTGTAGAAATACAGTCACCCGAAGACTCCGAAAAATCGATGAGAAATAAGAGGATTAAAGGGAGGAGAAGCCATACCTGAACCGATCAGAAAATCCCCCAACAAACACCAAAGCGAACCTGACAGGCAAGACCCGATCTACACTGCGCCGATCTGCAACTGTACTAGTTGAGAAGCAGCGACCCACACCCAGCAGTAGCTCGAGACAACGACCAGATTTGCAAGGGCACAATCCCCCACCGAACCCGTCCGAATTGCTAGGAAAAACGTCGATCTTCTCCCTGTGTGATGAAGAAATGACTCCCACTGTAGGTTAAGCACCGGCGATGGAAGCCACATAGTCGAAAAAGGGGCCAGTAAGTGACCAAAGTGAAGGGGAAACGAGCTTTAAACCCATCAGCGTCTAGAAACCCCCATCCACCAACAGATCTGGCTCCAAAAGGCTCAGATATAACCCTAGGAACTTCTCCCCCGATGTCAAACTTGACACCAACCCACGGAACAACGCCTGAACTACTCCATCTATGGAGCAAACAGGGAGAGAGGAGATTAGCCTCAGAAACTCAAGAGACCAGATCTGAGGCGTCTAAAGGTTCGAGACAAAGAAAAAGCCAGAAATCCAAAACACGAGTGGAGGGGAAGAGAGGCAAGCCAAAGAGGAAAGTAAAAGGCCTGCCACCGGTGACCCTCTGACAACCAAAGTTGCGTAGAGAGACACCAGCGGCCACGAAAATAGGGTTTGAAGAGGGGGAGCTAGAGAAGGGAGAACAGTCAGTTTTAGAGAGAGAAGGCCTCATCTATGAATCACGCGGTTGTATTGTGTTTTCTTTAATAAGTCACATCCAATATTTTTAATGTATGTACGTTTCTCGAACATGTTATAATGGAGACAAAAAAAGAAACCATACATAAGTTGAAAAGTATTACATGAGAGTTGGTGAAATAATATACAAAGGAGGGTAAATACTGCTGGTACGACTTACACATTGATTTCATAAAAATACTATTGGTCAATCGGATGTACAAATTTTTGGCATTCATTCTAAAAACTAAATCTTCAAACACATTTTAACGAATTATATGTTTACATTAATTATAGTATTCATATTCATTTTTAGAAGAAAACTATTTTCTTTTTCTTTCATATTTCACCCCCACCCAACTGTACAATTTGAAACAAAAAAAAATTACCGACAAACAAGGAAAAAGAAAATCTGGAACAAAAAAATATCACCAGAACCTAGGAGTCTCTGAGGGACTAGAGCACAAGGTCAAGAGTTGTTCTAAATACTCTGTTCCCAAGTCCTCCAACACCACCACATTTTGCCCTCTACCAATCCCTCCCTTACAACCTTTACCGCTCTTTCTACTCCTCATCGAGTGCCTCCTCTTCAGCTCCACCGCCGGCGAGCACCCGTCCTCGCACCGGTACTGGATCTCCCTCAGCGACGCCCTCACCTCCTCCGCCGCAAAATTCAGAACCGCCGCGTCGCCCCTCATCGAAATCGCCGCCTGGTCGTACGCCATTGCCGCCTCCTCCGCCGTGTCAAACGTCCCCAGCCACACCCTCGCGCCGTGCCTCGTCGAGTCCCTGATCTCCGCCGCGAATTTCCCCCACGGCCGCCGCCGGACTCCTCTGTACACCTTCTTCGCCTCTGCTTCTCCAATTGAGCTCACCTCTTCCTCCTTCCCCCCCACTGCTCCGCCGCCGGACGATCCCGTGTCTGACGGCGATGAATCTCCGGCGACAGGAACCCGGAGAGGAATCAACGAATTGGGATCGAAAAAAAACAGATCTTCCCATGGATAGGGTGATTCTCGAGAGAATTCATGAACTGGGTATTGATCAAACCAGTTAAATTCCATAGCTTTCTAGGATTTTTTGGATCGCTAATAGAAAATTTGTTTGTAATGTTCGGAGATGATTGTAGAAGAAGTGAGTATATATATAAAGCACAATGTTTTCGAAATAGTCTCGGAGGTACGCGATGAGGTTAGTGTGAAAGAGGATGTTTCTACTTTCTATTAGTGTAGGATTTAATAATAATAATTACTATGAAATATTAAGATTAAGATCGAGTTTAGTGTTTGAAAGTTAGGCACGTGCTTGATATACGGACAAGGCTATGGCGGCGGGGTGGTAGGTACGAGGACTCCAACTCAATTGCATGAACAGTTAGACTGATCCGTTTCGGTTGGCAGTTAGGGAGTGACTTCGCACTTGCTGACGTCACAGGTCCACGTCCTGCCCAGCTATTGGTTTTTTCTCCAATTCATACGAGAGCGTGACGCCGTAATTCTACGTGGTGACGTCATGTGAAATGCTGTAGAGGAAGGAAGAGTCAAGAGTGAAGATGCAAGTTGCTAGGAGAGGGACTTGTTGGTGGTGACGTAACCAAACACGTTAATGGATTATCATTGGAACATATACACATGTACTATATAGATAAATGAATATATGTATGACCATTCGGCACTCAATTATATAATTATAGATCTGTTTTGTGCTTAGGTTCATGAACCTGAAAACATGCGCTACGCTTTCTAGTTTCATCCATCTACCACCTCCGAATTTATGCACTTCAATTCATCAAATCTAAAACAATTCGTCTTAAAACTTTATCACTACATAATATCTTTCCTAAAAAAAATCGACTTTTATCCTAAAAATCATAGTAAAAATGGCCGTAGGTTTTAAATGGAATCAAACAGCATAGATGTGATCTTGTATTTTTCTTAATGGAGAATTATCGAAAATATGAATCTATCTTAACTCCAGATCTTCTTCAAGGTTATCGTAATATGTTCTGGAAAAGTTAGGCTTAGTCGAATGACCGTTCAGTGTTGTCGAAATCCGTCGAAATTTGCCTCGCTCCTTCAAGCATGTCTGAAACAAATGGACGATTGACCCGAAACAACTTTTTTTAGAGTATTTTTTTTTGAAATTAAATTCAGTATAAAAACAATGTGGATGGCATCACGAGGACATCATAGTCTACTTCGAGCATTTCCATTTTCAGTCATCATCTTATATTTGTCTTAATTTTCCTATCCTCCTTCGTATAGACAGATTCAATCTCTTTTTAAGAGAAAAATATGGAATTCCTTTTCTCTTTTTGACGTCGTTGTTATTAATCACGACTCATTCATTATTTCAAGATTATTTATGCATAAACTATGTATTCTTTTGATTTTATCTTATTAAATTCTAAAGATAAAATCAAACCCAACCCTCACAACTTTAAACCAAATTTTGTACTTCATATTTGAACATGATTCATTCATATATACGAGACTTAACTTCTATATATAAATCATGATATGAAACCTATTCACTTAATAGCATAAGGGGAGATAATAAAATGGTTACACGGCCAGTACCCATTAGGTTAACCAGTTGTATGTATACGATTATAAATTGAGTTACTGCGTTAAAGTAGAGATCATAATTAAAAATGTTCACTTAAACAGATTGATGCCGACGATGAAGTTTTTTAAAAGAAAAAAAGGTCAATTTTCAACCATGTCTATCATGATATGAAGATTTAAAGTAGTTGTGGTCAACGACTCAACAGACCATAATTATCATGCAATATTTTTTTTAGAAGAATTACTATATAGAATATTCGTTATGATGCGAGAAAATCTAGTCCATGTTCAAAGTAGTAGTCATATTAGAGAGAAGAAATCAAATAAAAATATGCTTTTAATTTAAAAATCGTAAGAGCCGATTCAAGTTATCGATTTCACAAATAAATGGATGAAACGCAATTGAATTGTTGATTTGTTGACGGCAAAAACACAATATTTTTTATAAGTGGTAGGGTTTTTTAATAAAACTATCATATTACTTTTTTTTCAATTCACTAATTTAATCATTTCCGCTTCGTTTAAACTCTGACTGTCTTAAATATTGATGAATCTTAAATATTGAGGGATGAGAGAGATTGATATATGAATGTATGAAAGGTTTTGTTTTTTTGTTCATCACGTTTGAATGATGAATAATTTGAAAGTGAACCGAAAATGAGGTTAAAGTAGGGTCAAAATATAGGCCCAACTGAAAAATATGGTCGGTCCGGTTTAAACCGGTAACCGACTGATGTTCAGGTGGTCGGATTTGATCTCAAATTTCCGGTGTAGGTCTCGGTCTCGACGTGAACTTTCATCAAACCGGTAACAGCCTGTTTGGGGGTGGATAGGGGTTCATGATCGGTTTAACCGACCATGCCCACCCATATCTGCAAGGGCATAATTGTAATAGCATGATGCCATGTGGACAAGTGTCCATTTTTTTCTTCAACAATTCACTAATTTAATCATTCCCGCTTCGTTTCAACTCCGATTAGCTTCAAATTTGCACCAATATTTTTATTTTCCAAGAGCTTTAAATCAAGATCAGTCATGGATATATTTTGAAGCACGAAAATAAAATGTTATGTAGGGGTGATAAAAATGATGTTCAATGTTGATAAATGTTCACTAATAAATGTTTTATATCGGGGTATCTAACTAGTGCTAAATGTTGATAAAAAAACATGTCCAGAGGTGATAAAAAACGTGTACAAATTTGATAATAAGTGTGATAAACTAAAGTTTAGTGTTGATAAAAAAAAATGTGATGGGGTGATAAAACACATATAATTTAGTGATAAACATAGTGTTTAGTGTTGATAAAACTAGTGCTTAGTGTTCATAAAAAAACATGTGATGAGGTGATAAAAATCATGTTCGGTTTTGGAAAATGAGGTGATAAAACTAGTGTTCAGTGTTGATAAAATCAGAATAAAGTGTTGATAAAACCAGTGTAAAGTGTTGATAAAAATTACCCCAGCTATAATTTCTTTTTAAATCATCCCCGAAATAATTTATTTTTTTCTTGCTTTAAAACATATTCACCACTGATCTTGATAGAAATCCCTTGAAAAAACAAAGATATTGAAGCAAATTTGAAGCCAATCGGAGTTCAAACGAAGCGCGAAAAATTAAATCATGTTTAGTTTTGAAAAATGAGGTGATAAAGCTAGTTTCCAATGTTGATAAAATCAATGTAAAGTGCTGATAAAACTAATGTAAAGTGTTGATAAAAATTACCCAGATATATTTATTTTTAAATCAACCCCAAAATAATTTTTTTTCGTGCTTCAAAATATATTCATGGCTGATCTTGATAGAAAGCCCTTGAAAAAAAAAATATTGGCGCAAGTTTGAAGCCAATCGGATTTCAAACGAAGCGGGAAAAATTAAATTTGTGAATTAGTAAAAAAAAAAATAATATGATAGTTTTACCAAAAAGCCCCTAAAACTTACCAAAAAAGTGTTGTTTTGTTCAGTCAACAACTCAATTGCATCTCACCTATCCATTCTTAAATTTGATGGTTTTGATTGGTTCACACGGTTTTTACGTTAAGAGATGGCTTCTATTTGATTTCTTTTCACCTCCTATATAAAGGGGTTTAGACTCTTCAATAAAATCATTCAAAACATTTCGATTACATTTTTTACGATTAATGATATGTGAGTAAATATATGTTTGTGTATGTTCGCATTAGATTAGGGGAAACCTAATCATTATCTTACTTGTTATTTTTTAAAATAATTTATTATCATACGTGTCACATGTATCACTATCATATTATGTTTGATTCCATCAACACAGTTGCACATAAGATTTTGAAATTGTCACGACGAATCAAAATTCTATAGTAAGTCAATGATTACAAAGAGGGTTTTGGGAGTCGAAAAACGCATAGGTGGGATTTTGGGAATCCCATTTTGAGTTTGGTTGTCCAGCTAAAAACTGGCACTACTACAGGTTTCCAATGTCGGAGCCAGAGTCTAACTGACAATTTTAAGGCAACAAGAAGTGCCGGTTCCGATGACCAAAAATGGCTTTGGTGGCTGTTGCGGACCTATAATCACCCCTGACTGTCATGGAATCGAGGGATATCTAAACGACTAAAGGTGTCTACGAATTTGGTTGGGCTAATTTAGTAGTGAACTTATGTATTTGGGCCATTTTCCATAGTAATAAGATCGGCCTTATTATGGAGCTTTGTAAGGTCCACCTAAGTGGGCTTGGTAGGTTGGGGTGATCCACTGGACTTATATATATGAGATCATGAACATGTCATGGTTACAATGTATTTGATTGACCAGTCACCAGAGAATGAAGGAACTTCCAACTCGAAAACTCTCCCCAAATGGAATTGAAATTCAAAGTCCAGATAGAGACAAGAGAAGGTGCAAAAACATATGTAACCTATTTATTAATTCATCAAAGAATCAATCGAAACATATATGCTTGTGTCAAAGGCTGCGCATTCCCCAATAAGCGTTCAAGCATAGTTCTTCCAACTTGCTAATTTAATTAAACATTTATCACGTCGATCTCGCCGTGCATGAACCTAGCAGTTATTTTGCTTTTCAAATGTTTGAACTGTACAGATCAATAATGGTGGCTTCGTTTTAATCGCAAATAATACATAGTGGCTTCGCTTGATGATAAGTGTTTATCAACTTAAACCATAGTTAGTGTGATACATTTGATTCAATCAACTCCCGGAACCACCACTCGGTAAATACATTCAAAATAAGTCGTACATTTATAAGTACTTGTGAGCTAATATGGTTTGTATTCAAATAAAGTTTGACTATTTTGTTAAACTAAGTAATGCTTGACATATAAAATTATTGTAAGTAGCATAAATACAAATAGACCATCAACAATGGCGTCGAATCGTGGTCTAGTCGTGCCATCGATTCGTATGGATTGTAGGTTTTCGCATCGAATCTTCGTTGCAAAGTCGGGTCGGCATCAAATTTTCGAAGCCGCATAATTGACGTCGAGGAATCTGCAGACCGTGACGCCGGTCCATTCGACAGATTCAGGCCCAACCAAATCCGGGTCCAACAAATCGTGGCCCGACGCGTGGCGAGAGTTTCAGGTTTAAAGTTCAGCGCCAACTCTCTGTCTTCTTCACGCATGCACGATTCCTCTGCAATTGACATCGCCGTTTCTCCACCCACGACATTCTCACCACCACCGTTTCTCCACCCAGCCACCTCTCGCCCTCGACGTTTCTCCGCCCAACCACCTCTCACCACCCTCGTTTCTCCAACTAGCCGCATTCACACCATCGATGTTTCTCCATCAATAGCCAACAACGAGAGCTCCCGATTCGATGGCTCGACCCTGCCCCTGGGATCAAGCTTAAAATCGGCCTATCACAGTCTTCCCGTAGCGGGAATGCAAAGTCCATCGCTAGTGTGGTATGTCCGACTTAATCCACCCCCGTATGTATCAGAAGTGGATTCGTCTGGAGGAGGTTGCAATGGTGTGTGCATGGCTAAAATTGGCTGAGGACTACGCGGACCAAACCGGTCAAGACTTTTGGGAAAGCATTCGTGCAGAGCTCGCCCACGTGACCCGCCAAACCCCAGCGACGGAGCGCACCGCTGAAAACTGTCAATACCATTGGACTGTCACCAACCGGAAGGTGAAGAATTTCAAATTGTGCTGGTCAACTTTGAAGAGAAGTAATACGCCGAGAAATACGATCACTACTTTGTATGGAAGCACTAGTGGATCCTCGTATGGGACAAACCCTATTGGAACATACCGTAGTAATGAGTAATGGTTTATGGTGGTGTGTGGAAGTCGAACGTGTAACAGTTAGTAATGATGTACACTTATTGTGTGGAAGTCGAACATGTAACAGTTAGTAATGATGTACACTTATTGGGTGGAAATGACTTCAAATTATGTATTTGTGAACAGATTTTCAACTATGTCGTTCCTATTAGTGTTCTCGTTAATTGAACAAACTCTATATGCATCACAAATTAGGAGTACCAAATTTGTTGAAGAAGAAGCTGGTGAGATGAGACACGAATACACTGGAATGAAAAGGTTCACACCGTCTCCGAAGAATCAATGACTAATATTGCCTAAATGGTCAGAGTTTCTTCTTATGAAATCAAAATTAAAATTTATTTTTCCTATAATTCACAATAAATGGCATGGGAATAGACCACGTCGTTATGTTCCCATTATGACCACAAACACATTAGACCCAACTTTCAGGGTCTATTTGTCATTAATTTCCACAATTTTCAACTAATTAAACTCGAAATAAATCGATATGGTCTACTATTCCTTTATGGATGGTCTTATAAAGTTTAATTTGTCTCAACTGTTTCCAACTCAGAGTCGGTGTCACAAAACAATATTGGTTGGTGAATATAGGTGTTTAAGGTTAATGCCGATGAGTTTAGGTTTGCGTTGGTTTAGGGTTGAATTTGTTCGTATGTTTTGGGTTTGAATTCAGTTTATGGTTTGCTTTAGATACGAAGATTTGAAGTCGAGAATAATTTTACAAATTCTAAAAACGTGTAGTTAAAAATTTCTAACAAATTCAATAACATCTCAATAAATCAAACTTCGTGGGGGGTAGGGTGTATGTTTTGGGTGTAGTTATAAAGATCAAAAAGTAACTAATTATAACAACTCTGCTGTTTCTTTCCAAAGAACAGTTTCAATTTCAATTTGCTATGCTGTCTATCAAAAAAACTAGCATAACATTTAAAAAAAAAATCATCTTTAATGTATGTCACTCGTGCACCAAAAGAAAGAGACACGAGCACTAGAAAAAAGGTTGGTGCATGCATTAGGGGTGAAATCGTTATGCTTGTCTTAAGCGAAGTTTCCTGAGAAGGAGAAGATAGTAATAAACAAACCCCAACCGTTAAGTGCGAGTACAACAGCATTTTGATCTCGTCTCGTAACTCCAGCCGTCAGACACGACCTGTCCCCATTTCAAGCCATCAACACCACCCGCACACTATAAAAACCCAGACCATCCCTCTGTCTCCCCACGGTCCTACCAAGTCTAAACATAAATGGAACCATCTCAAGGACAGGGAGGCTCCGGCGGAGGGAGGAGAAGAACGGACACAGGGGAGGTCCGCTACAGGGGAATCCGGCGGCGGCCTTGGGGGAAGTTCGCGGCGGAGATTCGTGACCCGACGAGGAACGGAGCTCGATTGTGGCTCGGGACATTTGAAACGGCAGAGGAAGCTGCTAGAGCTTACGATCGAGCCGCCTTTTCG
The DNA here is from genome assembly GCA_963921825.1 of Erodium maritimum. Lineage (NCBI taxonomy): Eukaryota > Viridiplantae > Streptophyta > Magnoliopsida > Geraniales > Geraniaceae > Erodium > Erodium maritimum. Next base: position 9,983,655 of record OY997595.1, read on the forward strand.
TTCCGAGGACATTTGGCCATCCTTAATTTCCCCAATGAGCATCGAGACCCAAACCCCATTCCTCCCAATTCGTTACCATTGTCGTCGTCCACGGTCGCACCTTCTTCGTCCTCTGTTTCTGCTGAGAACAGAGGACATGGTTGTGATGATATGATTGAGTTCGAGTTTTTGGATGAGCATGTTATGGATGACCTCCTCAACCCAAAAATGCCTTAGCACCAAACATTGATTCGTGGCATTTCCTTTCTTTCTTGGTGTTGTGTGGTGTTTTTTCGGGGGAAACCCTGTTTCTTGACCTATTTTGATATTTGTTTTCTCATTCCTAACCTTTGTTTATCTTTCGTGACACTTCTCAACTATCACTTTACAAATTTTTTTGCAGAAAGTATCGTTTATCGTTTATTTTGACGATTCCCTTAGTTTTTGTAAAAAATGGAAAAGTGATAGTTGAAAAATGTCACCAAAGGTAAACCTAGGTTAGGAAATGGAAAACAAAACTCAAATGAGATTAGGAAACAGGGTTTCCCCTTTTTTCTTTTTGAGTGGTATGTATTTTTTTAGTACAACGTTAATGTGTTTGCTGATAACCTACGAAACAAAATTTAAGGTTTCGGGTTGGTACTAAAGTGCACGAGGAATGGGTTCAATCAACATTGATGATCCATTCTCGGCCCTTCAAGACTTAAGCCCGCTCACATAACCTTGACGTAAAAGAACTTTTGAGTAATAGTGTTGTATTGGGGTAGTTTTGTTTTCTAATTTCATTGTAAATAATTTTCGGATCCAGCATGAACTTGCAACATCTCAGTGCGGTAAATGTCACGGATTACGTTGTTGATTGCTATATTTCTGTTTGTTTCAATTACAATAAGCCCGATTGCTCACTATAAAATAATAACTTAAACCAGAGGATATGAATGATGACTATTCAAACACAATGCTCACACGGCAAATAACTTGATCAAGATAAGAAATTGGTTGTAATTACGTGGCCCCACTATTATTTACTATTTTAGATTTGTAAAGTTTATCCTCTATTGAATAAAGTTTCATTCATAGAAGACTTTACCCACAAAGTAATAGAAGCAATGAAGCATTGTATCTACCGATATTTATCAGGATCGTGAAAAACGATGATCAAGATGATAGCTCTTAAATCTCGGGTTTATCATCTCCAAAACGAATATCAAAAGAGCGACATACCGCCCAAACATCTATCCCACCATCTCGTTACAGTCTAAAACTTGTAAATGGTAACCAAACTCACCGGTGGGTCTCAAGTGATACGAATTAATCTCAGACTGAAACTTTAGTTGGGGCGGGTTTATGTGTGCTAGAGCTTTGGACTTGAACCGCGAACAAATAACCGCAAAGGATGTTCGAGTAGGATTACTACACCGACGTTCCTTCTTATCAACGACCGGGAGGGATCCGCCGATACAGACAACCACCTGGACTTTCCACCAAAGGCGGCGACCGTTCCTTCTAGAGATCAATCGGAAAAAGACGAACGATTCTTTGACGGTGAGATTCCGATAAAGGGAACCAACAAAAAATCAAACAAAAACATTAAGAGCGAAAACACATAAGCCACCCTCAAGCTGGACAGAGATACAACGACGCACGCCAAATCTTCTGCAAATGAGGGAGGATGATAAGGCCACGGTTTGGAGCCTCGCTGGAGAGCAAGGGAGGAGAAATTCGTGGTCGGCTGACACAACCGCCGTTGAGAGTTGGGAAATAGAGCAGGGAAGGGGAAGGTGGGCGATGCCAACGGAACCTTATTTATATATATGATTGTCTTGTAGTGGGGGCAGATCTGGATGAAGGAAGACAGAGGAAGAGGAAGGATTGTGATGACGAAGGTGCGCAGACGAAGGAACACGACCGAAAGAGCTCAGTTAGAGGGTTGCAGTGGAGGGGTGTGGTGGACGTAAACAACGGACGACAAAACTCGATAGGAACTTAGGGGAGATGAGGGGAAAGATTAAATGGAGAGGAGGGGAGAGAGAACCCCACCAATACTCTCGTGGCTATAGCTATGATAACCATCGACAACCATAAAAAAGAAAAGGAAAAAAAAGGACGGGGTTAGGGTTAGAAATGAGAAAGAGAGCTCAAAGTGAGCAAAAATTATTCTAAAATTTATCAAATAAAATTTGCTTCATCCGTTGTTCTGTACACTAGGAGCAAGCTCAAACTCTGGTTTGTGCACTAAATTATTGAACACACATCTGTGTTTTTTTTTTTTTTTTTTAAATATACTTATACTTTTAGTTTGTTATTAAAAACGACGATTTCTAATAATTTAGACAAAGACTAGTAACTCGATCTTGTTGAATGGTAAAAACCGTTGACTATTTCTTGATAAGAACTTAAACGCGCTCTTTCCAACAAATCCAATGTGATTCACAAAGAATCTTGTGTTGATGGATAAGTTCATTAGAGCATGTACAACGGGTCGGACCCACGCCCCACTCCGCGCGCTCGAGGACCGCGGCATGCTGACCGACCCGCTGTGGAGGCCGAAAAACGCGCGCCCGCTCCCCATTTTCGCGCCCCCGCCCCCCGATCCGCGCGCTGCGCTCCCCGTCTGCTGCCCGCTGGCCGGTCCCGCTCCCTGCGCGCCGTCGCTGCCGTGGCAGCCTGTGGCTGCGCCACATGGCCCGACCGTTGGCAACGGTCGGCAACTAACGGCTATATATATATTTTTTTTAATTCAAAAATCACCAAAAACTAACCCTATAAATACCTATCTTCACTCTCATTTTTTCCACACCACTCTCTACTTTCACTCTTTCATAATCACTTCCTACTTGCTATTTTTGAAAATGTCCGACGACGAGGTTATGTCCGACGCTGAGGAGATGACGTACGAGGAGCTGGCTCCCCGGATGCCGACTCATGCGGAGATGGCAGCCCAACTGCCGACATATGAGGAGATGGCAGCCCAAATGCGGCCAGTTCAGCGACGATTCCGGCGGATGATGGAGAGGCAGATGCAGAGAGTAATGCCAAGGATCCAGAAGGCCATCCGTGGGGAACCAATGCGCCGAGAGATTAACAGAAATCGTGCGGAAGCCCACATCCAATTGATGGCGAACTATTTTGACCAACAACCCCTATATGGCCCTGAAATGTTCAGGCGTCGGTTCCGTATGTGCAGACCACTTTTCCAACGGATTATGAACGCGGTGAAGGCTCACGACCCTTACTTCATTGCATGGAGGCTCGACGCTGCCTCACGGCCGGGCTTATCAACGGAGCAGAAGTGCACCGCCGCTATACGGATGCTTGCGTATGGGTCCTCGGCCGATTCATTGGACGAAACTCTGCGCATTGGGGTAAGCACCATACTTGAATGTTTACGTAAGTTTTGCAAGGCCATCATTGAGGTATTCGGAGGCGAGTACGAGCGTACACCGACACCGGCGGACATGGACCGCTTACTCCGAGAAGGGTACAGCCGAGGGTTTCCCGGAATGGCGGGGAGTCTTGACTGTATGCATTGGACGTGGAAGAACTGCCCAACCGAAGAGCAGGGAGCCCATGGACGGGGAGATCACCACGGGGACAAGACGATTATGCTTGAAGCTGTAGCGTCCCACGATTTATGGATTTGGCATGCATTTTTCGGGATGGCTGGATCGAACAACGACATCAACGTCCTCAACCACAGCCACCTATTCCTAGACGCTTACTACGGTCATGATCTAGCTGTGGAGTACGAGATCAACGGGCATCGGTACAATCGACCTTATTACTTGGTGGACGACATTTACCCATCATGGGCACGGTTCGTGAAGACTATTCGGCATCCCTTCGAGCCCAAAGAGAAGTTGTTTGCTAAATGCCAAGAAGGTGCTCGAAAAGATATTGAAAGGGCTTTTGGAGTACTTCAAGCAAGGTGGCACATCATTTCCCGTCCCGCTCGGTCTTGGAGCGCAGACTTTTTGGCTGATATCATGCATACTTGCATAATTCTACACAACATGATTGTAGAGGATGAGCGCGACCGGTACGAGTATGGGGAGGAGGAGTTGTTGTGGGCGCAACCTCCAGAAATGCCGAATTGGACACCACCGGAACGATGGCACCACGGAGGGCCATTGGAATACCAGGGACTTGTGGATGCTCAACAAAGTGTCCTAGATCCTGAGATCCACCATCAACTACAACAAGATCTTATGGAGCACTTATGAGATCGATTTGGAGCTGGTTTCCATGACGACGAGTAGTCGTTTGTGCTCTTGGAGCTGTTTTTTTTTGGGTTGTATTAAAAGGGGTTGAATAAAATTAGAAGTTCATTTATATTCGTGTTGAATTTATTTATTAATTGTTTAAATTATAAACAATTTAAACGGTTTCTGATAACGAATTAAATAAAACAGGAAAATATCAAATAATAATCCAGTCAGCACTGTTCTGCACTCCCAGGGCCTCAGAGGTCCTTTCTGTTGTAGAACACCCACTTTTCTGTACTCCTACTCCCTGACTTTTGTACAGTCAGCACAAGGACCTCAGGGCCAGGGCCTCACCCAAGGCCGTTCTGTTGTACATACTCTTATACTCCTTCCTCTTTGCAAAACATAAAGGTTGCTCCCATATACAGTTGATTGTTCACACCCAATTTCAATAATATAAAAAGGGATCATTTTCCAGTTTTGCATGTAAGCAATGTAGTTGACCAAGGCAATCAAATGAGTTTTCTGGTCAAATCCAGATAGCTCATCTATGAAAACCTAGTATATCAAGTATGAACCTATACCAACTAAATATAAGAATAAAGAGTTATATATAAATAAGTTTATCTTTTTAATCGTAGAAGCCCGACTCGATATAAGCGATCCGTTTTAAACAAAAACTTATATAAATCGACAGTCTTGATGAGGTTGATGTGTTAGAGATCCTCCAGACCCACATCGCTCACCCCTTCGCAACTGATATCACACCGTATCCTCTGATCCGACCAATCTCGTCATCTCGTCCTGCCATCTGACGGTCATCTTCGACGAAACCCTCTTTGTCGAGAAGGTAAATATAGATTGAGATTGTTATTTATAGAATCTTCAAAACAAATTTTGGAAAATCGAGTAATAATTGTTTGAATATTTTTACGTTTTTTTTAAACCTATAAGAAATTCATTGTTTTCTGATATAAACAAAATATGAAAATACATTCTCAAAGGAAATAAAAACATATGACAACAAAATATATTTATTTGTTTTTTGAGTAAAATCTAGATATGTTATTAAGAAAGATCAGTTTTCACATTACCAACTAAACTGTCTGGTATATCAAACATGTGGCATGCTATATATATAAACTACTGCACAACTTGAAATCAACAAACTCCACGGATTAAACTTCCATCATGTTAGCAACAACTCAGGCTCAGCTACTATCTTCTCTGCTTCTTCTACTTCTCCCCTTCCTTTTCCTCCTCTTTCGCGCCAAAAACTCACTCTCTCGTCCAAACACTAAACACTCTCCGTCCACCTCCGTTACTGTCCCCAAATCGTACCCACTGATCGGCTCTTACTTCGCCATCGCCGCCAACCTCAAGAAGCAGCGAATCACACAATGGACCTCCGATTTGCTCCAAATATCGCCGTCCGCCACCTTCGTCCTCCACCGCCAGCTCGGCAACCGCACCGTCTTCACCGCCAATCCCGCCAACGTCCAGCGCGTGCTCAAGACGCGCTTCCACAACTACCAGAAAGGCGGATTGTTCCGGAACACTCTCCAGGACTTCCTCGGCGACGGCATCTTCAACGCCGACGGCGCCAATTGGAAGTTCCAGCGGCAAGTCTCCAGCCACGAGTTCAGCACCAGATCGCTCCGTAAATTCGTCGAGATCGTCGTGGACGACGAGATCACCGACCGCCTCACTCCGACCCTCTCCCACGCCGCCGCGACCAAATCGGTGCTCGATTTGCAGGACATACTCCAGAGATTCGCGTTCGATAACGTCTGCAAAATCGCGTTCGGATACGATCCCGCCTACTTGTTGCCGTCGCTTCCAGAGGCCAAATTCGCACAATCTTTCGACGACTGCGTCAGGATTAGCACCCAACGGTTCAGATCTGTTTTTCCTGGACTGTGGAGGCTGAAGCGATTGCTAGATATTGGATCCGAAAGGCGTCTGAGGATCGCCATCTCCGAGGTGCGCGATTTCGCTAGAATCGTCATCAGCGAAAAGAAAAAGGAACTCGAACAGAAATCGTCTCTGGAATCGGTGGATCTACTCTCCCGATTTCTGAGTTCCGGCCACTCCGACGAGACTTTCGTCACCAATATCATCATCAGCTTCATACTGGCCGGCCGCGACACCACCTCCGCCGCCCTGACCTGGTTCTTCTGGCTGATAGCGCGAAATCCGGCGGCGGAAACCGAAATCCTGAAAGAAATCGAGGCAAAATCAGACGCCACAGTTTTCGATGAGGTGAAGGACATGGTGTACACGCACGCGGCGCTCTGCGAGAGCATGAGGCTGTACCCGCCGGTGCCGCTGGACTCGAAGGAGGCCGAGAACGACGACGTTTGGGAGGACGGGACGGTGGTGAAGAAGGGAACGAGGGTGACGTACCATCCCTTCGCGATGGGGAGGTTGGAGGAGCTGTGGGGGGCGGACTGGGCGGAGTACCGGCCGGAGAGGTGGCTGGAGAAGGCGGAGGACGGCGGCGACGAGAGGTGGAGATTCGTGGGGACAGACGCGTACACTTACCCGGTGTTTCAGGCGGGTCCCAGAATCTGTTTAGGAAAAGACATGGCGTTTTTGCAAATGAAACGAATCGTTTCAGGTGTTTTGCGAAGGTTTCGGATTGTGCCTGCCGGAAACGACGAGAGTGATCCCGTTTTCTTGTCGTATTTGACCGCTAGGATGAAAGGTGGATACCCCGTATCGGTGACGGAACGGAGTGGTTGATTTTGATTACCGATAAAGATGTTTTTAGTGTGACAGTAACATGTATAACGTTTTTAATTACTACTTGTTATTTGTTTTGATGTGTATAATCGTCATCATGTACAAATGTTTTCACATTCTTATGGTTGTCTTGGTCTCTTGTCGGTAAATTTGAATATCAATGTATAATGGCAGTCTACTTCGCTCTGTCCAATGTTTTTTGTACGTTACTGTATGACGACAGTCTATTTTGCGTCTTGCCTCATCTACATATCCTCGATAAATGATCTGTGTCGGGAAGAGGGTTTCTAAAAATATCTTTTAACCTCGGGTATGCATTCTAATGCCAATATCTGCATGGACACAAATGTAATTGTGAGAAATTGCAGTACACAAAGTATTATTTACTTTGTAATGGTATACAACAATTAGCTTACTGTAATGGTATTGACGAAACCAGAATACCCCGCTGAGACATTTTTCCGTCCTGCTCCTGCATCATTTGAATCTGCTTTCCTAACCGTCCCTTTGTGCTTTATAGCCTTCAACAAAGATCGGAAGGAATAAGTTCCCCAAGCGAAACGTTTGAACTTGTCCACATCATCAATCAGTTCCAGAACTGTTTTATCGATTTCTATGAAGGTCATGTCCTTGGGGAGTAAAACTCCTCCGAAAAGGAACAACAATGAAACCTTGATAATATCCATGTCTACCACTCTACTATCGCCCTTCTGTATGAAGTCATAAACTAACTCCTTTACTTTTTCTTTCAATTTATCTACACTAGTCGTAACATTGGGGAAGTGCTTCTTGAAGAATATTGATTCCTTGCAATTCCTTCTCGAAACCTCTTTTTCTGTATTTTGTCCACGGTACAAACCAGTTATCAAAGCATACTCCACCAAGGAGAATCTAACTGGTGTCCCGCGGATTACGAACCACCTCTCCGATGTTCTGCCCACATCGGCTTCTTTGAGCAGCATCGCCCACAACACTTGAGACGAGAACTTAAGTTGTAAGTCCACCAAGGGATCAAATTGAGTTCCTCTCAGTTCATTGAGATGCATGTTTTTATTTTGCAACCTCTCGAATTCAGTCTTGATCGTGTTTGTTATGTCAACTGGTTGACCTTTGCTAAATATTTTGGCCTCAAAATGACGGTCCGTAGACAACACTGAACTCCACTGAGGAAAATCTACTGCTTCACTTTGGCTAGGACCTCTTGACATTGAGCATAAAGCTTCTGCTGCAACATCGCCAATTGCCCACCTCGAGGCTTCTACTGCAAATATACCACCTTGAGTTTGAACGTTCAGATTCTACTAGAACATTACCAACCGACCGTGACACAAATTCAAAAGATGACAAATAGGGAACCACAAATTTGGTAACTCGTACTGGTCCAGAAAAGAGTCGGTCAGGTGCAACATTCTTTTTAACTACTCCAGACATTTCATTAACAAATTATTGATTGTCTGGTCAGAATAGAACTGAACAATTTTTTTCATGCAGGATGCCCGATACTAGATATAAACTCACGATTGAGAATTACAAAATCCCAGTCGACGTTAAGTTGGGATAAATTGCATATTGATAATTGCAGATATTGGGGAAATTACTAGCCACCTAATTTGCCCTACTCCGGCATCAACGCAATGGACACCTCAAATACAAATACAATACATTTCCAAACGAAGGCAAAAACCCTAAACCCTCAATTCCCACTGACTACATATGAAGAAGCTACATGCAATTTCAAACCAGAAAAAACCCGTAGCTAGACACATAACATGGAAGAAGAATATCTGAGAAATGTACCTAGGTCGTCTGGGTAGCTTGAGCGAGGGCTTCGCTTGGTTCTCGAGGCCGACGATGAATGGAGACGTAGACAGGGGTGTTGAAGTTCAACTCGAATCGAAGAGAGTGGTCTGAACTGAAGTAGAAGAAGAGAGGATTTGAACTGAAGTCGAAGAAGAGAGGGATCCAATAAATGAAAGGAACTTGTTATGTTTTGTGTAGTTGAAGTAAAGATAAAATAGTATTTTGGCTGATAGAAAATAAAATAGATAAAAAAACAAATCCGTAAAATTTGGGTTTGAAGAACATGTGAACGTGATTCAGATGGTGGGTTTAGCATACAGAAGATGGCGACGATATTCTCGGAAGATGTTCCGGTATGCCGAAGAGTTTATTATAGTTGAGAAAGCATGCCATGTTCATGAGTATTGTTAATGTGGCATGTACATTACCTATGAGACAAGTTTACTATAGTTGAGAAATGTTCCTTCGACAGAAATGTTAATGATGTAGTAAATGTGTGTATTTGAGTAGCCAGATTTACAGTAAGCCCTTCATCAGACGCCTGCCAACCATGATCTTGTATCGAAAATGTCCATCCACCTTTACTCATATGTCGGTACATTTACATATATGATATGTTTCAACTATTGTTAATGTTTTGGTGGGTAAACAACACTTCCTCCATTAACGAACAAGATGTCTTTGACATGAAAATTAAGCGCTCATAAAGAATGCATGCTCTTGGAGATTTTGGAAACTAAATGTCTCAATGACTCAAAACACATATTTCTGGTTGGAAGCATATATTTACGTGATTGTGAATGTGTGTGCTCTAAAGGCAATGATACATAGAGATTACCAAAAGAAAGCAACAAACAATATAACCTGTACTTTCAAGCCATCTTCAGCAACCCACAAGTAATCGGGAATCCGAGCAAGATGACACTTATATGCATCTGAATTTGGATCTTCATCCCAACAAGCAACAAGAGACAAGGCCTGCAGAAGAATCCAGAGCTCAGGAGGCATAGGCAAGCAGCCTGACCAGTCATACAGTCCAAGTAGCTACAACAAATTAAAGGACACAAATTAGTGTTGTTTTACAAACACTAAATTTCTGGCTCTAGCCATAGGCATGTCTCTAGGTCCCTCACCAAGAAACCTCAATGCAATGTAGTTCAGTACTGATCCAAACATCGTGCTGCTTCCCTCGATATGAGATCCAAATCCTCCATCCTCATTCTGCAAAAAGACAGTAAAAAGGGGTCTTCAATGGATGATTCCAGAACGAATTATCCATCGGTCGTGACCCAAAAGATTAGCCTATCAGGTCATGGGTCCAAGGTGTATATTAAGTCTTATTTTATTCCTTAAATATCCGATGTGGAACTCCTGACTCACTTGTGGACACACCTAACATTCATGTCTTATGTCTTGTACCTGATGGTTGTAAATGTAGCGTTTCATTTCCTTTTTGTGCTCTGGTGACATGTCATCATCGAATGATCATGTAACATACGATGCAAACACCTGCATAATCATAAACATGTTCATATTCAGTCAGACATTTTGTCAAACAGGTGGTGTGCATAGGATGTTGAACTGAGTCTGCATATGAAACACTAACCATGGAGGGAGGAAAAACATGGGGCCAGTGGATCAAGATGGCCAGTGACCATCATGAGCCTTAATGGAGGAGTAGAAGCTAATAGCTCTCCTCAAAGTGGAGGTCAAAGCTTCAGCTGTTATGTCCTCTTTTTCTTTCATTTTCACTGCTTCCGGAACGAACCCACATGGATTCTCCTTTCTAAGCTATCAATTTACATATACAATGTCGTGAAGAAGAAGATTAAATAGAAGGTAGCTTGAGTTGGAAGAAATATAGTCGTTAGTTTCGAACATAATGGAACATCACAATAAAATGTATTATCAAAAAGAAAAGGACGGGACATAGCTTCGAATAACGAGTCTGAGACGTGAGTTTCGTAGCTAAAGTGCTTGATTACTCCATGTGATTTTTGAACGGGTGGATCCTCTTACGATGGTCGTATGGTCGTCACTCATTTTATACTTTTTCTGACTCGACTTGGAAAGTCATGTGTTGTCTATCGAACATGTTGGTCCCTCGGCGAAGACCCGTAAGTGGCAGCAAGGAGGGTACCAAACATCCAAGGAGAACACTAGAAAAAGAAGGAGGCTTCTGATCGAGTAGTGCCCGACCCTGACAGGGCGGGGTGTGCCTCCTCCAACACATCCTGTTTCTCGTCCTTAGACTCATTGGACCCAGTAAGGTTACGTAGTAGACCTCGCCTGGTTGTTTGGGCCAACAAGAACTCTTATCATTGATCGGAGGGCGACGGAAGAGATGTGGGACCTCAGCAGATTCAACACAGATAGGTAAACAAGCTCGTGGCGGAGGCGGCGCCGCTGATGGAAACCGAGTGATCGCCATACGAGAATGAGAAGGAGTTGGTGCTCGATCTTGAGCGGTGGTGGGAGAACAAACCTCCTTTGATCTTCGTCGTCACTGAATTGAATCCAAATGTAATCTATGAGTTTGCTTTTCAAGCAAATGTGTGTGTCTCGATCCTCAATCGTTCATCCGTCCAACGTCGTATCCCAATGACAGGCCCGGGTGTATGATTAGTATCAGTGTATCATCTTGCAAAGGTTTAATATACCTTTTGTATGGGTGTCTTTAATCATCGACTATCATTTTGTGGAGGACGATGCACTATATTAGGATGATGCACACACTCAACCGGTTTCTTTGTCGCCGGAATTATCGCCGGAGTTGTTGCAGTCCGGTGGCCTTCAAACTTCAGAGACGACCGGTCAGGTTGCTGATGCGAATCGGGATCCCAGTTCGAATTCAAAAACGATATCGAAGCTTGATTGCAGGGATTCGCTTGTTGAATTTGAAGCCGACCTTAACTCTGTTTCTGGTAGCAGCGTGCGCGTAGGAGGGTTTATTCCACGTGAAGATTGTGCTGAGTTTGGGCTTACTTTGAGCCCGTCTAGCAGGGTAATTTGCGCGCAGGATGCAACTTCTGCGCAGGTTGTGCTGCCTGCACCTATTGCGGACAGAAACACTGATTCTATTGGGCCAATGGTTGGTGCTGGACCTAGGCCCAGTCCTCCGCCTGTGGTAGACCCAAATCAGATTGAGCCAGTTTCAAAAGATGTTATTTTGGGTGGCGGATCGGTTACACGGAGTTTGGGTATTGTACCCGTAGATGCTGTGGATAACTCTATCGGATTGGGTTCGGTTGGTTCAGACCGTGTTCAGGTTGCTAGTGGTCGTCATGTTTTGGCGGGTCAGTCGTCACAACAGATGATAATCACTGAACCGGTCGGGGATCAACAGTGTAGCCCATGGAAGGAGGCTCTTCTTCAACCACCGAACAAGAGCCGTCATTCGAAGCAGCCGTCTAGAGTCTCAAATCGTCAGAGTCGGCCTCCCAAGTTCTTATGAGAGTACTATATTGTTCATGTCAATTCAACCCATTCTAGAAGTCGGGAGAGATTTGTTGATCCTGTGAACACCGGGAAGCAGATTTTGAAACCTCAAGTTGTTTCAAACAACTTCCGTTCAAGTTGCTTACAAACTCAAGCTGCAGACTAGCCCATGCAGCTAAAGCTTTTGACGATCCGACCTTCACTTCAGAAGGCCAAGAGTGGGTTACTGATGGTTGATTATGGTTTGTTGACTCTGTTTTCAACCTGTTTTATTTTTGTTAGTGGTTTGTTCTTATTCGGGGTTTGTTCCCGCAGCTCCAGATGAGAGCTCCCTTGTTATGGTTGTGTTCTGGATTGATCCTGCTTGGATCTTTCTTTTTCTTAATAAAATTCTTGCGCTTATCCAAAAAAAAAATTAGGAACGCTAGGGTCTGCTTGTCTCAACTTTAGGATGGACGTGTAATGATATGGAAGGGAGCTTGTAGAACCTCAAACACCCATTCCATGCCCTTCCTCTGGCTTCTAGTTTGTTTGCATATACCCATGCTTTTCAAGTTGTGGTGCTGAGATGGTCTTGATGAAAGCATCTCACGATGAGTAAATTTCGTCAGTTTAATAATAAGTAGTGGTGTAAACGTTACGTTCGGTGATTAGCGTCCCACTTATGCATAGCAGAACAATATTTTACTGTTAAGTACGTTGATACCATCGTTCAACCTCGACATACCAAAATATGCACACTAATATTAGGTGTGGGTCCGTAATTGCTTGGAGCATGACAGTCGAGCAAGAATTATCTGCTTGTATGCCCTTTCAAAGCAACAAACAATTCTTCCAAGCTTAGTACATGTAATCTAGATTCTCAATGTAACGAGGAATCCACATCCTTTATTAACACGTAATAAGTGGACAATACTATTCTTTTCAGAGTTCAGAGATATGTTGGACCAAACATTTAAATGATGCGCAAGTAGAACCTCATAACAAAATCCAATGTTGTTGTTTCTACTATTTTAAGTACTTGTTTAAACTATCGACCGACGAGTTGTGACATACCTGGCGAATATCGACAATATATTTTTGGAGGGGAGAGAATCCGGGAGCACCTCGACAATCTAGTAATTAGCAAAAATATGCGTCGTGCTCGACCAAACCTTTCAAAATTTGAAGAAAAATGCCCTTCGACATACGGAACCTCCGACGAAAAATATGCTTCATGTATAATGGTTGGTCATCGAAGTAGTCGGCCACAAGTTATGAATGAGGTTCGGCACGGCGCCAATATTTTCTTCGCCGGCGTGGGTTCAACATCTACTCCTCGACTTTTATCATAGTCGCCTGTAACGACTTACGCACCTCTCGTCCCTTCTCCCGAATCATCTCCCATAACATAACATAGTCAAAGGTTATTAGGTCAAACTCGTCAAAATTGAACGGATCCATCGAAACTGACAAATATGATGTGAAAAATATTTGTTAAAAGAGGCGATGTGAAGTGTAAAAATATAGATTTAAAAGAGTATTTATATTGCAAGAAGTGATTTGTTTCGGAATTAAATCATTTTGTATTGTAAAAATCAATAATTTAAATATGCTTGGCTAGTCAAACTAGAGGTGATAGATTTAGGTCTATTGCAGAACTCGTTTGGACCAGAAGGTTGCTCGACATACAGGATCTGACGAACCAAATCGACGGTGTAATAACCCAAAATTGATAAATTACATGTTTGTTTTTGGTTTTTTACGTCGATTTAACACAATTTTAAATACGGATTCGACACGGCGTACGCAAACTCTGAAACAGTCGCCCAAAAAGAATACTCTATCAATTCAAGGTCCCTGTTTTTTTTTTATCTCACCAAAAATGTGTTTTGGTTTCTTCATTGGTTGTCAAAGGGTAGGACCAAGTTCTTGGTCCAAGTTAATCAATCTATTCTTCACGTTCCCTTTTGTTGGCGTTGCTTCTACCTTATTGGATCGTTCTTTGACATATTGTTATATTTTCAGTATCAAAATTCATGGCCTTGATCCAAGATACCAAGAATATAAATGTCTATCGAGTTTCTTTCAATAGTAATACTATTTTGGGCACAAGAAAGGAGAAGAAGAAATATAGATGAAAAGAGAGTGCAACAAATAATAGAGAGAGAGTTGCATGTTACAATGGTGAAAATCAATGAATGTTCTCATCAAAAGATCAGAGCTTTGTTTGGTTTGAAGCCGATTACTTGTAAAATCTTGTCTGAGTTTTAGGATGAGAGCTCAAAACAATTATTGAGATGCCCTGATACATGTATTTGTCAACATAGTCCATATGTTCGGTCTCTACCGTACACACTTATGTGTGTCTCGCGAACGTGTTGACCTAAAAGGAAATAATTCATCACACTTGATATCCAACCAACCTACCGAATCAGAAAGATTTACTCACATTTCAAACCGGATATTTTGAATAGTAGGAACAACTCAGATAAAGCCGAGCCGCCCCCTTTTGATTTTTATTGACACAAATCTACAACCGCGAGGAAGAAATCTTCCAAAAGTGAAGTAATATGAAAACTCTCTCTCAAAAAGAAGCCTTTTCCCTAACCCCTCTTTCCTTCAGCCGTCGTCCCTCTTTGTCGGTTATGGCCTTGGCTCCAGTTAGGGTTACAGTCGGTGGAGATTAGATCCTCTCCCCTTTACTCCTTCCTCGCTTCCCCCTTTCCCTTTGTCAAGTGGTCTAATTTTCGGCTCAGGTGGTGGCAACAGATCCGGCTGTGGGACGTTTTTCACCTCCTATCTCCGTGTGGATCGACGCGCATCTGGTGTGGCTAGGTCCAGGATTCGAGCATACTGAAGTCAGGCCAGGATTGGCGTCTCATGGCCCGAGACTATTATACGGGCCTTACAACGGAGAGGTGTGGCTAGATCCTTCGAAAAACGGACCCGCAAAGTGCCTCCCCATCCCATGTCGGCCTTATCTGTTCGGGCATCCACACAGCCACCTAATGATTCCCCTAGTTGACGACCTGTTTCTGTTGTAATGTCGTCCCATGGTAGGTCAGATACTAGAGCCCATAATTGGAGGCGTGAAAATGAAAGGATAGCTGGATTGATCCCTTGTTTGATATCTTCAAAGATGAGTGATTCTTATTTGAAAGATCATGGCTCCCGACGCTTGATTCTAACTTTCTCCGCTAAGGACATAAAACAGAACCACGAGAGGCCCCAACCATCATGGTGCCAAACCCTATTCATATTGACCCCTTCCATGATTCCTTGGTCGTAATAGTGTGTGGTGAATAGTCTTCCGACTAGACCAAACTGTGTATGGGCTCGGATACGATCCGCCTTTAAATTCCTCAGCACGCAGACGATAGCATCTTCCTCATCCTCCATTTGGAGGCTATTAAAGCTGTCTTGGAGTGCCAAGAGGGACTCCATTAGTGGACGGTCTGATGTGTGGGTTCCGACTACAAACCGAGATGACTACTTGGTGGGATCGGTCTAAGGTATGGTCTAGGCTTCTTGGTCAGCGTCGTTTCATGTCTCCCAGTCCAGGGTTGATCTTGACACCCTGGGAATTAACCCACAAAAAGGGCGCGACAAGCGCACCGGTCGTCAAGTAGTATTTCGGTTCAAGTCCGGTTATCGTACCAAGGGAGTAGTAAAACAGTCACTCGGTTTAAAATCCGTTATTAATCTGTTTCTTGAAAATGTTTGGTTTTGGTTTTGGAAATTCAAATAACAGTTGAAAAAGAAATTAAAGTAAAGTGAGAACAAATTTCAAGTGGTTGTGATATTCAGGGGAAAATGCGATCTAGGACTTTTAACGGGGTCACGATATGACAGTTAATTCGCAGGGATTCGTGTTTACATGTGCAAATAAGGTAAGTTTAAAGGCAACGAAAATTCTCTCAACTAGTCCTAAACATCTCTCGATTAAATTAGGACCCTATTATAATCTAACCGTCTAGTTATTTCTAATCTAGGTGTAGAGAGACATAAAGCATTAAGATTCGTGAATTCCTCTAACTTTCGGGGTTGTAATCCTATAGTTGTTGCACTCGTGTTAACCTATCTTTATTAGAGACTAGATTTAAACCCGAGTTGCATAATCTGTAGTCCTTTTAGCAATTCTCATCTCTCGATTGTTGAATGATAAAACCTAAACATCTATCAAGTGATCAATTTGACAAAGCAATAAGCGTAATTCATGCAAACAATAACCTAAGCACAAATTGCACAGAGTAAACACAAACTCATTGAATCAATGTATCATATTGTTCCCCCTAGCCATAAATCAATAGGAATTTAGCTCATGATGGAATAGAAGAACAAGCAAAGTGATGAAGAAAAATTGAAGATAAACATAATGTCAATGAGTTTGATACACGATACCCAAATAACGAAATGAAAATCAAAGGCTGCTTCAATCTTTTCTCTAAGACACTTCTCTCCTTCAAGTTCTCAAGCTCTAGCTGTCCAACTCTTCCTTTTTTTCTCTCCAAAATCGTATCTCCCTTTCACAATCACTAAATTTCCCTTACATATGGCTTCAAAACGCAGAAGGAGGAAAAGGTCTGACGCAGCCCGGAGCGTGGCATGGAATGGGCCACAAAACGGCCCTCTAATCGCCCCTCCAAGGGTCACATTCCGCCCCTCTAAGAGACCCTCCAAGGGCCACATTCCGGCCCTCTAAGAGGCCATCCAAGGTCCACATTCCGGCCCTCTAACCGACCCTCCAAGGGCCACATTCCGGCCCTCTAAGAGGACCTCTAAGGGTCACATTCCGACCCTCTAAGCGGACCTCCAAGTGCCAGTTTAAGGGCCAAAACAAAGAGCTTGGAACCTTGACTCCTTAATTATGATAAATGCCCTTGTTTTGCTCCGAATACTTGAAAACTCAGGCCTATTTCACAAAAGGAGGAAGAAATGCATTAAAACAAGCTAATCTCGGTTGTAAAAAGTTTAAGATGTATGCTTAAAAACATCGAAAACCGATGTATTTTGCGTCCACACCAGACCTCAAGGGGTTACTACCGTTCATGGTCTCCTCCTCCATTCTTGGAAGAAGATCCAACAGGACGGGAAGCATGGAGGCGTCTGCAGGTACTATCTGTCCCTAAGGAGGAGAGTGGATTTTAGGGAGCAACGCCAGCGCCGGCTCCTAGTAGGCTATCGGTCGTGGAGACGGCGAGCCCCGTGGGTGGAATCAGTGGCTCCAATACCGCGATCGATTTAAGGACGTTGAATACAGCTCGCCCTGGATGGTGGTCACGGGTTGGATTTAGG
The DNA here is from genome assembly GCA_963921825.1 of Erodium maritimum. Lineage (NCBI taxonomy): Eukaryota > Viridiplantae > Streptophyta > Magnoliopsida > Geraniales > Geraniaceae > Erodium > Erodium maritimum. The sequence continues at coordinate 10,001,099 of OY997595.1, forward strand.
GATGAGAGAGAGCATCCGAAGGGAGATCAGACCAAACGTTTGGCCTTCTTCTGATAACGCATGTCGTTTGTGTGCTCCTGGTTCGACGATGATGGCATGTATCGAGGCACATCCATTAGTAGAAGGAAATAAGGGGCAACCTCGGAGTCCATGCAAGGTTGCATGTGGTTGCTAGGTTTCTAAGGGTTGTTGGTGGCGTGGGGGGGAGGGGGGCATGAGGATAGATGGATCAACGAGATTGGTGGAGGTCGACGAGTTGCATCTGGACGGCGAGTGGTTGTAGCGAGAGAGAAGAAACAAAACCATAAAGACCAAAAAACAAAATAAGACGGTTTAAGTGAGGGATATACCCTAGAGTTTTTTTTCCGTTTATCTTTTTCGGGTTCTATTTCCGTAACTATTTTTGAAACTCCCTTCTGATGATTACCTTTTGATTCGGTCCTTTTTTTTACCTTATTTTTTCTAGTACTTTTTATCGAACTTATCCAAAAAATAATAACAAAACGAGAGGAGGCTAATAAATTTAAGAACAGAAATTATTTGAACCATCATCCCAGAAAAATTGTCCAAACAAAGACGAAGATTGACATCTTATCCTGTCTGTCAGTGAAATCAATACAAGATAACCCTACCTTTCAGATCCAATTCAATCGGTTAGGACCTGCTACTCAACCACTGTTCTTCAGCTCTCTTTTATTTCAGGTAATTGAATTCCTAATTTGTCATTTTCCAATCGTTCAGGAACAAATTCACGTTTTTGCTTATTTTGGGTAAGATGTTCTGGTAGATCTCTAGAATGGGTATAGCGTATTTCTGAATTTCTTGTTTTTTTTTTCAGTATAATATTCTTAAATCGACATAGATTCTGGCTTCGAGATGTATCTAATCCCAGAGTTCAGTCACTGTATTTTATTGAATTTATGAAAATTTGTTCAGTTTTAGTGAAATTTGAGCCACTCGTGATCTACTGGAGCCTAAGAAGGAACTGTAGGTTTCATTTCTGGTTGGTTTCAAAAAGACCAAGTATTTGATACCATTTAGTCAATTAAATGGGTTGAATTCAGATATATTTGTGGTGTTTTTGTATGTTAGGTTGAGAAATTTGATTGTGTTAAATAATATCTAGTATCTGAGAAAGGACAAAGATGGGTGACAAGTTTTGGGCAAACAAAGAAGACATGGCAATAGTGGAATCAGTATTGGGGGAAGATGCTTGCAAGTTCTTTGTATGGTTGGCTTCTGAGAATCATCCATCTCAGTTAGTTATGCCGCCTGGTGATCTGGGTGTGCAGCAGGGTCTCTGCCAGCTCGTTGAAGGTTCAAATTGGAATTATGCAATTTTCTGGCGTGTGTTGAGCTTGAAATCTGGCGGGTCTGCCTTGACTTGGGGGGATGGGCACTGCCGGGACCCAAAAGGCGGTGCAGCTCGAGAATCTGGTGTGAGTGGAAATCTAGAGAAGAATGAGGAGGTTAAGAAGTGGGTGCTTCAAAAGCTTCATGCTTGTTTCGGTGGGTCTGAGGAGAATAGTTTTGCTGCAAAGTTGGATAGAGTATCGGATGTGGAGATGTTTTTCCTCACCTCTATGTATTACATATTTCACCATGAACCTACATACGGTCCCTGGGAGTCAAGGAAAAGTGGTAGATCGGTTTGGGCTTGTGATGTGGGAACTTTTCATAATCATTACCAGTCTAGATCCTTTTTAGCAAGAATGGCTGGGTTCCAAACGGTTGTGTTTCTGCCTGTTAAGTCAGGTGTTGTGGAGCTCGGTTCAGTGAGGTCAATTCCAGAAGAAGCGAGTATCATGGACAAAGCCAGAACAATCTTTGGTGTGTCAGATTTTGTGCAGGCAAAGGTGTTCCCAAAGATCTTTGGGCGAGAACTAAGTCTTGGTGGGTCAAAATCTCGGTCAATCAGTATCAATTTCTCCCCTAAGATGGAGGAGGATCAAGGCTTTGCTTTAGACTCCTATGACGTGGAAACAGGGCAGCCTGGAATGGAGGTGTCCAAGGAAGACACATCACCTCAGCTGGATGAACGGAAGCCAAGAAAGAGAGGGAGAAAGCCCGCCAACGGAAGAGAAGAACCGTTGAATCATGTGGAGGCAGAAAGACAGAGACGGGAGAAGCTTAACCAGCGCTTCTATGCTTTAAGAGCTGTAGTACCTAACATCTCTAAAATGGACAAGGCCTCCCTGCTTGGGGATGCCATTTCCTACATCACCGATCTCCAGACGAAGATCCGGGTTCTGGAGACCGAGAAAGAGGTGGTAAACAATAAACAAAACCCGCCCACAGCCCCAGAGATTGATTTCCATGAGAGACAAGAAGATGCAGTGGTGAGGGTAAGCTTCCCTCTGGACACTCACCCGGTTGCTCAAGTTATCCAAGCATTTAGAGAGCATCAAGTTATCACTCAAGACTGCACTGTTTCCACAGTGGAGAACGACAAGGTGATCCACACATTCTCCATAAAGACCCAAGGTGGAATTGCCGAGCAGTATAAAGATAAGCTAGTAGCCAGCCTCGCAAAATGATGATTATCTGTAAGTCGTGTTTACATATTCATATTCCACCCATGGAATGACTGATAGAAGTAGAATCATGGGGTGATATTATCATATCGTTGACTAATCGATGAAAGTCTTTCTTCGAGATTAATGAATGATTTGTTAGCGACCTTACTCATCTTTTCCGAATATTCAATTCCTTGGAATTCTTGTGCTAAAAGGTATTTGCTTGGTTTGCAAGTACTTGGTCATGATCCGTGTTTTTCAAAGTATTGTGTATTTGAAACCAAAATGGTGACCTGAATAGTTAAAGTTGCATATCCCCTGAAATGAAACATAACTGTTTGAGACCAAAGCTACCGTGTTGTTGATTTGGTCCTTTCAACATTCAAACCCAAACCATGAACTCAGAGTCAGTCAAATAGCATGCTTTTATAGAATTGACATTCTCAAACTCTTCCTAGTCCTCTATTTAAGCACCAACCCTCTCTCTCTCCCACCAACCAATCCATTACTGCATCATACACATCTCAATAACAATATTTTCTGCACTAAGCTTGCATTGAATCCATACCTTCAATTTTTTTCGTTCTTTTCTTCAGAATTCAAGATATGGGTTTCTCTTGTGACAGCAAAAGGCTGTTGATGCTAGCTATAGTCGTTTCCTTTTACGTACTATTATTATCTCAGCAACTTGCAGCTGCGAGGCCATTGAAAGGAGCTCGTGATCAATGGTGGTGGGCCATCAACAACGGGTTGGCGCTTCAGTCACTGCAGCGCAGTCCGGTGGCCCCAATTGGCTGCAATCCCGCAACTTACATTCCTGGCCGTCCCTGCTAGGAATGTCAGGCAACTTCTGGCCCTATCCCTAACGACATGACTGATATCTGAGTTCTTACTGTTCTTCAATGGAGAACGGTTAAGCTGACCTGCATAATCTGATTGCCTGAATTGTAACAAAATATTCACTTTCTGCTGTAAATTCTTTATCTGTTTATTCTTTTTCGTTGCTTGTGAACAACCATTTCAAGTTAATTTTGGTTGTGGATCAATGCAATTGATGGTAAAAATACAAATTATTGGAAATATAAAGGAGGACTATGTATCCATTTGTTCATGTTTTAATGTCAAGTGCGTGAAAGTATCAATATTCTGATTAAAAATAAAACATTAGAATTGTATAAACGAATGTAACTAATTTAAACATTTCATATTCTTTACCTGTTTCCACAGATGTAGTTTAAACGACTTAGGGTCGTATTAGTTTTGGTTTGGTACTTGGTTCGGTTACACAGGTTTATTTATTCTTCGACACTCCAGGATGTAAAAATCGAACTTGTTAAACATTCAGCGAACATGGTCTCTTACTGATTAACTCACGAATTTAATTCTTTTTCTGTGAAGCCTAAGAAGAATAAGCCCAACTCATCTGCATCTCTGTAGGATTAGCATATTGCATATGGATCGTTGGGTCCTTATCTTGCGTGGGTACATATTGAATGGTTTGAGTTTGACTCCTCATTTAAGCTTCTTCTCGATATGTCCGTCCTCGACCTTAGCGTACCCTTCTTTACCCCCAGAACTAATTGACACAACATATAAAATGTGAAGGTCGTGTAGCTGGAATAGCACAGTTGGTTAGAGCGTGTGGCTGTTAACCACAAGGCCGGAGGTTCGACCCCTCCTTCTAGCGTTTTTATTTTTTTTCTCCCGTCAAATTCACATAAATTTGGTCAAAACCCTTAAACAAAAATAACTTAAATATAACATAAAAATAAATAAGAGTAAAAAAGCTTATAAGAAGGAAGACCCAAAGGTCTCATTTTGTTGGAGTATGGCATATTCATCAAGTGTCTCCTTGTAATTGTGCCTTCGATTGCGTTTTCTTCAGCTCCGACCAAGGCTCTGCTCGGTTCGGTGCCAGCAACGTCTCCGAATTTATCCCCCACCTCCCCACCCCTGACCGCATCGAATGTCACCATCGCCTGCCAGGCTCTGTGACCCCGTCCATGATTGCGTCTCCCCCATTTTCGCTCTCTAACGGGTTGGTTATTATTATTATTATTATTATTATTATTATTATTATTATTATTAATATATCTTTAATATGATAATTTATTAACGCTAGCCCTGATAGTAATTAAGATTCAAGTCTAAATTAAATGTTTGTTTTTGATGGTGTGTTATATGGGATATTATTAGGTGGTGTGTCTGCAAGCGGAACTGATGCAAGTGAAGAGCTTCATGGACACAAGGAACGTATCAAAACTGTCATCAGATGTTGGGAGGTGCAGGAAATGGAGCGAGTAATTATAGTAACATGATGATGAGCTCTATGTTAGAACATGAGGATAGGTACGGAGTTGCATTAAGGCGTTGATATTGATTTTTCGTAAAGAATTTATGCCCCTAGTATATTGGGCATATCTTTCGGAATACAATACTGTTATATTATAAATCTTTTCTATGTACAAAGGTGAGATGATCTTTTCTCAACAAAAATGACTTATTTATATAGCATATGAAAATGCTTGTTTATGAGTCACATCTCTTCATTTGGTAGCAATTAAATAACTATCAATGGATAATAATATATAATCCAAAAATGAAGAATCAGACAGACACGCCCACTGCTCCAAGTGCCATAGTCTTGATTAATATTAATTATGTAAGACCCATGACAAATTCATCAATGGCTTGATGACTTTGTACATACTTCATTTAATTAGAGTAAGGACACAAAGCTATATAAACACATTATTTTGTTCTATATTTTATCTATATGGTACCAGCCACATTTACATAAACTAAAAGTTCCAACAATCCCCCTGTTCTAACACTCTACTGATCACAAGTCAATGGACATCGACCATTCAGCTGATCTGAGCAGCAGCAGATCAGAGGAGCTCTCGGATTTCCTACACAATCAGCCGCGACTTATTACAATACTAATTACACTCACAACCGATCATTTAATAATGGAGATGTGGGTGGGCTCCGACCTCTGGCCTTCAAGATGATGAGGAACTGATAATTAATTGTGTTAGAGAATTATGGTCAATATTGTCCTCTTTGGGAGAAAAGCTAACAATGTCTTTTTTTAAAGTAAAGGTTATGTATTCATTCAAGTATTACATGATACAACATCAAAGTCAAGGAATAAATCCGATACAAGTCAACGGGTAGTCGACGTCCCCCATTTGATATAAAACAAGTGATCGAGCGTATGTGGTTGGGAATATAAAAATTCTACACAAAATGGTAGAAGAGGGCTGACAGCTAGAGATATACATAGTAACACGAGGCCAAGAGACTAAATTTCCCGAGAAGAGGTTACATTGGGTCGCAATCACCCAATGGGACATGACCTCCCAAATAGGGTCATGGGAGAGTTGGGAGATGAAGAGTATCAATCTCCCAAGCACCCAAAGGCCTATTATAATTCTCAACGAGGTTGTTTTCCAGCCTTCGTCGACATACTCCGGGCAAGGTCATGGTGGGCATCCATCACATTCTGATCGATGTCCATTAACACAAAAGCTCGCTTACTTAAGCTAACTGCACATTCACTTGGCCGGATCCCTTTCTCTTTGGCCATAACCGTGAGGGTCTTCGCTTTCCTTAACACTCTCTTGGTTGGCTACTTCTTCAGCGGTACTTTCTTCGGGGGGGGGGGGGGGGGGGGGGGGGGGGGGGGGGGGGGGGTTCTTCCTCTGATCAAACCCAACAAAGATCTCAACCTGGAGTATATGTTGAACAGGTTGAAATCGGGGCGGTTCTACCGGGACTAGAGCTGACATCCTTAAAGACTGTGGTCCTCGACCTTCCTTCGAGTCCTTTTCCTCCCAATCCGAGCTGAGTAGGGGTGCCTTTAGGTTGGCAAGATTGTAGACTTGATGGTCTACGGGGATATGGAAGGTATTATCGATCCCTTCTCGCATTCCACATCCTTGAACATTACCGCCTATGGGGGGGATTCCGATTCTTTGATTTGTAGGCAAGACTGTAGCCTTAATCATACCGGGTTCTTGTGTAAGGTCACACTTTTCCAGGGAACTGGTAATGACCGTCCGGGCGGGCTCCCAATTCTCTTGAGACACTGTCACAACATCAGAAAAATTGGATTAGCAGGAGTTATGTTAACAATAACCGGGGTTGAAGGTGGCATGTCATTCCAATCCGTCTGGAAAATCCCTTTCGATTGGATTGCTAGTGGAGCTCGTAGAGACTCCTCATACCGCCTTGCAAATTGGTCCACACCAAGGAGGACAACCACACTATCTTTTTTTACGTGGCCGAGTCGGCCACACCGGTACTAGAAATCTGGGAGCTTTTCATATTCAAGCCGTACTTGGAGCGGCTTGGCGTTTGCATTTATCTGTAGGATCAGGCCAAAGGATCAAGAATATTTTCCAGGTGCATTGTAACGGACCTGGCTCTCTTGGACCTATAGAAATAGTCTACTTTGGTTCGTAGACACAAAATGTGGACATTCTCTTACCGACATTTCAAACAAATGGAAAACGTTACTAAGAATCCAACCTACCCTAAACTTAACCAAGCAATGAATCCGAATCCTAAAAACAGAAACAAGAAATGCAAAAATTATTAAATAATAAAGCAGACAATACACCAGAACATCGAGACTAAGGAGTCTATGATGTCGAGTCTCCTGAAACTCATAGCTTTCATAGTAGGGCGTACTCGTGCTGTCAATCTGTCTTGAATTGTCAGAGTAACCCGACCTTGGGTTCTATGGAAACAGACCCCATCATATCGTCCCTCCCCCCGAATCCCAAATACATCGACTATACTGCTCAAACACCTTCTCCAACCTGCTCGTGCGGGTGTTCGGTTGGCAATACTTTACCAAAACCAAACCTCGATAAATCGAGGCCGTAAGTTGTGGAGATCGATATCGTAGTAGCCATGGATGCTCGCTTCTCTTAGACTCGATGTGAGGTCTCTTAGACTCAGTGTTTGGAACATGGAGACTCGGTGTTTGGAACAAGGAGGAGGGGGAAGCCCACTGACGGCAGATTCTAGTAATATTGCAAGGAGATTTACGGGAGACGAAGAAGCACAGCCAACGTCAGATGGGAGAGGTGGAAGGGCATCTTTCTAGAGCTCGGGGGAGAGGGACTTGAGACCCAACTTTCAGCGGTGAGGTCTGAGTTCGGGGGACCCGAGCCGGCACGACCTCCGCTGGCAACGCCTAAGTAGGAGGAGGCCAACGACCTACTAGGGGTTCGAGGATGAGAGGGTTCAATGAGTGCGGATCAAGGGAGCCTAGCGGGAACCATACGAGGGCCAACGCCAACGAATAGAGTGATGGAAGCATAGTAGGTTTGGCCAAAGAAGAGCGAAAACAATGAGACGATAGAAAGACTACGAGCAGAGCCTCACCGACAACTACGATGACTGGAGCCACTGTTATTAACTACTTGATTAATGATACATTTCACTTCTATGAATGGAATATATTAATATAATCGATATTAGGATTAATAAACGTGCGAGGTAGAAAAATGTTTAGTTAGGGGTAATTTTGGTGTAATAATAAATTAAAAAGACAGAGAATTCTAATATTCAATCATATCAGCATATTAGAAAAATAAGGCATATTAAGAAGCATACTTAATCAATTTTCCCCTAATAAAATAGTAGAGATAAGGTTATAAAACGGGTGAAAATCATAGAAAAACTAAGAGCACCCACATCAAGGGGGACATAACCCTGGACCCTGAGGCAGAACCCTCTGCTGACTGGGCAGGGTTCAGGGTTCTGCCTCCCTAAAAAAAGTGTACTGCACATCAGAGGGGCTTGTATGGGAGGCTTGATTTTCAAAAATGCTGACTGTGTAATTAATTAAGCTTTTAACTGAATTGTTAACGTTATTTTTAAATCGACAATTACTAAATAAAATTTCATTAATAGAAATAAAAATTCATTAAAAAAATGCAAAAAAAAATACGTAACTTAAAAAAAATACATAACTAAAAACCAAGGAATTATCAGTCGTCGGAGTTGTAAGTCCCGCCCGACCGATTCCATAAGTGCTCCATTAGGTCTTCTTGAAGTTGTCGATGAGTTACATCGTTGATGATACTAACTCGCGCTTGGAGTTCCTAGTGGTACGACAAGGGCATGGATCGGTTCCATGGTTGAGGTGGTGCGAAACCCTAAGGTAATTCCGGCGGGGGCTCAAAAAATAAATCGGTATCCCCTGCTTCATAGCGATCACGTTCGTCCTCCACGATCATGTTATGTAGAATGATACAACAATGCATCATATCAGACAAAGTCTCTTTATCCCAGATCCGAGCGGGCCTTGAAATTATGTGCCACCGTGCTTGGAGGACTCCAAATGCATGTTCAATATCTTTCCGGACACTTTCTTGGCATTTGGCAAACAACATCTGTTTGCGGGAATAGGGATAGCGAATCGACTTGACGAACCGACCCCATTGAGGGTAAATGCCGTCAACTAAATAATACGGCTTGTTGTAGCGATGCCCGTTGATCTCGAAATCCACGGTCATGTCCCGACCACGGAAATCTTCGTTGAATAGGTGGCCGGCGTTGAGGACGTTAATATTGTTGTTCGAGCCACCCATACCGAAAAACGCATGCCAAATCCACGTATCCTGGGACGCAACCGCTTCCAGCATAATTGTTGGATTCCCGTGATCGCCACGTTCATGCGATCCTTGCGATGCGACTGGGCAATTCTTCCATTTCCAATGCATGCAGTCAAGACTGCCAATCATACCGGGGAAGCCTCGACTATTGCCCGACTCAAGTAATCGCGTCATGTCCGCCACATTCGGCTTCCGCATGTATTCCTCGTAGAAAACCCCAATAACGGCTTTACAGAAACGTCGAACACATTTGGGTATAGTACTTTCCCCCATACGTAGTGTGTCGTCCAATGAATCGACAGAGCACCCATATGCTAGCATTCGTATCGCGGCGGTGCATTTCTGGTGCTTTGATAACCCCAACCGTCGTGCAGCGTCATAGCTCTGAACAAAGTATCTGTCGTGAGACGCAACCGCTTCCATAACCCGTAAAAATAATGGTCTGGACATACGAAAACGCCGCCTAAACAATTCGGGGCCATAGATCGGGCTCTCAACAAAATAATCCCTCATCAGGTCGGCGTGGCCTTGCTCACGCCGTCTGTCAATCTCTCTCTGGGAACCTTCTCATGCTTCGAGCCGTCGCCTCATTCTATCGAATTCTGGCATTGCTCTATGTATCTGTCTCTGGGTTCTACGCCGGAGTCCTCGCTCTCAAGCCCGAAGTTCGGCTTCGACCTCGCGGCGTTTGGCTGCGAGCTCCTCCCTTGTTTGACGTTCTTCGTCGGACATTTTTTTTCGAGAATTGAAAATGAAAGGTAGAGAATTGGAGATGAAATGTGGAGTAGAAAATTTAGAAATGGTGTTGTTGATTTGATGAAATGGGTGAGAGGTATTTATAGTTGGGGGAAAATAATTTGTTTTGATATTTTGTATTAAAAAAAATAGCCGTTTCAGACCGTTGCTACCAGCAACGGTCTTTTTTTTTGGGGGGGTTGGACACATGTCAAGCCCTCACTGGGCAATAGAGAAGCAAAGGGGCAGCGAGGCAGAAACAGTTTTCGCGCCCCTCTGCCCCGAACCCCTGCCCCCGTCCCTCACGCCTCGCACCAAACCCTCTCCACACCGGACCGGAGCCTGAACCCCGAACCCCCCCTTCAGCCCCTGCCCCTGCCTCGCCATCAAGCCCCGCACCGATGTGGGTGCTCTAACTGAAATGCAACACTTAAAGTATTAGGATGCATCCGTATCATCAGGTGAAGCATATCTGTCTTCCGACCTGGACCTCTCCTCATCGCACTCTCTTACTCAATATACTTGGCCCGGTCAAGGTGTTTGTAAAACGCTTAATGAATAAGGCTTCCCATTTGTTCAGTCATGACCACAAACTTCCCTCCCTAATGAATCATTATTTTAAGCTATAAGACCAGTTAATTGTTATTAATTATTTTCTGACAAAGGTTAATTACAGAAGGAAAAGGGAAATAAAAAATGTGAAAAGGAATAGTAGGCCTTATGTTTGCAGGTCATAAACACCAAGTAAACCCAGATCTTCTCTGGGATCACTCGTGCAGAGAATCATTAAATTAAAAAAACAATAATAATTATTAATTAATAATACGGGTCATCAGATCCAATTATATGAACATTAATATCTAGCAATCGCATATTCTTATTTATGTCTTTGCCATGGCAGCAAAAGAGCATGTTTATGCAGCTCCAAATTCAAAATTGAGAGATCGACCTTCATAATCTATATAATAATAATAATAATTAATATTATTTGTTTCTAAGCGTGTCATGAATGATGAGAGTAGGCTCCAAAGGCGACAGATTGAAGATCATCGGAGTCTTGGAAGCTCCATTGCCGGTTCATATTGAAGTCAGCCATGTAGGCCTCTTCGAATCTTCCATGAGTTCTCCCATAATTAGGGCACTCGTATTGAACATTATTATCCTCCGGGGAAAGGTTGACCAATTGAGGCATGTTGCTATTAATGTCGTTGGAGCTCTGAAACCAGCTATGGAGATCTTGCTGGTGACCTGGAACTTTACTCATGTTAGGGTTATTGTTATTGTTAATGCTCCCCACAAAGCCATGGCCTGTTTGTTCCTTGAGAGATGCTAGTTGTGCTTGTAAAGTCACAACCTGAAAAGAGAGGGAAAAAAATGGAACCTTAGTTAGGGTTTCACTTTCGTTCAAGAATCAAATCAGAATCGAGTGAAGCCTCAGTTTAGTGAACTCATGTGACTATATTTTTTTTATAAGCAAACGAAAATTTATTAATTCAAGAAACAAGAACAAAGGATAAACCCTCAAGAGAAGACGAAGCAACAAGACTTACATTACGAAAACGAAGGTCAGGTCTAACAAAACTTAAACCCAAAATTTCCCAACTTGAAGTACAGACGGGAGTTCCCAACAAGGGGGAACAACAAGACAACCAGACAACAGAAAAAGGTCTGAAACCGGGATTTTCCAACCCTTAAGCCCATAGGAGAAAAAACACAACACCGGCCACCCAGCGCTCCCACAAGACCAAAAACCGCCAAAACCTGTGAGAAATCTCTGAATAACCTACACCTCCCATCCCATGAGGGAGGCAACCGATACGTCGACGACCAACACCGTAAAATCGATGAAACAGGTCTGACGACCAACCACCACCAGAACATGTAAGACCTTGAAAACGAACGAAACCTCGGATTTTAAAAGAAGTCAATAGACTAAGACGACTCCTACGACTATATAGTATGCTCGGAGAAGGTGATTTCTCTGTTAGTGTGACCAAACACTAACTAAAGTTTTGAAAATATATATATGTAATAACCTGTTGCTGGAGAGAGAATATATGGGAAACACAGCCGTAGATGGGATCTTGGAGCCTGGCCTGAGCTTCGTAGGAGATGGTCACGGCGGCTTCAGACCGGTCGGTGGCCGGAAGGTGAGCGAGGAGTTTGGAGACGTTGCTGGCTCCGAAGACCTTGTGAATAGCAGCAAAATGAGTAGCTCCTTGTGAATGGCAAAAATATGGTGCAAAAACACACCCTTTTGCACATTTCCTTCTCAAAAACTTGCACGCTCCACAAGGAGATGCAGACCCACTCATCTTAATTATCTATATATGCTTGGTTTTTGGTTAATCCTGAGATTGTGATCGAGAAACAATTTGGGGTTTATAAACACCATGGTATAGGAGGAGATGGAGCATAATATAAAAATAATTTATCTGAGGGAATTATTTAATTGGAATTGGTCTGCTTAATGGCCTACATATTCCATTATAATATTCATTTGAGAAAATATCATGTAATTGCTTGAACTTGTACATATTGTGTTATAGTTTTAAACTTTACTTTATTATCTGCTGTGTATATACAACAATTTGTAGTGGAACTACGTGACTCTCTTTTCTCTATAAAGATTAGGGTTTGTGCGAGTATGACGATAATAAGTTTTTCCAACTCTAAGAGTCACCATATATCGAGAGGCGGAGAATCAAATGCAGGAACCGTGGGTATCTCCCCATCGATCTCTCACTCCTTACGGTCTCGTGAAACACCACGATCTCCAACAACGTTCTCACCGAACTCGGGAGGGGCGGCGTTGGGGGATCACCATCATATCTTTTCGGCCAGTAAGGCGGTTGAGAACTCTCCAGTGGTCCCTAAAGGGAAGGGGGGAGGAGAACCCAGGGCCACCTACCGGAACAGCCGCGTGGACTAGTGCGGTGCAAAGCGGCGGAGGTCCGAGGTCGAGACTTCGCCGAGTAGAGCAGGGTCTGGGGATCCTTGATCTTACGAGGGATGTGTTGTCGAGCCCGTCGTCTCCGGTGCGAACTAAGGAACTAGGTGCATCGGGGAGTTTCCAATGGGGACGAGCAATGACAGAGGAGTTTGGGTCTGCAGATCACGAGGGATCTATGAGGGACGGCTTCCGACATGTCCAAGTGTGCCAGTACCGAACGACCACCGAGAGATACCAACCTGGCGGCTGCGTGAGGGTAAGGAGTTGGATAGGGCTTCGGCGAACGGGCTACAGGATGTGGCCATTTAGAAACTTTCATTGGGCCGGGGTCCATCGAAAGCAAGAAGGAATAGGATCAACTTGGGCCGGGCGAGTGGGCTGTGTGGGTTCCCGACAGCAATCGGGTTCGGGCCATCACACATAGCGGCATGGGGGTTTAAGCACCCTCGCCTCGTCGAATGAAGCCGAGGTGGTCCAGCGGGGGGTCGGTCGGATTCACCTAACCTCTAAACATAAGGTGGCAGAGGTTCCACCAGGAACTGGCAAGGTACTTCCCTACTTGCTTGGAGGTTAGCAATCCCGCATTTTGGAGCCCTACCATTATCATTTTAGTGTGGACGATGGACGATGGAAACCTGGAGAAGTATTCAGTCCACCATAGTTTTCTCCGGCAATAAGTCTACTCTACCCTAGCTTCCAGTCTGGACTCGCTGCATCAGTATCATCAGACGCTACTGCGGTATCCCCTTCCAAACATCTCAATGAGATAGTTCGGAACCTTGACCTCTTTATGTTTCTATTGAGGTCCTCAATTATCGGGAACTCTTTTCATTTATGTCATTTCAGTGTTTTATTTTCTTTGATTATAATCACTCTTTATTTATAATATCCCCTCGTTATTCTAAAAAAAAGTGTTATAGTTTTGATTTTTTTCAAAGTTATTATGCTATCAGAATCGATTTTTTCTTGCTTTGTTATACAATCAGTAATATCACTACACCAAATGTTCACATCAGCGACCAAAATATTAGGTCGTTGTTGTAACTTTTTTGGTCGCTGTTGAAACTCAACGACCAAACGGTTGGTCGCCCTTGGTTGGTCGATATTGAAGAAAAAAAGAATTCAATACCGACCAAATATTTATCGGTCGCTGTTGAATATATAACAACGACTAAATATATTGGTCGTTGTTGAAAATATATTTAGTAACGACCAAGTCTACATTTGGTCGTTAATAAAAATGTTTGATACCGACTGGAAAATTCTAATCGTTGTTGAAACATTTTGAGTAACGACCAAATGTAGATTTGGTCGTTGTTGAAAATATTTTCAACATCGGTTATGATTTTCAACTTTTGGTGTAGTGTATACTTTTAATAAACATGTAAAATACAATATCTATATATGTAATAAAAAGTAGAAAATACAAATTTGATTTATAGAAACACTCAAAACTAGATAAGTAATTTTTACATATATGTATATTTTTAAACTAAGTGTTTATCAAACCCTTTTTTCACCCATGCTTTTTCGGGAAAAAAAAAATTATTTTAGGATAAACTATAATTTTATTGGAATTATAAAACAGTCATTACATTGGTCAAAGCCTCCGGGAGGTCTTTGATCCAAAAACTCTGAGACGAGAATACCGGTCTTATAATAGGATATTGTTGTGGTAAACAGTAATTAAAATTAAAACAGAAATTAAAATCAAAGGGCTCAATCTGCCAAGAACTGCTCAAAGTAGTGCCTAAACGCTACTTGATCCCTGCTTTCCAAGGACTCTTTTCGTCGTGATGTGGGCGACCGAACTTGAACCTGACAGTTTGATTGGGAGATAAGGCTTGGACTAGGGATCTCTCCCAAAATAGGTCCCTAAAGACATGAGTACCTATCATCCCTCATGACGGGGCTGCTCCCAGCACTCGCCTGATCTTCACGCGGCTCCCCCGCAATGTCTCTCTTCTAGCCAAATAGAGTTACTAGAGAATTGAAAGATAGGTAATAAAAATTATTTTGAGGGTGTTATCTGTGTTACTACCTTGAGGTGAGCTTGATTTTGTGACATCCTCAGACCCTTACAATTCCATGCGAAAACCTTCATACATATCAATCAAACGAAGATGATTATGATCGTTGCCATTGATGGAACTCTATACAATACCATAGGTTAGAGCACTTTTATCAACTTTGTTTAAACAATAATGTTCAAGTATGTGTCCCACATTGAAAGTATATGGACGAATTGACCACTTGATAAGCATATTGATGCCTCCACCCATTAGGTCGAGCTTCTAGGTTGGATTGGGTTTTAACATGGTATCCGAGCTAGTTAGGCCCACAAGTCATTTGTCACCTCCACCATGTTATCTCTGGTCCATATGTAGATGTTCAGTTCTATTATGATCCAGTTGTAGATGTTCAATACTATACGTGACGAAGAATGTTGAAGTTGTATCTCACATTGACAATGCATGGACAAATTGACCACTTTATAAGCATATTGATGCCACCATCTATTAGTTCGAATTTTTAGGTTGGATTGAGCTTTACAATTAAAACACTTAATCGCGATTTTATTATGGGACTCGCTCCTTAAAATCAAAATGTGACCAATGAAATAAAAAAAGATGAATACTTTCCATACACAAGATGGAGAGAGTTTCCAATTATTAGAGCATATCCAGTCCTTAGACTGTCGGCTGATTGTTCGTATTAAAAAAATATTATTTATATTCTCTATCTCCTCCATCAGCTACCATTATCACCCAATATCCTCTAGTGGTGTTTTTTTTCTACTGGCTACTCATGTAGATCGATGGAATAAATTAATATTTAACATAACACTTTTATTCCATTGTTACTGGTTCTTCGTCCATGAGTGTTGTGTCTAAGGTTAGGAAGAAGGATCTGAAGAGGGCGGCAAAGGGGCTGTCCAGGTTCATCTGGCCAAAGCCAAGACTCAGGCGGTATTTGCAAGTGAGATTGGTGCCTCAAGGTTAGGGCCTCCAGGTACTGATAAAGGGGTATCGATTTCCTCTGTTTTACACTCAGTGAAACAGAGTTTGGTCAAGCAATTGACGGTGAGTTTGGGTGCGTTCGAAGTTTCGATGATGGAGTCCTTGTCAGAGTCCTTTGCTCCTGGTTCGTGTCCTAGTGCTTTGGCATCAGTTTAGGCTATCAATGGAAAACAGAGCTCTGTTCTCTTGCTTATAGGTTTCAATCAAGCCTCTGTTATTGGGGGATCGATTAGGACAGAATGCGTTGTTGCGACCATATTTCCAGTTATGGTAGGTGACACTCTGAGATTTAACTCTAAAAATGGCACGGCAAGCGTACCGGTTATCAAGTAGTATTCGGGGTTTAGTCCGAGATATCGTACCCAAGGGAACAATTAAGAAAGCACTTTAGTTAATTAATTCGTTACTCAAGCTATTCATATAACAATGATTTGTTTTGATTTGTAAAAGACAATTTCATACAAATAATGAGAATAAATATATGATCCGAAAATAAAGCACAAAATCACATAAGGATTGTGAATCAGAGATAAAAGGCGATCTAGGACATTAGCGGGGTTCAAATGTGATGAATTACTTAATGTGATTCGATATACATTTGCAACTAATACTATTCTAAGGGCAACGAGAATCCTCTCAATGTAGTCCTAACCATCTCTCGATCGTATTAGGACTCTAACATACTCAGTCAACCTAATTATCTCTAATCTAGGTGTAGAACATTATATAGCATTAATATCCATGAATTCTTCTAACTTTCGGGTTTTACTCCTATAGCTATTGCACTCGTGTCAGTCTAACCATATTCTGGCTTAGATTAAAACTCGAGCTATTTAATTCTTATTTCCTCACATTAACCTTATTTCTCAATTGTTGGTTAATATAATTAAATCATGCATCACGTGATCAAGGAAACGAAGCATTAAGAGTAGAATTAAATAAACGATATCCTAAATATTAGTTTGTCAAATGTACAACCAAAACACGTTAATTCAAATCATCACATCGTTCCCCTAGCCCTAGATCAATGAGGTTTTTAGTTCATATCAATGGAATAAGAACACATAGAAATAATAAGAACAATGATAATCATATTGACTGAAAAAGTAATATAAGTATCAAAGTTTAATCCAAACTATGAAAAACCTTCAAAAGTGGGGTAAGAACTCTTGTTTGATCTTCGATCTCTCTCCACAAAGTCTCCAAAAGCTCCTCCCAAGTGTGTTTCTCCTCTGAATTTCGTGATCCCCAAATTACAATCCCCAAAATTCTATTTATACATCATTAAACCCTAGGGATAAGACGGGAAATTCGCCAAAAAATAACAAAATCTGCGCGCGCACGTTTGTCGCACTCCGTGCGGCCATTGTGCATTTTGGACCGTGGAGAATCCTTCATCAAAGTTGTAGATAATTGAATTCCCTTCGATTTTATATGTAAAGGGCGAAAATCGGAGTTCGGATGCGAAAGTTAGGCCCTTTACAAGATCAACCAGACTCAAAAATTCCTTAAGCTGATTTTTGCTTAATTTAGCTCCAAAACTCTTTATTTCACATCAAACTCCTAATTACCCATAAAAAGAGACCAATTACATAAATATAGAGAGAAATACATTAAATCACATAATCCCGGGACTGAAAAGCTTAGAAATGCGAGCTAAAAACATCTAGAATAGATGCATTTTACGTTCACATCAAGGGACAATTTGCAGGTCGTGGTGAAGCAAACTTCTTCGTTTGTGTTCATACCAGATTCGCTCATCAATCAGTCTAGTCCCACGGAGGTTTTCGGGTGTAACCTCTCTTATGGTACTACTGAGGATTGGGTTTTTTTGGAGAGATTCGTTTCTGCTCTATTATCAAATGACCTAACAGGGGAGGGAAGCTTCTAGGTTTTGTACAGTTTTTTCACATTTCTGTACATCTCAGGCCGTGGAGAGCCTCCACGGTTACAAGGTAGAAGGTTATATTATGCTAGTAGCCTTGGCTCGGCCTAGAGGAGGTGATAACGGAGAACAGAGCATGATAATCGTTCTAGGCGAGGATGGTGGTCGATTCGTTAAGCTCCCGTCGAAATTTCTAGTAGGCGTCGGGTCCATAGCTCGTTTATCGTTTCTTAGTTTCAAGGGTTTGAGTTTTGAATTTTATATTCCTTCACTTGATTCGCGAAATGGTTCTACAAATCTTTGCGATTCTGCAAATCGTGTTGCTGCGTTAAATGTTGACGAAGTTCGGGCTTTATTTGTTGGTGTTGATGAAGCTCCAACTCTGGCTTTGGGCTCGGTTCTTAATGGGGTTGAATTCACAAGCCCACAGAAGGAGCAGTTGGACTTGGATGTGCTCGATTCAGAAGTGGATCGTGAACAAGGTGTAGAGCCCATTGTTTTTGTTTCGATTGGTTTGGGTGAAAAGTCTTTGGCTTATTCCTGAGAGGCTATGGAGGTGCGTGGTTTGGGCCGTGTTGCGGATCCTATTCATGGTTCTGGCTCTACCATTTTAGCGGAGCAATCCCAGCCTGTTGTGGACGTGTTGGTTTCAGGTGGTGAAACCAGTGTGCAGGAGGCCCAATCGGGGAGTTTAGTTGATGTTTTGAGGGCCCGGGGTCTTGGTCCTCCTCTTGTGGGTCCGGTTGTTGGTTCTCAGGTTGTAGTGTATCGAATGATTTGATCCCGAAAGTTGGAGATCAGGGTAGTCCGTGGATAGATGCACTGATTCAATATTCGACTTCTAGGGGTTGGATCGTGACCTACACGAAGCCGAGAACGCGATCCATGAGTAGGAAAAGGGCTATTCAAGCTTCCCCTTCAGCGGCGGACATATGGAATCATGCAGCCCTTAAACCACCTAAGGGTGCCTTCTAGGGTGTCAAGGAGAGTAGTAATTAACTTTGTGTTCTTCTTTGATTGTTGTGTTTGGTTTTCTATTTATTGGGGACTACTCTCCTTTTTGGGTTTTAAAGGTGTTAAGCCTTTAAGTTTTATTGCTGGGAGCTCCTCTGTAATTGTAATTATCTAGTCATCGACCTTGAGATGCTTTCCTGCTTGGAAAGTCTCTATTTCAAATCAAAAAAAATTGAGCTCATCCAAAAATACGAGATGAATATTACCAAAGCTTAAACTAAACATAGATTAACTATGATTTATTATCAGCGAAGCGGAAAATAAACATGGCTTAACAACGATTTATATTTTGTTGCAATATATCACCCACTTGGGTTGGTCGTTGACGAGGTTCTAGATCGCGAACTTGGTGAAAGTTTGGCGATATCGCTCTTGATACGTGCCCGCAACCAACGCTCTGAGTTGATCATCAGTTTGGCCCAACAGCCGAGCATGAAGCTTTTCACGGTAGATTAAATTGAATTGATTTACCTTGATGTGCAATTATGTCATGAAACCAAGGAATTTGGAATGAAGACCGAATTCAAATGAACTGTTGACAAAATGAAATTCAAAATGTAGATTGGATTCAACCCCACAATTAATTAACGGATATGAAACGGACAATTATACTGATAAAATGACATAGGAAATAAGTATTTAAAAGATAAAATATCATTACTAAAAAAGAAACAATTAAAAGAAAAAAAAAATAGGGACATTATGAAACAGAATTGAAAAACCAGACGGGGGGACACCGAAACATCACATTTGAAGCTGACTAGGCAACATCGCTAGGGTCTCATAATGGGCCTCAAGCTACTAGAGCTTCATGCTCGATTCGTCCTTTTCCATATGCTTATGGAACAACTCGAAGTACGGTTGCTTCTGGGACATGAGTTTGAGTTTCAATTCGAGCGCATTGCATACTACTTATTGGGCCTCCGCAATACTTGAGCCAATCTCTTTTGCTTCGCGGCTTTTCCTTTCCCTTTGAGCATTGAAACTTTGGCATCCTTCTAAACCATAGGTCGGTGGTACTTCAAATCTTGGCTCATCCCCGTGGTGCGCTCACTGCCATCCCTAGATGTGTCTTCCCGACTGCGCTTGCCTGATTTGCTATATGGTTGGAAAGGCGACGCCAGTTCCATATGCTCTTCATCCTCCACTACGACGGGTACGAAAAAATGCATTGAAGTCAACTTGTGCTCATTTTTTATGGGCTTCCACCAATTCTTCTACACAAAGTCGTGCCCTTCCTTAGCCTTGTATAATTCATCGGCCAACGCCATAATTTGGACTTTGAATCGCCTCTCTTGTGATCCTTGACGACCTGTTTTTAGTACCCTTAGAACTTCGTCACTCGAGGGTTCACGGTCTCCCAGTGGTCCTTGTAGTTCTTTTCGGACCATAGTAGATCATCCGGTCCACGCATATCAACGACTTCTCTCCCGATGGCATCCCAGTACTTCATGTTTGTCTTGTTATTCATGGTTACTGAATCGTATGAATTTACCAACTAATCGCGAACAAGACGCTCGTCCTCCGTAACGCTACACAATCTTCGTTTTCCTTTCGATTGCACTTTGCTCACTTGAGTTTTTGTGCTTGCGAACCTCTGGATAAATGGGGATTCGATGCCTCGACGACGTCCTCGGTGATCATGGGACTTTCTTGACTTGTCCAGAAGAATCTTGGCTCTGGAGAAAATTCACTTTTGTTTCCGAGACATAATCGTCCTTCCCCAACGAGCACACAAAAGGATCCCAATCGTACTCCATTGCTAACGAAAAAAATGATTGTAGAGAAAGAAGATAGTAGTATTTTGAGGGAAATTGTGTTGGTGTGTGAAAATAAAAGGGGTGTTTGTTGTTTATATAGGGGAGAAGGGGAAAAGGGTTATGTTGACGCAGTCACGTGGCGGCACCAGAGAGGCAGACAACGGTCGGTGACAAAACACATAGGCAATCGACGTTGATCACAGACTGTCAACGACTCTTTCCGACAACACATGTTGTTGGCGTTATACTCACCGACGTGCGTCTCCGCCAACACACCGCCAACGGTTCGTCTCCGCCAACATATCTTCGCCAGCAAACCAACAGTCACTAGAGATGCTTTTAGAGAGGATAGACAAACATAACGGTCCAAAACAAATGAGGTCCATTAAGGAATAAAGAATAAGGAATGTAGTTAAAAGTTTTCAATGTAAAATCATTGGATGTCAGATTTTGATTTGGACCTAATAATACATATCAAAGTACAGGTAAAAGGAAAAAATGTAATTAATTAATTAGGAAAAGAGCATAGACAAGAAGGCATATTCTAAACATGAAAGCAACAAAAGATAATGACATTGGAATATGCACAAGTCACTATTGATGCCTTCTCTCTCCCCCCATGTTAAATTGTTAATAGACTAAATGTGCCCTTTTTTCTTAAACGAAACTAAATGTGCCCTTTGAATGCACCTACAACCTGATAATGCCGTCTCCTTTATATGAAGGTTTGTGAAAGTTTAAGCTATTTATGGTCAATTTAGTACTCTAACAGTCGAACTACTAAAATGCACCTTAGATTGTGACTTTTCCGAAAGAAAATTAGGAAATTTATAGAGTAAATATAACATAGAAGTTGAGATCATTAAAATATAAAATTATAACTGATTTTCTAATTGTTAATTAAAAAAAATTTATTAGTTACTTTAATACTCATGCTTATACATGCAAACCCAAATTTAAATCTCAAGACTTGAAATATCGGATCACAGGGTGATTGATCAATGGTAAACATAATTTAACACCACCAGAATAGATGTCATGAGTAGACAATGAATTCGATGTTTAATACCGACTCCGAAAATAAATGTCGACTTCGACATCTTGTCCATATAATAATGTTTTGTTTAGCGAAAGGGGTAGATTTCATTACTTTCATACGTAAATTACAGAGAAGTGCATCGAGAAACAAGCTCATCAACCATTGAGAAAGGGTCAGAATTAACGAACACTGGTTCTCTGACCTTTTTAGTACCATAACCGTCACTGACGGTGTGTTGATGCCTCACGGGCAATGATAGAAGACGAATGGAGAGACTAGAAGACTGGAGATCTCGATGGACCTCAACAGTAGAAGTGACGGGGGGAGGCAAAACGTCGTCCTGGTCAAGCCAGGCTCCGATGCTCCCTTCCCTGGAGAAGTCCTTGAGTCTTTGATTGATAGGCATTGATCCTGCAAAGACAATCTCAAACAAAATAAACAAAACCCTTTCGATTAATCAGAGCCATAATCGTGAAAGGGGACGAGGTGGTTGCGACGGTGAAGGCCAGGAAGGAGAACGCGTAGGCCAGCTGCTGCAACTTCAGGGACGCCTCTAGGGACGGCGGCGACATCAGAGACGGCGGCGGCATCCGAGGCGGCGACAATAGCAGGGGCGGCGGCGGCTTCAAGGACGGCAACGACAACATCAGGCACGACGGCTGGAGAGACGGTAACCCCTGGGGCAGATGAGAGACCGAAACCGATCGGGAGATGATCCGTTGGTGTAGGGAGGCGGCCAACATCGCTCTGGTTAGGGATAGCTTGAAAGACGCCCTAGCAGAGAAAAATTCACAGGATCCAAAGGGAAAGTGCAAAAGGGAGATCGGGAATGAGAGAAAATAAGAATCATGGCATAAGCTTTGACAATTGACATAACTATAGCCATGGAGGAAGGGAGGACGGCTAGACTTTCAAACCCTAGCAAAGAGAAAAGTTTTTTTTTGTGGATGATAATAATTTTAAAAAATTTATGATTGTGTCCCAATAATGTTGATGTCAATATTTATTATTAAAGATATATTTTTATATTTTTAAAATACCTAGAAACAAACATTGGTTCTTATGTGGTGGGATGAGTATGCACGTGCTTAATAGTTAGAAAATCCAAAATTCAGCCACGCTTGGATCAGTATCACCGTTCCACTCTGATCACACGAGCCTAGCACAGAAGCACTAAGTTCGTGCGGGTCCCACTGTAGGTGCTATCCACGTCGCCACCAGCTATGTAAGAAGAACAGTGCTGTTTCGTGTCGCTACAAAATAAAGCAGCTTCATAAAACGATGAAAGAAGAGTCGTTTGGCTCAATTTGTTTATTTTCCAATAATATTTCTGTTGGACTGACTTACAACTACAAGTTACAAGTTACAATATACAAAAATATCTACTGAAAGACGTAACAGCATCCACAATCCATAGTGGAGTGATTGGAAGCAAAAACATAGGAGATAGTTAAAAATAGAAGAGAGAGAAATTAATTAAATAATATTAGCCGGGAGAGTTGGTTGATAGCTCAATGTTTCTCCTCACCGTCGGCTTGAAACAAAAATGTGAACAAAAAGAGTTACCGTAAGCACTTTAACCACCTAGCATTATGCGGTACTGATTGGGAGAGCTGATTATAAGGTAATAAAAAATAATTTTTTATTCTCCTCGCCAACAACCGACTATAACGTTGGAGATACTCTAATTACAGAACTACGGTCAATAATCATCTAAACTATTACCATTCGGTTCATATATAACATTGCATTATTATATTGGAGTTCACCTTCAATGATTAGAATAAGGGTAAATTCCACCTCAATACCCTAACTATCGTTTTATTTCACCTCAATACCCTAACTATTTTTCGTGGCACCTCAATACCCTAGAATTGTATTTTTTTCACTTTAATACCTACCGTCAACTTTCCGTCCATTATTGGACGGAAAATGGTCATGTGCATTGCACATGACCCTAATTTTTATGAAAATGACTAATATACCCCTTATCTATTTCTACCTAAATTAAAACCCTAAACTACATCTCTACCTATCTCTCTTCAGACCCTCTCTCATGTATCTCTCAAAAATCTCGTGCCTCTTTTCATTTTTCCGAGAGGAGAAGCTTGGAGGCGGAGGAGCTCGACGCCGGCGAAGCAAAGAACGGCTGGAGCTCAATGTTGTCGCTTCTCAGATCTGGAACGGGTGTCGTGCTCGATATCATCGTTGCACCGGAAGAGAGAGCACGGAGAGGAGGCCGAGCGCGGAGCAACGGGCAGCGAGACCCAGGTTCGGCGACATTACAGGTTCTTCGTGTAAATCCACCATGTTTTTTTGGTTCCTCTCCAATTTCCTCGCTCTGATTTTGTTTGGTTCAAAATCAGAGCCGAATCTAGGGTTTCCACCATAGTATATGAAGATTTGGTGGGTTTTGCGTGGCCTACAGGAATTGGTTGTCCCTTTTGAGGTTCAAACTTTTTGCTTGTTTATTTTGTTTGTTTCCTGGAAATTTGATTCGAATTCGACAAAACCCAGGTGGGTTTGTGATTAATGGAGAAAAGGGTGTCTTGTTCATTGAATTTAGGAACCTGAGTCACTGAATTTGAGCTTTGAATTGATTTTAAACTGTACCATCTCTACTAGGAAATTATGCAAATTTACCAGAACCCTTTTGTTCAAGTTGGTAATTTAGAAACTGTATGGGTTTATAATGATGTGGTATTGCAGATGCTATTCTAAATGCTATTTGAATGGAAAAGACTGATAGCATACTTGTTAGTGCAGCTCAAAGGCTTCAGCTTGCAAGTGCGTACAAAGGGGAGTTAGAGAAGATGTTGCTAACATGAAAAACAAAATGATTCGAATGGAGATATGAATTATAACCTGTTGTATTAGAATTGGATATTATGTATATTGGAATAAAAATAAATTACTGTTGATTGGTTGAGTTTTGCTCTTTTGGGGCTTTGAATGGAGATATGAATGTGTTCATACTTGTTTGGAGGGTTGATTGGTGAAAAAAAATCATGAATGTCTTATTAATATCCTTAAAAAAGGAATGAAGTAGCATGAAATAAAATAAAATGTTGAAGATGAAATAGATTCTGTTTTTTTTTAAAACAAATCTGAATTTTAAAATAAAAACTGATTTTAAATCAAATAAAATTTGATTTTTTAAAGTAAATTCTGATTTTTAAAAAACCAAAATCTGATTTTAAAATTAAGTTTTGATTTTCTAAAAATAAAAATGATTTTTAAAAATAAAATCTGATTCTTTTTTAAATAAAGGATATTTTTAAAATAAAATATAATTTTTATAAAATAAATAACTGAATTTTACAAAATAAACAAATAATCTATAAAAATAAAATATGATTTTTTATATAAAATATGATTTTTTTAAATAAAATATGAATTTTTAAAATAAAATATGATTTTTTATATAATATATGATTTTTGAAATAAATAAATAAATAAAAAGAAATTTTGAAGACCAATGGCATATTTTGAAATTTTGACTGTTAATGAGGGGTATTTTGGACTTTTCAAGCATTTTCCATCCAAAATGGATGGAAAGTTGACGGCGGGTACTAAAGTGACGGAAAATGCAATTCTAGGGTATTGAGGTGCCACGAAAAATAGTTACGGTATTGAGGTGAAATAAAACGATAGTTAGGGTATTGAGGTGAAATAAAACGATAGTTAGGGTATTGAGGTGGAATTTACCCTTAGAATAATAATGGAGCTTGCTTACTTGATTACTAATCTCACTGAGTCCTCGTACTCAAATAATTGCAATACAGTACTATCTTTATTAATAATTTAATTAAAAATAGTTGTTATATACACTTGAAGTACAAACAACTAATCAAAGCAAATGCACTTAATCACAAAGTTGTATAAAATGGTAGGCACTAGTCAGACGTAAAATAATCTTAGACGCTGGGCGGGGATTTTATTATATATTAAATTTTATATTATACTATATAAAAAATATTAGTATATATCAAATATTAAATATATTAAAAAATATAAACACTCTACTAAACTAACTAGCATAATTTTATACTCTCATTTAGTTTGTAAAAGATTAAAAACTGTTTTCTTTTAATTACGAATCCGACCCCACACCAAACCGACCCGCCCAATTAATTGGCTAAACATTGATTAATCGGCCAAATTAGAGATTAATCGGTCATATTCTGCACAAACAACCCGAAGCGCCCTAGTAGAATAAATCGTATCAATAAAGCTCATTTCAGCGCTTAAGCGGGGCCTAAGCACCTCCAAACGAGTATTTCTACAACTCTGCTTAATCATGACAAGCTCTAGGTTCATATCCTCTTTTTGTAGTATAGAAATAAACGTATACTCTTTTTATATTATAGAAATAAAGTGTTTCGCACCGTTCATTGTGTATGGTAAAAGTTGGAGAAGTATATGAAACTGTATGATTCAATTCAAAGAACACTTTCATGACCTTGTCATATTGAATATTCACTTGATTTAATTTGATTTTAATAAAGTTAGAAGGAGGTTGGTGAATCAATAAATGTTCAGTCCTTGATCCGACTCTAATTAACAGTGAAAAATTCAAAGAAAATTTTATAATTCACGATGATTGATTTTTTTTAATTTTTAATTTTTTTCAAGTTATAACCATTATTTTTTTCAGTTGTTCTTATTCATAATGTTTATATTTTAATTATATTTATTCGAAACAAAATTCTTAAGTGTTTCAATTCGGAACATTTTTTTTTAATTTTATCGTACGATAACAAAAGATGAAAATATGAGAAGAATTGGTCATGTGAAGAAAACAATGATCTATATCTGAAATCATCAAGAAGAAAAAACACTTAAGTTGGTTTGAGAAGGAAAATAAACAGTTTATCACGCCATTCTTACTAAGACAACCAAACTTATGTAATTTTGATTAATTAGAATTATCTTTATTTGAGAATCAAAGAAGTTTTAAGATATTAACTTGGTGAATAAAATGTAAAAATAATAACATTAATGGTTGTGAATTATCACACTTAGAAAGGAGTATAATAAAAGTGCCAAACTTGATTATTGTGAATGAGATTAGGTCATTTTTATTTTAGCGATAGGTGCAAATTTATTACTTAAAAACGATTACATTATCGTGTAACGGGGAACATACTCTCCGCCCTCCAGTAGGTCAGTACTAGCGAACAATGGTTCACTGATCCTTTTAATATCAGAACTATCACAAACGGTATGTTGACGTCCCTTGGGCAATAAGATCCTTTCAATATCATAACCGTCACATACGGTATGTTGACACCCCTTGGGTATTGAAAGAAGACGGTGAGGGGGTTCCGGAGATCCTGAAGGACCTCGACGGTAATGGTGATGGTGGGAGGCAAAACATCTTCTTGGTCGGGCCAGTCCTCGATGCTCTCCTCCTTGGAGAACTCCTTGATCCTCTGATCGATAGGCAGTGATCATGCAAAGACAACCTCAAATAACATGAAAGAGACCCTTTCAAATAGTCAGAGCCATAATCGTGAAAGGAGACGAGGCGGTTGCGGCGGTGGAGGCCAGGGAGAAGGGCGCGCCAGCTGCTGCAACACCAAGGACGTCTCTAGGGATGGCTGCATCAGAGACGGCAGCGAAGTCAGAGGCAGCGACAACAACATGGGCGGCGACGACTTCAAGGACGCCGACGACAGCATCAGGGACGACGGCTGTAGAGACGGAAACCCCCGGGGAAGATGGGAGACCGAAGAAGAACGGGAGGTGCTCCATTGGTCGTAGGAGACGGTCAACTTCGCGGTGGCTAAGATGGCTTGAAAGAAACCTTAGCAGAAAAAAGTTTCGCAGGATCCAAAGAAAATGTACAAATGGGAGGTTGGGAAGAAGAGAGAAGAAGAACCATGACATAGCCTATGACAATTGTTATAGCCATAGGGGTGGACGACGACAAATCTCTCAAATGCAGAGGGAAATGGGAGGAGTAGTGAATGATTAGGTCATTAATATTCATTTTTGTAAAAAAAAAAAGAAAACTTCTTTATTAACAAAAATAAAACAGACAAGTCAAAATGTAAAAGAAATAGAATATTTGTCCATCTAAATAATAGAAATCGCATATACAAACATAAAGTCGTCCCAAAAAAGGATCGGGTCAATAGTCTACTTGTCGATGAAAACATGATATGAGTTCAGGGAAATATAAAGTTGCGGTTCTTTATTTCTCTGAAAATTAGGGTTTATGAGCCAATGGCGGTAGCAGTCTCCATCAACTCCGGCAGCCACCATACGTCGAGAGGTGAAGACTCGGGTACAGGCCCGTTGGGTATCCCTTTTTTGGTGTCTTTCCCCCTGCGATCTCGTGCAGAACCAAGGTCCCCTGACGCATTCCCGCTTGCTTCGGGTGGAACGATATTGGTGGAGCAGAATATCATCTTCCCCGCCAACAGGATGGTGGTGGAAGGCTCTCTGATGGCCCCTAGAAGGAAGGGGGGACGGAAGAGTCAGGGCAACCTTTTGGATTTTCCGCACGGGATGGGGTGGCACTCCTCTGCGGTGGGTCCTAGACCATGTTAACGCCGGACCAAGCAGGGTCCGGGGAATCTGATCCTAGTGCCGACAGCCTTCATGAGTCAGGCTTCACCGGAGCGGGACATGGATTAGGTATATTGGGGAGTTTTACCTAGGGGCGAGTTGCGGCTGACAAATTTGGAGTGGCGGACCCGGATACGGACATCCTAGTCACCTATTGGGGATGATTTCAGGCGGTTTCTGACTTCCCGGTGCCGGAACCATGCGAGACAGACGAACAACACTGATCGAACACCGGGAGTGGACGACATGACGGCGACGCGAGGGGAATGAGCTAGTTAGGGATCCGGTTTGTGGGCCACAAGAAGCGGACCCCCACCATTCGTTGTTGGGCTGGGGGTCTGGTTGACATGGGCTTCCAACGCCTGTTGCTGGGACGGGGCCCACCAGAAGCAAGACTCATGGCCTAGGGAGACCACGACCTAGTTAGGTGGAAATCGAGGAGGTATAGTGTCGAAGTAGGCAATGAGAGGGGACTGGTTGGGTATTCTACAGTACTCAGGCCTGATCAGGCAAAAACAGAAGGTTCCACCCACTCGGACGGAGCATCACACATAACAGTGGGGGGCTCTAAGCACCCTCGCCTCACCGAATGAGTCTGAGGTGGTCCAGAGCGGGGTCGGTCGGTTTCACCGCCCTTCTGGATGTAAGGTGGCAGAGGTCCCACCAAGAATCGGCAATGTATTCCCCTACCCGCTCGAAGTTCAGCAGTCCTGCATTTTGAAGCCCTACCATTATCAGTCAAGGGAGGACGACGCACGCTGACAACTCAGGGGATCACTTAGTCCATCATAGTTTTTCTTCGGCAATGAATCTGCTCTATCCTAGCTTCCAGTCTGGATTCTCCACATCGGTGTCGTTAGACGTTGCCGCAGTATCCCCTTCCAGACATTTCAAGGATGCGATTGATGCCTTGAGCATGCTCCTGACCACTTTTGTGGTCGGAATCGCCGGTTCGGTGTTGGCCGCCGACGAAAGCATGTGGCTTTTTGCTTAGGATTTCGATTGTGTAAGTATTTTGGCGTGGGTATTGTCTCTATCATGTTGTGCCGTTGTGGTACTGGCCACCCGCAATTACAAGACATCCGTTCTATTTCTGGATTTTGGGGTTTTGTGGACAAGGAAATTGATGTTAATCTTTCATAGATTAGGAAAGAGGGGTTAGGGTTGTAGATAGCTGTTGAAACTTCTTGGGTTTTATGGTTGGCAAGTATAAATACTTAGACCTAATTTTTTTTTCTGGGCTTCATGATGAAAAAATCCAATTTACAGAACTAGTTTGTTTTTCTCAATCTTTGATCATCTCATCTGTACCTTTGGTTGTGTTTGTTTGTTTTTTTTTTTTTTTTCTGTATTTTGGTTAATCCTCAGTCTATATAGAGGCTGGTTTTTGAGATTGTTATTAAAGTGGAATGCTTTTAGATTGTATTTCACTCTGCTCTTCAGAATTTATAAAGAGTATAATTTATAATGTATTTTTGTTGATAAAAAAAACATGATTACAACCAAAATAGAGTTAGACAGAGAACGCGTGAGACCTTAACATCTGCATAACCATTGGACCCCTCGATTTGAAATATAAAACAAAAATGGCTTATCTGGCAGTAGATTCCAAATCTAAGTCTAGAAGTGGAAACTAACCACGATTGCTTGTAACTCGCAAATCATGAAATAAATGTTGGAATAAGATGTGCAACTCACTGACCTGTCAAACCGACATCAGGCCACACGTGGGACCATACTGCACGTGTGTATGGACGATGATTAGCAGATATCCAGGAACTGGTTTCTTCTTCGTCCTCTCACGGTTACTCTTAAGCTTGTTGTCACTTATGGTTTTAAAATCTTATAGCGACTTAAAAAATTGGGTCGGTTCAAAGTCGCAAATGTTGACTCACAGTTATTCTTGGGACACGGACAAAAACAAACAACAAATGAGATGGACGTTTACAAACAAATTGACTGTAGCTAAAGAGGTGAACTATATATACAAGAGTTTTTTTGGTGTTAAATTGGATATTCAGAGCTCTACCGAGGGAGAATTAGCATTGGGTTCCCAAATGTGCTAAGAATAACATACGTTGATTCTTGTATATTATTTATAGGTTAGGTTGGAAAATAATATTTAGATTGCCTCGTGTTAGAACATATAAAGAATGAGCAAGACAAAAAAAAATACACTCCGATAAAAAAAAATAGTAAAATTTTAGTTAATAGCACCTGTAACGGTCATGGCAGGTGTGTCGTTGCAGGCGTTGCTACGGCTCTGCCACGGCTCGACGTTGCAGGATCCTGCAACGACGTGACGCGTCGCGGTAGCCCCAACGGCTAGTAGGCAGGCCAGTGAAAAGGCGACACGTGTCAGCGCCGATTAAAAAAAAGGCTAAAATTTTCTATATGCACAAATTCACCCCAACCCAAAAAATCACTCCTTCACGTGTTTACACAAGCTCCCTTTCTCCTTCTATTCTTCTCAAATTCTCTCGATTTTTTTCCCTTCGTTGTGTATTTTTTTCGATGGAGAATTTTCCAACGCTAGAGGAAATGAAGCAAATGAATCCCAAACAAATAGACGAAGCGATGAGTAGGCTGGCTGCGAAAACGGTATAAAAAATCGTGATCAAGTGATGTCAGGGATACTGCCAAGGGCAGAAGATGATGATGAGGCCGAGGGCTCAGGGTCGGCGACATGACCAAAGCGGAGAGTGATTGAGCGCGATCGAAAATATGCACACGAGAGGTTGATGCGTGAGTACTTTGCGCCTAGACCGGCGTATAACGACCAACATTTTCGGCGACGGTTCCAAATGTCGAGGGAAATGTTCATACGTATCATGAATGGTTTGAGTGGCTGGTACGCCTACTTCCATAACCAAAAGGATGTTACGGGGAGGCCCTCCTTCTCTCCACACTAGAAGTACACGGTAGCACTTCGTCAGCTCTGTTATGGAGGTCCCGCGATGCTTGGGATGAGTATTTGCGAATGGCGGAGAGCACTGTGTGAAGAAGTTTTGCTTGGGCGTCATCAAGGTTTATGGGCGGACATATCTACGACGCCCGAGGAAGATACAAGACGTTTGTTGCGAATCAACGAAGAGCGCGACTTTCTAGATACAAGTCGGTACCTGCTCCATAAACGCCGAAGCAAAGGTGCTTTGCTAGATACCAAGAGGCGTGTAGGAAGGATATCGAACGAGAGTTTGAAGTTCTACATGCCCGGTTTCACATCGTCACTCACCCGAGCCAAATGTGGGATATGAGCTCACTCGCAATGATCATGACTTCTTGTGTTATCCTACACAACATGATCGTTGAGGATGAACGGAGGTCGTGGCCCACTGATCCGTTTGCAGATATTGGTGTCCCGGACCCAAACATCCGTAGAGGACCACCACCAGCAGTGAACGTGGACAGTATCATGGGCCATAGAACAAGGATTCAGGATCGGGATGTTCATCACAAACTCCACGATGATCTCATCGAACACATTTGGGCTAGATATGGAGATGGCAGCCACAATTAAATATTAATTTTCAATTTTAATGTATTTATATTTGACTTTAAAAAAATAGTAGTTATGTATTTTATATTTGGCTTCAAATAAAATTAGTATTTATATTTGGGGTGCTTTTTGAAATATTAAAAGTGTGCTACCATGACTCCATACCACTAGTCATGACATACCATTTAGGTCATGATAGGGAGGAGAGAGAAAGCCAAAAAGCACCTTCTACCATGGTTTCCTACCACTAGTTATTATGACAGACCATTGTGGATGTTCTAAGTCGTTGTACGTTGAATAAGATTTTTATTTTATTTTTTTATCAGCTCATAAATTTTATTTAGAAAAAGATACTTTCCAAGTAGGAAAGCATCACAAAGTCGTAAGATCATAAACAACGATTGCAAAGGAGCTCCCGACAATACAGTTTAAAGAAAAACCCTTAAAACCAAAAACATAATAGTCCCCAAGAAGAAAAAAATCCCGAACAAAACAGACAAAAAGAAAAAAAAAAGTTAACTGTTATTCTCCTTGACTCCCAAGAGAGCGCCTTTAGGTGGCTTAGTTGTCGCCTGCTTCCACATGTCCGTCGCTCAAAGGGTGGCTTGCTTAGCCCTTTCCCGACTCATGAACCGAGTTCTAGGCTTAAAGTAGGTCAAGGTACCAGAAGAATTAAATTTCTTAACAACCCGACTCTTGGGCATCGGGGATTTATTCAAGGCGTCTTTCTAAGGACTGTCCTGATCCCTGATATCCGAGATCAGGTCCGTCAGAGCATCAAAAACTACTACCCCCAACACTTGTCCTACTACACGAATCAAATGGGACAGAAATAGAACCTCGGGCCCCCAAAGCCAAAGCAAGCCCAACCTAGGCAACCAACGAATGGTCTGTAACCATGCCCACAACAACACCAACTACACTAGTCTCTCAGTCTAATCCAAAACATGATCCATATCCGCTAACCAATTCAGAACCCCCTGCACGGTCGTGGGCCCCAAACCCACGATATACTGACTAGCTCCTGACCTGCCAGGCATGGACATCCAATCTGACCCATCTCCTAACCATGACCTCTACTCCTAACTCAGACCAATGAGTAACTAAACCCACCTTCATATATGTTGAATAAGACACATTACAATAATATTTACAACAACCGTTCCTAAGCTCTTTCTCATAGAAGCCGGTCCTAATGTCCCTATAGGAGTTTAAGCGTTGATTGCTCTCGTTTTGGAAGCTTTAGCTGGCCCTCGTGCACCAGTAGTGGCGTTGCAACCTATAAGGACCGCTCTGGGTCAACGCCGGTCAAGCCGGCGAAAAACGGGAAATATTTTAAATCTTGGGCATCCACCTAAATAGACCTAAACTTGACCCCGAGAGTCATATCGGACCTAAGTTGACCCCGATATCGACCAAAGTGAGTTCTGGGTGACTCAGGGCAACCTTGTGACCAATTCTGAAAAAGTTGACTTTTTGCCAAAAAAAGTCAATCGAACGACGTCTGGTCCGTACGAGGTCCGAGCGGGACCCAAAAAGCTTAGTCGTCGTCGCAACGGTCTTAGTTGGGTCACTTCCTTGTAAAACGCGAGATTTCATAAAAATGTCGAAAAACGGACCGAACGGGGCCCAAGACGTCCGATTTTGGCAAATTTATGACCGCATTACCCTTGACTTAAAAGGTAAAAGACAAAAAAAGAGAAGGACATGTGTGTCTTTTAATTCAAATTTGGATCTACAAATGGGATAGAGAGAGGGGGGTTGCCGGCCACACTAGAGAGAGAGAGAGAGAGCCAAGAAGAAGAAGAAGAAGAAGAAGAAGAAGAAGAAGAAGAAGAAGAAGAAGAAGAAGAAGAAGAAGAAGAAGAAGAAGAAGAAGAAGAAGAAGGAAGCCGATTTCCCGACGATCCAACCGAAGGATCGTCTTGATTTTTGCATATTCGTGATCCTTTCAACATTTCTATGGTAGGCACTGCTTATTTTCTCCATTTCACAAGTTTGATTTCATGGGTTTTGGTAGAAATGGATTAAATGTGGGTGGATGGGAGTCTAGGGCTTGTTAGGAACGTTTTGGGGGGGGGGGGGAATGAGGTATTTTTCCGGTGACTGGAAGTTCTCCGGAGCTCCAGCCGGTCACTAGAGCTCCGGCCACCGAGTGACGTGCCAGCCATGGCCGGAGGGAGAGCCACGGTGGTCGTGACCGGCCACGATAGTGGCGGTCCGGTCCGGCCAATCACGGACCAAGTGTGGCTGTGTGGGGCCCACTTGGTCGGGGTTCGTGTTCGGGTGGTCTTGGGTGACCCCCCGAGTCGATAATTCACACCCGGAACGAATTATGGAAGTGATTCGTGAGAATTCGGAAAATGTGGTTAGAAACTTTAGATGCAGAATTAGAACGTTCGGGCATCGGAAATTGATCCCTCCAATTGCGTTGGAACACGTGAATTTAATTAGGAATTGTAGAAATGAAAATGGAAATTTTCAGAGCCCCGAGGGACGTTTTCCCGATCCCGGGCAGATTCGCCAAGCCGGGCGAAATGCGCCATTCCGGGCCCATTTTGACAATGTCGAGTAATTGGGAAGTTTGGGAGTGATCGGTACTTTCCGGGGTTGCATTTGGGCGTTAATTTCATAAAAATCGAAGTTGACTTGCGTATTAAAAAGTGTGTTGTCTCGTCACTTTAGATTTTGCCACCAATCGCGGAAGGGGGGAGCTTTAGGTGGGTTGTCGCGAGCGCTTCTGGAGCTTACGTTTGAAGTTTTGGATGACATCACGAGGTAGGGAAAAGTAGCCGAATATCGGTTTGACTAGGGAAAGTTACTAGTAAAAATGCATGTGGGTACCTGGTTGTGCCCGTAGGTTGGTTATACTTGGCATGTATGTAGAATTGTATGTGGGTACCTGGTTGTGCCCGTAGGCGATGTATACTCTGCAAATTGCCGTGTTATACCTGTTAGCGTATTGTTGTGCTTGTATGTTTGACTAGTTGTGAGCTTGGAGTGTTTAACTCGCGTGTGTATTGAATGACTCGGGTGACTTGATAGGTGGTAGTGCCTTGTTATGTGAAATGCGATAATTGATATTGTGTTGTGATAATTGGTTGAATGTTGGTGATCAATGTGGTGATGGTTGGTTAAGGTATAGCCCGCATGTCGATTCGCCATCCACGAAGGGTGCCGTGGTTCCGGGATGAGGTGGGCCCACCTTCCGACTAGCAATCGGTAAAGTGGTGCGATTTGTTCCGCGAAGAGGTCGGCTCACCTTTCCGATTGGTGGTCGGAAAAAGTATTGTGGGGCGACGCCAGGCCTAGTCGGTTTGCTACCGGAAACTGTGCTTTGTGTGTGTTGATATTGCGTGATGTTGTGTGCGTTGCAGTTTGATTTGTTGAGGATGTGATCTCCGTTGTTTGTTTTCCTTGCGTGAAAGGATGGTAGAGGTGTTGGTGTGTTTGACAGTTAGCCGTGCGGCAGTTTGGTATCGTGTGTGAGCTATAACCTTTTTTCCCTGAATTTATGTTGGTATTCCTGTTATTTTTACTCGTATGCCGTGGGCAGTCGGGTATCCATGGCGGTGAGAGAAATGCTCACCCCCTGCTGCTTTTCCTACATGTATGGATCATGAGTCTAATTAGGAGGACGTCTCGAAGCTTGAAGAGCTGGGGAGCGAGAGTCTGGGTTTCTGGGTTTGTCTAGTGGACGTACACAATTTGTTCTAGTTTTGTTTTATTCGAACTTGAGTGTAAAACTCATAGTGCACTTTTATTAGTTTTATTTAACACTTGAATCGTGGATTTTAAATGTTGTCTCAATTGTTTAGTCATTTTAATTTTCTTTGTCCTTGTTCTTCCGTTCACGTTCCGGGTCCGGTTATACCGGATTTGGGGCGTGACACAACCCGCTTCAGTCGTCGTGTCGTGCAACCTACCATCGAAGGTGTCTGGTTCCATCTCTCGGTCTTCCATCTGTCTCCCCGTCCATGGGGCGTGTCTCCTCTCCGATATCTTTCCCAACGGTGCCACTAGCGCCAACGCCACCACCACCTCTGTCACTAGAGCCACCACCACCCCTTTCTCTACCACTAGAGTCGCCACCCTCCTCTCCTCTTCTTCCACCAGAACCGCCACAACCATCACCTCCTCTACCACCTGAGTCGCCTCGTGCGACGCCTCCGTAGTATGCCTCTTTATTTCCCCTCTGTTCTGAATCGGCTGAGATGGTGCACCCAATCATTCGGGCAATCCGTGCAGAGGTGTGTCATCCCCATCCGTTGGATCGGGACTCTGAAACCCCCACTCGGAGTCATTGAGAATGGAATCAGCAAATGCTCATGCCGGCAACAACTGGTGGAAACTTGGCGTTCAAATTCCATCCGTTGGATCGAGATTGTAACACCCTCGAGGTGTGTGCGGGGACGGACACCTCACCCTGTAAAGGTACTTATATACTCATAACTCAGTTCCATATAATATTTAATTTAACACAGTACTGAACTCAAAAGATCGGTAATTTAATTTAAGTGGCTTGTGGATGACTCATTTCTAGAAGTTCAAATATTGACAAGGAAAGTGCTATATTGCTTGATGATTGAGAAACATATATATATATATAACAAGATTGATATTTTGTTTTAGGTAAAAATATATTAGCTGGGAGTGTAATTTAAACGGATTTATATTATAATGGGAGCTGTTGTTGGAATGGGGTACAGTTTTTCAAAGTCCAAACCCTAATATAAGGGATGAAGTTTGTACATGTATAGTTTATACTTATTTGTATAATCTAATGTAATTGTCACTTCAAGAAGAAAGAGGAAGGTGGGGAAAGAGATGGTTGTTTTTGTTGGCACTGTAAAGTAAGTTCATCGATTTATGATGATTGAATATTTTTTATTTATTATTTACTTTGACTATTGAAATTAACATTAAAAGTTTTTTTTTGATAAGCGAGGATAATTTATTCAATGTATTAAAAATGGGTACAAAGAATCAGGAGAGATTAACTCAATCCCGTGGAGAAAACAGTAAAAACATTACTTACAAAACAAGTAAGTAAACCGAAAACTGAAGAGGTTAGGAAATACATCACAAAAAGCAGTTGGACGGGAAAACCTGCCATTGTACGAAAGAAGCAGAAGAATCCAAAAGTCCCGCCGATCTGAAGAGGCCAAAAGCTTGTGTTTGGAGCTTAATGAACATTAAAAGTTAACAGTGAATTCCTATTTTTGATAAGAGAATAAACGTTTTATAACTAAATTTTGTCGAAGTCTTTGAGTGCTCATTCAGGGATTTATAGCGACACAATGAAGACGGTGGTGATGAAGGATGGAGGCTATCGGTAAGAGGTCTCTCCGACTGAAGGAAGGCTATAAGGGGGCGAGAATCTTTGATGGGGAGTCGGGGAGTTCCGGACATCCAACCGTTCATATGGGAGCAATGGAAGTCGGAGGGGCAGGGCGAGGAGAGAGGTCTCCCGATTAGGCCTGGTCGAGCAGAAGCTAAGGGGGAGAAGGTAACCGGACTTGTGAGACCTCAAAAGGAATAGGGTCTCATCTCCACTCCAAAGACACATGTAATGGGCTTTAGGGTTGATGGTGTCATCGACACCATCACAAGGAGGTCTAAAGAAAGGGCTCAGCCCTTAATCCTCAATGGTTCGAACCACAAGAAGGAGGGAGGGAACTGAGGGAACCAAGGAAGGGAGACGGTTGTCAAGGAGATCCGACTTGGTCTACCTTGCCAGCAAAGGTTCCCCAAACGAGCATTTGATTGGCTCTCAATGGCCCGTTGGCTCAAGGACCTGCTCAACCTACCGAACTTCCCGACTCGATCGTTAGGGGAATTATTAGAGTGTTTTTACTTCAGAAAGGCTCGAGAGCCGCACGGGTCCTCGCGGAGGAGCCGTGGACATTTCGACGCTCTTTGGTACAGTTGGCTGAACTCAGGCTGGACATACATCTTCGACATCTGGCCACCCTAAGAGCAAATTGATTCTTGGATTGCCCTCGCAGGTCTAGCTCGGGCAAAAAGACGACCCTTGACCAAAGGGACTAGACACAAACGGTGGAGGAGGTTGTAGGCTCAGTTCGTAAGACCGAAACATATCATGTCAGCCACTTGGGTGCCCCTAGATCTAGTGGCAGAGCCAACTTTTTCAGTGATGAGGCACCAAGTTTTCTCGATGATAATATGTAATGTTAAAAAATAGTCGAGGGAAAACCACTAGGAAATGAAAATAAATTAAGGGGATATGTGTAAGAAATAAAAAATAAAAATAAGTAGGGTACATGCCCCCTACACACACGCGCACACACACAAAGCTTTAATGGCTCCACTTCTGTGTGCACAACCATAACCATAAACAAGTGCATATCTCATCGTAAGGGACCCTACCTTGTTACAAGGCTGGATACAACCATAGAGAGGTATCTCCCCAGCCTCCTTAGCATCGTTGGGCCCAAAAGGAAGGCCAGTTGTGGATTTTAGGAAACCATGAGTACCATTGGGGCCAGAGAATCGCACGTAACACCTCTTCCCTGATCATCAGGTGGAAGTAGTTCTATAAAGTACTGATAACATTCTCCCTTACCAACCTGAAAGCCATCACCCTCACGTTCCCTAAAACCTTCAGCAACTTCTATCAAGAGGGTTCTATCAAGAAATGATTTTCTAATAACTTTATTTTCAATAATAAATAAAAGAAAATATATAAATATATTCTTATTCGATTTCCTTACAAAAAAAATAAAAAAATACTTCATATGGGTAACTTTTACACACGTGTGAGCTTACAGAGCTACATAGCTGGTGAACTACAGTTTCTTCTAGGGGTATCTATGGGTCGAGTTCCGGCCCCATAAGAAAATTTCCAGACGACCTAAATTGACCAGGTCCCTGAATTTGAAACCATTATTGGCTCCAGGCTGAAAATGGTAGCTAAATTTGGCTCGTCCAGATTATGAGTCAGTTTATCGGTTTGCACCGGCCTAACCGATTTTTTTATCATCATACAATTTATAACTTTAAATTCTAAAGATTCAATACATGAACACAATATACTTTTTAAAAAGTGATCAAAAGGGGCTTACAATCAATCAATTTGATCACTTCTTAATAATGAAAATACGCCCTACCCAATTGAAAATTCATCAAAGGTTCAAGAATTAAGTCATAAATGTTCCATTGAGCAGATGGGACGCGTTATCTATGAATTTAGATCCTTGAACCCGAGGCCGTTTACTCCAGATTGAGATTTTAGTAATCTAATACCGTCTCAATAATCTATGAGGACAAATCCAATAAAACCGATTAGACCAGATTGGTGGATCGAGTTGTGTATGAATTTTAGATATTTCTATATCCTTATGAATAGGTGTGTGGGGCAGAATACTCGTGGTACCTCGTGTCGGAAAATAACATGGGTTTTCATCTAGAACCTAATTAATAAGTTGGAAAGGGCCCTTTCTTTGTAGAGATTTGATATATTGTACTTCTCTTGAATCAAGTTGTCTGAAGACTCTAAACCCACTACATCAGGATCTGTCATCGCAGCCCAAACCTGGCCTCAGTGGGTTATTACTATGACCCAAGTCTCAAGAATGGGCTTCATATACATGGGCCACTAAAGCACCAACATTCAAGGGTGTTTTCGTCATTTGCAGTAGATCTGCATCTATAAAAACACCTTACTAGGGTTACTAGAGCCATTCGAATAGAAGAGCTCGCCGTCTCCTTTGCCCTCTGAACTCCACAGTGTCTAAGAGGTCAAAGACTTGCATCCGAGCTTAGCAGTTATCGAATCGTTTTCACTTTTATGAACTTTGTTTCAATATTCTTTATTTTTCATTTAAACTTGATGCTGGTGATGGAGAATGAAATGATGAATGAAATTCGTTTCCCTATTGGTTTGATTGCCGCTATGATGGCACAATCTGTATTAGCTCTATCTGATCATTCTCTTTATCCTTCAATGGATAAAAAATGTGTTTTGGTTTCAATGTCATTAACACTCTTCATTTGTATTTTAATTTGTTTTTTTATGGTTTTTGTGTCTGATTTTATAATTTTTCATATCATGTTTGGGTTGTGTTGGAGGATGAAATGATGATTAATTTACTATGTTTGATTGCCTTTATGATGGCAATTTGTTATCATGTTATGTATTAGCTCTAGCTGATCATTCTCAACACTCAACTCATCAAACTCTTTGTTTTTTACTATTTTTTATAGTATTAAGTATGATATGGTTTATGAATGGCTGTCGTCATGATAGGTCTTGACCCTTAAATTAGAGTGTCACGACTTCTAATTCACTTATACTCCGTCCATCTATTTTGGTTTTATGTAAAATATAAATCTTGTCCTAAGTAGTTATGTTCTGATTTTGAAGTTTAATTTGTGTAACTACAGTAATGGTTTCACTATTTTTGATCTCTCTTTCCATGCCTTTTAGTTTTATTTCTGTGCATCTACCTTTGCCCATTATTTAAAATCTTCAATTTGTGCGGGTGCTTAATTGACTTCATTACATACTTGTGTAATCTTTCCAGGTCCACTTTATCAGCGCTTTGTAAATGTTATGTGGTATGTTTGATCAATGAAGTACCTATTGGTTCTTAAATCTTATGTTCTGTTGTAAGTACAAGTGTAATTGGCTCATGTTGTGGGTTAGCGTTCAAATCACACGATCAGTAATTTATCAGAGGTGTATTGAAATTTTGATGTACAGTTAGGTTTGAATGTTTAGATTTGATATGGATAGCACCCCAACATATCAGTAGACAAATGTGTTTTTGCAAGAAATAACTTGGTTCTGTCTTTGAAAGGGCCTTGTTAACATGTGTGTGAAAGCCTTTTGTCATGACACTTAAAAAGCTTGGTTCTGATGTTGGAATGTGGCAAAACACAATTTTATAAAACCAGTTTCTCCAAATTGTAATACGAAACAGATTTGTAAATTTAATATCTATTTTGATAGAACAACAATATAACGTGAAACTGAAGCATTGTTCTCTCTAAGAACCCTACTGCATCAAACTCTCACTAGTTATTGCCCATTGGCAGTGATTATGGTATCGGCTGTGGGAGCAAAGAATATAAACATAAATATTTTAGATGAAAATAAACTTAAATATTTGATCTAGTGCAACAGTAATTGCATTCTTTTATCAATAACCGATCCAGAAACTCTAATAGAAGAGGCGATGTCTTTTATTAAAGAAAATATTGAGTTTTAAGTTATATATAAATATTTGCATACTTAATACATGTGACTATATTTTAACATTAGATTTAAATTTATTATAATATAGAAAAGATACTAGACATTGTTTCTTTTAAAAATAAGTCAAAGTTACATTATTTGTCCATGATTATAAATACTTGTATTATGTTTTATATCTAACTTTTCAATTACAATCTACAAAAATGTGTGAATAAATTTTTTAGAAAGTGTTATAGACGTTTGGAGTTTAAAATTATCATTTTGAAGTAAAATGAGGTTTAACGTGCAATAGATTTTTCAAATAATCATAATTTCTTCAAACAAACTTTGATTTAGTCCCGTAAATTATAAAATCGGAGATATCTGAAAGCTCTACTATTTTATTTAACTTTTCTAAGGCAGGGTATGTCGTGAAATACCTAAACCCCCCTAAATCCGCCCCTATAAGAGTCTTTAAAAACATGGGTCTTCAAGGTTGCCAAAAGTTTCCAAAAAGGGGTCTTTAAGCTTGCCAGAAGTCTAAAGAAACCAAAGTGTCTACTTCAAAAGTAAAGATACATGCCAAAAATAAATAATTAATTAATACATGATAACTAAAGTAAATAAAAGAAAGAAAACATGACAAAATCAGAAAAATTGATTATAAAATATTACTAATTTTGAAGATGTGATATTACATTAAAATAGGAGTACATATTAGGGTCGATAAATCCTCAATTTATACAATTCAATTATGAACTCATGTGAGAAAAAGATGAATAATAAGAAAGTGTAATGTAAAGAAGAACAAAAATTCTATCATATTTCATACCATCGTCTGTTATTTGTATTTCTTCCATCTCTTTTACCAATGACTCGAAAGATATGACTGCTTGAGTGTCCTTCAACCAATCTTGAGTACACAAAAGAGCTTGTGCCATCCTAGTGCTCAAGGAACTCCTACAAGGATCGAGAACCCTACTACCCCCACTAAAAATATACTCACTAGGTACCGAAGTACATGAAATTGCTAAAGTGTCTAGTAATCCTATAAATACTTGGGTACCTAAGAGCATTTTCAGCCCACAAGTCAAGATATTGAAATCGGTCCAATCTTTTGTTGTCTTCTTATTGAGATACCTCTCTAATTCAGATGTACTTTCAACTCTAGAGGTACCCAACAACTTATATTTTTCAAATTTACGGTACTTACATGGTTTCTCACCGAACACTCGCGGAACAGTCCAGTTGTGTTGGCACATCACTTGTACCGTATTCTTTTACATAATTCTCAAAATTTTCATTGAGTGACATTTTGACACATGTGATTAAAATAGCAGAATGTTCAACAGAATAAATTTTCTATATTAAGAAATTAACATAGTCTAATTTCTTTTGGGGATCAAAAAATGGTGATAGGAATGTAAACATGTTTAACATACCCAAATCATCGAAATACTTATTTAACTTTGAACTCACACTATGAAGGAAACATTTCTCATACTAACATTATCACTACACATCCCTTCTTTTATAAACGTATCGATGTTTGATATTTCATCTAATATCATTTTTGATGTAGCATAAGTAGAAACTAAGACACAGACAGTTGCAAGAAAAAACAGGTCTAAAAAACTCATAACCACTTTATTTGTCCCCAATTTAGATTAATAAGCCTTCCTAACATTAACCATCCTGCTTCCAAATCCTTGAATCCATTTCAACATTAAGACTCGTATCTAAGTTATTGTACATGGGAAAAGCTTTCTCCAAACCACACACTGAATCAAGCATCAAGTACGTAGAATTCCACCTAGTTTGAACATCTAAACTCAATAGCCTTGTGGTCTTATAACCAGTTAGGTCATAAGCTAATTGGAACCGGTCTATTCTCAAAGGGGAACTCCTTATAAACTTCACAACAAATCTAATCCTATCTATTAACTTCCCCACTTTCTCAAGCCCTTTACTAACAATCAAGTTCAATATATGCACTAGACATCTCATATGCATATATTTACCATCTATTACATGATGACCCAACATATTGTTAATAAGTTGGACACACAAATATTCAATGACATCTTTATCAACAGTGACGACCATAATTCTATCTATCCCCCAAGAATTCAAACAAATCTCCACAACTCTCCAAATATCTTCTCTTTTGTGGGAAGTTATTGGGACAAAATTTCAACAAAAAAATTATGTAAGACCCATGAATCATTAATATAATGTGTTGTGAGTAGGGATGACAAAAAACCCCGTCCCGACGGAGACCCGACATCCCCGCCCCTTGCGGAGCGGGTTTAGGATGGGTTTTTTTTTTTAAGCGGGACAGGGTATAGGGAGTTAAATGGGTACTTTGACGGGGACGGGGAGTGGGCGGGGCAAGTAATCCCCGCCCCACAATATTATTTTTAAAATAAAATATTATACTAATATATACATAATAATAATATTTTAATAAACCTTTAAATGAACTCTAGAAACACTTTAATGTGTTTATATACGGGTCCAACACCAGTTCATGGAATGATTATACCATAATAACACAATTTCAAAACTTTTTACAAAGTATGATAGCACCTCTCTTTCCCTTTTGTTCTTGGTATTTGTATAATATGATTTCATCTCTCGTTATTATCTAAGTCTAGTAGAGTTTAGGTAGTGTCACCGATGACATGCGTGTGCAATAAGGCCTATCAAGGTTTCTTACGGGTCTGTGCTTTTTGTTGTTTGTTTTTTTACCTGTTCATTTTTTGTTTAGAGTTCTCCGCTTTGTACTTTGCATTTTGTTGATATATTTATTTTTCCGATAAAAAAATCCGTTACAAAATAGCCATCATGGTATCTTTGGTCTTGTTTCGTCAGAGATAAAATTCTCCATGTAAAAGCAAGAATAGTAAAAACTATTCGTCACTTCTATGATTATAAAGACCACTAGGATCATGTCTGCAATAGCGATGGAAACTAGGGTTATGTCAATAATAATAATAATAATAATAATAATAATAATAATAATAATAATAATAAAGGTCATCCGTGAGCAATAAAGGTCGCGGATGAATAGTAATATTCAGACTGAATTTATAAATAGAAGCATTGGCATTAGCCATCCTTAAATCTTGCCTACCCAAAATCGAGCGTTGAGAGAAGCTAAGAGCTTCGAGGTTGTCCTATAAGTTCAATATTTAATAAAGTTTCCGTTTGTATATCCGTCTCTATATTTGTAAATATAACTTAGCTAAGAGCTTCGAGGTTGTCCTTCTATAAATTCTATATTAGTAAAGTTTCTGTTTGTATATCCGTCTCTATATTTGTAAATATAACTTTACGGTTACCCAAATAACCTTCGAAGTGGTACC
The DNA here is from genome assembly GCA_963921825.1 of Erodium maritimum. Classification (NCBI taxonomy): domain Eukaryota; kingdom Viridiplantae; phylum Streptophyta; class Magnoliopsida; order Geraniales; family Geraniaceae; genus Erodium; species Erodium maritimum. The sequence continues at coordinate 10,045,298 of OY997595.1, forward strand.
TATTATGTGACCGACTATCCCAGCCAACACAAAAATTCTGGATTACAAAGTATGCTGGCACTGCTCGGCTATTACTCTTGATAAGCTCACAAAATTTCGCCTATATTTGATTTAAGCTCTCCAGTTCTTATTTTCCTACATTCCACAACATGCTTTGATCGACAATTTACCTATAATTGTGAAATTAAACAGGCAAAATCAAGGTAATGTTTTTAAAAAGATAAATCCCATAATCTTTGTGATCAAACACCAAGAAAAGGTCGGTCACAAGGAATACGAAACGCTGCAAATTCTAACCAAAAGTTTCAGATGGTCGGCATCCATATCATGGAGTAGGAACAGTTGTAAGTTGTAACCAAAAACATCTGAGATACAACATCCATGATTTCTCTGCTTAAACTCTTCATTTATAGTGCCCCACTGAAATGAAAACTTATTGATACCCATAGTTGTTGCCATACACAGGGCCATAGTCCCCAGCTGGTGCATGACCATAGTCCCCACCAGGGGCGTGGCCGTATTCACCAGCTGCATGACCATAGTCCGGGACAGGTGGAGCATTTCGCGGAGGGGATCCATACATATGGCCACCGTGACTTGGGTAAGAGTTATATCCTTGGTTCATTGATCCACCTGGAGGAGGATTGTTCTGTGTGGCACTTGCAGCTTCCGCTATGAAGTTCTGTAATATCACGACAGAAAAGGGCTTATTAGCAAGATCTTCGCAGTACTGGCTTTTAGAGAGACAAATTATGATTGGCAGACAATAATAAAAAGACGAAGTGATCTTTTATAATACCTGTATTAACTGTTGAGCAGTTTGTATTTGTGAGGCAGATCCACTAATTTCAACAGTCATCTCCCCAGGCACGCCTCTCGTTTCTTGTATAGCAATAGTTGCTCCACTTGTACGCCGTATGTAACTTATATTCGCACCAGATGTCCCAATCACAGCATCAGCATACGCCAGAGGTATTTGCATGTGTTGCGTAACCTATCACACAGAGATAATATCAAATAACAATTGGAACATGAAACTACTATCAAGCATGAGATAGCCAGAACATCAAATAAAATGCACATTATAGTTAATGTATGCAACTTAAACATTAAGCAGATTGTTTCTAGTTTGATAACCACAGTTAATGCAATGCACTCAGGTAAGTTACTAGGCATATTAATTAATAGATTCATCAAGATCTGTGTCACATATATAGTTGAAACTCTTTATCCAAGTGAAACAGCATCGTTTTCTGAATCTACAGAGATAGCTTCTCCAAATTACACAAATGTTATGATCCTCAGCACTACAGCTTCATCTACACCTTAAGTATTTCAACAAGGACGCATCACATGCATTTTCAGCAGGTGAGCAAGTCTCAGAGGTTACGTAGAATAAGAAAATCTAAAGTGTATGCTAGAAAAAGGTGTACATCCACAATCCGTGGGCAACCTAACATCAAAATCTAAATAGCAATCCTGTTCAATATTTCCTAATAGAACTTGCTCTTTTGATGGGAGATACTACTTCACAACATAATTAGGCTACACTAATACTTGAACAAGAACGGAAAAAACAATAGGAAAATTCCACATTAAACTTCACAGAATTTAAATCAAAGCAAAATAAAAAATAAATAAATACCTTTGAAACCATTGATTGTTGAGGTGGCATGCTTGAATGATGAATTCCCAAAGAAGAATCCCTTCCATAAGCAGGAGGGCCTTGACGGGACTGCTTTTCCATAGGAGTCATGTCAGCAGGAGAATAGTAATTGTCATGTTGACGTGGAGGTGGCATATACTGAGAATTAGGGCCAAAACCAGGTCCACCACCAGCATTCATTGAATAGCCTTGAGGAGGATGAGGAGGAGGACCCCAGGACTGGGGTGGGGGCATGTTCTGGTTAGCTCGGGCATTTGGATTTTGCATCTGAGACAAAATTAATGCATGTCATTATCAAGTTTCTTTTTAACTTAAAAATGAATTCTGCCCTTTTTACAACGATTATTTTTTGAATAAAAAAATGTCTATATAAAATGCATATAGATATATATTTGCTTACAGAAACATACTAATCCCCTTTACACACTGAACCTCTGGTAAGCTAAAGGCCATACCATTAACAACTTCGAAGTTCAAATAGAAACCTGAAAATGGCTAACAAAAAGATTGTACTCACCTGAGTTTCAAAGATCGCAATGACACTACGGTCAACTAAGAACTTCCGTAGTTGAGTTGCAATCAGCTCAACTGCTTTGTGAACACCAGCAGGCTCTCCTTGTACCTCAACTATACTATCATCTTGCAAAGCAAACAGAGGCAGGTGCTCTGCAGTATATCATCATCCAATAAAATGAGCAGCATGATAAATAACATATATAAAGAAGAATGGTGCAAGCATACAGGGTTTTGAAAGTCTGTTGTCAGAGTAATCAACATATCTAGATTATCCAAACAAGAAACTCAGAATGTATATAGAGCGGAGTTGTTTTGTACACATACCTGATCCAAGAACTCGTATGGTACAACCAGAAGAATCTTGAATAGTCTTTATAGTAGCTCCATGCTTCCCAATCAAACTTCCAGCTTGAGTATCAGCAACTAGAAGTCTTGTAATAACTGTGCCACCTGCACCTGATGTAGCGTTCGCAGGATCATTGTCCACGTCAACAATACGCTTATGAACTCTAAGCAAACCATCCATAGCTGGTGGAATAGTGGCGTCAGGCTCTTCTTTTGCAGAAACCATTACCTAAAAGGCCAAAAAAGATGAGATGAAAAATCAACTCAGTTGAAATGAAATTTCTTTCAGTTTGTATCTACCAAATGATTCATATCAATTATTTGAATTTCTCTAGCATTATCAACAAGGGAGAAGATGAAAGTTAAATAATACTTTACCCTGTATCCACACATAACTTACACATGCAAAAGGTTAACATTTGACAAAGTGAATATGGCACTACAAACAGAGCCTAAAAAGTGTGTGCTTTAGTTCTGTGCACAAACCATACAATTTATTCATAGCCAATTCATACACTGACAGGGTAACATGCTTTACAAGTTTTCTCTAAGTACTCTGTATGTGAAAGAAGAAGAATTTTAGTTTCATCTGAAGAAACAACCTATGCACAACTTTCGACAGGCCATCTCATAGATTAGAGTTACATTCCCAAGTCTTGACATTGTTCACATGTCACTGTGTTAATGGATTTTTAGTCAGTTTTTAGGCAAGCTATCATCACATATTCTCAACTCAGTTCCACTTGTTTAAGGTTCAGGAAGTAATTTACAAATATTTTTTAACGATGTCGTAACATTGATGCCAATTATGATAGTTCTGATATAAACAGTTATCAATCTTTGGCAAGACACCAATGGACCAAGTTCTGAAGTTACCAGGTAGCAAAGCTTCTTGGAGCCAATATCGCACAATGTATTTCTGGTTGTTAAATCAAAGAAGCTTTCAGCAATTGTGAAGCTCAATGCTAATCCCTGCAACCTGGACCTTTCTTCTTCTAGTTTCGAGCCACTTTGATCATACATTTGATGCTTTAAATTTGTTGAAAACCTGCATACACATTATAGTTATTTTGACAAACACACGCTCTTCTATATTAGTATGTTACCTTAAGTTGATATTTTAAATTATATGTTTTATCATTCTTTTTATTATTATTGGGTACCAGAAATTTTTAATTGTAAATTGAATTTTCTTTGTTTGAAATGATACTCTTCGCCAGTTAGATTGTTTTACTACAGCCTAATAGCAATGTATTAATTTGTTTTAGTGAGAAGCTTCTAGGAAAATAGTTAATGAGCTAAAAGGGTGACACCATATGGGTTTTGCTGTTCTGAGCAATAAAGCACATACAATTTAAGATATGGAATACATATATATTATCCACAAACCTCACAATTGACTGCAGATACCATCAAGATTATGCAAATCAAAACAAAGTTCATTTTCATCAAATCATTGACAATTCAATAATATGCATTAGAAATTGACAAAGGAGACTAGAGAAGAAAGAATGCATTAGGTATTGACCCTAAGAAAACAAGTTCGCAGGCTAACCAACGACCCCGCTTGCACAATCAACTCATCTACATACAAATATACATTAGCCAATGAAAATATAAGAAGTCAACTCACTGCTCTTTCAGTGGTGCCTGGAGGACCATCTAGAATTTTGATCCGAGCCTTTGTCTCCTCAGTAAGTTTTTTAATAAACTCCCCCTTCCGGCCAATAATACCGCCAACTTTTTGTGCAGGAACCAACATCCGGAAAACATTCTCTCCGGGCCACCCAGGCCATCTCTTTCCTCCATGTCCACCTTCACTTTCACCTCCACCTCCACCTCCACCTCCAACATCAATTCCACCATTACCTCCACTTGCAAATCCACCTTCACCTTCAACCTGACCTTCAACTCCACCCCCATCTTCAATCTCACCTTCAACTCCACCTTCATCTTCAACCTCACCTTCAACTTCACCTCCACCACCAACTTTGCCTTCAATTCCAATTTCGCCTTCAACTGCAACTTCCCCTTCAATTCCAACTTCATCTCCACCTACAAGTGTATCATTATCTAAGCCATTTTTCTCCGGAGACTGAGAGGTCTCGGGCATATCACCTGCCACTACCTGTTCATCAAAATCCCCGCCAGACATAATTGGCAAATGTTTCCTGGGTACAGCAAAAAAAAAAAACAATTAATACATACACAAAACATGAAGAAAATATCCCAATTGACCAATAATATATCAAAAAGATAAGGCTATGGTACTGAAAACTGGTGAAGAAAACCACACAAATCGAATAACGCATTAGGTTGTGGATTTGGACACCAACTCAACAAAAATGGATTTGGCATCAAATCAAAATTCAGCTCATATGAGAATACGAACCCTAAAATCCAGTAAAACACTTAACCCCGTCCCCCGAAAGGAAAATAATGGCTACTTGATAGCAGCATAGGTAACTATGATAAGGACATACGAAACCCTAAAATACATTAAAACTAAGTCGAATTCAAGCAATTCAATGATCTGAATTAAATTACCGATGCAAAATCAATAAACTCCAGACGCAATGAAGAGGATGAAACGAAGGAGGAGGCAGAATCGGAAGCTCGAGCTCAGGCTAGGTCACTGCCGAGAGAGAGCTACGTCGAGATAGAGAGAGCGAGAGAGTGATGTGCTCCTGTGTGAGAGAGTTGAGGAGGGTTTTGGTCAGGCTCCGATATTTACCGCCCGAGGTCGCTGTAACTTCAACCAATCAGGTCCCGCCAACTCAGAAAAATAACTTGAAAGGTTTTATTTCAAATAAAATTAAATATTTATTTATTTCTCGTGGGCATCAGCCTTTGGTCCAATTAAGTTTTATTGGGCTCGCCTACACTCCACAAAAATATTAAATTTGTTTTTTTAAAACTATTGTGCAAAAGACATAGAAGTGCATCCGTTATGATGAACCCGGACCACGATAAGATAGACGTGGAACGGACCTTCCAAGCCAACTAATGGGTCGGTCCGTTCACTGTCCTAGCAACATATTCGAGTTTTACATTCTCGAGGGATAGCAAAATGAAACGACAATCCTCTATAAGGAATCCCACCAGTGAAAAACGAGGGGTAGACTCCATGATCAAGCTGACCACATACTGCGTGTCACTGCGAACCAATACCCTGGTTCGACCTTAATCCCAAGTCCACTAGAGAGCGCGGAGGATGGTCATGGTTTCTGCAAATTCTGAACCCATGGTCCTTAATAAAGTGCCATTGATGGCATCCACAACACATCCCCCAATCATCCCTACACAACCAGCTCCAACCCATATGGCCCGTATCCGAGAAGGTGGCCCCATCAACGTTAATCGATGTCCAAGTTTGTGGTGGAGGGGATTAGTCGATGTCCCTCCGGGGTCGCGGAGTAGCAAATGTCCCTTAAGGCTCCTGAGCGGTCCTCTATCCAACTATGCAAGTGATTGCGAACTGTTGCATCCAGAGTATTAGTTGACTGAGGTGTTTGATCCAAAACAATCCTATTTCGGGCTTTCCAAATCTCACAAATCGTCATTGTTATCCGACCCTTGACCATCATATTCGACAGTGACATAATAAGAGTCAACCACGATTCTAGTGAATGGTGAGGGAGAATTGGGAACTCTAACTGATGTTTGGCCCAAACCTCCTAAGCGAACCAGTAGTGAAAAAGTAAGTGGGAGGTGGTCTCTCAGTCCCTCTGACAAACTGGGCATTCCTCCGGGATCAGAACATGTTTGGTTTGGAGGTTGGAGTCCACCTATAAAGTACTTTATAGAGCCTTCCATAAGAACACCTTTATTCATGGTTGGATATCGAGGTCCCATAGACACGTCCACACCGTGGTCCTTCTTGTAGCTCTCCATCGACCATGAAGCCGAGTTAGAGCTCTATAGCCCTCTTTGCATGTGTATGTACCCCTCGTATTATGGGTTTAATACCACCCGTTCTAGCAGTCAGACATAGGGGTCGGGACCTAAACGATGTCATCAATAAGCTCGGGCAAAAATCTGACCCAATTTGACCACATCTCATGCCCCACCTTGTTAGACGGCAAGGTAGAACACCATCAATCCCGAATTCCCTATGGTGTGAAATGGTATAACTGGCATATTCCCATTAGCCACGGGGTCCCCTCCACCAGGGTATCATGGTCGTCCCAAATAGTTCTCCTTAATCCTTGACGTAAGAGAGTTTAGCTGGCCCTCACTCCCGTCTATAATTGGCTCGGATTAAGGCCATCCCATGTTGTAAGGAAGTCTCCTCTTGGGTAGTAGTGAGCCTGAAAAATAAGAGCAACTAGACTATTCGGCTCAGAGAGAAATTTCCATCCCATTTTGGCCAGAAGGGCTATGTTCATATCATGCATATCACAGAAATTCATCCCACCCTCCTCTTTAGGGCTACAGAGTTTGGTCCAGTCATGTCATATAATCAGTTTCGTGGCCCTGGGCGTACCATCCCACCAGTATCGTACGAGAGCAATATGAATCTGGTTGACTGAGCTATGGGGTAGCTTAAAGACGCTCATCGCGTAAACTGGTAGATCCTGTATAACTATCCGGACCATCACTTCCTTTCCCCGGGCCAAGATCATCTAACCATCTCATGCTTCAATATTCGTGAGGATGCGATCACATATAAATTGGAGAGACTGGCCACGTTTCCTGCCTAACATATTTGGGACTCCGAGTTACATAGAAGCTTGGGAGATTTCCTAGATGCCCGAGGTCACACAGTCCATAAGTGTAAGATCCGATCCCGGTCGAACCGGTGAATTCTGGCGAAAGTTGACTTTCGGCCGGAAAAGTCAACCTATGACTCCGGGAGTCATTCGGGACCTTTCCGGGACCCAAAAAGCTTTGCCGTCGTTACGGTTAGCTTATTTGGATCGTTTCCTTTCAAATGACTATTTTTGCGGGAAAAAAATCAACTTTCGGTCAAACTAGGCCTAATTAGAGGTTAAACCTTATTAAATCAAAGGTGTTGGAAATAATTAAGCACAAGGTGGTCCGCACATGGACACTTGTCCATGGTGGCTTGGAGGGGAAGAAATGGGTCTACAATGACCCATTTACCCTCATATATGCCAAAATAGAAGAAGAGAGCAAGGGAGGGCCTTTTAGTCATCTCCACCTTAGGTTTAAGACCCCATTTTGTCACAATTCAGCTCATATTTTCCTATGGTGGCCGAAATCTACAAGGGAGAGAAGAGAAGAAAAAGCTTCTTGGCTTGAAGAAGAAGAAAGGGAGGAAAAGAGGAAGCTTGGAGTCATTTCTTCATCAAATCTTCTCCAAAACTGCCTAATATTCACCATCACATCATTTCCAAGGTAAGTAAGCTCTAACAATCTCCTTTCAATCCATTTAAGGTTATGGGTCTCCATAGAAATTGCATGAACTAGTTGGGTTTTGGGTTATTTGTGATTAGATGATTGTTTATGAGAAGAAAGTGATTGATTTAAGTAGAAATCAATTGGATTGTTGTTGTTTTGATGAAACCCATTGTGGGTATTGGAGTTTTGGAGTTTATGTTACTGTTTTTGGAGTTTTTAGAGGTTAAAATGGAGTTTTTGGGGTTTGATTTCGTGGAGAAGAAGCTGGAGGAAGAAGAAGGACGGAGCTGTCAGACCCGTCACGGATCCGTGACGGGTACCGTGACAGGAGACGTCACAGCTCCATGACGGAGCCCGTGACGGCACACGTCACGGGTCTGTGACGTCATCCGTGACGGAGAGCCTCACGGCTTCATGACCCGAACCGTGACAGATCAGTTCTGGGCCTTTTGAGTCTATTTTTGGTGTTTCTTTGAGTAACTAGAAAGGCTATCCTTAACCGATCATTCGGGGGGTTTAACTTGGGTGTTTACCTCTTAAACCACCCTTGATTGTTTATTAATTCTAGTATTAATTTATGATCCTAGACCTTATTCACGAGCTCGGAGGAGGAGACTACTAGGCGTTCGTGTGACTAAGCGTTGGAAAGCACTTGAGGTAGGGAAGAGTAGTAAATTCCTCTTTTAATTAAAGAATGTTAATAGTATGCATATAGGACGTTAATAACCGGTAAAGTCTAGATTGCATATAGGATGTGATTAACTAGAATAACCGCTTTCAATTATGGGAATGGTCGTGCTGTAGAATCACATGTGGCCATGTCGGGCCTTAGGATTGTGTTTTGTTGTTTGATTGTGGTTATTAGTACTTAAATGTCGGTGTATAGTATATCCTTTGATTAATTTAAAAATCATGTTGGGCTATATGAATTATGATGTATGCGATATGAATTGCTGTCTTGTGATATGATCGGGTGAATGATAGACCGATGTGGCGTGCTTGGTAAGTGCGTGGGTAAGCTTGATGGTATGATATATTGGTCTGTTTGGCATTGTACGGTATGATATATTGTTTACTTGCCCCGATGTGTGTTTCCGGGAAGACCTTTAGGCCGATGTGCGTTTCCGGTATGAGGTATGTTGTTGTTGCCCCGAGGTGTGTTTCCGGGAAGACACCTAGGCCAATGTGCGTTTCCGGTATGGTGTATTGTTGCTTGCCCCGATGTGCGTTTTCGGGAAGACATCTAGGCCGATGTGCGTTTCCGGTATGATGTATGTTGTTTCACCCCAATGTTGTGTGTTCCGGGAAGACATCTGGACCGAGAGGTATTCTGGTATGATGTATTTGGTTCACCCCGATGTTGTGTGTTCCGGGAAGATATCTAGGCCGATGGGCATTTCTAGTACGATATATTGAGCTCGTGTGTGGATCGGAGTCTCGTGGTTTAATTATCTTATATTTCAGTATGCGTGTGTTGCTTTAGTTTGTTTCTATTGGATAATAAGTTGTGTTCATGTTGATTTCTATTTGTGTTGTCTTTTTAGTAAGTGTTATTAATCGAGAAATTTGGTGACGGAGTGGGAGTCCTTTTTCCCTTTACTACTTTTTCCTACTGAGTGTAAGCTCACTCCATCTGTTTTTACTGTTTTACAGGTTTCGTTGGTGAGTAGGCTTAGAGGACGTTTCAGGGCTCGGGAGCTCATTGAGGGTCCGGGGGGTTACTTGTAGTAGAGACGTACTTTCTATCTTCGTACTAAACTATGTTTTTACTTGTTTGGATGTGAGCGTTTGATTCATGTTTATCGGAGTTGTTTATTTTGGAACTAAATTCGGAGGTTTATTTCGTTTAATTTTCCTTTTATCACTATTATTTAATTATTATTTTTGTTCACGTCTCGAGTCCGGTCAAACCCGGATTGGGGGGTGACAATAAGTCGATTTGTCTAAGGGGTATCCGTATTAAAGAAGAAGAAGGACTTGGACTAATTGATCACCTGACTTGACATACCCCCAAACACAATAAGGATGCTGTATAGATGTTTTGCTTCCTTCTTTTTTGTCCTGACGGAATATGTAGCAGTCATCGGCGAAGAATATATGGGATACAACCGGTGGTCCTCTAGCCGCTACAACCTCATGTATGTTTCCATTCCGTTACGCTTGAGCCAACATACATGAGATGCCTTCCATGTAGAAAATGAACCAATACAGGGAAAAAGGACCCCCTTGCCTGATACCCCGACCTACCATAAAAGGTGTCATACGCTTTCCCTCTGAGTTGATCGTGTATTGTATCGACCGCATGCAAGAAAGGAAGAGTGTTCTCCAGTGGATCCCATCATTTCCATAATGAAGGACCATTCCACCCGATCGTAGGATTTATGCATGTCGAGATTTAGAGCCATAAAACCATTTTTACCTTACGTCTATCGCCGAAGGAAGTGGATGACCTCATAAGAGATGAATATGTTAACCTGAATTGCTCTGTCGAAGACAAAAGTTCCTTGATTGGATGAGATGATCGATTCCAGAAAAGGTTTCAGACGATTGGTAAGTAATTTGGAGAGAATGCTGAAAATAACATTGCACACCGCAATAGGCCGAAGATCCGTAATCTTCTGAGGTGTCTATGTTTTAGGAATCAGCACTAGTGTTGTTTTGTTGACACCTCAGTCAATATTACTCGTCTCTACCGCCTCCTGAACAAAACCAATGACCTCGTTACTCATGCCCGACCAATAGTGTTGAAAGAAATGGGGATTTAGTCCATTAGGTCCCGGAGCTTTATTTGGCCCCATTTGTAACACCACAGTATGAACCTCCTCATCTAAGACCTTAGTGGTCAGCCTCCTATTGTGATCCCCAGATATAAGTTGAGGAACCATCATAGGAAGATCGTGAATCATCTCTGGTCATGTTGTGAAAATCTGCTCAAAGTACTATAGCATCAGTTCATGTATGCATGTGTCCTAGGTAACCTCTCCTCTATTTTCATTCTCCAAAACACGGATCTTGTTCCTCCGTTGTCTTTTGGTAGGTAATGCATGAAAGAACTTGGATTGTCGTCTCGTTTACAAACCAGTGTTGTTTGGCCCATTGCTTCAAGAAAGTCTCTTATTTGGAGAGGTCCTGCTCGTACTCCTTCTAAATAGCCAATATGTATCGGATACCCGGACGGTCCCTTATGTCATTGAGTTCTCTGAGCTGGTGCTGACACTTCCTGATTACATTGATGTTCTCCCTAAACAATGTATGTCCTCATGTGTCCAATGAGACCCCAATATCCAGGATACGGTGTTTGATGTGACGGTCTCCTGAATGCCTCCATTCTTGTTGGATAATTTGTCCACATTCCAAATTCTCAATCATTTTCAAATCTGAATTATCTTTCCGACGGTCTCGAATTATCTTCCTAGAACTTGAGCAAGATGAGCATATGATTCGAAGTAGTGTAGCCCATATTCCGAAGGGATGACTGCTGGAATCTTTCCCGAGTCGTGGGGGACATTAAAGCTCTGTCCAACCGAACCTCAAGTCGGGTATGTGGATCTTACCTTTCGTTCAGGTGAATGGATACCCTTCTAATGGTATATCTTCCACCCCAATATCAGTAAGGCATGTAGGAAATCCTGAATCAGGGCCATTGGGTAGGGCCAGCCTCCCATATTCTCGAAGGATATAGAATGCCATTAAAATCACCCATAAAAATCCAATCCGATGTGGTTTGTGTCCGAGCCAAACGACTGAGGATATCCTAGGTAGGTGCCTACGATCCCTTGCTGGTTCTCCATATACTATCGTGAAATGGAAGACCCGCTCTTGTTCCACCCACTAATAAACATCAATGTGGGTTTGATCTTCCTCTATGACAACCACCCTACAACGATCATGCCACAATAGCATGATCCCCCCTTTTGTCCCATAGCAACAAGTTCGGTACTCCCATGAAAGCCCACATTCCAATGTAGGAGAGTAAACTGGGACCGTGAATGTCTAGCGTCCACGTGATACGTCTCAATAAAAAAAACAGGCCCGACTTCAATCGATGAACCAGGTCCTTCAATTATTATTGGTTCCGATTTGAGCCAAAACCTCGGCAGTTCTAGGCCAAAATCGAGGCTATAATACTCAGCCCAATGCACCCAATAATCGTAGCGGAACAACACATGGACTAACAGTAGGTAATCGTTAGAAAAAAAAAATCTTTGAGATGTGATATAAACGTACCCAAGTCGGAGGTAGGAGATGTAGAGGCATGCCAAGAAGAAACGATCGATATACGTTGGAGAGGAGTTGTATGTGGGCCTGTAACCATGGTGTTGGGTAAGGCAAATAGCCGTTAGTGGCAGTACGGTGCACGACAATGTATCGGCGGAGAAAGCCCTAGAGGCTCGATAATCGTCTCTTAGACTCACAAAAAAAATTCCAAATTATTTTATTAAAATAAATATTAAATTTGTTAATTTGAAACTGTTTGTTAAATATTTTTGCTATGCTTTCAAATTTTTTACATATCTGTTACTTTTATCCCATTATTATTTTAGCTCTACAGTGAAAATATTTTATGATAAAATATTAAGAGATAATTCCATCTCAGTAAATATTGACTTATACGTTAAACTTCTCCCATCGTTTTCATCACTGGTAACTATGCGCCTTCGAGGACTGATTCCTCCTCTTCCGCTTCGTTACCTGGATCGATATATCAAACCTAAATCCATCATAGAGGAGGAACAAGGCCCACAACAACCCATGCCAACAGCTGCAACTCAATGCACACGAGACCTTCAACCCTAAAAGGAAAAAGTCTCTTAGGCGTCGCATGACTCTTTCTCGAAGTTCCCCATAGAAACCACCCTAACGGTTCCGCTTCGCCATGTCGTTGCGGAGGCCGAGGGATCCCCTCATCGTCGTACCCAAATCAAACCCGCCAATCCGACCAGCACCCCTCCAAGCCCTCAGGCTACCGGATAGGGTCCTCTCTGCCCTCGCAGGTCTTCAAAGACACAACTCTCGTGCTCTCAACCGATTTCTACCGCAACAGCTTCCCCTAGATCGAACCCTCCAATCAGCTTCGTATGAGAAGGGACGATAAATCCTTTCCATAGGCCTTGGATGGAGCGGGCGCGATAGACGTCTCCTCCGTCCATCTCCTTCACCTTCGATCGACAACCAAGTCACACCTCCAACGGAGACATAGAAATACCATCAACGACAACATTATTGACCCTAGCAAAAACGAGGTCGAGTTTAGTTTTAAATATTTTATTTATATATATAGTGATACTTATTTGAAACAAATATTAATATATTTTAATCTACTTCATCAAGTATTTTAATCTTTGGCAAATGAGCAAATGATTTTTTTTAAACATGGAGACAGAGGCGTATTACTCACAATGACGTAGAATGCATAAAAGTGCATCCGATATGAAAAACCCGAACCACATCAGAATATGCACAAAACGAGCTTCCCTGACTAACCAGTACGCAACACCGTTCGTTGTTCTAGTCACAAACTCGAGTTTAACATCTCCGAGAGATAGAAAAATGGAACAACATTCTTCAATAATACGTCCCACATGTAAGAAAAGGGGGAGATTCCCTAGAATTAATCCCACAACATACTGGCATCACTCCGTACGATAACCCAAGTCTGCCCATGAAGTTGTATCCATCTGAGGGCTTTCGGATTCGTAGTAGCCTCCGCAAACTCAGGACTGTGGACCCCGAGCAGTATGTCGTTGTTCCCGTCCCCGACATGTCTCCGATCGTCGGTGCAAACCATGCTCCATCCCATCTGATGCGTGTCAAAAAATATCGCCCCGTCCATATTTACCGTTATCCATTCCTATGCGGTGGGGACCATCTAACCTCCTTCTGCCGCTGTTGGGTGATGAGCGGTGTGATCGTGTAGTTGTGAATTAAAAAAAAACTAAACCATGAAGTATCTAAGGCGGGACGAAAGGGAAATACTATTGAAAATATGGAAATGAAACTTATTATCATCGGTTGGGGTAACGAAAATAAAAATTACATGTGTAAGAAGATGCATGGTCCAGATGTTTGTCTCACCTTGGTCCAACATCCGCAGAACAAATATAACCTTAATCTGCAGAACAAAAGGCGGAGCAATAGAATGTGTTGTTTCTCATCAATCATCAATTCAGAAGAAAATTGGAAACTTGAACCATCATGCATCATATTAGTAAGCCCGAACACGAAGAGTCAAGATGGTTTTATTCATAATCACCAGACGCATGCATGAATAAAAACGAACATCAGACCATTTTAACATGAAACAACAATGTGGTAGTATGATAACCTCAATTTTGCATGCAGATCATGGCCTGGGCACGGGCAGACCCGCCATCACCAACCTCATGATGGCCTCGTCTGTGGGGTTCATCGTGGCGGCCACAATGCATCTTCATCTCAGGAATCTTAAGGTCAAGAAGATCATGCCGCGGGTGAGATTGTCAAGATCAGGCCGCGCAGAGAAGCTGGAAAGGTTCTCTCATTATGTTGGTAATGATCTATAAGTCTCTCGTAACGTTCTAATTCCTTTTCTTGGAATTGGTCTTACTAATAAATTTTTGAGCTTATAAAAAAAATAAGTCTCTCGTAACGCAATGTATTTTGGATGGTTTTTTTCTTGGATGGATCATTTGTTTTCTTCTTGCAGCGAGGCAGATGGGATTCAAAGACAAAGGGGAATGTCCGCAGCTCTGCAAGTTGGCAGCAGAGTACATCAGAAAATTCGAGGGCTTCGAGAATGATATCTACACCTTCTTCTCCAACGAGCCAAATGCAGATTCCCTCTTTGTCAAGCTTGTGGAGGAGTTCGAGAGATGCATCCTCAGCTATTTCGGCTTCCACTGGAAACAAACGGATTTCATGATCACACAGGTAATCATAATTCACATGGATCTAATACTATATTTCAGAAATCAAATGCAGTTTGTAATTTCAGGTTTTAAGTTCTGATGAGCCCAAAAGGAAGCTCAAGAACATTGTCATGGCAGCAACCAGGTAAAAATAGAATTATGAAAGTCAGATTGTAAAAATCCAATGCAAAATAAGAAAGGCTCAAATCAAATTGCAAACAGAACATATATTCTGTACTAACAATTGTAAACAGAGAGCAGAGATTTGAGAGGGTGACAAAGAACCTGAAGGTAGCGAGAGTTTTCACTACGCTCGTGGAGGAGATGAAGGCAATGGGACTGTCATCTCTTGATGACTCAGAGTGCACAGAGGTAATGGCTCCAATGGCTCACAGTGACAGAAGTCCGGTTCTCCTCTTCATGGGCGGGGGCATGGGAGCCGGCAAGAGCACTGTGCTCAAGGACATTCTTAAAGAGTAACTACATTTTTTTCTCTCAACCATTAATTCATACTAACAACTTCTATCAAAAATATAACATGAAAGAAGAGTATGCAAAACTTGGTTCTTGTTCGAGCTTCATAAATTAATCATACATATAATGTGTATCGGAATGACTTACATTGGTGGTTGGAATTGGAACAGACCGTTCTGGGCAGGAGCGGGAGCAAGTGCAGTAGTGATTGAAGCAGATGCCTTCAAAGAATCAGATGTTATTTACAAAGCCCTTAGCTCACGCGGCCATCTTGACATGCTCCAGACTGCTGAACTGGTCAGTATATGGTGCAACTTATGTACTTGTGTACCAGAATTAAGCAAGAAATTAACGCGTGAAGCATAATCATATACTTTAGGTTTCTAGTGTAGCATCCCTTAAACACTATATATGCCTATCCTCCACAGGAAACTCGGAGTTCCATGTATCAAACTGAAATAGATTTGCATCCTTCAAATCAAAATGAATCACTAAGTAATGCTTAACAACCATAACCCAAATATATACAATGTAAAGCTGCATTAGCAGATATAAGCTTTATGCCGGTTAAGTTCAAATTCTAGTAAATATGCGGTTTGATTTGGTCACAAGTTACTAGGGGTGACCCTATTTGACTGCAAGATACTTCAAACAGGTGCACCAATCATCGACAGACGCAGCATCATCTCTTCTGGTTACAGCACTAAATGAAGGACGGGATGTGATCATGGACGGAACTCTCTCCTGGGTACCATTTGTAGTACAGACCATAACCATGGCAAGAAACGTCCATCGCAGGCGTTACCGCATGGGGCCAGGTTACAAGGTTGTTCCTAATGGTGTAATTGAGGATTATTGGGAGCTCATTGCTGGAGATGAACCAGAAAAGGGTGAAAGCACAAAGAGAAAACCATACAGGATAGAGCTGGTAGGAGTTGTATGCGACGCTTATTTAGCTGTTGTTAGAGGCATAAGGTAATATTGCTTACTACTCCTACTCCTAATCCTAGTCCTCTTTCTCCACACCACGAAAATATTCAGATATGATCTCGAATATTTTGGGCAGGAGAGCGATCATGTGTAGAAGAGCAGTTCGGGTACATTCACAATTAAGATCCCACAAGAGATTTGCAAACGCATTTCTAACATACTGCAATCTGGTTGACAATGCCAGGCTATATTGTACCAATGTTTTGGAAGGCCCTCCTAAGGTACAATCGTCATTCTCGTTCTCCTTCTCCTTCTCCTTCTCCTCTCCTTGAACATATTTCATACTTACAAAACGAAACGGTGTTTGTGAAGTTGATAGGATGGAAAGACAAAGACAAGAACCTGCTGGTTGATCCAGATGAGATACATTGCCTAAAAACAATAGGCAGGTTGAACGATAATGCAAACTCCATTTATGA
Source organism: Erodium maritimum (assembly GCA_963921825.1). Taxonomy (NCBI): domain Eukaryota; kingdom Viridiplantae; phylum Streptophyta; class Magnoliopsida; order Geraniales; family Geraniaceae; genus Erodium; species Erodium maritimum. The sequence continues at coordinate 10,061,959 of OY997595.1, forward strand.
ACTCTACAAAAGTCCCAACCCCGCTTGCGAGGCTGGCTCAGTTTGGAAAGACATCGTGTTGTCACCGTCAAGGTTAAACATTCAACAGGAGCTCAAGTTTTCCATCCAGAAAGTGGAAAGACGACACGAGCAAACAGGCCGATGATGTTTCACCACTCCCAAAGATGAATGTCAATTTTCTTTTGCTGTATCTATGACTCAACAATGTTTTATCTAGGACTTGTACTAATAGATTATATCTAGGATACTTTTTTACTGACATAACTCGGTTCAGATCATATAACATGGAAATTGAGTTATTTTTTCTAATAAATAATGGAGTGCGTCTCAAATAATCATACTTGAAATGTTTGAATTTGGAATTCAAGACTTACCCCAAGCTTTGTAGGTATTACTATGTTGTTCAGCCTCCAGTTCACACAAGCAGCAGCAACTGTTCATTGAAACAAGAGTAAAGGAACGGTTATTACTGAGAATGACAAAACCTTCAGGAAGATTACACAAGCATTGTAGGCCATTTAATGTTTCCTCTCTAACTAGCAAAGCAGTTAGATATCACTCAACTAACTTGATGTACTCTATTGATGACTTTAGGTAACTATTTATGTGAATTTATCTTGGATCATCATATACTTGGAAAGACAAGTTCCCACAGCGATTTCGTTAAAAGTATCAACTAATACAAATAAGCAGCATACATTATGAGACGATAACTAAAAAGAGAAACGGATATCTTAAGTGAGTGAGGTAACTTCAACTGTATAAAGAAAGGCCAATATTGATCATTGATCAGTAGCCTAAACTTGAAGCAGGCAATGCAATTGAGCACCCAAAAGCTAAATCACTTGGAACTGCATAAGCAATTAAATTAAATTCAGTTCAGTCTAACTACAAAAGTAGTCCAGTGAACAAATTCAATTAGACTGTTCCAGAGGAAACTGCTCGATTGTAACAGGTAAAAGGCAAAGGAATTGGCAATTAACATGTATCAGTGATTGGATTAGCATCAGCGCTATGCTCAGTCCCACTGAAGGTAAACATTGTAACAAGAACATGTTGGGACTTGTCGATCCCTCAAAGAAAAATGACTAAATTACGTTGACATTTCCGTACTATACTCATTAACAGATAAATACATGTTGGGACTTGTCGATCCCTCAAAGAAAAATGACTAAATTACGTTGACATACCCGTACTATACGCGTTAACAGATAAATACCCCAAAGTTATTTTGTAATGAAAATATACCCCGAACTAACACTTAGTAACGAAAACATACCTCGAACAAGCCGAACCACCTCACGATGGTGCAAAACTTGAAACGCTTCCGTCGGAGAAAGCAACAAAACACTGGGAGCAAGCCTAACCACCTCACGACGGCGCAAAAGTTGAAACGCTTCCGTCGGAGAAAGCAACGAAACACTGGGAGCGAAAAGATGCTGGTGTGAGGCAAGTCAAACGAATCAACGGTCACGATTAAATCTGAATTTGCTTGTCGATGAAGCACTGTCTTATAAAGAGGAGCCTGTAACCACCGGCCACGGTGGTGGGGCTTCTTTTTAAGGTTATCCAAGTTTTTACATCGGCGCATGTACACCACAATCCCCTAATGTACGCCGCCGGACACGGTCAAAAGTCAAACCATTCTCATTGCCGTAAAACATCATGCGACAAACAAGAGCTACATGCGCACGATTAAAACTGAATTACACGTAATGTTGAAATAAAAATCCAATTTTGTATTTCATGGGCATGCGAAAGAACAGATATAGCCTCCCGGATAAACATATTCACAAGACTACCCCTACGAACACCACTGTCGTTGAGTCTCATTTCTTCCCCTTCTTAGCTGCAGCTTTCTTCGCCGGTGACTTGGCCGTTTTGGCCTTCACGCTCTTCGCCGGAGCCTTCTTCGGAGCGGCAGCGGCTTTCGTCGTGGCTGCAACTCTCTTCCCCGGCGAGGTCCGAGAAGACGTCCTCGAAGCCTTCGCCGGCGGTGCCTTGGGCTTGGGCTTCGGTGCTGCCGCTTTGGGCTTTGCAGCGGGCTTTGGCTTAGCTGGCGCTGCGGTCTTAGGCTTGGCAGCGGCGGCCTTGGGCTTCGCAGCAGGCTTGGCTGATTTCGTCTCCTTGGGCTTCACTGCTGCCTTGGCCTTGGGCTTAGCGGCGGCGGACGGCTTCTTCTTTGCCGGAGCGGAAACCGCCGGCTTCGGAGCAGCTGATCTCGCCGGCGGGAGCTTGAAGGATCCCTTAACTTTCACGAACTTCCCGGCGGCAACGAGCTTCTTCAAATGGACCAACAGAAGCTTCTTGAAGTTCGCCGGAAGGTTCTTCTGCTTCTCTTCGATGAACTTGGTGATGGCTATTTGACTGGAGCCAGTCCTCTCCTTCAGAGTCACAATCGCATCCTTGATCATCTGTAAGGAAAGTCACCGAACAAAAATCAGATCCACAACACACATTCAGATCTCAGATTGAGCAAAATTGAATCAAATACGACACCTCTTCGTACGAAGGATGAGCCGGAGCGCTCTTGGCCTTCTTAGCAGGGGCAGCCTTCTTAGCCTTGGGCTCCTTGGCGGCCTTCTTGGCCTTACCGGACTTGGCCACCGGTTTCTCTACAGCGACGATGGGAGCTTCAGACGCCATTGCAAAAAGCAGTGATTGATGATGACACGGGAACGATAAGAGAAGAGATCTTTGATAGCAAACGAAACTTCGCTGTGAGAAAATTGTGAAATTGAGAAGACTTATATATATCCGAAAGCTAGGCGCTGATTGGCGGAGAGGCCCAGTACGCGGATCGGCCCTTTAAAATGTTTAAATGTGAGCCGTTGGATGAAGCGCTGTCGATGGCTCAAAATGCAAGCTAAGGGGGAAATTTGGAGGGTTGAGGGTGATTAGGCTAGTTTGGGTGTGCTTTTAAGCTGGATTAGATTGGTCATAACTCATGCTACACTTGCTGGATTTTGATGAAACTTTTTTCATTTGGTAGATTATTATGTGAGCTTTCTGTAGACAGTTTACTCGTCTCGTGAAGTTTTGTAATTTGGGAGAAATTCACGTTTGAAGCCGCAAAGGTCAGAATTAGAGTTTCCATGATGTTTGTTGTGGTTACAAGAGTTTTTAGTGAAATGCTATGGACCAAATTGGGGTTTTTTAGTGTTGGGTGGTAGTAGATTAACAAAGGAGCATAATGGTTCATGAATCGCAAAAATCCGATAAAAATTGCACTTCAAACAATTGAACACAATGTCATCGAAGTTGAACATATTTTATACAAATGTAACAAGTCATTGTATGTTTAAACTAGAAGTTAACAACAGGGTTCAAGATGCCGATTTGTCCGTAAAACCGTCGAATTCACATTTAATAGACTACATATCGTGATTACGCAAGCCCATGTGAAACATATCTTACTTAACTACATGAGTTTTAAATTGGTGATGAATAACATGTAGTTTTTTTTTATAAGCGAAAGTTTATTAAGTAAAAGTTCTACAAAAATAGTAGAACAGAGTAAGGAAACAATCCACAAACTGGATCAATTTCTCATAGCATAACAGCTACAAGTAGCAAACAAAACAAAGAGCAAAAAAGGACCCAAACAGTAGAGAAAAGAAACTCGTCATCCTTACTTGCGTCCTTTCAAGCAAAGAAACCGATTCGAAACAGAGATAGGGATTGCAGCTTGTCCTGTAAACTGATCCTCGTCCTCAGTAACCTCAACAGCCTTAATGGGTTGTACGAGCCCCAGAGATACAAGGTCGACAGCCTTTCTCCCTACTTTCTTACGAAAGCTCCAATCACCTGAGCTATCTTTCTTAGCGATGTCAACTGTAAAGCTTCCCAGCTTACCTCCTTTATCAACACTAGTCTTCGCTCTAGTCTGATAAAAAACAGTTGAAGGGACAATCACTTTTGAATGTCCCTTTTTCAGACAGCCACGACGTTTTGGTAAAGCTGGAACAGTCAGAGATTTAAGAAGAACCTCCTTCCACGGGCTACCCGGTGAATCACCACCTGAAACACCGTCCAATACCTGGTGTGAGGATTGTCCCGTTGACAATAAATCAAACTCCACCAAATGTTGGGATAACGCCTGATCGGATGCAAACCCAAGCCCACCAGCACCTGAAGTTGGACCTGACCCCACATCAACTTGGGCCTGCTGACTGGACAAGCCCACACCGCACCAAAGACGACTGTCGGAACAGCACCACGAGCCGCCGAAGGAAAGTCAGCTACCAATCCCTGATTTCCAACTGATTTAAATAGCACAGATCTCGGCTCCGGATTCTGTGGTGATTTGGCAATCGCATCCGGACCGTCATGATCCAAATCTTCTGGAGCGAGATTGCCAGAGCTCAAAAGTTCAGGGTTCTCCGGGCGAGAAGACGTCACCACCGCAACCGCAATAGCCGGAGAACAAGCAAGAGGCACCACCGGCGTACCCTCTGAGCTTCCCCCAACAATCAACATCCCTGAAGAGAGGTTATGTTTCTGTGCATGAGAAACAGAGTTGATGCTCTGTTTTTCAATCGCGACGTGCAATTCCGTCGCATGTGCTTCCACTCGAAACCGACGTCGTGCGACTGCAATGAAGAGAGTGTGTTCGTGATACATGAACCTGTTCATCCCCTCTATTGCTTGAGCAGCGGCTTCTTTGGATTCAAACCACACAAAACCATAATACCGACCTTTGCGTGGTCGCTTGTAGAATGAAACCGCCACGATCTTCCCAAACACACCAAACACATTCTGACCCCAATCCTATAACGACTCGTAGGGTAGATTGTGTATGAAAATTTCGTCCTCAAGCTCTTGTAAAGACCCATCTTCCCATCCAGCAACACCACCCCTCGATGCCTCTGTGTTCTGCCCTGGCTGGAACTTTACCGAGGCAGCCTGAGCAGGAGCGTTATCATCGGACAGATCGGGCAACAGACTTGTCTGTCTTGCGGACACCTTCCCACCCCGATCACACGCCTCACCAGCACCACTTTTCGAGGCCTTCTTCGCCCGACCCTTCTTGTCGCGAGCAACCCTGGTACGACCAGAAACCTCACCTGGTTTACGCTCTTTGAAACTTGCAACCTTCTTAATGGTTGCTGCTCCAATAACAAGTGCACAATAATCTCCATACAAAGAGATTAGGCCGGAACAAAAGGAGAGGAAGGGAAGCAGAGGAATCGGTGGATAGGGCGACATCTAATAAAACCCAACTACAAGTGAAAATTGTTCATAATAACATGTATGTTACTCAACCTACTCGTATCAAAACTCTTATTATACATTTGTTTTTATTTCTTCTTCATTTTCGTCATTTATTCTCTCCTATTTTTTATTCACTTCATCTCCAATCTTCCATATAAGTCAACAATTTAATATACATATAAACAAACACTTAATTTATATTATAAATGTTTATAAGGAAGTATATGTTCTCCACACATATCTAATATATCTTGCCCTAAAAAAGATTGCTTCTTGACTATTCTTATCATTAGAAATTGTAAGGGGTGTCTTAATATTTTCTTGGCATGCCTAAATGGCGAAGCTTATGTTAATACATGCATCCTTAACAAGTTGTAGTCTTCATTGAGACTCTATAAACATATTGATTTTAGTTAGTTATCTTTTTGTTGGAAGTTTATTCTGAGAACGGTATGATATAGTCTGACATATCTTGAGTAGACCTGACAAGGTTCCAACATAATCAAGTATGCTCTAATATGTTATAAGATTGTCCGATCTGACTCGGACTATATCAGGTCCTTATCAATTATTACTTGAGATATGTTAGAATATACCATATGGTATTCGACATCTCGCAGTTTTACACGCGGATGGGGACATGAAAAGTGCACTATTTGTCAAGTAGTAATTAGATAGTAAATCCGGGTATCATACTCAAAGGAGCATAAACTCTTTATCTTGTTCGTTATTTAGTTGTCTCGGTTCGAGGTAAAAAGAGTTGATAATCGAGGAGTACAAAAGTAAGATATTATAGATATAAATACGAAGGAAGGGAATGTATAATTCAGTGGAAAACCAACCTAGAAACATAGCTTTGTACTAACATCGAAATTTTGTAAGCCCATTGCTCTATAAGACCCTCCTGAATAGTGACCACCTGAAGTCGCTTGAGGTCCAAACCTACATGTTAGTCCTTGTAATAGTGTTGTCTCAAGTATAAATAACTACACGACCGAGCTTGCCTGTATTTCTCCATGCGACAGACATAATATTCATTCATAAGTTCCCCAAAATTTACGGTCATCATCGGATTTGGCAGAGGATTCTCAATCAACGGATTTGGCAGAGGATGTGGATAGCGAATCTACAGGAGCTCAGACGCGCGAGGACGATGTACAGGACGCGGATGTGTTTGGGTTATGTGAGACCAGCCGGGCCAGCTCTAAGGCCCAACAGCCTGGTGAGGAGGCCCAAATGGTGGAGTCTGTACCTTTTTTGGTGACCCAGGCCCATGGGCTCAGCCCTTTGAATCCGTCTTTTGACTCTCCGGATGTTTCAAATCCGATTGTCGGGGTTTTTCAAGGCAGCCCTTGGAAGGATGCTTTATCTAAACCCCTAACTCCGGGGGGTGAACTAAAGAGGCGTGATCGTCCAAAAAAAGGCTAGTCAAAGAAAATTGTTCCTGCTCCTCCTGTAGTTTTTTTATCAGACAAGGGCCAAAACTTCTACTGATAAAAGCAATTCGGGGAGCTTCACGGTCAATATCGCTAAAAAGAATAGCTCAGGCGAGTGGAGTTATTCCAAAAAGTTGGGAAAAGGGCAGTTGACCTTGGCTCCTTGATGCTCGATCAGATCAACCTGCATCGTATGCTGGAGGACGTCGAGAGTAGTAAAGATGAGATTTACCCTGAACCGATAGGAAAAGCTATAACCCCTGTCCCGGTTTCTAACCGTTTTAATTGCTTAGATCCTGGTAGGAAATAGGCATGGAGGGAGTTTTTTTAGTGCTTTGTTGCTTGGGTTCTTTGTTTTCTGTTTAGCTTTGTATAACTGTTTTGGTTGGAGAAAAAGATTCCCTTTCGAGGATTTTTTTCTAGCATTGTTCTACTTACGGGTAGAACACTTGTTTGATAAAATCTTAGCTTATCAAAAAAATATTCATTCATAAGTATGAACGAACACGAATTACTATACAATCCTAAATACAGGAACTTTAGTTACAATGTTAATCTTATATGAAAATAAAATAGTTGATAGGAAATTTATGCACATATAAAGACAGAAAATAATGAAAATAAAATACCTGAAAAGATGGAAATGCTTCTTGAATTACAAAAATAGTTAATTTCATCTCACTACCCTAACTATTTTTTGTGGCATCTCACTACCTCAGAATGCATTTTTTTTCAGTTTCATACTCGCCGCCAGTTTTCCATCCATTTTTGGACGGAAAATGGTCATGTACCCTACTTTTTCTAAAAAGTATCTAAACTACATTTTACCTCCCTCTCTTACCCACTTCATTTTCATTAAAACCCTATGTTTAGGGTTTTAATGAAAATGAAGTGGGTAAGAGAGGGGGATAAAGGGTAGTTTAGGTATTTTTAGAAAAAGTAAGGTCATGTGCTTCGCACATAACCATTTTCCGTTCAAAGATTGATGAAAAATTAGCGGTGGGTATGAAAGTGAAAAAAATGAATTCTAAGGTAGTGAGGTGCCACAAAAAATAGTTAGGGTAATGAGATGAAAATAAAAAAAATTAGAGTAGTGAGATGAAATTAACCCTTACAGAAATGGCATCTTACACTTTTCCCGACGAAATACAACTCTAAAGATATCTACAAGTTGTCTCCCTTAAGTCTGAGCTAGGGGTATTTATACATGAATTTGAAGCTTAAAATCAACTGAAAATAGCTTCGCCCCTTACCTCCATCGTTCTCCTACCTTCTGAAAAGTTGAGATACGATTATCGACAATTGTAACGTTATCTGATCATCGTACTTGACAAATGGTTTGTCGAGTATTATCGTATATGTTTCATGTACTCGACGGGTACACTATCGGGTACTAAGTACTTCTTTTTTTCATTTTAGCCTGTTTTTGGTCCTTTTTGTTCCAAACTCCTACAAAAGTTTAGCAATAGGAAAAAAATTAAAAACGAGGGAAAAGTGAAGTAAATTCCATTGTAAAAGGGGTGAAAAAAGTACTAAATGTGAGCTAAAACACTATAAAATAGTGTAAAATGCGTATGCAGCAACACCTAATACTTAAGAGTTTTCTCACCCCGAGAAAACTAATATGAAAATAATAAATATAATGCTGGTTAAACCTAAGGGGTTCACCCCGCCCTCCTTTATTTTTTTAAAAAAATTAAATAGGCATATGCAAAAATACCTAAAACGTCTGTTTTTTTTATAAGCTCGGAAATTTTTATTAAGATAAGCCCTGATTCAAGAAGAAGCAGGGTAAAAGGTCTGAAGACCAATACAACGCTTACTGAGGAATTCTGCTAAGGGGAGAACTATAAGGATAGAACTTAACCCTGAAAACAAGAACCCACGAACACAACAAAACAAAACAAAAAACTAAGGAGCCGATTTCTGTCAAGCCTTGTGGGACGCCTTCCACAAAGTCGAAACGGGAGGCGCCGCCTTGATAGTTAGTTCCTGAGTCAAAGAACGAGCTCTTGAACGGGTAACAACAGTATAAGCGGGAGGACGGCTTTGCCGAGGTTGAAGGAGGGCATCCTTCCACGGACTATTCTCCTTATCCCCTGCTTCCACCAAGACCTCCAATCCATCAACATCGGAACCCGGAGCAAGCGACCCCGTCACCTCCCCAACCCCATCAACTGATTGACTTTTAATATCAAACGGGCTCAAAGGATCAGAAACAAAAGTAGTTGGGCTCAAAGGATCAGAACCCGTAACTGTTTGGGCTGTTGATAAGCCCATAGCTTGACTTTTCAACATTGGGTTCAAGCCCAAGACCACCGGTCCAAACTCGGAAACAGCAGGAAATACGTCTGTTTTGAAATGCATGATATAACTGAAAACCAGGTCCTCCTCAAAGTTGCACACTTACAATTTCGCTCAATCAATTACGAAGATAAAAGATGTACGAATTATGAATTTGTATTGAAAATTAAAAACTTACCTCTTTAACATACTCTCTTAACGATTCCAAAGAATAAATCTCCTATCCACCTATACTTAAAACTTGGAGGTTCATATTTTAGCTTACACATGATGGTCTCCACTAATCGTAGTAAGGTGACTATGGAATCAAAAAAGGACTTTAATCACATGTAATGTCAAACTTGGCCCATTTGAAAGAAATGAAATGTGGGAATTAGTTCCCAAACCAGAAGATGTCAATGTAATTGGTATAAAGTGGATTTCAAGACCAAAACAGATGAGCCTGGTAATGTTTTCAAGAATAAATCCCGTATTGTTACTCAAGGATATACCTAGATAGGAGGAGTAGACTTTGATGAGACCTTTGCACCTGTAGCTAGACTTGAAGCTATCAGGTTACTTCTGGGAATTGCTTGTCATTTGCACTTCAAGTTTAATGTACATTCAATTACTGAAGTGAGATGTTAGCCCACATGTCGTAACATTCTAGATGACATCTCATCAATATTTGCACACGATCAGTATTTCAATTGCTATCAGATCTGGTCACCCAATCTAAGAGGTGTGATCTAGAAGGGAAATAATAATGAACATTCAAAATGGAAAGTTCTAGAGAAGGAGGCTTTGTTACTCGTCCACATGTGCTGGATGGAACTAATTATGGCTACTGAAAAGCCAAAATGAGTGCTTTTATAAAGTCCCTAGATAGTAAGTCTTGGAAATCTGTAATTCATGGGTGGAGTCTTCCACAAACAGCAGCTGAAGAAGAAAAGCCTTTGATGTCATGAATGTGAAGGTTATGGGAACATCACATGAGAATGCCCCAATTACTTGCAAAAGAAAGGTTTCAATGCGTCTATGTCTGGATGATGAAAACGAGACCAAAGATAATGAATAGGTAAACAATTTTCTAGCTTTCACCAGTAAAATTGTTAATGTTGGCATTTCAATAGGTGAAGATGAAAATGAGAGAGATTCTTAAAAGTCACTATCAAACAATACCATGAACATGGAATATGATCAGTTGTTCACCAACTAGGTGGAGGAATTTAAGACGCTGACTGAAGAAAATGCTAGATTGATTGACAAGGTTGCATCTCTTGAAGAAGAAGTAGGCAGAATCAACATGGAAATTGGTAGAATTACCAAGAATATCAAGATGATGAACTCAAGCATTGATACCTTGGATACTCTGTTGGCCATAGGAAAACCAAGCAAGGACTTGACTAGACTTGGGTACTCTGATGAAGCGTCAACTTCTAATACTGTGTTTGTTCCACAGAAAAATATTTGTAGGACTTCATTGGCTGATGAAATGGACATTGTTCAGACTCAGTCATTCCTCAAAGTGAATAAAGTACAACAACATACAACTCAACTTTCCTCATAATGTCCTACAACATCTCATGCAAGACATCTTAGCAAAGGATAGTCTCAACAATATCCTAACACCTAAGGTGAAACATCCCTTGCAAACAATTTCAAGAGAACTAACTGGATATGTCACTATTGTGGAAAGAAATGTCATATTAGACCCCATTGTTATCTACTCCATGGAACTACTCAAGTTCGGTGGAAAAGTCAGAGTAAAATTCAAAAGACAACAATAAAGAAGTGTAAGATCAGGGGAAACACCTATCGTGCCAACATTGACTATTCCACTATCTCAACATCAACCAATCAAGTTTGGTACTTCGATAGTGGAGCTTCACGACACATGACTGGAAATCGTGAATATCTTGAAAATGTTCGTCATTGTGTTGCTGGACATGTCACATTTGGTGATGAAGTCAAAGATCGTGTAATAGGGAAAGGGAAAATCAAGTTCCTTGGAATCGATTGTTTAATTGAGGCTCTGCTAGTTGGTGGCCTCACTGCAAATTCGCTCAGTATAAGTCAGATATGTGACTTAAATCTTATTGTGGAGTTTGACAACAACAAATGTATGATTAAAGACAAGATACTAAATATACTTATGATTGGGAATCACTCAAAGGATAATTGTTACATTTGGACTCCATTTGAGGCTTCTACATGTACCTGTCTACCAGGATCAACATATCTGTTGTCCAAAGGTTTTGAAGATACAATACGGTGCCAACGGCATGGACTTTTAAATCTACAGAGTATGCAAAGGTTAATAGTAGAAAAGGTAGTTATGAGAGTTCCAAAACTCAAGATCTCCAAAAGAAAGATATGTGGAGATTGTTAATTTGATAAACAGTTGAAGATGTCCCACAAGAAGGTCCAACATCGTGCAATCTTTCAAGCTCTGGATTGGGTGTAGATTGATCCAATGGGGTCATCTCAGTGATTAATCAAACATATGTCATGGACAGTGTGTCTGGTAGAATGTCAAACAAGATGTTCTGACATGCGATATGTCACTTATAGACCTAAGTTGAATAAGCTTAGTAGAAGAAGTCAAGGCCATCTTAGAGAATGTGTTTAATTATGAGAACAAGCTAACCGGTTGGTCTAATAACAATAATGACTATAATGCCTCATTTACTACTAAGAGGAATATATGTGGTCTGAGTAGGATGTCAATCAAATGTCTTGACATACCCCTATAACATAGGTTTACCATGACTTCTGTGAACATTAAGGGAATCTATCTAGAATACATTCATACTGATCACTTGGTGTTCTAAAGGGTGATTGATTTCTAAACTTAAACGACTGGAACTAGGATATATACTATGAGACATCAAGATGTGTCTCAAAATGTCTTGAATTGTTGAAGGAGCGAGGAAATATCAAAGCTTACAGAAACTAATCAAATCCCTGTTGGAAATCAACTTGAAGAAATTTACTCCCGAAAAGCAACCCTCCTTTTACATCTTGAGCCTCTCAACTCTATACATATGAAGCTAATGACCATGCCTAGTATGTAGGTGTTGAGGAAGCCTTTCATATGTTTCTTCCATTAAACAAGAAAAGGCACACATGTTGGCAAGACAAATGTCTCTAATTCAGCTCAAAAAGGCTGGTAATGAGGTTAATGAAGACACCTCCTCCTTAGCCCGGAATTCTATCAGAGAGAAGAAAAAGGAGAATCAAAATAATTTGCCTTCATTTCTCAAGAGGAGGTTCAAGAGACTCTAGCCATAAAAAATTGATGAATAAAAGGTTTTGCTAATACCTCAACTCCACAGAAGAATGTCAAGTCGGTAGTACATCCTCTTGATGAATTCTCTTCTGAAGGAAAATATGATGAAAGACTTGTATCTTCATCCTTGCTCAAGGAAAAGAAAATTGCCTCTATGAAGAGAATGTCAGAAGAAGTTGGCCATAAGTGGGATACTGTCTCTGTGAGATCTATGTATCTAGAAAAGGGGATTTTAGAAGACATCAAAGAATTCAAACTCCCATAAGGTCACTATGAGACAAAGTCATTAATGCCAATGAGGATGTCATCGATGCATATCTGAGAAGAAATGCTCAATAAAGGAACTCTCCAAGCTCATTTTTACTGGGAGAAGCTTATATTACTATCCTTCAACATGAAGAACCTTCCATCAATAGATGTCAAGGTAGATATCGTGACTCTTATTAAATAGGCTAAAAAGACTAATGACTCAAGGGATCCAACATATTCACACTAAGTCATGAAGAATGTGAAATATATGATTCTTGCTGTAAGAGACCGAAAGAAGATACTAAAGAATAATCTCCATTGCATGCATGTGACTCAAGTTGTCAAAAGTCGCTCATGAAGATGTTGAGCCAGAATCCTTCCCCTCAAAACATGTTTATCTATAAAGTTATGTGTTGTTCTCTCCTTACTCATGAGACAATTAACAAACATTGTCACAAAGACTCTGGAAGGTGCTTACGTTGTAAGGTTAAAGGTCTGCATTGGGATGGTGCACAATTGAGAAATAAGATGTTTGAATCAATCGGGGAAGGTACACAAGTTAAGCTAATCTCATTTTACTGAAAACTCTTGTGTATACACTAGTTGAAGCCTATGAAGTTGTGTGCCACAATATGTGCATCAAAGAGTTTCTCAAGATGTTGTGTTAGTCTTGAAAATAGTCAGTCATCTCAGGATCTAATTGTTAATTACTCAAGGAACTCCAAGAGTCCAAATCTATCGTGGGCTGAGTAACAAAGTTGGTGAAGATGGTGTATTAACTTCTCCCTGGAAGTACATGGTATGCACATTCTCTGTTCTGGTGCTTAACAGTTGCTGAAAACTCTAAGAAGCGGTGATCAGTCAATAAAGTTGTGATCACTGTATAGTCCATCCTATTTAGGATTGGTTTAACTGAGTGAAGACTCATACTCATCAAATTGTGCATTATTTAAGCTGAGATATGTTCTCCTTTATTATCAATAGGGCGTTTACTACTAATAATCTTCTTTCCTTGCAAGATAGTGTATCACCAAGTTGCCAATCATCTCTCTTCCATGTTCAACGAAATTACTCTAATCTATCTTCCTGATATAAGAGGGATTATGAAGTTCAAGGGAAGAAAGCACGATGTATTGTTCTTTACCAAAGTAGCATGCACACATGTCAAAGAAAATATTTTGACATCACACAGGAAGATTCAAAGGAATTGTAGCTTGAGAGCCCAAATCCTCCGAATAATTCATCACTCTGGCCCAAACTTCAAATGCAGCTTAACATGGAAAGAAAAGAGTGTCGTAATTGTGATGAAAGTTGTATCCCTTATGTTAACTGATCTCCCTCATGTTTCGTATACCTAAATGAAAACCTGTTCAATTGGTTATTTAATCTTTGACAATTTGTTGTGGCAAACATGGGGAGAAAGCTATATATATGCCCAGATGTTACTATTATGTAACTATGACTATGAGCATGTATGGAAAACTAAAGAATATCAAGGTGAAATGCATGCGGAAGAAGGTTGTCCTATTTCCGGCCATAAATTGAAAGACATGTGTGTTATTTGGTGCTTGCCTCAAAGATAACCAAATGGGGAAATTGTTGTTACATCTGTATTGGCTACATTTGAGTTAAGCTAAGATGTTATCGAGGATGTCAGCAGACATCATATTGTGCAACCGGTGTAGAGCTAATTGATGATGTCAACACAAGACGTCATTATCATACCAGTGGTTGACAGTACACACGGAGAAGTTATTGAGTATATCCATTGCGCGTCCATCTTTATCCGGTGAGATATATTTATTTTACATATAGATACTCATTATTAGATTTCTATTTGTATAAGGAAACGAGTTGATTTACTTTCCAAATCAAAAGATATATACGTAGATTCGTATGAATCAATATTGGGAAGTTCTGCTGAACAGGGAAAGAAGAGATTCAGCTTAATTGTGACTCTGAACTCATGTAACCCTAGGAGGCGTGCGTTCTGCAGCAAGGAAGAACTATACATATGGTGAAGAGCTTAAAAGCTAGCTTTGATCGAACTATTGTCTATCTGTAGATCATCTATGTCTGACCGTTGTCGTGCATTCTCTTGTGTTCATGAGTTCATTAGTCTTAAGCGTGTTGGTCAAACGTATTAAGAGACTAAATGAATTGAAGCAAAGTGAATGTTGTTAAAGTTCACTCATTGCCTCGTAACTAAGCAGGAAATAAAGTGATGCTCTTGTGATTGAAGGGTCACAATCTCACAACCACAAAGAATACCAATCCAAGACCGAGGTGCTTGAAGAGTGGGAATGAGCGAGGAGCTCAAATTCAAGGAAAGCCCTGTAATAGGTTTGTCATTGTGTAATGATAACATATGTTTGATCTGGTTGATATGAAAAACTCTTATGTTGACTATTACCTGATAGTGAAAATCATTTCATTGGAAAAGTACCCCCCAGATGTAGGTATGAAATACCGAATTGGGTAACCAATTGTGTGTGTTTGTGCATGATTACTCGTGTTTGATTTTACCGTCCATTCAATTATTGAAGTTATTGAAGTGAGATGTCAAACCACATGTCTTAAAATTTAAATGACATCTCGTCAATATTTGTACACGATTAGTATTTCAGAGAGTACGCCGGTGCAGCGGAACATACAGATGATCTTGGAGCGGTCCATAGCATAAAACTCGGTTGACCATGATAGGTATTGCGTTGGAGGCCTCGTGGTGTCAATCCTTGATGTCGAGGAGTTCCATAGTTATGAGGTCGATATCCCCGTAGGCGAGTAGGGTAATGAGGTGAAGAGGATATCGTGAGTGTCGTGGGTTGGCTAAGGTCTGGTCGTGCCAAACAACGTTGTTCTTCAAGTTGTAGCATGCTTCGTGCATTATCAAAGGTAGGAAGAGTCTGGTTGATGTATGCTCTGATAACATCGAGTTCTTGTGGAAGGCCACACACCAATTGTAACACAAGTCTTTGATCACCAACGTTGCTATCAACGTCGTGAAGTTTATCAGCGAGATCTTTAAGGTGTTGAAAATAAGCATTGAGAGAAATTCGAGCAACAAGAATAAGTGTGTTGAATTCATGTTCCAATGTTGTGGCTCGAGAACCTCAATTATTCATAAAGTGGTTCTTGAGGCGTGTCCAAGTAGCATGTACAGAGGAATTTTATTCAAGGATACGACTCAAAAGATCATCACAGACTTAGTTTTCTCATGCCTTAGTTTTCTCATGCCTCGAGATTTTATGGGCATGTGGAGTACGATTGGGAAGAGAAACGAGAGCCTCTACTACCACTTGAGATTCTTGGACGTACCCGTAATATTACAGGTCAAGGTTAGGGTCCATAGATGATTGCATGTAAGGATTGGGATGAGTGATTGTACATAAGGGTTGAGGATATGTGGCCACATGTAAGACTTGGGGAACATGGATTGATTGATGTTAAACATACGTTGAAACCCTCTGAATTGCTGAACATTGAATTCGAGTGACTAAAAGGATTGTCATTACTATCGCCATACTTTTTTTTTATCAGCATGAGATTTTTTGAGAATAAGGTTTTGAAAGAAAAGTAAATGGAGTTGAAGAGTGGATAAAATGTTGATAAATGAGGCGTTGATTTTTAATATAATAACAAATAATAATAATAATAATAATAATTATTATTATTATTATTATTGTTATTATTATTTAAAACAAAAAGATGTGGAGATTTTCTTTACAGAGTATAGTCGTTGGCCCTACTAGAGCTAAATCACACGACTCGGTCAGAGGATTCAAATAGCATGATTTCCGTCGCAGATCGAAAGATTCGGAACCCACTATTCCTCGTCTTTGTATCGTGTTCTCGAATCCGAATCCCTTAAGATTTAGAAGCCCAAAACGTGTATGTTGTAGTTGCTAGTGTCAGGTTTGGGATACGATTAAAAGATTGGTGTATCATATATAAAAGGGGTTACTCCATGTCCTAACCCCTACCTTTCGTTTATTACTAAATCCTAACACAAGCAAACATAAATTGTCATGTAGTAACGTTGACCGCAACTTTGGCATTTTCCGTCCAAAAGTTTAACGACCGTTTAGTGAGTAACAAGAAAAGTTGATAGTTCAGAGTTAAGATTTGAAAACAAACGAAAAGGTTTACGTTATAATTTAAGAATAAACGAAAGGCCTACGTTATGATTTGAGAATAAACGAAAAATTGAAGTTTTCATTTTAGAAAAGTTTTTGAGCGCGTGACAAGCATGTGACTGGTATTTCACGACGTCAGTCACACTTAACAGATTTTCATACATTTTGACAATTAATTGGTTAAACCTGTTGCTATTTGATACTTTTCATAAATGTGAGTTATGATTTGACGTTTGACTTTAATACAATAAGGTGACATGGAGTTTCCTCTATATAAAAACTCAAGAATCTCATCCATGGCCTACACTATAGCACAAGATACAAGTACGATCTAGATCTAAACAACAAACCACCTGAACTTTAGCACAAGATTACAGAGGCCGATATGATGGATACATTTATCAGAGATGCGCCGTTAAGAGGATTGCAGCAAAATAAGAATAGATGGAAAGACACTTTATAAAGCAGGCAAAAGAATATCATTGATTATGCTTTTTGAAACCAACCAAGCAAGGGTCATAGGAGTATTCAACAATCTGATATGGTTTCTCACTCAAAGACACTACATTTTGCAACAAAAAAATGTTTCACATCTTCGGATTGCTACCACCAAAGTTTAGGAGAGACCCAAAACTGCTCAAAATGTTTACTGTTTCCGCCCCCTTCCTTTCTTTGCTGGCTGTACCTCTTGTTCCTTCCCTGTAACTTCAGATATATCAGCTGCATACACATACAGAAGACACAGATTACGAATAATTTGAGGGATGTCAAAAGTCCGAATTACATATAAAATGAGAAATGTTCAAAACCGATGGATTTATTATGTCCACATAAAATTCCCATTATGATGCATTGCAAGTTAACAAATAATTTTGGAGAGAGATAATACCATCAGGGCCCCGTGACATCAATGTAAAGAATATGTTGTTAAGCCTCTCCATCTTCTTAGCATCCTGTGCCTGGTCTGTCTTGAACTTGAGACACTAAGAGAAGGAAATTGTGTTCTAATTATAAGTAGAGTATATAGTTATAAATAAAAGAAATTAAAATACTAATCTTATGGAAATTCAGTAATATATAGTTCATTTAAGATGAGCGTTAGAAACGAAGAATAAGTCTAGGTTCAAAATACACACACAAGTCCAGAAAAGAGAAGATATTATCTGAGATAGTGAAGTTAGAATTTAGGGGAAACCCAACCTTTTATACAAAAACACACACTCACCTTTCATTTATTATCAATACACAACGATTTCCATTAAATCTAACTGACACTGTCAGTACTGCGTTTTTGTAAAAAAAAAAGGTCAGCGTAACATGTTTGTCATAATAAAGGTCAAAAGGGGATGCGTTATTGGGCTTTTCCCAATTTAGTATTATATGGTCCATTAGCTTAAAATGGTGTATACACAACCCTATCATGCAAATTTCATCTGATAACTAAAAGTCACATTGGACTCCTGGCACCATACGTGGCCTCAACTCCCTGAACAGGTAACCCATCATGAAGCACTAGACAGATAAAAATATAACTGTTTACTCAGTTTGGTAACCCACTAAAAACCGTTCCCCCAATATTTTAGCTTCCAGGAGTCCTTCCAGCCAAGCATCAGCCTTAAAGAACATATTCCCAACCATCATCATCTTTAAAGCCCAAGTGGCAATTAAGACACAATGCTACAATAAAATAGCACGAAGCGGCATTGTAGGAGACGTGCACCATCATAAAGGTGGAAAGACCCTAGACATCCTCAAAACATAATATGAAGGTGGAAATCTTTGATCCTATCAAGCTTGTGGATTAAATGGCAACTTGTTTCCTCATACCATTAAAGCCCAAGGATATTAACTTATGCATGCTATAAATCCAATTACTTTTGAAAAATAAAACCTTCTAAATATATTAATCTAGTTCAATACTCATCTACTTCAGCTTCAGCTATCACTCTCCATGCACTGTAGAATCATGTCACCAAATAAAAGTCTTACCTACATACCCTACAAAAAACGGATGTCTTTCGCTATAACCAGAAGCAAGATATCATGCAACAATTATCAATCTAGTTGGAAGTACAAAGGAAGTTTCCTTCTATACTTCATATTCGCCGACATACTACTAACACTATACAAGCAGACGATTGACACAATAAAATAACTTTTCCCTCTCCCAACCAGTCTCGTACAACTTTCATGGAATGTTTTTCCAAATACAGGAACTTTGTAGCAGGGAATGTCAAGAATAAAAAATTTCCCATACATTAGCTTTAAGGGCTAGTGCCTGATGGGTAACACCATTTTACTACAGTACAAATGTACAGTGCCCGAGGCCTAGTGTTCATGTACATATCAATCTTACTACCGAAACACTAAACCAAATTAGATGGTTAGGTTGTGCAACCATGTGCTTGTAGCATCTGTTCAACAGAACGCTAAAACTAAACTATGACATCCCCACCAGAGAAACCAGGCATGTTGAACTCATAGCATGTATGTAACATCTTTCTAAGTTGTGGACTGAGAATGCCTCTGAAAGTCAACCATATAACCTTCACCAGTTCAACAATTAGGGCAACTCCACTAACCTAGCCACATAGGTAATTATACCTACTACTCATAGATAATTAACACCTATGCAAATCTAACCTTCCTCTGTCTCAAGCATTACTAGTAGTCAGCCACAAGT
Source organism: Erodium maritimum (assembly GCA_963921825.1). NCBI lineage: Eukaryota > Viridiplantae > Streptophyta > Magnoliopsida > Geraniales > Geraniaceae > Erodium > Erodium maritimum. Next base: position 10,081,252 of record OY997595.1, read on the forward strand.
ACACAGAACCATCACACTCCTATTAATTGAAATTATCTAATCCTAAGGCCACGAAGAAATAGATAGTTGATTTCAAACCATTAACTAACAAACAAGAGTTTCAGCTTAATCAACTTTCCACATCCAGGAAAATTAAATAAATCCTCTCTTTCATGCACTTAGATGCTGCCATTATCCTTTAAAGAATCTGACATCCCTTCTTACAAAATGCTCCACAATATCTCAAGCATAGACAATATTCAGAACTCTTTTTACCTCAACTTATCAATAATAAAAGAACGGGATCAAATAAAATTCACACACATCTTTGGCGCATGCTAGGTTTTATTTCATCATCTGGACAAACAAAAGATTCACCAAAACTTTGCAACTAAATGCATGTTTTTGTTTCACTAACCTAAACTCACACTTAAGCTAGCCATCACAATGTGGAAAAATCATAATGCAACTCATCCAAATAAACATTGCGAATACGAATTTAAACAGAATTTTAAAAAGAATACGATCGTTACCTCTTTGTTGTCCGTCACCTTGAGAACCAATTTACCGTCACAGTGTCTGTACTTCATGACATACCGCGTCTACATACAAGAATTCGAGCAAATAAAAACATTAGCCACTAGAAATCAGCGACGCACATTGTTCATCCAAGAATTCATGCAAAGAACAAGGGTAAAACTGAGATTTCTCAGCGGCACCAAACTGAGATTCACACGACAGAAACTGAAGCAAAACATAACTTGAGATTCAATCTCATCAAGCAAAATTAAGCATAAAACTTAAGATTATATGCCTTCCTTCAGTGTCCTTCACATTTCTCGGCAACCAAACAGACGAATAGATAGCAAAGGTAAGGTCAATCGGAAAATAAACTTACAGAATCGGGATCGGCACGGAATAGCTGCACTGATCTCTCCACGAAATCGTCCCACGAAGTCAGGTAAACCATTGCGATCTAGATAGTAGAAACAGAGACGAATTAGAGAAATCGCAAGCGCCGACGTCGCCAAGACTGAAGAAAGAAACAGCAAGAGCAGATCAATGTGATTCTTCCGGTAATATCTGCTCTATATAGTTCTCTAACACCTGCGTTCCAATCAAATACAGCCACGTCATCGACTGGAAAAGGTAAGGTTCGCAGCAGATCGTAAAACTCGATTGCCGGCCCAAGCTGGGCCCAAAAGCCTGCCAGGGGAAAGGTAAATAGGATCAGACCAGAACATAATCATTATAGCGCATGAACTTGGCTCCCACCCTTAGAGCATGAACAGTGTACCGGTCCATCGGTCCGGCTCACGTTTTTGCGGGCCGTAGGACGCAGGATGTCCCATTGCGAGACGGCTTTTACGCGTCCCGCAAAAACGCGGATCGGGCCGAGGCCCGCGTCCGGCTGTCGCCCAATCCTGTGCTGCCACGTGTCCCCGATCATTGGCTAACGACTCTTTTTTTAATTCAAAGTTCCTACATTTTACCCTTATAAATACCCGTAACTCTTTTCTCAAACCATCATACAACTTCTCTACAAATTTCATTTCTATATTTCGATACAAAATGTCCGACGATGAGAGTCCGACATATGAGGAGTTGGCAGCCCAAATGCGGATAGTTGAGGAACGAGTCCTGCGAAGGGTTGAGTGGGGCATACAGAGAGCAATGCCAAGGATCAACGCTCTAAGAGAGAGGGGCTCGCCCGTGGGGAACCAATGCGACGAGAAATTCGCAGAGGTCGTGTTGAAGCCCACGACCAATTAATGAGGTATTATTTTGTCAATCAACCCATATATGGCCCAGATATGTTTAGGCGTCGGTTTCGTATGTGCAAACCACTTTTTCAACGGATTATGGATAAGATCAAGGAACACGACAATTACTTTGTTCAGAAGTATGACACGGTCGGACGCTTGGGCTTATCAACGGAGCAGAAGTGCACCACCGCGATACGGATGCTTGTGTATGGGTGCTCGGACGATTCATTGGACGAAACTCTACACATTGGGGTAAGCACCATATTTGAATGTTTACGTTATTTTTGCAAGGTCGTCATTGAGGTATTCGGAGCCGAGTACCAGCGTACACCCATACCGACTGACATGGAGCGCTTACTCCGAGAAAGGTACAACCGAGGGTTCCCCGGAATGGCTGGGAGTCTTGACTGCATGCATTGGGAGTGGAAGAATTGCCCAACCGCATCAGAAGGAGCCAATGGACGGGGAGATCACCACGGGGTGAGTACCGTTAGGCTTGAAGCTGTAGCGTCCCGTGATTTATGGATTTGGCATGCGTTTTTCGGGATGGCTGGCTCGAACAACGACATCAACGTCCTCAACAACAACCACTTATTCCAAGATGCTTATTACGGCCGTGAGCTTGCCGTGGAGTACCATATCAACGGGCATCGGTACGACCAACCTTATTACTTGGTGGACGACATTTACCCATCATGGGGACGGTTCGTGAAGACTATTCGGCATCCCTACACACCCAAAGAGAAGTTGTTTGCTAAATGCCAAGAAGGTGCTCAGAAAGATATTGAAAGGGCTTTTGGAGTACTTCAAGCAAGGGGCACATCATTTCCCGTCCCGCTCGTGTTTGGAGCAAACACACTTTGACTGATATCATGCACACCTGCATCATTCTACACAACATGATTGTAGAGGATGAACGTGATCGGTACGAATATGGAGATGAGGAGTTGTTGTACGAGCAACCTCCAGAAATGCCGAATTGGATACCACCGGAACGATGGCATCGAGGAGGGTCATTGCAATACCGACAACGAGTGGATGCTCAACATAGTGTCACAAGTCATCAGAACCACATGCAACTACAAAATGATCTTATTGAGCACTTACGGGGTATATATGGAGCTGGTTTCAATGCCAACGGTTAGTCTTTTGTATTTGATGCTCCTATTCGGGAATAAATAAAATTATCAGTTTTTATTTACTTGATTATTATTTTTATTATCGTTGTTTATTTTTTTCAGAATTATCTAAATTTTATATAATTTAAACCGTTTTGATAAAGAATTAAATAAAACTGTAATAACCGCCCCCGGTCGTTCTCGGTCGAACCGAAGGTTTTCGGCGAGAGTTGACTTTTTGTCGGAAAAGTCAACCGATGACTCCGGAAGTCATTCAGGACCTTTCCGGGGCCCAAAAAGCTTAGCCGTCATCACGGTTAGCTTAGTTGGGCCGTTTCCATTCCGTTGACTGTAATATTGGGTAAGGTCAACTCGGAGTCTTTTTCGGTCAACCGCAGTCCGATTAAGAACAAATTCCGATAAATCCTTTGTGTTGGAATTATTTGAACTAGGAGTGGTCCCCACTTGGACATGTGTCCATGCTTGCTTGGAATAGACGAATTGGTCGCTTTTGACCCATTTACCCTCTTGGTATGCTTTAAAGAGGTGAGAGCGAGGAAGGGAAGTTTGTGATTTTCCACACTATGTTAAAGGCACAAATCCCTAGAGCAATTCAGTTCATTAGTGCCTCTTTTCAGATTTTGTAGAGAGAGAAGGAAGAGAAGAGTTCTAGAGACTTGAGGAGAAGAAAGGAGAGAAAAGGAAGATTTTGGAGTTTGATTCTACTCAAACCTCACCAAAATCATTGGATTCTTCTTCTACACTCCATTTCCAAGGTAAATCCATCTTCCTTTTTCGTTTTGGGTAGCTTTGGTCCATGGGTTTTGGAAGAGAATGAAGAACAATGGTTGGGAGTTGAAGCTTTAATGGTGGATGATGTTTTTGGAGTGAAAAAAGGAGTTTAGATGTTAGTTTTGTTGTGGTTTTGATGAGACCCATTGAGGGTATTGAAGGATTGGAGGTTTGAGTTCTGTTTTGAAGCTTGAGGAGTTCATCAATGGAGGTTTTGAGAGGTTTTTCGCAGAAAACGAAGTTGGGGAAGAAGAAGGAGGGTCTAATCTAGTCTGATACGGAACGGGACATGGAAAGGGTCTCATTCCGGCCCTTTGAGTTGCACGGAACGGACCACATTCCGGCCCTCTAAGTGGCACGGAACGGGCCACATTCCGGCCCTCTGAGTGGCACGAAATGGGTCACATTCCGGCCCTCTGAGTGGCACGATATGGGCCACATTCCGGGCCTCTGAGTGGCATGGAATGGGTCACATTCCGGACCTCTAAATGGCATGGAATAGGTCACATTCCGGCCCTCTGAGTGGCATGGTATGGGTCACATTTCGACCCTCTGAGTGGCATGGAATGGTTCACATTCCGGCCCTCTGTGTGGCATGGAATGGGTCACATTCCGAGCGACTTCCCTTTTGGCCCATGTGTGGACCCTCGGGCTTTTTGTTGGTGTTTTTCTCGTTAATGCAATTTGGAAGTTGTTTTAATTCGAGAACTGTTTTGTGACCCAAGGCTTCGGACCGAGTTCGACGGAGGAGGAAACATGAGAACATCGTGAAGTGGAGTAGGAAGCGAGCCAGGACGTCAGCAGCTAGGAGACGTAGTTGTTGATTCTTCTTGAGGTAGGGAACGTAGCGGATACCGGTTCATTGTGGAAAGTTACTAGTATGCCTATAGGTTGTTTATACTTAATTTAAACTGTTAGAATTGCATGATTAGGAGGTGAGGAACGAGTGTACTGAGGGATAGCTTACGTGCCATGTCGAGCCGTAAGTTTGGGATTGTTGTGCTGGTAGAAATGCATGCGGGCATTGGCAAGCCCTTAGGTTGTGTGTTATTTGAAATGCCTTGTTCTTGATTGAGATGCATGATGTGTGATTTAGGCGTTAATAGTTTGAGAAGCATGTTATGGTATTACTCGGTGTAGTATGTTGTGGTTATCCTTGGGCAAGTGTGCCATGCTTGGTATGATGTGAATCATTGCATGTGTGATGGTCGGGTGGTTGATAGACTGACGTGACTTGTTGTGGTAAGGTCATTGGGCTTGGTAAGCCGTGGTTGAACTATGGCATTGCGATGCGTGTCATTATCTTGATATTTGTTCCAAGAGGAGTTGTATTCCGGTATGGTACCTACGACCGAGGGGGTACGCCGGTGTGGGGTAGTACCTAGGCCGACGGTGTGGTCCCACGTATGCGCGGTCCCCCGGGTAGTGGTTCCGGTACGATACCTACATCGAGGGGGTATTCTGATGTGGGATATCTAGGCCGACGATTTGTGATTTGACACTTGGTGTCGATTTTGGCTCTAGGAGTCATACCCCGACGGAGTTCCGGGAAGACGTCTAGGCCGATGGAGATTCTGGTATGACGTATTGTGATCGTCCCCCGACGTATTTTCCGGGAAGATATCTAGGCTGATGATGTGTGTTCTGGTGTGATATGATAGAGTCGGGTTGTGGACAGCCGGTGGAGTAAGGGACTGCGGTACGGGACGTGTGTGTGATGTTACTGTTTACGCTATACTTGATTAATTTGTTAAGTGATGTGGTTGCAGTTTGTGCTTGATCGTTTGAGTATGTTTGTGAGTGTGGTTTTAGTCTTGTGCTGGAGGATTGTGGTTACGAGTTCCGTGTTGGGAATTAGTTGTGTGATGTACTAGTATGCCCTAATTTGACGGTTACTTGTGGTGGTGAGCGCTTGCTTATAACCTTAACTACTTTTCCTACTGAGCGAAAGCGCACCCCTTACCTTGTTGTTTTTCAGGTCCTGAGCGGGTTTTGTACTAGCTGGATACTCGAGGCTCGGGAGCTAGCGAGGGTCCTAGACTAGTTTATCTAGAGACGTACTGTTTTATGTTATTAAACTCTTTTACTGGTCGTTTTTACCGAGCTGTTGACTCGTGGCGTTGTTCAGAGTTTTTAAACTATTATTTGAGACTTGTTTTGGCTTTACTTTCATTTAAAAATATTATTGTTTTAGTTCGCGTCTCGAGTCCGGTCAAAACCGAATTTGGTGCGTGACAAAAACAACAAAATATCAATTAATTAACCACTCAACATCCAGTCAGCATCCACTAACAATATAAGTCTCGCATACAAGCCCCACGTCGTAAAACACCCACTATTCTGAGTCCTGAGTCCCACTATTTTGTCCAGTCAGCATGTGAGCCTTACATACGAGCCTCACATACGAGCATTTCCATTGTACATGCTCTTACGAGACATAGAGGGGGACTTGCACGTTTTTAGGGACCAGACGTTTAGGTGGACATCCAGGCCGAGGAGCAAAGGTATATCGATGTAATGATCACCATCTCGGAACGGAACCCATTTCGGTTTACGCGCATTTATGGTTATCCAAATCGGAACCAATGACATCAAATGTGGCCAAAACTACGTCACTTAGCTCGTCAGGATATGCGACGATGGATCCTTATAGGTGACTTTAACGCCATTCTGGTGCAAAAGGAAACTCGAGGAGGAAAAACTTATCCCCAAGGCCTGATTTTGGAGTGTGGACATCTTATTCAAGGGGCTTAGGAATGACACCCCCACGAAATTGATTAGTACCAAGAAGGTCTGAATAAGGGAGTTTCTCCAACTCTAGGGAAGGCATGTATATCGAGCTACATTACAAAGAATTAAATGGTTTCAAAAGCAAATTGCAACACTTAATGGTCGAACGGACAGAGAAGGTGTGCCTTCCAAATACAATATGAAACAACACTGGCTCAAAACGAAGCCTTTTGGAAACAGAGATCCACACACCACTGGCTCACAGAGGGAGATAGGAACACGAAATTCTACCATGCAGCGGCTTCCTTTAGAAGACGTATAAACCAAATTTTCTCTCTCCAAGATGAAAAAGGAAACAAGGTTACATGGGACTCTGGGATGGATGTACTACTTGCCACATATTTTGAGAAATTGTTCACCACCACAAAGGCCTCTATCCAACATATGGATCTCCAGATCCGACCACGAATCATTAATATACAAGACTCTATACTCCTGGAAAGAGTCAGATAGGATGAGGTTCGGGAGGCGATTTTTCAGATGGGCCCCGATGAAGCTCCAAGTACAGATGGACTCAACCCGAAATTTTAACAATGCTACTGGCCTACTCTGGCACCAGCAGTCACGACATTCATCCAACAAATATTGGAAGGGGGAGAGCTCCAGCATAGTCTTAACGAAACAACTATAGTTCTCATCCCCAAGATATCAGGTCCCAAATTGGTAACGACCTTCGGCCAATAACACTCTGCAACGTGATTTTCCGGATCTTATCCAAAGTTCAGGCTAACATGCTCAAAAGACTACTCTCAAATATCATTTCCCCTACTCAAGGGGTTTTCGTCCCCAGAAGATCAATCCAGGATAACATCTTCGTTTCCTTTGAGGTCATCCACTGCCTCCGAAGGAAGAACCAAGGGACCATTGGGTATAAGGCTTTTAAATTGGATATAAGCAAGACATACGATAGGGTTGAGTGGCCATTTATACTGACCATGGTGCGGAAATTAGGATTCTCACCTCAATGGAAGAAGCTTGTATCATACCAGTTAGCATCAAATGGAACATATATGGCACCCATTATAAAAACAAGAGGTATCAGACAAGGAGACCCTCTTTCTCCATATCTTTTCCTTTTCTGTATGGAGGGTATGTCCCAACTTATTGACCAAGCTTAGAGGGGAGAACGGATACATAGATGTAGGGTAGCTATGGGTGTACCCTTGATCACACATATGTTCTTTGTAGATGATTACTACATTTTCTGCAAAGAAACGACTAAGGAGGCCACACAGGTCCACGACCTAATCCAAACTTTTGGCAGCTGGTCAGGACAGGTCCTTAGTCCCCCAAAGTCATCGATGATTTTCAGCAAAAACACGCTAAGCTTGCTCTCAGATACTCAACATCCCCGAGACCATGACATCATCTATGTACTTAGAGGTTCCTAATATGATTGTCGAAATAGGATGCGTAGCTTGGGTTACTTGGGTGACAAGGTTATCAATAGGATTCGGCCATAGGAAGGTAAACTACTCTCACCGGCGGGAAGAGGGGTCATGATCCGCTTTGTTCTCACATCTCTCCCCACCTATGTCATGTCAATATTCCGGGTTCCCCGATCTATCACAAACAAAATCCACACTGCCATGGCTACATTTTGGTGGAGAGCACCAACGGAAAAGAAACGGTCGATTATATGGCAAGACTAGTACAAACTATGTCAACCAAAAAAGACAGGGGGAATGGCATTTCGGGATCTCTAGGATGTAAACACAGCCTTACTTGGGAAACAATCATGGAACCGTATCACACACCCCAATTCGTTGGTAGCCCGCTTGGTCAAAGCCCGTTACTATCCGAAGGGTGAATTTCTCAAAGCTGAGAGGGGACCTAACCTCACTTATATACGGACAAGCATCCGGGCTACCCAAGAACTTATTAGTTCTGGGATGCGTAGAACAATTAAGGATGAACAGGCAACTCTCGTACTTGATACATCGTGGTTGTAGACATCAGACTCATACATCCATGTAGTCTCACCAGCCCTTACAGGTACTCTGGTCAGCTCTCACATACTTAAGAACCCAAGGTGTTGGAATGTCCCGCACATTACCACTTTATTCTCTCCACGAGATAGGAAAGCCATGTTGGCTATTCCTCTATCTACTATAAGGGCCAATTATATTTGGTATTGGGCGTCAGATCCAAGGTGGCATTACTCTACCAAAGTAGGATAACAAGCCATGCGACTTAGACATTCCGCCCCACCACCGGTCCCCCCAATATGGCCCACTCTATGTACCCTCAAAATACAAACCCGGATTCACATATTCATGTGGGGATATTCACAAGTACTATCTAAGTGGCAACCAATTTTTGTCGACGCTTTGTTCCCTTGTCCCTCATTTGCCTCATTTGTTGTCAACAGCAGGAGATAGTGGAACATCTCTTCATCCATTGCAAGTTTACCTCTGAATGTTGGACTAAAATGGGAGGCATATCCCCGCCATCACATACAACCTCTTTGACCACCTGGTGAACTCATTGGGTCCAGACACAAACTCTGGACATGATCATGTAAATTTCTATTGGCCTCTGGGAAATATGGAAGGTTAGGAATGATTGGGTATGGAATGCAGTTCAACCATCTTCCATGAAATTATCTATCCAAACCCAAGGACACATCCGTATTTGGAGGGAGGCCCTGCTCCAACCATTCCCCAGCGCGACAAGCTCTGTCCAGTATAATGTATACGATATGGAAACCCCCACCAATGGGCTATAAGGTCATCATATAGATGGTGCGACCTTTAAAAAATCTCAACAAATCAGGATGGAGCGTCATCTGCCGATCTGACACAGGGGAAGTACTTGAAAAGGACAATGGAACAATTAGTGGAATCTGGGACTCGAACCTCATCGAAGCATTTGCGAATCTCATGGCCATAGGTTTAGCCCAAGTCCGTAAATGGTCGTGGATTATCATCCACTTGGAAGCTCTCAATGTGGTTATTCTCAACAAATTGACTATCGTTCTCTTCTCCCCGGTGGGTAGCGTCATCCAAGACATTCAGGCAATGCTCTCTCAAATCGAGGACTCAAAACTCGTGTTCGTGAAAAGATCATTGAATAAGGCCGCTCATTGCTAGCCAAAATAACCTCTTCTATGATTGTTCTTATGGGGCCGGGAGGCCAACTCCCGCCCGCCTTATTTTGTATTCTTCTGAACAATTAATAAAGACCTCTAGCTAAAAAAATAACTCTTTTAATTAATAAATTTTGATGGTCCTGTGACTATTAATTTATAGAGTTTTTAATGTCAATGGAACAAATCTAATTCATTGGAAGACCATTTCGTACATATATTCATTTATCAATCTTCAATACTTTCAAGTAAGTATCGATTTCACTACTTTGTTCTTGTTCATATTAGTTCAACCAAACAGCCTAAAGTTTATCTTTGTGGTTATGGATTAATAATTTGTACCGTAGCTTATTTGATCCATAAAACTCCTACATCTAGTGATTGAATCAAAATCCTAAATTATGGCAGTTACACAAGGTCTTCATGTTTGAGTTTGAACAATAACGAAAGAGTGTGATTTGGCTGAAACAAACTATGAATGATAAAGATGAGATCCCATATAATAATCCAATGACCAACAACTCAATAGCCATCCGATTACAAGTAAGCCGATACAATATTTATCTCGAAAAACAAGGAAAGGAACTTGGGATGTTGAGGCTTATTTCATTTTAACACTCCTTGCAGCAACATGGCGGCTGAGGAAACAAGTGTTTATGTTCCAATAAGTTGAACCTTTCGGGAATACGAAAGCACCATTACAAAATCCTTGGCTGACAGTCCAATCGATGCATGTATGCGCTCAGATGATGTTGTCTGTAGCCACAAGTCAACTAGGTGGTTTAATTGTAGCGAGGGAGCCACCGGTTGTCCCATACATCTTATCTCAACCTGACCACCATAACAATCACCAAACTTCAACACTATCAACATAACTCAACTCAACATTACTCTAATGCCCTCCAAAGGCACAACCAGACTTGAACCATTACAATATGATTCCCAAATTCCTAGGTTCAGATAGAACCAATCACCCATGAATTGTGTAGAAAAAAGGTTTATCTTAGCCAAGTTTTATTGTTTCAGATATATTTCTTGCTTGACTCTAAAAAGAAATGTAATTGTTATGGAACATTCACTCACCTCATTTTCACTAGCGAGGTTTAGTTTCCTCATCAGGTACTTTTGGACAAAAGAAACAGGCACATTTCCATCCCTGCAAGAAAAGAAAAGAGCTGACATGAGAGAGAGATAGTAAGGAAAATATACATCTCATCTCATTTATGCAAGAGCGTGAAACCAGACTATTCATCTATACAATCAGGGCATTATTCATGCTTGGTCCAATCTATCTATTTTGGATCCCTTCTGGAATGCTTTTGTAAATAAATGAACGTAAAGAGTTTCCACCTTGGATCAAAGTATGCTTTTGTAAACAACATACGGGTATAATATTTTATTTACAAAAGCACGTCTCAGTATTAAAATGGAGGTCCATATTTGAATATAACAGAGTACAGTAATTATTCACCACTAAAATCTTGTTCCATTAATTTGTAACAAAACTTTATATTGAAAAACTTCAATAATTCCATAAAGAAAAGGAGGGAGGGAGAGTTCCAGTAACAAAAGAAGAAGTAAGCATGAACTGATTCAGAACATAAAACAGTTACTACAAAGAAGAATAACTCACTTTACTCTCAAGTAACTCGCAGGAATTTGTGGCAAGGGCATGTCTCCTTCCCTGCAAACATCAATGTGAGATCAGATAAGCAAATGGCATAATATTAAACACTTTAGACTCGCCAAGAAAGGCAATTTGTTGAAGTTTAAGAGCTGAAATTGTTTCTTACTGGTCCTCAGAAGCTACTAGTGAGAACCAAATTGGACTGAATCTTCTTTCATGATTAGCACCCAACACAGCTTGGGGAGAAACACCCAATTCCTCCGGAGTAGATGTACTTTTCCGTCGATTCCTCTGCACCTTTTTAGGTCTCTCTAATTCCAAACTGGCAGGATCCACATGATTCTCATCCTCAACTTTTGGTTTTCGTCTGTTCTTCCGCACCAGTGTTTCTCTATCAGCAACATCAACTTTAGCATCAGACCCTTGTGAGCCACACTTTGTCCTATTTGCAACTTCCACCAAACAATTCAATGGTTTCCAGAGATCTATTTTGCTTCCCCAAGATTCAGCACCATTTTCCCTCTCTTTATTGGGCAAGGCTTCACTAGGCTCACCAGGGGAGGGCCTCTGCAACAGACATACACACTGTTAGATTGTTTAACCATTTTAGCAACTTTGAGTAATATAATTCAGCATCAAGTGGCGGCTCCTTTACCAGTATCGTGTTTGGAGTTATAAATTTGTCCACCATTTCAGGAGAGCTCGAGCTTTCTGGATGGAGCTCTTCTTTCTTGATGGAATTTCGAAATGCACAAGGTTTTTTAGCAGCTCCTTTTGTTCTTCTTCCAGTCATGGCAGTCTGGGATGATACTCTGGGAGTGCTGACAACCAATGAGGAGAGTGATCTCTCTTTTCTTCTAACAGGCAATGCAACAGAGGGCGGCTCAGGGGCCCTCACTTTTCTTCTTTTTGAAGGGAAAATCTTGGCTCTCACATCTTGCAAACTGTGGTCTGGCCTGATTACAGAACATCGACACATGGACCTCAATACACAAGAAATCTAAAAAATCCATCTATTTCTCTTAAAAGAATTGTTAATCTATGACATGCTTCTGCATGCATGCTTCATGAGAACTATGACAGACTTATAAAAGTTAAAGAATTAGAAATTTAAGAGAAGACCTGAAACCAATGTTGACAATCTGTGCAAGCACAATATCAAGAAGAAGAAAAAAAATGATAAAGCAATATAACCTTAAACAAAGCAAAGATACCAGAATCATTACAAATCTACAAGATATAACAAATAGCCCCCCTAGTCCGATAGGATGATTAGTATCAAAGTGCAGATTCAATATGTCATTAAATTGACATTTGATTTAACTTATAGAAATTATAACCTCATACTTTTCCATCAAAATAATAATCCCAGAACCTGAAAATTAAGAACAACAAGGAAGAGGAAGCAAGAATTCCTTCACTAAATCATCCAAAAAAAAATGACGCTAACTATCCTCTTCTTTTTCCAAATCAGTTACGACTATTCAAGAAAATTTCAAGTATTAAGAAAAAGAGATCTGAACTGAAAAGAGGAACAATTTACTATGAAATCAATAATTACATAGGATGGTAAGCTATCTTGCATATAACAGCTAATTCATATCTAATACACACACATATTGAGAGTGAGTGAGAGAGAGCTATGGATCACAGAAAGAACTAACCTCAATTTCTCCAATGGGCTACAACCTAATTCAATATTACAAACGGGACAGCTTTCCAATTCTTCATCTGATATCTTCTCATATATGCACTTTCTGCAAACTGAAATGAGTTCAAATAACGAAACTTATCAGACATTTCCTTTTTCATGCAATCAATAAAGTACTCCGCATTCAGCAAAACAAGGTAATGATGTGTCAGCAAATCGAATATGCAATTAAGAAAAGAAACAGTAATAAATGCACATACAATTTTGCATAAATAGGGAAAATAAAATATCAGGAGTGGCATTCGAAGCATGCAAAAACATTAAGGTAAACTAGATAAAGCATGCAATAGAATCGATAAATATATCTATAAGCATCAAACTGAAACAAAGGCTCAGTCGCACTAGTAGAGGTGCAATCAAACAATTGACGACATGCATATATGCCCATTATACATCACTGCAGGGCTAATTGTTCTGGCATGGACTACACAAAGACTTACTCAAAAGGCTTTGTGCAGAGTACCCTCAGTTACGCTCGCATTACTACGAGATAAGAGAGAACTCAAAACCCATGCATGCTCAGTGATTATAGAACATAAATGAACCGGAAGCAGATTGCTAGCTTTCCACTGACCCAACATCAACAAATATTGTTTCTCCATTTTAAGATGCCAATCTTCAAATCGAAGCAACAAAAACCAAATGCTCCAGAAACACGAAAACAATCCTAAATTGCACAGGAAAAAAAAAAGAAATCGCCAAAATAGTCGAAACAAAGACGACCCCATATGAAACAACACAAATCACGAACTACCCAGATGACAAAATAAGCAAAATAAAACGCACAAACACAAAAAGCCATAAAATTTGAGAAAAATAGCAACAGAAGTAGCTGAAATGGGCAAGAATCGAAACTCAAAAGACAGGTTCCAAGCGGGGAGACAGAGAGAGCATACACGTATGGAGACATTCGGAAATAGTGGTGGCTTCTCTGAAGAGCTTGTTGCAGAGCGGACACGTCATGCATGCCGCAATCATCTCCGTCTTGACCTTCACGACCTGATTCGCCATAACCTCCCCAAATAAACCCTCTCCCGGACCCAAACTCAACCTCTCAGCTACGTACCCAGACGAACCAATCGGTGCATGAACACAATCTCACAAAATTTACGTCCATATCAGAGCTCCAATCAACAGCATTGAACCCAGATGAAAGAGGGGATGTTTGGCGATCTCCGAGGAACAGGACCAGCGAGCGATTGCGCGGATGCGAACAGACCTGCCGATCTGCGACGACGGTCGCGGTGAAGAAGAGGGCTTGATTTGGGTGGGTCGAGAGGTAATTAACGGAATGGGTAAGGGTAATTTTGGGAGATTAAACGTGGGTTGCAGTTGGGATATCGAAGAAACGGAGAGAGATGATCTGAATCGAAAGAGGCTCGACGGGACGAGCATGAACCAAACTGTTCTTTGTTTTTTTGTTAAAAATAAAACGAAATAAAAATAGCTATTGTAATTCGGCGACGGGATGGGATATAATAAAGACCATAGGCGGATATAGTATAAAATACGCCTGTGGTGCGCATCGGGATTTCGTATGTGTGATGGAAGTTTTCATTAATAATCCTGCGCACAGGCGCACATTAGGGGGCAGCATAACGTGGCTGAGTGAGTAAGGATCAAGGACAATATCTTGATAGACATTATATTCGAAGTTGTCTAAAGATTATGATAATTACAATGATTCAAGTACATATAATTTGTCAAAAATCATAATCGACTTACAATAGATCAGTAATCATTTCTCTATGGTTTCTTTTTTGGTTTTCTCTCGGTTACTTACACGTCGTTTGTCGCTTCCGACGACCTCACCTCGAACTTGTCACAGCACCTCCCCCAACTCCGTCGATGGCCCCTACCACCCGACGACCCATGTGACGATTCATGCTCCCGAGAAAGTTATCATCTTGGCGAGTTCTCGAGTAATTGAGTCTGCTCGGCTCGAGGTTCTCCTCTACCCTATCTCCTCACTCGATTTGCCTCATCCCGATCCAACCGAGTTCCGCCCTCCTTCCTGACGGTGATTCAACCGAAGAACGGCTACATGAAACCCCGGTCCACCAACTTCCGTCAACCCTGACACAATATGAGGACACCGGATCCTGATCCTCTCTGGACGATCCTGGCATGTAGTGGGCGCCTTCGGTGCATATCATATTCCCTATGTGTGGCGGTCTGCTTTGCTTACCGTGTCGTACTTGGCTGGCTCACCTCTCCAATCGTAGGAGGATCTGGACCACTCTGGTGTAGGGAATATAGGTTAGTATATTGACGATAAACAAATTCAAATAAACGAAATAACAAATTGAAATAGAAAATAAGAAATAACCTTCACCGAATCAGCTAGCTTACTGATTACGGATTGGGAAATTAGGGTTTAGTCGAGTCCAGGTACTCCTGTCTCCTTAAGACACTTGATTGCCCCGTATGGGCAGTGGTCTCCCAGGATACAATGACTAACGTCAACGAACTCAACTCCGTGTAGAGAAATCACCAAGACTAAGGAAGAATGAAAATGAAATTGGGAGAGAGTGATTTTCGATCTATGGTTTTTGATATGTGAATTGGTTGAAGTGTATAGAAGATGACTTAGTAGATTGGTATATATAGGCTCTCTAATAGGGATAGAAAGGTAATTTTATGGGGTAGCTAATCCCATAAAAGCCTCTCATTAAGAGGTCATGGCCAACCAACTAATAAATCAGATTCAATATCATAAAACATATCTAAAACCATAAAACACATTTAATACCATAAATCACATTTTAACCACATTTTTCCAACAACCCCCCACAAAAATGTGATGGGAACGGAAAAGGAATGAGGGAGCGGTGACTTCTCAAAGTCGATACCTGCATAGGATAGGTAGATGTTCATCCTTGAACCTTCCCTTGTGAAAGTATATTTACTCTGCTGACTGACTAGTAGACGCGATGTCCTTGAACTGTTCTGTCGTTTGTGCAGATGATGATATACCCCACACAAATACCAACAAACATGGTTTGGTTCTCATTGGTGTGCCCGTTATGGACATGGACACTGCCTGGTTCTGCAAGAGTTTAAGATGACTAGTGTCACGCCCCAAATTCAGTAGAACCGAACCCGGAACGCGAACGTTTATGACAATAAAACATTTTCAAATCCTTTAAATAAAACGCTTTAAAACCACCATTTAATTAATCAAAATAACAATTCCCGTTTTCGTTTCTACGGTCTTAGAATAATTCAAGGGTTCCTATGCACTCGACGGAATCACTTTCCGACTTCCGAGTAATTTAATTCGCGTTTAAAGTTTCTAACCCGTCAATTACAACTTTTACAATTTAATCCCAAATTTCGATCCGGGTGTGGATTAATTTACTTGGGGAACGTTCTAAACCCCCCGAACACGAAAACCCGATACCCGAGCGTGTGGGCCCCACCCGACCATCCTTGGCCGTGGGTGGCTAGGGCCATTTTAGGCCGGTCCACCATGGTGGTGGCCGGTCCTAGCTCCGGCCAGCCACCCCATGGCCGGCCAGCCACCATACACGGTGGCCAGAGCTCCCCCGAGCCTCCGATCACCGTAAAACGTTCAATCTTCGCTCCAAAACGTCCCAAACGAACCTCACACCTCAACTCATCCAAAAACTACTAGTTTTAACCCAAACCCTAATTTTCAAACTTAACAAAACAAAAATCGGTTAGGTGCTCACCGTAGGGAATGACAGTGTGAACTCGATTCTTCGATCGTTGAGACGATCCACCGGTTTGATCGACGGGAAAATCACCAAACTCCAAACACCCCCTTCTCTTTTCTCTCTTCTTCTCTCTTCCTTCTATCTTCTTTCTCTCTCCAAAAACTCTCTTTTTTACACTATGGCCGAACACTTGTATTTGCCTTTCCTTTTGTTTTGTTTCTAAAACAACAACTAATACTTAATTACAAAACTAACACTAATGTAGTCTTCTCTTGTTTTGTCCAATAAACATAACACCACCACATTGGTGATATGTGGCAAGTGGGTCCCACACCTTTTAAAAAATATCTTCTAGATATTTTCCTAATCAGATTCGCGAAATTCGGACGTCTCGGGCCCCAAACGGGCACTTTTTCCAAGAAATTACGAAACTTCACAGGCTACGAGGAAATGGCTCAACTAAGACCAATGCGATGACGGCTAAGCTTTTTGGATCCGAAACGGACCTCGAACGGACCAAAATGTCGCTCGGTTGACTTTTCCAATAAAAAGTCAACATTTCCCAAATTGGTCAGAAAGTTGCCCTGAGTCCCCCGGAACTCACTTTGGTCGATATCGGGGTCAACTTAAGTCCGGTATGACCCTCGGGGTCAAATTTAGGTTTATTTAAGTGTCTGTCTAAACATTTTAAATTTTTCTGTTTTTCGCCGATTTGACTGGCGTTGATCGGGAGTGGTTATTACAGTCTACCCCCTTAAAGGAATTTCGTCCGCGAAATTTAGAACAACGCACTTCAGGAGTCGAACGGATCAGGGTACTTCGCGCGAACCTCGTCCTCGTGCTCCTGAGTCGACTCAGTCTCGTGATGCCGACACTGCACCCGTTCTAAGCGGATAACCTTTCCGCGTAGGACCTGCTCCCGTGGACCCATTTCCCAAACCGGTTTCTCCTTATAATAGACATCACCTGCTACCTCGACATCTGCCCACTCAATGACGTGCGAGGGGTCCGCAGATACTTCCGCAACTGGGAAACGTGGATATTCCCAAGCTGCGGTGGCAGTGCACGTCGGTATGCAATTGCTCCCACTCTACTCAAGACCTCGAAAGGCCCGATACACCGCGGGGCTAACCTGCCTCTGCCGCGGTTGAAACGCACCAGTCCACCTTTCAGACTCACCTACAGGGATACATGGTCACCGACTGCTGACTCGAGAGGTCGGCGTCGTCTGTCAGCATAGCTCCTGCCGACTCTGCGCGGTCTTCAACCGCTCACGCTTCAGCACGACCGACTCAGCTGTCTCTCGGTCCAGTTCTAGACCCAGTAAATCCTCATTTCTCACTTCCGCCCCGCACACGGGCGACCGACACGACCTACCATACAACGCTCCGAGCGGTGCCATCCTGATACTGGCCTGAAAGCTGTTGTTGTAGGCGAACTCGGCTAACCGCTCGCGAAATACATCGTGACGTGCCCCCATTTCCACTATGCAACCCGCAGTGGTTGCAATAATCCAGCGGGACACTGTTGTTCGGCTCTCACCTGCCGACGAATGAGGCACCGCGATACTAACTTCGCGACCGCTCTCCGCATCCCGCTCCACTAGATATGGCACCTGATGTCGCGCTCCTCTTAGGGCTACCCACGTGCACTGTCAGACACGAATGCCGCGACTATCGCAGCTCGTCGCCTTCACCGTTACGCGGTAAGAACAAACCTCCGCGATACCGTAACTCCCAATTAGCACGACGATCCCAGCCCTCGGCGTCAACACCGCCGGAAACACTCACCCGGATCTTTGTCGTCTCGTCATCCACCGACTGTGCCTCCATCCCCCGGCCAAGCAGGGTGGGCTGAGCCACCAAGAAGCACATGGCCACACCACCAGTAACCTCCTCTAGCTCAAGCCCAAACGTGCCCAGTTTTCCCATCATGTCCCACTCTCGGACTGATATGCTAGCAAGACTCGGGACCGACTTCCTACTCAGGGCGTCGGCAACCACGTTCGCCTTACCCGGATGGTAGTGTAGCTCAAAGTCGTACTCCTCAAGTAGTTTCATCCATCTCCGCTGGCGTATGTTCAGGTCTCGTTGGGAAAAGATGTACTTGAGGCTCTTGTGATCTGAGAACACCTGAAATCGCTCGCCATACAGATAATACCTCCAGTCCTTCAACGCGAACACGACTGCTACTAATTTCAAGTCATGGGTAGGATAGTTGCGCTCGTGTGTCTTCAACTGCCTGAAGCCATAAGCAACGACTCTACCCGACTACATCAGTACACTGCCCCGTCCTTCCCCAGACGCGTCACAATAGACCTCATACCCGACCCCGCGCTCTGGCAATATCAACACTGGAGCGGTAGTCAGACGAGCCTTCGGCTCCGTGAACGCACATTCACAGTCCTCTCTCCACACAAACACGACTCCCTTGCGAGTCAAAAAGAGTCATAGGCGCGGCTAAACGTGCAAAGTCCTAGACGAACCGCCGATAATATCCTGCCAGCCCCAAGAAGCTGCGGATCTCGAAGACGCTCGTGGGCCGCGTCCACTTCAAAACCGCGTCGATCTTCGCCAGATCGACCAATATACCGTCACGGGACACAACGTGACCGAGGAATCTCACCTCAGCGAGCCAAAACGCGCACTTCTCCCGGTTGGCGTATAGCTGATGTGTGCGCAACAGGGTCAGAACACCCCTCAGATGCTCCTCATGCGCCGCCTCGTTCTGCGAGTAGATCAAGATGTCGTCTACAAACACCACCACAAATTGATCTAAGAACGGCCGGAATATACTGTTCATCAGATCCATGAACGCTGTAGGTGCGTTCGTCAGTCCAAATGACATCACCAAGAACTCGTAATGCCCATAGCGTGTCCGAAATGCAGTCTTTGCAACGTCCTCCTCCCGAACTTGCAACTGGTAATATGCGGATCGCAGGTCGATCTTCGAGAAGCATGTCGACCCTCTCAACTGGTCGAACAAGTCGTCAATTCTCGGCATCGGGTATCGGTCGTAACCCGGTTCAGCTTCCGGTAGTCTACACACATCCGAAGCTCTCCACTCTTCTTCTTCACGAAGAGTGCTGGTGCTCCCCACGGCGATGTGCTCGGACGGATAAACCCCTTCTCCCGAAGCTCCTCGAGCTGGCGCCTTAGCTCGGTCAACACTACTGGCGCGAACCTGTAAGGCGCCATCGATATCGTTGCCGTTCCCGGCATCAGGTCAATCCCGAACTCCACCTCACTAACTGGTGGTAACCCGCTCAACTCCTCAGGAAAGACCTCGGGGAACTCGCACGCCACTCGCGGTAACTCTCGGCTCTGCACGACCGATACTTCCTTTACTGCGGACAAGCCGACAGGAGAACTCCGCTCCTACTGCCCAGAATACACGAACCTTTCGTGTTTCCTGTTGACACCGTCACTCGTCGCCAGTAACAGTCGATATTGGCTCGGCACTTCGCCGACCAATCCTTTCTCAGGATCACGTCAAAGGCACTTCGCCGGCCAGTAACAGTCGAAAACCGTTTAGGAAATTTATTCCAAGTTCGTTTCTCTCGTTTTTGAATTCCGTATGAATTCAAAGTTTGTTTAAGAATACGTAATTTCCTTGGAAATTAATCTTGAAACAAACGTTAATTTCCCTTCAATGGAAATTTATATTTTCTTTTCTTTTATTTTCCACCATTCGTTGTGGAGAAATATGTTTTTTTTTTCAAAATAGAAAACCGTTTAGGAAATTTAATTCCAAATTGTTTTCTTCACGAAAAATTAAGAAACACGTTTAAGAATTGAATTCCAAGTTTGTTTCTTTTGGGAAAACGTTTAGGAATTAAAACTCCAAGTTTATTTCCCTCGATCATGAGTTCCATATGAATTCAAAATTTGTTCGAGAATATAATTTCCTCAGAAATTATTCTTGAAGCAAAGATTTTTTTTTTCAAATTAGAAAACCGTTTAGGAAAATATTTCCAATTTGTTTTCTTCTTGAAAAATCGAGAAACACGTTGAGGAATTGAATTCCAAGGTTGTTTCTTTTGGGAAAACGTTTAGGAATAAAAATTTCAAGTTTCTTTCCCTCAACCATGAATTCCGTATTTTTTTTATCATCTCAACGTGTTTCCAAGAAACAAGATCGATCAACAAGAAACCGTTTAGGAACAAGTTCCAATTTGTTCCTTTTTGGGAAAACGTTTAGGAATAAAAATTTCAAGTTTACTTCCCTTGATCATGAATTCCGTATGAATTCAAACTCATACAAGAATTTTTACTTTCCCGTTTGGAAAGAAAAAATTCTTGAAGCAACGTTGATTTTCTTTAAAAGAAAATTAATTTTTTTTTCCAATCTGTCCAACTGGGTCGGAATACCCATGACCCGATCCAGAACCGGCCTGCTCCAGCTATCGACCCGCATGGCTGACCCGGATCCTGACATCCTGACCCGCGTGTTTTTTTTTCATTTGTTTTCTGCGCTGAAAATAAAACTATGGGCTTGGTTTTTTTTCTTTTTGGGCTTAATTCGTTCTTGGGCTCAAACAGCTGCTGCGGCCCACACGAAAAAAACAGATTTAACCGGGTTCTTTTTCACGCCGCAACTTTCCAGCATCCTCCCTCCTTCGTTTCCGTTTTTTTTTTTTCGTTTTTTCAATCTTCAGCTCTCAGCCGCATAGCAGTAGCAACACGCTAAAATTGAAGCTCAACCTGCACAAAATTTCCAGCAACGAAAAAGGGACAACAAAATCGGGCTCCAAGTGTTTCAACCGAATTTCCAGATTGCAAAACCAGGTAAGAAATCAACTCGAATCAAACAACTCCTTTTTCAAAATCTGATTCTCGGTTTCGAAAAAAATTATGTTGCTTTCCAAAATCATATTTGATTTTTTTTCGTTATATGGAAAAGTCAGATATGAACCAACAATTTTTTTTTTCCTTTCTTTCAAAGACAGAAACCGAAAAGGATAAAACCAAATAACTCTATTCCTTTTCAAAATCAGATTAGAAATCGTTTTGAGAAATATCAAACTCGAACCAACAGATAATTTTTTATTTCATTGGGAATAAATTCTTTCTAATCTTCAAGTCTCACTTGAATCCGAGAACCCAACCCCTACTCTGCCCCAGGTGGGGAACCCTGCGGAAAGTGGACGAAGCCACCAGCATGCTGCTAACAGGAGGTCACAGTGGCCTCCGCTAGAGGGATTTGAACGTCGTTGGCGAGCCCCTTTCCACCCGCCGTCCCCACCACACTACCCGGCTGTGGCCCAACAAATGAGAGAAGCCTCACCGGCTACCACCGAGAACGTAAGATGTTGCCTTGGCAACTCCATGCCCGAGTCCCCCCTACCATACCCCAAGACCAGGAGAGGAAGAGGTGATATAGGGCCTCTTACCTAACTCGAGGTCTTCTTTAGACAGCGCAAGGCCCTTACATGCCTCAGAGGTTTTCCATGACATTATAACCGCAAATTCCAAGGGTAAGAGGAGTGGATACAACTGCTCCAAGGCAAGACCCGCCAAATGGTATCGTCAGAGTCCATGAGTAACCCCATCAGCACCGGGGTGCGTGTAGGGAAGTACACCTCGCCCGGTCATGGTCGATTCACACCTGACCCCATGTTTCCCCACTTCCTAGGTTCCTCTCTGAATGCCCGTTATCCCCTCAACCTCCTTGGATCCTTTGTTGCGGGCATCTTCAGGTCCCTCAACCTCCTTGGATCCTTTGTTGCGGGCATCTTCAGGCCGAGACAGGAAGCGACAACTACCGACGTCATTGTTGGTTTTATGCCTTAGGCCAATCTTAATCTTGGACAATATTATAATTTCGTTAATACATTGGCACTACTATTATCATTTGTGAAATGTTAATAGTGTGAATAATCGACTCTTTCTAAGATCATCAAGTACGTGACTTGATTTCGTCAAAAAAAAGGTACGTGACTTGATAGTAAAACTCTTAGAAGAAAAAGAGAATTATTCTAATGATCCTTGTTCTTATTGATATACTAAGACTAGTATGATGTTGACTGATGATCACATTTTACTGATCATTCATATTGTATGTGAAGTCAAATAATAGATGTCACTTGGGGGGTGATTGCATGACCCACTGTGAGAGTACTACATATGAACTTTCATGAGTATTTCTAAGTACCGTAATATAACTTAAGTCTCGTGACCTTATAGTAGTCATCATGGTTTGTACATTAATGGTTGTGTGGCTTGACACAGTTCGACGTTGTCTTTAACCGGGAAACAATAGAGATTGTTGCTGGATACACAATTGTCTATGTGAGAGATGTGGTTGACTGATAAGGGATTTGTCCCTCATGTAAATATGAGACCTTTGATAAGTGAGACTACGAAAATGCATGGCCATGTGAATCGATAATGAGTTATCACAATGGCAGTCTACTTAAGATCAAGAAACAACGATCAAATAAAATAAGGATGACAACCCTATGCCTTATTCGATCGAGGTATCGATGACATAGCGATTAATATATTAGCGGTAAAAGATTAAGTAGGATTGACGATCATCATACACATTTGGGTAGTCATAATGCCTTGCTTGAGGTCAAGTATGACATATGGACCAAATGGGGATTTCAGGCTCACTGTCAAACGTTGTATGAGCCTATAGGGTCACACACAACACTAGCCCAAAATCTAATTGGACTTTGGAAGTCCATTAAGTGAATAAAATAATATTATATTTGTTATCGTATTTATTTATTCATTACTCATTTTTCAATTGCTAATATAATGAGATTATGTTAGGAAATTTATATACAAAAATAACTCTTGAATTTCGAAAATTCAAAGAGGGTATTTTTGCATGTCCACTACTCCTAAAATGTCTTCGCTTCTCAAATTTGGAAGTCCAAGTGTTGGGATTTTCGAGATATAAGTTGGGATATGTTCTTATATGCTTTGTGGTCATGTATTAATTGATTTTTGTTCATTTGGATGTACTCAGGAGAGGGAGACTATGTTCTATCTCAGCCGAATCGAGCACACGTTGCGTCTGCCTCCTGATCTCTTGAGTCTTCCTCTCGAGCAAGCCATCAGGCAAGAGCTCAACAAGCTTTTCTTAGACAAGGTTTATGCACTAGATTGCTATATCTTTGTTGCTCTTTTGTTAGTTTGTTGAAATCGTTGACAAGTTGTGTACTTTCTGCGATTTTTGAATTCCCAGGTTGTCCCAAATCTGGGGCTTTGTGTTTCTGTTGGTGCTATTAAGTCCATTGAAGGTGGCTTCATCCATGCAGGAGATGGTGCCTCCACATATACGGTATATTCTTGCTCTCTTAAAGTTCTGCACCAAAAGATCTTCTATTCTTGTTTCCCATAGCCAGGAATGTTTTTTGATCCGTGTATTCAAGTATTTTTCCTGATATCATTTGTGGGTCTTTCTGTAAAATGTATAGTTAATGGTATTTCTCTTGTTCTGTTGTGAATTGCAATACCTTCATGGATGATTATCTTTGGCATTGCTGTTTCGTGCAATAATTGCTTAAGTTCAGACGAGTTAAATCATTGATTTTTGTAATTGAATCTGAGGGAGTTAATATGTATAACCTCAATGTTAATTTAAAGTGAAGGTGTTCCGTAGTGGTGTATATGATAATAGTTTTTGTATTGATGTGTCACCTCTATCTTTTTCCCTGGGATATTGTGGCAGGCTGATTTCATGCTGGTTATGTTTCGTCCATTTGTGGGAGAGGTTATCTCTGCAAGACTTAAAGAATCTGATGCTGATGGTTTACGCTGTATGTGAAACAAACAGTTCTATCCTTGTTTGAATTATGTAGACATGTAGTCAAGTGGTATCTCTCTTTCTATCACAAATGCAAGCAATATGTGTATGCTGTTTGCTCGCAAATTATATGTTCTGTTTGGGTAAAAGTTCAGCCTTGTTCATTTCTGCTTTCTTGATAAGTAATGCAACTTGAGTTATAGGCTACTGCCTCCTCTTAGCTTAACTTCTTGAATCCTAGATGGTTAATATTAGAGAAATGATTTCCATTTGGATCCCCATTAACTGAGAATTCCAGTATTTGGACTTACAAGTTAGAAGAGCACCACAGGACTTGGCATGTTATTACAGTAGGCAAGTTTGGGTTAGTTTCATACATCCTCTATCAATCCACCGGGTTCTTTTTACCAAATCGTTGGTATGTAATGCAGAAATAGAATGCTCTGTTCAAAGATATTTTGGAAAATCAGCACTAGCTTCTAGATTTATCTTCAATTTCTGTAGTATTTGCTTATATAACAAACATTTTGTCTCGTGCACTGAATATTATATAGGTTTTATCAGATCAATGGTTTTTACTCTGTATGTACTCTAGCATGTAATTCTTAACTGAAGAGATGTTTCTAAACGGTGTTTGCAGACTCTGATATTTTAATTATTATTGACAGTAACACTTGGATTTTTTGAAGACATTTATGTACCTGCTTATTTTTTGCCAAATCCATCTCGTTTTGAGCCGGACTCAAGAAATAAGTAAGATCTTTTCCTGGTTGAGCTTCACTGTTATAGAACTGTGGTTACAGTATTTAACTTTTCATCATATAAAGGTTGATGATGTCTATAGTTATGTTTACTTTGTTACTTTAAGTAGTATAGTATAATATCCAATAATGACTATTGCAGGAAGATGGGCATATGGACATGGCACTATAACGATGATGATAATGAGATAGATTATCCTATTGAGGGAGATGGAGAGGTCTGATTCTACCATTACCATTACTCATACACTTTTATAGGCATGTTGAACATTAAGTTTGTAAGTGAGTGCTAAAATTGTTGGTAAAATTGCAGATAAGATTCCAAGTTAACAGCGTTAAGTACCCTTCAATTCCAATTGAAAGGAAAGCCGAGGACACAAAGCCATTTGCTCCAATGCTAATCACGGTAAGACCATCACTTTAATGCATAGAAGTTTTGACTATTACACCACTGGAGCAGGGTACAGTTTGACCGTATTTGTTTGAAAAGGTGAATGTTGATATAGAAAACAGATATCTCCTGAAACATTTTGGTCTCAATTGCTTAAGTTGCCGAATTTGCACCTTCGGTAAATCAGTGACAACCAGGGCAGTTTAGGCTTCAAATGACAATATTTTTTAACAGTCTTCTTTTTTCCTGGTGAAAGTGAATTTGCATGTGCTTCATATATTCTAAACAGCTGCTTGTAATGATGCTATTACACATAAGTTGTTATTCTGGAGGAAACATAGTAGTAACGATCATACTCTCCGATTTTGCAGGGATCTATTGATCGGGAAGGTCTGGGTCCTCTCAGTTGGTGGGTATGAAAATGGCATTCTCCCGTGAATGTGGAAAGGCAGTGGAAATCTCCAAGGACAGTATAGTTACTCCCAATCTGGATATAGAAGACATGTTATGTTAGCTTCAGCATATTTCCCAATGAGAATCTATTTTATGATTCTTTCACTAACTTTAGGCTAAACTCGAAATACATCTTTAGAAACATTATCATCTGAATAGATTTGGGCTCTTATTTGAGCACTCATTAATGCTTTGTACCTGTTCATAATATTCTACTCCAATCTATATCGACTAATACTTTTTTTTGGTATAAAATTCTAATTAACTCAGTTAAAATTTGGTTACCGTCAATTTTACAGGGGATGATTTCATAAACACGCTTTAGAACTGCCTTCAATTGAATATCCAGTCATACGAGTACAAAAATTAGTTTTTAAGTTTCTCCGTTATTACACCGTAAAAATGGAAATGAAATGTTTAAAATGCTCTCGCTCTATGTAAACACAATTGGGATGATGGTGTCATCCTGATATCATAATCTTCCATGCAGACGATGGCAATGGAAGGGGAGACATCACAGTTGGTTTGAGATTGGGCGAGTTTCTACTTCTACTCCGACGAACCGTGACTAGAGCCAAGTTTTGTCGTCCTCATAATTGTCTCTCCTTCCCTAACGATGATGTCCCGCGGTTTTAACACAGAAAATGACACCATAAACATATGGACTGTTAAGTAGTATTTTAGAATTTAAATTCTGGATTATGTAGCCATACAAGTACAAGACAAGTATTCACTATTTTGAGCTCGTTATTAAACTGTTTCTTTTAGAATATGGTTTTGGTTTTGTGATTCAATATGTAAACAAACAATTAAAAGACAAATAAATAAAAATTGGTTATTGAAAAGAGTTTTATGTCACAAAAAAAGTAATTCAGAGACAAAGAATTATCTCAACTTTAATCCTAACTTTTTTCGACAATCTAGGGCTCAGATGGAATTTAACCACCTAAATCTTTCAATTCCAGATATAAGCAATACGTATTTTGATAACTTCTAATTTTCGATGTATAATCTATGCTATTGTAATTGTATCAGTCTTACCATTTCTAACTAAGATTTAAATCCAATTTATGATTGATTTGAGACTAACTACGAGTATTAAACCTTAATTCATTTCACTTATAAATGATACACGGATGATAAATCATTAAAGACAAATCGATCATAAATTCTCATATAGATAAGCAGTCTCAAAATTGTACCATTCAATACATTTTTCTTTGAGTAAATACCATTCAATACATACAAATTGAATCTCTAATCCCCATATCCTTATATTTTGGAGGTGTAATTATTCATAGCTAGAAAAAACAAGAAAAACTTTTATACCATTACTTCCGATATTTTGGAAAAATAAGTTCACTCAATTAATGGATTTGTAGACGAAAATATCATTCTCCAAAAAACAAATAGATCGCCGAAGATATCCAAATTTTACCAATATCCTTAATTTTAACGAGTGATATTAAAATTAAATTACATGCATTTCCCAAAATTTTGATATATCATTCTAGTTAATGAATGCTTTTATTGGAGCCATATATATCATCAAGTATCAACATAGAGAGACAGAGAGAGAAACGAAGGGTTGAAAAATGGCCACTGGTATGAGCACTCCGAAGCTCACAACCACCTTCTCTTCCCGAACTCTCCAAAACCTCAGTAGAATATTCCCCATCTCCGTCCCTCTCTCCTCCTCTTCTCGTCGCTACTCGCTCCTCTCTCGCTCCCAATCCCAAACCATTCTCCCCCGTCGCCGCACCTTCACCGCTCGCGCCGAGTCCGACTCCGACAACGGCGCCGAATCCGCTCGCGCTTACGACTTCGACCTCTTCACCATTGGTGCTGGAAGCGGCGGCGTCCGCGCCTCCCGCTTCGCCTCCAATTTTGGCGCCTCCGTGGCGGTCTGCGAACTCCCCTTCTCCACCATCTCTTCCGAGACCGCCGGAGGCGTCGGTGGAACGTAAGTTTACGATCCCGATCGACCTTCCTGTTTTGTGAGTTTAAGATTTGTTGATGATGCTGTTGCTTCCGCGTATTGATTTTTGTGTAGTATCTTTCGGATTTTCAGCTTCCATTGTGTTCTGATTGGGGTGATCTGATCATTTCTGGCTAGTTTAATTCCCTATCTGATAATTGGAAATGCTTTGGAGAATTGGAGTCTAATGAACTATATAGTGTATAATTTCTTATATGTATGTGTATGTAATGAAGTGAAGAAGCTGTTTGCTGAATATTACTTCAATTCTCATGGTTACTAATATGTAAGAGTTGGAGTTTGAGAACCTCGGGATGCGGTAGATTAGATACTAGAATTGAAAGCATGTTTTGATTATTAAGCTCAGTAACAATTCCTTTTCCTTTATTGAGTATGATTGCAACATTTATGTGATACAGCTGTGTACTCCGCGGATGTGTACCTAAGAAGCTGTTTGTGTACTCATCCAAATTTTCTCATGAGTTTGAAGAGAGTCGTGGCTTTGGATGGAATTATGACACCGAGCCAAAGCATGATTGGAGCACCTTGATTGCTAACAAGAATGTTGAATTGCAGCGCCTTACCGGCATTTACAAGAACATTCTGAAAAATGCCAATGTCAAGTTATTGGAAGGCCGTGGGAAGGTGAGCTAGTGTTGTAATGTCAAATGTTTATTAGCCATAAACTGTACTAAAATACTTGTTTCTCATGTCTATACTTCAATTTGTGATTATTGAATGAAAATGATTTATCCTCAGATTGTGGGTCCGCACGCAGTTGATGTGGATGGAAAACTCTACACAGCAAGACATATACTCATTTCAGTTGGGGGGCGGCCTTTCATCCCTGAGATTCCTGGGAGTGAATTTGCAATTGATTCTGATGCTGCTCTTGATTTGCCTTCAAAACCAGAGAAGATTGCAATTGTTGGTGGTGGGTACATTGCCTTGGAGTTTGCTGGTATTTTCAATGGCTTGGGAAGTAATACCCATGTATTTATTAGACAACAGAAGGTGCTAAGAGGGTTTGACGAAGATGTAAGTAACTTTAAAAAAAATTGTTGGCAATGTCCAGCTGAGACATACAAGAGCATGATTTTCCTTTACTAAGTTAGATTAAGCACTTTCATTCCTGCAGATTAGAGATTTTGTTGCAGAACAGATGTCACTGAGAGGAATTGAGTTCCATACCGAAGAGTCACCTCAAGCCATCATTAAGGCTCCAGATGGTTCTCTGTCTCTGAAGACCAACAAAGGAACTATTGAAGGTTTCTCACATGTCATGTTTGCCACTGGACGCAGGCCCAATACTAAGGTTTGGTTTTTCGTTTTTTCCTTTATAATGCTTCACTTGTATTAAGTCTATATCTACTGTACATGGAACCACAATACATGATGTAATTTTAACAGTATTTCCAGGGGGTGGGTGGACTGTTTGGATCTCACCTTTTGCCTTTTCTAAATGATGCTTATTGTGCTATTAATATGTTGACTACAGATTAAGAGTGACTGTTCTTTGAATATATTATGCATTTGCAGAACTTAGGCTTGGAGGCAGTAGGAGTTAAGTTGAACAAGAACGGAGCAATAGAGGTACGGCACTTAATTGGCTGAAGACTCTCTCTCCCTCATTTTTCTCTAACAGGTTTTCTTACTGTTTCAAAAGGTTGATGAATTCTCCCAAACTTCAGTTCCTTCCATTTGGGCTGTTGGGGATGTTACAGATAGGATAAATTTGACTCCAGTTGCTTTGATGGAGGGAGGAGCATTAGCAAAGACGTTGTTTTTAAATGAACCCACAAAACCTGACCATAGGTATCTCACATGTCTATTATCTTCTGCTAAACTCTGCGATTACTGTTATTTATTGATGGCTAGTTTTTGAATGTGTAGTTTCTTTAAGCTAGAGTATATGGTTCAAATAACTTTAGCTAGTACTATTCAGAGATGAAACTAAGTTCAATAACAGCTGTCTGACCCATTCTTGTGAACAGTGCTGTACCATCTGCTGTGTTCTCCCAGCCACCAATAGGACAAGTTGGCCTTTCGGAAGAGCAGGTAACAAATTCTTATGCATGTTCTCGACAACCCAGAGGTTTATTATTTTGTATAACTCGTTGAAGAGCTTTACAGGCTATAAAAGAATATGGTGACGTTGATATCTTCACGTCAAACTTTAGGCCTTTAAAGGCTACTCTCTCTGGGCTTCCAGACCGGACCCTTATGAAACTTATAGTTTGTGCTAACACAAACAAAGTTCTGGGGTTGCACATGTGTGGAGAGGATTCTGCTGAAATCATGCAGGTTTGTCTTCATTATCATTCAGTTCTAAAACTATTATTATTATTATTATTTTATTATTAATGTTTATGTGAAAATCTCAGGGATTCGCTGTTGCTGTAAAAGCTGGGTTGACCAAGGCAGACTTTGATGCCACAGTGGGTATTCACCCTACCGCCGCAGAGGAGTTTGTCACGATGAGAACTCCTACTCGGAAGATTCGAGAGGGCCCTTCATCCAAGGTCTGTCAAGGACTCAATGCTCTTGATTTTCAATTGTGAAACATGAATTCAATATCTGACCCTGCAAATTTGTTTGACCTTATATGTTGAAATAAAATCTTGTGCACCAACAAAAAGTGTGCTTGTGTTTGGAAATTGCAATGACTAAAAGATAGAAAAGTATTTGTAGACACTATCTACAAACTTCGTTTATTGTGAATTTTTCATTCAACGTGCTTTTTATCCGAAACTTTTGCACATTATGAAGATGGCACGAAGAAGTTTAAACCAATGTTATAAAGTGCTTGGACAGAATATCATTCTTATAAAACCTTTTTTCAGGAAAAGTTGGATCCCGAGGCTAAAACTGCGGCTACGGTTTGACTTGCTGAGGCCCAAGTGATGTGTTGCTAAATGCAGTGAACTTACAGGGTAGGTCAACCAGAAACAATTTCATGAGCTGTAAGAGTACACGAAACTGGGTCACAGGACAGCTTTTGACTTTTACCAATGCTGTTTAGTCTATTTTGAAATGTGAGAAGTAAAAGAGATTCAAAATAGGTTTATTTTTGTTTAAGTCTTTGATGCTGATGAACATTGGTGCACGATATATAATGTATGTCTGGAGACCAGTAACTGGTAATTGAGTATTGTAATAATCGAAGCATGTCGAGATGTGCAAGTGAGCTGTTAGACCGTTCAATAATCTTATAGTGAAGTACTATTTTGTCAGCTCTTATAGGCATTTTTGTGAAATATTCATACAAGTTGAATCATTCCTTTGCCCAGGAAATGCAGGTGAAGAAAATTGATTTTGTGGAAGGTGTTGACGCCAAACTCATGTTACTTCACAGGCTCATGGATTCAATACTGCGGGACAGCTCCTTTATGACTGAAATAGCATTGAGATTTGTTATCGTCTCTTTTTTTGTATTGCCTTTTGTAGCTGTGGACACATTTTAAAATATTTGAGGACAAAAACTTCGGTATAAAATGGTAAAAGAATTGTTTTATTCTCTAAGGGAATAGTTATGCATGTATTATTGAACAAATAAGTCAGACAACGATTTTGAGTTTGTGAAAAGTGAAGTGAGATATGTGATGAATTAGTAAACTAACCCAAAGATTAGTAGTTCTGGAAATCCATATCCGTTCCTCAAACTTTAATAATCCAATAATAATAATTGGAGGATGTCGAATGTTATCTTCAAGCCACATATATTATCAGCCACATACAAGAAAACATCTCTCAGAACATAGGGAGTTAAGCAGGACGAAATAGAGAACATGAAAAAGCTCGTTAAAATATATGAAATAAATCACCCATGAAACCGAAATTATAACAGAAAATTGATGCTAGATCTCAATAACATAATGTGACATAAGAATACAAACTTGTTGTGACCAAAAACAGTAGACAAAAACGTTTAGCAGATATCAATTTAATCAATGCATACTTGAGTCTAACAGAGCGGGTTGGATCAAAACAGTTCCATTGCAGACCAAAGTTCATCTGCCATTGCCATGGAAACCTTAACCAAACAGAACATCAAGAGAGAGAGAAACAGAGACAACCTTCAGCTCCATATCTATGCATGTTGGTAGTGATGCAACTTATACAGAAGCACTTTCCCAGCAGAGTTCCCAACAGCTACAAAACCTCCACCGGGGCTGAAATCCAAACAGCGGGGATAATCCATGCCCCGATTTGGCGGAGGCCAGTTGGAGAACACAGTGAAGGAAGGCACATGTATGAACTTCAAACTGCTCTTCTTCAGACCCGAGCACATGGCCAGTATCTGAGCATCATTGTTGAACTTCAACAAATCCACTTTGGTGGTGAGGTTCTCAATGGTCTTTATGGGCTTTCTCTTGCCCCCCAAGAACTCTTCTCCATTGTATACATTCACAATCCCACTGTCTGAACCAGCTGCAAACAAAGTTCCACTAGGGGAAGTGCTAAGAGCAGTACCAGTCAAGCAACCTTCATCAACTGCCTTATGGAAGCAAGTCCGCGTCCTCAAATCCCAGTGATAGATATGCCCGTCACCACCAGAGCTCAATAATTGCCGCCCATTATCAGCAAACGCTAGAGAACGAACAGTACCGTTCATCTTTACTGTTCCAATCAGTTCCTTTGTTTTCGAAGAAACCAACAAGATATAACCTTCATTGCCTACAAAAGCAATAGTACTAGAATCAGGAGAAACCACAAAAGTTTCCAAACTCTTCTCTTCCCTACCAATAAGGGGGCCTATTTTATCAACTTTAGCACTAACTAAATCAAAGCTATAAAAGAACTTTCTTCTCCCTGATATGATGACCTGGGATCCATCAGGCATGAAAGAAGCTGTGCGAATGGGGCAATCATCGAGAAATATGCTTTGTATTTTGGTGTTCCTTTTGCCATCAATCTGAAAAAACCTAAGCTTCTTATCTAACCCACCGGCAAGTAGCAACTGACCATTCCGGTGGAATTGAACTGAGTTTATCACAGCATTGGAAGGATCCTCAGCATTAGCATCTACCAGTTTAGAGAACTCAAGGCGACCGGGCAACAATTTTGCACCACTTTTAACAACAAGATCTTCATTTGTCCGAAGAATATCATCAACAGCGTCACCATCATTGTAACCACGAGCCACAATAGCCCCATCTTCATCTGCTGATTCGTCATCAGAAGACATATCATTTCTTGATCGCAAACCAAGTTGGGCCCATTCTGTGCCTGGATTCAACTTAACATGTTGAGCCCTCAACCTTGAAACATATTCCGAACCAGTAACCACAGTCTCACCCTCTTCCTTCCTCAGCTTCCTCAATCTATTAACTTTGCCTATATTTATATTGGTCTTCTCTTCCTCATCATCAACCCAGACAGCTTTCCTTTGCTTGTTTTCCTCTTCATCGCTATCCTCTGAAAAATCTGCATCCTCTTCATAAACAGACAATGCACTGTTTGCAGAGCGATCCGTGAAGAACAAAGCAGAACCATTTCCATCCTTATCTGTTTCCTCATCTTCCTTCCCAAATTCAACAGGAGAATAGAGGGATCCAAACAACAAGTTCTCCAACTTCTTCTTTTCCTTTTCTTCCTCTATCTCCAGTTGCTTTTCCTGTTTCTTCCTTTTTTTGGACTTCATGTTATCCAAATCAGAATCTTTCCCATCCTCAATGGCTGTATTCTCTTTCAAACAATAAGGGTCATCTTTATCCTCCCTTTTAGACTTGATTCTATCTTTGGAGACAGAATTTTGAGATATCAAACTCATTTGGTCTGCTTCTGCAACAAGCAGGAAAACGTTGTCAAGAGATGGAACGTGTTTCGCCAAAAAAACAATCTTATAGTTTGGAAACCACAAAAGGTATGAGACAATACATGCTTACTGTAAATATGAAAAAACAAAACATTTTTCTCGTCAGACACATAAAATAATGGAATATTGAAACCAAACTTTCTCAAGCAGTCCTACCAAATATTTAAATATGCATTGAACTTAATCTTTTCTCATGTTAATTGACATGTTTGGGGGCGAGCCTCCTTCAGCAGCAAGGTTTCACCTATTGGTCACCGGCTTGGCAGCTAAAGGTCATAAGCTAACTCTCCCAAGACCCTGTCATTTTGTTAATTGACACCTTTCCAATGTCTGTACAAACAGAGCACCCCACAAAACAGGTAAGGTGAAGAATCACACTCTTAATATATTCAAGAGCATGATGACGACCTCCTCCACATATTCGAACCAGAATACAACCTTGCCAGTGGCATCAGCCTCCCGCCTCTTGTCAATAACCTTCATCTTGCTGTTCCGGAATCAAAATGCAAAGTAATGCTTGTTCAGCAGAGTCCAGAACCAGATCGGATCTGAACTGACTGTTGGATGATAATGAAAAATATGATGGTTATTATCATATTAAAATTCTGATTTATTAAAAACGTTATGACTTTAAGATGTAATTTATTAGAATTGACTGACAATCAATTCTAGGGAGAATTCACGAGATTTGTCACCTTATGAATTCCCCACTTTGCCCTTCCCAAAAGGCTATAAATACTTACATCCTTAGTCTTATTTTACACACACTTCAAAACTATCTCTAAAATTGTCTCCCTTTCTACTTTCTCTCCACTCTCTTGTTCTTGGTGACTTTCTCGACGGTTTTGAGTTTGCCGACGTTAATCGTTATATCCTGGGAGACCGTTGCCCATACGGGGCAATAAGTGTCTTAAGGAAAGTGGAGTACCACGCCTCGATTAAACTCCAACTTCCTTAATCCTAGTCAGTAAGCTAGCTGATTGGTAAAGGTTATTCTAAATTCGTTTTACAATTTCTATTACTATTATTATTATTATGAATTTGTTTATTGTTGATATACTAACCCCTATACCCTCCACTGACAGTGACAAAATCAATTGGAATTATTGAGATAGGGATAGGAGCGACATCGATGGAAGGCTGAGAAGCAGATGATGGCCTTAACACAACAAGATATGTTTGGCAGAGAATCACTATTTATAGAGAGGTTGGGTTTAATGAGTGCAGTGTATTACCACTATGGGCCTGAATCAGCAAGTTGGTAGCGGTAGCCGGTACTCATCCACCAACCATCACACCTTTCAAATACATTAACATAATAATTCATGTCCTCATCATCATCAAGGAATGAAATAACTTCTTTTTTTTCATACGGAAGAAACCTATTGTAAATCAGACATAATAATACGTCGAAGTGCATCAGGAAGTTGAGCTCTCAACCACGAACGAACATGCAAAGAACGGACTTCCCTGACAATCCAGTGAGAGACCCATTCGCTGATCACTTTTATACAATATTTGGATTTTTAATCATCAAGTTGTCAAGATACTGATGAATGCTTGTTTTACAGCTAAAGTGCATATGAAGGTAACCAAAAACAGGTTGAGACAAAATGGTTCTTAAGAGACATAGAAAGGAATGGAAACAGTTACGTATCATCAGCTACGCATAAACCACACAATCCACACAGTCACAGCACATACAATACCAAATTCATAGTTTTTTTTTGCAACAGACCATTATAGTAAATTATATGCATATGCTCAAGACGAACTCTTCGTGAACCATCGACAATGAAACTCACAGTTGAAATTCTTAATCGGTTGTCATGACAATTTGATCTGAAATTAAACTCCGTATTGTGAATCGATAAGAAATTAAACTCAACCACACAATCATCTTCTATAGGCTTACCTCGCCGAAAGATCGAATCGAGCTCGTTCTGCAGCGAAAGACGACAGTCGGCGGCGGCCAGATTGGAGGAGACGCAGCTTGCTCAACGACGGAGACGAGAGGAAACCAGTGATGATGGCGCGAAAATGAGGAGCTAGGGTTTATGGCTGATGAGGTTTAACAGGGGCGAACTAGGAAACAGAGGTGACGTCGTATTAGCTACACCTGAGTCATGGGCCAGAACGGCCCGGCCCGAGTGGGTATTACAGAAATGGGCTTTTTTCATCTGGAATTTTGCATATCCAAAAACGTATTCCATTTATTTGTTTATTTTTTTTAAATAAAAACGTTCCATTTATTTTTATTTTTATAAAATGAAAACATATTCCATTTTTTTTAGAGAAAGTCCAAATATATAGGACCAATTTTTTTTTAATCTTAGACTGATAAGCATTTAAAACATTTCTCAAAAGAAAACCGATATTTTAGACATCTATAATTATGATTCTTTTTTTTTTGAAACGGAAAAGAAGTCGTATTATGATAAAATCGTGCTTACAAGGAGGGACCTAACAGTCCCGGACACCACTTTTTGTCCCAACCGGCCGTAGCCCGTCGGACTCACATGGTTCCATACATGTAGTCCGCTTTGATTTGCGGATCCAAACTAGGAGTGCCTCGATCCAACGTTGCAAAAAAATAATAAACCAAATTCCTAAACTTATTGAGCCACATGATTATTCGAACTAAAACAGCGAAACCTACTGGAGACTTTGTCTTTAGTGCAAAATTCTCGAGATCTCCCTGCTGCAAAAGCTTGTTCGGGGTTGAGAGTCCCGAAGTTGGGTGCCTATGAAGTAGGTCCCGAACTCTCGCTCCTCCTCCCGGATCCCAGATCCATCTAGGAAGCAGACCCATGCCGGCGAGGGGTGACCCTGGGGCGGTAGGCCGCTGCATATGGAGGACAACGCGTGGAGCCCGTATTCCGGAGAGCGTCAAGGGGGCCACGGTGGCTACTGGCTCGAGGGCGGGACCGGTCCGGCGACGCAGGATCGGTAGCGCGAAGCGAGGGAGAGGTCGTGACACGGATTGAACGATAAGCGGCAACCTTCGGAGGTAGTCCGTCTGCAAAAAGACAAGAAAAATAAAATCGACTTCGATCAAAAGACCGACGGCGGTAGAATGTAACCTCATAGAAGTTGTGTGAAGAGCTTTGGAAGCAGGGGCTTCGATTGGACCCCGGAGGATTGTAGAGAGCTTTGAATCAGGGGCTTCACTGGTGGAGAATGGTGACTGCCATGAAGGAGAGGGGTGGGAGAAAAGACTGCGCGAAGAGAGAATTAGGTTTTTTGTCTGCGCTTTTATAATTATGATTCTTAAATATAGAAAAGTGTTTATATCACATTTAGGATTTTTGTCCGTTCATTATATTACATTGAGAGGTTAGATATATAAGTGGTGCCTCGTATATTATAGTCTTTGAACAGCGTTAGATCATTTATGGTGGGTGGTTGGTGTAGAGTTGGGGTTGTGCGTGGCTTGTTCTGTGTGCGGGTATTAATGGTTTCTCATGAGTTGTTACACATCGCTGTCCACAGTTACATAAGTAGATTACATAATAATGCACTTCAATTATCGGCCCTACCCCTATCTGCTCATCATCTTATCAGTCATCAATCCTATCATATCAGTATGGGGAAAACTGCCAAGACAATATCAATATGTTCCACAACTACTCTATTTTCTTTTTATTGTCCTCATAACTTGCAATGGTTTATAGTTTACGGCTATATTTTATTTGAAGAGAAACACGAAGGGTAAACAAGAGCATATGTTTTTTTTGAGAATAACAAGTGCAATAGTATTAAAACATAGAAAAATAATTTGGTAGGTACACAAGTGTACCCCACCTACAAAAGCAAATCCAACTAACAAACAGAAATGAAAAGGAAAGCAGTAAATTCGGCTCTGGTAATTGGGGGCGGTAGTGTCCGAAGACACCGATACAGCATGCTTCTTTCAAATGGGACGAGGCGAGAAAACCAAGTTAAGGGGAATACTGGTGGACCTACATCTCCCCCGGTGTGTCAGCGTGCGTCGTCCTCCCTGGACTGATAATAGTAGGGCTCCTGAAACAAGAGCATATGTAATATCGACGAGTTGTTGCTGATTTACTTATTTATGCAAGTCCGACAACTGTCTAGTGGTAAGCGCTCGACAAATCATATTGCACAAATTTTTCGGTAAGTCTTTGAAAATCATGTGGCCACGACCATCATCGACAACTTTGTTCGACGAGTTGTTAAGCAAATTGTGTGCCACATCCATGCCCATACATTGAAAAAAAAACAATTGGACAACTATATACTAGCCCGACATATAGATTTTACAAAGACTCTTGTAAAATATGGGGTGATTATGTATAAATATACTACAATGGAGGCTTCTACGCGTCGAATAGGAACATCGATTCGACATTTTTTTGGGAAAAAAACCAACACTTGCAGTTATGTTGATTTGACCGTGAAGAAAATCGATGGATTTGTCAACCGTTTAATCAGGTCTCAACTACGATTTCTCTATAGAGAATGCCACGTGACCCAAATAATGTAAGGTACTTTCGGCCCACTTTTTCTCACGAATCGGGCCCATCTTTTCTTTACTTTTTGTCCAACTAGACTAGATCTGGACCCATTGTAAACGGCCTTATGAATTTGAAAGTTAAATATGTATGGTACATACACGGTCACACTGAGTAGCAAAGCGTAAACGTGCATATGTAATCGTCAGAAGATTCAGGCCACACCCATAGAATTAACATTATTAAGCAAGAACTTAACTTAATTATCGACCTATTCAACCATTTATATCAACCATCGGCGAACGTCACGTAATTACAAGAGAAGCTAACAGTTTATACACAGAGAGAGATGATGGACATTTTCTTTAGTGATCAGAACCCAGCAACCCTAATTGCGTGAGGTGGTGATGCATGTCTTCAGCGTGATCGTCGATATGGGACCTATCGGGTTGCATCCAACGGCCGTCCTTGTTCCTCACCATCCCCTTGTTCTCATGCTGCCTCCAGAATGGTGGGACCAAGTAATGGTCCTTGAGAAAGTCCGAGGCCTTGTTGACCAGCGCCGGGTCTCTCCCACTTGCCAGCACAAACCTCTGCCCTTTCCCATGATACCTGCACCGTACAACCAAACACTATATATTAGTCAACTCGGTTCATAAAGTCAACGCATTGAACAATATCAAAACCGACCCGTCAAGCAAATGCAGGTGAGCCTCCAAGTTGTGCGCAGAAACCGGGTCGTTGGTTTGCTTGAGGAAGGGCGAGTGGTCCTGATCCAGCGCCAGCTCCACCCCCACGTGCGAGTAGCTCCACGGCAGCCCCTCCGCCATCTTCATCAGCACCGGCGACATCTTCTCGTTGAAGATTATCCCCGGCGACTTCGGGACCACGTCGTGCACGTTCACCACCCTCAGCACCTTCACCCCCAGCGTCTCCAGCCTCTCCTTGAACCTCACGTTCCCCACCCGAGGCCCCGAGTACGTAAACGCCGTCACCGACACGCCGCTCACTCCCGTCTCCGCGATGTCGTACGCGCTCAGTATCGCCAACGCGCCGCCCAGGCTGTGGCCGGTCACGGTGATGCTCACCTCCTCCCCCGCGTACTTGTCGGTCAAACGCTTGACCTCGCCCAGCACCTGCTCCCGCGCCGAGTTTTTGCAGAACTTGCAGTCCTCGTCCTTGTCGGTGTAGAGATCGAGGAACCCGGACTCGGCCTTGACCGTCGGATCGGGGCAGGGGATTTTGTTGGACGAGATCGGCTTCAGGAAATCCATCAGATCCGCGATCCACTCGAGCCTCGTGACCGTCCCTCGCCACGCGATCGCGATGTCGCGTCGCCCCAAGCGCGCGGAGGTGTCGTCGTCCGATACCGCCACGTATCCGATCCAGTTGGCGTTGCGGCTCCACACCTTGGGCCACCGGGACTTCTTGAAGAAGTTGGGTAAGTTGATGTTCGAGGTGGCGAAGAGGTAGCGCGACACGTCGTAGCCAGGATTGGCCACGTCGAGCGCGTCGAAGAAGTTGCGGCGCGTGAACCTGCAGCTCCCGCAGTACTTGGAGAAAGGGTCGAAGTCGAAGGCGTCGTAGCAGGCTTGAGCCAACTCGCCGTAACGAATCAGCTCGGACCGGAGCAGCGGGTCCATTGGATCGAGCAAACCGGCCCAGTCATCCTGGCCGTTGATTTCCCTCCAGTGATCAGCCAGCCGCCTCTCGGGCTCCCTGTGGTGAGGTCTAGAGTAACTTCCCACGCCCTCTCCCTCGCCCTGATCATCATCGTCCACGTCGTCTTCTGGTCTCACTTTCTCTAGATCGGTGATGATGGACGGCAGGGATTCGCTACGGTTGGTACCGGACAAGACACGGCACACGGTAGCTGTTCTTGTCCGTAGAATCGTTGGTCTCGGAGACGAAATTGGAAGAAGAAATAATTTAGAGGATCGGAGATGTGTTAATGGAAGGATTGAGTTTGATGGAGAAATAGCCATATTTGGGAAGCTTGGCGATGGTGGAGGTGTGAGTGTGAGCTTAATATATATGTAGAGAGAGACAACTACAAGGATAGTTTATGATTCATATTGTTTGTACTTTCGGGGAAAAGAAGTCATGGGAATTGACAATTAAGGGACAGGAGGAAGTTTAACCTGTCTAAGAAATAAATATTACCTTCCATGTGCGTCT
This sequence comes from Erodium maritimum, assembly GCA_963921825.1. Classification (NCBI taxonomy): domain Eukaryota; kingdom Viridiplantae; phylum Streptophyta; class Magnoliopsida; order Geraniales; family Geraniaceae; genus Erodium; species Erodium maritimum. Next base: position 10,121,615 of record OY997595.1, read on the forward strand.
ATGACTTTACATCTCTCATCCTCAACTACTTAAACGTTACACGGATTAAAAGTAGGTATAAATTGATGGAGCCAAATAAACCATAAAATGTTGAATCGAATTTGTGTTAGAATTCAGAAATAATATAATATGTATGGTAAAACCGATCTCGATCAACATAGTATCATGACCATAACTTTTCACCTAACTAATGTAATAGAAAATTTTCATTTACACATCACTCACATGATATACAAGCGTCACTTTTTGCAAAAATCAATCTCTACTACTCCTGTTTTACAATAACTTATAACTATATATTGTATTAGTTTACTGCTCTCCACAAAACCTCTCTGAGGTTCATCACTAAATCTTATCTAGGGTTCCAACCGTCGTTACTGTCGTCTCTTCCCAGCCATCTACCGTCTCTTTTCCGTCTGTCCACCGTCCCTCCTCCACCTATTACAGTCTCCATCCCGTCATTGATCTCCTTCTCCCCCTCACACCATGGTTCCGTGTTTCTCCCGAGGCCAACGCGATGGGTATCCCGCCCGGACACCATGGTCGGCGACCCACCTCCCTCATGATCGTCTCCCTGAGCCCTGTCATCCGCGCCCCCTCATGCTCGATCAAGCCAACCCCATTTTGGTCTTGCATAATCGTGGGTGGTCCATGCATGATATGCACCACGATCCGTCGTGGTTGCACCAGTCTCCCTGGCATCGATCCACACCGGAGCTCGTCCGACCCTTTGCAGCCAACCCCGTCAATCAACGTCCTTTATCGGACTGGGATAGGGCATTCCGGCGTCAGGAGCCACTGTTTCAAGGCCTGGCTCCCATTCCCCCACCGGAGTGCACCGTGACTCCGGCCTACCAGTGGGATCCGGTGCACTATTTCTCCTGGTCCTCGGCTTACCAACCGGGATATGACCAATCGGGGATTGGCCTACATCCGGGTAGGGCTCCATACTTTACGGGATCAGCAAACCCTAGGAGGGTTGCGGCCAGCAGGAGCCGTGCACACCAAGAGGCTCGGAGTACTACCGTTAAGGTGTTGGCCCCATCCCCGACGATAGCCAAGCGCCAAGACAAGGACACTCCAAGCCCTAAATCTCATTTGAAGATCGGGGCCAAGTGGAAGAGGCCCGATCCGCGATTGGGTGACCTGATGAACTGCACATTGGCTCGACGGGGGATCCTGCGATTTACCACAACCGTTGGACCAAGACCCAGGGTGATCAAGACGGGTCACAAGCCGGAGTCCAAGATGCTGTCAACCTCGACTGATCAAATACAGGAACGGGATGTTAGCCTGGGGGACTACAATCCCCCGGGGGTTGAATGATCCTCCGGAGCGGGGGTGAGAAGGATCGTCAGGGACCTATACCCACAGACCCAGGACGTCTACAACCGAGAAGTCTCGGGGAATCCGCAACAAAGGTCTTCTCTATTTTCAGGTTGATTGTTTTAGGACAAATAAGACTTTGGCTAGGTAGTTTTTATTTCGTTAGTTATGTTTTTTTAGAAACAGTGGATCGAGAAAATCTTGAGTTCGGATCTGCGAAACAAAGCAGACTATTTATATGGAACCATGTGCGCCCGATGGGTCACGACCGATCGGGACAAAAACTGGTGTCCGGGACTGTTAGGTCCTACATTGTAAACACTATGATATTGTAATACTACTTCTTTTCCGTTTCAATAAAAACTATATATTGTATTATAATCATATTAATTAAATTGAAGAAAACCATTTTTTTTATGCAAATATTGCTATAATCATTTTTCATTAAAAATTTGAAGGGATGTGTTAATAAGATTTATCCTAATATAATCTAAGGAATACATGGGATTTCCTAGGGATTGATGTCCCAAGATTTGGCAATATCCCTGTGCATTTGTATAGTGGGAGAAATATCTCCACTATGATTTTTTCCTTGTATTATATATGTATTTGGAAGTACAACGTGCCCATCGGTTTATTTAGATAATCACTAGTTATAAAGTATGACCTTCAAATGAGACAACACTTTAGTTAAAGTCGTCTATTAAGATGTGCCAACTACCAAATCATGTGGGGTAACTTGATAATATATATTCAATTATAACTATATGTTTATAAACAACACATTTCCTGTATAATACAGTAGTCATAATAATGCCTAACGTAATATTTACTCATAAAAGCCCTAAGAGCAGTCGCCGCTTTCTAGGGAGATGCAGATGGCTAGGGACGAGGACATCATTTGGAGTTGTACTCACAACTTTTAAAAAGACTCAAGTATTTTCCTCTGTTTTGCTAAATAAGCTGCACAACTGTGTGTTCAAGGGAAAAAGAAGAAACACCGAGGAAGATGGTCTTCATCTCCTATCCTGTATGCAATGTGAATTTCCGTTGCTTTACGACCGTCCATCGTCGCGATGTTGATGACTATCACGGCGCAACAAGTCCAGCAATGGCGACTGGCGATCCACTTCATTCATATTAGGTGTGGAGGTTGCGGATAGGTTTGCCAACGTTATCTTTTCTTCTAACCTGATAAGGTATTTGACCAGGGGAGACGACAGACGCTGCTTAGGGAGCGAATACGACCACATGGTCGGGGACAATGAACAAGGCGACGGCATCGGAAGGATTGGAGGTAGGGAGTGCAATTGTCCATTGCATCGTCTTGCAGTTGTAGTTCAGGTGGATGCGAAGTAGATAGTTACCGGAGAGGCAAGATCCTTGGCCGGCGACAGAAGGATTGGAGGTAGCGAGTGCAATTGTCTGTTGCATCATCTTACAGTTGTTGTTCAGGTGGCTGCAAAGTAGATAGTTACTGGAGAGGCATGATCCTTGGCCGACAGCATGGTGCATCTATCTGTCATTATTGCTCAGACGATCTTAAGTGCGATGGAGCTTTAGGTACTGAATCAGAGAGCTATGTCAAGCCATGAGAATGAAAAACAAATTCAGTGACGCAGCTTGTCATGTATCCTTAGACCAAGGAGTCTTTGTGGTTGATATGCAGTAAGCAACCGAGTTTGACTTGAGTCTAACGTTGCGCTGCGATAGGGCTTCCATCACGGCCAGGATTGGCTTGGAGACAAACTGCATGAGTGACACGAAAGCCGACTAAGGGAGTTATCCCTCCTACTACGGTATGCGAAAGATATCGATTTTCGGCCGTTTGATCGAGAGTGACTAAAAGAATAACATGACCACGCACATGATACTGGGTATCATATATTCAGTTATTTCACATATCAAGGAACAGTGATTGAGAATAATAAGGATAACAATTTTATGCCTTATCTCAATTAGGATATCAGAGATAAAAAGATAATGACAAGGACGACGGAAATGTTAGAATCGACAAAGGATCGATTCGTTATGCTATGTCAAGAAATATTAAGTCTCGTTAGTTTCTAATTATTTAAGATCAACTAAAATGAGATTTTATGTTGATCTATAGACATGCATAAACCTAAGGGTCACACAGGAGGATGAAACTTATTAACACACTGATGGAGAAAGGGACAAGCGGGAAGTTGACACGGAACATGACCAAAACTAGGTTTTGGGTCATAAGCCGTGAATGATTAGGATATTAGAGATCGAGACAAGGATTGGAGTTTTCGGAAAAATCTTGTCGAATATGTTGGACATATCCAAAGTGACTTGTTCGTCGGAATGTTCATTCGGTGACAAATCAAATTGGGTTAGACCCTCAGTTGTTGGTGATCCGAAAAGTCGGCCACCGAAGATCTCGTCCAGCCAGTTGTTCTAGTTGGTTCGTTTGATTCGCGATCTAATCCCGATTCTGGGGATATGATCGTTCCACATGCGACTAGAGTGGATACTACATACCGCGGATGCGTGATACGTTGGATATTGTAGGTGGGCCTGTGGTTGTAAATGGGCTCGTGGAACAAGTTATGCATTTGGGCCATAACTTAAGTGTTTCTGGATCCAGCCCAGTAATGGAAACATCTTCAATAGGTCCATTAAGTGTACAACCATTTGTAACATCGATTGGTTGTCAATCTAACGAGACACAAATGGTGGGTACGAAGGAGACGTCTGCACAAGATGTTACTTTGACGGGACACAAAAATGACATCAGAATTGATTGTATGTATATGAGATGTTTAATTCATTTAACGTATGTATGCATATAATGCATGCATATGAGTGACATATTGTGGGCTTGTAGGCTGGAATGCTGATGACTCCCCGGGTGCTGGGTGGAATAAGCGTGGGCATATTTACGTCCCCTAAATGGAGGGGCAGTTTTTAAACGTTACCAAACGTAAGGGTACTAAAAATATGTTACCAATAGAAAAATTGGTGTAAAAGGTAATTAACCCGACTCCCTATTACAAAACCAATGATAACAATTAGTAGTTTGACAGAGAGATTGTGGAAAAATACACTAATATTAGCTGCTAAAACTATCAAGTAGTCAAACACTGTAGATGCTCTCACAAACAAAAACTTTAGTTTCTTAATTAATTGATAGTTACAGAAGCTGGGCCTCGTCCTTGAGTGGCCTTTTACGGGCTTTAAGTTTGATGAGAGTAATGAGACCTGAGTTCATGATAAAGTATTTTTAGCGTTAAAATCTCTAACACTTAAATGGCATTTGTTGTATGTAATTGTGTAAGCTTTCGACAGTTTTTTTGCTTGATTCTTCGTTCTTCATACTTCTATGTGCATTAACGACGAGTCTTAGTCATCTTGGAGAGCGGCTATCTGAACCCATATAGGAGCAAAAATTTGTGCACATTGCCTTGGTGTTTTTTTATCGGCAAAGCATATTTAAAGTTTTGTAAACCCTATTTTGAGAAAAAAGAGGAAAAAGGTTCGGCTACAAACCAACAAAAAAGAATCCTAAGACGCTCAAAGTCGTCTTTGTAAGGGAACAAGAGAAGTGAGCGTTGGCATGTCGCTCAGCCTCATGAAAGATATGAATAATGGGTACGCAGACCCTGAAGATGAATGAGTACGCAGACCCTGAAACCCCACACCGGGGGAACCTCTGAAGTGAAGTGAATGGGTACGCAGACGCTGAAGTGAAAGGGTACGCAGACCCGAAAGAGAAGTGAAAGGGCACGCAGACCCTGAAGTGAAAGGGTGCACCGACCCTGAAGTGAATGGATACGCAGACCCAGAAGGGAATGGGTACGCAGACCCTAAAGAGAATGGGTACGCAGACCCTGAAGTGATAAGGGGTACGCAGACCCTGAATTGATAAGGGGTACGCAGACCCTGAATTGATAAGAGGTACACAGACCCTGAAGTGAGAGGGGGTACGCAGACCCTGAAGTGAGAAGGGGTACGCAGACCCGGGAAGGGAAAAAAGACGGTTGAAAAAGGAGACTCACACCCGAATAAAGCCACCAAGAAGCACAAAAAAGGTCTCAAACCCATATTGTCAACCAAAAAGCGCTGAAAAGCTAGCCGTCTTCCAAGGTAATCACCAAAGACTTTACCCTAACTTGAGGAGAAAGTTGTATCTCATCGACACCCAAACTCAGCGAGTTAAAAGATACCGACACGCCGACGACCAACATCGCATAACGACAGAGATAATTCGGTGCATAAAACACCGAAACTCAAAACACGAAATAAGGGCTTCTCGATTTCCAAGGCCTAAAGACCCAATACAGACCGTCAAAGGCCAACACCTAAAAATGACGGGCCCTACAAGCAAGGCATAAGTACAGAGGAAATCGAAACGAGCCTACTTGTAAGGTTGAGCAGAAATCCTATAGGTTATAGATAAAGTCAAAGGAGATACCAGGACCAAACCATCCGCGACGAGTGACAAGACCAGAAGCACGACGAATTCGGGCTCGAAAACGCCTCCCACGATGAAACTGGACGAAGACACCCGAGAGCCACCACGATCAGGTCCGAAAAACAGTCAGCAACACACCGTGCCAGAAACAGGCGCTGGACCAGGCCAAGGAGCTAGGCCAAAAGGAACAGGTGAATGGGATGTCCCAACTGGACCAGCAGGACCCAAGCAGGCCCAGGCACTAGGCCAGCACAACTTGGGCCAGACCCAAGCCCGCTGTCCACTGGGTCAGCAGAACCCAACAATTAGGTTTAGCCTTACCCAGATCATCAAGCCACCCGAGCCTGCCGCCCGGACCAGCCGCCCCCGTGCCACCATCACCGCACGACAGCGATCGAGCACGCTTTCCACGCCACAGCCGTCTCCGACCCGATGCCGACTAACCGAACCAACTCCGGCAAGCCAGGCAACAGGGGGAGTACTCCGGCGACCCATCAAACCTGGATGAACACGACTAGGTCTCCGGAGCAGCAAGAGACGCCGACCGCCGGCATGAGAAGTAACAAAGTCGATCTCTGACCGCACATCTTGCCGGAGGTGTAGAAGACGCCGACCGTCGGCGTAAGAAGAAACCCCTGAACTAACCACACACCCAGCAACTGCCGGAGCAAAGACGCCGGAGACGGGAGGACCAAAGATCTGAACACTGAGTAACAGATCCGCCTTCCCTTCGGTACCAATCCGACCGGAAACGAGACAGCAGCAAAGGGGTCTTCTCCACCAGACAGTCAAGGCTTCACCGGAGAGCTAAGAACTCCGACAGACTAAGAGGATAGGAGCAGCAGGGACGTACAGAAGAGGGGGGAACATAGGAGAGAAGGAGGAAAGGGATGAAGGAGAAGCCTCCGCCGGCAAGACTCAAGGCCGGAGCCGTTGTCTTCACCGGCGGGGGACGGGAATGGTGACGGCGCCGAAGAGAAAAGTAGGGTTTTTTTGGGGGAAGCTTTTAGAGCACATTGCCTTGGTGTTGTCCAGACAAGCCTCGGAAGTTAAATTACTTGTTCTAATTTAATTTTAAGTTGAACAAAATTTTATAATTACGGTGATTTGGTTGCAAATCCAAAGATTAAAATCACATATGTGCATATAATAATCAATTTATTTCATTAAGACGAACTTGATACATCATAGTTCATTCGGCATCGACAAGTATGTGCATACCAGCAGCACAATGACCTTCGTGACTACATATGAAGTAGTTCTTGCCCTTGTTCAGAACAATCTCATCATTTCCGGTAGCGTGATGTTCATTTCCTGCCTTGGCAGTGCATGAATTGTAACCATTCTCGTCCACCACAAACACGTCGTGGTTAGGCACCGTATATTTGAACACTACATCAAAAATACACTCATCAGTAACTAGTCATGATAAAATTCAAATTGTGCCCTTTTAAAAGTAGATGGGATCGATACCTAGTACATCGCCGGCGGTGAATTTCTTGCCAGCAGGCCAGCCGGAGACACCAAAACTCCAACCTTTGGCATCTCCGACCGTGAATTTGGCTGCTTCCGCAAAACTGAAGGACAAAACTAACATTATGGTACACAATACCGACATTGTCACAGGAATGGCACTGCCTCTAGCCTGACTCATTTTTCTCGGTCAAAAACAAAATATGCTTGATTTAAGAGGAGATGGAATTTACAGTGAATATAGATTGAAGGAGATATTTATACACACAACGTTTGACCATACATGTAACGTAGTCTTTACTATGAACATGCATCAAATCCTAGCTATTAGGGAACAAATTGTAACGTTCATGACTATATGGTCAAACATATTCAGTGAACTGAACAAGTAGAGTCAAAAGGATGTATGTGAAATGGAACCCATAATTAACCCTCTCCTAAATTTCATTTTTTTTGTTAAACGCAGTCGGTTAGAAATGTTAACATACGCATTCAAAACGTGGAGCTGACTAAATAAGAAGTTTTGATTATCACAATGAAATCTATCGGGTTTGGATCCTTTTACCTTTTTGTAACTATTAGCGAAAATGTCAATGCAACTTACAAATAGTGTGTTATTACTTGTTTTTTTTAACGAGTAGAGAGGTATTGTATTACTTTAGAACAACAACTTTACAGGGTAGGACATAACTGTCCAGGATTCAAGATAGTTCAGAATTCCAGATATTTGTCCCGATCGACGGTAGTCCATCAGGCGCTCATGGACCCATAAAAATAGTCTGCTTTGAATCGCAAATCCGAACTTAGGAGTTCTTCTTAACGACATTTCAAAAAAACTAATACTCAAAATCCTAACCCTATCTAGCCAACAATTTATTCGTCCTAAAACAGGATAAAGGATTACCACACAAACTAAATAACAAACTACCAAATCTGCGATGCCAGTTCTTCTGGACCTCGTGCCATTGGAGCGTTCTGGTATCATCAATTCTTTTTCGTGATTCGCCTGGATCTTTAGAAGTAGTGCGGAGAATGGGATCATCGATTCGACCCGCAACGGTGTGTTCGAGGTCGAGAGTCCCGACTTCGGGTGCCGTGGAAGTAGGCCCCAGCCTATCGTCCCTCCTCTCGGATCCCAGATCCATCGAGGGGCTAGGGTTTGACCCTTTGATGGATATGCCCTGAACTGGCCGGCTTGGGATGGCCCTGGGGCGGGAGGTCGCTGCAGATGGGAGACGACGCATGGAGCACGAACCCTGGTGGACGACGACAGGAGGGCCACGGTGGCAATTGACACGAGCTCGAGACCAATCCGGCGACGCAGGATCGGTATCGCGATACGAGGAGGAGGTCGTGGGATGGTTTGAGCGGGCGGCGGCGACCTGCGAAGGTGGGCGACGACGAAAAAAGATGGTGTAAAAGAAAACCCTAGCAAGGGTACTATTGAACTCATCCATAGGTAAACCCGTCAAGGGTAGCGGAGAGCTTCGAATCAGGAGCTTCAATGGTGGAGAAAAGGGGGGGGGGGGGCGAGGTGGAGGAGGCTGCGCAAAGAGAACACAACCCTTAGGGTTTTTTCTTCTTCTAAGCTTGGTATACTATCTGTGTTATTACTTGTTATAGAGTCATAGAATAATTAATGAATAAAAAATATTTTAAAGGGGTGATCAGATTTGTAATCGAGCCGAAAATCCGGTTGGATATGACCGGTACAACCGGTGTCAAATGCTTCGATGCCGACGGTTTTGAGCCTCGAAATACAAACGATAGGAGAGTATGGTAAGTCACTCCCTCTCATTCAATTTCGTCTCATGTTATCACTCCAAGATTGCCATTTGTGATTGTCACTCCATGGTCATTGTTCTCGCCTTATTCAGTTCATGCCTCGTTGTCATTTAGATCTCGATCGTGTTGGTTAAAACTGTAGATCGACAATTAATCGGGACATTTTCGTAAATTCTGTTTAAAACGGGCCACTTACATGGGTCGGGTTTTCACAACTAAAAGGTCAACCTTGTTAGTTGGGGGTGCCCTAGTCTTTATAAGTAACTATTTATTCTTATATTTTTTCGATGAGAGTTCATATTTCAACACTCCCCCTCACGTGTAGGACTGTGTAAAACCCCACGTATTTTAAGAGAGTTTTATTTTGAGAAATGAAATGTTGGGTGAGTTTTTGCAACAAGTAAAGCTTTGAGAGGAAAATTCAAAAAAAAAAAAGAAGCTGGACCAGGCCAGACCCGACCAGGAGAATCGGCCAGGCCAGGCCCGATCCAACTAAGTCCTGTTGTGGGCCGTGCGGCCCATTCACGTCTGAAGCCCGTTTAAACTAGCAACCCTATTTAAGCCAAAGGCTAGGGTTTCGAGTCAGATCAGTTCCCTCTCTCTTCGTGTTCGCGCAGCCTCTATTCCCGACCCTCTCTCTCTCTCACCCGTCGTCTTCGATCCGACCGCCTCTCCCTCACCTCCCCTCTTTCCTCACGCCACCACCGCACACCCGCCGCCCATCTCCCTCTCCTTCTCTTCTCAGTTGAGCCGAACCGCCGCCGACACCCTCGTCTTCAACCTCCTCTCCAGCTCCGACCCTCTCTTCTCACGCCATCGCCGACGTCATCACCGACCGCTCTCTCTCTCTCTCTCTCTCTCTCTCTCTCCCTCTCTCTCTCTCTCTCTCTCTCTCTCTCTCTCTCTCTTTCCCGTTCAGCCAAGCCTTAGTTGAAGTCCTCGTCCCGAGCTCCTCGCCGGCGAGCTCGACAGATCTGGGACGGAATCGCCATATCCGTCCAGATCTGAGGCGAGCTTCCCGCCGCACTCCACCACGCGCACGGCCGCAACTAGCCGTACCGCCGTGTGCTACTCCGGATTTAACGCGTCGACGCTGTCCCGACGCTCCTTTCGTCACTCCCGTCACCGTAACCTTTTTCCCGCCGTCGTCTTTTCCCCACGGTGAGATTCACAAACCCGTGAGACCTGGGTCGCCGGCGATGTCTTCGCCGGTGGCTGGTCGGGTTGAAAACCGAGCTTCTCCCTCCTCTTCCGTTGTTTCTTTTCCCGAGCTTTCAGATCTGGACAAGTTGAGACAGAAAATCAAAGAGTTTAAAATAAAAGAAATAAAAAGCGAATTTCAGTTTTTTTTATTAAAAAAAGGTTCGAAATGGAAAACGATTTTAATTAAATTCGGACTTTGGGACTTGTGTTCGAACCCGGGACGGTTGAACGTCGTCGGAACTTTGGACGAGTGAAACAGACTGTTAATCGGACTTAGAACGGGATGTGAGGGAGTTGCAGTGTACCCGCAGTTCGACAGGTCGATCATCCACAGAGGTTTGGGGAGAAACAACGGGTTGAGCAGAGGGTGTGCTATCATTGCGGCCGACAGGGGAACATTTCCTTTGCATGTCCTGATCGGGTTGGAGTAGCACCCGCACCAAGACCTCAGCAGGCATAGTCTTGTCAGGCACCTCCTGGCCGACCACGACAGGCACAGCCTCCGAGAGCTCCGCGTCAGACAGCGAGAGCATCAGCCCAGAGACATCAGCCTAGACCTCAGCAGCAGGTGGCACTACCACCACCACCGAGAGGAGGACCTCCGATGCGGCAGGGCCGAGTGTACACGATTGCTGGGCCCCGAGTTGAGGGACTTGATACCGACCCCCGAGATCGCGTAGAATACTTGGTTACTATTTAAATTTTGGATTTTGTGTTTGCTGACACTTGAGCACTACACTTGGTTGTTTTGTTTCGTGATTGTGTTATGTTAGAACGAATTTAAAACTGTTAAGCCCACCCGTACCTTAACACACCGACTCGAGGTGTGGTAGTCTCGACTAGTGTCGGTAGGAGACGAAAGTGTGGCAACAAACCGTCTCGTTCTTAAGAACTTGCCATACTAAAAGTTCCATTTCCTGTTTCGAACGTTGTGGTCGAGCTTTAAGAACCAAGTTGTGGAATATCAAACGTTCATCCAATGACAGCGAATGCCCGAATGGTAAAAGGCCGCATCCTTGATCAGTAAACGGTCCCACCGGTCACAGGAGATGACCGAGTGACGATAAGATCAGAGTAGCCCAGCGGAAGCGTGGTGGGACCATAACCCACATGCATCGAACCCTACTAAAAGTTTGAAATCTTAAGAGTCGAACCTTTGAAACGACCTTTGTGTCTTAACACCCCGGTTGATGGACGATTAGTTAGACGAGTGTGCGTCGTACGAGTGAGATTAGATTAGAGGGGTTCCCCTAAGTTCGTCCCAGAAGAGACGATCAGATTTCTACCAATTCAGAAGTCAATATCGGAATTGACCCAAGACCAGAGACGACGCCGACATCCTTGAACCATGCAAGTTCGCGCCAACAGAGTGATCGCACCGAACGTCAGTCTGAAGAGCCAGAAAGACGAAGGACCTGTCCGAGCGCATCATCGCGCAACAGCAAGAAGACGTATTACAAGAGTCACACCCTTCGCGCCACACTGAACAGACAGATAACACCTAGAGTTACAAGGGCATCAAACGACACTCCCATCGGAGCAGAAAGCGGAAAACGAGAATCGAGTACCAAGGTGTACCTTTGTCAACAAGAGGAGAACGAACGCCAAACGTCCCGCGAGGACTAGCGTAACAGCGAAATTACACTGTAGAAGTGAGTACATCTCACGTTGAGATCTGGAAACAGTTAGCGAAATACGGCTACCCCGAGCTTCCGGGCCAGTAACAAGATGGCACCGCGTGAAGTATCGTACGGTAGGTCAAGTTTTGTGCCCATGCAGAGCACAATGAGAATTTAGAGTTGACCAGTGGCTGGTCCTAAGTTGGTTGAAAGACGTTTGAAGATTTACGCACAAGGTACCCCAAAGACCGTTCAAATTCTCGAGATTTCAATGCTTGTTGTTGATTCATTATTATGATGATACTGATGAAACGACTTATAAGTTGGTCGATTGATAGTATGTGAGCAAGTGTCCACGGTAAGAGAAATATCGCAGGTTGAATAACCTTCTTGATCGATAGCAGTTGGGTGCTGTGGGTTTTGCCATGATCTAGGATTGTGAGGTTTGATGTACGGCCGATCTGTTATCAGGTTGAGAATCTTGATAAGGTTTACCCGGTGTGACATGTTACTATGATTGGAAAAGTGTACCATGCTTGGTAGAGCATGAGCCTTTAATTGTGGTATGTTTTGAGGCGAGCCGCCTTCCGACTAGGTGTCGGTAAATTGTGCTATTTCCTTGATTGAGGTACGCCTACCTTTCCACGAGTTGTGGTGAAACGAGTGGTTGTTCCGAACCCTGTAGTGATTGTGAGATCTATTGTCTTGTTAAATGCATTTGTGTATTACTTCCTTGTAGAATTGTTTGTGGTTGGTCATGACTTGATAGTGTTTGAATTCTGGTGTGAATTGTCCTTGTAACGGTTACTAAGGAGGAAATTGAGAAGTTACGTCAGGGTGTGGTTCCGACTTTGTTCGACTTATGGGATGTCTGGGCCGACGTCGTGTGTTCTGTTGTGATACCGATGGAAAATTCCAGTACCGGGTATCTAGACCGATGTTGTCTGTGGCGGAAGATATCTATACCGATGCAGGATCCCGGTATAGGATATCCGGATCGCTACCTGGTGTGTCTTAGTGTTTGGGTGTTTATCGACTCGTTGTGTTTGCCCCGTGATTCTTTGAGCTTTGGCATGGCTTGTTACCCGTTGATATTGTGAACGGTTGCGTGATGCTGTTTTTCACCGCCAAGCAAGGTTGTAAATGGTGCTAGGCGCTAGTCGGACGGTGATGCCCCTAGGCGTTAGGCGGGGACTAGGCGGATTTAACTTTTTAATAAATATATATTACACAAATATAATCAAAAATTCAAAATATAAACTATATTTGTATGATATAAAAAACATAAAGTATCAAATTACAAAATACTAAACCAAATAATGCTCTCATTTTGATTTTACTCTTTATTTTAATAAAAATATAAATTATAATGATAACCACCAAAGAGGGACACGTACCATATTCTTTTTATCAAGAAATTTAAGACAATTACAAACATATCGTCTCTCTCACCTTTTCATCTCTTTTTCGAATGTCCGATTTCAGAAACCAGAGTCCCAAATTTTTGTCTAATCGGGTGGGATGACGAGTCGGATGGTTTTCGGATTTTGGGGCTTAGGCGAGGCGGCGAGTCGGACGTTCTTATAGATTTTGGGGCCTAGGCGGGGGCCTAGGCAGACTAGGCGGGGACTTTTACAACCATGCCGCCAAGTATGGCGTTTGGGTGACTAGCATGATCAAGTGAAGAACGTTTAAGCGAAGATTGCACTATTTTGGAAACGGTTAAAGACTGCGCAGAGCCGACAGAAGAGTTATGGAGGTAGACTATTTCGACTTCTGGATTTTCCAGTCAGTGATCACGTATTTCTGAAAGTGAGCCTAAGAAGGACCCTTAGCGGTTCAACCGTGACGGAGGCAAGTTGGCCCCGCAGCTTATCAGACCTTTGATGTTTTGGGAAGAGTTGGAGCCGTTGTCTACCGACTTCCACGTTCCCAACTGTAGAAGTACACCACGGATCCCTCACTTGTGAGTTTTTAACCGGGCGTTCCCTGAGATAGGGTCAAGTGGAGCACGTTCATTTTAAATTTCGAGGACGAAATTCTTTTAAGGGGGGTAGACTGTAAAACCCCATGTATTTTAAGAGAGTTTTATTTTGAGAAATGAAACGTTGGGTGAGTTTTTGCAACAAGTAAAGCTTTGAGAGGAAAATTCAAAAAAAAAAAGCTGGACCAGGCAGACCCGACCAGGAGAACCGGCCAGGCCAGGCCCAATCCAACCGAGTCCTGATGTGGGCCGTGTGGCCCATTCACGTCTGAAGCCCGTTTAAACCAGCAGCCCTATTTAAGCCAAAGGCTAGGGTTTCGAGTCAGATCAGTTCCCTCTCTCTTCGTGTTCGCGCAACCTCCATTCCCGACCCCTCGCTCTCTCTCTCACCCGTCGTCTTTGATCCGGCCGCATCTCCCTCACTTCCCCTCTTTCCTCACGCCACCACCGCACACCCACTGCCCATCTCCCTCTCATTCTCTTCTCAATTGAGCCGAACCGCCGCCGACACCCTCGTCTTCGACCTCCTCTCCAGCTCCGACCCTCTCTTCTCACGCCATCGCTGGCGTCATCACCGACCGCCCTCTCTCTCTCTCTCTCTCTTTCCCCTTCAGTCAAGCCTCAGTCGAAGTCCTCGTCCCGAGCTCCTCGCCGGCGAGCTCGACGGATCTGGGACGGAATCGCCATATCCGTCCTGATTTGAGGCGAGCTTCCCGCCGCACTCCACCACGCGCACGATCGCAACCAACCGTACCGCCATGTGCTGCTCCGGATTTAATGCATCGACGTTGTCCCGACGCTCCTTTCACCACTCCCGTCACCGTAACCTTTTTCCCGCCGTCGTCTTTTCCCCACGATGAGATTCACAAACCCGTGAGACCTGGGTCGCCGACGATGTCTTCACCGGTGGCTGGTCGGGTTGAAAACCGAGCTTCTCCCTCCTCTTCCCTTGTTTCTTTTCCCGAGCTTTCAGATCTGGACAAGTTGAGACAGAAAATCAAAGAGTTTAAAATAAAAGAAATAAAAAGCGAATTTCAGTTTTTTATATAAAGAAAAGGTTTTAAATGGAAAACGGTTTTAATTAAATTCGGACTTTGGGACTTGTGTTCGAACCCGAGACAGTTGAACGTCGTCGGAACTTTGGACGAGTGAAACAGACTGTTAATCGGACTTAGAACGGGACAAAAGTGGAACGTTGAATCGGACCCTCAAGAATTGTGTCTCGAAACCCGTCCCTCGGGAATCATACCTCGAAACCCGTGCCACAGAAATCGTGACTCGGGATCCATGCATTGGGACTTGTGCATCGGGTTCTTTGCTCGGGGCTCGAGTGCTCGAAACCGATTCGTCGTTTAATCCCGCTTTTGAATCATTCGAGTTTAAAGTTGTTATTTAGACTGTACCGGTTCTGAGTGTAAGTTTTACCTGTTAAAAATCAGACTTGGACCCGTGAGAAGACAGAGAGGAAGTTAGCCGGACATCAGTAGATAGGAGTATTGTTCGAGGAAGACCACAAGGTAGGGAAAGTACTAAACTCCTTGTGCAATTCAATACTTAGTATGCCTATTAGGTTAATAAAATCGGAAAGGTCCTAGATTGCATATAGGATGCGAATAACTAGAATAATCGTCTTTCAATTACTAATAACCGGACGTGTCTAGTATGCATGCGTAGGATGTGAATAACTAGTTTAACTCGCTTTCAATACTTGGGAAATTGCTTTACTGGTAGAAAGGCCATGATGAGCCATAGGATTGGTTGTGGTTGCCTCACATGCTTGCTTGCTTAGTTTTAAGATAAATTAAGAGTCTAATGAAACTAGCTAAATCGTATGTTTGAATGATTGAATGAATGCTTGAATAATTGGATGATTGAATGAATGCTTGAATGGATGATCGAGTATGACTGACTGTGCCAAATGGTACGATCAGGTGATCGATGGACCGATGGATCGTGATTGGTAAGTATAACGGTAAGTGTAAGGGTATATGGATATCCTTGGTGTGTTGTGATGAAATTGTGATTTGCTAAGCTTGGTTGTATGGTGTGTTGGCATGTTATTCTCTTGAGAGCGTTTGCATTGGTTGGTTAATCCTGCGGGATATTGATTGGTGGACCCTGCGGGGCAGTGGTTAGTTGATCATGCGGGATATTAGTTGTGGACCCTGCGGAGCAATGGTTAGTTGATCCTGCGGGGTATTAGTTGTGGACCCTGCGGGGCATTGGTTAGTTGATCCTGCGGGATATTGATTGGTGGACCATGCGGGACATTGTTTGGTTGATCCTGCGGGATATTAATTGGTACCCTGCGGGGCATTGTTTGGTGGATCCTGCGGGATATTGATTGGTAGACCCTGCAGGGCATTGATTGGTTAATCCTGCGGGATATGGGTTGTGGACCCTGCGGGGCATTGATTATACTCCCCGATGTGCGTTACCGGGAAGACGTCTAGGCCGATGTGCGTTTCCGGTACGGCGTGTGTTTGTTGACCCTGCGGGGCATCGGTTGGTTTACCATGCGGGGAATTGGTTGGTGGACCCTGCGGGGCAATTGGATGGTTTACCCTGCGGGGAACGATTACTTATTGATTCACCCGAGTGTATGCGTCCCGCGGGAGCATTACCTTGGTTCCCTATGACATATGGTCCTTTGGGGGCATTTCCGAGAATCCCGACGATAAGCGTCCCTCAAGGATTGTTACCGGTAGCCCGATGTATGTGCCTCCTCTAGACCGAGGGAAAATCTGATATGACATGAATACTCTTGTGGATCGGAGTATGAGATCCGATATGATACAAAGAGTATTGTGGATGGTGGTGACTTCATGTCCCACGGAATTACTTAAACGCTCTATCTTCCATTGATTGTTAATAAATGCATTGTTGACCTTATTTTCTATGATTGTTACTGGCTCTTTGAAAGCGTTAAATACCCGTTTTATTCCTGAATTTCAACATCTTATTAGTTCTCCGTATCAGTGAGACCCGAACGAAATTGTGAAATTCTATTTGTTAAACTTAAAGACCGTCCTTGTTATCGGAGTATTGAAGATTTGAGCTGTTGGCGTGATATTCACGTGATCCCATTTTAGTAGTTATCGAATCTTGCAACGCTTTTCATTTATTCTCCTTAAAGTTACCGTTATCCTTAAGAATGTGATATTGTTCTTATCTTGCCTATTTTACCGCATCATTTTGGATTAAAAGTTTTAATTACACTTTATGTCGTCGGGCTAAAGAAGTCCTATTATTAAATTGGAGGTTAAACTGTTTATGATTTTTCCTACTGAGCGTAAGCTCACCCCTATTTGTTTTATTTATTGTTTGTACAAGCGTGCTCGATGTGTAGTGGATTCGAGGCTCGGGAGCTTCAGGATATTCCGGGTGCCTTTATCTTTAGAGACGTTTATGGTCTTATTTTTAGTGATGAACCTTATGTTTAAAGGATTTATTATGGAGCTTTTTACTTGAGATATTTTGATGGAAACTAAACTTGGAGAGTTATATTGGATTTGAGACACTTTTGTTGTTATATTTTGTATTATCTTTACGCCACGTCTCGAGTCCGGTCAATACTGGATTTGGGGCGTGACAGACTGGACATATACACATGGGTCATCAAAGTCTGGATATCTACATATGGACCGAAGATCACAAGTGGATGTGATAAGTGGGCTGTGAGCCGAACCAACTTTCATATCATGGTGAAGTCCATTCCAACTCAAAAATTCAAACTAAGGGGAAGAAGCATCAATATGCTTATCAAGTCGTCCATTCGTCCGTACATTTTTAGTGTGGGACACATACTTCAACACCCCCTCATGCGTAGGAATAAAAACTTACACATAAGCCATAACATGACTGGACATCTGCATATAGACCAGACACTACATGGTAGAGGTGATAAACGGGCCGTGGGCCGAACCCGCTCTGATACCATGTAATTTTTTTTAAATGGGACACTTATATTGGGTCGGACTTTCCACAACTAAAAAATCAACTTTGTTAGTTGGGCGTGGTCCTGATTTTTACAAATAGCTCTTTATTCTGATATTTTCTCGATACGGATTAACATTTCAAAATAATTTGTACTTCCTGTACCATATTGGTGTCCACGTTTATTCAATTGGGAGCTCTTTCCTATGGGTTTAGATTCCCATGTCGATTAAATAACCGTTGAGCACCCCTTGATATCATATAATGTTTTGATTGTATTTTGTTTTAGTTTATTTTTACATCAATTAAATTATTTGGAGGTTTTGAGTGCAAAACTATCAGATTTCAGCTAGCTCTCCTTCCATGGAATGTTCACGGATTTCGAATTGATTGTTCATGTGTGGATTTAGGAACAAATTGTTCATATTTTTTACTCATCAGAAAACATAATAATCAGGAAAAAATGAATAAATTTTTATATTAAAATCAGATGTACAAATATGTTTTACAAAAATATTTTTATTTTTTTTAATATTTATCAAAATATATGTTTTTCATTAATATTTTTTTTAATAAAATGTAAATAAATTAATGATAAAAAATAATTAAAAAAAATGAAACTACAAAAAAATTAAAATGTAAATAAATTAATGAAAAAAAGTAAAGAAAAGGAATTAGAAATAAAAGTTAAAGAAAAGAAAAAGAATAAATGATTAATGTATTAAATAAAAATATGAAAGGGTTGTGTAATATTGGATCATAGTTGAGGGTATTTTTGTGACTTAACAAAAAAAAGACTAACAGAGATGGGTGAAGAAATGAATGTCGCTACAACTCGGTAGGTTAGGGTACGTATTCGTTATGTTTTTAGTTGAGGGTAGGTATCCGAGAATCGTGTATAGATTTTGGTAGTTTAATGTAATTACCCCAAAATAAAATATTGACTCAAAAACAAAACCAATCGGAGTTAAAATGAAGTGAGAATTAAAAAAATAGTGATTTGTCAAGAAAAAAGGTAATATTCCGATTTTACCATAAAATTATCCTGTCACTTATTTATAAAGTCAACGAATCCGTATCTGCCAATTTTGCATCTCATGAATCCATTTATTAAATCAATACATGAATTGATTCTCACGGTTCTCATTTTAAGAGACGGTTCTCAATAGATTTCTCCTGTACTTAATAATTATTTAAAATTAGTTATACTAAATAACTTTTTAGTTCATAAAATAATAGAAACTTGTAACAATCCGATCTTGAGTATAATACGATTCAACAGCGTTCCGCAAACCCTAGGGTTCACCCATAACCCCTCGGGGTCACTCTCACCGTCGCCGCTCTAGATCGACGTCGTTTTTTTCCTGTCTTCTCCGGCCTATCATCGCCTCCCCAGCGTCCCGGTCCCGTGTCATGTCTCATCCCCTTCATCGCCGTCACGCCGCGGCCCAGAATCCTAACCCTGTTAGAGTACCGCCGTCACCGGCGGATCCTCATCGGGTCCCGATTCTCCCCCCCGACTCGGTCACGCAGCCAAACGCCATGCCCTAGCGCCGCCACACCTAGTTCACGCAAGGACGGGTACGGAAGCCCTCGTGGTCATGTCGCCTCCCTCCGATCAACCTGCCTCATTGGGCCGACGACGTTTGGCCAGTGGGGTTACGTCACAATCCTGTCTCTGAGCAGCGTCTCGGCCCGTTCCCACAGCCTGCACCTGGTGGCCAGCTAGGGCGTCGATGCCTGGAACCGGCATGGCGCCAGTTCGAGCCATATCGGGGAAGTCACCCACCGTTGTTGATATTCAATCTTCCACCGGAATGAGCTGCTCACGACCCGCGCGTGGTGGCGCCTCCACCAGAGTATGCATCACCGCCGCCGTCGCCCCCTATGGTGCCTGTAATCCTTAGGGTTCGTTGGTTCCGTCCTAGGGTTTCTGTACCATCAATGCCGTCGGTATGACCCGAAGCCCCCGAGATCTAGGACTATGACGGTCATCGCCCCGATGGAAGGACCTCATGCATCGGGGCTTTTGTGTCGTCCTAGGCCTCCGGAGCATCGATACACTCAGAGGGAGATGTCGTTGGTTCGTCGAGGTATATTGAGTTACAACCCTGAAATTGGTCCCCGACGTTGTTGATTTCTCGACAATAGACAATATCTGAAAGGATTCTTGGCGTACCAATGACGATGTGTTCGTGGTGAAAAATATAAGGATTTGTGGAGATTGAGGACCTACCCTAAGAGTTGACCGAATAGACCCAGAATATCCCTGACGGAACCCGCCTCGCTCGGGGTGGCTCTGCATAATATATAACAGTCATTGGTGAAGAACATGTGTGAGATCTCAGGGGCTCCCCTTATAATGCTAAACCCTTGGATATCACCAGCCTCCTGCGCCTACTTCAGAAGGAATGAGAGCCCCTCCATACAGAGACATTATAGATATGGAGATAGTGGGTCTCCCTAACGAAACCCTCAAGATGGAGTTAACCTGGGAGTATCTCGGTCGCCCAAAGATACCGTGTCCTAAACCGTATTTATATAGCACAGTGCTAACTCGATCCATCGGCAGCAAAGCCAAGCCTTGTCATAATACTCAACAAGTAGTCTCATTCCACCCGATTATATGCTTTACTTATGTCTACTTTTAGGGCCATAAATCTCACGTCCCCTTGTCGCTTCCTGCGGAGATAGTAGACGACCTCAAAGGCGATTAGGAAATTGTCTTGAATACACCGACCTGGTATAAAAGCTCTATGTGTCTCGGAGACAACATTTTGAAGAAGAGGGCGAAGTCTATTAGCCATGATCTTGGATAGGATCCGGAAGATGACATTATAAAGAGCGATGGGACGTAGGTTACTAACCACACCCGGATCAGATTTCTTGGGAATGAGGACAATAGAAGTGTCATTCAAGGCTGGGTCAAATGCCTTAGTCGCGATAACACCCTGAATAAGGATAATCACCCTTCTCATACACCAATGACCAGTAATACTGGTAGAACTGTGGGTTGAGGCCATTCGGGCTCGGGGACTTATCTGGTCCCATCTTTCCAGTTCTCACATCTAAGTCATGCCAGAAGCCAAGAGGCTCTGGTTATGAACACGCATAATCCGACTGGGAAGGTGGATAGGAAAATTTACCAGGATCGGGTGCTAGTAGCAAATAGTTGGCCAAAGTATTCCATTATTAGTTCACGCATACCGGTATCCCACGTGACTAGATCACCCATTGTGTTCTTTAGAGTGACCACCGCATTAAACCGACGTCTATATAAGCATGCTGCTTGAATTTTTTTGGTATTCCTATCCCCATTAGTCAACCAATGTTGTTTTGCTCTCTAGCGCCAGAATGCCTCTTGAGCGTATAAAGCTAGTTCATATTGAATCTGTATAGCTTCATGTCTATGGACCCTTGCATGGTCTGTCCTCCCATTCAACTCTGCAATACAATATTGACACCACTTAATGTGATTCACATTTTGTCTGAAATGATTTTGGCCTAGTCCTCTATAGAGCAACCCACCTTGCGTCTCACATTAGCGATAGGAATCGAAGGCCCTCTATCCCATATATCTTTCACCACCAGGCCACAACCTGGATCTCATATCCATTGGGATTGAAACCGAAACTTTGGAGGCCATGATGAGCCACCTTCCTTGCCAAAGAAAGAAGGATCAGCCATTGGTCTGAGGTCATGGTCCCCGTGTTACAGAAGTTCAAATCCGGTAGAGAGTAATAATAAGGACCAGAGATTAATGTCCTATCTACGCGTGATTGGATGCGGCGCTCATGGTTCCTACCTCAAAAACATGTGTATTGATCCCCCGTCATGAGAACTTCGACAAGGTTAAGTTCATCAACAACCAAGAAAAAAATCCTTAACAAGACTATGAGGATAAGCATCGCCCTCGGTCGTCTCCCCCTGATCCAAGATACCGTTGAAATCCCCAATAATGATCCAATTGGGACAGGTGTGTAAGTGGAGCTGACTGTGTAAGTGGAGCTGACTGTGTAAGTCCTAAGTCCGATGATGATTCTCCCGTCGAGCCTCACCGTAAATACCAGTCAACTGAATGTTATCATGCCCCGGAGCTGAGACCTCGACATCAATATAGTGGGTATCTAAGGTCTGAAGGATCACTTCAACCCCCGCAATCTAGAATAGAGCCAAAGCCTCTAGGGTATCCGATGTCGGAACACATATATGGTCGTGAAAGGCCAATGAACGGAACAACATGATACATTTGTGCACCGAGAGAAGGGATTCTGATAAGAAGACGATGTGTGAGTGCCTGTCGCGAAGGCGGTGGCGTAGGTACTGCTTACGCATCCGTGAACCCATGCCTTGACAATTCTAGGCTAGGATCTGTAAGTCAGGTTTCTCTAGAGGGCGAGACTGATTAGGCAGAAGTCCTGAGCATAGTTCCATCTGGCGCTGACACTGAGGCATAAGGGTTACTTGAGATAATGAAATTGATAGAGGAGTGACAGTAATCCGAGTAGAATTGACCGGAGAATACAGAGGCTATAGAGGTGGAGTTGCTGAGATAGTGAAATTGGAGGGGGGGCCCGTAATTCAAGCAGAGTGAATCGGAGAAGATATGGGCGATAGGGGTGTTTGGTGTGCAGAATCGTCGTGGCGAGGTGGGGCTGAGGGCGACACCCCACGAGAACGAGATACGTGACCAAGCCTACGAGAGCGAGGAGAACACCATTACGACAGAGAAGATAGGGGCGATAGGGGTGTCTGGTGTGCAGAATCTATGTTTTTTCTTTCACGTTTTGTCCCTGCTTAGTCATTTAGTATTTATGAGATCCCCATTTTACCATTTGCCTCATTTCACTTTCTTTTGAATTAATTTCATCCCCATCTTTCTTTCGTTTTCTTTCAAATCCAGAGTAAAGAAAACCCTATAACTACAAGAGCTCAACCTCACATTCCTCTGCTGCCTGTCACGCCCCAAATCTGGTTTTGACCGGACTCGAGACGTGAACTAAAACAATTGTAATTTTAATCGAAAATAAAGCCAACAAGTCTCCATTCATAATTTTAAAACTTTTAACAATCACCACGAGTCAACAGCTCGGTAAATACTATAGTAAAGCAGTTCAAAAGATAATGGTACGTCTCTAGACTACTAGCCTAGGACCCTCGCAAGATCCCAAGCGTCGAGCATCCAGCTAGTACACAACCCGCTCAGGACCTGAAAAACAACAAGGTAAGGGGTGAGCTTTCGCTCAGTAGGAAAAGTAGTTAATGTTATAAGCAAGCGCTAACCACCACGGGTAACCGTCCAATTAGGGCATACTAGTACAACACACAACTAATTTCCAACGGAACTTGTAACCATACTCCTAAACTCAAGACCAAACCACACTCACAAACATACTCAAACGAACAAGCACAAACTGCAACCACATCACTTAACAGGTCACCAAACACAAAGTAAACAGTAAAAGCACAAACGCGTCCCGTACCGCAGTCCCCTACTCCGCCGGCTGTCCACAACCCGACTCTATCATATCATACCGGAACACACAGCGTTGGCCTAGTTATCTTCCCGGCAAACACACGGGGCACAATCTCAATACGTCATACCGGAATCTCCATCGGCCTAGACCTCTTTCTCGGCACTCCTTCGGGTAAAGCACTGATCACGCAACCGTCGGCCTAGATATCCCACATCGGACTACCCCCTCGTTTAGGTATCGTACCGGAACCACTACCCGGGGGACCGCGCATGCTTAGGACCACACCGTCGGCCTAGGTACTACCTTACACCGGCGTACCCCCTCGGTCGTAGGTACCATACCAGAACAACTCCTCGGAACAAACAACAAGGTAATATCACACATCGCAATGCCATAATCAAACACGGATTACCAAGCCCAACAACCGTACCACAACACGTCACGTCGGTCTATCACTCACCCGACCACAACACAACCAAAGATTCACAGTTCAACAAACACGGCACACTTGCCCACACATAGCAACATCATGTTCAACGTATATACTAATTCTTGACTCTTAATCTTATCGACACTAAGTCACACAGCATGCATCTCAACATTAACAGGCAATTCAATCAGCACACAACCTACGGCTCGACATGGCCGATCTGTCAACACGACAATTTCCCAAGTATCGAAAGCGGTTAACTAGTGAATCACATCCTACATGTTACTAAGACTCGTCCGGTTTTTATCTGATATAAACGATCGTTCCAGTTTTATTATTCCTAGCATGCATACTAGTAACTTTCTGCAATTAAACTGGTATCCGCTACGTCCCCTACCTCAACCGAAGAACAACAGCTACGTCTCCTAGCTGCTGACGTCCTGGCTCGCTACCTCCGGTCTTCTTTTCGATCGAAGCCGGACTCTAAAATAACACGAAAGCCAAAAATTAAAAGCGGTTCCCAAGTTAAATTAAAAGTTACGGCCAATCCGATTTAAAATCAACATTTGTCTTTTAAACTCGAGCGGGCTAAAAGCGGGATTATACGGCGAATCGGGTTCGAGTGCTCGAGCCCCGAGCACAGAACCCGGTGCACAAATCCCAAGGCACGAGTTCGAGGCACGAATCCTGAAGTACGATTCAGCGTTCCACTTTTTGTCTCGTTCTAAGTCCGAATTTATTCGTCCAGTTCCCCAACGTCCCAACGTTCAACAGGATCGTTCAAAAACTGTTTTAAATCCAATCTGATTTTAAACCCTTAATGATTTAGATCTGATTTTCGTTTTAACAACTTTTCCTTTAATCTCTGTTAATTTCTTTAATTAAAACTGATTTTCGTTTTAATTTTCTTTTCTTTTAATTTCTTTAGTTTCTGAATCAAACTCGCCCAGATCCGAAGTGATTTCTGTTTCTAGATCCAAGACGTTCGGGACAAGAAGAAAGATTTCGGTTCAGAATCCGGCCGACCATTGGCGGTGACCAAACCCGCCGAGGTCTCACGGTGAGAAGCTCATCGTAGGGGAAAAGACGACTGTGGCGGGCGGCGTCGGCACGTTGGGTCTGGAGCGGCGCAGGGATGGGACGGCGGCTCGTGGTCCGAGCACTGCCTTCCGTCGTAGGTCCGGCTTGACCCGGTCGGAGGGAGGTTGAGGTCGTCGGAAACGAGCGCGGAAGGCGGCGGGTTGAGGCTCTCCTCCCTCGCCGGCGAAACCAGAAGAGCACGGGGAAAGAGTGGTGGAGGGAGATGGCGAGAGGAACGGAGGGAGGAGAGGCGCGACGGTGACGGCGGCGCTGGACGGAGATGAGAGACGCGGGCTCGGCACGAGAACTGAGAGAGTTAGGTGGAGAGGGAGAGAGGGTCGGAGACGGAGGCGGGAGCGTCTGAAGGAGAGAGAGACGGCTTTGAGAAGGAGGGAGGCGTGCGTTTAGGGTTTCAGAACCCTAACTGTCCTTAAATAGGGCGGGCCTGAACCAACATGGGCCTCTGACGGGCTTGTCCCTCTCTCGGCCCAAAGTCAGGTAGAGGGTTGGGTCGGGCTGGCTAGATCTAGGCCGGGTCTGCTGGTCGGGTCTGGCCCACCCGGTCCAGCTCTTCTCTTTTTTTTTTTTTCTTTTTTTTTTGCAAAACTTAACAAACTTCAATCCGTTTTCTCACCACGACGTTACCAAAAACCGACCCGATTTTCAACCTCGACGTTCCGATCGAACAAAAATAAATTAATTAACTCTTTTACCGAGGCGGTCTTCACACTACCTCCCTCCTCTGTTGCCTCCCCAACCTCACAACCTTGGCCGATTTTCGGTACCTCGATTTCACATTGTTTTGGCGTTGTTCAACAAGCCTCGAAAGTTATATGGTTTGTTATAAGCTGAACAAAGTTTTTATAATTGGGGTGATTTGATGTAAATACAACGATTAAAACAAAACATGAGCATATGATCGTATACATTTATTTCATTCAGACGAACTCCATACAATATATAGTTTATTCGGCATCGACAAGTATCTTCATACCAGCAGCACAATGACCTGGGTGACTACATAGGAAGAAGTTCTTGCCCTTCTTTAGAACAATCTCATCATTTCCGGTAGCGTGCTGTTCATCTCCTTCCCTGGGAGCACATAAATTGTAACCATTCTGGTCCACCACGAACACATCGTGCTTTCCCGCTGCATATTTGAACACTGCATCAAAAACATAGTCATTAGTAACTAGTAACGATAAAATTGAGAAATGCACTACTTAAGTTCAAAATAAACTGAAGGGTTAATATCATAAAGCACCACACAAGTATATACGTTTTTCAAATAACACACTAAATTATGATTTTTTCATGTGGCACACCTATATATCAACAATTTTTTCATGTGGCACACCTATGTATCGACAAACTTTGATAATTTGTTGGTACATAGGTGTGCCACATGAAAAAATCGTAACTTAGTGTGTTATTTGAAAAACGTGTATACCTGTGTGGTGCTTTATGATATTAACCCTAAACTGAAATTGAAAGTATGTGGGATCGATACCTAGTACATCTCCGGCGGCGAATTTCTTGCCAGCAGGCCATCCAGAGACACCAAAACTCCAACCTTTGGCATCTCCGACCATGAATTTGGCTGCTTCGGCAAAACTGAAGGACAAAACTAGCATTATGGTACATAATACCAACATTGTCACCGGAACGGCACTGCCTCTTGCCCGACTCATTTTTCTCAGGAGATGGAAGACAAGTTTGAATTTACAATGACAATGGATTGAATCGGAGGAGACATTTATACACACAACATTTGATCTTACATGTAATGTAGTAATTACTATTTACTATAATTGAGGAATCAAATCCTATTAATTAGGGAAGGAATCATATAGTTAATGACTATGGTATGCATATTCATTGAATTGAACAAATAGAGTCGAAAGGATGTATATTGATGATAACCATGAACCCATCAAAGCAAATGTAATTTCGAATAAGGAAATGCCATAACCCCATTTTTCTTTCAATTCATGAATCTTTAACTTGAAATTTTTATCTGTTCCAGCGTCTCCATTCTCTCATTATTTTTTGGTTTTCATAGGGTTTGTGCACCTATTGTCCTGGAGAGTCTTACAAGGATCTCAGACTACTTTGCACGATACCATCAACATGGAACGTTTGGTTCTAAATGTTTTTTGTATATTTAAAAGAATTAAGAGACAGTTCAGTATGTATCAATATCTAGCTATTTCTACAATTTATGATAACAATAAAAATGAACCTACACACCCTCCACTCAGTCCAATAGACTAGGCCATTCTTTGGACAAGAGTTTGAACAAAGTGATGTAAATTATACAAAAGACACGTAAGGGGAGAAAGAAGGTAATTCCTTGAGATTAAAGGGTCAAAGAAGGACATTTAACAAGTGGTGGGTGGGTTTAGGTGTATCTTATTGTATACTCTTTCTATTCTTACTGTGCCATTCTGGAAAAAACTTTTGTATACCCCTTTTTCCCTTTGCAACCACAATAGACTGAGAACCTAAAAAACATAGAAAATAGGAAAAGATCAAATCTAAGAGCATCTCCAACGGTCGTGTCTACGCGTCGTTGTTGGTGTAGACACGGCCGTGTAGACACGACAAGTCGTGTCTACGAGGCGTGTCTGCAGGGTCGTGGCTGCGCGTCGTTGCTGGTTCTGGCAACGACGCTGCTGGTCGTGTCTGGCGCCAACGACTAGTCGGCTAGCCAGTCACGACCCGCCACGTGGCGACGCCGACCCCCAAATTCCTTTATAAATACAGATCAACCCCCAACTCGAATTTTACCTTCTCTTCACTTTTTTTTAGCTTCCCTTCCTCTATTCTTCATCGAAATCTCTCCAAATTTTTTTCCTACACTCGTTATGGATCCGAATGAAGCCCTCTAATCCCTTGTCGACTCCTTGGATGATGAAGACGTGAGTTCTCACCACACCGAAGAGGACTACTTGGGGCACTACTCCTCCTTTTCCCAACTCCTCCAATCGGGGAAGTTAACGCCGCTTCCTCCATACACCCCGCCGACCCAATGGCCAAAGTCCCAAGTGCAACCTTCACAATTCGTTCCGGCCACCCAACCTTGCCAGTCAGCTCCGACGCAAGCGAGGAGGAGGAAGGGGAAGGCGGCGACATCTTCAGCGAGGCCGAGACCACTTCCGCGACCGAAGTGGACCGCCGAGGAGGAGGCCAGATTGGCCCGAGCGTGGCTGAACAACTCGCTCGACCCCATCAACGGGAAGAACCAGAAGAACGACAAGTACTGGCAAAAGGTGCATGCCGAGTACGAGGCGGTTAGACCGGCAGAGGACCCACCTCGGGCGTGGATGGCGTGCAAAGACCATTGGCATAAGGTTAAAGCCTTCATCACCAAGTTCCAGGAGAGGTACACCCAATATGAGAACACGGTGACAAGCGGGAGGAATGAGGTTGACGTCCTGACAGGCGCTGAAGCACTGTACTTGAAGGAGGAAAAGCATGCGTTCAAATTCAAGCATATGTGGCTCATCGTGAGGGGGCAACCGAAGTTTTTCACAAAAAACGTTCCAGAATGTGACATCCCCGACCTTGACCTCAACCTCGACGCCGACAGTGATGGAAGCAAGCGGACGAGGATGGACGAGTCTCGCACTTTTGGAGACGACTTCGACCACGAGTTGAACTCGTTTACCACCGAGGGTCGTCCGATCGGGCAGAAGAGAGCCAAGGCCAGGGCTCGAGGCAAAGCCCAAGCCTCCCAATCCTCCCAGTCGACGGCGTCCGGGCTACCTCCCGAGCAGATGCAGTTCCTCGACACTCTTTCCCAAAGGAAAGAGACACAGTTAGAGGGCAAAATTGCGATGGAGAACCAGGTCATGGAGACCCTGAACGCAGTTCTTCGCCAAGACACCTCCAACATGGGCCCAGATGAAATTAGGGCTCGTGCCTCGCTCATTCAAAGCCTCGGGAAGCGGTTGGAGAACTTGGATTAGCCGAGACTTCAATTTAAATTTAGTTTTTAAATTACTGTACTTTGCGTTTTGTTAATAAAAGTTTCAGTCTAGTTGATTTGTGTGTTATTCAAAAAAAAAAATCAATTTTTTATCGAATTATCGGAGCCTCGAGGAGCGTGCTAGGGTTACTATTTGAAATAGTAACCCTAGGTCGTGGCAGCCGCGCCGACCCCGACCCCTCCCCTCCTATAAATAGCCTCACCCCCTTCTCATTTTTCACACCTCTCACATTCTCTCTCTCCAATTTCTCTCGTTTTCTAGCATTTCCTCTTTTTTTTCTATCAAGTCGATATGTCTACTTGCGCAACCGGGCCTCTTTGGTCACTAGAGGAGGAAATTCATTTGGTGGTCAATTGGCTCACCCACTACGAGCCCGGGGGTCAGTATTGGCATGGTCTGTACGTTGCTTACGTACAAACCGGGAACGATGCTTGGCCGCCACGGACAGAGAAGCAAGTGAAGGACCACTTCCAGAAGATGAGCAAGAAGTGCAAGTGGTTTGAGATATGCTACCAGAAGAAACTGGCCGACCCTAGGAGAGGGGCAACGGATGACGAAGTATATGCCGCGGCCGTTTCTGATTATGAAGGCAAACACGGGCTGTGGAATAAACGTCCTGTGTGGGAGATGCTCAAGGACGATGCGAGGTGGCGTTTACATATTAGTAGAAATAGGAATTAGTTTAATCGTATTTTAATAATTATGTTTTAAATTATCTACATATGTATTAGCGTTTAAATTATCTAGCGTTTTAAATATTATGTAATGTTTGTGTGGTATGAAATAAAATTAGTATTAAAAATGTGGGGTGCTTTTTTAATTAACTAAAACTGTGTAGACACTGCGTAGACACTACCATTGGAGGAGCAGTGTCTGGAAGCCAAAAACAGTGGTTAGACACTGCGCATAGACACTGTGCAGTGTCTAACCATTGGAGATGCTCTAATTCGAAAAAAAGAACGAGAACATGATGGACTACGAAAGGAAAACGAAGAAACTAAAGAACAAAAATAGAATCAAAAAGATATTGAAGGTAATCAAATCAAATAAATATTATTTATTTATTCTCAATTGATTTGATTACGGTAATTAAGGAATACCTTTACGTATTATTTATTTCTTTTTTAAGGATCTTGTAATCTTCAATATAAAGGAGTATAGACTTTTAAATAAAATATACCAAACCATTTTAGTTTTATATATAATATGCTATCAGAGCTGGTTCGGTCCATGGTCCGGTTGTCACCTTCATCTTGTGGTATCCGATCCATATGTAGATGTTTAGTCTAGTTATGATCCACATGTAGATGTCTAATCCTACACGTGATGGGGAGTGTTGACATATGTGTCCCACATTAAAAGTGTATGGACGAATTGACCACTTGATTGGTGCATTCACCCAGCAGTTTGAGCTTTGGGGTTAGATTGAGTTTTAATATGATATTAGAGTTGGTTCAGCCCACGACCCGTTTGTCACCTCCACCCTGTGGTCTCCGGTCCATATGCAGATATTTAGTCCTGCTTTGACCCACGTGTAAGTGTCCAGTCCTCACGTGAAGGGGATTGTTGAAATTGAACCCTCATCTGGAAAATATAAGATTAAAGAGCTACTTATAAAGCCTAGAGACACACCACATCGTAGAGAAATCACCTGTACCGAGACCTCCCAGCCATTGGGGAGAACGGTGATGAGCCATTGGACAGAAACAATCCATTCCTTCAGGCCATGTCGTGGAGTACAAATCATACTACCAGTAAATCACTCCACGTCGTTTAGGAGGACGATAGAGCTGCATATATGAAATTATATAAAAGAAACACTTGAGTTCGTGAGAGACAAAGCTACATCAAAAAATTCGTCTTTTTAGAAAGAGAATCTTAGGAAGATTCAATCTGAAGGAAGAAGATGTAAGAACCGCTCCCGGTCGAACCGGTGACTTTTAAGACAAGTTTGACTTTCTACCGGAAAAGTCAACCGAGGACTCAGGAGGTCACTCGGGGCTTTTCCGTGGCCCAAAAAGCTTAGCCGTCATCACGGTAGGCTTAATTGGGCCGTTTCCATTCATTTGAGTATAATGTCGAAGGAAGTCAAATTTGGTCAAAACCGAGCTTTTTATCGAGTAAATGCATTTAATTTGGACTGCTGGATTTTAAATGGAAGAGAGTGGTCCCCACAATGCCAAGTGTCACTAATGGCTTGGAGGAAAGGAAAGAGGCTCAAATGACATCTCTACCCTCACTAGTTGTCCATAAAAAGGGATAAGAACTAAAGGGTTTTTGGTCTTTTTCACCTCTAGGTCTTTCTAAGGCATTAGATGACACAAATTCAGATTTATTCTCTAGTGGCAGCCGAAAATTGAGAGAGGAGGGAGAGCTTGGAGCTTCCATGGTGTCTTGAAGAGAAAGCAAGAGAAAAGAGAGACCTTTTGTATCAATCTCTACCCAAATCCTCTCCAAAATCCCTTCATCTTCATCAACTCATTCTCCTAAAGGTTTGGATGCTCACAACTCTCCATTTCATCTACTCTCATGTCTTGGGTTTTGTGGGTTTTTGGCTTGAAGTTGATAAAATAGCTTTGTATTGGTGATTTGGAGAAGAAGTAGTGAATTAGGAGGTTTGGATTGTGCTCTTGTTGAAGTTTTGAGGAACCCATTGAGGGTGTTGTTGTTGGGTGACTTTGGATGAACTTTTGGAGTTTTTGATTTGATTGTGATTTGGAGAATCCTTGGAAACTTGTTTATTTGTTGATTTCTACCATGGGTAGAGGAGTTTTGGAGGTATATGATTGTTTTGGGAGCTGGAAATGGTTAAAAATGGAGTTTGGTTGTGGATTTTCGGAGAAAAGGAGCTGGAGGTTGAAGAAGGGCGGAACTGCCCTGGAGCGTCATGGATCCGTGACGGATCCCGTGACGGGCGACGTCACGGCTCCGTGAGGGAGACCGTGACGGCACACGTCACGGCTCCGTGCCGTCTTCCGTGAGGGTCGGTGTCACGGCTCCGTGACAGTGTCCGTGACCGACCAGTTCTGGGGGTTTTTGAAGGTTTTTCCACCGTCTTGATCTTGTTTTGGAGCTGAACTTTTGGAAGGGTTTTGGGGAATTTTGTTACTGTTAAGTAGAGTCTAATTAGAGTTGTTTTGTGTTCAAAGACCACAAGACCTTGAAGAAAGAAGACCTTGCCGGTACCCGTGTGAAGAACGGTGTGGTGACTATCGATTGTGACAACAAAGTGTTAAGAGGAAGACCGCAAGGTAGGGAAAGTCTTAACTTCTTATTTAAACGCTTAGTATGCATGATTATGATAATAAAATCGGAAAGGTCCTAGAATTGCCTATATGATGCGAATAACTAGAATAATCGTATTTCAATTACTAATAAATGGATGTGTCTAGTATGCATGCTTAGGATGATGATGATTAGTGAAGCTTGTTTTCAATACTTGGGAATTGATTTACTGGTAGAGAGGCTGTGAAGATCTCTCGGATTAGTTGTGTGCTAGGTTCACATGCTTGGTTGCTAGTTATTAGGATGACATAAGAGTCTAATGAAACTAGATTAGCTTGTATGATTGAATACTTAATTGATCGTTCACATGATGGTTGATTGGTTGAATGCGTACTTGGTTGATTGAGTGTTTGTGTTGATATAATTGTTGTTTGAACGGATGATCGAGTATGACTGGTTGTACCACGGGGTACAATCAGGTGATCGATGTACCGCTGGGTCGTGACAGGTAAGTATTAGGTAAGTGTGGTGTGTTATTGGATGTCTTTGCTGTGATGAAAGTATGTTTCGATGAATGTTGATTGGTGGCTAAGTTATGGTATGTTTCCTTTATTCATGTTCTTGAATGGTTGTTTGATTGGTTCGGTACTACACCGGGGGGGGGGGGGGGGGGGGGGGGGTAATCCGGTGTCGTGGTGAAGGTGGAGGTTGACAAATACAGTGAGATATTGGTTGAGTATTGGAGCCTGAGGGCATTGATTACTGGATATTACGGGTATGGATTATTGGCAGATCCTGCGGGATATTTATTGATTATTGGCAGACCCTGAGGGATATGGATTGATTATGAGCAGATCCTGCGGGATATTAATTGGATTACTTATTGAGAGATGGTTACTGAGGTTTCACCCAAGGGCGTGCGTCCCAGTGGAGCACCACCTTGGTTCCCTATGCCATATGGTCCTTTGGAGGCATTTCTGGGAATCCCGATGATAAGCGCCCATTTGGGATTGTTTCCGGTGCCCCGACGCATGTGCTTCCTCTGGACCGAGGGAAAATCTGATATGACATGGATACTCTGGTGGATCGGAATTATGGGAACCGAAGTGATCCCAGAATCTATCCATGGATCGGAGGCTTGAGAAAGCAAGTGGTTAGCATGATATTAATTACTCACATTTAATCGTTATGATACTTTATATTACTTATTTAATGGAACCTTTCAAGTTAATGTTATCTTGTCTATACATTATTTCATCGCACTTATCTTATTCTATCTTGTTGCATATTGTTTCATTATTAATCGTTTTTCTGTATTTTCATTTGAGCTATCTGCTACCCAGTACAGTATTGATCTAAGGGGTGAATTGTTAAGATTTTTCCTACTGAGCGTAAGCTCATCCCCTTTGTTTCTCTTACTGTTTTACAAGAGTACCAGATGTCTAGAGTGTGCGAAGCTTGGGAGCTTCAGCTCATTTTGGGATTTGTCTTAGATTTGTGTTGCTCTTTCTTGTTAAACATTTTATATCTTACCTTGTATATCGAGCTGTGACTCATTGAGGTTTTCAATTTTGATGGCGTTTTTATGAGATTCGAGTATTTCATCAATCGTTTATTACTTAATTTATTTTAACTCGGGTCATGTCTCGAGTCCGGTCAAAATCGGATTTGGGGCGTGACAGAAGAAGAAGAAGAAGAAGAAGAAGAAGAAGAAGAAGAAGAAGAAGAAGAAGAAGAAGAAGAAGAAGAAGAAGAAGAAGAAGAAGAAGAAGAAGAAGAAGAAGAAGAAGAAGAAGAAGAAGAAGAAGAAGAAGAAGAAATACATAAGAGCGCATCTGGTATTTGAAGACCAGACTACGACAGAACATAAATAGAGAGGGATTCCCTAGCAAGCCAATGGACAGCCCCGTTCGCAGTTCTAGAAATGAACGCGAGTTTAACATCCTCGAGAGATATAAGAATGGACTTACATTCTTCAATAATGCGGCCCACTGGGGAGAAAACTCGGGTGGCTCCATTAGTCAGGTTTACCACAAATTGGGCGTCGCTCCGAACTATAACACACGATCGCCCTGTCTCCTTAACCCAAAATAGGGCCTGATATATAGTTATAGCTTCGGCCATCTCAGACCCCAAGATGCCACTTCTCCCTTCCACCACGACCGCTTTATCATCCCTACAAATGAATCCCCATCCCATTTGAGAAGTATCTGAGAAAACCGCCCCGTCCACATTCAAAGATAACCAGAGCGGTGGTGGCGACTTCCACCCTTTCATGACAGGTTCCTTTCTCGTCTGAATCTGTGGAGTCCTCACCAGGTGGGCCTCCTTCCAACTATGCACATTACATCTAACTGTAGTATCAATAGAAGTAGCTGGTATACATACTTGATCCCAAACGACACTATTCCGAGACTTCTAAATTTATCATAGTGTAAGTGCGATCCTGCTCTTCAGATCCATATCCGGGAGGGCCACAGTATCATCCATCTATTGCAGAAAAGTAGTAGCTGCGGGTGACGGAATAGGTACCTGAGCACGTTGCCATACCTCCTGAGCAAAAGGACACTGGACTAATAGATGAAGTGCAGTCTCATTACCTGTACTACAAACTGGGCACTCCTCCGGAATAGGGACAAATTTTGTTCGGAGGTTCATTGCCACCTATAGGTTACCTGAAATAGCACGCCATAAGAAGATTTTAATCTGAATTTGAATGGCGAGGTCCCATATGGCCGACCATACCGAGGCTCCCGGATTGGAACCCATCGTCCATTCAGTCTAGCCAATAGTCTATACCCCTCTTTGTAGTTGTAGTGTCCTTGGATGTCACGTGTCCAATACAACCTATTTGGTTTTGTATGATTTGGGATTGGGGTATTCAACACTTTTGAAGCAAAAACTGTCGGGAGTGATGTGATAATTTTCTGCACATCGCATTGGCCTTGGTCATTCATCAACTCCGACACCAACATATCCTTCCGAGTCCCTGCTTCTAGAGGGATATCAGTAGGTCTCCCAGAAGCCATGGGATCCCCTTAACACGGGTGGTTTTTCCATTCCCAATATTTTTCCGGAGGCCTTCCCTAAGGAGATCCTGTGTGGCTCTCAGCCCTAACCACAATTGACTGGGGTTCAAACCTTTACCGCTGTGAGAAAGTCGCCATGTCTGAAATACCGAGCCTTGAACACTCTGGTCACTAATGCTTCCAGTTTAGTTAGAAATTTCCACCCCATCTTTGTTAATAGTGCCCGATTCATATCGTACATGTCCTAAAACCCCATACCTCATGCTTCCTTTGGTTTACACAACTTTGCCCAATCCTGCCATATAATAGGTTTCCCTGTGCTAGGGGTGCTCGCCCACCAGTACCTAGCCAACGCTACATGCATTTTGTATACCGAGGACCTGGGTAATAAGAAGACGCTCATGGCATAGATAGGCATGGAATGGAGTACAAACTTGATCATCACTTCCTTTCCTCCCGCTGATATCATTTGAACATCCCAAGAGTTGATCTTTGCTATAATTCGGTCATCCACAAACTGAAGGCTCTGTCCTTTCTTCCGACCAAGCATATATGGAACCCATAAATATATCGATGCCTGAGAGATTTCCTGAATGCCCATAATAGTACAACACAATAGTCTATTGGCCGGGGTCGTGTTCGTACTAGAGAATATCGACGAATTTTGTTTATTGATCACTTACACTGATAAATGGCCAAAAGTATGGAGGATACCCTGCAGGTGTTCAGCTTCTTTTATGTCCGCCCTGCAGAAAATGTAGCAGTCATCTGCAAAGAAGATGTGAGATATCATCGGTGCCCCCTTGCCACAATCACTCCATGTAACTTGCCTTCCCTCTCTACTTACGCTAGTAACCTGGATAACTCTTCCATGCAGAACAAGAAGAGATAGGGGGACAAAAGATCACCATGTCGAATCCCCCGACCATCCTTAAAAGCCTTTGTCTGTTTCCCCCAGCTTTGACCGTGTATTGGATGGATCACATACAAGCAAGAATCAGATTTCTCCACTCTGGTCCGAAACGAAACACATGCATCATAACCAGGATAAAAGGACATTCAACTTGGCCATATGCTTTACTCATGTCTAATTTGAGTTCCATAAAGTCGTTTTCCCCCTGTGTTCTTTGTCTCGACGAATGAATAATCTCACAGGATATGAACAATTTATCTTGTATAGCATAACCCAGCACAAAAGCCCCTTGGTGGGACGAAATAATTGGGTCCAGTAGTGGCTTCAATCTATTAGCAATACCTTCGATAAGACCCGGAATATTACGATGCATAGGGCTATAGGAAGTAAGTCAACTATCTTCTTCGGATCCTTATTCTTAAGGGATGAGTACCAGAGTTATGTAATTGACGTCAGGGTCTATATTGCCTGTTTCCAATGCCTGAGCAACAAACTTGACTACTTCTTTATTCAATGTCTACCAATAGTGCAGGTAGAAAAGGGGATTAAGGCCGTCCGGACTTGGGGACTTATTTGGTCCCATCTAAAACACTGCCGCTCATACTTCCTCAGCCACAACTCGTGTCCTCAAGGCTACATTCTGGTTATTTGTGATCATCCTCAGGATATTAATCGGCAAACTTTCCCCCTATTCCGGTACCGCCGTGAAGATCTGCTCAAAATATCCCACTAGCAATGACTGCATACCCGTATTCCATGTTACCGTAGTACCTTCACCAGTTTCAAGAACAATGATGTTGTTTCTTCTTTGTCGTTTCTTTGTAGCAGCCGTATAGAATTCTGTAATTCTGTCCCCCTCAACTAACCAGTGTTGCTTTGCCCGCTGCCGCCAAAACGTATCTTGTTTAGATAAAGCATGTACATACTGCTTCTGTACAACCAACTGGAGGTTTTATACCAGCCCGATCATCCCTATCATTCAACTCTTGAATGTGTTGTTGACACCTCCGTATAGTGTTGGCAGTTTTCTGGTATATAGTATGTCCCCACACATCAAGTGACTTCCCAATCTCCTTTATGTTTGTTTTAACGTGTCGTCCTCCAGGTTGGGCCCATTCCTGCTGATTATCCTGCAACATTCAGATTCCTTAATCCATGCATTTTCAAAGCGAAATTGTCTCTCCCTTCGCTCTCGTTGGACCTGTACCAAATACAATATAATTGGGAGGTGGTCCGAAGTAGTGTATCCTCCATTCTGGAGTCGCGCTTGAGGAAATCTGTCAAGCATAGTCGGATTCATGAATGCCCTATCCAGTCTGACTTCTAGTTTCTTTCGAGGGTCCCGGCTTTTCCTCCATGTAAAATGATATCCTCCCATCGGGATATCATGGACCCCAATATCATTAATCGCATGCTGGAAACTCTTTATAAGAGAGATAGGGTACAGTCTCCCTCCCTTTTTCTCGTCCGGGTGTAAAATTCTGTTGAAATCTCCCATTGTGTCCCGAACGAATGATTGAAGCAAATTCCATGTCCGGTCCCAGAATTGTCTATCTGGTTCACCGTATATACCAGTGAAACTAGGGGTGGGCGTCGGCCGGGGCCCGACAATATTTTCATTATTCGTAACCCAAACCGGGAGGACCGGTTACTTGAAATCCATAACCGTCACCGCACCGGGTTCCAACGGGAAACTTAAAAACCGATCGTCACGGAGTCGGCCGGTTACGGTTTTTAACCAACCCATTGGGCTATCTTTTGGGCCTTCAATTAAAGCCCAAAATAAAATAAAAAACATTAATTTTTGGAACAACTAGAACAATAAAACCAATTTACAACAAAAACAAAATAATTTATTACTAGTAATTTGCTATTAAGCTATTACATCAAGAAAAATATATTTTTTAAAGTCTTTAATGTCTCTAAAAAAAAAATCTTCAAGTTAACTACATGTCACAAACAATAAATAAGAGATTCAAATGTACGTTTATTCAAGTACAAGGATTTAAATTAAAGTTCATTACAATCAAATAAATTTTGAACTTTAAAATCAAATAAATTTTTTAATACTAGTGTCAACATTTAATTTATTTTAACTTGAACAACCAACTTACTACATGATTGTTTATAGAAAAATTTATGATTAAAAGTAAACTAATGTTCTACATTTTACCTTTAATATAATACTAATGTCAACATTTAATTTAAACCTCTTGTAATACTATAACCATCAAATTAGTAAAAAAAACATTAAAATTTTTATATATACACCTAAAGCCGGTCGGTCGGGTATTTACCGGTTTGGAAGATAAAAAACCGTACCCACCCAAAATGCTACCGGGTTGGTATTTTTTTAACCGTAACCGTCGCCGGTGACACCGGTTTGGGTGATTCCGGTGATGGGGACGGCCGGTGACGGTCAGTTTTCGGTGACGGCCGGATATTTGCCCAGCCCTAAGTGAAACAGAAGGGATTCTCTTGTTCAAATGTAACTTATACATCAATATGGGTTTGCTCTGTGGTCAGCACCTGCACATTACATTTATCCGACCATAGCAACATTACACCCCATTTTCTATCTTTAGCCGGTCTACATGTGCCCCCGTGGAAACCAAGACTACGTCGAAGTAAAGCTAGCCGAGAATGTAACCGGCTCTCCTTCGAGTGATACGTTTCCGATAAAAAGAGAATGTTCGGTTTGAATTTTCGGATTAGATCATGCAATTGCTGCTTATGGTGATCCTACCCCTAGCCCCGGCAATTCCATGCCATACACACAACCACAACACTTCCCACACAATAATCAACAACAGAAACGTAGCACAACAAAACGCAATACCAGCCAAACCCAGGAAATCAGAAGTGAAAGCAAGAGGAAAATACGTACCCGTGCCGATCACTAGTGAAGAAACGACAGGGCACGAGACAAGCGGCTGAGGAGACCGACGGGTGTGCACCAACGTGGCGAGCAAGGGCCTGCACAGCTTGTGATTTCCTAGTGATCTCGTGGAGACCAACGAGGATGCTTGGCAGGCCTCACATTTGTCCCCGTGGGGCCAACTTCCCTGAACATGTTATTATTCCTAAGTCCTCCATAAGAGGGGCTCCTAGTTTCTCATGTTCTAATTAACGGGACGGGGGGGGGGGGGGGGGGGGGGCAGTCGTGGACTACCTCCGAGTGTCGATATGATCTCCCTCCATCTTCGACGTCTCCTTGATCCTAAATCGATGGGGGTCCTCTCTCTAGTTTCTTACCTTGATTGGTGGACACATACGAAGGTGTATGTCCATAGTAATGCAAATGAGGAACAACATGGTTCGTGCACGAGGTACCTCAATGTGTCCCACGTCCCTTAGTCGCCTCCACCACCAGTTCTTGACTATGGAGCGTTCTCTAAGGGTGCATACCTAACAGATAGGGGTGACAGTTATGAGTACGGTACTCATTCAGAATGGATCCCTCTAGTCGGAGTTGGGTGCCCTCACAGCTCTCAGACGTCGGGTAGGGAATGATTGATCCGGTGGGCCTCCCTGCGGGTAGTGTAGTAATGGATAATACGCGTGGAATCTTCTCCACGGGTAGTGCAGCAGTGGATCATCCGAGCGGAGTCGTCCGGGCTGGTGGTCATGATCCTACCCGACCACAGCAGTTAGGAGGCATTGGAGAGCCGGCCTGAGTTCTTCCATGCCTTGTTGTCTCCGAAATGGAGTAAGCGCGCGAGAGACAGTCATGAGCATGAGGAAGTGGCAGCGTGGGGGTAAGGATGGGGCCTTCGCCTGAGAGTCAGACACATGGTTCTCAATGCATTGAACCATGGGGGCGGCGAGCAACGTGACGAGGGGCGCAAAGTGTGAACGAAAGTGGTGGTGGCGAGATCATGGTGCTGAGGTACATCTGAGATCGGAGGAGACGGAAATAACAAGGGGAGAGGAGGATAGAAAAACATAAAAACCCTAAAATTCGATTATTTGGATCCTTCTACCTTATTGTAACTATTAGTAAGAATACCAATACAATTTGTCATAAAATGTCACACAATACTGAAAAAAAAGGTGATATGCATCTCTTCTCTGTTTCTAAGGGTTTGTTCTTGAAACTAAAGCGTTGTCACCCCTTCTCCCTGCCCTCCCTCCAACCAACACAATTACCTCGGAGCATCTAAAAAAGGTTTGGCGTTTCAGCCCCTAGACGAATCTACCTTCGGGTTTTCTTCCCTTCTTCTCAGGAAGCGAGGGGATTCGGAGCAGGGAACCTTGTACGTTCCAGGGCTCCTTGCGCCTCCTCACTGACCTTCGGCTCCCTAGACGTCCCAACAACAATTTATGCACGTTGCTTTTGGGTCGTCCGGATAAGCCTCGGAAGCAAAATTATTTGTTTTAATTTAGTTAAAATTTGAACAAAACTTTAAAGGTGATTTGTTGTAAACCCAAAGATTAAGATCACACATATATATAATAATAATCAATTTATTTCATTAAAACGAACTTTGTTGGATGGATCATACATTATAGTTCATTGAGCATCAACAAGTATCTTCATTCCAGCATTACAATGACCAGGGAACCCGCATATGAAGTAGTTCTTGCCCTTCTTCAAAACAACCTTATCAAGTCCAGTAGCGTGATGTTCATCTCCTGCCCTGCTTGTGCATGAATTGTAACCATTCACATCCACCACAAACACATCATGCTTTTGTGCTGTATATCTGAACACTGCATCAAAAATACACTAATCAGTAACTAGTCATGATAAAATTCAGAAATGCACTCTTTAAGTAATGGGATCAATACCTAGTGAATCGCCCGCTACGAAATTCTTGCCAACGAGCCAGTCGGAGACATTAAAACTCCAAGGGACCGTGTATTTGGCTGCATCGGCCAAACTAAAGGACAAAACTAACAATGTGGTACACATTACCAACGTTGTCACAGGAACGTCACTGCCTCTTGCCCGACTCATTTTTCTCGGTCGAAAACAAAATATTAACTTGATCTAATACCGGAGATGTAAGAGAAGCTTGAATTTAAAATTACTATGGATTGAAGGATATTTATACACAAAGCTTGTGAACATACATGTAATGTTGTAGTTAGTATGAACAGGAATCAAGTCAAAAGGATATGTATGTGAAAGGGAAGCCATAACCTCCATTGAAATCAATGTAATTTCAAATAATGAAATGGAAGCCGTAACCCTATTGTTAACTTTTAGAATCCATGAAACTCCCTTGACTTTAAATTTGTATAAATGCAATTGGCTAGAAATGGTAACTTATGCATGCATAATGTGGCGTGGATATCCGGCTGACCAAATAAAAAGTTTTGACCCTGGACATCTGAGCCGATCACCACCTGACCACCCCTCAAAGATGAGACGTTTTTAAGTGCGGTGTTGATGGTGTATCCTTCAATTATTAAGGGAGACCATACACCCTGAATGGTCTCATTTGCGACTAGTTTGACCTCCCCTCCATTTGCTCGAGCTATGATCCCTCAGGCCGATTGGAAAGTGTCTTGAAATGTCGCCCATCAATATTAATGATAATTTCTACGGGCTAAGGGGAAATCCATCTAGCGGGGAAGCATCTGGCCAGCAGTCTGGGCACAGTTGTCGACCGCTTTGCCTCCCGCCATGCCAAGAGAGTTACCTTGGCAGTCAATTCCACTCCTAAAGTCGATGGGTGGAGTCTTTGAGATCTGAGCGTTCCATGCTTTCCATAACTCCCAGGGGAAGTAGAGTATCCCTTACATCCTTTCTAGGGTCCTTCCAACCGCGACATTACCCCACCGTACTCAATGTACTCAATGATTAGCTCACGCATACTCGTCTCCCAAGTAACTATTGTTCCTATCTCATTTTTCAAGGAAATTAAAGAGTTGATATGCAGACGATAAGAGGACGCAACATTAATTTTTTTTTGTATTTTTGTCCCCTTCCGTTAGCCACTACGTCTTAGCTTTTTGACGT
The DNA here is from genome assembly GCA_963921825.1 of Erodium maritimum. Classification (NCBI taxonomy): domain Eukaryota; kingdom Viridiplantae; phylum Streptophyta; class Magnoliopsida; order Geraniales; family Geraniaceae; genus Erodium; species Erodium maritimum. The sequence goes on from OY997595.1 coordinate 10,163,496, forward strand.
TAGAGTGCCTCATGTATCCCTAGAGCTCGCTTATACTGTATTTGAATCGCTTCCCTCCTATGAATTCGTGGCCGATTAATCCACTAGTTAAGCTCTGCTATCCGCCGTTGACACCACTTAATATGATTCAAGTTTTTCCAGAAGTTTTGTTTACCCCATTCATCCAAGACAATCCCCACTTTATGAATAACCTCCCGAATAGGTTGTGTGAGAGATTTGTCCCAATTCTCCTGGATGACTTTCCCTCAATCTGGATCATGACTCCATTAGAATTGAAATCGAAATTTGTGGCTACCCCGAACTTGAATGTGACGAGCTAGTGATAAGAGGATAGGCCAACGATTAGACGTCGTCCTCCCTGTATTACAGAAATCCAAGCCCAAAAGGGAGTAGTAGAAATCTATGGCGATAAGGGGCCTATCTAGACATGATTCAATTCTCCATAGGGGATTTCTTCCACGGAACCAAATGAACGAATTTCCTGTCATAAGAACATCCATTAAGTCCAATTTCTCCGCCACTTCTCGGAATTCATCAATAAGAGGTTGGGGATACGTTTCACCGTCTCTGGTTTCCTCCTGATTCAGAATATTGTTGAAGTCTCCGATGAGGAACCAACGATAACACAGCGGATTGTGAAGCCGTCAAAGCAATCCTAAGTCCGGTAATGGAATTCACGATTGGACTCAGCATAGATACCCGTGAGACGGATTCCTTCTTACCCAAGGAGAGAAATCTCGATATCAATGTAGTTGCTTTCCACATACACTTACTCAAGAATTAGTGTGTATCTCTTGTAAACACTAATATCACGCAGTCCACTTTAGGTGCGACACTCTCTTCGATCCAGTGGGTTGTTCTAATGGGAAGATGTTAACCATCTAGTAATGTATTTGTTTGAGTCAAATGTGTTGTTAAATGGCGCGAGAGCTAAATTACTTCCTAAATATTGTTCTTTTATCCAAACTTCAGCAGATACTCCAACTACTTTGTTGTAAGATAATGAAGGGAGATATAAAACAATGACCCCTCAAGTATCACTTATTGGATGTAATCTGAAGTCCACGTTTTTCTCTCTACCGAAAACATGTGCCTTTTCGATCAAATTTTCGTTACAAACGTAATATTTGAACTGAAAGATGTTCCTACAAGTATACGACGGGCTTCACAAGAACGTAAACTTATCTTACTGACATTGATTGAGTGTGAAATATATTAGCATTGACAATTATTCTTAGACATAGTCAAAATTGGGGTCTGCGGTTCAAGTGTTGAGCCTTGAAGACCAAGAAACAAAGCTTGGAGGCCAAGCTTCATTCCATTATTTATTTGAGCACCATCACCGGACACAACACACATCTAATTGTCCTTATGTTTATCTCCTTACATAATTAGCACTTGTCTCATTTTCCAATTTTCTTCAAATTTGTATGAAAGAAACTGTACTAATCCATCTTACATGATCTCCATCACTGCAGGATATAGCAGAGCGCTCGGGTTAGTATTTAATTAGCTGGAACGAGCATGGCGAAGCACCATCCGGATATGATTATGTGTCGGAAGCAGACTGGAATTGCCATCGGAAGGGTTTGCGAGAAATGTGATGGCAAGTGTGTGATTTGTGACTCTACCGTGCGACCTTGCACGCAGGTGAGAGTGTGCGATGAGTGCAACTATGGATCATTTCAAGGCCGATGCGTGACATGTGGAGGGCTCGGAATCTCCGATGCCTACTACTGCAAAGAGTGCACTCAACTAGAGAAGGATCGGGACGGATGTCCCAAAATCGTGGTTTTAGGGAGTGCTAGGATCGATCTGTTCTATCAACGCAAAAAATATGGTTTCAAAAAGACGAAATGACATCCCTCTGACATGATACGAACCAAATTTCGGAGTTTTCTAGAATAATGTTCTCTTCTTCTTCCTCGGAGATAGAGAAAGATTGCTTGCACCGGTTCTGCTTCTTGGTTGAAAACCAATTTGTTTCTACGAAAACCAAGGTAACCAAAAACCTAAATAACCAATACAAACCTATCGTTTCCACCATTTCTTGTTCATGAAACCGAACCACAATTGCAATAGGTTAGGTACTACCTTAAAATACTGGTCACTATTGAGATATATAAATGATCTGTAACTGGTCATAAGACATATAAATTTTTTTATCCAATTCATAAAAATAAATAAAATATATAATTAAATTCCTAAGATTTATAAGTAACATGTGATCAATTCATAAAAATATACATATAAATAACATGCGATAAAAACAAGAACGATGACTATTGCGTCCTCAATGAAAACCAACGATGGCATCCTAACCCTACAAGGAGGGACCACATAGTCACTGGTCAAATGTACCAAAATGATCATATTTATTGTTTATATATTAATTATTGATATATCGTGTGAGTGAATATATGGTTGGGCTTGTGCACACCCAATATCTGATAAATGGACATGAGTGAATGCTGCCATGGACATGCACATGTTGATGTGCCCTCCTGTTACCATCTTCTCCAACATCCACATTAATTATTGCCCATTCTCTACCTCCTCACTAAATAATCATAACTCAAATAATTGTTATATCTATATTACACACTGAAGATATTTTATGCTATAAATAATCCAATCTTACTCAAAGCTTCAAACTATTAAGTAAATATGAATTTAAGTACAAAACAAAAGTAAATTAGCAATGGGTTTCGAATAAAATATAGTAAGAATAGCTAGAAAAGGAAAGAAACGATATAGAGTAACATAGTACACATAGTTGTTATTATTACACTTGAAAGTTGAAACAAAACACAATATAAACGGTGATTAACTAGTAAACAAATCACGGTAAGCTGCAGCAGCAAGAGCAGCAATAACAGTCCTGGAAACAAAAGATTTATTGTTCATGTTCATAATCAATACCAACAACATCAATATCACATAACATTTTATCAAAAAACAAAACCCATAAAAATATACTAAACACTCCCTCGAACACATCCTGCTCTAACCATCGATCTGTGCCGTTATAACACGCAATATATTGTTCACAAATGGCAACAAGATCAAAGGAGCAGGTTGTGGAGGCTTTGACTATATATATGTAGTGCTGCTGCTTCAGCTCATGTTCTTGCATTTCTCCATTGCCCTTGGTGCTGAAATTAAACAAATACTCATGAACAATAGCATCACTAATAGTTAACTAATCTGAAACAAAACTCGAGTCTATAATTAATTGGGTTAATTCCATTTTAATACCCTAAATTTTTTGTATTTCATTTAGAATACTCTAAATTTTGTTTGTGTCAAGTACCCTGAACTTTCATTAATTCCATTTTAGTACCCACTGTTAACTTTTCATCTGATTTTTCATCCAAAACAAATAAAGTGGTCATAATACTGTTTATTAACAACCAAATTTCGGTAAAGTTAACGTAGGTACTAAAATAGAATCAATGAAAGTTTAGGGTATTGAGGTGACACAGAAAAGATGTAGGTTACCCTTAAAAAAATAATGAAAAATTAAGGTATTAAAGTGACAAAAAAAAATTTAGGATACAGTAAGTGAAATATAAAAAATTTAGAATACTGGGGTGGAATTATCTCTAATTACTTTGAAGCATACCTCAAAATATTGGCCAATTTAGGCTAAATTTTCACACTTTTCACTAAAAATATGTAAATGATTTGACAAATTCATAAAACACGTAGATGACTTGTTACTAAAATACAAAATAACCGATTTTAACATTTTTAAATTTTGGATGATTTACTATTCTTGATCAATACTTTAAAATAAATTTTTACACTTACCTTTAATTTTAATGAAGACCAATTATACAAGTGTGGATGGATATGAAGAAGGAAGGATATATACTAACCAAGTCCAATAGCTTCAGTTCCTTTCATGATGCGGAGTCGCTTGCATGATTCAACAAACATTCTGATGATTGAAATGGGGGAAATAATGAAAGGTGATATTAATTAATTTCCTAAAATGAATAATAATGCAATAATAATTAAGGTTGGTGGTGAATAATTGGGAAAATAAAAGGATAGAATCAAACTCACTCCCAAGGGACATCACCAACGAGCATCCAGTCACCATCCTTGTCTTCATAAGTAGGAACATACTCAGATCCATTCAACACATCCATCAATCGACCCTCATTCATGAAGTCCCTCAATCCTTGAGATCCACAATTCCCTATGTAAAATATTTTCTCTAACTTGTTATAACTTCACTCAAAATTCAACTTATGTACAAGACTTTTAATTTTTTATATCTAAAATATGTTTTCCGTATTTGAATGTAAAATTTGAACATGACAAGGCAGCACTAAAAGTTTGGATCATACTAAATTTTAACGATGACCTTTGAAGAAACTAATAAGGATTGATAAAGCAAACGATGTCGGATGATATTATCTGATACGTTGTGGATGAAAATAAACGTGTACTAACCAACGGTAAAGGAGCTGAACATCTTTCCGAGGGCGTCAGAGAGGTCCTGGTAGCTCTTGTACATCTTCAGATCCACCTTACGAAGGTAAGGAGCAGCATCCAAGCTCACCTTCACGAAACCTCCATTCCCCTTGTCATTCTCTTCTTTACTGCTCTTCTGCACACTCACTATATTCTTCCGGAATGACCGCACAGGTGGCCAACCCACAACTTGTGCCCTAATACAAATTACGTACTTATTATATATAGTATTTGATATCATATGAAGATTTTATGTCTCCTATGAAGATTCAGTTCGATATTAGTCACATGGGATCTTCCAAAAATAAACTATACATGTAAAAATAATTCTAACAAGAGTTGGAAAAAGGAAGAAGAATTGTTACAGCTGATAAATAAAAAAAAAATCGTTGCACTAGTTTCAACAAATAATACTCATCAATATTGCACATATATTATCTCAAAAATACTTAATTATATAAACGGCCTACGAAGAAAAATTCAATCACTTGCAGAAATACTTGTTGGAAATTATTTTTCTGTACACGATTTATTATTGAAAGTTGAACTGAAAATGATTTATTAAGCATTAATTTCAAGGTAGAAAAGGTTAAGTTTATCAAGATCTACTTATCATATATATTGGAAGAAGAAGAAAAAAGTTAAAAAGAAATTGTGAAAGAGAAAAAAGAAAGGTACTTGGCAGGAGGCTTAGCGGGATCATTGACGAGGGTCTTGTCCTTGGGCTTAATGTCCTGAGGAGTGGTGTCCGAATCCTCTACAGGCGGGTCCTTGGAGGAGAGGTTGAGCTTGAGATCAACGGTCTCGGAGAAGCCTCTCTTCCGAGCCGCAGCCACCTGGTCTCCTCCGTCAGCCGTCGGATTGAGGCCACCTCCGGGAAGTCCGAGCCTGAGCTCCGTCTCTTCGAACTCCATATTCTTCTGCATCGTCAACCTTCTCTCTATCTCTCTACAGAAACAGAAACTGAGTTTTTATTTCTCTTTCTTCTTCTTCTTCTTCTTCTCTTATTTTGCAATAATTAATAGTTATTTGTTTGGAGGTGAAATAGAGGGGATTGTGTTTGGGTTTAGCGGGTATTAATAGACGGCTGGGATTGGTGGGTTTACCAATTTGTGATCGTCCTTTGCGAGGGGTCCTTGTTCTGAGCTGGATTGTCCGATCTTACTGGGATACGTGACGAGCCTCTGACGTCATTGCCGCATGATTGTGTGTCGGGACCCAAGGCTTTGCTTTTCCCCTTCCACTTCAGCTCTACCTTGGTGTTGGTGGGGTCCACTTTTTAACGTTAATCGTTTTCGATTACTCCAAATAATATTTATGCATGAAATTGATTTCGAGAAGGTGATTAGCGGATTAAATTAAGTTTTTTTTTTGTATTGAATGTATAAAGGTGAACGAAAGCAAAAGTTGCCATGCACTGAGGAGGTTTCAGACCTTCTCGAAATAGCGATAAATAAAAGCTCAAAATGGATCCACTTGTGGTCATTGCTATCAATGGACATTGGATCTGTAAATTCTTAAACTAAACAAAATCTCGATAACATAAACACAAAAAAAATGTATCTAATTCCTTCTATGCCCTCGTGGGAAAAGTGTTTTATTATTTCTTTTTTATTTGATTTGTGTTTCTTCGTGATATAGGTTCCTTAATTGGTGTTCTAATATAGTTGTTACATGTATATTAATTGGTGTTCTAATATAGTTGTTAGATGTATATTATGCACTCCATAGACAAACACTATCAGCGAAGGAACACTGAGGAGCCAAGTGGGCAAGGAAACATGCCAAAAGCTTATGTTGGGATGTGCCCTAATATTGTTAAGTGGCACATTTGGTTACTCCACACAAACAAAAGGAAGAAAAAAGTGGGTTTGTGCAATTATTTGACCGGCAGCTCAGTGTTGGTTATTAGGACACGCACTCACTCGTGCCGGTCCGCTCATGTTGGTCTAAATTTGTGCCACAACACATGCGTTGCACATTCACAACACCTACCATCCCAAACTAAAGTATACATTCACCGTACTTACATGAATCCAATACTAACGCATTCACCTAAACAATTGTTTGGTTGTAAAGAAAATGTTTTTTTATTAAAAAGTGACTTAGTTATCAGTACACAGACCTAAGTAACAACTCACAATCTATCATGCTCTCTCTGACCTTAAGGTTTGTTTTGATCAGCAAGTTTTTTTTATTTATAAAAACCAAGTTTTCAAAAAGATCGGAAACAAGGCTAAGGGCGAACCCTCAAGAACAAGTTACAAACACGAGCCTGCCAAACAGACAGCTCAAACCAACTACCCAAAGGGTATGAACACCAACAAAGGGTCTAGTACCCAAATACATTAACCATAAGCACAACAAGATAAACCTAGTCCCAACAAGGGGAACTAAACAGTACAAATCAGGGCAACACAAATAAACCAGAAATAAACAAAGCCCTAAACAGAACAAGAACACGGGCCCAAGGCCCAAACCAAACCGAACCGGCCCAAAGAAGCAACTGATGACGCGAGCTCCTCGGGAGTGATACTCGCGTGCTCCTCGGGCAGTGAGCCATGCGTGCTCCTCGGGCATGGAACGCAATAACCTCGAGCAGTGTACCTTGAAAGCCGCGCCACCACCGACGATGAGATCAGCAGACGCAGACAACACTTCTCCGAGCACCACCGAGACCAGACGCCGCCAAAGAAACGACGGCCGGCAACTCTTCCGACCACTCCCACACCGACCTCACCGGACAAGAGCTCCACCAAACAGAGGGAGTCATCGATTCGCTCAGCCCAACGTTACCGAAGAGGTAACACTCCTCCAGCCAACACTGGGAGGAGTCCAGAAGGGGAGGGCCGATATCAAACAGATACCGAGCAAATAGAATGAAGCCCTCCAACAGATCCAGTCCCCAACCCCAAAACCCCCAACAAGGGACCCAAGACCGCCGGCCAACACCGATTGCAGTCAGTCCGAAATCTCCAAAATGAAGAAAACGAGGAGGAGATGGGGAAGGCAACCATACCTGAGAAGAGAACTCTCGAACCAAATGAAGCTTGAAGCCGCCGAAGACCCAAACCGAACCACCAGGTGACAAAACAGCGCGTCACGAGTAGAAACCCCAACCCAAACCCTTCCAACCTTCCAACACAGCCAAACCTGGCCAAACTCTTCGTCGGAGACACGCCACTCCAACGAAGCCCGGAACACCACCATGTCCGAGAAACAAAGAAGAAATAGAGGAGAAAGGGACAGGTACTACCCGAACAAACACCACCCGAAACCCAACAGATCTGAGGGAGGAGGCAACGGGGAGGTCAGATCCGACCACGGGGAGAGAAAACAAGGCTCAAGGGTGCCGGATCTGAGGTGGAAGACGAAGAAACACGACCAAAACCCAGGAAGAGCCAAGAAGATAAAAAGAAAACAACGAGAAAACGGATAAGGAAAGGAGGGGAAGCAACAAAAAGGGAGGATGGAGGCTTCACCGGTGACGACCTTGGCCTGAAGGCCATGGCCGTCACCGGCGAAGAAAGGGCTCGACGAAGGAGAACGGAAGGGAAGCTTTTTAGAGAGAGGTGGGAGAGAAAATTTTAGAGAGAGAGACTCTCCTAGAGGATGATGATATCTCTGACCTTAAGGTTACAACGTGTTTTTTAAGGTAGAGATTTGTATTGATGTTTTTGATGTTCTGGTGACATTTTCTTTGGGAGGAGTTGTCCAAGAGAGCTTTTTGTACGCCTCAGCTAGCCTTTAAGTCAGGAAAAGGTCTTGTTTGAGGAAGAAAAAGTCCAGCGTCAAATGGACTAGTGACGAGAATTGTGATTCCGCTTACTTCCGTCGAGTGGCTCGGGCTAATGCGTCATCGAATCAGATCTTCTCTATGGTAGAGAATGGTACCGAGTATTATGACCATGTTTGCATCAAGGCCTATGTCGTCTCTCACTTTGGGCTTGTTTTTTTTCTGGATCAACCGACTTGTCTCGATCTGCCTGCCCTGCCTTTTGCTAGACTATGTATCGATGACTCTTAGATTTTTGAAGCTCCATTCATCGAGTTTGAGGTTCTTGAGGCCTTTTCCAGTCTGATCTAGGGACAAGGGTCTGTGGCCAGATTAATTTGGTCTTCTTTCGCGTGACGTGGCTGACCATTCAAGATGAGTTCATGGGTTTTCTTCATTTTTTCCACGCTTCGTTATGGCTCTAGCTCATTCTGAAGGTTCTCTCTCATATGACCTTCTTTGAGTATCATCCAATCAACCTTATGGTTGCTATGTACAAGATCTTGGCTAACATCTTGTCTAGTCACCCGAAAAGGGTGAATGGAAACCTTATTAGTAATATTCAGTCTACGTGTATTCAGATCTTGGCTAACGTAGAGGTTAAGTTAGATTTCGAGAAGAATTTCTACAATGTTGAATAGTCTAACTTCACTTAGGTGCTTCAGAGTATGGGTTTTAATGGGAAGTGCATTATATGTGTCTCTTTATGTGTATCGGGTTACTCTTCAGTGCTACTAAATGGGTTTTCATCTGAACGGTTTAGGGTTTTACAAGGAGTCACTCATGGGTGTCCAATGTCACCTTACTTATTCTTGGTTGTTGCAGAGGGATTTCATTAGGTCTGTGAGGTCATGATCTGGCAGGGTTATATAATGATATCCGGGTCGGCCCAGTTGTCATGCCCCAAATCCGGTGTTGACCAGATTCGAGACATGACTTAAGATAAAATCAAGTAAAACAATAAAAGTGTCTCGATTCCAATATAAATCTCTAACTTTACTTCAATTAAAATATCTCAAATAAAACTCATAGTAAATCCTTTAACAAAGGTTCATGACCAACAATAAGTACGACCAAAACGTCTCTAGAGAATGAGCACCCGGACCCACAGAAGCTCCCGAGCCTCAAGTCCACTACTCATCACGCAAGCTTATAAAAACAGTATTAAACAGATAGGGGTGAGCTTACGCTCAGTAGGGAAAATAAATAACAAGAACATGCCTTTGAGTTTAACAAATAGGATTCCATAATTTTAGTTCGAGTCTCAAAATACGAAGAACTGAGAAGACAATGAAATACGGGAGTAAACCGAGCATTTAACACTTTCAAAGAGTCAACAATAATATAGGAAATGGGAGAAACAATTCATTTCTTTAGCAATCAATAGTAGATAGAGCGTTTAAGTAATGTCGTGGGACATGAAGTCACAACCCTCTGATCCACAATACTCCTTGTGTCATATCGGATTTTCCCTCGGTCTGGAGGAGACGCATGACATCACAAAGACGTATAACGTCGAGAATACAGGAAACATCCATATTAGGACACATTCGTCGGACACTCGGAAACGTCTACAAGGACCATAAATCATCGGGAACCGAGGTAATGCTCCCGCAGGACGCATACACTCGGGTGAAACAACAAGTAAATAATCCTCGTAGGGTAAACCATCCAATTGCCCCGCAGGGTCCAATAATCAATGCCCCGCAGGGTCCAACCCACCGACTATGATACTATCCCACACCAGCATTCCCTTTGGTGTAGGTAACATACCGGATACCAAGTCATCGGCTTAGGTACTACTCCACACCAGCATTCCCATTGGTGTAGGTACCTTACAGGCACTACCCCACCCGCAGCGTGGGTGCCATACCGACATAGAACCCAACTTAAAGACGCACAAGAGGATATCATACTAAACGATCATGGAGCTACCAAAGCTTAGCAGATCACAATTTAGTCACACACACCACAAGAATCAATATAACCTTACACTTACCGATTACTTACCAATCGCCCTCCACCGATCAATCGATCACCTGATCGTACCATTTGGCACAACCAGTCATACTAGATCAACCATTCAATCATTCAATCATTTAAGCATTCAATCAATCGTCCAATTATTCAAGCATTCAATCAAATACGCAATCAAGCAGTCAAGTTCAACATTCAAATAATCTAGTTGTATTAGACTCTTAGCTTATCCAAACTAGGCAACCAAGCATGTGAGGCAAACACATAACATCTAATCCGAGGGCCCATCATGGCCTCTCTACCAGTAAAACAAATCCCAAGTATTGAAAGCGAGTTACACTAGTTATTCACATCCTACGCATGCATACTAGACACGTCCGGTTATTAGTAATTGAAAGACGATTATTCTAGTTATTCGCATCCTATATGCAATTCTAGGACCTTTCCGATTTTATTAACCTAATAGGCATACTAGTATTGAAATACACGAGGAGTTAGTACTTTCCCTACCTTGTGGTCTTCCTCTAATAATCCTTCTAGTTGACGAAGTCCAAGCTAGCCTCCTCTCCGTTCTTCACACGGGTCCCCAAGTAGTCTTCACCTCTCGAGCTCGGTTCCAAGGTCTTGGATCACAAATAAACTCTAATTAAAGTCTAAACGCAAAGCAAACAACTAAGCACCAAAGACCCCACCCGATGTTGAAAAAACTCTTTCTTGAAGTGAACGAAAAAGATCGAAAAGGGCTCAAAAGGACCAAAACTGGTCTGCCACGGATCTGGTCACGGATCCGTGGGCTGTGCCGTTACGGTTCTCCTCACGGAGCCGTGTCTGACGCCGTCACAGTCTCCCTCACGGAGCCGTGACGCCCTCCCTCACGGAGCCGTGACGCCCTCCCTCACGGAGTCGTGACGCTTGACACTGTTCATCCGTCTGCTTCCTCTAGCTTCAGGTTTTCACGATTTTAACCCCCAAAACCTCCATGAATGACCTTCCAAAGCTCTAAAAACAGTTCCTAAACGTATCTACTTCAAAACTCACCATGGGTGTTCATTAAAACTAAAAAAAAACGAATTAAAACCATCATCTAACATCAAAATCCTCTAAAACTTCAACAACCAAACTCAAACTTCAAACCTAAACAAGTTCTTCCATTCTCTTCCAAAACCCATAAACCAGAAGTGGTAGAAACGAAATTAGATGAGAGATTTACCTTGGGGGTGAGGATTGGATGAAGAAGATGATGTTTTGGAGAGTTTTGGGGAGTTAAACAACCTCAAGACTCCATTTTTGCACCTTTCTTCACCTTCAAGCTCCAAAGTTGCCTCTTCTCTTCCCCCCTCTCTCTAAATTCGGCTAGCACACAAAATGAGGAGAGAAGTGCTCCAATTTGCTTTAAAACCCTAGTTTGATGACATTCCAAAAATGCCCTTAGGTCCAATCCTTCCAATTTGACTTTGTGAGGGTAGAAGGGTCAAAAGGGGTCTTTTCTTCTCTTCCATGCCAAGAGGGACAAGTGTTCTAGTTGGGGACCACTTTACCTCTAATAAAAATCAACACTTTAGTTAATTTGGAACTAGTCGATAAAAGTCTCGGGTTTGACCGAAAGTTGACCTATTCAATATTAGAGTCAAACGAAAGGTAACGACCCAACTAAGCTAACCGTGATAGTGGCTAAGCTTTTTGGGCTGCGAAAGAGATCCCGAATGACTTCCGGAGTCAATGGTTGACTTTTCCGGCCGAAAGTCAAACTTCATCTAAAGTCACCGGTTCGACCGGGATCGACCGGGGGTGGTTCTTACACCAGTCATTCGGGTTTCCCACCTTCATTTTGCGAACGATACACTTTTGTTCTTAGAGGCCGGTGTGGATCGGTTTTGGGGCGGTGAGTTGTATTATGAACACTTTCAAGTTGGCGTCTAGTCTTCAGATCAACTTCGCAAAATCGTTACAGGTTGCTTTTTCCATGGATGATAAGACATGTTATACTCACATGGAGACACTGAATTTTTCTTTGGGTCATCTCCTATTCTACTACCCAGGGTTCCCTCTTTGGGGCAATCTTAGACTTGCTTCGTTTCGAACCCCGGCGATAGAGCGGTATAGAGACTGTTTGGCTATGTGGCGGGACCGGTTTATATCAGTGGGGGCGTCATATGCTCGTCAGAACGGCTCTGAAAAGCATGTCGATCTTTTCCATATCCTTGTTTTGATCCCTTAAGAAAGTGGTTCATCTACTAGAGAGACTTTAGAGGAGGTTCTTTGTGGTATTCGGGCAGGGGGGAGGTGTCTCTCCAAAGTCCCATGAGAGGTGGTTTGCAGGCCTAAGGATAAAGGGGGCTTGGTGTTCGACCTCGTATAGAGGCTAACTTAAGTCTTCTCTTGAAATAATGTTGGCGCTTTGCTACCGAAGGGATTGCCTTTTTGAGGCGACTTTTATGTGCTTGTTACGACTATAATAAGACATAATGGTACCTCAGATCACTTAAAGTAACTCCACGTTATTCTTTGTTTTACATTAGGCATCTTGTGCGCTTAGCTCGGGACCCTAGGTTTGGGAGTTTATGGACTTGACGCCTTGAGGTGGGAGATTAGTTCCGAGAGGACCCTTGGATTTTTTATACCAATCCTACGATCCGTTTTTTGAGGCATACAAGTTGGCAAACAGTCACCAGGGGACAATTTTTCTGTTTGGAAGGGATCTCTGAGTTCGTGACTTTGACGCAATAGAGGGGATCAGGGCCAGTTAGAATACGGTTGGTACGCGAGCGTCCAAATCCTCTAGTCTGGTCCTAGGATCAAAGATGGTTGTCTACAGATAGAGCTTTCCATGTATTAGCTAGGTATGAGGAACTTTGTGATGTGCCTTAGGAGTCTGTGATTTGGTCTTCCTTGGTCCCGCCCAAGATCCAAATGTTTTCTTGTTGTTTGCTCATGATGGGGTGCCCACTATTTAATTTTTTGTGGATATAGGGTCACCGAACCCGATAAGTATGTGGAGGTGTGTGTTGTGTCGTTTGGGTAGTGACGATATTGGTCATCTATTTTTCGCATATTCGTGAACTGAGAGGGTTTATTTCATGAACATGGCATGGTAGGGTGTTGTGGGTGTTCAATCGTTTCCTTCTACTCTTTTCTTGAGTCGTGGATCTCTAGTGGGGTTGAGGAAATTGAGGTCAACAAGGGTTCGCATGAGGATTTTGGGGTTGTGACATATATGGTTTGAACACAATCGGCGTGTTTTGTCAGGTTCAGCTACCATCGAGTCGAGCATCCTTTTAGTTGGGGTTCAATAGATGTCTTTTTCCAACCTAAGGGCGGTCGACCGACAGTTTAGTATTCTCGAGTGGGTCAAGTCTCTAGTTGCGGTGTTGACTAGAAGCGTTTGAGGCTTGTTGTGTCATGTCCGAGGAGTTCAACACCTAATCCCCTGGTCCTCTTTGGAGCTTTTTTCTCCTTTAAAGTCTGGCGGATGCTTGTTCAGGAGTCATATTGGGGATTCCTTATCACGGTGGGGTCCACTGAGTACTCGTTCTAGGGTTAGGTTATGGGGAAGATCTGCTCATTCTTGGGAGGGGGAAGTAGATCACTTAGCCTTCTTAGGGTTAAAGGATCCATTCGAACAATCTCTTGCAGTATTGTTTACTAATCGGACTGAGGTTTCCCCAAGTGATGCCTTGAGGCTTCTTTCGTTAGTATGGTGGGTTCAATGTTATTGTGGTGGACCGGGTGGCCTCTATTTTACTTGTATTCTTTTGTTTCTTTCTATTTTTTTGTTTGGATATTTTTTGGACCTTGGTTTGGTGGTTTGTGGTTCCTATCCTAGGATCCACACCACATTTTCTACTGCATTTCTTTTTTTTTTGGTAAAAAAATCATGACGTTTCATTTTCTGAGTAAGGAATAGGCTCTTTCATTTTGACGATTGAAAAAAGATGGTAGTATAATTAAGGGTTTGCGTCTATTGGGGGTCAGACAAGATGAGACGATGCTGAAAGACGAACATGCAGTTGAAGTTCCCATCCTCATAACTAATCCCCTCTCTGTCGGATATGAACAAACCTTGGCTAGAAAGTTGCTTCAGAGCAGATCGTACAACCGGACAATATCCTCAAGATGATGGGGATGGTATGGAAAGTCCAGAACTAGTCATCCAAGAATGTGGGTGAAGGGGTCCTCATTTTTTTCTTCACCCTGGTTGAGGAAACTTGACATGGGATACAGACCTTTGGACGTTCCATGGCTCGATCCTCCTTCTCCCATACCTCCAACCGCACATTCATGTTTTGATGATGGACTTTTCGTATGCACCCTTCAGGATTCGGGTCAATGACTTGTAGCTTTGTGGCATAATGAAAGAGGTGGGATAACGGAATTGTCGAGGTCTCGTTGAGTTCCTTAAGGTTGAGTACGAGCGTCCTCTCGATGATAAGGTCTATGTATGTGGATTTTCATTTTTTTAATGTCACTCAAACTTTTCTTTGAAGGCCAAACGGATTTTATGACTGTGGACCTCCAAGAGACCAGAGCATTTCCTTTGATCTTTGTGTGTCGATCACCGGTGGATGGATTGCACCAAAGCGTCGTCAGGTATAGGGATAAGTACAAACCTATAGTACACTAACCTAGAGGCATGCCTCACGGAAGCACCAATGAGATATCTTCGTCCAGATTGGGAAATTGAGGACCCCTTAAATGAGTCACTCAAAACCACAAAAGTGGATGGTTCAAGGATTAAGGGATTCCCCCCAAATTCTACTCAAGGTTCATAATTAGCCTCCGATTTATTTGAGATCGGATACCTCATATTAACCCTGAGAACAAACGGGGTTCGGTAAACAATAAAAATTGATATCCCATATCGGGGCTAATCACATCGGGCTTCAAAAACACACTCTAAGTCGGAGAAAAAAATTGGGTAGCAAAGATGGTTCGGACCAAGCCTTCTTCTACTTCCACCCCGGGGAAGACCTAACCTAAGATGACCAATACTAGTCCCCTTGCGGGACCATCTCCCAAAGAAATTGTGATGGCATGGAAACTACATGCCCCAAAAGGAAGAGGAAATAGAAGGTCAAGGCGCGTGACCGAGCAAACCTCACTAAAAAGAGATATTTCGAAGACAGGTTGATCTTGAGAACACTAATTAATCAATTAATATATCTTTATAACGTTTTTATCTATCAGGTGAAGTTTGCAAAATAGTCTCGTCATAAGCCTACGACTTTGAAGGGGTTGAACATGGGGAATGCATCCATGCTCGTCACATTAACTCCTTGAGGCTCCAAACATATTGCGATGTTCAATAGTAACATTACCGATCTTCTCGAATTCCTATAGATTGAGGGAATCTAGACAGCTCTTACTGTCCGCTTATGATAATATAATAATAGAGACACAAATGGTTTATCAGGGTTGACCATTACCATTTTAAAAGTCATACCCTTTATTGTACTAGTAACTTGTAAATAATATTAAAAATAAAAACAAAACGCTCTCTAGAAAGCTCTTTGGCCCTAGCCCCTCTTTTACCCATCATTGTTGCTCTCCTCTGCCGATGACGACCGGGGCTTTCTATCCACGGTCGTTTCTGGCGACGGCCCGACTCGCTCCTCAGTTCTTCGTCTCCCACCGGGATCGGAAATGGGACATGTTTATTTTCCTTCTCCAGTGAGGATTCTTGCGGTTCGGGTTTGATCTTGTGGTTATGGTTTTTGTTGGTATCTCTTTCTCTTCAGGTATGGCCTCTCTCTCGTGTCTTCCCTCCTCTTTTTCGTTTTGGTCGTTCCTTTCTCCTCCATCCACGGTGGTGCCAGAGGCTCGACGGCCTGGTATTGGCCAGCGTCGAGAGTTTAGCCATGTTTGGTTGTGTTGCTGAACTGACTAGGTCGAACTCTTGAGTTTTGACTCTGTTGTTGTGGTGTTGGCCACCGGCGTGCCGAATCCTTGGGATTCCAGTGAGTTTTGGGTCGGCCAAGTTTTAGGTCGGCATTTATTGTTATTGTAGTGCTTGTAGTTGTGAAAGTGGCTTGCTGTAGGGTTTTTTCGGGTTTTTTTCTGGTTGGGACTAAAGGTTTTTTTTAGTGTTTTGCTTGGTTGTATTTGACTTTTAGGTCTTGTTTTGGTTTCTTCTTGTTGTGTTTAGTTCTCTTCGGGGTTTTTTGAGATTTCAGTGTTGGGATGCTCGTGTCTGTATTGTTGTTTGTTCTCTTCTTCTTTTTTTGATCAAAATTGTTTGTTAATTCTCTTCTGAGTAGCCTAGTTTGGGTTCTTAGACCATTATTGTTTATGTTTCTTTTTTGGTTGTTTATAGGTTCTATGGTGGAATGCTCGGGTTTGTTAAAGTTCCCCTGTGTTGAGTTGAACTCTGGTTTTCTTCATGTTTCGAAAATCTCGGTATGAGCCATGTAACTGTGTAGTTTTGAGGGTTCTTTGTTGACTTCCTTTGCTAGTTTGAGGGTTTATCCCTTGCTTTTATTTTATTTTTTTGAAAAATTTAAGTTATTAATATATATTTGCCTTCCAGAAAAATCATTACCATTTAATTAGAGGACCTACAAAATAAAACGTGCACCTAACATAATGAGTTTTCCAAATTTCAAATCTAATGCCTTTTGTTTTGCTTTATTTTTCGGCTTTCGCACCATATTCATTAGAGTACATTAATTTCAGAATCTTAAATTGAATGTGTATTCTCAAAAGATTTGTAAGGAGTCTGAGGTCTTTACCTGAATGATGTTCACATTATTATATTTGATTTTTTTTTAAAACGAATAATTGGGGTATTGTATTACTGTGAAACATAAACCATACATGGTAGAGCGTAACAGTCCAGAATTTCAGATATTTGTCCAGGTCGACCGTATTCCATCCGACGCTCATGGATCCGTAGAAATAGTCTGCGTGTGGTCGCAGACGTTAACTCAGGAAATCCTCTTACCGATATTTCAAAAGTACGAAACAGAAAGTAAATAATACAGGATACAATAAGAACTAACCAAACCAAACTAAAATAGAAAAAAACCCAAACCCACGTCAGGTTCTCGAAATACTCCAACGGGACGATCTGCTTCCTTCCTCCTCCAGAGACGACCAAGAAACCGTGGAGACATACCTCAACCTAACGCCCCTCCTCCCGGATCCCAAACGCATCGAGAGAGCGGAACCATGAAAAAACCTGAAGGTTCAAGAGAAACCATAGGGTTTGTGTGGGTCCCAGAATCCCTGAGCTCCAGATTGTGCCAGCAGATCTGATCGGCGAGGTGGAGGTAGGGCCTTTGAACACCAAGGCGAGATCGGGGATGGGAGGGGGCGGTCGGAGGAGGACGGTGGCGGCACAAGGGCAACGGGTGTCGGGTGGGATCGGCCGACGAGAGGGCGAAACCGAGGTTGGAACGACGATGTGGGTGGGGAGGATCTCTTACCAGGTCAGGGCGGAGGAGGGCAGCGGATGTGGGAGGGCGGCGCCTGACGACTGCTGTAGGAGACCGGAGCGACGATGTGGATGAGTTGGGGTGGAAGGACACGGCCATGTCCAGGATAGGGCGGAGGAGGGCGGCGGATGGGGGAGGGCAGCAACTGACCATGGCGAAGGAAAGCTGCGGGGTTAGACACAAGAGAAGGAGACAGAGCCATCGACAACCACCATGACCGGAGTCACGGTGACGGCCGATAGCGACGGCTGCAAAAATAAAAGGAAGCATATGGTTTCTTGTGAGAGAGAAAATCAAAAAAAAAATCTGTGTATACTTGACTTTCTAGTTCTATGTAAAAGTGATGTTTCTGTCGTTTAAAAAAAGTGACTCAGTTTAAATCTCTATAAGCGGATCAGTAAAAAATATATTTTATAAATCCAAAATCTAAATTTAAAAATGGTTCTTAAAGTGTCTGATAAGTTCTCTAGTTTTTGTTGAAACCCTAAAAACGAGTAGAAAGGAAATGGACGGTGGCGGCGCTTCCCACGAAGATTTCTCGGCATGACAACATCATTTTCCGTGAGTAGTGGGAGGCCGGCACTCAACTCCCTGGCTCACTTGGTGAATCCCCTATCCCCAGCCTGTAATAGATCTGTTCCCGATCCTTATGGCGACGGAGGCAAGATTGGTATTTGCGGCACAATCGGGGGTGGGTTCTCCTTTGATCATGCTACCGGCAGGAGGACGAAGCCAACGGCTCGGAGGGGCGACGGGTCAAATGCGGGACCTTGTACGACAGACCTCGGCGTGAGTTCCACGATCGCGATAAGTTAGTGGGACGATGAATACGATCGGGAACCGGTCAACATCTCCTCTCAGGCTGGGAGTGGGTCTTGATCAGTCTCCTTTTGCGACAGAGGAGCAGGTGGGGGTACATGTGGCGTTGACATCCAAGAACGTTGTTTTTCTCAAACTCTATTCGTTATTGAATTAGTGTTTGGGTTGTGTTTGCGTAATTGGAATTTCTCGAAGAACCTCTACAGTTGTAGAACTAATCTGAGACTGAAGAGCTCGAAGTAATCCAAGACTGAAGGGCTTGAAGAGTGGGATCGAGCGAGGAATTCGGATTCATGGGGCCCTGAAATAGGTTTTGCACTTTATAATAGTAGCATAAAGTTTGGTATAAGAGGATTTGAGAAATTTGTATGTTTTTACTGATTACGTTATAGTGAAAACCACTTCACTGGTAGAGTGCCCACAGATGTAGGTGACGATGCACCGAGATGGGTAACCAACTTGTGTATCGTTATGTGCTTGCTTGTTCTTATTTTTGTTTCAATTCTGTTTTAATGAAAGATGTCAATCAGTAGGTCATAACATCTTGTAAGACATCTTGCTACTGCACCTAACTAGAATTTCAATTGGTATTTTCTTGATAGACCAAGGTTCCGACCATCGAATGCGATCCATGAGCGTGATGTGATGTAGAATCTTGAGATTCCCATCCTAAGTCCCTAATCACCAATCCCTCATGATTCTAGACCTTATTCATGACTCCTTCGACGATATTCTGATCATACTCTTGTAGTGCGAATAGTCTACCAACCGAGCCAAATTTGGTCTGGGCCCTGAGATGAGCATTCTCGGGATCTTCGGAGAGGATGATATTCTCATCCTCGTCCTCTTCCGTCTAGAGGTTATCAATTTTTTGTTGAAGAGGCATAATGGTTTCCACAGAACACTAGCCTAGGTTCGGGTGCGTCATGGAGCCATTGGTTATTGTCCTGGTAGATGGTCCTTTTGTGTGATTCCTTCCTTTTGGGGTAGATCCCTCACCACGAGGTCCTACTCCATTTGGGTGAAACTGTGGGTTAACTCAAGGTGGATCCGACAAGACTCCCTGTAGTAGGTCCATCAAAGCTGGTAGCAAGGACGCGTCCGAGGACAATATCCTAGGTTTTAAGTGTGAAGGGTACTAGGGGAGCCGTGCTTGCTGCAGCGCTCCCAAGAAAGTGGTGTTCATGGGAATCGAGGGGGTTGGAGACATTGATCGTGGATATTTGGTCGTGATCGTCATAAGTATGAAAACCAGGGTCATTTCCGATCTGTGATCCCATAGTGGGTTCGCTGCCAAATTGGTCATTGGGTTCATAGTCATTGGGGTAGGGGTCGGAGAGGTTTTGGAGTCGTTCATTTGGCCTTCTTTTGGTATCGAAGGGGTTTAGCGTGCTCGATACTCGAAACCAGTGGCATGTAACCGGCTTCGTCAAACGCGATTGGTGTTTGGACAGGGACGGAGTGGGGCGGGAAAAGACGTACCTTAAGGTGTTCAAAATCATTAGAGCGGTGGGTTGGGCTGATACGAAATCAATACAATAAGTTAACTTGTCACTGAGGTCGATGTTGGCGGAGGCGGAGAAAAACTTCGAAGGCGGCGGGAGAAATTAACGAAACAACTTTATAGTTATAAAACTGTTAAATTAAGTCAACTATATTCTATTCTGATTAAGTCAATTTTAACACTTAATCTTCCGTCATATAGTTTTACATACTGCCTACTGAAGTTATCATAAAATATTATTTATCAGTTCATATTTAGTTAACTATGATCGCTAAAATTTGACACCAAAAAATAAATTAGTAGGGTAAATTATAAGAGAGAATGGGGAGAATTGGATTGGGGAAGTGAAGAAGAGGAAAAGTGGGGGCCATGTGTAAGAATGCATGTGGTTAGAGTTAGATGGAAGGGGGAGTGGGGTAGGGTCCATGTGAACCTGTTGCTCTGTCTCCAACCCTATCCCATATGCGCCGCTGCAGGGCATCTCTCCACTCCTTTTTTTGTCCCTTTCTTTTTAGTTTTTTTTTTCTTTCTCTCTACAATATTTATTTTTCTTCAAATTATTATAGTTTGCAGAATTTCCGATTATCACTTTCATGGGTCGCGTAAAAATAATCACATAGCATGATATTTAGACCTGAGATTGACTTTAATTATCATATTTAACTGGAGGCCGCATGTGTGCAGAACTGTACAATCAAAGGTCATGTAGGAAGATGACTAACTGGTCTTGTCCGTTCATCGTTTCGGTGTTATAACAAAATCGTTATTTTTACTGATAAAAATACGGTCATGAGAACCATACACATACCACATATGATTATCAAGAATAATAATCATTATTATTTAAAAACATCATTTCATATGCATTACACATTTTAGTATCTAACATTAATCTGTTAGAGCCAAGATGGAATGAATCCAAGCTGAATTTATCAACAAATTAATGTATTGATAAATAGATGCAACTCAAGATGTATTAGGCAGGTTTACTTCTAAGTCTAGGAAATAAGATGGAAGTTTCGGTTGAAGGTAAGGAAAAGACTATAGCCTAGGATCTGCTAGTGTGACAAAACCAAGGTAGAGTCAGAGCTCTTGTAAAAGTCAATTCAATTGAGGTACCCTCAACAGTCAACATCATCATAAAAGAGATCAATATTTGTGTTATACATATTAACATTATCCTTTTATCAACCAAGCTCATGTTATCACCTGTAAACCAATCTCTCAACACACAATTTACAGATACTATAAAGGATGACAGACAAGAGGAAACTTTTTGTTATTAGAAGGTGATATTAGATGATGGTTTTTTTTTTAAGATAAAAGGATAAATTTTTGTTATTACAAAAAAAAGGTTATTATATGTTCGATTCTTTAGACGGACTGAACAATAACTTAGTAATACTAGACGTATAAGGGTCTTGAATAACGAAAAAATATGTGAATAAAAGGTATTGAAAAACACTGCTCAAGGTGTGGTCGAAGCGCCGCTCAGTTCCCTGAAGATGACCCATATCGTCTGGGTGAAAACCGAACATGTGTTCATCAGTAGTGAAGGAAGGACTGGCTTGTATCAGGGATCCGTTCCAGCAATCGTCCCTGAAACCCTTGGTTGAACTCATTTCCCTTGGCGAGGCTCCTTCCCAGCCTTAGTCTGGTCTTCACGGGGTTCCCCAGCTGAATCCCTTTTTGTTCCGGACACCTTCATCGAGGGTGTCTCTACTCCACTGAACAAGGGTTGGACTTCTACCAAGTTTTTCCAACCCGGAAGATTACACACACATATACACCCGTTAGGTACCGTGTTGTGGGTTACATTAGTTCCCCTGCCTCGAGGTGGGGTAGGCTTAGGTGCGGTGTTCTGGTTCAAAGGGACAAAGCCTGGCGGCGAACAGATAGGCTTCGTCCAGTCAGTTGCATAGAGCTTGCTCTGCCTCTCCATCTGATACTCCAACAGAGACTTGTCAAACCTTTGAATCTCTGACATCTCTATGTCACACGCCGATGGAGTATGACCAATCCACCCACAATTCCAACAAAAAGTAGGTAACTTTGTGTAGGTGAAAGCGCATGTGATCGGGTCTCGGAATTCCGAGAATCAGAGCAGCAGATTCCGAACAAAGAGCGCGGTCTAAAGAGTGTCAATAGCGCACTTTGACTGCCCCACCCCATCATTGACCGTAGTCATCACACGGGACCTCCACTGTGGTCCCTAGAACAGCTCTGATCTTCTCCCAATTGTCTTGGTTCAAACACACTACGGGAGGCCATGGGCGTGAACCCATAATTGGAGCCAGTCCAAGGACGGGAAAGCTATAGCAGACATGTCAATGTCCCCAAGAAGCAGAGGGTGACCATCAAAGCATTATGGTTCATGTCCACGAACCCATACCCGAGCGTCCTCACTAGCGAAGTACAACCCAAAGACATCGGGCTCTATGTCCTTGATCACCAGCCCCACTACCGAGTTACCCCGTGAATTGGTGATGATTCGCAGTATGGTCTCCTTTTGGGGGGGACGTGGCGCCAGAATTTGTCTAAGCATACCAAATTGCTGACAAGCTAAAGCCCCGGGTCGACAGCCGCATCAGTGATGATCACCTCTAGAGCCTCCTCAAAACCCAAGGAGAAACACGAAAGACTCTCTTGAAGGGCCCGGATAGGAGATTCGGGTGGCGCTAGCCCCAAGGCCAACATGGTTTAGGGATAGTCGGTGGCACTAACCCTTCCCAACGCAGTAGAAAATCCAGTAGGGGAATGGAAGAGAGGAGCGGTCCACATTCGGTAGCAGGAGTGGCGGGAGTTCCTTCACACGTAAGATCTTCATGCCGAGGCAGGTCGGCGTTATACCGCAACTGAGGTCCCCAAAAATCGATGACTTATGGCCATCATCATTAGTTCCCGGGAGAGAGAGGGTTGACAATGGAGATGGTATCATCCCTTCAGGTATCGACGAATCCCTTAGGGTTTTTGTTGGAAGGCCTCGCCTCACCTTCGGCCGTGGCTGATTAGGGATTACCATGCCCAGCTTAAACGCCACCAACGCTAGGGATGGAAGAGGAGGCAATGATGGTGATTGCAGTAGTGCAGGTTGCGGCAACGGAGAGCCTATGATTGGGGTTTGCAGCTTCTTATTCTGGCGCCCCTTTAAAGGACTTACCAGAAGTCGTGAGGGGCATGGAGGAAGAACACGTGTCATCATTGTGGATGTTTGGCCAGGCGGCGGCGATAGGACAAGCTTAGTAGGTAGGGTGTGGCATGGTCAGACAGAAACGATAACATTGGAGGTACAGGGTTGAAGTCTTTCTCGGGAGGGGGGGGGGGGGGCGACTAACGTGCGATGATGGCAGAGATACGGGAGCACATGTATCCTATGGTTTGCTCTCGACTAACAAGAGAGAGATTAGATTTCATGTTAGATGATGGTTAGTTCATAAGACAATTAGACATAAAACAATAATAAAAAATAATTGAAATCAATACAATCTAAAAAATAAAATTTGAAATTTGGAATAATTTGGAATAAATTGAGGCATGACAATCCACTTTTCTTAAGACGCTTTACTACCTTTTAATGACAACGGCTTATCAGAACACAACAACTTAATGTGAGCAAACTCAAACCTATGAAGAGAAATCACCAAGAATACGAGAACGAGAGGTAAAACGAAAAGAGAAAATTTGTGATTTTCGATCTATTCGGTATCTAAAAGATGACTTCATAGGTTTGTATCAATAGGCTCTCGTTGAGGGGAATGTCATTTTTTTTTTTGCGAAATGTGCAATTCATTAATTTAAATTCAAATACATCTGTGTGCATCAAGAATAAATCTCTGACCACGAAGAACAGACAAAAGACACAATGGTGTCGCAGTTCTTCTCATACTATTACTGTCACTGACAGTATTGAATGGGTGCCATAAAGGCGACTAAGAACTAAAACTAGGCGAAGTTGACTACAGTTGCTCAAGGTCTTGCATAAACGCTGCATGCACAGTAGAGTATGACCGAACCTGGTATCATCCACTTCTAACCTATGGCGAAACTAACTACGACTGCTCAACGTATTGCCTAAACGCTGCATACTCTGGAGAGTGTGATCGAGCCTGCTGTCATCGGTTTCAGATGGAGGCATAATTCTTATCAGGGACCCCTCCTAGGGCCAGTCCCTAGAGCACTGAATTCCTTTCGTCATTGACCCTGCAATGACGAAGTCAGATAAAATAAAAAGGACTCACCCGATTAGCCAGATCCATAATCGAGAGAAGGTCGAAGAGGGTGCTGTGGTGGAGGCCCGGGAGAAGGACGTGCCAGCGGAGGCCTCATACACAGTGGCGGCGGCTTCAGAGGCAACTTCAAAGAAGGCGACTGATGCGACTTTAGAGACGGCGGTGGAGGCTTCAGAGAATTAGCGCCGAGATCAATCGGGGAAGCGGCAGTAGCAGACGAGATCCCCCCAAAAAAATTAGGAAAGGAACAGGTGATGTCGGCAGTGGCATGATCGTGGTGATGGGAGTTGGGTAGTGATGACCCTCGTGGGTAGCAGAGGAGCAGGAGAGGGTGAAGAGGATGAAGGCCATATCGACGGAGCAACAGTACCAGATGTAGGCCGGAAGAAACGACGGCGGTCCTAAAAAAAAGCCACCGCCTAAGCTAGAGGTTCTGTAACCCTAGCAGGGCTCATACCCAGGCAAAAAAAAAAACTTAAAGCTTATTAATCGGGGAAGGTCATTTTGTACTATATCTAATCCCCCAAAATTACCCCAAATAGTCATGGCCTAACCAACACTACTTGCTCAAGACTATATAGTAAAGCAATTTTAAATACAACTAAATCACATTTTTTTTAGCAGGTGACATGCCAAAAGTTATGAAAACACAGAAACCAGTCCCAATTCTTGTTGAAAGTGTAAAATATAGTTTTCAATTTCAAAATGGTTCATGCAAGGTAATTCAAACACATGCAAATACTAAGTCGAGACTTTTAAGACAAATAGAATGCAGTCAACAGTTTCACCAGTGAAGACTTGAAAATCATTCATACTTCACTAGTTCAAACACTCAAAAACTTTTTGAAACTCTGCAATTTTTTCGTGTCCTTAGAGTTTTCAAATATGTATGCAACACAAAATGCAAGGCATAATTTCCCACACTTTCAAAACAAGGATTGTCTTAATAAGGAGATCAACACCCACCAGACAGCAAAATAGGAAAAGCAAAAACAATTAAAATATAAGGACTGGAGGACTACTTGGTTTGTGAAGGAGGGAGAAGAAACATTGTACCTTTTTCTGAGCTTTGTACTGTTCCAAACTCATGGTTAATCTCATCAAGTTTGCTTTGATAGCGTAATTAAGATTGAGTTTAATTTGGAAAAAAATGATAGGGATATATATCGGAAAATGCATCTGCCAACTAGGATCAATAACATCCATCAAAATAAAATAAAAGTTCACAAATGAGAAGTGAAGATTAACAAATGTATCTTATATAATTAAAAAACCATAATATTTTTTTATAAAAATTCTCCACGCTCTCTCTCGAGTCATGTGGTTCGTTATATATCGTGTTTTAGCCCTAACCCTATTTCTGCCATGTCGGCTACACCGCCGCCTACTTCCTCCTCGTGTACTGCCACCAGTAACTGTTCTCGACATGTACCCTCCATCGCCTGTCGAGGAGTTACCAACCCCTCTCATAGTGCCCCCGAGGCCTCCAACGGAGTTTATTTGCCCGAAATTGATCAGCATGCAATCCTAAGGCGTTTTCTCATGTTTCCCCGATCGCGCTAGGGGTGGGCATTGGTCGGGGCCCGACAATATTTCCATTATTCGCAACCCAAACCGGGAGGACCGGTTACCTGAAATTCATAACCGCTATCGGCGTTGAATTCCAACGGAAAACCTAAAAACCGATTGTCACGGAGTCGGTCGGTTACGGTCTTTAACCGACCCATTGAGATTTTTTAGGGGCCTTCAATTAAACCCCAACATTGAAAAAAACATCAATTTATGAAACAACTAAAACAATAAAAACCAATTTATAGTAAAAACACAATAATTTATTATTGGTAATTTGCTATTAAGCTATTACATCAAGAAGAAGATGCTTAAAACAGTTTTCAATAGTCTTTAAAAAAAAACTTTCAAATTAAGTACATGCCACATACAATAAATAAAAATATTAGAATATATATTTATTCTTTTTTTTTTGAGGATAACCATGCAATTGTATTAAAACATAATAGAAAAGTTTGGTGGGTACTGAAATTGCACACCACCTACAAAGGGAAATACCAAACTGGGTGGGCATGTACTCATACTCCACCGACATAATTTAAAACTACTACGAAACAGAACTGAAACAAAAGCAGAAAAGTCGGCCCTAGTGCAAAGTTGCGGAAGTAGGGGGAGTATGCGATAGCGTCTTTCGACACCGGTACAGCAATCTTCTTCCAATTGGTACGAGGCGGAGCCAGCCACGTTGAAGGGAACACTGGTGGACCTCCATCTCCCCCGGTATGTCAGCGTGCGTCGTCCTCCCTTGAGTGATACTGGTAGGGCTCCTGAACGCGGGATTGCTGACTCCGGACTGGCAGGGGAGAGAAACATCAACTGAAGATGGTGCCGGCTCCATCCATCCGCCGGGAAGGGGCCAAAGTTGACCCACCCCTCCCCGGGCCACCTCGGACTCATTCCTTCAGGCGGGGGTGCTTGGCGCCCCCGCCGCTGTTGCATGTGAGTCCCCGTCCGACGCCGTCGAATCCTCAGACTCGATCTGATCTTCCTCCCTCGCTAGGCGTTTTTCCCAGAAAGCGTCGGACTCAGCTCCTTATGTACCCCATCGGACGGCATTGCCTCGACATCCGTCTCAAAGGTCTGCTCCTGCTCCCTGCCGGACCAGTACATCGGTGATGGGGTCCGCCCCCCCCCCCCCCCCCCCCCCCGCCCCCGACCCCCCTTATTCCTTGCCTCCCCATAGTTCCAGTTCGTACCCGGGATCACCTTCCCATGCTTGGCCTTCTCCAAGGCCGATCTCGGGTCCCCCGGAGCTCTCAGGGAGTGACCCCTGGTCCCTCCCGGCACCGGGCATGACGGGAAAAGATGGCCCGCACAGCTACATCCATAACAATGGTCCGGTAAGTACTCATAGGAAATATGAAGTAAATTCCGTACCTGCGATTCCGATAATCGGAACCTGATTTGACTCTACAGCGGCTGCCGGATATCTGCTCGGATTCTGATCCGCATGAAGTCCCCCCAGCATCTTCCTGCCTCATCCACATCCACTGCCTGATAGGTGCCCAAGGCACTACCGATCCGGAACCCCACCTCTCTGTTCCAGGCCCCCACTGGCAGATTGGAGACTCTGGCCCATACCGAGAACTGATGGAAACTCAGTTCGCTCACCTGCATGTGGGCCCACAGATCCGTGAATAGAACCAAGGACTCCCAGAACGACCAGGGCTCCTCCGCCAGAACCCGCGTCCGCTCCCGCGCAGTACGGAAGAAAAAGCCAACCAAACCCCCCTCCAACGGGCGGGCCTCCACCTTCAGCCCCCACAGGTCCTCCATCCGGTTCACCAGAGACCTCCAGTAGAACCGCTTTGATGTCAGGACCTTGGCAACGATAGCAAAGCGGAAGTGCTCCCCCCCCCTTGGCCACGTCCCCAGCCGGGACAACCACCTCCATGATATTAAGGGAGGAGAGCCGTGCATCCAACTCCGGCAGCTCCCCCGTCTCCCCCGGCTTGTCTCCGAGACCGTGCTCCTGGTCCTCCCCAGTCGGTCTGGCCATCGGCCGGCGGCCTTGATCCCGTGCAGCCTGCCCTGCTTCTCCAGTACCAGCCCGACCAGCCCCATATCGACTGGCCCACCTGGCCACGTCTCCCGGGCCGGCCCCACCAGATCTACCACCCCGGCCCACCCGAGGCACCCAGTTGCCCTGGTCCAGGCCCACACGCCTTGCATCCCCCATGAAAGAACAACCGCGGCCCAGTCCAGGCCCAACTCCCGGCCCAGAGTCGCTAGGGTTTGCGCCAGCCTCGACCACCGCCTTCCCGTTCCGCCGCCTTCGTTCCAGCGCCTCCAGCGACTCCCTGATCGTCTCCTCTGAGTCCTGCCGGTGGCCTGCATCCAAAACCGTCCGCATGCAGCACCCACGCCGGTCGAAAATGGGAGCCCCGGCGAGGTCTCCTCTGTGTCATTCCACCCAGCTGATCCTCTCTACCCCGGACCGCCACCCCCGGCGCCCTGGACGCCGCGAATACCATGTCCTGCATCGGCCCGACTCGCATCCACGACTCCACCGGCGAGGAGTCAGCCCTCGCCGCCTCGACCCCCTCTCCGTCTCCCGAGGAGAGATGCACCACCTGCACCGCCGCCGGCCCCGCGCACCTCAGCCCCAACCCACGGTCAGGGAACTCAGATCCCGCCGCCCCTCTCATCTCAACATCCCCGGCTCCACCACTCGCCTCCGACGCTGCCTCCAACTCACCCACCAGTGGCTGCGTCTCCACTGACAGCACCTCCTCCGGCTCCTCCCATGCCTTCGGATCGACAGACAGGGACGACAACGTCCCGTTCTCCATACTCTCCAGCGACGAAAGCACACAAAACCAAATCTAGGGTTTTCAGAGAAAAGCACTAGACGGCTACTGTATGAATATATATTTATTCAAGTAAAAGGATTTGAATTCAAATTCATTAAAATTAAATAAATTCATTAATACATCAAATGTTATTCATGAAATAATTGTATTAGGTTTATGAAAATAAAAGTCGGTTGGGCGGTTTTTTATCGGTTTAGAATATATAAAAAATCATACCCACCTAAAATATTGTTGGGTTGATTTTTTTTCCATAACCGTTGTCGGTGACACCGGTTCAGGTGATTCTTGTGATGGGGACGGCCGGATATTTGCACAGCCCTAAATCACCCCACCACCACCACCGGCGTTACTCCTCCCACATGGCCTTCCATCAGTAAATGATACGTCTGTGTTAATTTTTTCTCCAAGGCCTATAACGTCGGTGACTATCCTAGTTAAGCTGAAATGGGGTCCGCTTGCTAAGCCTTCAGTCCATTATCTTTCGTCCCTATCTGGAACACCGTCCCCAACCAGTGATGGTCCTGTTTCGGTGAATAAGGTGATGGCTAGGGTTCCATCTCAGCCCGTCTCGGTTTCACCTATTGTCACGCCCCAAATTCGGTTTTGACCGGACTCGAGACGTGACTTAAGGGAGAAGCAATTGTAATAATAAAATGTCATAAAATCAATAAAATCCTCTAACTTTAATTCAACAAAATGTCTCAAATAACGACTTATAATAAACCCCTTAACAAAAGGTTCATAAAATTCATAGTAAATTCTTTTAATTAAAGGTTCATGACCAACAAAATGTGACCAAACGTCTCTAGGAGATAAGCACCCGGACCCTAGAAGCTCCCTAGCCTCAAGTCTACTAACCATCACGCAAACCTGTAAAACAATCATAAACAAATAGGGGTGAGCTTACGCTCAGTAGGGAAAATGCATAACTAGGGCATCCTTTTGGTTTAACAATTAGGGTTTCACAATTTTAGTTCGTGTCTCAAAATACGAAGAACTGAGATTACATTGAAATACGGGGGTAAAATGAGTATTTAACACTTTCAAATAGTCAACATTAATCATAGGAAAATAAGGGAATCAATCCATTTCTTAAGTAATCGGTAGAAGATAGTACGCTCAAATAATGTCGTGGGACATGAAGTCGCCACCCTCCGATCCACAATACTCGTTGTGTCATGTCGGATTTTCCCTCGGTCCAGAGCTGACGCATAATGTCAAGGCTACCGGTAACAACCCCTGAGGGCGCTTATCGTCGGGATTCTCAGAAACGTCTCCAAAGGACCATATGTCATGGGGAACCAAGGTATTGCTCCCGCAGGACGCATACACTTGGGTGAATCAACCAATAACCATCCCCGCAAGGTAAACCATCCAATTGCCCCGCAGGGTCCAATATCCAATGCCCCGCAGGGTCCAGTAATCAATGCCCCGCAGGGTCCAATCCACGGCCGCAGGCTTAGTAATCAATGCCCTGCAGGGTCCACAACCGTTGCCCGCAGACTCAATAACCAATAACCCTTGGCTATGATACAACCCCATATCGGGACCTTCCACGATGTAAGTACCACACCGGATTACCGCCCCCCCCCCCCCCCCCGGTGTGGGCACCATGCCGGAACACAAATCATCTTAAAACAATGCAAGAGAATGACATGCCAAACATCAACGTACAAACAAACTTAGAAATACACACGTTCATCAATACACACTACAAGGGATTCATACCCACAATCACACTTACCATCATACTTACCATCCGCACTCCATCGGTCTATCATTCACCCGATCATGTCCCATTTAGCACAAACAATTACACTCAATGTTCACAATCATTCATCCAAGCATTCGATCCAATAAGCATTCAAGCATTCATATTTGATCATTCGAATTATCTAGTTGTATTAGACTCTTAACTTATCCAAACTAGGCAACCAAACATGTGAAGCTAAGACAACTAATCCGAGGGCTCATCACGGCCTCTCTACCAGTAAATCAATTCCCAAGTATTGAAAGCGAGCTACACTAGTGATTCACATCCTAAGCATGCTTACTAGACACGTCCAATTATTAGTAATTGAAAGACATTTATTCTAGTTATTCGCATCCTATATGCAATTCTAGGACCTTTCCAATTTTATTAACCTAATAGGCATACTAAGCGTTATTTAAATGAGAAGTTAAGACTTTCCCTACCTTGGGGTCTTCCTCTAATAATACTCTGCTGTAAAGTCGATTATCCTCTTCTTCGTTCTTCACACGGGTTCCGGAGTGGTCTTCGTCTTCTCGGGCGAAGTCCAAGCTGGTTTTTAACAGTTAAAACTTGCACCCAGAACCAGTATAGTCCAAAATAAACAACAAGTTGTCTTTTTAAACACGAACGGTTTAAAAGCGGAAGTAAACGACGAATCGGGTTTGAGTACTCGAGCCCCGAGCACAGAACCCGATTCACGTTTCCCGGGCACGATTCCCGAGGTACGGGTTTCGTGGAACGATCCCCGAGGTACCCGATTTAGCGTCCCACTTTCATCCCGTTCTAAGTCTGATTTGAACGTCCAGCTTACTTGTCCAAGGTTCCAGGTTCAATCAACCGTCCAAAACCGTTCCTTTTTTTATTCAAATCCGATTTTAGTTTAAAAAAACTCTTCTTTTCTATCAATTACTTCAATTTCCTTTTTAATCTTTTTATTTCCGAAAATTTTATGTCTCAACCACCAAAATTTCCGATCCAAAAAATGGATTCAGTTTCAAATTCAAACTACCCAGATCCAATTAGAAGCTCAAAAAGGAACGAGAAGTACGAAGGGAAGAGAAGAGGTGTCGGTCAGAATCCGACCGACGGCGAAGACATCGCCGGCCGGGATCTCACCGTAAAGGAGCGACTAGACGGGGTTCCGGCGGCGACGAGCTCGGCTACACGACGGTGGGGAGACGGTGAAAGGAGAGGGAGCGGTCGCGAGAGGCTCGTGGGCGTGAACGCCGACGACGGCTCGGGCGAGGTCGGACTGAACGGAGAAGAAACGGGAGAGAGGGTCAGGAGATAAGACGTGATGGGTGGTGGCGGCGGTGGTCTGAGAAGCCGGAGAAGAAGGGGAAAGGGCGGTGGCGTGAGGTCGGCCGGGGTATCGCCTGAACGGGAGGGCGGTGGCCGGGACACGGTTAGGGAGAAGAGGAGGTGGGAGGGACGGCGTGACCGGATCTGGACGGAGAAGGTGAAGGAGAGGATGGTGAGGGAGAGGGGGACGGGTTCGAGTGACCGTGCGGTGCGGTGCGTGTGAGGGGCGGAGCAGATGAGGGCCGGCGAGGGTTTCGGTGAGAGAGAATGAAGAGAGAGAGAGTCGGCCGAGTGAAAATGAAGAAGGAGGAAGAATGAGGGTCAAACCCTAAATTTTGACCTTATATAGGCTGGCCGTTCGTAAACGGGCCTCAGGCATCGGTTTTGGGCTTCTCGGCCCAAATGCCGAACAGATGGGTCAGGCCTGGCCTGGTTTGACCCTAAAACCATTTTTTTTCTTTTGAATTCGATTCACTTCTCCACTCGATTTCCACCCACGACGTTGCAAGACGATAAAATTAATATTTTACCTCTCTTAAATTAGTTGGTCTTTACACCTACGATTTCATCGCCGCCACCGCCGTCGATGGGTGTCCTCCAAGCTGGCTTCTCTGCATGCTCCTTCACCGAGGGAGAAGATATGGAGGTTCTGGTTCCGTATACTTCGATAGGCCATATGGTCATGGGTCGACTTCAGTTGCGCATGGTGGGGTGGATTTTATTGTCCAACCTGCCCCAAAACGACTTCATGCTTACGGTCATCACACGAGCATGGGGATGATCAGCCTCGGGTTTGCTGGTCAAAGACCTAAAGCTAGGGAACTATGGCTTCTAATACACGTCTCAGGAGACGAGGACCCGGGTTCATAATAACAAACCATGGTGCTTTAGTTGACATTCGTTGATGCTTGGAGAGATCTTGGACCTTATGCCTCGGGACCTTCCTAGGTTGGATTGGATCCAACTATGGGTGCATGCTCGGGGAATCCCATCCACCTTCCGGACCAAGGCCACTGGAGAATTCATCGACACTACATTGGGGGAGTGCTTGGACGTCACCTGAAACCAATAGGGTCTGTGTTGGGGCAGGACGGTCAAGGTTCAATTTTAGATGGACTTTCATCGACCCCTCCCTTGCACCATGATTATGAGGTTTAGGGTCTTCCCGGAGCCGATGAGGGTTACCATAACCTATGAAGGTCTCCCGTCCTTTTGCTTCAACTATGGACGAATCGGTCACATGGTCTGTGACTATGAATGAGAGGTACCAAAGAACCCGAGGTTCGATGAATCGATCTTCGAGTTCAAATCGAGCAAGATGGAGAAGACGTATGCCACGGGCTGGGGTGTGGGAGCTCTACCACCACCCCTAGGGTTCACACCCTGACCTCAGACACGCTACCTATGGCCTGGCCATCTTGGGGAAAGGGGCCACTTGTAAACCCGGACACGGTACCTAACCCTCAACCGAGGGGTCGGGTATGCTTCAGAGATAGGCCTCCTTGGGTCTGTCTCACCTGTGAAGCTGTCTATCCCATATGGGATGTTGTTGGGTCCATCTGTAAGTTTGTGACAAAAAGAGATATCGCGGGAGAGTCACGTGAAGACCAGACAAGAGCTGGAAAACAGTCCCTCCAAGAGGAATGATAGGACCCACTGTCTTCAGGAACCTACCGAGGGATGAGTCTCTAGCTCAAACATCACCTCCCGTTTAAACAATTCAAGTTCGACAGCCCATCTCACGAAGAAAAAAGTCACTGGAAAGGGATTAAGCAGCATTTAGGCACTACTTTGAGCGGTCCTTGGCAGTTTGTGTTTTTTAGTTTAAGTGTCATTAGCTTTTACGGCTTTTTAACACTGTTTTCTTTTGTAAGGTTAACGGTAATCCTGCATTAGAGTTTTTTGGACAAAGACCTTCTAGGGCTTTGACCATTGGAATGACTCTTTTATTATAATTTAATATATATTTTCCTTTCATTAAAAAAAAGATTAATAAATGTACCAAAAACTTCATATTTAGGATTAACTTTAAAAATCAAGGATATAAGTTGAACATGTAGAGAGTGATTTTATATAATCTAAAAATGAATTTGTCAAACTAAATAGAATTTCGACATTATGCTAGATGTTTATCATAATAAAATTAATTGGAGATTCAAATACATCTCATATCTTTAGTGCATCTTCCATAATAGTCTTTGGATATCTAATATATCTGTCATCCAACTTTATGAGTGAGCATTGGTCGGTTAACCGAACAAGACCTTTACTCTCACCATCAAACCAGACTCACCGGTTTTTTGGAAATCCACATTGACACTGACACCGGGACTAGAAACTAAAACAAAATTTAACGGGTGCCGGTGAAGGTCGATTTCTCCGGTTCTAGTTAAAAATTGGGATAATTATCATTCCCAACCCTAAACTTTACGTCAAATTCATATCTTAACCCCTACTCACCTTTCGTTTCAAATCCTAACCTTAACTTTCGTTTCATTTTCAAAACCTATCATTTACTGTTCGAATTAACGGAACAGTTAATTTGTTGGTCACGTGCACACTTAAGTGACCCCATATTTGGAAATTATTCCCATTTTTACCCTTTACTCTTTCTCGTTGATACCCTCCTAAATCCATTCACATTCACAATCTTACACTTAAGTAGTAGTTTTAAGGAAACAAAATGGGAATAAATTCGAAATATGGGGTCACTTAAGGGTGCACGTGACTAGCAAATTAACTGTTCCGTTAATTCGAACATTAAATAATAGATTTTGAAAATAAAACGAAAGTTGAGGTTAGGATTTGAAACGAAAGGTGGGGAGAGGTTAGGATATGAATTTGACGTAAAGTTTGGGGTTGGGAATGATAATTATCCCTTAAAAATTCCTTCCCCTATCCAACTCTATGGATATTATGATTATTATGAGAAGATTTGTCTGAAGAAGAGTTTGTAAACCCTTGTCTACGACTGTAAAATCCTTATTTAAATCTCTAGATTTTAAATTGACATTCGACAAAATGGATTAAAACTTGATGCCTAACATTCTACACTTACCTATCAACTTATAAGTTTTTTGTTACGCCGTGTCACATAAGTGCTCATTATAATCACCCTCATTTTGAATAGTGTAATGTCAAAGATTGGATATAATTGATTTAATAGATGTTTGAAGCATTAAAGCCACATATATTTTTTCATCAACTAATCGTTTATGACAGTTAAGAACATATTCATTGTTTTCTAAACTTCGTGTCATGTGCCACCCGATCATTGGCTAAGCCCAAGAATCGTTAGTAAAATCTCTCGAGAGTAGACTAGTCGTCTAGGTGTTTGGGTTCTTGCCCATCTTCATCCACGATTAACATATTTGATTTTTTTTTCAGAACTCAAAGTCGTAATGATGATGATAAAGTTTCTATTTGAATTCGTTCCGTGATTCAAATATCAATCCCAAACAAATACCTAAATACTTGAATCCTCGATTAAATTAACTTAAATAAAATGGAGTGATCAACACGTTAATGACCGTACAAGACATTTTCAAACTTAAGTTCAGAAACCATAACGTTATAATACCACATCACATGACAGAGAAGGTTTTTTTTTTGACGAAAAGCGAGAGTCATCAATTTTATATATCAATCAAAGGGACATACGTACAATCTGATGAAAGCGCACAAGTAATCGATAAAAATTACAGACTCCAATCTAACAAGCATATAATATGATATTACTGAACTCCCTACTAGAAACGTACATGGCAGAGAAGGTTAGCATCACTGTTCATGGATCCACAAAATAGGAATGGAGCTCAAGTGATTGGTAATTAATGCCATTAACACACCATGACCGACCTCTGTAGTGATCCTCAACGTATGTGATAAATAAGAATTGTAGAAATATTTACTGTCCTCCATAAAAGAGGGACACATACTTCATTGGTTGGCTTAATGGCTACACAATATACATTCAATTATTGCGGAGACAGAGAGAAGCAAAGTTCGTTTGAACAACTTATTTGCTTCCATCTGAAATAACGTTGTTCGACGGGGGGGACATTGTCCTAATATGATGGTTGACTTTGCTAAATAACATATAATCTTCTAAAGGAAAAACCATAGTTATCAACTTGTTGCACAATTAACAACCCCACAGACAGATCAGTTTGTTGCACAACTACGTCTCTTACAAAGTCAATATATGAGTACAAGATCTACGATCATTTTAATTTCGTTACTAGTTATCTCAGACAAATATATATAATATATCATGATTATATTTTCATAGTATACGTAAGCTTATTATTATCATCTTATAGGAGATTATAAAAATGGTAACATAAATTTATTGTTAAATATTTAAATTTACTTGTCAACGTATACATGTCTTTTTTTTTTTGACCAACAAAACATATTTAAATTAAACATCTCTCAAGGAGGAAGAATAGTACAAGAAGAGAGTCTAGCTACAGACTCTCCAACAAAAAAGGATCACAACAACGACTACCACCCTGGTAGCTATGAATGGGTACGCAGACCCTAACGATGAATGGGTACACAGACCCTGAATGAAGCAATGAAAGGGTACGCAGACCCTGAAACCCCCCACTGGGGAAACTTCTGAAATGAAATGAATGGGTACGCAGACCCAGTGATGAACGGGTACGCAGACCCGGAAGTGAAGTGAGTGGGTACGCAGACCCTGAAATGAAAGGGTACGCCGACCCTAAAGTGAATGGGTACTCACACCCTGAAATGAATGGGTACGTAGACCCTGAAGTGAGAAGGGTACGCAGACCCGGGAATGAAAAAAAGACAGCTAAAAAAGGAGACTCACACCCGAATAAAGCCACCATGAAGCACTCAAGGAAGAATAGGTCAAAAA
Source organism: Erodium maritimum (assembly GCA_963921825.1). Classification (NCBI taxonomy): domain Eukaryota; kingdom Viridiplantae; phylum Streptophyta; class Magnoliopsida; order Geraniales; family Geraniaceae; genus Erodium; species Erodium maritimum. The sequence goes on from OY997595.1 coordinate 10,200,040, forward strand.
ACGGAATTTCCAAACCATAAGCACAAACGATACTGAAATAAACCAATCTACTGCCATAGTAAGAACACCCTGTCTCATTAGGATCGTCAATCTGTCACATAAACAGGAAGACGGTCACTAACAAGTCGGTGGCCAACACCACAAACGACGGAGACAGTTGTAAAGGGAACTACCCTCAAGCACACACTATACTAAAATCGAAATTGAAGGAACACTGCTTAATGGCACTAAGGCCAAACTACTAGTCTAGGGCCAACACCCAGAAACCGACGAAGCCTACCCAGCAAAGTGGGAGGAAGCAGAGTAAAACCAACAGATAACGACAATGGCACAATGAGGGGAACACTAAACTGAAGCAGGAGAAGAGGAATAACAGTGAGCCTCAGCTAATGTAACACCCCGCCATCCCACACAGAGCCCCACGCGCGGCGATGTTAGGTCTGCAGCCCAATACACCCCAACCACTCTGGTGTACTGTCCATAGACAAATACCAACCTAGGTTGTTGGTGAGGTCTTGGGTTCAAGTCTCACCAACAACCTAGGTTGGTATTTGTCTGTGGACAGTACACTAGAGGGGTTGGGGTGTATTGGGCTGCAGACCTAACATCGCCGCGCGTGGGGCTCTGTGTGGGACGGCGGGGTGTTACAGCTAACCACCAGGTCCATGACGATCAGCACCCTAGGATGAGGAAACGCGTCCCACGACCAGACTTGAGAAGAAAAGCTAGGCAATAGAGCGAACCAACAGCTGCACCCAGACCAGAGCCACAACGATCCACTCCCAAGAAGATGTAGAAACGTGTCCCACGACCAGCTCTAAGAAAGGTACCACAAGGTCAACTCTAAAAAGTCACCTCCAAAACGGCTCAATCCCCCACCACCCCGCCTCAAGGAAGAAACAACGGATTCAGATTACCCGGAGGCCAACACCCAAACCGGCCCGACATCCTTGTAACTGCTAGGGAGCCGAACAAAGCCGGTGAGAAGCTCTCTCGAGAAGGAAGTGGAACGCGAACACAAAGTCCGAAGCAGGGAAAAGAGCGGCGAAAACCGGCACGACCAGAACAGAACCGAGGAGCCTTGAACGGAACTGGGACAGGCAAACCCAGCCGAACTAGACCAAATGGCCCAGGCCCAAAACAGCAGCCCAGGCCATGCCAGAATAAGTCCCAGCCGAACTGGGCCAATTGGCCCAGGCCTATAGCCCCAGCCCAGCCCCAGCCAAAAACCGAGCCCAGCCAAGGCCCAAGCCCACATGCTCGTCAAAACCCAGGCCCAAAATACCTGCAACTGCCGACAGCCGAAGAATCCGGCGAGCATCTCCCGACCAGACAAGATCCCGGCGAGCACCACCCGACCTGACGAGCTGCAAGAGACACACTCACCTCTACCGGAGAAACGAAGCCGGAGGTAGTAGATCTGAAGAAGCTGTAGAAATGGTCCCGACCAGCCCACACAACTCTGGCAGGTCCGGGGCGCTCCGGCAGGAGCCACAGAGCTCAGGCCAGGCAACACCACGAAGGCGAGACAGAAGAGCCAACAACGAAGAAGTCGAAGCCGATCTCTGACCGCAAACGTCGCCGGAGCTGAGGAAGACGCTGACCACCGGCGAGAGAAGAAACGCAGCCCGAATTGACAGTATACCCGGATCCGACCCGAAAACCGGCCCAAAAGACAGCCTAACCCGGAAAGACCCGCCCCAGGATCTGGACCCGGGTCCTGGACCCATAACCGGCCCACACCACCAGCCGCACCCGGCCCAACACCAGAACCCGGCCCAGCGAAGAACAAGCCCTAACCGAAGCTATCCCGAACCTGAATCTAGCCGAACCAGCTGCCACAGCTCCCAACCTGCCTCTACACCCGAACCAGCCACACCGAGTTCCCGACGCCGGCGAGCATCAGGCTCAGAACAAGCAAGCGAGCCGCACCACTGGTTCGAGAACCACCACACCACCTCGCCTTCGCCGAGCACTAACCCACACCGGCCCGAGAGACCTCCCACTCCGGTTCACTTCGCCGGGAAAACAGTTGGGAAGCATGGCACGCCGTCAAGCCAAAGCCCACACGAGTTCCAGGACAGAACTGGATGGAAACGAGCGAAAACCAGGAAAAAGGGGACCCGGGAGAAAGAGAGAAAAGGGGGGGGGGGGGGGGGGGAAGAGAAGGGAAGTGCCTCCGGCGACAACCATGGTCAAGGACCACGATTATCGCCGACGGCGATGAGAAAAGGAGGAAGATGTACTGTAGCGAAAAGGGTTTCCGTAGAGAGCGTTTTTATGTTCGTCTCTAAAGGCCCGAGGTTTTACATGTCGTATTGAAAAAGTATATATCATTATTATGCATGTGAAAATGGAAATAAAAGTCAACAAAATGATTTAAGGTAAGATGAGATGCAAAATTTACGTGGCGTTGTTGGGGCCAAGAGGAGTACGTAGCATTGTATTTGTCGGAGGAATCATAAATTGTCTGGTCATGGGTGCTGTATAATCTATAATGTGTTGTGTACATAATGACCACTCAGCGACCGCCAGCGTGTCATTGACCCCTTTGCAACTGCATGTGTTCCGTACTAGTTTCTGGCGTTGCCCCATTTTTGCTCCTACATGTCAAGACATCGCTGTGGGCCTAACATGGTCCCACTCTGCAGTTTTTTCAGGCCCACCCCAAAACCAACCTTTTCGAATCGTTTCATTCAGTCGAGATCAACTGACTGAGATATTATACAGCCACTACTCGTTAGGTACGAATTGTCAGAACATTGGGAAACGGATCTTCACAACATCTTTACGTAAACTATCATTCACTCTCGATATATACCCAAACTTTTTGGCTAATCCAGAGCAGTCTTTAATTTATATAAATTAGGGATGAGTTTATAGAGGTGAAATATAGATAGAAGCATCAGAGAACGATCAAAACCATTCTTAAATATGTATATGTAACTGGTATTATTAGAGAATCAATTCAACTAAAAGCTTACACTGTTCAATTATAGTTATATTCTAACACGCACCCTTACGGAAAAGCTCGTTTACGAGTTTGGAGGTGAATTATTTAGAAGAGAATATGAGCTCATTGAGAAGAATGATAATGGCTGGCCCATTTTGGGCAAATTTGATAAATATAGAAGAAATAGAATTTTTTTGTAGAGAATGGGGTTTGAACCTGGGTGCGTGAGGTGTCAAGCTCTGATATCATATTAGAGAACCAACTCAACTAAAAGCTTAAGTGATAGTTGAGCGTAAGCTGATAGTTGAAGGCCCAATTATAGCTATATTTTAACAAGTATAATGTTATACTATTACTCAAAACTACACCTAAATATCTAATTATTTGGATTCTTACTCCTGTAGGGAATTATTATTCTGGATTACAGATTCTAACAGTAACATGGTCACATGCTGTACAAACTTAGAGTACGTTATTGTTTGGACTTATAATGCAAATAATTAGAATTTAACAATGAAGCGGTGGATCCTTTTATGTAAAGTGTTAGAACCTATAATGTTAACACATGATATAATAATGGTAATCATGTGACGTCTCGGAGAGGTTCATCGAAACTTTGAGGCGTCACACATCGTTATCGGACTGACTGCCTCGCGTAATAGCCCAAGGTGCCCCCTCACAAGTCACGCCCCGAGCTGCTGGCCCGTCCATCCTTGGCGAGTCTCATTCGCGCAATTGCCCGAGCTAAGAAGCTCGCCTACGTCGATTCAATCGTACGGGCCTCGAACGCACAACCCCGTGCTCGCGTCTTCCATGCGCCTCGCACCATCCGTGTCCGCGCCTAGCCCCAGCCTATGCTTTCTAAAGAGCCCGGTCCGGGCTGCCTTGCCTCGTGCTTGAGCCGCAAAGCAGTCGGTGGAAAAGAATGGGAACTTTCCGTTGTTTGAAGAAGGAAAGTTCCCTCTTGTTGTCTAAGAAACCTTTCCGCCCCTCTCATTCTTATAAATATGGATTAGTTCTTATTATATAGGCATTCATACATACAAGCTAGAATCATTAGGATATAGAACCTCACTTATGTCCTTGTAACGCTACCTTTCATCTAATAAAATGTACCACCTTATTAAACCACTCATGCTCGTACTTCGAGCACCAGGATTGTGTACATGCCAACCCTACAAATCGCACAAGCCAAGACAGAGATATTGTTGCCCGTGACAATTAACTCTACAATAACGCGAAAAAGTAATAAAAAAAATCTTCTTTTGATCTCATCTATCTATAGCACCTAGATATCCAATACAAATTTCCCTTATCGTGTAAGCTAAAATACTTTATAGGGCAACAGATCTAAATAATGGACGAATGAGATTAAAATGTGATCTTTAACTTTTTCGTGTTATTGTAGCGCGCGGTGACCCTACTGTAACACAGTTGACCACGATTGTAGGGCATATTACACCAAAAGTATTGGTGCCTTACGTTAAAAAAATGTCGGTACTTGACATACAAAGTGTCGGTCCTAACATACAAGGTTGTTGATACTAATTACATGTGAAAGAAGGATACCTTACAATATAATGATGCTCATACCATACATACAATGATGTTGTTACCTTATATACATAGGTGAGAGTAACTTTTTGTCTTTCATGCATAGTCAACACACGCTACAATACAGTCAAAGGGTAGGAAATATCGCATTATTTACAAAATTGTCATCGGGTGCTGTCACCATCTGGACCTTTAGATTTCACGAATCTGACTGATCTTATTGGTTTATAGTTTGCATGATAAGGGTCGGTTTGTATTTGATGTTGGTCTTATATATATAGACTTAGACTAGGTGCAAACTCATTATTACGATGTTAACTAATGAACTTGACCGGAACGTGCCACATGTCGGTTTCTAAAAAATGACCCATATTTTATTTCAAGTTCAATAATTCAATTATTTCCGGATTGTTTCAACTTTGATTAACTTCATTCTTGCGTCAATGTTTTTCTTTTTTCAAGAGCTTTCTATCTAGTACCATATTAAACATGTTTTAATGTGTTTTGGATACGGTTGTGGATGTGTTCGACATGAGGCTTAGATATGTGCATGTGGTTTGATAATACGAGTGATGTGGTTTGTGAATACGAGGAATGTGCTTTGTGAATGTGGGTGTGGTGACGTGATTTGTGAATATGAGTGTTGTGGTTTGTGAATATGGATGTGGCAACGTGGTTTGTGAATATGAAGGATGTGGTTTATGAATATGAGTGATGTGGTTTGCGAATATGGGGGTTGTGGTTTGTGAATATCGAGTATATCATAATTTTTGCTTGTAAATGTCTTTTCTTGCTTCAAATCATGTTTAATATGCTACTTGATAGATAGATCTTGAAAAATAAAAATATTGGTGCATAAAATAAGCAAGTCAGTGTTGAAATGAAGCAGAAAATATTTCCTATCTATCGAGTTGCATATTTAATATATTTTGAGCACAAAAAATCAAAGTGGTATAAGCCTAATATAATTTTTAAATCGGATTAATATAGTTTGTAAATTTGCAGAAATGAATTGTAATCCCCTAAAACGGTGTGTAATTCCTAAAATTGAGTTGTAAATCCCTAAATATGTTTTGCAATCCATAAACGTGCTTTGTGAATCCATTCTAAATATATTTCCACAAGAACAAAGTCAAATGAAACGGAAATGACGGTTGACAAACCATTTTCTTAAGATTTACAAACTACAATATAGTGGTGCATATTTCGTACCGCAAAGACGCTTCACCCGACCGTCCCTATATATAGGTAAGCTATCAGCTACAACCATGCATTTTCATTCAAGTTACAAATCTTTAAGATTCATTAGATCAATCAAACTAAATGGTCAAAATCTTGAAGAAAAAAAATTATTAATAACATAAAATGTTAATATAGAGAACCGATGATGGTAATCATAAATTGTTTCTTTTTTTGAAACGGACAACAAGGAATTGCATTACTAGTGCACGCCAAACCATACAAGTAGGACTAAAAAGTCATGGGAACAGAATAAGTCCAAGCCTCCCATAGACACCCAACGCTCATGAACCCGTAGAAAAAGCTTAGTTTACCTCCTAGACAAAGAAATGGATCCCTACGTTCTACCCTGTGATGGAAACTGAAATAATCGAAAGAAACATGATGAAAATATAATCCAAAATAGTACTTGAAACCAACAATGAAACAAAAGCAACAAAAATAAACTGGGCCCTTTGTTGTAGTCATGTGCCCCCAAGAGAAGAACGTCAGTCTCGGTCCCAGGTTGTGAGGAGCAGGCCACCATCCATTTACCCATAAATTCCAAGCAGCCTCATGGAGCCGGGCGGGGGCTGCTTAAAAACCCTCGCCAAATCCAAACCTTCCTCAGTCTCCTCCGCGCCCCAGAATTGGAAACGTGCTAGCATATAGTCCGTTACTTCCAATTCTTTCTTGAGCTTGAGCTGGGGTGCGTGACTGTAAACATGATCTGACTTGACCTTCCTTCTGGTCTTTTGCATCTTCATCCGCTTGGGGCTCAACCCCCCTCTCATCTCTCGTCATTGTTTTTTCTTTCCTCCCCGAGCAACTGCAATCATCATCTGTTGGGGGGCCTCCAGAGAAGGCAATAGTGACTGTGTGGGACTCTCGTGGACAGTGTTGAGCTCCCCCACCATCGTCTCAATATGGTCTCTTGATTCTGGTTAACCATGTCACGAGTCTTTGTGATCTCGCTCGTCCCATCTAGCGATCATGGATGCGCCCCCTGAAAAAATAGTGGTACCCCCCATGACTCCTTTAGCCATGTAACCAGTCTTCGGTACCTCAACCCTTCCCCCAGTTGGGATTGAAGGAAGACCCAGCGGGGGAAGAAGATGTATTCCCTTGGTATTTTCCTGTTGCTCTGGTTCTAGGGTAAGGGATGTCAACAACTCCTCCACCCGGGGTTCCGGGTAGTATAATGGTGGTCTCCATTGGGTCTGCGACAGCCTGTATGTAGCCACTCCCAATTGACCCCGTAAGGAATCTACAAAACGTACCTCCTCTCGGCCGACTCCCCGGATTTGAGTAGTCCACGCCTGAATTCGATGGTTAAGTCTTCCATAGTGGATACAAAATCTCTGGAGTTGTTCATACTACAGCCCCACCGTAGTGAACATGAGATGACCCGGGAATTGCAACTAGATCTTCCTCCTACGCGGTCTGTCTCACCGTCGCCGTGTATGATCCACCGTCATAGGACCTTTAAATCGAAAGAAGTCGGATCCACCTTGAAGGCTCCAGTTCTGTCGATGACTCTGGACTCCCATCTAATCAGCCTCCAAGATGGTCTCTCGGCTTGTTCCTTAGAGGAGGAAGAAGAAGTAGAGGTAGAGGTACCGTATGCGCCGGTGCGTCCATCGATCCTGGCTCGACAACAATTTTCCATGATGGGAAAATTGTGGACCTCCAAGCCACCCCGTAAGGAGGTTCTTCTCAAGATCATCACCAAGGCGTGGGGGAATTCGATTGAAGGTCTGGTAATCAAGTACATCGGCTCGGGGATCTTCGGGGTTTTTTAAACGGAGACAACCCGTGCATGGGTTTGAGGGAACGAGTCGTGGTGCTTCGATGAACGACCACTTCTATTGGGTGATCTGGACCCGCTGGCTAGGGAGCCTCCCACTCGGGATCGGCTTCAACTATGCGTACATGCCCATGGACTTCCCCCGTTGGTACGAAACAAGACCATAGGGAGAGACGCTCAGTTCGACTATGAGACTGTGTGTTGATGTCCCATGTAACCAATATGGTACCTGTTGGGGAGGAACAGTGAAGAGAAAATTTTGGCACCTTGTGGAGCGCCCTCTTCACCGACATCTTCTGCTTCATTTTTGAGAATTTCCCGACCCGGTTTGTGTCACACTTACTTATACAAACATGCTAGTGTTTTGTTTTAATTATGGTATAACCGGTCATATGGTGGTCGAATGCGACCGGGAGGTGGTGGGTACTCCACGGTTCGACTCCTCTATCCTGGAGTTCCAGAAGGACCGCCAGACGAGGACATATGCAACAAATTGGAGCGATCAGGCATCACGTAAATCGATGTCCTCGACTTCTACACCTAAGGGCCCCTTGTCTTGCGGCAGAGTTCTGATAGTATCCCCGACTACTGCACCTAACGATGTGTGCCCTCGGAGCGTCCTCCAGACCCGCTCGGTTGATTCGGGCTGAAATAACTTGGTGATCGGCCAGCTCTCTGCTAACGGGAAAACCGTCACCCCGTACCTTGCTTGGCACAGAGGTATCACTAGACTTGGAACTGGAGTTGAGTCTGGTATTGGAGCAAGAGCCGGGGGAGTGGAGATGGGATCTACCAGGGAACCCTGGGAAGATCAGGACAGGGTTGGGAAGCAGTTTCGTATGGAGGAATGAAAGGAATACAATGCTCTAAGGACTGGCCTTGGGAGGGGTCCTTGGGAAGAGCTCTGTCTCCCTTAGAAACTGTTGGCAACAGATTTGATCGCACTATATAGAGTATGCAGCAGTTAGGCAATACCTTGAGCAGCAGTCCTTGGTTTCGTCGTAGTTTAGCTTTTATTTCAGTTTGTCTTTATGACTCTTTAAACATCGCATGTGTCGGTTCACTTGTCTCAGAGTTATGTGTAAAAAGACTTTCGAAAATCGATACCATATAATACTTTTTTTAATTAATAATATAAATATCTTTTTGGTCAAGAAAAAGATATAATATAAATTCCTGAATAATTCATAATATGGTAAGGTGAACTTCAAGACTACAGAACTATGATTTCTGGTAATTTATTTATTAAAATAAGCCAACTTGTAGTCGACTTGAAACCTGGATGAAACATCATATAGACATGGCATGGCAGTGGGGGTAGCGTTAGGCATGGGCATGTCCTAGAATTGTAGGAGAGTGGTATTAATGTAATAAGCATGAACCGGAAGGGGGGGAATGGGACAGTGTCCTGGCTGGTTTTTGGAAGCTCTCTCTCTGCTTGGTAAATTCCAAAATTCAACACATTTATGTACCTCGTGTGGCTTAAGGCCCACGTCTCTCTTTCTGCGTCCCCGCCATAGCTCCTCGCACGTGTGACATGATTTGAGGTTTGGAGGTTATATAGAATACGAATATGAATATTATTACCTAATAACTCAATGGTTAAGATTGTCCATATGTGAAGGCAAATTAACGCCGAATAGAGTCGTTTTTGTGGTCTAATTCGAAAGCAATCACAATAGAATTAAACTCAATCGGTCTATTTCTAGTCTATGTCCCTGTAATAAATCAAATTTAGTGAAAAACAACGTTGTTAGAAAACGTAAAGCGAGCCGATCGGACGTATATATATTATTTACTCCTCATGTCATCGAGTTACAGCTCCGAAAAAAATTACATCTTGTTAGGTATCGGAAAAGGTTTGTGGTTTTTTGGTCTTATCGTCCACAAACACAATCAAGTTCTCGGAGATTATACATAATTAACGTATATTACTATTTCTCGAAACATTTAAATGGAAGTACAACATAATACGATCTACGATTCATTTTCTTGGACATTGAGTAATGGGTCTAGGGGTATAATATGACGAAACGACTTCAAAGTTTGTTCTCAGTATTCCATAATAAAAGATGGCAAGTGACATGAAAGTTGTAGTGTCATTGCACATAGAACTTTCTATGTTTTTGATCAATGACACTACAACTTCCACGTTACTCTACATCTTTGATTATGGAATACTAAGGTACAATTTGAAGTCGTGTCTGCACATTACACCTCCAAATTTTTTTACAGGTTCTTCGCCATCCATTGCAGATCTTTCTGTTTCGTCAAGATGGCTATTTTTTCAAACCGCATTCATGTCACTCCCTTGCTCTGTCACTTTCGTCCACGCACACACTAAGGTAACCTTCTCGGACCGACTCCATTTCCGATACATGCGTAGCATCGTTGGTGGGTTGACGTTAAGTCGGGCATACAAGACCATCAATGGGATTTGCGTTCCCAGTCCCGGTTGGGCGTGGTACGGGGGGTTGAGATCGAGTCCGGCTCTGTGGACGACCCTTCGAAGGGGGTGTTATCATCTATTTGTGGAGAATCGGAGGTGGGAGACACGATAGCTAGACAAGAGACGATGGAGAAACGGGAGGGGTCGGAGGTAAGGCTAGTGGTGAAGCGGAAGTGCCGAGCCACCAGTGGAGAAATGGAAGGGGTCGGAGGTAATGCTGGTGGTGAAACGGAAGTGGCGAGCCGCCGGTGGAGAAACGGCAGGGGTGAAACGGGACTACTTCCGGTGAAGATAAGGTTGTGGTAGAAACAATGCCGGAGGAAACGGCGGAAGAAAAACGGTTGTGGTTTGGAATTGTAAGGGGGGAACGATGGTGGAGAGACGTCGGAAGTAGGAACGGTGGTGGAGAAACATCGGTGGTAGAAACAACGATGGAGAAAAGGCAGAGATCGAAGAAGACAGAAAAAGTGAAGAAGATGAACCGTGAAGAAGACAAAGTGCCTAGCCCATGCTTTAAGCCCGAATCGTGCCACACGTCAACACCGGATTCGTCGGCTTCAGATTCGGCTGCTCGCTGAGTCTATAGAAGCATCGACGTTGAATCTGCACTTTCGCAGATTCGACGTACACCCGACTCTACGAGCCCGATTCGCGTCTTTTCCTACCGCCACGTCAAATTCGACGGGCACAAAACACACTGTTTCGACGCCAATGTAATTAGCCTAATAAACTTCAAACAATGTTTAGTCTCATTCCCTTTTAACACTGTTTTTTCCCATTCACTTTTTTAAAAAAAATATAACTCCCCCATTCACTATTGATAGAGTATCGGTCAATTGTAAAAGTTAATAATTATATCATATTATCTTGTAATTATGATATTTTAAAATTACTATCTTATATTTTTTTCCTCGTTTATCTCAAATTTATTTTCTTTTTTTTAGAGAAAATGGTCATGTATATTGTGCATATATACATGACTCTATTTTTCTTTTTATAACTATCCAAAATATTTTTAGAGGTTCAAACCATAATATATATTCTTTTTCTTCTTTTTCAATGACATGGTTTCAAAATTTTGACGGTTAATAAAGTGAATTATGAACTTTTACATTTTATTGAAGAAAAAATTAACACCGGGTATTAAATCGAGACAAACAAAACTCCGGATTAGCAAGAAAAAAAAAGATAATAATTTTGGAATCCAATAATTACAAGGTAATGAGATGGAATTACCTCTTCAATTTATATCGTTCTAATGTCATGAGAACATAACATAAAGCAACAACTTTAAATTCAGAGTATCTCCAACTACATAATGGATTATAAGTAAGAATTTTTCTTGACGAATTCAGTGAGTAGAGGATATATTGGGAAAATTAGTCTAACAATTTTATTCGGGTAAAGATTTTATCTTCCGAACAATTCGTCCAACCTTTAAGAATGACAACTTTTATTGTTAACGACCACTCAAAATCTATCAAGTGTCACCTTACTATAAATATAAATCCATAATTTGATCCTTATTACACGTATAAGTACCTCAAAAAAAATCATATAATTCACCACTTATTCTTTCCCTATTACAAAAATATTTCTTTTCCAATTTTTCACATTCAATGAATATGTTAAGACGAGAATAAATACAAAATGCACGCAAAATACATGATCATTGCGAAGAAGTCTCACTTATCCCCTAACTCTGAATGGGTTGACTGAGAGGGTTGTTCGAGGATTAATATTTTCACACAAACGCAAGATAACAACCCGATCACCTATATACATGTTTCGTGAAGAAAGGTATGCACGCCTCATGGACGAGTCTCAACTCTAACCATGTATACTGAGAAATAAATGATGAATGATCTATTCTTTCGCGTTTTGTCCAATTCAGTGGAGCACGATATTTACTCTGTCAAGTTCATGATGCTTTTGGTATGCCTGACTTCGCTCCTTACCAGAAATGCACAACAATTATTCGTCAGCCCCTACTACAAAAATTGATTTGGCCAACAAATGTAACATATATGGGTAAAATTATGACTTGTACAACGGATAAAATAATCAACTCCTAAGTAATTGTACTCGTGGGTAAAGTGAGGGTATTTACAAACGGATGTTACATCCGTGGATAAAGTGAAGACTTTCTCAACGAATAAAATAACCGAGTGCTAAATATTTGTATCCGTAGGTGAAATATTCTCACTTTACCCACATATATTACATCCGTGAGTAAAATTGGTTTTGTTATGGAAAGGAAAAGTCTGGTGAGAACCATGTTTTAACGTAGAAACCGCGAGAACCAATCTAAGTTATCCATTTTAAGAATGGATGGATGAGATGCAATTGAGTAGTTGACTGCAAAAAACATCACTTTTTAGTAAGTGGTAGGGGCTTTTTAGTAAAACTATCATATTATTTTTTTAAACCAATTCACTAATTTAATTTTTTCTGCTTCCTTTGAACTCCGATTGGCTTCAAACTTGCGCCATTAGTTTTGTTTTTTTAAGGGCTTTCAATCAAGATCAGTCATGAATATATTTTGAAGCACGAAAAAAAAATTATTTCAAGGTTGATTTTTTTAAAAAAAATCTAGATAATTTTTATCAACACTTTGCTCTGGATTTATCAACACTTTTACACTGGTTTTATCAACACTTTACACTGGTTTTATCAGCTCATTTTCCAAAACTTATCATGATTTTATCTCCTCATCGCGTGCTTTTTATGAACACTAGTTTTATCAACACTAAACACTATGTTTATCATTCAAATTACGTGTGTTTTATCACCCCCATCACATGTTTTTTTGAAGCACGAAAAAAAAATTATTTCAGGGCTGGTTTTTAAAGAAATTATATATAGGTAATGTTTATCAACACTTTGTTCTGTGTTTATCAACATTTTACCCTGGTTTTATCAATACTTTTCACTGGTTTTATCACTCCATTCTCCAAAACTGATCATGATTTTTATCATCTCATCACATGCTTTTAATGAACATCAGTTTTTATCAACACTAAACACTAGATTTATCATTGAACTACGTGTTTTTTATCACCACATCACAAGTTTTTTTATTAGCGTTAAACTCTAGTGTATCACACTTATTATCAAAATTGAAAATGGTTTTTATCACCTCATTATTTGTTTCTTATCACCTCATTACATGTTTTTTTTTTATCAACATTTAGCACTAGTTTGGTTTGGTACTCCGATATAAAACATTTATTAGTGAAGATTTATCAACGCTCAACACTATTTTTATCACCTTTATATAAATTTTTATTGTCGTGCTTCAAAATATATTCATGACTGATCTTGATCTAAAGCCCTTGAAAAAATAAAAATATTGGCGCAAGTTTGAAGTTAATCGGAGTTCAAACGAATCGAGAAATATTAAATTAGTGAATTGGTGAAGAAAAAATTTGACACTTGTCCACATGACACCATGCTATTACAATTATGCCCTTGCTTGTGTGAGAATGGATGAAAGTGGCGTGTATGTAGGTTGAATTGGGGTGATGATGTGGCATTTTGATGAGTGTTGGATCTTAGGTGTGTGTGGCTAGGATTGGTTCTCACAGTTCCTATGTTAAGAGTGATTCTCAATAGATTTCTCCTCTGTTATGGATCCATAATTGATTCTATTGACAAACACTTACGAATAGGAGAAACCAGACTTTGGTCGTAAAAGAATTGGTTTTGCAATGGCTCATTAATTGAATTTGGTCAACTCTATCTATAAATATTCGATACCTAGTACCATTTTCTTATGTATTTATAATATAAACTATGTTATAAGTTTACAATAAGTTAACGTTGGGCTTTACACACACCTCCAAGTGAGGTCTCTCTCTACCCTACTTAGGGTCGCCGCCGCCGTCAATCACCACCTCTCCGATCGTCCTCTACCCCTCTCGTCATCACCACCACTCGCACAAACCTCCTCTCTCCACAGCGTCGTCGTCGCCAGCCACGCATCCGCTTCTTCTCGGAGCCGCCTCCTCTTCCCCGAGTTCGCCGCCACAGCCGCCTGCGTCTACAGAACCACCGACGTCCTTCCTCCATCAAACTCGGCTATTTCTGCCTGACCGATGCCGGATCTCCCCATTCCTCGTCCCCACGGGCCGGAAATGGTCCCCCCGATCAGATCCGACCCCATGTAGAGGTTGTCCACCACCTCGAGGTCTCCGTCCAGCGAGACGACGGCCACGACGATGTCCCTCCGCCGCTGCTCGATCCGGGCCCTGTTCTCCCGGTGCACCATCCTCGGTTGTCACCACGGCCTTTGGATCTGAAAGACAGACCGGGCGCGTCTTTGGCCGTAGGCGTGTCTCCATCGCCATCGGCGCCGCTCCCAACCTACGCCGGACACATATCAACGGCGAGGGAGATCCACCGGGACCTAATATCCCTTTCTCGGCCACCCCCTTCTCCGGTGGTGAGTCGATATCTCCCGCCGTCGGAGCGTATACCGGTTCCAAGGCTTGACTGTCCGGACGCCGAAAGCTCGTCGGGGTCGTCATCTGAGCTCTAACCAAACCGTATATCCCCGATCCCGGATTGGGAGGACGAGGACAACGAGGTAGTGGTGTCGGAAGAGGGAGTCCCACTGTTCACCATCGGGTCTTATCAGTTCTCTCTTGCAGCAAAGGTCGCAGGGGATCGGACCTACAACCAGAACATCGTCTGTGCGATGATGCTGCGTAAATGGAAAGCGACGGGGATTAAAGTGGAGTTTATGTCCCCGGAGGTCACGGGATATCACTTCCCGTCCGCCAAGGCAATGGAAGACATCCGTCACAGGGGTCCCTGGAGCTTCAAGGGATTTCCCCTCCTCCTCGAACCGCTTAGGCAATTCGACCGGGCAGACGAGATTAACTTCAATCATGTGGAGCTTGGGGTCTGGGCACTGAACATCCCGGGAGGAGCTAGGAATCACTACATTCGCGGCCTTATTACAGGCAGTATGGGCACTCAAGTCATGTCGGCCCCAATCCCGACGGCTCGATGGGACGATATGTTTCTATGGTTAGGGGTTCGGATGGAGCTGAATCGACCTCTACGACGAAGAATCCGGCTTCGGTTCCCAGGTACTGATACTCCTGCTGTGATTGATCTACAATATGAGAGAGTGGTAGATTTTTGTCGCAGGTGTGGAATGCTGACCCACAGGATTTTGAATTGCCCGACCCTACTGCCGGGAATTTGTCGGGAAGAGATTCGGTATGATCACTCTATCCTGGCCCCGAGGAATCTGGATGTGGATCAGTTGCTGCGAACGGTCTGGAATACACCCCGGTCAGTGTCACAGCCGACAGTCACGTATCTAATGAGTGATCTATCACTGAACCCACTGATTCGGTCCAAGGAAATCACTATGGGCGCATAATCATCCGACACAGGCATCCCGAACCCTGACCATCTGGCTAAGGTTAACCGAGAAGGATTAACCAATACACTGCAGGAGGATGGACATGGAGTCCCTACACCGCCACTGTCACGCCCCAAATCCAGTTTTGACCGGATTCGAGACGCAACTCGAATTAAAATAAATTAAGTAATAAATGACTGATAAAATACTCGAATCTCATAAAAACTCCATCAAAACGATATAAGTAAATGTTCGAAATCCTCAATGAGTCACAGCTCGGTGTACAAAGTAATATATAAAATATTCAACAGGAAAGAACGACACAAATCCAAAACGAATCCCAAAAAGGACTGAAGCTCTCAAGCCTCTCCCACTCTAGACATCTGGTACTCCTGTAAAACAGTAAGAGAAACAAAGGGGATGAGCTTACGCTCAGTAGGAAAAATCTCAATAACTCCACCTTCATATCAATATTTAAACTGTTCAAACGGATAGACAAATGGCATAATAATACGATTAACAATGTAGTACTAATGAATAAAATATATGATCATAGCAATATCGCACTCTTAAAGATAGCCGTAGCTTAAACGAGTGCATAAAAGTTCCATGACGAAAAGATAAGAGTAAAATGGGAGTAATTAATATCATGACAACCACTTGCTTTCTCAAGCCTCCGATCCATGGATAGATTCTGGGATCACCTCGGTTCCCATAAATCTGATCCACCAGAGTACCCATGTCATATCAGATTTTCCCTCGGTCCAGAGGAAGCACATGCGTTGGGGCACCGGAAACAATCCCAATTGGGCGCTTATCATCGGGATTCCCATAAATGCCTCCAAAGGACCATATGTCATAGGGAACCAAGGTGGTGCTCCACTGGGACGCACGTCCTTGGGTGAAATCTCAGTAACCATCTCTCTCAAGAAATAACCCAATTAATATCCCGCAGGATCTGCTCATAATCAATCCATATCCCGCATGATCTACCAATAATCAATAAATGTTCCGCAGGATCTGCCAATAATCAATAAATATCCCGCAGGATCTACCAATAATCAATACCCGTAATATCCAGTAATCAATGCCCTTAGGCTCCAATTCTCAACCAATATCTCACTGTATCTGTCAAACTCCACCTTTACCACGGCACCGGATTACCCCCCCCCCCCCCCCCCCCGGTGTAGTACCGAACCAAACAAGCATTTTAAGCAAGAATAAGAATAAAAGAAACACACCATAACTTGGTCACCAATCAACACTCATCGAATCACACCTTCATCATAACAAAGACATCCAATACACTCCACACTTACCGTATACTTACCTGTCACGAACCAGCGGTACATCGATCACCTGATTGTACCCCGTGGCACAACCAGTCATACTCGATCATCCGTTCAATCAACAATTATATCAACACAAACACTCAAACAACCAAGTACGCATTCAACAATCAAGCATCATGTGAACGATCAATTAAGTATTCAATCATACAAGCTAATCTAGTTTCATTAGACTCTTATGTTAACCTAATAACTAGCAACCAAACATGTGAACCTAGCACACAACTAATTCGAGAGCTCTTCACATCCTCTCTACCAGTAAATCAATTTCCCAAGTATTGAAAGCAAACTTCACTAATCATCATCATCCTAAGCATGCATACTAGACTTTCCATTTATTAGTAATTGAAATACGATTATTCTAGTTATTCGCATCCTATAGGCAATTCTAGGACCTTTCGGATTTTATTATCCTAATCATGCATACTAAGCGTTAATTAAGGAATTAAGACTTTCCCTACCTCGCGGTCTTCCTCTCAGCACTCTGATGTCACAATCGATAGTCACCACACCGTTCTTCACACGGGTATCGGCAAGGTCTTCGGTCTTAAAGATCTTCGTTCTTCAAGGTCTTGTGGTCTTGGAACACAAAACAACTCTAATTAGACCTTACTTAACAATAACAAAAGGTCCACAAAACCCTTCCAAAAGTTCAGCTCCAAAACAAACTCAAAACGGTGGAAAAAACCTTCAAAAACACCCAGAACCGGTCGGTCACGGACACTGTCACGGAGCCGTGACGTGTGCCGTCACGGTCTCCCTCACGGATCCGTGACGTCGCCCGTCATGGGATCCGTCACGGATCCGTGACGCTCCAGGGCAGTTCCGCCCTTCTTCAACCTCCAGCTCCTTTTCTCCGAAAATCCACCACCAAACTCCATTTTTAACCATTTCCAGCTCCCAAAACAATCAAATACCTCCAAAACTCCTGTACCCATGGTAGAAATCAACAAATAAACAAGTTTCCAAGGATCCTCCAAATCACAATCAAATCAAAAACTCCAAAAGTTCATCCAAAGTCACCCAACAACACCACCCTCAAATGGGTTCATCAAAGCTTCAACAAGAGCACAATCCAAACCTCCTACTTCACTACTTCTTCTCCAAACAACCAAAACAAACCTAGTTTATCAACTTCAAGCCAAAAACCCATAACACCCAAGAAATGAGAGTAGATGAAATGAAGAGTTGTGAGCATCCATACCTCTAGGAGAATGAGTTGATGAAGATGAAGGTATTTTGGAGAGGATTTGGGTAGAGATTGATACAAAAGGTCTCTCTTTTCTCTTGCTTTCTCTTCAAGACACCATGGAAGCTCCAAGCTCTCCCTCCTCTCTCAATTTTCGGCTGCCACTAGAGAAAATGAGCTGAAATTGTGTCATCTAATGCCTTAAAAGACCTAAAGGTGGAAAAGACCAAAAACCCTTTAGTTCTTATCCTTTTTATGGACAACTAGTGAGGGTATAGATGACATTTGAGCCTCTTTCCTTTCCTCCAAGCCATTAGTGACACTTGGCATAGTGGGGATCACTCTCTTCCATTTAAAAATCCAGTAGTCCAAATTTAAATGTATTTACTCGATAAAAAGCTCAGTTTTGACCAAATTTGACTTCCTTCGATATTATACTCAAATGAATGGAAACGGCCCAATTAAGCCAACCGTGATGACGGCTAAGCTTTTTGGGCCCCGGAAAAGCCCCGAGTGACCTCCTGAGTCCTCAGTTGACTTTTCTGGCAGAAAGTTAAACTTGTCTTAAAAGTCACCGGTTCGACCAGGATCGACTGGGAGCGGTTCTTACAGCCACCGAAGTCCACGAAGCCTGACAATCTGGCTAACGTCCACCCTGCTACTGACACTGGGGCCCGAGCTGACCCCGGATATACCGCAGTGCCGAGGGACGAGAAGGAGAAAGATCCCCTGGGACAACAGGGAGACCCCCAGGAGGGCTTAGGGAAAGGCGGGCCCAGAAGAGGCAAAGGCAAGATGACCACACTGAAGACTAGAAGTGGTTCGTTGTATGCACGCCCGCCGGAGACAAAGAAGCAGATGGGAGAACAGACTTCCCAACAGCAGACATGGTATCCGCCCTTCCAGGGGGAGGGGAGAGCAGAAGAAGCGGAGGCACAGCTGCCTCCGATGGAGGAATGATCCATCCCAACAGGGGTGGGTGGAGTCGGCCCCAGACTATACCTACAGACCCGGGACAGCCACTGCTGGGAGGTCCCGGGCAGCCTGCATTATCAGCAACTATCTTTTATTTATTCTGTTATTGTTTGTGTTTTTGTTGGGATACTTTATTTTCTGCGGATTTTGGAACTTGTTATTTTTTGCCTCGTTATGTTGGAACGATGGTAGGGAGTTGTCTTGAGTTTGTGCCCACGATTTCATGTGGGCTATTATTATGGGTCCATGAGCGCCTGGCTTGCTACGGTCGGCCGGACATATATCTGGAACTCGAGATGGTCACGCCTCATCCTGTTTGATTACCTATTGGTATTAATGAAAGTCTCCGGTTACCCGTTTCAAAAAAAAGTATTAATAATATTGTTTATGTACTTTGATAGATGAAACCACCGCTTATCAAAAAAGTATATTGTTTATGTTGTCTTCAAAAGAGAAAAAAAAACATATGAGAGTTCATGCTAAATATGGAGTTGTTGTCTTTTTACTAAAATGCGCAATTTCATTAAATAGATTTCAACCGATAAACAAATACATTAAGAAAACTCCTTATTACAGTAGAAGAGCTATTATATGGTATTGAACCCTGAAGGTCTGTCTACGCATAACTCGGTGACAAAAGAACCGACACAAGCAGTTTGTTGGGGTGCCATAAAGACGAACAAAAAGGAAATAACAATGAATCCGATGTCTGCTGCTCAGATATTGTCCAACTGCTGCATATTCTGTAAAATACGACCGGATCTGTTGGCATCGGCTACCAAGGGAGGCAGAGCTATCACTTTCATTCCTCCACAAAACCAATAATCGATGTTCAAAGTGTAGCCTTCATGCTCAATCCGTTGTATTAAACCAAACTTACGATCTTTGATTTCAAGTGGAGACAAAAAATTCATTCGAGGATGGGGGTGTATGTCAGGGGCGACGACAACGGCTTCAGCGACGGATTTAGAGAGTGCAGTGGTGGAGGCCAGGGAGGAGGGCGCGCCAGTGGCGGCTTCAGCGATAACAGAGATTGATCAAGATCGATGATCCGATACAAGGCGGCCGCGGAACTCGAAGGCAGGTGAGGGTGATCGATGCCGAGGTGAGCCAGACGAAAACCAGGATCGTGAGACACATCGTTGTTGGCAGCGGAAACCAATGTCGCGGTGGCTAGCTGTTCGAAAGGAACCTTAACAAAAAAAATCTTCGCAGAATCCAAAAAGGAGGTACACAAAAAAGTAGAGAAACTAGAAGTATAAATAAAACATAGGTCATGATAATAATTATGACCATAATTATGATTTTGTCTATGCAGGACGACTTTGCGTCATAGAAAAAAGGCTTAACAAAGATATGTATTACGTTACTTGTTCCAATATGGAGTTGGTTTCCATCTATTACTTCCGATATTGTTCTTAAAAAATATAGTAAGAGTGCTAAAGTTTATCCTTGAGAAATTAATGAATCGGGAACAGCCAAAATGGAAACTTTAAAGTCAACTAAAATTGAAATAAGGAAGAAAATAAAAGATGCAATCCATAGGGATGGATTGGAGATGATGGTGGACCATACCACATGAAACTCCACATGTCATGTACCACCCACGGACCTATCGGTTAAATAAATGGGTCCCACCCATCCCAACCCACATGGTACGTGTACTGCCAATCAGCGACATCCACGTGGGACCTAATCCACCACATGGGGCTGTTTACTTCCTCTCCCGATCCGACGCTCCTCGATCCCCTCCCGCAAAGCCCACTTTTACAACTCATCCTGACCGTCCATCCCTGGTCCACGGTCTTTAATACTCTTTGCTGTGCTTGTCCCTCCTATGTCCCCCCACTCCCCAGCACCTCTCGCAACACTGCTCCTCATGTGACCAGCACTTGTATCCATACATGTCCACACAATTCAACAACTCCTCACCTCCACCGACCAGCGCGTGTCCAACACCTCACGAAGCTCAACACTTCTTCCTCCTCGTTCACTGAACGCACGCGCAACTGCGCGTGTCCCTCTCTCGTAATGTCCTCGAGCAACTAGTCTATAAAACTTCACCTCCATCGTCAGAGCAATCACAATTCACAACAACTCATCATTCACAAACCGATCTCTAATTCTGAAGAGGAAATGGAAAAATCAATGGCTTACGAGAGCTGTCTGAATCTGAAAGCAACCGAACTCAGATTGGGCCTTCCAGGAAGCGACGAGTCCGAGGAACAAACACCTTCGACTCTTAGTACCGTTCGGAGCAACAAGAGAGCCGCACCGGAGCCGTCCGATGAATCCAACGCCAGTTCTAGCGTGTCCGACGACAGGGACGCCGCGCCTCCAGCTGCCAAGTAAGCAATTAAACTCTTAATCAGTCACACTAATTACATGATTAACAAACATTAATTAATTGATATTGCTTTACGATGTGTAGAGCACAAGTTGTTGGGTGGCCGCCGATCAGAGCTTACCGGAGAAATAGCTTGCAGCAATCGAAGAAGGCGGAGACAGATGTCGCCGGACGGTTGGTGAAGGTGAGCGTGGACGGAGCTCCTTACCTGAGGAAAATAGATCTCAAGGTTTATGGAAGCTACTCGGAGCTCCTCAAGTCTCTAGAAGAAATGTTCAAGCTTACGATTGGAAAATACTCAGAGAGAGAAGGTTACGATGGATCTGACTACTCTCCCACTTACCAAGACAAAGACGGTGACTGGATGCTTGTCGGAGACGTGCCATGGGAGTAAGTTAATTTATTCGATTTAGCATATGGTATGAGAGGTTAATTAAATTTCCATTTCCATGGACTTACAAGTTTATGTAATTTTTGTGTTGCAGAATGTTCATATGTTCCTGCAAGAGGCTGAGGATCATGAAGTCGTCAGAAGAAAGAAGCTAGAGAAAGGAAAAATATGTAGATTTATACACGTAATTGAGAGGAAAGGAAAAGAAGTAAACCACACAGATCCAATTGTACAAATGATGATATGTTCTTTTGAATTCTGCCCATATGTATCCAAGTATCAGAGTATATTATACACAGATCAAGTTGAAATTTTCATTTTGTTCAAAATTTCAATGAAAGATCTCCAGAGTTGATACATGAACTATTTATTTATCTTGGCTTGATCCATTTTATCGTAATGATATTAAACGGCGTTCAATGTGTTAGAATATACCTATAATTAGGCCTTCAACTATCAGTTTAAGTTTTTAGTTGAGTTGATTTTCTAATATAATATCAGAATTGGGTACCTTACGAATATGGGTTCAAACCCCACTCTTTATAAAAAATTCTAATTTATTCTCTATTTATCAAATTTGTTCAAAATAGGCTAGCCCGGGCTCATCTCTCTATTCTAAATAATTTACCTTTAAACCCGTAAACGGTTGTCCATGAGGACGCGTGTTACTTATAAATCCAATAGGTTCAATAGGGAGAAGTTTCACAGAAACCACAACCTGCCCAAAATGGAGAGCAAATGGAAGAAATAATATACAACCAATCCAAAATTGTCTACTGCAAATGGAGAAGCTATACAAGGAAACACTATAGCAAAGCAATGTCTGCAACAAGCGCACAGTGAGAAGTCAAAACTGCAAGAAATCATGTGTTCTGGAATGCAGATGATCTTGAGAGGATCTCATTCTTGTATCCAGTATCTCTAGTTGGGACTTCACCCATGGTGGGTTGTATTTTCCTTCAATCCACAGAGCTTCTCCTGTATCTTTGTGCTTGAAGTCTGGGTAATTCGGGCTTCTCTGCAGTACAAAAATATCGAATTACACTACCGTTGAATGACCCAATGCCTTATTTAACTCAGTCTGACAGCAAAACGTCACACACCAGCATATACACACCCACAAACTTGCACGATGCAGATATCCAAAGCGCAATGCATACCAAGTATCAACACTTCGATAGTACACTCTTGGTCTTCGTACACAAACACGAGAAATAATTTTCCAAGCTTGGACGTCCCAAAATAAGTCTCTTGTGCGGTTAGTTATACATAAAATACCGATAATATCCTTTTTTAATTGGTTACAGTACTTACAGAGGGTAGAACACTGGAGGACATGTGATGATAAGTCGAGCACTAACTTCACTCATTCTTATTTCTAACAAAAAGTCAAATAAGGATCACTACGAAACAAAACCATGTACAAACACATCATATGTAATTTATTTATCACCATGGTTGATACACAAGTAATTCTACTTCACAGAGAGAGAGAACAAAGTACCTTGTTTTTCCTATTATCCCACCATTCCGCGGGACTAGCAAAGAAAGCTTGCCACAGTTCTTCAATGGACCTTTCTTCCTGCAATGAAATCATACAAAGTACAAATTATTGACAAAAGATAAAAAAAAAATGCAATACCCTGCTCCAATCTAGATTTTTTTTCCCTCATAACAAAATGGCTTGCCTGCTGTCATATTAGTATAGTCGTGATCATACGATAATGTTGGTGGAACAGTCTTTTCAACAAAATTTAGTTGCTGGACAACTACCTGCATGGTATATTAAACATCAGTATCACCGGGAATACAAGTAAATTTTGATGGTAACTTGTGAGAACAAACAACCTTGTAGTATGTCTGTTGTTTCCCATTCTCACTTTCCACCGTATCTGAAACCAGCCGACCGAGAACAGATATCTGGTGGCCTTTCTGGACATGCTCTAAAGCAATATGTGCCAGCTCATTCCAGAACGTCAAATTGATCCTGAAACACAAGTGAGTAGAGGGTTTCACTTCACTGAACATTTTAAATTATGCTGATGGGAGAGGAAATAACCGATGAGTATATGCAATAAAATTTGCCTAAGGACTAAGTTTCTTGACAAAACAGAAAGCTCGAGGTTAAAAGACAGAGTAAAGGCCTCAATAAGGGGAATGCTTCTCGAAGTAACTTTTCTTTGAGAGGTAAATTGGAAGTCCCAATATTTGAAGATTTTAAAATCTCCGAGATTACTACCCAATACGACCCTGATGTTCTGTATGATAAAAAAAATTCTTCAGAATAAAGATGGAAAGGGATGAGATGCACGAGGCAACTATAGAGGGAAAGGTAAAGTTGTGAATGAGTCAAATCACAATTTAGCAGTCTTAATGGGTCCGATAGGTATCTACATACCGAAGTGTTCTTTGTCATGCAAAATGTGAGGCTCGGGTCTGGAGACAACACTGAGTGCCTAAGTACCAAAAACCACTGGCTTAAAGACAGTGTCAAGCACTTTCAGACAACATATTTAAGAGAAGAACTTTCCCACTCAAGTAAACAAGTACACTATGAAGACTAAGTTGCTGGTTTCAAACTTTTTGGAAAAATAAAAAGCTTGGTTTATTTGCTTCCCATTATAGGATAAGACAAGCTGCCCAGGACCTATATTAACACACGCAAACTAGTCTAAAAGCTTCCAATCCTATAACAAAAACATACTATGGGACAAAGACCACTTCCTAAAGGCTAGAACTATACCGAGCTACTCACTCATGCCAAGAATCTTCACACATCACTTCAATATCACAGAAAATCCACCCCATATATTTTCCTCCATTAGCATTGTGTCCCAATAATGAAATTTCCTATAGCTACCTCTCAAAGTTTTCATTTCAGGATCTTCCAAGATATAAGCAAATAACATTACACCATGATTATTACAAAGCAACAAGACACCATTACAAACCATCATATATAGCCTCATCAATTGAGCTATCATCTTAACAATACTAAAATTTCTAGCCTTAAGCAAACATGGTGTAATGATCATAAAATGTAGTACATACATACCATGAGACGTCAGTGGATGATTTCCTGACAGCGATTCGGGTCTGAGCCACGACCTTTCCGGAGGGAAGGTGCTTGATTTCAATGGGGGCTCCGACATTTCCGATGAGCTGAACTGAATTGCAGAGCTCCTTCTTCCATGGAACCTCTATTGGTTTAGGGTACACCGTGCGACTGTAGCCGTTCTGGTTGAAGTCCAGAGAGTACCTCAGACGGCCGAGCAGTTTGGTTTTCGATTTGAACGGGCAAGAGAAGAGAGGGCTTCTTCGGGTGATCGTTGAGGAAGAAGGGTTTCTTGGAAAGCAGAGAAATTGGTTCGCAGAAGCTGCGGCTAGTGCTTGCTCGACCGCCATTTCTGTGCTCCTCAAGCTATCTAAGAACCGATTCTCTCTATCCTCTCTCACAGAGCGACCGGAACAGATGACGACAAAAAAGCAAGTGTTGGACTTATTTATTTGTTTTGTCACAAAACATCGCTAACTGTGATCGCAGACGGTGGGCCGACCGATTTGCAATTTGGGCTTTAGGGGGTGAGGTGGCTCCGATAAGCCCAAGCTCATAAATTGGCCGAGGAAAGCCCATAGGTATGCCCTATTATTCCAACAATTTGGAGGGACAGAAGAAATATATGATACAAAGTTATCTTGTTAACTTTAAATATGAATTACCGTATATTTGTAAGTATGTGTAGATATTTTGGTAAAACTGTTTGACGATTCCACGATTTATTGTTTTGTAGATACACAATATTTATCATTAAAATACATTACGTTTATTACCGGGATGTATAATATTCATCACCAAAGTACAATAACAGGAATCAGATGATAATTTTTTGATACATTTCAAAACATTTGTCGTAGGTGACAAATTTAGTGTAACTTAGTGATATTTTTCGGTCGATCGATATTTGTCGGGTTTTTTTGCTCCCCTAGTTTGTGGTCACCATCAGACGGCATCATTTCCTGCTCTCATTTCTAACGCGGCAGAATGGGCCTAATTGGGCTGTTTTGGATAAGATCTCACTCCTCTTTGGAACCTGGGCTCAGTTTGGGCCTTAGCCTTTGTTTTAACCATTTCTGAAATATTTTATCCGTTGCGTGAGGATTAAAATGATTTTGGTTTAATTTTTAAATCCCTCGCAAGTTGCTGGTGAGACGACCCAAAAACCTCTGTACAGTGCGCACGCACAGATACTCACAGTAGCGCTTCGCAATGGCTATGGCGCTGAAATCAACGACCAGCTTCCTGCAGCTGAAGAAACCAGAAACCCACTTCCTTCTTCGCCTCCCAACCCAGAAATCCACAGTTTCCTTCAGAAGGTTCACTCCAATGGCTACTCTCAGCACTGTTCCTGTTGTTGGGCTGTCTGAAACATTCGCCAGATTGAAGAAACAAGGCAAAGTAAGCTTTGTCCAGCTCTTGGGCTCGTACCTTATCTTCAATGAAATTTTTAGTTGCGTGCTTGTGAAATCAATACTGGCAATTTCCGACATTTAGAGTCTGTTATGTATATCTGGGTGGTGTTGGAATGGAGTTGTGGATCCATATTGGATGATGTGCTGAGGGGATTATGATTTGGGTAATATGAATTTGAGAGAAATGCTTATACTTTGTTGAGGATTTGATTCATTTGGTACGAACTGTCTGAGTGAGCATGGAAGAAAAAATGGGGGAGGTTTGACTGGGTTTGAGATCTTGTGGAGGATAATATGATTCTTTGAGGCAAGAAGCTGCAAGCTCTCAAGAGCTGATCATGTTGACTGTTGGAAATTTCCTTGCTACTTTTTTCCTTTTAATTTATCATGAATCTTACAATAGTTGCAGATGACTGCAAAAATGAACAAAAGTTCATCCTGATTATGTACTTACTATCTGAGAAGTGAGAACATGAATCTTATCAGTAGTTCCAAAAATGCCTCTTATATTTTCCTTCAATCTACCTTGTTGGGTCTGAAAACATCTGTGGATGCCTGAGTAATGACATGGTTTTCGTCCAGAACTTTAAATCAAAACCGTGCAAAGTGTTTCGTGCTGATTCCGATTTTGAAGTTTCCTTGATATTGTAATATTCTAATGCTATGCCTCTTTTTGAAGGTGGCCTTTATTCCATACATCACAGCCGGTGACCCTGACCTTTCAACTACAGCTGAAGCCTTGAAGGTGCTCGATTCATGTGGATCAGACATTATTGAACTGGGTGTGCCATACTCCGATCCTTTGGCAGATGGTCCAGTTATTCAGGTTGGATATTTTGTGTTTTAATTTTTTCTACCAATTCCCTTTCTGATGCCCTGTTTTTTTCAGGCTGCAGCAACTCGTGCTCTGGCAAGAGGGACCAATTTGGATTCGGTTCTTTCGATGTTGAAGGAGGTAGTATCATTATGTACTGCCATTAGACATCTGAATGAAAATTGAATTGCTTATATTTTTATAATTATTATACAGTCGCTGTTTTCACGTGAACTGTACTTTCGTAGTGATATTGATGTCATTACAATTTATCTTTTCCCGTGAATGCAGTGGATTTTTATTGTTCATTTTTGGTCCTCTTGTTCTTCTTAATTCTACAGGTGACTCCACAATTGTCTTGTCCAGTTGCTTTATTTTCATATTACAACCCAATTCTTAAGCGAGGAATTGGGAAATTCATGTCAACCATAAGGGATGTTGGTGTACATGGTAACCTACATGTTCTTTTTCCTGAATGCATTACATTTTTAGCATTTATAGCCTCATATTGCGTTGCTAAACTTTGTGTATCAATTCATATCCTAAGACATACTCTAACCTCTTATTGTATCCATGGAATCCAGGACTTGTGGTCCCTGACGTTCCTTTGGAGGAGACTGAAATGTTAAGAAAAGAAGCTGTTAAGAGTAACATTGAACTGGTATGCCCTCTCAGACTGTGCTTTCTCTTTTTATTTTTGATGAATTTATATTGTGCTCGATTTTGTGCCACAGAATATGGCTGAATTCACTTTAGTATTGTATAAATATGTTTCTATGTGTAGCTAGTGGCGATAATGGTCATGTGAGCTATGAAGTGCTTGTATAATAATTTGGTAGATGAGAAGTAATTTAACAAAGGTTAAGCATTTATCATTCATCGAAATTATCATAAGGTGTGATTTTTATCAAATTTACTTGACATCACTATTCATCTAGAACAGGGCATATATTTCAATGGAAGAGTTGACTTTGAGCTGGTTTTGACTTGCAGCATTATGCAAATGCTTATTCTTTATCCTGTATGATCATGATCTGGTGTGTGGTTCAGGTGCTGTTGACAACACCAACTACACCAATAGACCGGATGGAAGCCATTGTTGAAGCATCAGAAGGATTTGTATACCTTGTAAGATACATGTATAAGTGTGTGTGTGTGTGTGTGTCACTTTTCATTTACCTGTGGCTTCAAGGATTCTGTAATATTTCATGATTGTATATTCAGAGGAATTGAGAGGTCTGTTTTCCCAATATTTTACAGGTGAGCTCAATTGGAGTTACGGGTGCCCGAGCATCTGTAAGCGATAAGGTTCAAACTCTTCTACAGGAAATTAAAACGGTTTGTCTTTTTATTCCTTTTCACTCTCTGATGTTATTTTGTCCAGTGGTTTGAACTTCATCAGCTTAGCATCTCTGGATTAGGGTCAGTGTAAGCCATCAAGGCCTACATGATCAATCAGTCTAGAATAAACAATTGGTTACAGAACTATCTCGGAATTACCTACCAGAATAGTATGAAAAATGAACAGACTTGAATCTTTCTTTCCCTTTTGACTCACAAGTGGCTCTTCATAATTTGTATAAGTTCATTCCATGAGATGCACATTTGTTAGTTAAGGGATTCTTAAAGTGGTATAGAATAAGGGGCTCTATAATTGAAATGGCTTGATCATGCAGGCAACAAAGAAGCCTGTTGCAGTTGGATTTGGGATATCAAAACCGGAGCATGTGAAACAGGTTAGGCTCCACTAAAATGCAAGACAATGAAGCTGTAATGTGAATAAGCTCTCGTTACATGGTTTTTTATATGTTACAGATAGCGGGATGGGGAGCTGATGGCGTAATTGTTGGTAGTGCTATGGTGAGGGTGCTTGGTGACGCGAAATCTCCCGAGGAGGGATTGAAGGAGCTTGAGTCTTTCACCAAAACCTTGAAGTCTGCTCTTGTTTGAACTAATAGCATCAATAAAGCTATTACTTTCCCGTTTTTAACATTGAAACAAAACTAAGTGAGGCTTTCACCTGTTGGCACCAAAGAGTTTGGAGTTGTTGAAAAGTAATGTTATTTCACCAGTTTTTTTTTTATATAGTTGTTACTTAAACCAAGGATCCAAGCACTTTCACTTGTGGTCTCATCCCAACTCATTTGGTGTAGTGATATGTATAGATTTGAGACCTCTGCATCCAGGTTATTAGGGTTGAACTTAGTTGTGAACATACTTGAGTCAACAATAATTAATTTGTCTTTCTTCGCAAATTAACATTACCCACACCAGCCAACAGGAAACCAACTATCATGTCCTGCATCAGATGAATGATTAATCCATATAGTTCTTTCCCGAAGAACAAAACACTATGATCCATGTAGTTCTTTCCCAAAGAATATAGAGCATCTTCAATGATATTAGTCTAATTAACTGTAGAAAAGAATTGTAAGAGTATATTTTGAGTTTCTCTCTTCTCTAAACAACTACTTCTTACAAGTATCTCTATAATGGTAACAATTAGTAATTGTAGGAGCTAGTTTTTTTTTTTTTTGATCCGCAAAAAAAAACAGTTTTATTCAACCCAAACTAGAGATCTCAAGGAGATGATACAGAGAGGGCAGAGAGAGCGAGCTAACAGAGGTCACTAGGACAAGAACAAGGAACGAAGCCAACTAACAACAGTACGAAAGAGAACATAAGCCGACGAACTCCAGAATTACAGGGCGTTCTCAAACATATTAATCACTTCGTCTTCGCAAAAATTTGCAGTGAACCCCAAAGATTTGGCGAGCTCCCACGAGCTCTTGGCTTCCGCCTTCTTGCGAAGAGACCTGTTAGGAGGTTTGGCTATAAGAGCAAGATTGGGGCGTTTGCGGCGACCGTGTTTCTTGGGATTTTTCTTTTTCTTCTTTAGAAAGTCGACAAGAGGAGAATCATCATCCAACGATGGAGAATTGATTTCGGCGATAAACTCTTGAAAGCCAGCTGGACGAGGGGCAGGAGGCTCGTGGGCTAAAGAGGGGCCCGGGGGGAGACCGAGAGGGAAGCCCAGCAACAAAGGCTGGCATTGGGCTTGGGCTGAGGGAGCAAAGCTCAACCCTATCACCAGATTCAAAGCCCTTCGCACGCGCAGCAGAGGAAGCGAAACGGTTCGAAGTGCAGGAATCGAAGACCTTGGGACACGGAATCGTCGCATCCAGGGATGAAGCATCGGGACTGGCAGAAGACGTAGGGACCACGCGAGTTCCCAAGCTCGGCTCCTCGGAACTAGAAGTCCTTCCGACTTCTCCAGCGTGGCCATCGGTCGGCAACCCACGAGAAGTGGCCGGAACGGTTGAGGCTGGTGGCGAAGAAGGCTGGAGCTGAACCCGAATTTCGCCATCTTCCAAGTCAGGGGGGTCGGGAGGGGCCGATTGGGAGATCGAGGGGACCTGCGAAACGTCAGGGAAGCTGATGACGACCGGGAATTTCTTGTCAGCGATAAGGATCGAGGACAGGAACGGCACCGGCTGCAGGTTCAGAGAATGAACCAAGACAAAGGCTATATCCAACCTTGCTCTAGAAGAAGAATCTGGGTGGATGAAGAGGGGGGTTCCGACCAAAGCTGCGAGGTTGAGGATCGAGGGGCGGGTCCAACCGGAGAGGGGGAGGCCTTCAATGGAGATCCAACGAAGGCAGCCACCATTGATGACTGCGTTGACGTTGTTGAAGAAGCCCCAAAATCAGGGCCTAAGCCAGGACCACCCAGAGCTCTTCGCGAGCTTGAAAGCGGGTTGATCAGAGAAGGTCACCAGGATGGCTTGATTGCCCAAGTCAGCGAGACGAACGAGTAGTTTCTTCTGCGTCGAAAGCTCGGACCAAATTGATGAGAGAGTGTGCCCAGAGCTGACAAGACCCACAATGCTCAAACCCAGGGAGTTACTCCAAACCTCACAGGAGGAGCCGGAGCAGGTGAAGCCTGGCACAAGGGCAGGAGAAGGAGCTGGGACGACTTGCGGAGGAGCGACGACGTCTCTGAAACTCCGAGTACCTGTAGAGGAGGTCACAGGGACAGGGGCAACAGAGCCAACTCCGAACGATAAAGAGTAGTCCACGATGAGCTGCTCATCACCGAGCTTGGAACGATGCAAGGTAGAGACCGCTTTTGCAACATCATCGGCTTTAATGAAAAGCACAAAACCAAACTTCTTGCCGGACTTGTTGAGCTTGTTGGGGAGAAAGGCTCTACGGATTGGACAGAAGGTGGAGAACAGAGCGAGCAGATGCTCATTGGAGAACATCTGGGGGAGGTTGCAAACGAAGAGCTTGGGACAAGGAGGACCAGCAGGGTGAGAGGGAGAGAGGGGCAGAGAAGAAGGTGGGGGAGAGGCTTGGGAGGGGTCGGGAGGTTTCAAGCTCATGGCTGAGAGCTTTTCTTAGTGTCTATATTGATGACATAATTCTTACTACTTCGTCTGATAAACTTCTATTTGTTTTGTAGGAGCTAGATGTTTGGTTGTTTTTGCACATTTTACTATTTCCAAAACAGCCCCAAATTAAACTACTGTTTTTATTTATGCCAAATATGAAAAACGTTACATTGCTCTTATTGTTGTCGTAATCTCCAAATTTAGGTCAAATGTGATCGACGAGGTCACGTGGAGACAGTGATGAACATCTCGATCTCGGATCCTTGTTCTATGGTCCATGATACTACCCAGGTTCACCAACAGTGGTGTTCCTATGCGGGTTGCAGTGTTCTAAACACCAATATTTGCAAACAGATAATTGGGGTACGACATCCGTTGCTCCTCAATAATCATGTGAGTTCCTATCCCACATTCGGCTCGGACGAGTGACGATTCTAGCAAAACACTTTTGTTTTGCCGTTTGTGCAGTTGGTATTGTTTCCACAAATATAGCCCAATGAGGATAAATTTCATCTGTCAGGTAGGGGTTGTGTATTCTCTACCGTTTACCTTAAACTTAACTGATTGAGCGAAGCCTCAAACTATCTGGTGAAACAATGTAGACCGATTCAGCACATTGATCTCGTTATTGGACCCTGGTGTTCTGGAAAAAAAAACGTGTAAAATCCAAAGGTCTTGGGATGCAATGACTTCTAGCATGATTGTGGGGACGTTTCCGTGGTCCCTGCTTGAGAAATGTGCAGCCCATTCCACAGGACAATTCTTTCAATCCAGTGCATGCAATCGAGACTCCCTTTCAACCCCAGAAAGCCGCGAGTTTCGTTGATTTCCAACAAACGGCCAGCATCTTCCTTGGTCGGACGTCGTAGATAGGTTCTCCCAAAAATCATGATCACACCCAATCAGAAGTTCTGGATGCAATCCAAAGCAATGATCTCTTCCATTGGCAAGTACTCGTCAACACTATCGGCGAGACCTCCATAACAGAGTTGACGAAGTGCTGTCGTGCACTTCTGCTGTGGAGAGAATCTTAGCTTCCCTGCAGCATCATGTCGCTGATGAAAGTATGTGTACCGCTCACTAAATGCATTCATGATTTGTAGGAACAATTCCCTCAACATCTGGAAGTGACGTTAAAATTGTTGGTTGATGTACACCGGAGTAGACGCGAAATAGTCAGCTATCAACCGCTCGTGTGTTTTGCCTCGATTGCGCTCTATCATTCTTCACTTTGGTGGCACCAACAACTGTGAACCCTCAGTCTATCCATCATCTGTCGTTGGATGTATCCTTTCCATAAGCCGACCGTGGATTGCTTTGGCCATTAGTTCAGTCATCCTTTCCATCGCTTGTTATATTTCTTGGGGAGTTATTTGTTGCAATTCTGTTACCGTTGGATAACGATCAATTGAAAAAAATATGAACTACGATATTTAAGAGAAGAAGATGTGAGAGAATAGACGTAGAAGAGAAGATGTGTGATTTTTATATTGGAGTCAATGTATTTATAGGGAAATTTAAGTTTTTTTTAAACTATCGTTGTCACGTGTCGCCTCGTCGTTGACCCGTCGACTAGTCGTTGAGGCTGAGACGAAGCGTCCCATCGTTACAGATTCATGAGACAACGGGTTGCGATGACCCGATCTAAAATGTCGCGTGCATCGACAAACCCTTGCAGAGACTATGAAACGACACCAAAACAACAACTCTACACTGACCATTACATATGCTCTAAACCATACTAACAAGCAAGAGTAAATAGTTAGATTGATATTTTAGCTTCAGCTTAGCCCAACCTGCGAGCATTCATTTTAAAAGGCCCAACCTGCTTTCCTCTTGATTGCATGTTTAGACCCGATCTTGCCACTTTGGGCCGAAGCCCGAATACCTAGCGGATTGCAGTTATTGGCTCATAAATTGGCCATTCCTAACAATTAATTCCGGGGCGTGTGGGAATGAATAGAAGTTGGGAGGACAGACTATATTTGAGTCATACGGGTGTCGGGTAGTCGGGGCAGGTATAACCCGTTTTGAATGCTGTATACCCGTGAACCATCCAAGACAATTACGGGCTGATAATTACTGATCCGAGACCCAATCCATCGAGATAGATCCAGTCAAATACGGGCCAATGGGATATGTGGATGGGTCACTGGCCCATTTTTGAACGGCCCTTTACCAAGGACTAGAATGTAGATATCTATGAGACTATGACTATGTTGGTTGGGTGAAAAAAGAGGGGTAAGTTGGTAAATACTGAGGTATGGTAGGTTGGGTAATGAGACGCATTATTGACTAGTTGGGCGAGGTGTCAACCCGCATGGTAACTTCTTCCACAATCCGGACGTCTGTAAATGTAATTTTTTGAGCCATGAGCTATTCACGGCCTTTTAATGTTTTTTTACAATTTATTGTTACCATACATACATCATGAAAAGCAGCTCATTACTCACTTTACACACACAGAAGACGCACGTGGCAGTAATAAACTGGAGATAGCACCGAAGGACATAAACGTAAATAAACTAACAAACCATGCCGATCTATTTACGGTTTTGGAATATCCGATATGTGCACCACAAGGCACACCAAGACGGTGCCGTGTTGGTGCAACCAGATCGCGACTGGTCACAGTGAACAGAGTGGGGAGGTTAATGAGGTTGGTCAAGTGGAGCTTTCCAGAAAGTGATATA
The DNA here is from genome assembly GCA_963921825.1 of Erodium maritimum. NCBI lineage: Eukaryota > Viridiplantae > Streptophyta > Magnoliopsida > Geraniales > Geraniaceae > Erodium > Erodium maritimum. The sequence goes on from OY997595.1 coordinate 10,234,020, forward strand.
TTATAAATATTAATAAATTAATGTCGACTTAGCTTAATCCAGCATGGACCCCACCGAATTGCCTTCTCGTCCCTGGTGGAACTCAGACCCCAGAATATACGACAATCAAAATAAATAAAATGTTTAAAATATTGTTTTTTCGGAACTCTAATAAACTGAAAGTAAGCAACTGCTGCAATTTCCGAGATACCATGTGGAGCTTCTTCAGTACGAGGGAGAGACAGACGAATAATATAGGGCCACGTCATTACTGTTTTTTTTTCTTATGAAGAACCGAAGCAACAAATGATGCCACAACAAGACGCGATCACTTCACTGACACCGAGACTGCACGAGTCTGCTTATTTTCAATGTACCATTTCAATCCTCCGATCCGGTAGGTACAAGAAATTGTACCAAAATTAAATGAATAATTTTGGAAAAGAGAACGATAGAGAATTACACTACTGTAATTAGGTATTTTTTTATTGGTAGTAAAATCAGACCCTTACATAAAAAGCAGAAGGGTATCTTTTTTAATAGTTATGCCGACATTTAATTTTTTTAGTATCTGGATTAGCAAAAACAAAAAGGAAAATTCTACCAAAAATTTCACGGGCCATTGTCAATGACTGAAGCCAAACCAGAGACGATCTCAACCCCAATCTTTAAACTCCTGGGCAAAACCTCCGGTGGCTTCCAGGCTCCTTTCTCCTCCTCCGCAGAGCTCTCTGAAAGCACAAACACCGATTCCTCCACCGTGATCTTATCTGCTCCACGCGTCTTGATCTCGCCGGAAACGGCCAGAGGAGGCTGTTTATCCGATTTTGTATCGGCGGCCGGTGAAGGAGTGAGGCGTTTGAATGGAGAGAGCCATTTGGCTTTGACATATTCGGCTTTTCTCCACGGCGGGACATGCATTCCTTTCTTCTTCAAGCTCTGTTTCGCGGCGTCGGACACGACGCCGATGACTTTCTGGAGACGATCTGCCTTGCCGACGAAGATGTACGGCAAAGTATTGAGGACAGACTTGTAGCTTTTTGTCGCTCTGGCGATCTCGAATTCGGATCTGAAATCTATGTCAACTAGCAACCGCTCGCCTTCGATTACCACGTCTATGTACTCGTACTCCCCTGAACAATATTCACAACAAACATTTTCGTTTGCGGTTCAGTAATTGGGGAAAATATTTTCTCAGTAAACAAACAGCAGATTAAATATCCAAAACGTTCTCGTTTGGACACATTTTCTCGGGAAACAAACAGAGAAAAGGCAGTACCGGCTGGATAGGTGATGGATTTTTCCCAGCGGGATTTGCAGATAGAAGCGTCGTATCCGAGAGCCAACAGTCCATCTGTAACTGTCTTCCTGCAGAAATCATCTTTCCGCTTGCAGATCTTGTTCTTCTCCACGATCTTCGCCGTCTCCGCCAGCAAATTCCTCTCGTGAACACTTGCGCATAGAACCAAACTCTGCGCAGTGGAGGAAATATTAACCATCACTCTACGGAAAAGTTCTAGATAACTCTTTATCCTAATACGGTAGATAGCAATTACCTTGAGGGTTTCAGACGCTTCAGCGGAGCAGTAGTAGTAGTTGGAGTCTCCGGGACCACCATACGAGTCAAATTCATCATCGGAGCTGTCGTTGCAGGTCCGATTGAAGCAGTTACAGCAATTCCGGCCACACCTGACGGCACCTGAATGCTTCTCGTTGTTCTCTTCGATGAAGTTCTGCACCATCTTGTCCAGGCAGACGGAACTCGGCTCGAACTCGGCCGAGTCATTGGAACCGTCCTTTCCGAAATGCGCTTCCTCCGCCGCGGTTACGGCAGCGCCGACCTTCTCCGTCGCAGATGTCCTCAGAACGCTCTGAAACTGGCGCTCGAACAAACGCTTGAACCGCCACTTCACGACCGGCTTCACAGGCTCCAAACGAGCCGGCTCTTCATACGAGTGAGAGTCAATCGGCTGAATCTTCATCGGAAAAGGCATGACTATTACACCGGAAAAGATCAACTTCTCTGCATCTCTCCGATTCGAGTTACAGAACAAGGAACGACCTAAATTCGATCTTAATCTCTAATTTGTTCTTCGGCTTCAAAACTAAAAACCCTGAGCACGAAGAAACTAAGAAATGCGCTTATTAAACAAGCCTCAAAACTAGCCACAAACACAAAAAAAAAAGTGACTCTGATGACTCCTAAATTTTATGCAGATACATCGATCAAAAACAGTCAACGAGAAGGCTCGCATTGAGAACTCCACAATGCAGCATTTCTTTGTTCCTCGTGAGATCAGCAGATCGTATCGACGACTCGGAGACCGAGAAAGCTTTCGCTGCACCGAAACCAAAATTCGAGACACAAATCCTAATTAAGCGAGGCTAATACAGGTACCTTTAGCTCCAATTACTGTATTATATAGCTCGTTGCCTCTGATTAGAGGGACAAGGCTTGGAATAACTTGGAAACTCTGCTAAGTTAAAGTCGCTTTTGCTAGCAATTTCTAATTCCTAGGGTTCCCGGTAGACGCGACGAGACGACAACGCCATGGTGTTGTTGTTGCTGCTGCTGCTGCTCTGGTGGTGACTCATCTGTAACGGATTGCCGGCCGGATCTTCCATTTACCGGTGACGAACAACTCGCCGGAGGAAGGAGATGAGAAATGGGAGGAACCGAGGTGAACTGAAATTGAAATGAAGACTTGTGGCTCTTGTTTATCTGATTTGTGACGGGAATGGGTTTAGGTAGGCAGAGGGGATCATATATAGAAGAAGGGAGATAGCTGAGATGCTGACACGTGGTGATCATTTTGGTAGCGGGATGCTATTACGTTCCTCGGACGGGTACGTGTCGAGAGGATAAACCCGGTTCGTTTCGTGGTGCTGGTTACGCGGTTCCACGTTTGAAGTCCGGGGACGACATGATGGGACTGTAATTACGTTAATGCCCTTGTGCATTTTCTTTACCCGGACTGTGACAGAACCGTCTGATGATGGTTGGCATGGGCAAGTTGGAGGACCCAAACACTCGTCCCGTGAATCTCTGATTTGACTACAATCCTTCATTTTCTAGACTTTTCGACTCACTCTAATTGGAGGCTGAACAAACGAGTGCCTTATGGAGCTCGGGTCGGATTATTTGTCGGTTTGATTGCACGAGATCACTTTGTAAAAAGTGGAAAGGGGTTGAAATAATAACTCATATTGTATATTCCATAATTGTTGTGCGTTGGAATTATGTATGAGTTAATTTAAAATGTATAAGATATTTTAATCTAATTTGATTTTTTGGTCAGAAATAAAGGATATAATAACTTTAAAAATGTTCGCTAAATGTCAATATCTGAGTATCGAAATGAAATTACACCGAAATTGAAATAACAAGAACGGAATATAAAGTTTGCTCTTGGACTTGTAGGTTGATTGGACAGGATAATTACGGTAGCATCTGTTGACACTGATACAACATTAGTCAACCAAAGGGGCACTAATCGAGCAGATCTAATATGGTTTTGTGTAGAGGTGTACCGATAACCCCCCCCCCCCTCCTCGGGATGTCAGCGTGCGTCGTCCTCACTTGACTGATACTGGTAGGGCTTTTAAACGCGGGATTGCTGACCCCGAACTAGCAGAGGAGAAACTTTCCGGCTTTTGGTGGAACCATTGCCACCTTACGTCCAGGGAGGCAGTGCAGCCGACCGACCCCTCCTTGGACCCCTGAGGACTCATTCCTGGAGGCGAGGGTGCTTATAGACCCCCGCTGCTGTATGTGTCAAATCCATCAGAGGGACTATAACTTTCTTGATTCCCATCGATCCCATCCTGGATCCTAGATCCCCCATGGGCCCTCCATGACCCGAGGAGGCCTGTTGGCCCGATCCATACCCGACCCGTTGATTGAAGCCCCTTGGAACGGCAACCGGGTCTGAGCCCAGACCCGCGACCCCTTCCCTTGGGCCCGGACCCCCGATACGACCCGACCCATCGTCCCCTGGCCCGGCCTTACCCAGCCCGTTCGCTCTCCTCAGTCCTGTTCCAGCCCTTGGTCCCATTCCCCAAGCCCGACGCTCATTTGCATCAGGCCCCGGCCCATGCCCAAGTCCAGTGTAAAGACCGCCCTGTTTTAAAAGAATTAAGTATTTAAATTTGTTCGTTTGGAACGCCGAGGTTGAAAAACGGTTAGAAATTTGGAACGATTGCAAAAGAAAAAGAAAAAAAAAGAAGGAAAAAGGGCTGGACCGGGCGGACCAGACCCGACCAATAGACTCGGCCCAAGCCAAGCCCGCCCCGACTCAGTCACCTTTCACTCTTTGGGCCGTGAAGCCCAACAGCTCGCTAGAGGCCCAGTTACGGCCAGGCCCGGGCTATTTAAGCCCCAAATTAGGGTTCAGAACCTTAATTCTCCTCTTCCCCTCACGCTCACATCCGCCCCTCTCTACCGACCTCTCTCTCTCTCAACTCTCGCGTCTCTCCCTCGGTCGCCTCTTCTTCTTCTTCTTCTTCTTCCGCTTCCTCTTCCTCTTCCTCTTCCTCTTCCTCTTCCTCTTCCTCTTCCTCTTCCTCTTCCTCTTCCTCTTCTTCTTCTTCTTCTTCTTCTTCTTCTTCTTCTTCTTCTTCTTCTTCTTCTTCTTCTTCTTCTTCTCCAGCGCGTAGCCCGAGCTTCCCGCCGTCGCCGTCTGTCATCCTGGTGTCGTGAGTCTCCAGCACCGTCGTGTGGCCACTCAGGGAGCGTCTCCGTGCACGTCCAGAGCCGAGACGAGCTCGCCGGCGCGCTCGCCAGATTTGGGACGGGAACCGCCGCGCCTGTCCGGATCTGAAGCGAGACTAGCTCGTCGTGCTCCGCCGCTCCCAAGGATGCAACCACCGCCAAGCTGTCGTTCTTTTTCCTACGGTGAGAGTCGCAACCCCCGTGAGACCTCGGCCGGCGGCGTCTCCGCCGGTTGTTGGTCGGAGTTCAAAACCGATCCACTTCCTTCTTCTTTTTTTGTTCTTCCCGAGCACTTTTTGGATCAGGACGAAAGTGAATCAAAAAAAAAGAAAAGTTTTTTTAAAACGAAAAACAGAGTTAATAAAAAAGTTATTTTTATGGACTGTTGAACTGTTACGAGGAACGTGGGACGATGGAACCACCGGACGAATAAAACGAACTTACGACGGTATTGAAAGCCCAATTTTGAGTACGGGATTAAAAGCGGGAACGTTGAATTGGACACCCCAGGAAACGTGCTTCGGAATGCGTGCATTGGGAAACGTGCCTCGGGAAACGTGCACCGGGTTCTGTGCTTTGGGACTCGGGTGCTCGAACCCGATTCGTCGTATAATCCCTCTTTTGACCGTTCGAGTTTAAAAGGCAACTTGTTGAATTTAAATTGGACTATACGTAACTTTTAAATTAACATTGGAACCGTTGTTAATTATAACTTTTCGTGTTAATTTAGAGTCCGGCTTCAATCGTGGAAAAGACCGGAGGTAGCGAGCCAGGACGTCAGCAGCTAGGAGACGTAGATGTTGGTTCTTCTTGAGGTAGGGAAAGTAGTGAATACCGGTTTAATTACGGAAAGTTACTAGTATGCATGCTAGGTAATTATAAAAACTGGAACGATCGTTTATATTATATAATAACCGGACGAGCCATAGTAAAATGTAGGATGTGATTCACTAGTGTTAGCCGCTTTCAATATTCTGGGAAATTGTCGTGCTGGTAGAATGGCCATGTCGAGCCCTAGGTTGTGTGCTGATTGAAATGACTGGTCTTGATTGTGATGCATGTTGTGTGACTTAGTGTCGATAAGATAGAGAGTCAAGGCATATTATTTTCGGTGTAACATGTTGTGCTATGTGTAGGCAAGTGTGTCGTGATTGTTATGATGTGAATCATTGGTTGTGATATGGTCGGGTGAGTGATAGACCGACGTGTGGTATAACGGTGATAAGACTGTAGGAGAGAGAAGATGGTGTCGTCAAGTCGTCGTGAACCACCCTGCCGCCGTCTCTTCCCAACTCCACCATATCACAAAGTGGCTCCGGATCCCATAACAGGAGCACTCCCAAGAAAGTCAATAGCCTGATTCAATGATCAAGCCCCATCAAACAAATCATACATCATGTATGGAATCAAAACAAGCAACAGCGGCACAAAGCCCTAGCCGGCGCTGCGTTTCTGACTTCGCAGAGAGATATTGTTATTTTCTTTTAGATTAACTATGTCTTGTAATCTAATTTGATTTAGTTAACATATGAAAATTCCATCAGTTCTATGCTTTTGATTTGTATATCATACATATCTCCCTTTATCTAAATAAAGACAAATACTGGATGTATATAATTTGAAGAGAAAAATGGTTAAATTAATTAGTAAAAAGGTTGAGAAGAAGGTTGGGTTGGAGAGGAAAGTGGGTGGGAGCAAATTTTGAAACTTCGGGAAAAGATAAGGGGCATAAATGGAGATGGATGTTGTGGGCTCCACTCTCAAGTACAACTACAAGAGCATATTTTTCTGTGGCAGAGCAGTTGAGTAGGGCTGTGTATGGGCCGGCCCCAGACCCAAGTTCACCATTATTTGCGGGTTGAGTGAATTAATAACCTAAATCCATCTGTTACAACTTTTTTCCTCAGTTTTTAAAACACCGGATTATCGGATGGACCCGGGCTCCCACCGATCCGTTTGAATAAATCGAGTTCTTGAGTTTTGGGGTTTTCAATTATTTTCATTAATGAACATTGAAAATTAAATCTTAAATAATTATACTTGAAAAATATTAAGAATCGGGTACCATGTTGATATGGATTGTTTTAGACAATCTTCAAAAGTTTTACTTCCCCACAAATCAAATTAACGAAACAATGATTTTTAAACAACGAGTCAGTTTTGATTCGATGAGAAATTATAGAAATTACATTGAATGAATTGATAAATAATCTATATACATGTTTAGGATAATTAAATTTTACTAATCTTAGACATCAAATCCTTCACCCAATTTGCTTTTCCTGAATAAAATGTTCATGTAAAGCTATCAAAAATATGGTTTATGATTCGAAACCCATAACATTGTTAACGGGTTTTAAGATTGAGGGGCCAACAAACTACTGAGTATAGTACTCTTCTTTTTTTTCTCCTTTTAATTCTTTAATTAGGAAAAAAGAACACGAGAGGAAAATTATTATACACCTTCCGTTGAGAGTGAGAAACTTGAAAGAGAAAGGAGAAGGCTTATTTGGGAAAGTGAGGTGTGGGAGTGTGGGGACTGATTTACACTTTTCGATAAAGCGGTTACATTTTGTCGTTTAGTGAGGCTCGGTCCACGCGATCGCGACACGTGCTCTCACCTGACCAAAGTAGCCGTTGGATCGCCTCAGCAAACTATTAGAGCATCAACCAACCACTGACCCTCGGGAAAATTAAACAGTAAGTATTTATTTATTTAGTATAATTCTTTTTATAATTTATATGCTTAAAATAAATAATAGTTGCTATTATAAGAATTAAAAAAATTCAAATACTCAAGTGAGTGGGCATATTTGAAGTATTCACAACCAACTTTAAATTTGGTAGCCCACTGTTTCTTTACAATTTACTAAATGTGCAGATAAGAGATATAAATACATATATGGCATTATAGTCCACAGATTCTGTTGTAACAAAGCCTTAATATATTAGAGAAATATGGTTCACGGGCAAAGCTCTGCTACGCCCAAAGTTCTTCTTATTACTATTTCTTAATATTAAAGAGCCGACAAATAAAACCCAAATTAACCAAACTAGTTAACAATTAAAAGATCAACAGAATTGTTGAAATTGTCGGCACTGAGGATGTTTTAGAGAAAAAGAATAAAAGTTCTGAATAGGTTCAATTTACTTTTACTCACTTTTATGTTAATGTCAAACTTTAATACTCAATGCAATACCAAGTGTGTAGATGGGTTTACCGCCTAATTACTTTCTGCTTTATAGTTCTTTTTAATTTATTTACATGGACCATTTAATGCTTTGACCTTTAAATCTATATTTCGGATTTAGTTATTTAATATTTAGCGATAAAAGAAAGAGACGACGAGCTTAAATTGCCATACCTAATTTTAATGGTGATGAGACCATTTTCCTAGAAACTGTCAGGTTTTAAATGGAAGACCATAAGTGGTGTAAATGTGAGGTCCCGTTTTGCCTTGGTGGATTTGTCCAGGTGTACCTTTTTTTTTTTTTTTTTTTTTTACTATTTCACCATACCATACAATACTCGTGACTTACTGTTTCCCAACACCTCTCCTTTAAATGAAAAGCATGCGATTCGCTTTCATTTCAAGTTCCACAAAATTGCTATTTCTCTTCGTTTCGTTTTCAGGACTATTCACCGTTGAGATGATGTTCATGGACCGAGGGTTGTAATAGAAATAAAAGTTGTAATAGAAATAAAAGGGTAAGGATTGTTCTTCTTTTCTTTTAAAAAAGAGTAGGATATTATAAAGTCTAATTCATGGTTTAAACCGGCTAAAACATATATCAAAATGCATCTTACACAAAGCAAATGTATCAAAATATATCTTTAAGATCTTTCAACATGGAACTGTGACGGTGTCAAAGCTTGTCATGATCAAGCCACGAGGAGGGATGTGAATTTAAGTTTGGCAGATATGAAGAATTAGTAAATAGATTGTGAACCACGTCTATACTATACCATGTTCATTGATTTATTAAAAAAAAATGTCCAGTCTTTGAGATGTAGTTTGTGTCAACAACAAACAATAACACACTCTCTCTTTTTTTGTATGAAGTGCTATACTAAACGCATAACCTGGATGTGGTTGGTACTGTTGGGCCAAGCCAGGACTTCACTTGTCCAGTTTTGAAAAGTCTCTCTCTCTGCAGAAGCGCGAACCGAACCCTAGCCGGTCCCTGTGCAACCTCGCACCCTAGCTGATCCATGTGCAACCTCGCGTCGACTCCGCCGGCGGCCACCGTGGCTCCGGCCACGAGGGCTTCCGGTGGAGCTCTCCACCACTGTTTTACGTCCCGTCTTCGACTTCCTCTCGTACCAGCCGCCTCCAGCCGTTTGCCCCGAGCACAACCGCTTGTTTACCGCCTCCACCCCCTCCGGCCACCTCATCCCTCCGCCCAAGCCCACTCCGGCCACCGCTGCCCTCCTCCTTCTCCTTTCCCGGCAGATATGCCGGCCCAGTACTCCAGCCGGTCAGATCTGCCGGAAAAACCCCATCCCGATACAACCCACAACCGACCTTGTACCTCCGCCACCCCCTCCGGCCACCTCTGCCCTCCGTCCAAGCCGCTTCTCCCTCCCTTTTCCGGGCAGATCTGTCGGCCTAACACTCTAGCCGGTCAGATCTGCCGGAAAAACACCACCCCCGCTACAACCCCAGGCCCTGCCAAAGACAGTCGGCGTTGTCCTCTCCGTTGACGGCCGTGACCGACCTCTCCTTCTTCCGATCTCCCCCAGTTGCTGCTCTCCCTCCTTACCGACCAGATCTGCCGGCCTGGCTCTCAAGCCGGACAGATTTGCCGGCATACCTCTCAACCGCTTCACCCCTTGTCGACGACGACCGGCATTTTGACGACGACGAAGTTCCGAGCGCCGCCGAACGATGCTCTTTGCCACGCTCCTCCAGCAAGGCGGTCAGATCTGTTCCCAATTTTCGCTGGAGATCCGCAGTTTGAGCCGTTTGCTCCTGCATATTATGCTCTCCCGGCCAGTCCCGTGCACCCGCCCCAAGTGGATAAGATCTGTGTCCGTCGGCGCCGTCCTCTTCTCCCCCCCCCCCCCCCCACTCCAATCTCAACCCCAGACATCGGAGTCCGGTCGAGAGTAGTTCGTGTCCGTCGTTTGTTGTTTATTTTATATGTACTTTTGTATGTTTTAGTTTGTTCCCCCTGTTGGGATCTTGGATCTCCGTCAGGTGTGGCTGTTGCCTTTAGTGGCGTGTCCGGTCAGGTCCTTTTATCGACGGGTCTCTCCGGAGAGTCGATAAGAAAGATCGACCTGGTAGTTGTTTATCTAGGCGCTGCGTCGCCCTGTTTGAGAGCTATTCATCTCGCTAGTCGTCTTTCGGATTCCCGAGACCAACCGGTGGATGTAACGCTTGTTCGGTTCGATTCGATTTGTAAGATTTATTAATTTATTAATGAATCTTTCTGTTAAAAAAAAAAGACTTCACTTATCCTAATATGTTCTCACCATAAGAGGTGGATGTCACCCACAGCCGGTGGCCTCCCCGAAAGACCTAAGTCTTGTGAATATGTCAAGTCCGGTGTGCCCAATGTACGAAAATTCTAATGGTTGCATCTTTTTTGTACTGACCTTTAATTGATTCATCCGCCTGGGTGTGTTTTGGGGACCTATCGAAGGAGAATTCCCGTCTACCATGTTTCCCAACAATGACGAAGTGTATGTATAGAGACGTCGTCCCTTGTGAATTTTTGTGTCTCCTTCTGTGATTGAGGGCCTATTATAACATGGTTATGCTTTACGTTCTTCGTTCCTCCTGGCAAGGGGGAAAAGGGACTGGCATGCGAGCCCAATAACAATCGAGGGGTGGAAAGGCTACCCTCTAAAAGTCGTCTGCCTTGTTGCATGCGTCGAGGGATGGGCAGGGCACTATGATGAAGTATTCTCGGCGAAGTGTTCCAAATTCAACGTACCCAAGACCCACAAGGTAACATCCTTGACAATAGTCTAACCTTTGTCGTGCATGATGGCCGACCCTTCAATCCAATCTTTCTTCAAGTACTTGCTTCATTTTTGAGTTATTTCTGCCATGAGGGAGAGTCCGGAACATCTTTTCTTAGGGCATACCTGTCGAGGACAACCATGCAATCCCAGACCGTATGTCCCAAACATGCACACCGAAAGTAGTGGTCGGGGAGGCATTTGTAAATCAGACTGTCTGTGACCCTCTGCTATCTCCTTTCCACCTTCATCACTATCTGGTAGGGAAAGGGATGTTCAATCTCCAGCCAGACCCTAATCCACATGTAGTCTTTCTAGCACCTGTTAGAGACATCATAGTCCAAGTCCAAGGAATCTCTTAGAAGATCTCTAATTCAGACTTCAGTTTACCGATTCATCATACAATTGTATGTTTTTTTATCAACGAATACAAATTTAAATTAAACCTCTTCGGAGAGAGAAAACGAGTACATGATGATAGTCTAGCTACAAACCTATGAATGAATCGAGCACTGACATGATAGCTCAGTCTCATGATAATCCCAACAAGGGGAGTAACCTGACACATGAAAGAGCATTCTTATACAAGGAACCTCAACATCAACATGAGAGCAAACCATACAATGAAGGTCTAAATAACCAGATATTACCACCATTAAGCGCAAAACAAGAAAGAGAAAAAGGTCTAACACCCATATTATAACCATGAAGCACACAAAAGGTCTTTTATCCATATTTTTCAACCATTAAGCTCAAGAGATATTGACATAAAACCACCCAACAACCTAAAAAAATAGAACACCCCGTCTCATCAGGATCATCAACCTTTATTGGTAACTCTCACTCGCATGGATGTATGGGTCAAGCAAATGGTGGTCGGGTGTATCCAAGGAGTGATGTCTGACAAGTTCGTTCTCCATCATCATATTATTCCATCTTTATTCTGTTTTATATAAAGTATAATTTCATTTTTTCCGTTTTTAAGACTGATACAAAATTACCTACATGACATAATACGATTTAAAATTCATAGTACATTACACTTGCGTCTAATTTCTCCACAGTTTTATCTACCACAGCAATGAATTAAATTCTAAGGATGAGAAAATGGGCCAGATAATGGTGTGGGTCCAGATAAAAGAATACTGACCAACCATGTGATTGACAAAGAAACTCAGGGCCCCCCACTGTGGCCCTAACTCAAAAACGTGTTTGCCCAACCTCCAAATGCTACCCATTAGTGAGATTATTCACCTTTCTGGGCCGAAGTGGGATCGAATACTAGCCTAAAGCCCATTACTTTTTACCCCCCAAAACCTGACACTGACACAGACGAGTCCATTGCATCTTTTAACTGCCATTGGCATCAGCTACCAAAACAAGCCCGGGTTGCAGAGACACAAAGACCCCATAGCTTGGAGAGGACTCTTACTCTATCCATTGCTATTCAGGGAAAATACAAGATATACCTCTATGGTGTTTGTGTGGTCCTTTCTATGTTCCTCCCTCAAACAAAAATTGTTGGTGGCTACAAATTATTCGAATCCTTATAGGCCCCACCACCATAATTTCCTCTTCCTTTTTCCCTCAGTAATGAAGTAATGGGTAATGATCAATACTAAATGAAATGAATACTTTAGAACACCGAAGAGATTTGAGACTAATGATGTTCAAAAATGATGTAGTTGTTGATATCTATCTTGTATATGTGGGTTCATACTAGTATTAATCACCATGGTAATATAGTCAAAAAGCTAATGGAGTAAAGACTAGGCTAGCTAAAGCGACTTGATCGAAAAAAATCTCTTTGCTGGCCTACTCTTTAAGGATATCAAGTGCAATCAGATCAGCTGAAAATGGTGCTTCACTTCACCTATGAGATGATAGTGAGCAATAAGGATGAGCCCAATGACATATTGGTACCATTTTTTCTCCCATTATTATGATCAAAGTGAGATTAGTCTATATGATATCGTACGATATTTGAAAATATGCATCTCAACTACAGACTTAATAAGCAAGTTAACAGAGACTTGAACAAAGGTCATAAGCTAAGAGACTACCTTTCTTGTAGAAAATGGACCCAAGCTATATTATATTTATATATTTGAACTTCTCTAGCATATTATATTCCTTCCTAGATTTAAGATCATGTGGGTAAAGAGTTTGGACTGGCAGTTGCTGTTGAATTAGTTTGGTCATGCACTTGTTCTCTATGCAATACATAATGACTGTCTTTTTCATGACTATTAAGATCACTTGATTTCTTTAGAGCCCCTAGTTTTAAATTTTCTGTTGGCCACATGTTTTGTATTGTTTTCAGGTCCTCAGAATCTAAACTCAATCCACTACTATTGTGGAGAAAAAGAGAGTACCAAATTTCTATACATCAGGCATCAGTTCAGCAAATCCCTTGGAAAAGTGAAAACAAGGGAAAAGGAAAAAGTAAGAGGAATACCTTATGTGCCATCACCATTGAATAGTGAATGGTAAGAAAGGAATTAACTCTCTGTCAGTGTCAGCCATTTCTGGACTCTCTCTTTTCTCTTCTTCCTAACAATTTTGTTCTCCCTTTGAGTCGGTGGACTAACAAATCATGCTATAGTTCTTGATAAAGTGCAGTAGGAAGACAAATCTTTCCGGATTTGTGGAAAATTTACGAAGACCACGTGCATTAGCTGAAACAGAATTGATTCAAAAGTTGATCAAGTTTACATGCAATCCAACGATGCTCCAAGTAATTAATTCCTGCATTTTTGTCGAAAAGGCACATTAGGATGTAGAGAGGCAAGGTGCACTCAAATTCATAGGATTACCCAATGGATAGAAACTTCCTAAATTCCTATAAAATAAGTTGATTCCTCGAAATGAACTTCACTTAACATCTCCGATCTATTACAAGGTTGAAATACAGCAGTATACACTGATAAAGCACTCCCAACTTATTTGTAAGCTGATATTGCAGTATACAAGTAGGTACAACTCAACTGCATCCCTAAGAGGAATGTGTTCCTTCAATTCCACAATGCAAAGAAATTATTGAAAATTAAGGTTAACAGATGAAAAGAAGTATTGGGGTGGGAGACATAGCAAGAATCCCTTAACGGAAGCAAAATCCCTGTAACTGATAAACGGCCAAATTTCCAGATGATAAAAACATTAGCACTGACAAAGGATTCCACAACAAGTGTACCACGTAAATACAGTAATGATACATATAATCTCAAATTGCACTATTTGCTGGTTCAGAAATGCTAACATAGCTAAATTCAATATGAACAGAATACATAAAGGTTATACATTATCAGTATACAATAATAAGGAAAAACCAAAATATGCATAGAGTTACAGTCCTACTCCTATCACTAGTTGTATGTTAAGCCCTAAAGCAAAAGCCTCGAGTTAGATGGATCTTACATTGATGAAAATGATGAGCCTGCACAGCAATAAGCCATACTGCCCATTAGGGGTGAGCAAATAACCCGCGGATCCGGATCCGCCCGGCCCGAAACCCGAATGGGCCAGATCCGCGGGTTACGGATCGAACGACGGGCCGGTATTGTTCAATCCGATCAGTTATGGGCCGGATTGCGGATTTGATCCCCAATATCCATGGATAACCGACCCGCCCGCAAAAGTTTTATGAAAACCGGCCCATAAATATGTACATCAGTTCAAGCCCAACTCTTCAAGCATACTACATGGAACAAGTTGAAACATTATAAACACTAGAAAATGGTTGTGGTTAGTCGATGTGGGGTTCTGTTTAGTCGATGAGAATCATTTGCCGTCGATCTAATTCTTCTTTTTGAGATCAATGATCCTCAATTAGCCACAACTCCTTCTTCTGACCACTAATTTTTCACCCTATCCTTTAAATCTTAACCCTATCTCTCTCACACCTCAATTTATTTACGCCACCACTCTCTTTCTTTCCACACAAACCCTATATGTGTCTTCCTCTTTTTTCTCCATTTCTCTCTCTAGTTACCAAGTAGAGTAAACCCATACTCATCTTCTTTTCACTTCTTATTTCTTCTCATGTTTGCTGCTCAACCTTATTGAAGAAACGCCAACCGTTAGAACTCCATTTTTGTACCCTATATGTATGTCCTGTTTTTTTTAGCTTTGTTTATGAGGTTCATGATTGATTTTTAAATTGAAGGGTCGTATTTTAGTTAGGATAAGCATATAAAATAAGAGATCTAAACATTCATGTGCATGATTAACTATTATAAGATGATTTATATTTTAGATCTGGAAATTTTATAAACTAATGTTGTTCTGGAAAAAATTATCTGGGATAAATGATTCTTCATTCCATTTGTCTGTTATTTATTTCAGTAATCTACTGCTTGTGTCTTTACTTATTTCATTTTTTGTTATGATAATTGGATCTAAACAAGTTCTATAATTTTGTTTTGATAAACACCTGATAACATAACAGCATCTTATTTGTTATTGATTTCTTACTGATTCTTATCTTTACATTCTCATTGCAGCAGCATCTGGAGCATCTGTGAAATATAAAAAATCAAGTGTTTTGTTTTCTTCCAGAATATTAATAACATAACATTGGTTAATAAAATTATATATTGAGATCTCAAGTAAGAACTATAATTAAACAAAGTTGAAAGTTATTAAAGGTTTATTCTTCTAAAATCACAAATTGAGAATATTAGATTATTAGTTTGTTTAAACCGCTCTTCAGTTATTAAGTTTTGTATATTAATAAAATTAACAGAGTTAAAAATAATTTAATTGGACGGATTGTCGGTTTTAAACCCGATCCGCCCGCAATCCGAAGCGGGCGGGTCAACATCTAAATTATCACATGTTGGGCAGGTTACAGACAAGTTATAACCGATCCGCAAATTATCGGGCGGGTCCAAAGTAGTGCGGATCGGGTCGGATATCCGCCCATGCTCACCCCTACTGCCCATACAGCTGATTGTACTGTAAAATTGTATACCTCCTCATATAACTAATGCAGCCATTTAAAAGGAAAATTACCAAGTAAAATATGGAAGCCCAAAGGTAGAAGTTATCTCCAAGGAACAGTAACGCTCAAACACGTAGCATTGTATCAGAAACAGCAATGATAAGGTCACCAGAATTTTCAATCCTTTGGCCTTCTCTCCACTTGACTAGGAAAATGAAGGCAGAACAGTGTGCAGCCCCAATGCAATTTCAAGCGTCTTTGCAAGGATGTGAAAATGTAAATGCAAAGACTGGGCATTACATTCTTCAACCATTCCTCCAAAAGGTAATGTTGGTACACTGTAACAACAATCCAGAATCTACACAGCAGACCATGACATCAATGCCAATCTTCTCAATTACCTCAAACCTCACCATTCACATTCCACAACCTTTACATCTTTTTCATACAATCCATCAGAGATACATGACTTGTAAAAATTAACCAAGAGGTCAGAAGCAGAACAAGTGATAACAAGTAATGTTACCTATGTTTTTGGTCTTAATTTCACTTCAAATTTAGAAAAAGATTTGCTGATTAAAACATTTTATACATAAAATGTCATGGTGGGGAAAGAATGGTCATGCTAGTGAGCTTTGATGAGAGAATAAATATGCTTATATACAAATCCTTGGTCAATTACATAATGGGTACGTCACTGAAGGAAATTTAATGAGATGAGTAGCATATTCCTTAAAAGAAAATGGACCTAAGAATCTAATACCTTGAGCAAAACCATCAAAGCTCACAGAAATCATACATTCTTGAGTAGAATAAGATGATTGAACACAGAAGGTCCATATTTGGCTTTTATGCAGAAAGTGTATGTAGTTGAGTAGATGTTCAATGCATCATTTATCTGACTAAATGGAGATGGATCTCAAATTTGGCTTTATATGCATTTGAAACAGTGCATTTGCATCTGTCAAATATCTCAGAACCGGAGATGGATCTTTACTATAGTCTCAGCTGATGAAATAATCATAGATATCGGATTTTAATTTCTTCAAGACGAGTAGAACAATTAATTCCATATGCTAAGTTCTGCCATTTTAGGCGCAATAAAATAATGTTTAGTAAATTTTCATTCTGTGGTTCTCGAGCTAAACTGTTGGTGATTACCTCAGGCTTTAGTGAAGCAGCACCGCTATAATAGCTGATATGGATCTGAATCCCCTATGTATCCATCATAAGAGGCAGGGCTCCTCGTTCAGCATCCTTGAGCTCCGCTTCTGTCCAATTCAATGGCTACATAATCCATTCTCCGAGACTGGAACCGTAGATTAAAGAGACGAGAATCAGAACGAGATTCGGCAATTGAACGAGGCTGAGATATGGACAACTTTAAAGCGCTATAGATTTTAAGCAGGGTTAAGAAGACAAGGTGTGAAAGAGTAGGAGGGATACTGGTTGGCTTGGCCTGAGGACAGGGGTGATGGTGATATGACTAAAATAACCTTGAACGGCGCACTATTGGTTTCGTTTCGTGGACCCGCTCCTGAAACCAACAGGCTCCAAATGCTGTGGCTTGGGCCTCATGATAACTTTGGGCCCATGTCTGATAGAGATTTAGAAATCGAATATTTGATTTCTAAACATAGGTGTAACAATTTATCTTTTTATTTTCATTTGATTTCATTCTCAAAATTCTCTACAAGTTGTGTTGAAATTGAAAAAGATAGAGGATGAGAGGGAGTAGATTTTGAATATTAAAATTTGAAACTTGCATGTAGGTTACATAACGATTTTTTTTATGGTTTTCGTCTACCTTGTGTAGTAATACACATACAAAATCTCACAAGGTAGTCACTTGTAAATGGAATATTTGCAATGACATGTAGACATGTTTTCGTGAAGATTTATTATAAGACTATTTATCCCTCCTCTCAGATTGAGATATTTCTCTTTCTGAACGGTATATTTGTCTCTTTATTTTTTCTGGTCATTTCGATTCTTATAGACTTTTTTTTGGATCTTATTGGTGACTGTGGTTGTGGTTTTTTTTTTGAACCTATGTCTCTTTTTAATCTATTATTTATTTTCTCCTAAATAAAGGAGCTAATCTGTAGGAGAAATGCCTTGAGACAGAGAAAACAGGATAGAACCTGAAGAGCAATGGATTACAATTACATAAACTTAGTTGTATTGTATCTTGTATGTGATCATTATTTGGATTGAGGAGCCATTGATCCAACTTATCACACGGGCCAGCAAGGCACATAATAAATGTTTAAAAGAGGCCCACTTCTGAGTGAGCTGGCCGAACTTGTGCCCCTTATCTTTGGTCACCATAACCCCACCAACCTGAACCAGTGACTGACTGCAAAGCCTAGCCCATTTCATTGACAAAATTTCCTAACAAAACAAAAAAATACTGGCCAGATTTGCGAACTCCAAGCTCTTATTACTTGACAACGGCTTGGCCTGAGACAGTTGGAAGCAAGCAGAACCAACAATTGCCTTATCAGGTGAGCACAAAAGAAGTTTTTAGGGGTAAAAGTCTCACCCAATTTTAGCCTAAAGACACATGCCATCGCCAGAGTCTCTATCTCTGGAGGGACCAATCCGACCCACAGTGACTATGGTCCCAACTCCCCATTCAATTATACTTGCCACTCAAAACACCCTTCCTTTTTCAACGGTAAACTTAAACTCCAGTAGAATTAATGAAACCTTACTATAAAGAATAAAAGGGCAAGTTCATGCAACAATACGACAAAAGCAAGCTGGTATGCGGAGACGACCAACCCTCACACATTCACAAAAAATTAATAATGACTGTTTCAAATGGATCATCATCATCACAATCACATACATTTTTCTACATTCACGGACCACATTGAATTGTCCTTCTCTTACCCTCCCCTCCAAATTTTCCGATTATACAACCAACACAACAGTCCAATAAAACTAAATTACAAACCTCAGATAAATTAAAAGGATAAAAAATAGACCACCCATGAAACAGAAGCAGCAACGGTCATGTCAGTTAGATTTAATATACGTGACCACCTCAGAAAACCAGCTTTCTCCTGAGCGCCGCCGGTACATGGCTGTAATTCCCGCCAGAATGAGCCAGTTCTCCGATCGTCTCGCCTATCAGATCCTTAAATACCAGCCGTTCGATGTCCAGCACGGCTTCAGACATCTCGACAGGGCGATTACCCCACCCTGCAACTGCATCTCCCGCTAGGTCTTTGCGTAACGCTCCACAAATTACCTCGAACAAGTCTTCAGAAGCGTCCCTCTCTTTAATTCTCTGGAACTCAGACCAAGTCTGCTGCAAATCCGTCTTAGGATTCGATGAATTCAGGCACGAAACAATCTTCCACGGCGGCAATTGCCTGTTCCGGTCGAGAATTTCAGTAATTGTGTCGAAAATCAGCTTCCTCTCTACTCGGGAGGCCTGAGATGTATCCTTCCCTTTGAGAAACTGTTGATTCTCTAATTCAAGATAAACATCTGAATCCACAGGTAAGTAGCTCGACGCTCTGAAGATCTCCGAGATGTAGACGAAGTCTCTGTCCCCCGAATCGTCCTCTAGTAATGGCAATGGAATTTCTACCGAGCCATCAAAATCAACCGGTACTTCTGATGGGAGAAACCAAAAAAGTGACCGTTAGAACAAAATACAAAGTTACAAACATTAGAATATGACTGCTATAAGACGACAGCGTTTCACATCAGTGAACATGGCCCTAGTGTTTGAGCAGTTGGGCTCGAAGACCCCACACGACGTCGTCAACAAAGATCTTCTCACAACCACCCTTTTCACCCCACGTGATTGTACACATTATACCGTACGTGGCGTAAGCTTATTGGCTACCTAAATCTAAATTCGTAGTGTTGACGTCATCAGTTTGGTCAAATAATGCTGGGGGCAGTCAGAGAGACGACCTTACCTTTGAAATCAATGCTTCGCTTCGTGACAGGGGAAGGAGACCACGACGACTCGTCTCCGTAAAACACCGACGAGTCGAGAACGGACACTGGACTCGGCTGCAACTCGGGCGATGTGATCTCTGCGATGCTGAGAAGCAGCTGGTCACATCTCTCCAACAGGCTCCTCCCTTCCTTGTACTCCAGTTTCGATCTCTGTCAGTATTAACAATTACACATTAACCAAACATTTAAGCGGTAATCAGAGACTAATTAGATTATTAGGAGATTTCATTGATTGAAATTCGTACCTCTGTGTCAGTTTGTGACGGAGTGCTGATACTGCTCTCGGAAATGGAAGAAGATTCATCCTCTGCCGGAACGAAACCGGCCTTCTCGGCCGTCGGTTTCCTATTTCTATTTCTAGGCGATCTGTTTGTCGATTGTTGAGCCGACATGGTTCTTCTAGGGCTGGTCTTAGGTGAATGAACCGGAGATATCCTTCTCTGATCCGTTGAAATGTTCTGCTTCCGCTGCGTTTCCATGTTTAACGGTCTTACTCTGTGAGGACTCTTCACGCCTCCCTCACTCCTCGTCGCCGGACTCGAACTCCTAGTCCTGGCTTGGTTCCGTACATTCCGGTCGATTCCTTGTCGGTCGCGACTCTCCGGTGCCATGTTCAGATTCCGGCCGGCTCCGGGTCTTGAAACCGAATCATTGTAGTTTCGTGAAAGGCAGTTAGGTGATCTAGCCGGTCTCATGAGCACGATAGGTGATTCGTTTCCGGGGAATCTCCGGCCGTACACCGTGCTCCTCTGATTGGACGATTTGACGGAATGTAGCAGCCCCTTGAGTTGGAGAGCCTCGAGGATTTGCTTGAGCGTTTCCAGGTCCTCCGATGCTTCGACGATGCCTCTCATTTTCAGCCTTCTCTCGATCTCTCCGCAAACAGTAACGTTCTGCTTCGGCTCAGGAAAAATGTCATGGGAGTCGAAAAAGCTCTTCCTCTGCCCCAAGCTTCGGTTCTGTTCTTTTCCTGGCACACAGTATTCCTTGGAATCCACTGATTGGGCAGTGGTCAAGGGCTCGAAACCATCTCTCGCGGCATTGCTCGGATAGTTGAAGGAGCTGGATTGGTTTAGCTTTGGGTGGAAATTGTTGCCGTCGACGAACCGGGAGTGGAAGAAATCTTTGGAGACTCTGGACTCGGAGGCGGAGGCGGATCTACGAAGCTCCCCTTTCTTCTCCGTTGGAAGATCCTCCAGAGCAGGCGGCTCCAGCCCCATGAGCTTCGCGATAACACTGGTCGACCGCCGCTGCTTCTCGATTTCTTCTACGCCTCCGCCGTTTTCTGCATTTGTACGGATCTCTCTCGGATAGAGGCTACCCTTGGCATCAACAGTAGCTCTACTGTCCAGAGAGAGCCTCGGAGCTTCTCTGGAGAACTTCCACGACGACCTGGTGCCTTCCTTGAACTCGAAAACAGGAAGCGGAAGGGGCGATTTGGTCGGAATCTCCGCCGGCTTCTCAACTTCCGGCAATCGGAATTCGTAGTTTGGAGATTGCTTTACTGAGCGATCTGGAGAAGGTATTGACTTCATTTTCTGTGGTTTCCCCAATTCCCTTGAAACCGCCGGAGAAAAGCTATGCTCCGACTCAGATGACGAATCCATGCCCTGAGGATACGAACTAACAAAATCAGAAGACAAGTACAGAAAAATCGCAACAATATAAGAATTAGGAAGAAAAAGAGATACTCACCGGCGACAATCGTTTAGTGGAGTAGATTCGCTTTCCGGCTACAAGCTGGTGACGGTCGAAGATCTGTAGGAAACCAGCCATGCAACCGATTTGCTTCTCCATCTGATAATGTTCTTGTGCTATTTCCGTAGTCATATTTTCCAAGGAAAATCTTTCTCTCTCGCCAAACAGACCTCACTCACACTCTGCACATCCCTCTCTCTTTCTCTCTGATTTTTTTTCCCTGTATGGCTTTAAATGGCTTCAACAGGGTCTCCCGCTTTCTCGGTATTTTAAAGGAGAGAGGAAGGGCAGAGCCGAAATAAAAGGGGAGTGTTTTATTTGCGCTGAGAGTCCTCGTAGTTTTAGGAAATGACGAGTAAGACACAGAAATATGGGAATTGCGATTTGGAATTCGGGGACATGTAAATGCGAGGTGAACCTCCGTGGGCGATGCGCTGTAGGTGTCGGAGACCACCCACTTCCTCGTTCTTAGTAACTTTGAACGACGACCGGCCCTGACACTCTTTCCTCTTCGCTAAACTCACTCCTCATCATGGTTTTTGTGCAATTTTGGTTTATTTTGTTTGTATTACCACTATCCTCCATCATTTGATTACAACTTGTAATTTAACGACCAAAAATAAAAGGACAGCTTCTGAATACGAATGGCTTACATAAATACAATAAGTTTAGTTTATTTTTAATATTAAGATTATTTTTTCTCATTCAATAAAATTACTTTTAATATCAAAATTAATAATATCTGTCATAATATTAAAATTTAAAACCGGGATGTTTTTTTTTTAAATCTAATAGTATATCATTTTAACGAATAAAATTCAAACAAATAAAAAATGAATAATATATCATTTTAAGTCGTTCTGGAAACTGCGGTGGACATGGATATTCAAGAACGAATAAAGTGTACCGCGAAGGATCCCAGTACTTGGGAAAATTCGAATTCGGGCTCATTGAATGGACGCATTTGTGATTTCAAAGCAGAGATGAATATCTTATAAGGTCGTTGGGATCGGGCAAGTGACGATCATGTGCATTATTTGAGAGCTGCTTTTAGCTCAAAGGGATGACAAATGGAAGCAATGTGCTAAGCAGCATTGGTATTGTTAGAATATGTTGTATAGGCCCAGCCCATGTGGCTCGTTAGGGTTAGCATCGGGTTTAAGAAACCCTAGTGGTACAACACCACTATATATACACATGTACATTGTAGGTTTATTTATCGAATACAATACAATTTGCACAATTGTTATCATGGTATCAGAGCCTCTATCGCTCTAAATATCGCTTCCGCTTCAACCGTCGCCGTCGCCGCCGCCGCCGTTCACCCTCGTTGAACGCTGCTCCTGCTCCAGAAGGCTGCTCCTGCTTCAGCCACTTGCTCCTGCTCCGGTCGATCGCACCACGCCGACGAACTCCGCAGCAAGCAGATCTCGGTAGACCGCACGTCGTCGTCGTTCCCATGCTCCTACACGCCGCCGCAGTTCCGGTCTGCTCCCCGTGTCTCGAAGCCACGCCGACGACTCCACACAGCCGCAGACGAAGCAACGCCGGCAAAGAAACACCAGAATCGCGCGCGCCTGCAACTGAACAAATTCGCGTTGAAGAAGACGCGTGTAGTGCACGCGCGCCGTCACCTCTGGATCGTCACGCGCCTCCACGCGCACGTCGTCTCCACGCGCCACGCGCCTGACCGCTGACCGCGTGAATCACACGCGTCGTTGACCTCTGTTAAAAAAAAACAAAAAACAAAACTAATCCTTTATTTCAGTGTTTCTTTTCAGGTATTCCTAATGGAAAATTTTGTTATCAAGCCCCACTGTACGTTCTGCAACAGATCTGGACATGTCTTAACAGAATGCAGAACTCATGCTCGTCACCTTCTTGCCTCAGACAACCCTCGATGGGGTAACTCCAGACCCTCTCAACACTTTAGGGGGGGTGTGGCTCCCGTGGGGATCATCGGCCTTCCAACAGGCTCAATGGCACTATTGCTGCTACCCCTACTGTGTCTGCCAAATCTCCTGACATGACTGCCCTCTTGCGTGACATACGAGCGCTCATATCAGCTCACACTGCCTCGTCAGGTAGCTCATCCACTGTTGTTGCTACACCTGCTGTGTCGTCCAAATCTCCTGACATGATTGCCCTCTTGGGTGACATACGAGCGTTCCTATCAGCTCACACTGCCTCGTCAGGTAGCTCATACACTACTACGCCAGGTAGCACATCCACGTGGTATCTTGATTCTGCTTGTTTCAATCATATGAGCCCTCATTCAGATTTGCTCACATGTGTAACCCCGGTCACCAAGTCTCCGTCTATTCGTACTGTTGATAATTCCACTTTGCTTGCCACACACTTTGGTACCGCAACCACAGTCCAGCTATCACTGCCGAACACCTTGCTTGTCCCAGATTTGTCGCTGAACCTTGTATCGGTTGGTCAATTGTGTGATTTGGGTTTTGACGTTAACTTTTCTGGTCGTACTTCTTCTGTTCTTGTGTAGGATCCACTGACGGGAAAAATCCATGGGACAGGACGTAAAGTTGGTCGCCTGTTCGAACTCACCTCACTGGTGGTTCCCTCACCATCATCATCATCCTCGTCTACTTGTGGCGCTGTCGTCTCCGCCGATCACTGTCACTCTCGCCTAGGTCATCCCTCTTCCTCTCGTTTGCGTAGTCTTATTTCTAGTGGGTTGTTGGGGTCAGTTTCGCATAATTTTGGTGATTGTGTGTCTTGTCAGCTTGCTAAACATCATAAACTGCCGTTTTCGCTTAATAACACTACTTCCTCTGCACCTTTTGATCTTGTTCATTCTGACTTGTGGGGAGCGGCACCTGTTCCGACCATGGGGGGTCTTGGTGGTTTGTCATATTTGTTGATGATCATACTCGTTTTAATTGTATTTATCTCATGCATAATAAATCTGACTTCAACAAGATTTATTCTGAGTTTTCTGCCATGGTTCGCACACAATTCTCTAAAGTTATCAAAACACTGCGTATGGATAACGACATGGAACTTAAAGAGTCATCCTTCCTTGCACAACTTGCTTCCACCGGTACTACCATTCAGCGCTCCTGTCCTGGTACATCGCAACAAAATGGTCGAGCATAACGCAAACATCGCCATATTCTTAATACGGTCCGTGCTCTTACCATTGCAGCTGCCTGTCCTGAACGTTTTTGGGGGGAGGCTGCCCTCACATCCGTCTACACCATCAACAGGGTTCCATCCCCACTCATAGGTAACAAAACTCCTTACGAGTGTTTGTATGGTCGTCCTCCAGTTTATGATCTTCTTCGTGTCTTTAGGTGTGTCTGTTTTTTTCATCTACAACCTCATGAACGTACTAAACTTGAACCTCATTCTCGTCTTTGTTGCTTTATTGGGTATGAGATCGAACACAAAGGGTACATATGTTGGGACCTGGTTTCCAAACGTCTCCGCATATCTCGCCATGTCACATTCTGGGAACATAATATGTTTTCTTCCATGTCTTCTTTTCACATTCCCGAGTCTACTCCTTTCTTTTCTAATCCTGATATTGATCTGTTTTCTGATGATGATGAGGGTTCTCCCATTGAGCTAACTCCTGCAGGTGCTCCGACATCTCTGCCTCCTACCGTGGACCATGTTCCGCCAGAGGATCCTGTGCTAGAGGATCATGTGCTACCGACTCGACCACAACGTCATCGGCAACTCCCATCTCACCTACAAGACTTTGAGGTAACCCTATCATCTCGTGTCGCTTCCATAGTGTCCTCTGTATATGAGCCTGACACATATCGGGAGGCTTGCACTAACCCCCTGTGGCAGCAAGCAATGACTGAGGAACTACAGGCCATGGTGAAGACTCATACATGGGATCTGGTACCTTTACCTCAGGACAAACATGTGGTCGGTTCTAGATGGGTATACAAGGTGAAGACCAAGGCAGATGGTTATATCAAGCGCTACAAGGCACGTATTGTGGCTCGTGGATTTACCCAGGAACATGGGGTTGATTATGAGGAAACATTTGCTCCTGTTGCGAGACCCACTTCTGTTCGCACCATTCTTGATGTTGCTGCTGGTCGACAGTGGGACGTTTTTCAAATGGACGTGAAGAATGCTTTTCTCAATGGAGATCTTACAGAGGAGGTTTATATGAAGCCCCCGTCCGGCTATGATCATCCCCCACAAATGGTTTGCCGTTTGCGCAAATCCATTTATGGACTCAAGCAGGCTCCGCGAGCATGGTACTCCAAGTTCAGTAGTGCGATAGCAGTCTTTGGTTTCATCTCTAGTCCGCACGACAACTCCATGTTTGTTCGTCGGACCTCTCGGGGCCATACTCTCTTACTTTTGTATGTGGATGATATGATCATTACTGGTGATGATGCTATCGACATTGTGGATCTTAAGCATCATCTAAGCGACCAGTTCGAGATGAAGGATTTGGGTCATCTCTCTTACTTTCTTGGTTTGGAGATTTCCTCTCTGTCCTATGGTTATCATTTGTCCCAAGCCAAGTATGCAGCCGAGCTCATCTCCAAGGGGGTTCTAACCGATAGCAAGATCGCTTCCACTCCCATTGAAGCGAATGTCAAGTATCTTCCATCAGATGGTCAAGCTCTCGAGAATCCAACTTTATATCGCCGATTAGTTGGAGGGCTGGTATACCTCACTGTTACTAGGCCTGACATTGCATATGTTGTCCACATCGTCAGTCAGTTCATGTGCGCACCTCGCACTACTCACTATGAGGCCGTTCTTCGGATCTTGCGCTATGTTCGAGGCACCTTAACACAAGGACTACATTTCTCTTATGGCTCACCTTTAGTCCTACAGGCCTATTCAGATGCAGATTGGGCAGGCGATCCCACAGACCGACGATCTACCACAGGTTACTGTTTCTTTCTTGGTAACTCTCTAATTTCCTTGAGAAGTAAGAAACAAACAACCATTGCCCGCTCCAGCACGGAAGCTGAGTATCGAGCCCTCGCTGATACTACTTCCGAACTCATATGGCTTCGTTGGTTACTACATGACATGGGTGTTGTTCACACGTCAGCCACTACCATTCATTGTGACAGTCAGAGTGCTATTCAGATTGCGCATAATGATGTCTTCCATGAACGCACCAAGCATATTTAGATCGATTGTCACTTTGTCAAACAACATCTCAATCAGGGCACCCTCGCTCTCCGATCTGTCTCCTCTAGCGGTCAGATTGCAGATATCTTCACCAAGGCTTTAATCCCAGGAAAGTTCAAACATTTAGTTGACAAACTCAACTTGGGTTCATTACCACCATCTTGAGTTTGAGGGGGGGGGGGGGGGGGTGTTAGAATATGTTGTATAGGCCCAGCCCATGTGGCTCGTTAGGGTTAACATCGGGTTTAGGAAACCCTAGTGGTACAACACCACTATATATACAAATGTACATTGTAGGTTTATTTATCGAATACAATAAAATTTGCACAATTGTTATCAGGTATACCTCGGGAGATAAAAAAACACTCAATAGATTCATGCAAAGGTTTTTGCAAGAAGGAGGTAAAATCGCATTCATGGTTTAAAGGATGAGAATAGAGTGAGTAGGGAATAGGGAACAAGACCGTAAAAGTTGATTACTTCATATTTTGATAAATTTTTTTGTGCAGGATATGTCCGTTCTTCATGAGGTGAGTGAATTAACTTTGAAATTTGTCGTCGAGGCGTAGAATGAGGAGTTATTTTGGTTGGTGATCGTGGAAGAGGTGAAGCGGGCCTTGTTTAGCAAGCAACCTTTGAAAATGCTTGGGCCGGATGGCTTCAACACATGTTTCTTCCAGAGGTATTGGTCGATTATAGGGTCCCATTTAGTATTTTTGGTTCAACATGTTTTTGATACAGGTAACCTCCCTTCGGGACTAAATGACACAAATCTTGTGTTAATTCCAAAGACGAGGGGCCCTCGAGAATAGGGGAATTTCGCCCTATAGCACTTTGCAATGTGATTTATAAATTTATCTCGAAGGTTATTGTGCAAAGAATGACCTTGCAGCTGCAGAGTTCGATTTTGGAATCTTATAGTGCCTTCCTCACAGGTCGCCCGATTACCGACAATATCATTATTTCAAAAGAGGTACCGCATGTTCAGAGGTCTAAGAGACAAGGAAGAGTGGGACAGATGGAGCTGAAATTTGATATGTGTAAAGCATATGATCGGGTTGATTATGGGTATTTGGAGCGAGTCTTATTACGGATAGGGCTTACTGTTTGGTTGGTGGACTTGATCATGTCTTGTGTAAGGACACCACAATTATGCGTGGCTACTGAGGGTCGCCGGTTGGGTCCTATAGTTTCAGGGAGGGTATCCGACAGGGTAAACCACTGTCTCTTTACTTTTTTATCGTTTGTGTGGAAGGACTTTCCCGTTCAATTAATGATTATGGACAACAGGGTCTGATCAGTGGTTCTGGAGTAGTGAAGGATGCTCCTTCCATTACCCGCTTGTTTTTTTTTGCAGACGATAGCTTCTTTTTTTGGCAGCCCGCGAAGGAGGAGATTAGAAGATGAAAGGAATTATCGGTCCATTACGAAAGGGTTTTTGGGCAATAAAATAATGTGCAGAAGTCGTCGATTTCCTATATCCCAAACACATCAGGAGTCAGGCGAGAGGGAATCGAGGCTATCATGGTAATGCCCAGGGTAACAAACGTTGGTACTTATTTGGGGTTGCCAGTAGTGGTGGGAAGGAGTAGATATAAGGCCTTTCGATATGTCAAGGATCGGGTAATTCGCAGGTTAAGCAATTGGGACGAGCTACTGCTTAGAAAAGCGGGGAAAGAGTTGTTGCTCAAATATTTTATCCAGGCTCTCCCAACGTATACTATGAGCGTTCATCTCCTTCATTTATCTTTGATCTGAGAAATAGAGATTTCCATGAACAGGTTTTGGTGGTCGCATAATAATAAAATAAGTTGCGGGTATCAGGTGGCGTAGATGGGGGTCTTTATGTGATCACAAGATTCAGGGAGGTCCGAGCTTCAAGCACCTGCATGATTTTAATGTTGCCTAGCTCGGAAAATAGGGATGGAGGCTAATGTGTGATCCTGATAGTTTTGTCAGTCGAATTCTTAAGGCAAAGTACTTTCCCCTCTCAGATTTTGTTAATGTGCGCAAAGTGGGAAACATTAGTATTATCTAGAAGAGCATTTTGACAGC
This sequence comes from Erodium maritimum, assembly GCA_963921825.1. Classification (NCBI taxonomy): domain Eukaryota; kingdom Viridiplantae; phylum Streptophyta; class Magnoliopsida; order Geraniales; family Geraniaceae; genus Erodium; species Erodium maritimum. Next base: position 10,262,502 of record OY997595.1, read on the forward strand.
TCGAGAGGTGGTTGGAGAGGGGATTCATTGGAGATGTGGCTTGAGGAGCAAACTTTGGTGGACATGGCTCTTTGGGTCGATTCAGATTTAGGTTGGTTGTCGGGCGTCGTGGGTCTGGTGGAGTCCTGGTCGATGAGCGTGGAATGTGGACATTGTTCAGAGACTTCTCTCGATTCAAGATGTTGCAACGGTGTTATGAGTTCCTTTTTTGTGTCAATGAGAAAGACTTTTGGTACTGGAAGGATATAAGAGATGGGAAGTACTCAGTGAGGGTGGTTTATAAGGAGATCCAAACAAAGGTTTGGAGATGGGTCCGAGAAGCAGCGACGAGTTCTTGAAGCGGTTATGGTCTTTAAAATTCCCTCCCAAGGTTAATCATCCTCTTTGGAAAGGGGCTCTTTGATTCCTGTTGATTGGAATGCGTCTCCGGGCTCGGATGGTTGGTGTATCAGAGACGGACACACATGTCTTGATATCATGTCCGTTAGCTCAAGATTTATGGAGCAGAATACCGTGGATTTCGTTGCAGGTCACGTGCCATCTTAGAGGATGGCTTGCTCATTGTTGGGAGGTATTCTCAAAGGAGGTTGCTTGTTTCATGGGAGTAGGTTGTTGGTAATTATGTAAAACCCGTAATGCTCGGGTTTGGAAGGGGAAAAAAACTCCAACTGAGGCTATCTACCATACCACGGTAGCTTTGTGTTTGAAGTGGCAGGAGGCTCAAGAGAGACTTGATCCTCCTAGTTTGGGTTCAACGGCCGCGTTTGGCAGGTGGAGGAGACCAATAACGGGGCAGGTTAAGATCAACACAGACGGGGATATCGTGGAAGGGCACAGTAGTGCATGTGGTTTCTTTTGCATAGATGATCAGGGGACGGAGATAAAAGTTCATTTCATCCCTTTTCTGTCACGTAGAAATCCTGAAATTATTGAGGCATGTGTGGTTAAAGATGCCTTTCTTTGGATGTGTGACAAAGGTTGGATGGTGGGAGTTATAGAATCGGGCTATTTGGGCATAGTCTTGGTCATTGCGAGTTCTGTTAGATTGATCTCCCCCATTATGGGTATCATAAATGATTGCAAAGCTATCCTCAACCAACTTTTAAGTATTTGGGTTAATCACGCTTGTAGAGAAGCCAATCGGGCTGCTCATTTCTTAGCTCGAAATGCTTTTGATTGGGTTCATCTTGTATGTAATTTGAATTGGTTTCCAAACCCTACTCCAGGGATTATAGCGTCCGATTTCGAGTAATCAAGTCATATTATCTTAAAAAGAGCATGTATACACATAATCATTTATTGTAATAACAAAATAATGAAAATTTTCAATATAATACTCCGATAAACATTTTTTTGTAAGATCCGGTAGCCTCCGTCTGGTTTGTGGTTATGTTGGCCCTACACCGTTCTTCTTCGTTTCACGATGTCGCGGAGTGTCAGTTTTGGCCGTGGGACGTCTTTCCTTACTTTTTAGGGTGGATTGTCGCGGATTTAGGCGCATTCGCTGTGGTGGTGGTTGCTCATCCAATGTAGCTGCGGTGGTGGTTTTTTCTTCAGATCCCGACGATTTTTCCAGATCCGATTGTGGGTCAAGCTTCCTTATTCTTGGAGTATCTTTGTGAATCTGGCTTCTTCACTGGTGGGTGGTTGCCTTCTCACCCTTGGATACTCCGCCCATAGCTCTGGACTCATATGATCCGGGGTTTCCTCATAACGAGCTTCTCTTTACGAGGTCGAAGGTAAGGTTCTCCCCTTTTCTTCTTTCTTTTTCTGGGATGTCTTTTCTCTTCCCTTTACTTCAAAATTTTCGATTGGTCTTCCCTTCTTCCCGTACTTGTCGAGGTACGGGCTCACCGGTTATGAGGTGTTGACCGCCGGTAAATCTTTGGGGATACTTTCCTTTGGAAGCCTTTCGTTTAATTTGTTTGGTTAAGAGGGTTGTGGTGGGCCTCTACCGGATTAGTCTCAGTCGTTCGCGGTGTTGGCCGCCAACACTTGAGCAGAGAGTTGATTTTGTCCCAACAAAGCTAAAGATTAGGTGTTCTTTAGTTGTTGGTTGCAACATTTTGTTTGAGCTTAATGGTGGAAATATCTGGGCATTCTAGACCATTCTTTCGCGTGCTTCAAAAGTGGTTAGATCCAGTTTTGGACCTAAGTTTTTTACTAGTCGGTTTTCTGGTTGTATTTTTTAGTTGTAATTATGATTGTACGTGGTTGTGTTCTTTGGTTTTTCTTTATCCCTAATGTGGGTTTTTGGTTTCTTGAGGTTTCTCTACAAAATGCTTTTAGGTTATTTTTGTTTCTCCATTCGATGCTTTTTACTTCTTTTTTTCAAAAAGTCGATTTTTTAATATATATATATAGGGGGACTATCAAGTACAAACCTATTTTCGGGTCAGAACGTAGAACCAATCTAGACCATTGATTATCCAAATCGGATGACCACCGAAATTCAATGGGTGAGGGTGATTGATTACGAAATCAATTACAAGATATGCATTAATTAAAAAAATATGCTTTAAATCTGGGCCTTTAATTCTATGATTTAAGAGCCCAGATTGATAGTTATACGTTCTGACGAAATTATAAAGTTTGTACCTGATAGTTATCCTATATATAGGGGGACTATCAAATACAAACTTATTTTCGGGTCAGAACGTAGATAGTTAATAACTATATTTATTTATCCTATATATAAACCTATAATAAATATAGTTATTTACCCGTCATAATTGAACTCAAGACCTCTCGTATAAAGACTTGAGCATATAATTATGCTGACATCTAATCATATATTCTCGTTATTATAAACTTTGGTCGTTAACTAAACAAAAAATTTCCCCCTTTTAGCCCAATCTGTGTAGGTTTCTTGTCATTACCTAAACATTTTGTTGTGAATTTCAACAAATTTGTTATTTTTAATTGGTGTTTAATATTGCAAGTAACCGTAAGCTTATTGTTAATTGTAAGTTGGTATTACATGCTCTTACCATTTTCTTGTAAGTCACCAACAAATCATACTATATTTGGTCAGTAAATGATTATGACGTACATGTTGATCTTCACGGTTCACAATGGGGATCCAATGCAGGCACATTTATGAAGTAATAGCAACAAAAGATTTTGATTTTGTTGTTGTTGGAACATGTAAAGTTGTAAACTATATCGGGCTTGATTGTAGGTTAAACGGTTTTGCTTGTATAAGTGGTGAATTACTTAAGCTTACTTTAATCAACTTGAAAAATTCTCTCTCGTTGGTCGAGAGCAAATCCCTAAAAAACATAAGTTCCCGTATCTTTGTTATTATTGCATGTCAGTGGCACTCCCGTCTCGAGGAAGACGTCAACCCTACACCTCCAATGATATCGTTGTCGTCTGACCACGCCGCACCCCTACCTACTGAGCATGTCCTATCGCCGCCTGAGCCTGTCCCGTCGCCCCTTGACAGAACATCCACGGTGATGACAGGTGTTCCTCCTCCATGCCCTTGTGACTTCTGGTAAGTCCTTTAAAGGGGTGCCGGAAGAAGAAGTTTCAAACCCCAATCACGGACTCTCCGTTGCCGCAACCTTCACCGTTGCAATCACCATCGATGCCTCCTCTTCCATCCCTAGAATTGGTGGCGTTTAAGCCGGGCATGGAAATCCATGATCATTCACGACCGAAGGTGAGGCGAGCTCGCCGGCCAAAACTCTAAGGGTTTCGTCGCTGCTGGATGGGATGATCAAGGCGTCCTCTGCATCGTTCACCCTCTCTCTCTCCCAGGAGCCAATGATGATTTCCCTAAGTCACCGCTTGTTGGGGACCTCAGAACTGGTATAACGTCGACCTGCCTTGGCAAGGAGATCGTAAGTATGCAGGAACTCCCGCCACTCCTACTGCCGAATGCGGACCGGATTCTGCTCCTCTCTTCCATTCCCATACTGGAGATTCTACTGCGTCAGGAAGGGTTAGTGCTACCGACTATCACTGCCCCCCGTTGGCCTTGGGGCCAGCGCCACCCGAATCACCTATCCGGGCCCTTTAGAAGAGTCTTTCGGGTTGCTCCTTAGGTTATGAAGAGGCTCTGGAGGTGATCATCATTGATGCGGCTGTCGACTCGAGGGCTTTGGCTCGTTTTCAATTGGGTATGCTCGGACGACTTCTGGCGCTGCGTCCCCCCAAAAGGAGACCCTGATGCGAATCATCACCAATGAATGAGGTAACTCAGTGGTGGGGCTGGTGATCAAGAACATCGAACCCAAAATTTCCATCACACGACATCACAACCAACAAGCATCAAGCACCTAAGATAAACGAAGACACCCGAAAATAATCATTTCCACAAACACATCCATTTTGAGAGGGAACTATAACTAAGAAACGTCACTCTCAATGACAAGTTCATCCTCATAATCATATCCTGAGCTCTCTTTCCCTAGACCCCCAACATCTGCAGCTTGTGAATGAACCTAATCCCAAGTTGTAAGCTCACCTTTCATCCAAGACTTAGTCGGAGGCCAAGCATTTAGAAGCTTAAAATTTAAGGCTTTTGTTTTCGCCTGGTAAGCTAATAGAGCAGTCTTTGACTTTGAACAACCCTTCGATCTCCTCCTATTGTTCTTGACGCGAGATGGAAATTCTTGCTCATAAGTGGTAGTCAACAATTTCCCATGTGAAGTATGTTAAGTAGGGTCTTCTACAACCTGCTCCACCAAAGCTTGGGAACCGGAAATCCACCATTGATATCTTGAGATTACGAGGGAACTAGAGGCTCGGTTCAGTTTCAAACACAGTGGACACATCATCAAGCTTCAACTACTTGGAGAAATCGTCTGAACTTAATGCATAAGAGGAAAAGGCGTGATGAAAATGCAACAAACCCAACTGAGTCGCCTGGATCAAGACTAGGAATTCTTCATTCTTGAGTTTCAAACTTACAAACGACCAGTTGAACCGAGTTAGGTAGTGGATAAGAGAATATGTCCGACTAAACTCCCCCTCCTCGTGAAACACAAACACAAAAGCACCTACTTTAGATGAGATCAACTCATCACTGTCCCTACTTCAGCTATAGAATATGAGACCCTATATTGCGAACCATTGGAAGTCACCTCCATTCAATATGATCATTGAGGAGCACTCGGACAGTGAACCAAGTCAACAATTTGATCCTCATTTTCAGTCCAAAAACAGAGTTATCGATGAAGGTAATAAAAAAGATTTGATTACCAAAATGCTGCAACCTCACACCATATAAAACATCTGCTTCCAATCGATCACGCAATACCAAGGATGCCTAACTCTTCTTAGAAATCCCTTGAACCCGTTTCTTAGATGCAACTACTTAGTCCTCAACCACATTCTGCCAATATGTCAATTCCACAAGAATGAATTTTTCTTGTATCGGTCAAATATGTCTTTAAATAACATTCGTCGTTACCACGTGACTCAATGTCAAAATCATCTACCATTTCATTTTCATGGAAAACTTAATACCTTTATCAATGGAAATCGATTTTCGATTCGATGGTTCTCAATATGTGCGAACAACTTATATGCATGTTCTCATTCCTTTATTCTTCTAGAAATATCGCTTTTGTTGAAACTGATATTCTTCTAGAATCATTTTTTTCATGCTCATTTATGAACTGCCAGTTTGGCAACTTCGATTGATTGTTTTATAATCAACAGTTCTTCTTGAACCGATATTTTTGTTGAAACAAATTCCGATAATAAAGATGTATCATTTTCATCAATAAGATTCACCCGATATCTTTGTTGATCCAAGTAGCCTCTCACGTTTCTTGTGTGTACAGGAGGAGTTATTCCGCATTTTCACAAAGCTTTTTAATGTTTCCAGTTATATATGATCTGGTTATCTTTATAAATGCATAAAGCATTTAGTTTGCAACATTTTCAAATGCGCAAGCTCATGTACTTTAGGTACATATTTGATGAGACAAAAATAACTTTCCAAGATCATTTCACGCCTTACTTTTTGATGCCTTTTCTCTTCACTTAAAGGTGAATGATATCGCCTCATTAAAATGAAACTAACAAAAAGTGCGATAAACACATTGTCCTTCAGGGACTCAAAATACCAGCATTGTCAAGGCGAATAGACTTAATGAGATGATCAGTAAAAAATACCATCTAATTTATAAAGTGTCTCGGCAACTTAACCTTAACCTCTTAACGTCCATGAGATTGATGGACTATAGATGCTCTGAGTCGGAAACAATCACATGTGGTCGTTCTTTTTTTGGCGGCATGGGCCAATCTTAATAAACTTGAATCATAATCAGGAGAAGAATAGTGGGATACTGAATCATCTATGGATGACTCGACATCTAATCCTCTAGTTCTAAGCGAGGTATAGTCGGTTATATTTAAACGGATAAACACCAATGCAAAAGTAAAACTTGTAAAAAACAACGATACCATTCTCGGCTAGACCTAAAGCCAACCAAAGGTGCCTGAAAGCAACTTGAACCTCTCATGAGGCTTGCTAAAATTCTGGGTAAAACGCGTGGTAGGGCAAAGAGCTCTAGAACTGGTGGAAGAGGACGATCAGCCGCAGCCAATCGTGATGGGGTCGGGACGCTTCTACTCCCCGACGTCTCGCTTCCCTGCTAATGCCTTATTGGATTTGGCGAGGCTGCATAGCAGACCTCGCCTGATTGTGTAGGCCAACAAAGACACCTGATGCCGAACCCCGATAGTTCTCGACATTAAGAATACATGGTCTAACTATGATTAAGGTCGTGATGGCGAATGAAGCTAACTCGATGGAGAAGAGAGCCACCGCACCAGGTAGACGTGGATCGCCTTTGAAGACATCTCAACCTTCAAATAAAGCGGCGTGGAGATCTGGAGGTGTGCATAAGAGAATCACCGCAACAGGTAGTCGCATATCGCCTTTGGAGATGCCCCATCTTACAAACACAATATGGATGAGACTCAGAGGCGTGGAGGAGAGAACCACCGCATCAAGTAACCGCGGATTGACTTTGAAGATGCCCCGTCCATCGGGTATAACAATGTTGAGATTTAGGCGCGAGGAAGAAGAACATGATTTCTCGTAAGAGTCGGACCGTTAAATACATAAACATCGTATATGGTCCTCTGGCTTTGTGCGACGACAGTTTCGTCAGCGACAGGAAAAAAAACATGCGGTTAAGATTTTCCAAAAATCATATTGTACATGTGATTGTTCTTAACTACTTTGTATGGTGTGTTATTCATCTCCAAAATATAATATATTATTTTAACACCGGATTCGGACAAATCTGAATAAGGTGAGTAGTATCAAATCGTAAAACAAATCCTACTTAACCCGAAATTAAGCAATAAAAAATCCTTGAATGGGAAATTAAGTTTCTTGCCAGCCAAACACAGCCATGAGAGCTTCAAAGACCGAGGATGAGATCGTCAACTACTTGTGTTGAGTAGGTAGTGATATGAATGAATCTGAATTGGCAAGGGAGGCTACGATAGATGGGTTCCAAATGGGTCAGGCTGTCAAAAATAAACCATGTGGATGGATTGTCTTTTCCATGACAAAATAAAGTAAAAACACCTTAGCTTTCTGGTTGCACCATGTGACCAAGACCCACCCTTTCCTTAGTTTTTATTGGTCTCTCAACTGAACTCTCTATTAAATTAAATTACCTATAAAGCTTCAACTTTATTTATACCTGTATCAGATTATTTCATTTAAAAGCATCTGACATGTCCTTTTCTGTCCGAATCTAACATTCCAGATTGATTTTAATTTAATTCAATATTTTTAAAAAATTAATCTGAATGTATTTGATCATATTGAATACAAATTACAAACAATAGATGCAAATGGAGAAAATGAAAAGATGATTTGAATTTGGTCAAAGGATAAAAAAGGGTTAAAGTTAGACAGATTTGGTATTAAATTAAGTTGGAAGGAATGGGTTGATTGGAGGGGATCTGGGAATTGGGAAAGCAATCATAGAACAAGAGATGGGATTCTGTGATTGGTGTGGGGAAGTGGGACATAGCAGAAGAAGACTAGTAGTACTGTAGGACCATTTCCAATACTGCTAACCATATTCACATGCCCATTTTATCTGCTTCATTTCCTTTCTTTTTTTCATTAAGTTTTATTTTTTGTGTACAATCTCTTACCATTTTCTTTGTTCAATTTTAAGGGTAAATTATAACCGGCTTCCAAACTTGACTCGTGGATGGTTTGCTCCTCCCTTGTAGCTTTGAAGTTAAATGTGACTGTTGGGATTTAGTTGAAAAGGATTGGTTTGTGTACCGTGGTTAAGATTCTTCTAGGAGAAGTCTTTGACGAAGGTTTACCTTCAAGCGGGGGCTTTCTCCCCACTCTAACTCATTGTTTAACTTTGAGGGAGAGTCTGGCGTGGTGTGTGACCAGAGGATGACATATCTTAAAAGTGGAATATCGGATGGTTCAAATATGGGTTCATCAGTCCTCGATAAATCTTTTGATGCTTTAGAATGACCTTATCTAGAGGATATTTAGTCCTCTTTATGTGTGTCAGAAAGATGTGGTGGTTCTGTCCGTATCTCGATATCATAATTAAATTGTGTATAACTTAACCTATTTGGCTTTGCATGATTTATTGGCTCAGGAATAAGGATTCCCTACTCTATTACTTGTGTTGGTATACTTGATCTTCCTCTTTAATATATAGTGAGGTGATTTTCAAACAAAAAAGAGAATTAATTTTTTTTATCAGTAAAGACATATTATAAAAACATATTTTTTTTTAAATAAAGAGCATGAGATGAGGATACAATCTAAGGAGCATTTCTGAAAAGGAACCTCAACCTTGAGACCTAACACACTAAGGTATGAACCAAAACAACGCTAGATCCCAATCAGGAGAAGCATAATCAACCTAAACATACAACACCAATAAACAACACCTCGATAAAAGCTAACACAAGAAGGTCTAATACATGAGTTTGACTACCATGAAGCACAAATGAAAATGTAGGTCTAAGCTACCCACAAATGACAACTGAGGTCTAATAACCCAAATATAACAAACTTAAAGCTCCAAAAAAACCTTAGGTCTAAAATACCTTGATTTGACAAACTTGAAGCACAAAAACCTCCGGACCGTAAATTCCAAGCCTTATTCGAACAAGTAAAAAGCAATTTACCTCATCAAGACCAAAAACTCAATAAGTATTATGGACGCCGACACACCGATAGTCAACATTGCTGAACGACAGAGATAATTCGGTAGTCGAAAACCACCGGAACACTTAAACCCTAGAACCTAAATCCAGACGATTTCAACAAAGGTCGAAAGACCCAAACCACCCATCGATGGCCAACATCACAACCGTCGAGTACCCGCCAACCAAAAACGAAGAAATACGAAAATCGAACTGAATCTAGTTAAGGGAAAGCGAAAAGCTTTGAACAAGTACGAAAAAAGGTTATGAAAAGCAATGGACCTTAGCAAAGATCCCGCCTTGGACAAGTAATCACTAACCAGTGACTGAAGGCTTGACATCGAGGTGAGCGTTCTGATACCTAGATCGGTACCCCTCGTCGGCGAACACCAAACAGGAACAGGAAAGACCTGTAGTTATACCGAGCACGAACCAAATCCAACCCGAAGAGATCTGACACCAAAGCGCGCGTCCGAAGAAAGGCGAGGGCCTGAAAGCAAAAACCACCCACGAACCGAGTAGCCTCCTCCAAGTCGGTGGAGAGGCCACGAGCCGAGAGGTCATACGCCAGAAAAAAAAAGTCCTAGCTCCCGAAGCTGGCGACGCGGAGTAGGTTACAGACGTGGCTTGACCTCTTCCAGCGACAAAGGCACAGAACTAGCAATACGAAGAACAAGTCGTAAAAAAACTCAGATCCGCGACTATCATTGTTGTGGTCGTCACCGACGAGGGCGAGCAGAGTGGTGGAGGCGAGATTTAGAACTAAAGTTCGTTACTGTAACGAAAGCGAAAAAAAAACGTTTTGGCCTTCCTAACACTGATTGACAAAAAAAGAAGTTAAATTTACACTCCATTGTATCCAATTAAACGCATATATTAAACTACTCCAATTTTAAAACACATTAAATTGTCTAATCCTTGTATAATGCAGCTGACCACATATTTTCATTCACAAATCCTTGCATGCATTGAATAAAATCACTCATCTTTTTTCCTCTCATTTCCCTTATTCTTTACTTGCATCCTTGGCATTTTTCAACCTATCACTAATGTCAGGGTCGTGGATGTTAGATATTAGTCAGAAATTTATCCAAAAAAAGAAGATATTAATCGGAAATGAATTGAGATACAAAATACATGTTTTATAAAATCGATTCGACATTTCAAAATTTATGGCTTAAGTTTTTAGAGCACTAATTCACCTAGTTGCTAGCAAATTATTCAATTGGTTTCAATCATGCTATTGGGTCGGTGTTCTAGAAGTCTAACTTCAACCGTTTTTTAGAACACCCGCTAAAGTATGAATAGATAGTTCCAAAGTTTCACTCTTGAGAACTGTTTGTTTCGAGGGAAAATCAACCTCCCCTTTTTGCTCTTATAAAAAAATAACATCCCTTTTTTGCAAATTAATTGTGATGGTTAGTGTTTTTGTGTATCTCCCATTCGGCTTGAAGAATCAAATTGGTGTACCTAAAAGTCACTGTAAAAGTGGATAGTTATTCATACTAGATTGGGATGAATTATTGGGCTCTATATTTCACATTTTCCAGCTTTACTGAGTGGGAGGCCTTTCACGTTGAGGCAAGTAAAACAATTCTCATTAGAGTACCTCTAGTATACTGGATGATTTTAGCGGGTGAATCATCGAGAAAATGCGAGGGCGTCCTATGAATCACCTGCGAACTGGTCCGTCGAATTCTTCTAGACGATTATTTTATCGCCTGGATAATTCGTCCACCAATCTTGAATGAAAATGTAAAGTCTTTTTAAATTTTAATAGATATTTTGAAAAAAAAAATAGATTTATAATTTAAATTAAGTACTACTGAGAGATATGTTTATTTAATCTCTCTCTTAGAAATCACAATTCACCTAAACTATGTGCCATATTAAACTAATCCTATTAGAAATTCTCATCTTTTTTTTGTATGTAAAACAAGAGATAATAGAATTCTATTAATCATGCCAATCAATAGTTACATAACCTAGGTTAAAGACCCTAGGTTTCAGAATGCGTCCGAAACTGTCGTAGGTGATCCGGATCTCATGGACTCATAGACTAAGTCTGATTTGTATCTTAGAGAAACATAAAATGACCCAATATCTGCCCAACACAATAAACCAAAACCTAAACAGGAAATAAAACATAAACATAACCAGACAAGAAAAGGTTCACAAAATAGAATAAAACATAAAAAGTAACTCCTTGCTTCCCCGAGGTAGATTTTCAAGACCCGATCTTGGATCATGTGGGGTAAGCCACCATCTACCTACCTTTCCAATCTGAGGGCAACTCATGGCTCCTGGTAGGGCTGTTTGGCAGCCCTCGCCTGGAGGAAATCGTCTTCCCCGTCATCCAGCAGCTGGTGGTCTGTGGTGGTAGTGATGCCAGCCAGGTCGAGCGCCCGCTTCAGCTTGCATGTTTGGGTGTAGAATTGACACAACTTCCCATTCCCCTTCGGCTTCCAACTCTTGGCCTTCGTTGGACCTAGGACATCTTATTGCTCTCGAGGCTCTTTCTGCTTTCTTATATGGTGATGGGACTCCATTCCCAACAGTGGATGCTTCGGGGTGGGTGACCTCAACCGGACAGGGCTCCCAAGAAGTACCGACTGACAAGACCCTAAAAGAGCGTGAGGATCTCTTGACCACCTCTCCGGGACTTTTAGAGCATACTCATATTTGCACGACTCTCCCTAAACTACACCAACTTTTATCTTCTACGACGCCATAGTATGATGTCGCAGAGGTGACCATATATATATGTGATGCTATAGGGATACCGTCGTTGTATATGTGTTCCTCTACGACGTCATTCTATGACGTCGTAGAGGTATTAACTTTTGCGACGATATTTCTATGACGTCGCAGAAGTTATATCGTCTTTAATACCACACCAACTTGCAATTACACTCCTTACCAAACTCTTTCGTCTCTCTCAAAACCTACCTTCCTCTCAAAATTTTACAGAATTTTCTTCCCTTTCTCACAAAACCTCTCAAATATCTTCCTCTCTCAATTTTCCTCTATCAATCTACTTCCAAACAAAACAAAGGACGTCAACAAACTCGTTAATGGTATGTTTTATATATACTTATATTTGATGAATATATTTTAGTTTGTGGAATAAATTATTATTTATTTATATATAATTAGGATCGATAATATATTTATATATATATGTTTGTTTAAATATGCATGCATACATATGTAACTTAATTTTTATTAGTGTTTTTGTACGCAATTATTAATTATACAATTAATTAATTAATTAATTAATTAATTAGTATATGTTTTATATACTCATTTTGATGAATATATTTTAGTTTGTGGAAGAAATTATTTTTTATTTATATATTTAGGATCGATATATAATAGGTTTGTTAAGTGTTTTTGTTAGTGTTTTTTATACAATTATTAATTATTTAGGATCGATAATATATAGTTTGTTTTTTAATTATATGATTAAAATGAATTGTATATATATGTAGATGATAGAAGTTGGATGAAGTTGTCAAGAGATGATATGTGAAAGGTATTTTAGGGTTTCTCGAGCATGTCATAGTTAATGGTGAAGACTTCGGTGTTACCTCTACGACGTCATTTATGGCGTCGTTGTGGTAACAAATTATCTGCGACCCCATATACAACCTCTGCGACGTCATACAAGTGTCGCATAAGTTTCTTTCCCTTGTAGCGCTGGTTCCCTCCACAACCAGTCTTCTTGATCTCGTAATTTTCTACTTTCCCTCGACAATCTGTTTTCGAAGTACCCCCGATCTGCTCTCTCGTCGTCCTTATGATGCCTTAGATTTTAATCGTTTTCACCTGGTGTCGTCATCACCGTCAGGATAATGAGATCCCTCCCCGTCGATGTAGGCCTTTCAAAATTGAAGATGACCCTGACCTTCTGGGGCAGGGTCCCAATGGGGGGTGAAACCCATAGGGCACAAAAACAATTTGCCGGAACACTTGTCTTTCGACGGGAGTTACTGTAAAACTCACTTCGTTTAAAAGGGTATTAAAGTGCGAACTGAAACATGGGGGGTTGTTTTTGCAAACAAGTAGTTGAAAAAGAAAATTCAAAAAAAAGAGAAAGAAGAAGAGGTGCTGGACTGAGGAACTGGGCCGGACTCGGCCCAATTAAGCAAACTCGACCGGGCCAGTCAGCTGAAACGCGGGCCTGACCCGCTTAGGGCACGCTATAAAAGCGAACTAACCCTAATTGAAGGGTATTGTTCACTTCCCCTCTCCTCTCTTGCCTCTTCCTCACTCTCCGTGAACCAGACGCAGCCCACCGCCGACGTCCACTTCCGGCGATTCCGACCTCCTCACCTCTCACCTTCGTCCGCAACGCCTTCCTCACCACCACTTCACCTCGCTCTCGCCTTCTCCTTCTTACCCCCGTCCCCAATCGAGCCTTGTGCAGAGTGAGACTCACCGGAGACCTACTGGACGAGCTCGTCCTTCCCGAGCTCGATTCGAGCACCACGACGCCAGGAACGCACGGTTAGTGCTTCCTTGTTTCCTTCACCCCTTTTCCCCTAACGTACCGCTCCTGAAACCGTCCTCCCCGAACTAGATCTGAATGAGTTCGGTCGAAACCCCTCGCCGGCGACTTCGCCTGTATCAAATCTGAGACGGGGACGGGTTTAGGTCGTACCCGAGCCCCTACCGTTACAGCCACGGCGTCGCTAGCGTCTCCGCCGCCCTCTCTACCCTTTTTCCCCTCCTCCTTCGAGCTTCCTGACGCTGGGTACGACGGCCAGAGTACCATGGCTCGCTGGAGCTGTACGAGCTCGGCGACGGAACTGAACCGGGCCTTGGGCCAGATCTCGTTTTGGGCCGTCTGGTCCTGGACCGGAACTGAGGCTCGGGCCAAATTCCGGGCCGGACATGAGTCAGGCCCAAGCCCTTGGACAGGGCTCTGACTCGGGTCCGGACTGAGTTTGCACCGGGTCTGGGACCGGGTCCGGATCAGGCGTGGATCCGGGTCTGGATCCGGATTCGAGTTTGGACCGGGTTTGGGTCGGATCCGGGTCACAGTTTTAAATAATTGTTTAATTAATTAGTTTGACCTAAAATTGGATTATTTAAAGGACGTTTTGAACCTTACGAGGACCTTGATTATACCGGGACTAAGTAGACCTTTTTACCTGTTAAACCCAGGATTGGGCTTCGCCGAGAAGACTGGAGTAAAACCAGCTTCGGACTTCGTGGACTTCGCCCTAGAAGACGGTGTTGGCCCGGTCGTCAGCAGCTAGGAGACGCTGCTGTGGTGTCGACTTGAGGTAGGGAAAGTAGCGGATAACGCTTTAATTACGGAAAGTTACTAGTATGCATGATTAGGGTTAATAATAAAAACCGGAAAGATCATAGCCTGGCATGTATGATACGAACAACTAACGTAGACATATGAACTGCGAATATTTACGATTCATGTCTTGGGAATTGTCGTGCTTGTAGATTCGGGCCATGTCGTGCCTGTAGGACTGTTTGCTGAGTGTGACTGCTGGTGTGTCTTGTGTTGTTTGAGCGGCTAATAAACAACGAACATGAAAAAGAATAGAATTGAACTAGTGATGCATGTTGATGACCTGTGTGGTTATTTCTTGTTTATTCGTTATGTTGAACTGTGGGACGGTTGGGGTTATAATACCGGCTAAGCCGGTGGGGTTACCACATGGAGTGTGGAGACGGTAAGTGATGGTAAGTACGTGACGGTTTTGAGTGTGGTTAAGAGTCTAATACGATCTATTCGTTGTTGCATATCGTGATTGTGTGTGGGAAAGTGTGCCATGTTTGATAATGTGAACCCCTGTTTGTGATATGACCGGGTGAGTGATAGACCGACTGTGTGTGCTATGTTAAGATGGTCCGATTGGTATACCGAGACCATCAATGTTTTGTACGGTGTGTTAGTTCCTGTTTTTGGGTGTTCCAAGAGACGGCGTAGCCGGGGTGGACTTACACCGAGTGTTAGATCCGGTGAAGCGTATCGAGGCCAAGGATGGCGTGATCAGTACCCGATGATTCGTGGTCCGAGACGATGGTTGACCGAGGCGTGTACCGATCTTGTACGTCTGTGAGCGTGAACCCTTCGTCTGTGTGCGGAGGAGTATTTTACCCCACGTCTGTGTGCGTGAACCCTTCTTCTGTGTGCGGAGGAGTATTTTACCCCACGTCTGTGTGCGGAGGAGTATATTACCCCACGTCTGTGTGCGTGAACCCTTTGTCTGTGTGCGGAGGAGTATTTTACCCCACGTCTGTGTGCGTGAACCCTTCGTCTGTGTGCGGAGGAGTATATTACCCCACGTCTGTGTGCGTGAACCCTTCGTCTGTGTGCGTGGAAGGTTTCCGGACCGATGTTGTATGAACTAGTACTATATAAGTGGATGCATGTGTTGCTATGTTTGATAAAATGAGAAGCTTGATAGGTGATATTAGGTGACACGGGGGTTGGTGTAACTGTTTCCAGTGTTGTCGTGCGAGTTCACACGTGTATCAGATTACTGAGATAGCCGTGGGCTTGCTTACTGAGGATTGTTGGGTGATGAGGATCAGGGGCTAGTTGTGGAAAGTGGTTTGAGTTCGGATCGTTGTGAGCTGGTTCTACGGGTTGTACCTGAGTAAAGGCCAAGTGTTGTCTTGGAGTGAACGTTGACTTGTTTTAATAGTTGTGATTACTAGTATGTCCTAATTGGACGGTTATCCGTGTGATGAACTGTGGTTCAAATCCTTAACTACTTTTCCTACTGAGCGTAAGCTCACCCCCTTACTTTGTGGTGTTTCAGGTGTCGAGCAGGTTTTGTACTAGCAGGATTCTCGAAGCTAGGGAGCTGACGGGGATTCGGGCTAGTGTCTAGAGACGTACTGTTAATTGTTGATTTATATACCGTTGTTTTTATCGAGCTGCGACTCGCGAGATTGTTTTAAGTTTGAAAGCATGATTTGAGACTTGTTGGCCTTTTTTTCAATAAAAAATTATCATTGTTTTAGCTCACGTCTCGAATTCGGTCAAAACCGGATTTAGGACGTGACAGTTACCAACCTATGTATCAGTTTGTCGGGATTTTTTCTTGTTATTATTGTTTGTAATGTTAGGAAATGATTAACTAAACATAACATTTCTAAATTTTGTTTTTGTAGTAATGTTTGGTGCTTGTTGATGCAAGCAAGTGCCTTACATTTTGTCAGAACTCAGAAGAGTAGCAGTTTTATAATTCTTTAGCACAATTCTGTAGCACACAAAGATTACTAACATTATTTTTTATTGGAAATATTTTAATTTTTATTAATTAATAAATAATTAATAGTGAAAATCGTACTAATCTGATAAGTAGTATATGGAACAAAAAAAAAGCACATGGTAAGAGGCACATATAGATGTGAAGAGTTGGGAGTGTTTGTCAAGTAGCAGGGAAGGCAGATCTTTCTCAATTAATTTCCTTATCCACGCCGTTTTAAAATATATCTGATTTATTACTGACATTAATTAAATATCATTGAAGTCATTTATAAGCAATGCTTATGTACAAGTGTCATGCTCAAAACAAGAGTCAAGAGATTCACATGACATATCCAAACATGCAGCATAATCTCACCTATATCACACATGCATGTATGTATGAGGAATATTTTGCCACCATTATTATTTCAAAAAATGAAATAGGCTTTTTACCAATGCTACAATTTTTGCATGCATGTGAGAGTATAGACGATTGGTGAGTTAGACTATACTTCCTTTCAAAAGAAAGGAGTTTTTTATAGGAAAAAGATAAACGGTAATACGTTTAAATGAGAATACACCCAAAACAAAAACAAAATCAAGATTAAAGTCGAGACCCCCGTCAATTGATGTGTATTCCGATACGTTAAGTTTGAACAAACTCCTAAGACAATTAGGAGGACAACACACAATCACAACGATTAGCACAATTAAGCAGATATATGATTCTAAGAGCTTTTTCAAGGGGTTGTCTTGACCTGTTGTGGTGGCCACCAAGTTCACCCGAGATCGAGAAGTCTGGTTATTGGGGTAGAGGACCAGGGAGAAACTGCGCAGGATGCACAACATCAGAGAGTTTCGGATAAACGATGACGGTATGGCGGCACAAAAGAGAGGTCGCAGAAACACCCTACGGTACGACAGGGGTAGGAAACCAGCAACGACACAGAAAAAGAAAACATCGTTTCATACGACCTGGTTTGAAAGGGCGAATGGACTCGACGACGACAGGCGGCGGGGCTCAACAACGAAGGGAAACAAGCTCGAAAATTCGGAGGGAGGCGTGGTGGCAGGGAACGGATTGCTGGGGAGGAGAAAACACAGATGTAGGTCTGGACGGCGGTGGGGGGCTCAGATGACGGACGACGGTAGGACAAGTTGGGGCGGGGCGGAGGTCGGGGCTCGAGAGAGGTGAGGGTGGCTAGGCATCTGGTGAAAGTCGATTAAGACGAGGTTGAAAAAAAAAGAAAAAGAAAAAGAAAAGAAGGGGGAGGAGGACCGACGATCCCCTAAAGGAAGGAGGCCGCCGGTAGAAAGAAGGAAAAATGGTGAAAAAAGGAGAGGAAGAAAAAGACGATGGTTTAGAAATAAAGGGTAATGAAAAGAAAGGAGCTAGACTATAGACAAGTACACAAATTATTATCTTAATGGTGTTGGAGTTTTAAAAATGAACCCAAAAGTGACTTTTACATTTGATAGAAGGTTAAACATCGTATATTTATCTCGGTAACTTATTCTTTAGATAAAAAGCTCATGCTAAATTGATAGTTATCCCATCTTTATACCCGTTTTTTCGATAATTTTTTGTTTTAAAATAAATTAAAGCATACGTACTTAGCATTTGACCTTCCACCAAGTATGTACGTGGAAACAAAGGTTACAACGAGCTAGTTTTATATTTTTCCCCTACTTATATAATTAGTCATTTCAGTCATATATATGTTTTAAAATTCTCTTCGCATTCATTCAAATTGTTGGTTAACAATATATTGAAAGACTAATTCAGTTTCCAAATCGCCAATCAACAATAAATCGTAAAATTTGGAATCATCGAAAATATTATTAGAAATGTATACGATTTTTATTGAAACTAACGCTTTCAAAATTATATAAAATTAGACATTGAAATTACAATAGTTGTCCAACAATAATGTTATTCGGTCATATGAGACATGTCCCTTCGTTCAAGTTCATTATCTTTGATAAAATGTTGTCCTTAAAATTGTTCTTGATGTACTCCAACGACATCATCTCGACCTCGACAAAAGCTTGGGAAATCCCAGGCTATATTCTCTTGCACACCTTTGTCCTTGTAGATGGTTGTTGGAGGGGACATACTCCGTAAGATGAAAAGAATGATCTCGTCCAATATGAAGGGTAGGGACTCCAATTTCGAGAGTATATATCTTGAAGGGGCGAACTATGAATAGAACTCGATCTCGTTTAGTCTTGTTGAGTTGTTAAAAGCTTAGTCCCTTAAATATTCAATTGTGTCACTTCGGGTTGTTTTTGACGAGGCTCATCCAAGTTTTTGTTGTGAAAGTGGTTCATGGTCTCCTGCTTGTACAACTCATCGACATGTTTCCCAATCTGATCATTAGACTTGTCTCCGTATTGTAACCGCTCGCCTTGAAATGCTTGAGATATCTGATATCAGACGATTGAAATGATACCGAGCATTTAGAGAAAACATCAGAAAACGGGGAAAATAGACTATCGAATGTAAACCGACCTCGGTAGGGCGAGGTGTGCGTCCCAACACACACCTCGAGGTTTTTAGAGTCTCAATCCATCGGGTTAGGTTGATGCACCGAGTACGCACTAGTGACCAACAGTGGCGGTTGCGCGCTGATGTTTGTTGAAGCGATAGCTCAAGAATCGAAGAGACGATGCTGGTGATGGCCTGTGGATCGGTAGGGACCATGACTTGGAGGACGACTACACTAGGGGCAGCGTCGGGTCGAGACGAGAGCGGAGGTGCCGCATGAGACAGAGGCGGCTCACGTTTCATCCCGAGATCGGAAGACCTGGTGGTTCCAGTGTTCCATTTGCTCAATGATCTGTCTTTCCTGCTGGTGTAGGCTACGAGGAGCATCCCGCTTTCGGTTATATCCGTGTTCTCTCTTTCTCCACGATCTTGGTGGTGGTCAGGGTCCTCGGTGTGCTGGTGGTAGCCACCAAGCCTTTTGCCTTGTTCTGAGTTCTTACAAGTCTGAAGCCGAGGTGGTTTGTTTCACTTGGTAGTGTCCTCGGGTGTGGCTGCTGTAGTGTGTGGGGCGACAATTGATGTAGGGTAACTTCAAGGTTCCTGTTTTGGTTGGGTTTGGTTTCAGGCCCAACTGTGTTATTGATCATTTCTCTATGTTGTGGTGATGTGCATAATGGTTTTTAAATCTGGGTATTCTAGACTTGTGTTGTTTTTATTGAGTCTCCATCCGTGGTGTTTGTCGGGATTTCCTTTTATTGGGTTTATATGTTGCTTATCGTTTATAAAATCTGGTTCTTAAACCAATTGTATGGTTTACTCTCATTGTTGGGATTTCTCTAGTTTGAGACAGTTCTTTGATGCCAGTATTTTCGTTTGTAATTGGAGGTGTTTTACTCCTTATCACTCGGTTTAGTTCAAAAGAGAAAGTCGTAATACATAAAGTTACTGTTAAAAAAATGCGATATGATTTTTCAGAATTAAATTTTATCATCCACTATCATACTTTGATACCCTTAAAAGTTTGATCGTTTTAATCAAAGCATACTTCGTGAAAAATCATAATCTATAAGATGCATGTGATATTGATCTAAGATGGTCGAGGCTTTGCCACATCCATGCACTGGCGGATTTATTAAGTGTCCATGGGGGGCACGTGCCCCCCCTCAAATTTTAGAAAAACATGCAATTGCCTTATTTTTTTATCATTTCCTTTCTAAAATATTATATTTTATTAAATGTGCCCCACCTCAAAATACAAAAAATAAATATCTTACCTAATTTCTTTTCATTTCTCCCTCTAAAATTCTATTTTGTTATAATTTGCTTAACTTCTAAACTTAGTTCACTTACATTTCTAAACTTCTGTTTTGTTATGTTAATTTTTTTTCTTTTTGTGATTGTTATTTTATATCTTATATTATTTAAGTTTCTTAATTTGTATCAAAATTTAGTTGAAGTTGCTATTTTAAAATACAGACTATTATTGATTTGAATTTTAAATTTATTAATTGTTTAGGACTATTATCAACTAAGATTTAGTTCTCAATAAAATTACTACAATTATGAAGAGAGATATTTTATAAAAAAATAGGACTCCATAATATTGGATAAGAAGAAGAAGTCGAATAAAATAATCATGAATATCATATATATCAAGAAAAATATATTTTTATTATATTGACAATGAAAATGTTTTAGAACATTTTCAAAATATGAAATTTTGACATCATATTTTGTAATAAGTACTAGTTATTATTTGTATGATACGTCAATTGTTATCATACAAAAAAAAAATCGATGCCCCCCTCAGCTAAAAAGCTAGATCCGCCACTGCATCCATGTAAATAAAGGAAACAACGGGGACTTCACATATATACTGTATTTGGAGAAAAAAGAAAGAAGAGAAAAGCCTGCGATGCCAAGTAGAGAGTGGTGAACCAAAACTAGCCAAACATACGAGGAGTGAAGAGGTCTTTTTTATGTAATCTTCAAATCCAGTAGAGCACATGTAGTTACTAGGTTGTGAGGGTCCAGTTCAATCCAATTGGCTAGCAACCTCTGCATTTCACTTCTTGTAATTTTATTTTTTTCTTGTGCATGTCAGAGCAAGTCAGTTCAAACAATTTGTAGGTTTTTCATTTGATGTACTAGCTAGTTTTTATGGTACCTTTTATGGGAAAACTCTGTTTCCTAACCTTTACAAACGTTTCATTATCGATCCTAACCCAGGCCAACGTTTGGTCTCAATTCCTAACATAATAGGTTTGGAATTTCTCAGAAACTATAAAAAGTCGTCCAAACTCACGATTCCGTCAACTCGTCGAGCATTGGGTTCGGTTGCTTGAGAACGAGGATAAGTTCAACGTCGAGGAAGGCACCATGGGTAATGTACGCCAACAACGACAATGTTTGGATGAGTTGACGGAATCGTGAGTTTAGATGACTTTTTATAGTTTCTGAGAAATTCCAAACCTATTATGTAAGGAATTGAGACCAAACGTCGGCCTGGGTTAGGATCTAATAATGAAACGTTTGTAAAGGTTAGGAAACAAAGTTATCCCTACCTTTTATATGCTACAAAAAAAATATAGCTCCTCATATTTTTGTATCTCATTGATTTTTTTTTTAATTTGAAAGAAGAAAAATAATTGAAAATAAAGTCTCACCATTGCGTGTTTTATTATTCTTTTAGAGCATCCACAGTCATCGGCGAGATGTCGCTGGCGAGGAGAAAACGCCGGCGAGGAGGAGGCGGGGAGCTAGCGAGGAGCTCGCTGGCGAGGAAGAGAGACGTTGGCGATCTCGCTGGCGAGGTTGACTGGGTCAGCCTCGATCGGCGCGCCGACCGTTGGCGAGTCCCTCGCTGGCGACACGTGGCTTGGTCGCTGGCACCAGAATTTATTGTTATTTTCACTTTCCCCCTATAAATAACACCCCCACAATTCATTTTTCACCCTCATTCAAACATCTACTCTCTCATTTCTCCTTTTACTCCACTTCCAAATTTTCAAATTTTCGTTATGTCTTTCGATCTCAACGAATGGAGAAGCATCTATAGGGCGATGACGGACGACGCGATGTCCCCAGAGTTCTTGGACCCGAGCTTTTCCCCCAACCCGACGGTCCAATCCTCTCCAACGCCGACGTGGGTCCGTCAAAGGCCAAAGCAAAGCGTGTCTTGTGGACCAACGACGAGGACTGCAGGTTAGTTCGAGCTTGGATGCACCACTCGTACGACTCAATTCACGGCAACCAGAAGCATAATCTGAAGTACTGGGGGGCCATCACTGAGGAACTTGCTTCTACTCGGGGCCGGGATGATCCGGTGAGGACGGCTAAGCAGTGCAAAGACCACTGGAAGCAGACAAATACCAGAGTGACGTTCTTCCAAGGGCTGTTTGTGAAGAACTGCAGGGACCACAGGAGCGGCCGTTCGGATGCGGAAATCATGACTTTGACCAAGGAGAAATACGACCAGGTGTATGGTCATCCATTCACATGGAAACACTGGTGGAATCTTGTGAAAGATCAACACAAGTGGAATTCCTGTTATTTTTCCGTTGATGAGCCCGATGCAGGGACACCGCTTACGTTGTTCGATGTCGAGGATTCTACCGACTCGGGGAAGCGCACTCGTGAAAACACGCCGGGCTTTGAGGACAGTCAACAGACGACGGGTGCTAATGCGGACGGTCAACCGCAGTACAAGAGGCCTATGGGCCAGAAGGCTACCAAGGCTGCGAGGCTCAGAGCTAAGAGCTCTGCATCATCTTCTAAGGAAGCGGTTGCCGATCGTGTCGAGAGGGCCCATATAGCGGCCAAAGAAGCAAGCACTGCCAGGACCATTGAGACCGCCCAGCAGCTGAAGCTGAAGGCATTCGATCAGTGGGTGCAAGCAGAAGCAAGGGACACTTCGGCCATGACTCCCCCTAGCTCGAGGCCCACAATGCGCAACTTGTGATTTTGCGCAATCTGATGAACCAGCGACGTCGCTGTTTATTTTACGTACTTGTGTTTTTTTTAAGTTGTATTTCCAGTTTCTTTAATGAATTTTTTTATGTTTTATGTTTCGGTAATTTTTTTTAATGTCAATCAATTGTTGCTTTTTCAATTTGATCAAACAAATAGTATTTTTTTTACGCTTAGTGAATTGTAGGTTTCTTGGGATGTGTGCAATTAATGACACCACCACCAAAAAGACCAAAATGCCCCTTTGTGGCCGGTGGCTTGGGCTATAAATAGTTACCCCTCCTCCTTCATTTTCACACCTTTTCTCCCAACTCTCTCTCTTTCTCCAAACCTTCTTCCGTTCTTATTTTCTCCCCTTCTTCGAAACACCAATGGCCGCCGTAGCTTCGTACCCGTGGACTGCCGAGGAAGAGATAGTGCTGGTCTTATGCTAGCTGCAGGACGCCCGGCCGGGCCCAAACAATAGGTACTGGCCGGTAGTCTACGCCAATTTTGTCCACGGTGCTCCGGCTGGTTCCCCGCCGAGAACCCAAAAGCAGTGTAGAGACCACTGGCAGGATCTCGCCAAGAAAATCCACCGTTATGAACTGTGCTACCGTGTAACAGTTGAGGTCTCCCCGCCGGGAAATACCAAGAATTTCCATCGCTATGCAGCGGCAGTTGAGTACCACAGGGTCCATGGCCAACATTTCACGAAGTGCTTTCTGTGGGAGATCGTTCGAGACTAACCCAAATTCCTGCAGTGCGTTCACGAGCTGTAAATCGTGAACGTAAGAAAATTATATATCGTTTATGTTTTTAAGTATTTTCGGTGTGCTAATCATGTTTTAATTATCCTCTGTGTGCTTATGTATAATTATAATAAAATTGTGGGCTTTGAATATATATATATATTTTTTTAAATTTGCTTTTTCCCCATCTCGCCGGCGGCTCCCCGCCAGCAACAGAAACCCCATTGCAGAGCTCGCTGGCGGTGTGCTGGTGAGGAGATTAAAATTGATTATTTTAAACCATCTCGCCAGCGCCATCTCGCCAGCTGCCGGCGAGATGGTTGTGGATGCTCTTAGGATATCATAGTTAAGAGAAATTTATTTATTTGTCATGCATTAGTAATTATTTTTTCGATAATCAAATTTAGATTTAACAAGTAAAGTTCATATTCAAACTAATTAATTGCTTGAGTTTAATAAGACGGTAAGAAAAAATAAGGATAATTGTAAAAATTTGTTGTGAACTATGCACGTTTGGTAAAAATTTACGGTGAATGTTGGAATTTAGTCATGCGACATTCACAAGACATCAAATATTTTTTTGGAAATGACAGTTTTACTCTACATTATAGTGTTTCGTTATTTGTAACCCTTAGATATACGTATTTTGCAGTTTGGAACCCTTATGTATGCACTTTCAAAGGGCTACTTTCGATTTTTTGAAGAAAAAAACTTTGTTTGTGGATTTAGAGACGGAAAATAGTTCACTGTAAATTTTTGTAAAAATAAAATAAATATTTTACCTTAAGTTTTTGCAAAAAATCAACACATTAGCGGCATGGGATAGCCCATATACACAGCAACATGACGCCGAAAATTCTCTCGTTCTCAGCGTTTGGCTCCACCTTGATTGCACTCTATGCTGAGTATCGCACAGTCCTTTCAAGGGAGGAGAATAATCGCAAATCAAAGGCAACCCCGAGTAAGAAGAGGTCTGCAACTCGGGATAAGAAGAGAACGAACAAATCAGGATCTCATGTGGCTGGGAAAGGTTCAGAACCGGCCGAAATTGGTGTGGAGGCTACAGTCGATGTCGGAACCGTTACCGGGGTGATTTTGACTCCTTCTCAATCCAACAAGGAGGTGGCAGCTACTCGACATCCTTCGAAGGCTGCGAATCCGTCACTGCAAGAGGTATCGGGAACCAATCCGGTGTCCGGTGATCACCGGAGTCCGGCGTCAAAGGAGGCCGACCTCGTCCAGGTAATCCCGAACGAGGTGTACATTCGTAATCTCCCTTTTGATACTTCTGAAGACTGGATCCGTCGCACCTTTGGAGCATTCGGAGTAGTAACGGGATGCTCTGTTCCGAGTCGGTTAAACAGGGGCGGGAAGAAGTTCAGTTTCGTCTCTTTCTCGTCTTCAGAAGCCGCCTCAAACGCTGTGGAAACTTTCAATGGATACAAGGTCAACGGCTATGTGTTGTTCTTAGCCTTGGCTCGGCGAACGGCGACGTTACCAACGATTGTTACAGATTAAGGTCAATCCAACGAATCGAGGCAAAATCGAGTTGATTCGATTCCTCGTGATCTGCGGCAAACTCAAGGCGTTAGTGATTCACGTGATTTGCGGGATTGCGTAATCAGTTGCCATGATTTGGCTTCCGTCTCTGACCTACGCGATAAGATTGGGGAAGAAGACACAAACGCAGGTCGCGTTGTCGTGTCGAGTCCACCCAGAAATGGGCCTCAGGCCCACTCGCAAATAAGAACTTCTCAGCAAGATTTGGGTTTGGGCTTTGATTTGGGTTCGGTTTCGGGCTTCAAATCTGAGGCCCAGAGGCATGGTTTGTCTCAATCGGGACCGGGTATGGGTATTGATCACCCGTTTTCGGATCTTTTTGGGGAACGTCAGAGTCCATGGAAGGAGGCTCTCCTTCAACCTCCTCCACCGAAAAAACGTGGCCGCCCAAAGAAAAGTGACTTAAAGAAGGCTTTTCCTCCAACAGTAATCTATCAGACAAGGGCTAGAACTTCGGCTGAAACTAGCTCGGATAGCATCTTGATTGATATAGCCAAGAAGGACAGTGCAGGTAATTGGAGTTTTAGCACGAAAGTCCGTAAAAGAGCGGCTTATGCTTCAGCGATTGTACCCTTGAATTCTATACCTGCAACTCAAAGTCCTGAGGAAGTAGCTAAGGAAAGTGAGAAAGTTGATCGCACTGACCTGACTTCAGGGGAAGAGTCATTACCTATCACGGTTTCTAACCGATTTCTGTGTTTGAATTCAGGAAGGGATTAGACAAGCAGGTCGCCAGCGAAGTAGCGGGTCTCCTGTCTTTTTCTTGCCTGGTTCTGTTATTTTTTGTTTTCTTTTGGCTCTTTGTAGCTGTTTCGGTTGGGGGAAACATCCTTTTCAAGGAGCGTTTTCTCGCTATGGTTTATTTTTTGTAAATCATTTGCTTAATAAAATTTTCGCTTATCAAAAAAAAAAGTTTTTGCAAAACACGCATGATTCGTTGCAAGTTGCTGCAATTATCCTACCAAATTATTGCTATGATTATTATAGTATTTCAACAAAATCATGCATTTTTTTTACCTTCATTCAACAAAATTATGTTGGTGTAAACTTTGAATTTGACTGATCAATTTGACCATCTTGTTGTAAAGGAAGTGTTGGTGGAAGTAAATGACACAATGAAGCAACTATGACTGAACTTGGTTCACTCACAACAATGGTGATGATGAGAGAGATGAGGGGATGTAAGTGGTCATATTCACTCACAACAAGGTTGTTCATGTTCATGTTCAGCCTCCCAAGAAGTAACAGATGCCAACAAAAAAGAGGGGAAAGTGAAAACGATGAGAAGATGCTTTAACGGTACATTTATTTTGAAGTGCATTGGGCTTCCAAATCCACTTACTTGTATAGTACTTTACTTGGGAACCGTAGTCTTTTCTGCAAATAAAGGCTTGTGGCCTTTCCTCGTCTGCATGGAACCAAGATACTACTCATCATGCCCACTTCGCTTCACTTCACGTGCCTCTCTCTCTCTCTTTGAAGGAATCACAGAACATGGACTTCCTCATTTGTGTTCACTATCGTTTTCATTTTGATGTTCTCTATGAATTTTATACTTTTATCGGTTAAACAAATGTAATTAGCAATGATGATGATGTAATGAGATGGTTTAGTTTTCGGGAGTTGCGGTTAAAATATACTTAGTCATTGGTTTTGGCAATGCTTGTCTTGGCACGGTGAATCAACCGCTCAAGGCACTAGGATAAGTTTATTAAAACTCTTCAACACTTGTAAACGATGGAAGATGGGCCGAGTGACCACTTAGTTTATACTCTAACGCCATGGAGCAATGAAGGTGGTCGTGTATATTTTGACCAGTTGGAGTGTAAGTTTTTTTTTTTTATCAACAAAAATAACGGTTTTATTCAACCCAAGCAAAGACTCCAGAGGAGAATTACAATAAAGGAAAGAAGAGGGAAAAAAGAGAGAAAATCTGAAGAGACCAAGAGATATTAGCCAACGCTTTCAAACAATTTGATGGTGTCCTTCTTGCCTAAAGAAGAGGTAAAGCCCATAGATTTGCAGAGAGCTCATACTCGCTTAGCTTCAGATTTCTTGCGAAGGAAGCGAGAGGGGTTGACGTCAATGAGAGCCCTTAATAGCTTATGACGACCCTTTCGAACTCGTTTATTTTTTCGTTTAGGTCGGGGCAGGAGCGAGTCGGGGTCTAAGGATGGAGAGTGGAGGTCAGCGATAAAAGTTGAGAATAAGGGAGGATTTGATTTGACTGCTGGAGGTGAAGTCTTAGGCTGAGATGGATCAGGGGCTTCCAACGGGGTGGCATTCGGACCAGCAAGCCCAGAAGGCTAACCAAGAGGCCCTAACCCAACACAACCATCTTTCAGGCCCAAAGATTACGAGGGCTTACCAAGGGGAGGGCACTAACGAAGGACTGGTGGCGAGACTGAGGAACACGGCGA
Organism: Erodium maritimum; assembly: GCA_963921825.1. Classification (NCBI taxonomy): domain Eukaryota; kingdom Viridiplantae; phylum Streptophyta; class Magnoliopsida; order Geraniales; family Geraniaceae; genus Erodium; species Erodium maritimum. Next base: position 10,290,069 of record OY997595.1, read on the forward strand.
CAATTTGACATCATGGGTCTTGACTTTTTCGTTCCTAGACTTGTGTCGATAGTGGTCGAGATAGAGGACCTCTTTGTGCCCGGAACGATGGAGGAACAAGGGCTCAGGACGACAGGGAGTCGGCAAGCCAGAGCGACATCTTGGGGAGGCGACAACGTTGCTGGTTCAGGGGAGGCCAGATGGAATTCCAGTCTAGCTTCGGATCCCTCCCGAGAAGGAAACGATATGTGGGGGACTTTCTTGACATAGGATCCGAGGGATTCCCACGCTCTAATGGAGTGTCGCGGGTAATGGAGGAGGGCGGCACATACCCTCGCCTCGAACAATGAGGATTCGGTGGACTGGTGAGGGGTCTGCGTGTACTACCGCCTTACTAGTCACACGGTGGTAGTAGGTCCACCAAGTATCGGCACGATACTATTTTCCTATCTCTGGAGCCAACATTGTGAGAACCGCCCCCGGTCGAACCGGAAAAATTTAGGGAAAGTTGACTTTTCGCTGAAAAAGTCAACCGATGACTCTAGGAGTCATTCGGCACCTTTCCGGGACCCAAAAAGCTTAGCCATCGTTACAGTTAGCTTAGTTGAGTCGTTTCCTTTCAAATGTCTACTTTTGTGAAAAAGTCAAACCGGGGTCAAACTAGGTCGAATTAGGAGTATTAAAGCATTAATTTAATTTGGGATGAGATATTTTGGGTAGAAGTGGACCCCACATGGACACATGTCCATGATAGCTTGGAGGGGAAGAAAAAGGTGAGAAAATACCAATTGGTCCCCACTTGTGGACAAAAGAGAGAGGGAGACTAAAGGATGAAAGAGACATTTCCACCTTGAGGATAAGGATACATGGGGACAACTTTTCAGCATATTTGCTCCTTGTTGGCCGCAATTCACTTGCTAGGAAGAGAGAGAATGGAGCTCCATTGAAGAAGAGAAGAAGAAGAAGAAGAAAGTGAAGAAAAATGAGCTCCTTTGGGTGATTTCCAACACTAATCTTCTCCAAAACATCATTTTCATCTTCCTTTCTCCATTCCTAAGGTAATTCTTCAAACCAAATTCATTTTTTATGAAGTTTGGGTTTATGAGTTTTCTAGAAAAGACATGAAATAGGCTTGGGTTCTAAGGATTTAAGGTTCTTAATGTTTAATTAGATAAGTTATGGAGGAAAATGGAGATTTAGGATGAAATTTCTTTGGATTTTGTGGTTTTGATGAAACCCACCTTGGGTCTTGAAACTTGGAGTGATTGAGGTGAATCTTGAAGCTTTAGAGCTTAACTTTGGAGTTGTGGAGAACCTAGAACTAGTTAGGGACTTGATGGGATAAAGGAAGTATTTTTCCAGCGACCGGAGGTTCGCCGGAGCTCCGGCCACCGGGGAGGGGAATTGTCATGTCCCAAATCCGGTTTTGACCGGACTCGAGACGTGAACCTAAATAATAATAAAATAAAATTTAATAATACAAAACTCCGAGTAAAACATAACTCAAATCCGATGCTAAGAGTCAAAAGCTTAAAATATAATCAAGTAAGACAATGTCTAAACAGTTTAGTGCAAAAAATGGAAAATACGTCTCTACTACAGTAACCACCCGAACCCTCGAGGAGCTCCCGAGCCCTAAGACGTCCTAAAAGCATACTCACCAACGAAACCTGTAAAACAGTAAAAACAGATGGGGTGAGCTTACGCTCAGTAGGAAAAAGTAGTAAGGGAAAGGACTCCCGCTTCGTTGTCAGAAATAAACGGTCAATAATTCTTACTAAAGCTGAGAATGTAAATAGAAACCAACAAGAACACACAATAACGATATAGCATCAATTTAAATAAACAAACGGGCGACCAGACATTATATTCCTAAGACCACCACAGACGTTACTTGGATTCGATAGCACACAACATAAGACAAGCACTCGGGACAATCCGAACATCACGCACAACTCAACCAATACATCATACCGGAATACACCCTCGGTCTAGATGTCTTCCCGGACACACAACATCGGGGTGAAACACTACATCATACTGGAATGTCCATCGGTCTAGATGTCTTCCCGAACACACAACATCGGGGCAAATCTCAATGCACACATACCGCACCGGCACACACTTCGGTCGGGTATCTTCCCGTCACTCGGGGTACAAGTCACAACACGCAATGCCACACAACCACACTACACCGAACTTATCGTAGCAACTTACCAAGAACACCGTATCGGTCTATCATTCACCCGATCATATCACAAGACAACAATTGTATCACATTCATCTCATTCTTTCAACCAATCATATCACGAAACAAACATTCATATTGCATTCATCGTAATTCATAAGGCATACTATGATTCTTAACTTAACTAAGAGTGTATTACGCATTGACATTTAAGGACGAACAACCATAATCAAACACAACCAACACGCAATCCCAAGGCTCGACATGACCATTCTACAACACGATATTTCCCATAATTGAAAGCGGTTATTCTAGTGAACCACATCCTATATGAAAACTAAGACTTTTCCGGTTATTATTATCCTATAGGCATACTATTAGCAATCTTTAAATTAAACGCAGAAATTTAATACTCTTCCCTACCTCAAAAGCAATCCAATCCAGCAGTGGACGACTTGGCTAGCTTCCTCCTCGTCACTTCACAAGGTCCAAAGGTCTCCTCCTCCGTCGAGCTCGGGTCCAAAGTCTTGGATCACGAATAAATACTCGAATCAAGAGTAAATCACAAATGGTTTAGAGGGGAAAACATTCCCAATTAACCCCAAAAGGACTCGGTTATAGCTAACCGTCTCAATTACTCGAAATCCAACAAAATGGGCCCAAAAGGCCCAACTCTGGTCTGTCACGGTTCGGGTCACGGACCCGTGGTCAGCAGCGTCACGGTTCTCCTCACGGAGCCGTGACTGGCGCCGTCACGGTCTTCCTCACGGAGCCGTGACGTCCTCCGTCACGGTCCCCGTCACGGATCCGTGACGGTGTCTGACACTGTTCCCCTTCTTCTTCCTCCAGCTTCGGTTTCCACGAAAATAAACCCAAAAACTCCATTTTTGACCTTCTCAAACCTCCAAATCAGTCCCTAAACGTCTCTACTTCAAAACCCATGATGGGTCTTCATCAAAACCACAACAATCCAATTAAAACCCATCATCTAACACCTTTTTCTCTCCAAAAATCATCATCCAACACCCAAAATCTCAAAACCCAACCAAGTTCGTCATTTTTCCTCAAAACCCATGAATCAAAATCAACAAAAACGAAAAAGGGTTGGAGATTTACCTTGAGAATGGAGAATAGGTGAAGAAACAAGTGAATTTGGGAAGATTTGGGTAGAAAATGGGTTCAAGACACCCCTTTTCCTCTTTTCTTCTTCTTCAAGCTTCCAAAGCTCCTTTTCTTCTTCCTCTCTCTCTAAAATTCGGCCACCACACTAAAAATGAGAAGAATTGGTTCAAAATTGAGTCATTTAACCTAAGGGTGAAATTCCTAAAATGCATATTTGCTCTTATCCACTCAAGGCCAACTCATGAGGGTTAAAAAGGTCCTTTGAACCTCCTTTCTTCCCCTTCAAGCTAACATGGAAAAGTGTCCATGTTGGGACCACCTTGTTCTTAATTATTTCCAGCATCTCTAACTTAATTAAATTTAGTCGATAAGTAGTCTCCGATTGACCGAAAGTTGACTTTTTCACAAGGACAGTCAATTGAAAGGAAACGACCCAACTAAGCTAACTGTAACGAAGACTAAGCTTTTGGGTCCCGGAAAGGTCCCGAATGACTCCCGGAGTCTTCGGTTGACTTTTCCGGCCGAAAGTCAACTCTTTCCCGAAATCACCGATTCGACCGGGGGCGGTTCTTACAGGAATGACCGGCCATGGTCGGCCCCACATGGAACCGTGATCGGCCCAGTTTGGTCCGGCCACCCACGGCCCATGTGTGGCCGTGGGGCCCACATGGCCGGGGTGTGGTTGTGAAACGCTTGGACGGTCTTGGGTGAACCCCGGGACGATAATTTCACACCCAGAACGAATTATGGAAGTGATTCATGAAATTTCGGGAAAAGCGATTAAAAACTTTAATTGCGAATTTAGAAAGCCCGGACCCCGGAATTTGATTCGGTCAAGTTCGTTGGAACAAGTAAATTTAATTAGGATTGATAGAAATGAAAAGGGAAATTTTTGGAGTCCTGAGGGACGATTTTCTGATTCCGGGCAAAATGGGCCTTCCGTGCCCATTTTGACAAGTTGAGCAATTGGGGGTTAGTTTAAGTATTTATCTCTTTAAACCACACTTGAATTAACATTAATGCTCGTATTACTTGTGATCTTATACGTTGGACCCGAGCTCGGCGGAGGAGGGTACAAGGCGACTCGCGTTGACTAAGCGTTTGGATAGCGATCGAGGTAGGGAAAGTAGCGGATACTGGTTTAATTGCGGAAAGTTACTAGTATGCATATATGTTTTGGATACTTGTTATAACTATAGAATTGCATGTAGGATGTGAGGAACGAGTGAAATGAGGGATAGCTTGCAGGCCATATCGTGCCCGTAGGTTTGGGAATTGTCGTGCTGTAGAATTGCATGTGGGCCATGTCGTGTCCTTAGGATTGCATGTTGGTTGTGGTGTTATGATTGATGACTTGTGATGCTTGATATGTGGTTTATCCGTTGTTGAATTGAAGATTATGATATGGTATGCTCGGTATGATATGCCTGGTATGATATGTTTGGGATGACGTGAACTTTGGCTTGTGATATGATCGGGTGAATGATAGACCGGTGTGTTGTGTTCGGTAAGATTGGTTAGTGTGGTAAGCCGTTAATTGAACTATGACGGGGCGATAAGTTTGAGATATTCGTGGATGTGATCCGATACGATATGTTCTGAGACGAGGTATTTCGGTACGATACCTACATCGAGGGGGTATGCCGGTGTAGGGTGATATATAGGCCGAGGGTGTTGTCCCATGTACGCGGTCCCCCGGTGTTACTAGTTCCGGTACGACACCTACATCGAGGGGGTATGCCGGTGTAGGGTATCTAGGCCGAGGATGGTGTGATCCGTACCCCGATGTTGTGTGGTCTGGGAAGACATCTAGGCCGATGTTGTGTGGTCTGGTATGATGTATTGTGATTTGTACCCCGATGTCGTGTTCCGGGAAGATATCTAGGGCGATGTTGTGTGGTCCGGTACGATATGGTTGAGTCGGTGTCACGCCCCAAATCCGGTTTTGGCCGGACTCGAGACGTGACCTGTAACAATTGAGATAAAAGCGGTAAAACTGTAATAAACCCTTTTAAAGCTGAAAGCGAGTCCAAAATATTTCTCAATAATTTAATCCAAAATTTCAAATATAGTGTCAAAACTTGACAAGTAACATAAGACGAATAAAGTTCAACAATGTGGACCAACCTATCTCTAATACGACCCTCAAGACATCCGGAAGCTACCGAGCTTCGAATTTCCCAGATCTCAAGTACACTTGTACACACAATAAATAAACAAAAAGGGGTGAGCTTACGCTCAGTAGGGAAAATCATAAACAACTTTAGCCTCCAAGTTTAATAGTAATACTGCTTTAGATCGATGTCACAAAAGTACTTAAAACCCTTAGACCAAAAGGTATAATAAACAATAAAAAGCAACGAGAACACTATCGCATTCTCAAGGATAACGATGACTTCCCAAAGAACAAATAGAGAAAATTATAATAAAATAGAAAACTATCACAACTGGGAACGAGTAAACACTATTAATCAATAAAAAAACTATGGAATCAGTGTAATGAAATAGTATCGCCTTTTTAACGATAACAGTAACTTAAAAGATTCCATGAAAATACTATAATGAATCATAACTCATTAAAATGGGAGCATTAATATCACGCCAACCACTCGTGTAAACACCGCCTCGGTTTAAAAAGTTTTTTATTTTTTTTAAAGTGTTCAATCGGAACGTTGAGGGTGATTTTTGGTTTAATCTCTTTTTCGTTTTAAAAAAATGGCTTTTTGAAACAGTTTTAATTTATTATAAAAAATAAAAAAAAAGTCGCACCGGGTCGGACCTAACCCGACCAGGAGACCCGGCCGAGCCAGGTCAGACCCGACCTGCTTCACCCTTCCTTTTGGGCCGGTCCTTATTCCGAGTTTTGGGCCGCTCCGCCCAGGCCCGCCAGAATCTGTCTGAGCCCAAAGGCCCGTGCTTTATAAGGAACGATTTAGGGTTTCGAACCCCAAATCCTTCTCTCTGCGCCTCTTCATCTTCGTTCCTCTGTCACCGAAACCGAGTTCCCCTCTCACCTTCGTCTCCTTCCTCCTTCGTCGTCACGCCGTCCCTGACCTCCCTTCTCTTCTCGCATCACCACCACACCGAGCCCGTCACCGCCTCTCCGTCCTTCCCCATCTCCGAGACCGATCCGGCCGTCCTCTCCCTCGCCTTCTCTCCTCTCACGGCCAACGCCGCCGCGCCTCGAACCACCCTCTCCGACTGCCTCCATCTCCCTCCCTCTTCTCCCTCTCAAAACCGAGCCCTCGCAACCCTCTCTCCCTTGTATCGCCGACGCGTCTAACCGAGACGAGCTCGCCAGAGCTCTCCAGATCTGGTGAGTTCCGCCGGTTTCGTCCGGATCTGAGGTTGTCCCTTCGCCGTGTTCTATTTCCCCGCCACCGTCTTCTCTCTTCATCTCCGTTCAACAGCCGTCTTCGTCCGTTTTTCCCCACGGTGAGATTCTCACCCTGGGGTTTGGTCGCCGGTGATATCGTCGCCGGTGGCCGGCCGGTTTCAAACCGAACCCTTGTCTTCCCTTATCTGTCTTGTTCCTTCTCTTGGATCTGGGCCTTGTTGAACCAAGCAGGTTAAAGAAACCAAAAAAAAGAAAAGTTTTTTTAAAGACGAAAAATCAGTTTTAAGTAAAAAGGTTTTGAAAATAGAAAAAGGTTTTAAATGAAAACAAAATTAAAATCAGTTCGGTTTTATTTCGGGTTTTGAACTGTTGAAATGAACCAGAATCGGTTCTGGAGACCCTATCGAGTAAACTGGACGTTAAATCGGACCTTGAACGGGGTAAAAGCGGAACGCTGAAACGTGTGCCTCGGGAATCGTGCCACGAAACCCACGCCTCGAGATCCGTGCACTGGGACAGTGCCTCGGGAAACGTGCACCGATTTTGGTGCTCGGGTGCTTGAACCCGATTCGTCGTAATTCCGCTTTTAGCCCGCTCGTGGCTAAAAGACAATTTTTGAACTAAATCGAGACCGTAGTAACCTTTTATATCTTTTTGTGAAACCGGTTTTAATTGTAGTTTTCTGTGTAAAGTAGAGTCCGCCTTCGATCGAAGAGAAGACCGAAGGTAGTGAGCCAGGACGTCAGCAGCTAGGAAGTGTAGCTGTTGTACTTCGGTTGAGGTAGTGAAGTAGCGGATACCGGTTTAATTGTGGAAAGTTACTAGTATGCATGCTAGGATTAATAAAAATGGAAAGACGTTTATATAAGATAATAACCGGACGAGTCGTAGTAACATGTAGGATGCGAACAACTAGAGTAGTCGATTGAACTGCGAACCTTTACGTTTCGATACTTGGGAATTGTCGTGCTGGTAGATCGACCTTGTCGAGCCGTAGGTTGCGTGATTGATTGAATTGGTTGTTGTTGTTTGATATGTCTGCCTTGTGAGTCGTTGTCGTTAGGGTTAATAGACAAGATTAGTATAATCGTTGAGCTTGTTGTTGATATGTATGGGCGAGTGTGCCGTGGTTGTGTTGATGTGAAACCTTTGGTTCTGTGATGGTCGGGTGAGTGATAGACCGACGTGACTGATTGTTGTAAGGTTTTAGGGCTGGGTACGTCGTGTTTAATTAGGACTTTTGTTTTATTATTTTGACGCTTTGCCCGAAGGAGTTCCGGGAAAGTTGTCTCACCTTTGCTTCGCCCGAAGGAGTTCCGGGGAAGTAGTCTCACCTTTGCCTTGCCCGAAGGAGTTCCGGAAAGGTTGTTTCACCTTTGCTTTGCCCGAAGGAGTTCCAAGAAAGCCGTTTTCTTCTATCCTTTGCTTCACCCGAAGGAGTTCCGGGGAAGTTGTCTCACCTTGTTTCACCTATCCTTTGCCTTGCCCGAAGGAGTTCCGGGAAGGCTGTTTTATCTATCCTTTGCCCGAAGGAGTTCCGGGAAAGAGATTTAGGCCGTTAGAGATTCTAGTATGACTATTTGAGAGCGTCCCGTGATTAGTTTGACTGTTAATAGTTGTGCTGTTAGGGTGGTTGTGAGCATGGGTTGGTCTTGAGTTGAGGATGGTGGTTACGAGTTCCATTAGAAATTAGTTGTGTGCTGTACTAGTATGCCCTAATTGGACGGTTACCCGTGGTGGTGAGCGCTTGCTTATAACCTTGACTACTTTTCCTACTGAGCGAAAGCTCACCCTTTACCTTGTTGTTTTTCAGGTTCTAAGCGGGAAGTGTACTAGCCGGATGCTCGACGCTTGAGAGCTACGAGGGTCCTAGGCTAGATAGTCTACAGACGTACCGTTTTATTTGAACTGTTTTACCGTTGGTTTTTACCGAGCTGTGACTCGTGTGGTGATTAAAGTTTTTAAAATTATGAGATTAAGACTTTTTGGCTTTATTTTCGTTTAAAATTATTATTGTTTTAGTTCACGTCTCGAGTCCGGTCCAAACCGGATTTGGGGAGTGACAACTCGCTTTCTCAAGCCTCCGGTCCATGGATAGATTCTGGGATCACATCGGTTCCCACAATTCCGATCCACCAGAGTACCCATATCATATCAGATTTTTCCTCGGTCCAGAGGAGGCACATGCATCGGGGCACCGGAAACCATCCCATAGGGACGCTCATCGTCGGGATTCTCGGAAATTCCTCCAAAGGACCATAAGTCATATGGAACCAAGTAGTGCTCCCGTAGGACGCCCACACTTGGGTGAAACCGCAGTAATCATCTCTCATAACGTAATCTAACCAACTGCCCCGTAGGGTCCAATAACCAATGCCCTCAGGCTCCAATAACCAATCCTCATAGTATCCAGTAACCAATGCCCCTAGGCTCCAATAATCAGTCCTCAGAATATCAGTAACCAATGCCCTCAGGCTCCAATACTCAACCAATAACTCACAGTATCTTCCAAACTCCAACCACCACAACGGCACCGAACAAACAAACATCCAAGAATAAGAATAAGGAGAATACACTATAATTCATCCATCAATCAACACTCATCGAATCACAACACAGACATCCATCCGCACTTCACACTTACCGTATACTTACCTGTCACGAACCATCGGTACATCGATCACCTGATTGTACCCCTTTGGCACAACCAGTCATACTCGATCATCCGTTCAATCAATAATTATCTCAACACAATCACTCAATCAATTAAGTAAACGTGCAACCAATCACACATAGAGTAAACTAGTTCCATTAGATTCTTGATTATCCTAATAACTAGCAACCAAGCATGTGAACCTAGCACACAACTAATCCGAGAGCTCAACACAGCCTCTCTACCAGTAAATCAATTCCCAAGTATTGAAAGCGAGTTACACTAGTCATCTTCATCCTAAGCATGCATTCTAGACCCTTCCGGTTATTAATAATTGAAAGACGATTATTCTAGTTATTCGCATCCTAAAGGCAATTCTAGGACCTTTCCGATTTTATTAACCTAACATGCATACTAAGCGTTAAATAAGAAATTAAGACTTTCCCTACCTCTTGGTAATCCTCTAAAACTCCGTTGTCAAACTCGGTAGTCACCACTCCGTTCTTCACACGGGTTCCGGCGTGATCTTCGTTCTTTTAGCTCGAGCCCAAGTTCTTCCTTCCTTCCTTGCTCGGTACCACGGTCTTGGACCACAAACAAACTCTAATTAAAAGCTAACTAAGGTGTAAACAAACAAGCTCAAAAGACTCCACCCAAAGTTCCAAAACCAAACTCTAGAAGTAGACTAAAAAGGATCGAAAAAGGGTTCAAAAGGACCAAGACTGGTCTGCCACGGATCTGGTCACGGATCCGTGGACTGGACCGTCACGGATCCGTGGACTGGGCCGTCACGGATCTCCTCACGGAGCTGTGTCTGGCGCCGTCACGGTCTCCCTCACGGTGCCGTGATGTCCTCCGTCACGATACCCGTCACGGGTCCGTGACGCCTGGTACTGTTCACCCGTCTGCTTCCTCCAGCTTCGGATTTTCACGATTTTTACCTTCCAAACCTCCATGGATGACCTTTTAAAGCCTCAAAAACAGTTCCTAAACGTCTCTACTTCAAAACCCACCATGGGTGTTCATCAAAACTCCACAAAACACGAATTTAAAACCAACATCTAACGTCAAAATCCTCCAAAACCTCAATAACCAAACTCAAGCTTCAAAACCCAACAAGTTCTTCTATTCTCCACCAAAACCCATGAACCAAAAGTTGTAGAAACGAAAATAGATGAGAGATTTACCTTGAGGATGAAGAGTAGAAGAGAAATCAAGTGTTTTAGAAGGGATTTGGATAGAAGATAGCTTCAAGCTTCCATTTTTCCTCCTTTCTTCTTCTTCAAGCCTCCAAAACCAATTTTCTCATCTCTCTCTCTCCCAATTTCGACTGCCTTGGTATTTGTGCTGAAATGAGCCTCACAATGGGTCATAAACCTAGAGGGGATAGTGTCCAAAATACCCCCTTACCTTATCTCTTCCCAACAACAACTAATAAGGGCATAAGGGTCATAATACACCCACTTCTTCCCTTCCAAGCAAGCATGGACACTTTTCCATGTGTGGACCACTCCTAGCTTAATTAAATTCCAGCACCCAAATTTTGCTCTAAATCGAGTCACAGTTGGCCGATAAAAGTCTCGGTTTGACTTCATCCAATATTATAGTCAACGGGAAGGAAACGGCCCACTTAAGCCAACCGTGATAGTGGCTAAGCCTTTTGGGCCCCGGAAAGGTCCCAAATGACTTCCGGAGTCATTGGTTGACTTTTCCGGCCAAAAGTCAAACTTCGTCCAAAGTCATCGGTTCGACCGGAGTCGATCGGGGGCGGTTCTTACAGTCGGGATGTGGATAGCCGGCGGAGTTTGGGGACTGCTGTACGGGATGTGTGGTTGCTTTACTGTGTGTTGTGTGCTTGATGATTGGATAAGTGATGTGATCGCAGTGTGATATTGGTCATGTAAGTATGTTTTGTGATTATGTGATTTCCGTGGTTGTCGTTAGTTGTTATGACTTGATAGTATGCCCTAATTGGACGGTTACCCGTGGTGGTGAGCGGTTAACTCATCACCTTAACTACTTTTTCCTATTGAGCGAAAGCTCACCCCTTTACTTTACTGTTCTACAGGTTTTGAGCGGGATTTGATCTAGCGGGATTCTCGGAGCTTGGGAGCTAGTGAGAGTCTTAGTCTAGTATGGTCTAGAGACGTACTTTCATGTCGTTACTAAACTATTTTTATTATGGTTTAAGCTTCGATTCTTATGGTTGGAATTACTGATTTGATCGTATCGTCAGATTTGATCGTTTAAACTGTTTTTGGAGACTTATTTCGTTTAAAGGTTTACTTTTATTTATCATTACTTTGAGTTCACGTCTCGAGTCCGGTCAAAACCGGATTTGGGGCGTGACAAACATTCTCGCGTTTTCGGAGTCCTATATTGTCAATCAAGGGAGGACGACGCATGTTGAATCCTTGAAAGAGTTCTTAGTCCGTCTCGGTGCCATCCTTTTAAAAATGGGTTCGCTCTTTCTTAGCTCACTGTTTATAGTAGTTGTACCGATTGCCTCGCAGCTATCGCAACATCACTCTCCCAACATCCACCCTGAAGCATTTCGGTCAATTAGCATTTTCTTATTTATCTTTTCATCCCACGATGTTCAGACGTTTCAGTTATTGACTTTTCTGTTATCTTTAGTTTTGGTACTCTCTGATTATTCCTCTTTGGGTCGGGATTTTATGTTTTAAAAATATGTTGGTTATGTTTACCGTTAAAAAAAATGGCAATGTGTTATTTATTTATTCAATATTTATTTGATGAAAAATAACTGTAAGTACCATTATATCCTTTTGACCTATTCATTTACCTAAAGGTAATTAACCCAAAGAAATTTCTATTTGTAAACATGCCATCTTGTTTGTTGACAAAATCTAGATGGTCAATTTACAGGTTTATATGGCTTGAACGCCTGTAGTTTTTTTCAAAGGAGCTTGTATGAGGACCTATTCTCATCAGATAAGTCCACATGTTTTGAAGTCTACAATAAAACAGAAAAAATACACATTCATAACATATCATTCCCATTATTAGAGAGCGACTATAATTTTCATTGACAAAATGATGGACGTTTTGAAAGGGGAATAGTCTGTTGTCCTCTAAAGGGATGGGTCAAGCCCATCTTAATGGAACGTTTCATGTATGGCCACAAGAGGAAATGGTTGTGGGCCTAAATTGCATGGTGCAGAAGGTAAGGAACATAAATCAAATATGCAGAAGCTGAGACTATACATTCAGCATTATTGATGTATATGTAAGGGAATGCCAGATTCATCATCTCTTGAGAAAACAAGATGTATTTGATTCACAAGCTATATATTCTGAACAGAGTTTTGCTGTGTACATTCAATGAAGCTAAACTTTAAACTTGTTACTATCACAATCAGTCGAAAATAATTCATCCATCACTGATTCCATATCAACGAATGGATGTTTCAGCTTCAAACCTCTCTTCGTCAATGACAACACTTTGAATCAGAGTATGATGCATCTGCAACCATGTGAATCTTGGGGCCCTTCAAACCATCGATCCCATAACGGATTGGCTGGGCCACTAGTCCTGTAAGTACCAACCAACGAAACGAATAAGGAACCACAATAAAGGCAACTTGAACTTTAAGAAAGACAGCTCAAGTATGGATTCGGTAAGTTACAATGGCAGTAGAGGATCTGGCTTTTTCTCAATGCTGGCCAGTAATCTGCAGAATACCAGACAGAGACAATAAAGAACACAATATACATTGAATTCTAACCGTGTTCGTTGAAACCCTGAGACTACCATAACATTTCCAACCCAAACAAGATGAATAATGAGTTGCCTCAATGACAGATTATATCCTAGTTTTGTGTAATTAGAAGTTAGCATGTTGGGTTGAAATGTACCTTGAAATCTGTTTTACCTAGTTTTTTTTGTAGAAATATGTATGTCATAATTATTATAACTACTATTTTCCTCGTTTTTTTTCATCTGGTCCTGTACTTACTCCTCACATACAGTTGAGACATTGTCGGTCCTTTCCAGCTCTTCCAACTCTTCCTGCATATAGATCAGTAAAAAAAAACGTGAGAACATTAAATTAAAAAATAATCTTTATTGTATATAGTTGAGACAAACTTTCAGCAGCCGTTTCAATTAAAGCAGCGCATCTAAAACCTTTCTAATTTATGTTTTGAAAATGCAATTCCATATACAGAAATGACATCAGGGGTCTCCTTTTGCATATGGCATTACTGAGTTCTATATTAAGCCTTTCCTCCAGAGTGGGAAGAACAAGAATATTGACACACACAGGTTTGGAATTAAAATCTATTATCATTTTTACGCAATTGGCACAGCAAAAAAGTTGGGTTCCAAAAAAAACTTCTATACATTTATAGCTTCCGTATGAGAAAACTGAAAATTGACTGATAAAGCAATCAAGATGGTAGGGCAGGTAGCCACAAGTTGGATTCATTGCAAGCTGAAATAAGCTTCCAAAGATTTCACATATGACTGATAATTACAAGAACACATGTATACAGTTTCTATATACGTATGATTGCATAAAACAAAAGGGCTACTTTATCACTTTGGCCTCTGGCCAAGTAAGCTTTGACAAACTGGGTATTATGCATCAGCATGACCCTGAATTCCAGATACTTAAAATAATGACCCATCCAAATAATTTTTTCAACATTTGAAGCATTAATGATAGTAAGATCAATAGGCTGCATAACAACGAGCTGCAGCCGTGAAGTATGCAGTCATGTAGAATTTGATTGTCCAATACATATCTCATTCAAGTTCTACGTAATTACATTAGTAGATGGCGCCAAAAGAACAAAATAACAACAAAACATATCTCTACAAATATGCATTTCAGAAGTCATGCTAGCCGTTGTACTATTATAGCGACTTGGAGTGGATATAAAAACAACTTCAACCTTCCCAAAGATGCATAGATACACCACAAGTATGGTTCTAAAATGAAGCGTTAGCTACCAAAAGAAGTTTAGGCAAATTAAGCATATATGTTAAGTAACTTTTGACTCTATTAGCATTCAGACAAAAAGATTAAGTCATCATCACACAGAGTTGAAAGCGCGTTTAAATATACTAATCAGCATGGTGATGAACATAATTTACATTCTTCGATTTTGTCTTAGAGCAATAAAGAATAATTTGGCAGGGACTAACTATGGGGCTTCTCTTCCTAAATTCATCATACCAAGTTCATCAGTCATGGCTAGCACAGTCAACCTTTATCAATCAAACTCCGTAAGTTTTCACTGAATTAAGACCACCTTTTATCAGTTCAATTTTGCTAAAATAATTCCGGATCCTGCAAAAGTCAATGAAAAAAAATTGCTCATTTTTTCCTCAAAATCCCAACTTGGTGGTTAGATAATCCATTGTAAGAAAAATCTCTATGGAAATGCAATGCATCATCTTCCAGAGAGAGCTGAAGCTCTCAAATCTCATTATTATTATTACAAAGGAAATCTAATGTAAACCACAGACTGCAACTAAATACGAATCAAAATTAAAATCTTCACAACTAAAAACATTCAATTTTTGAAGTTGAAGAAGAGGCGATGAAGAAGAACTAACCTCTAGGAACTTGGAATCTTGCTCCAACCTTTTAAGGTCGGCGAGAATCCGATGTTTCCCTCTCTTATCAGCCGCCGCCGTGACGCCTACCAGTTCGTCCACCGACGACGAGGTCTCCGAATCCACCGTCGATTGCATCTCCCAAAAATGAAAGTAAGTGTTGATAGAAAGACCTAATAGAATCACCGGAGCTACCAATCTCTGAGCTAAAAACAAAACTCCATTGTAAAGAAACAGTGGAGCTCGATTCACGACTCGATTACAATGGATACGAAGAGTTGACACGTCGGAGCATGTCCGGTTTTAGAGCTGCATTTTTTAGCTGTTCCACGGAAGCAGACGAGACAAGACGACCTCTATTCTTTGTAGCCAACAGATCTGAGAATGTGCAGAGAAAAGCTGCCTTCCCGAACTTCAATTTTCGCTCAACGCCAAAAGAAACTGAGGAAAAAAAATTGAATTTCGTTGTAAAAGTTGGAAATACTTTTCTCTCTTTATGTTTATATAAAAGTGTACGGTAGACAGTAAAGGAATTAAAAGATAAGGAAAATTGTTTCTTTTTTTTTACTAAAAGGTACATATTCATTATAAATATATTTCAATCATAAGGGGATGCATTAAGGAGGTATCTCTTGACCATTACGCATTGGATGAAGAGCCATATATACGAATTGAAAGTAAATTGAGACGAAAGCAACGAAAACGGCTCAAGGTATTCCCTAGACCCTAGATACTTTGTAGAGTTCGACTGAACCTGAATCCGTTAGCTTCGTAAGGAGGCCAGTCTCGAACCCCTGGTTGAAAACCGAACCTGACCTCATCATAAATATGACGAAACTGACTATGTCTGCTCAAGGTGTTGCTTAAACGCTGCATAATTTGTAGAGTACGACCGAATCTGTTTTCATCAGTTTCAAAAGGAAGTAGGGCTAAAGTTAAATTACGATGAAAATGACTATTACTGCTCAAAGTGTTGTCTAAACGTTGCATACTCTATAAAGTGTGACTTAACCTACATTCATCAAATTCAGAGCTCTGCTCACTAGTCACAGACCTTGTAAAAATGAAATCAGATAAAAAAAATCCACTCAATTGGCCATATCTGTAATCGAGAGAGGGGTCGAGGAGGGTGTGGTGGTGGAGGCCAAGGAGGAGGAGGCGCCGGAGACGGCGGCGGCGGTGTCAGAGATGACGACGACGATTTTAGAGGCAGCAACTTCAAGGACGACTTTGAGGTCGCTAGATACCGAGTTGAACCAGACGATAACCATCTGATTTACAGAAGAGGATCGAATAAGATCGGGAGACGCTTTGTTGGTGACGGGAATGCACCAACGTCGCGGTGACTAGCAACGGCTCGAAATAAATCCTAACATAAAAAACCTTGACAAGACTTATAAGAGAGGTACAAGGGAAAGAATATATGGAAGAGACAAGTATAACCATAACATAAGATATGGCCATAGTCATGGCTTCTCCGTACAACGGTAAGAGCTTTAGGTTAGGTTTTTTTTTTGCATGAAAGAGGTTTGTAAATAATTACAAAATAAGGAAGCCTTAATTGAGTATTAAACATTGTAATTAGGAAATTTGTATTTAATAATAAAAGATTTTTATTTTTGGTTTTGAGATTTAAACTAGAAATATTATTTAAATGTAGACATAAAAGACACGATGGAATGGCTCGGGGATATATCTTCTTTGTCATTCTCAGACAGGAGAGGAAAACGTTGCCCTAGCAAGCCACTGCGCTGCTTTGTTCACTGTTCGTTTACGAATTCAAGTTGCGCATCCTCAAGTCTAGAAATTAGGGAAATACAATCGCTAACGAGTATCCCTAGAGGGGAAGATGATATTCCCCATTTGTTGATCATATCCAATATGACCTTACAATCACTTCTGACGGCGACTCTCTAATGTGGTTCTTGCACGATCCACTACAAAGTGTCCCTGATGGTGTACGACTCCTCCAATCCCAGGTTCTAGGGGCCATGAGAAGACGTAGATCAGGCCCAAGTAATCTTACTTGTATCATCCTTGTACACCTAACTTGTTCCCGTTTGCCCCATTGATGCGAAAAGTACACCATCCGTATTAATGGCCAAAGTCCCCTGAGGGGGACAAGACCATTTAATTGTTCTTTCATTGATTTATTAAGACGGTTGTGGTGTTCATTTCCCACGATGGGATTTTGCATCCAACCATCCTGCATTAAGGATAAATGTCGTGTACTGGATGATCGTTGCTAAAGGGGTCATATTATCCCACTCCTTCTTGTTTCTGGCTTTCCACAGCTCCCACAGTAGACACCCCATCTCTCCCCTTATGGTTGGGGGATTGATAGCAAGGATGTTCCTTAGCCACTCGGCTATATCCTCTGATGTAGGCATAAAATGCATCGGTTTTGGATGTTTTTAGCCTATATTATTGAGCTTTTTAGTCCCGGGGTTGTACAATTTGGTGCACTCTTCTCTCGTTGTGTTTTGTAGGTGCTTTGATCGAAAAAAGGGCAAAAATAGAGGAAACCCCGGTTTTAGGAGTTGTGGAAGCTGGCTGATCTTGCGAAGGGCATAATTCCCTCATACGAACTCCGAATTGCTTCAAATAATATATCAAATCGAAGAGAATTCAAAGATCTACAACTTTCGTCAAGGGGCCGTCACTGTTCTGATACGGGAAGGGGTCCGTTCCGGGCTACGTTCCGGGCCGGATTCTGGCCCATTACGGGTCTCATTCCGGACCGGATTCCAGCACGTTCCGGGCCTCATTCCGGCCCGTTTTTGGGCCCATTCCGGGCCACGGGGCCACACGCGTCAGGCCTTCTCCCACCTCCGTTTTTGGCATAAAAATAGGAAATTTCCTCATTCAAAAGCCAAATTTACCTATTCCAATTCCTATTTGGAGTAGGGAAAGAGGTCTTAAAGTCCTATATATAGAAGAGCACCCATTAAGAAAAGGAGACTTGTATTGAGCATAGTTTTAGAGAGATTGAGAGTTAGGGTTTGAGTTTTGGTGAGAGAGAAGTGCTTAGGAACAAGGATTGAAGCAAAACTATTGAAGTTTCATCACTGAATTGGTATTTTGTATCAACTTTACCTTTCAATTATGTTTATCTCTTGTTCTTTTTCATCTTTGTGTTCTTCCTTCATCTCCATGAACTAAATTTCTAGTGATCTAGGGCTAGGGGAAGCAATACGAGTAATTGATTCAATGGGTTTGTGGGCATATTGTGCAATTTGTGTTTGGATTATTGTTTACATCATTTGGAATTAATGCTTCATCAAATTGATCACTTGATAGTTGATTAGGTTTTAGCACTCAATAATCGAAAGCTGAGAGTGACTAAAAGGACTAAGGATTATGTAACTCGGGTTTAAATCTAGTCTCTAATAAAGTTAGGTTAACACGAGTGTAACAGCTATAGGCGTACAAACCGAAAGTTAGAGGAGTTCATGAATCGTAATGCTGTATGTCTCACTACACCCAGATTAGAAATAACTAGGTGGTCAGATTATACTAGGGACCTAATTCGATCGAAAGATGTTTAGGACCAGTCGAGAGAACTTCCGTTACCTTTAGACTTACCTTATTTGCACATGTAAACACAAACACCTGCGAGTCAATAGTCATATTGTGACCCCGTTAAAGCCCTAGATTTCCTTTTCTCTGAATTTCACAACACCTGACATTTTTGCCTCGTACTTGATTTCAATTTCTTTTACTTTGCATTTCAATTTGTCACTTAATTTTTAAAACCAAAAACAAATCTTTTTAGAAACAGATTAACTAACAGATTTTAAATCGAGTGACTGTTTTATTGCTCCCTTGGGTACGATAACCGGACTTGAACCGAAATACTACTTGACGACCGGTGCGCTTGCCGCGCCCTTTTTGTGAGTTAATTCTCAGGGCGTCATCCTCGATTGTGGAAGGTAAGTTCAGACTGTTGAGCTTCCAACAATCCTTCGCCACCGGGCAGGTGACTAGAAGGTGTATTTCCGACTCCACCCCTGGTTGGCAGACATGGAAAGAGTCTTTCATGTCCACTCTACGGGTTCGAAGTCTGTTTGCTACTTGCTGACAGACCACATATGCCCGACATAGAAAAGGGAGTACCTTCAAAAGCACGTCGAGGTCCCATATTATGGTTCAAATGTCTGAGGGAGTACTAGGGGAATGGTGAACATGGTTGACAAAGCCATACACTGTTGTTACTAAATACTAACTAAGGTTTTCGCCCAACCAATACCACAAATATGAGAGGGGCGAGTTGCTCGTTGGAACTGCTAGTATGGCTAAACTGTGTCACCAAATTACATCTTCGCTCCACTTCCTTGTTCCTAACGTCATGAGACCTTCCAGGCTCAGGTGTTCTAGTCCCACTTCCGTAGAGGAAATCCATAGATTTGTCCCTATAAGTCAGGGGTGACGAAGAACTGAAGTTGTCGTTCATGGGCCTATGGATCTTCGTGGCCCTTGTTTGACAATTCCATGGCCGAGAGCAGACTTTACCAAACAATATGGGAGGTGCCCTAATTGGCTCATGGCGAACCGCGAGGAAGCTCCCTGTGCCTCGCTACTACCCCATCAAGACCAACTTCCTCGGCATTTTCCTTATAATCCAATCTGCCTTGGGTGGGAGTGTCGGATCCATCCGACCCTCGGAGAGGAGAAGTACCAGTCGGGCTCTTCCCTTCGTACCCTAAGGGTACTTGAGAAGATAGGTTTGTCTCGACGGTCTTCATAACGACGAGGGTTTCGGGGTTGACGGCGATCACCTCCCGTATGGTTCCTATAAGGACGGGTGTCCACAACGACCCAGATCTGCAACATCATGGTCGCTATCCGCGATGATCGATTGCTGCGTTTCTCTTCGTATTCTTTATAGGCCGGTTCAAACAATACCCACTCATAGTGATAAATCAATATCCACGGGTAGGGTTCCATTGATCGGGAGTACCGATCCTACGGAATATTCCATTACTCTAGTTATGGTGTTACATAGAAAAGAGGCTGATATAAAAAATGTAGCTACCCGGACTATACTTTTTTTTTCTTCCTATTAAGGTATTCATAGCAACTGCTACACTTATTTAAAATTCACAAATTTATTTTTACGTATTATTTTTCATGCAATTATATATGCATACATAGGAAGACATAAATTTTGAGAACATTTTGAACCAGGAAAAAATAGTTCGAGTTTAATTCTAAAATTAATTTACATAATCAAAAGGACAATATACATGTACGATAAAAGATTCTAATTATGTTAAAACGGATTCTGTCTTTGTGAGATGATGCACTTAAAATTGAGATTGATATCAGTCGGTTAATCGATCACTATTGCTTTTAACGGATACAATTGAGGCCAGAAGGAATGATGGGGACATAAGATCAGCGATGCCAAGAAACTTCAGATCCAGGTGAGGAGAGACGAAGAACGGTGTGTGGAGTAAAGTGTCACTCGAGAGGGAGAGAGAAGAATAACTTCGTCGATCTACCACGACACTGTCATCTTTGTGTTGTCCGTTTTTTTTTTATAAGCTATAATTTTTATTAAGTAAATGTTCTACAAGAAAGTAAAACAAAGCCAGAAAACGATTCACAAAAAAGGACAATTTCCCCAGACCAAAACAGCTACAAAGAGCAACAAAAAACACCCAAGCAGAAAAACAAACGAAAAACAATCATATACTTTCTACTCGAGTTCAAACAGAGAAACCGATTAGACACTAGAACCGTTAACAACTACAAAAACAAGAAAAATAAATTAAGGTATCATAACTTCTAGAATTTCACTTTTTAGAATATCGTTTTAGAGCTATCAAGCTCAAGTCCAGTTAGTTTATTTTTCACTGTGATTTCTAAATCCTGTGTCATTTTGATACTCAATTACCAGTAGTAGCTGTTGAAACTTTTGGTAGAAAACACGTTTGAGCGGTTGATGTCAATTTTATTGGTTAATCGACATTTATCGATGTACATAACAAATAGTCTATCGAATACTATCGAGTTAGATCATTTTCTCAACTAACCTGCTTCAAATCATATCGGTTCTCTCGACTAATTTTGTCTTTCCTATACACGTAGATACATTTACATTTATAGGGTCCATAAAGGATATATATGTACATTTTGTCCACTAAAAGCATCCCTAGTGGGGATTCGATTCGGAAGGTCTAACTGATAAAACAAAATTGGAGTCTATATTGTAAATCGTTATAGTAAGTGTCGAATCGACATAGTCACATGCAGAAAGAAATCTACAGGAGAGAGACGATTCTTGTTTGGGATGGGTCAATAAAGAGACCTATTTTTGACCTTGACACTTTTGTATATGCAAAATAGAGAGAAAAAAAAGATTTCTCCTAAATTCTCTCGTTTTTTACCTATTCAACCAAGAGATAAAGACACCACCCTCCGGTAGCTTGAATTCGAGCTTTCATCACTTCAGTGCGAACAGACCCTCACTCACGGGGACCTGTAACCTTGGATGATGTCAATCTCTAGGATGTCAATTTTCCTAATTTACTCCAAAACCTTGAATTTATAGTATCAAATCATTACACTCAGGAGATTGACAAATAAACATTAGCTGTTGTAATTCATCAACTTAACAACATTTGCTAGAATAACAATGCCAATTTTACAGATGAAAATGAATGAGAAAGCAAGAACACCACTGGTTAACAATACATATCATTCCGAGGGCGCCATCCATGGCGTATTTAAATCAAACTCGATTATACGCAACTGACTTTCCAAACAAACGACGAATGTAAGCCACTTGAAGTCCGCTAACAGCCATCAACAAAAAGTACTCTCCTAATGTGTAGTAAATCACACGAAGCCTCGTCCCCTCATTCGCTGCAAAATTTAAATCAACATGAATCATCTCAAAATCATCAAATAAGAAAGAAAGAAAAAAAGAAGATAATTAAACTCACTCCGACGGTGTTGTTCATCCCGAGCTTTGAGATAGTTTTGCTCTACCTTGATAGATTCGAGTCCTTCTCTTAGCTCCGCAATCATTACATTAATGGGATTAAAATGCTCTGCAATCATTTATATCCGACATAATTTTAGATTCTAAGGACACTGTTCTTTATCTTGATTCTTCTTAAATCGGGATATTCCAATTCCCATTTGTAGAACTGGTCTTACAAATAAATTTTCGAACTTATAAAATAAAATACTGTGCAATCAAACATAGTTTCACGTACCCTTTTAAGGGATGAAAAGTACAAATCCATTCATTAATAACTTACCATCCATAGCCATGTCGTTTTCGTTAGGGATGTGACCAACATGAACGTAGAACGATACGGTCTCAGGAGTCGCAGAAGGGTTGATGAAACAAAACTGATACGACCCGCTTCGTGGAGCCCTAAGCTCGAACTTATCCCCGGACGTTCCCTTAAGCGCATGTAGCACCTTACCACCTGGAGCCACTATCTACAAAAAATCATAAAGGATAACAATTAATGTTAATCCTTCTACCTGCATATAAAATATGATGCTGAGATTGTAACTTGTGAATAAGATTAGGGTTACATTGAAATCGATCCCGGGATGATCTGAGCTCCAGAATATGTCGTGGTCGATGACAACGAAGTTTCCAGAAATGGTGTCGCCGTCGTAGATAACATTTTCTGCTACGCATTCTTTGTCGTCTAAATTGATGGAAAGAGATGATACACGAGAAAGCAGAGTTAGTGAGGATATTAGAATTAATATGTGAGTTTGTACGGATGTTTCCATTTGATCTTCAGATTAGTTTTGTGTTTTGTTTTGTTTCGGTTAGTGATGATGCCATTTGAGAAACTGGGAAAGGATGATGGCACAAATATCGGTTAAACCGTTGGTTGATGGGCCTAACTTAGTTACTGGGCCGATCAGTAATTCTATCGGGGTTGAGTAGTGAAACCCGATATTATTATTTTTGAATTGTTTTAGTCTACTAATCTTGAAAGGAAGCTGGTATTCCTTAAAGTATCTTTTTTATAATGAAATATAGATATTATTATTAAACGAGCCCGAATGTTAAAACCTGAAACAGACTAAGCGGAGAAAACCCTAAAACAGTTTTGTTTTTTTAGGTAAAAAACAGTTTCGTTAATGTCAGCTATTATATAAATTTTGTCCGAAAGATTCCAATAAGAACATGAAACAAGAAAGGAAAAGATTCCAAGAGATGAAAGTACCGATATATTCTACTATTTCCTTCCAGCGTATGGTTGTTACGAAAATCAGGATCATCGCAGGAACCACCACAGGAAAAGGAGAATAAGGGTTTACCAGATCCGTCTTAAAATGGATTGTCCAGCCTTCTTGGAGCCCAACACCCTCCTCTAATGCGGTTAGAAGAGGCATGAGTCTGAATAAGGTTGATAAAGTTAAACCTATCAAAAGGCTATCTAATAGTTACTCGGTGGAACCAGTATCACCATTAAACTATACTATATAAAAATTTGTAATAATAAGTATATTTGAGAAGTAAATATTTTCTATAATTTCAATTCAACTTTATAAATGATAATAGATACATTTTTTTAATATATGATGAAACTTTATTGATAAATTAAAAGCTTGCAGACATCACTCGAAAAAGGCGATGTCATTAAAGAAAATGCAACCTAACGAAACGAAAGAAAAATGTGAGATTTGAGTCTTGATCCTTAGGTACCCGACACTAACCCTATAACAATATACCCAGCTATTCCAAGGATGAGTTAAGCGTGGAATATTTCCACACGGATTGCTACTTAGTTGTAGCATATTGGACTCATTGTCTGACTCGACCTAAAACTTCCAGTATCGAAGGATCCAGGGCGGTTGAAGGGATAACGGGTAGCCAAGGAGAACTCCAGACAATGGGGGAAAGGATCATCGGACTTGGGCTCTTATGGACATGTCCCTTGTTTGCTGCCCCATGATGGACTTTCGGGCGTGGTGGAAGGAGGTCCTCCAACTCGCTAGAAGTGATTGAAATAAGAAGTGCTTATGTGGCTTTGGAACATATGGAAGAAGCGAAATGGTCTTGTGTGGAATGAAGAACAATTGACCTCGGTGTCTATTGTTATTGCTACAAAATTACATTACTGGGATTGGATGAGTGCTAAAGAATCCAACTGGTTGGACGCCTCCTCAACCAACTTGGCTCTCCATACACACGGATGGGGCCATTTTTCAATAGACAAACCAACCAGG
The DNA here is from genome assembly GCA_963921825.1 of Erodium maritimum. Classification (NCBI taxonomy): domain Eukaryota; kingdom Viridiplantae; phylum Streptophyta; class Magnoliopsida; order Geraniales; family Geraniaceae; genus Erodium; species Erodium maritimum. The sequence continues at coordinate 10,314,148 of OY997595.1, forward strand.
ATGGCTTTCGTCTACAAGTATGAGAATGGGGCAGTGGTGGAGGGCAAAATGTTCTGATCATAGACACATTATCAGGATGAGAATGGGGCAGTGGTGGAGGGCAAAATGTTCTGATCATAGGCACATTATCACCGGCCATGACTGAGGTAATTGCAATCCATAAGGCATTACAATGGGCAAAGGAAACTAACGTCTCTAGGATTATAGTTCATTCCGATGCTCTAGTTGTGGTGAACCTTATTGCTGATAATATTATGTTAATCTCCCCATTAAGGGGTATCTTGCAAGATTATAGGTTTGTTTTTAGTTATATCAAGAATGTCAACTCGTTTTTGTAAAGAGATCAGTAAATATATTTTTTTAATAAGCAAGGAATATTATTAATCTTTGAAATTTGAGCGAAATTACAAAGATGGGTCGTACCTGTCTAGGGAGGGACGTCCCGAAACTGAAAAAAGATAAAAAAAAAACAAACCAACCTCAACACAACCATTGAGAAACTAATAGGCATCTCGGAAAAGAATCAGATCACAATTGCCCTGTATTGACAAATTGTCTCCAAATCTCTTTTCTACGTTGCGCTGCTAGCATTTCTTGGACGCTCTGGGTTTTAGTACGAGTTTGTATGGAGTAAGAGACCGATTGCGAGTTTTTTTCGTCTTGTTCCCTTTAGTTATCGTAATGATTGCAGACGCTAAAGCCTTATCTGATCCCGTCGGAACAAAAACCGGAATAACTCTCTCACTGTTCAGAGGTCTTGATTTACTAACGGGCTTTGGGGGTTTGAGAAGAGCGCCCTTCCATGGACTGCCCCTACACTCCTCAACCTTTCCTCCAGTTTCAACCAAACCCTCTGTGGGTTTAGTGACCTCCATACGGTCACTAATTATTGAGGGTTCGATATTCGTACCCTCTGCCACGATCTTAGTCGGAGTAAATTGAAAATTTATTAGATAAGGCCCATCCTTTGGTACAATCTGCGTTTGTGGGCCATCTTTGTTGCTAATCGCAGGCCCAGATGGACCACTCTTGTCAGGCCTAGACGCAGGACACACCGGCCCATTTTGTCCAAGTCCACGGTCCAACACTCCAACAAAACCACGAGGGACGCGAACTGAGGCTTCATCTTCTCCGCGTGAATCACAAACTGCAACCAAAATGATCTCCGAATCGCCACTTGATATCCTCAAATCCGCAGGCTCTGATTCTCCCATCTGATCAGCAATCAAGGGATTAGTAGAATGAGGAAAGAAATCAGTCGGATCAATATCCACAACATTCCTTTGCATATTTTCCGGTCATGAATCAGAGGCGCCGACATGTGCGTCCAAATTTGCTGCATTCGAACCAGAAATCAAGGGATTTGCTAAGGGATCTCGAGAATCACGCTCATTCATGCCCGCGATATCCGGCTGCAGAGTTTCCACCCGACGATCGTGGACGCTGACATGAACTTCCAACAAAATCACTGCTTGATCTTGGTTCGTTTCTCGCCGGAGTTGTTGGTTTAGAGTCTGAAAGACATTTTTTTCAAGAGGATTTGTCACGCCCCAAATCCGGTATTGACCGGGCCCGAGACGTGAACTAAATTAATAAATAATTAAAGCGATTTAAAAGAACTAAACTCTGATATAATAAACCGAAAGTAATAAATCTGACACATTGAGTCACAACTCATAAAATCAATAATAACGTTAAGTTCAATTAAGGGTGCGTCTCTAGACCAAACTAGCCTAGGATACTCACTAGCTCCCTAGCTCCGAGAATCCCGCTAGACCACAACCCGCTCAACCTGTAAAACAATAGAGTAAAGGGGTGAGCTTGACGCCCAGTAGGGAAAACCCCGAAAACCACCTCAAACAGACTTACCAGAAAGTCTTTTTCCACAATTTTAAGTTACATCAAAAGGTTAAAACAAAGATACGACAGTTAATGTAATTAAAGACGAAAACCCCCTTTTTAACCTGACGTTTACCAGTCCAACCATACTAACTACGGCTCAACACTATCCAATCGACTAAAGCCCACAACGAAGGGAACAACCCAATTAAGACACCCAATTACATTTCTAAACTAACTTCTTAACGATCAAAGGGAGACAGAGACAACCATGACATGTAATCCAATGTAAACAAACTTCACTTTACCCGACCACAAACTGTCCCGAAATTCCACATCCAAAGCCCCTTCACAAACGACTTAAGGACAACCACAAATACGACACTTTAACTTACACATAAGCCACACACATAAATTCACCAAAAGGCAAACAAATCGAGTCATTCACGGTCACACGCAACTCATAACAAAGAAGAACACCCAAAGTCAAAACACAACAATACTCGGTCAATTCAAAGCAATTCAAAATGAAACGGCCCGTAGTCATCGCACGGTCTAGGGAGCAACCCTCTCGGCCCGGCGTCACCGCACGCAACTTCCCTAACACAAAGTCAGGATAGGCGGTCGACCTCATCGCGGACACAGCGTTTTACCGATCGAAGGAAGGCAGGGAAATCGCCTCTTCGCGGCCTCATCTCTCGTGGTGCTCAACACAGCGTTTTACCAAGTGCTAGTCGGAAGGTAGGGAAACCACCTTTCTCGTGTGCCATCTTACACCAAGCCTCACACTTTACCGCTCACTCACCCGGAAGGTACGACCCACCTTACGGAAGTACGTCTCTCACACTTTACCGGCGACGCAACGGAAGGTACGACACACCTTTCGGGCACAACTCATAACCATTATCACCAGAACAATCACAACCACACTCACAATCACAATCACGTCGGTCTATCACTCACCCGACCATTTCACAACCAAGGATTCACATTTACACAAACACGACACACTTGTCCACGCACAGTCACAACATGCAACATCGAGTATAATAGGCATCATCCCTTAATTACCCTCATAACTGTCCACACTTACCAACACTTACCAAGCCATCTCGGGCACACTCAAGACAATTATCACAGAACAGTCACAATCACTTTCACAACCACAGTCATGTTTCAATAATAACACCGCCAACAGGCACATACCATCACTTACCGATACCACTCTCCACGTGGTTACCCCATCGTCTTAACCGGTATCCCCAACATTCCCAATCCAACATATCTAGTAAAAATAGGGAAAAGCACTCAAATCACTGATCATGCGTTCTCTAGTCAATTCTACTCGTTTTCGTGTTCGTTATTTATTAACCGTTCAAGCATCACAGGCATCCACAAACACATTCAGCACACAAGTCCTACGGGCGCGACATGACCCGATTCTACCAGCACATCAATTCCCAAGGCCGAAATCGTAAATGTTCGTAGTTTGATATGTTTACGCTAGTTTTTCGTTTCCTATATGCATACTAGTTCTTTAGCCGGTTTATTAGGTTTCCCTATATGCATACTAGTAAAACCGTAATAAAGCGAGTTCGAGGTAATCCCTACCTCTTGAAGAGCCGACCGTTGCGTCTCCTAGCTGTTGACGTCCGGGCCTACCTCCGGTCTTCTCCGTGCTCGGGATAAAGGCCTGGTGTACATAAAAGGGACGATATTAGTCTCGGTCCAACCCGTAACGGTCCTCAAAATTGATAATTAAAACCGGTGGTTCGTTTTGTCCAAACGTCTAGGTAATTAATCTGATTTTAAGTCAAATATTAATTAAATTAATTAATTAAAATCCTGACGCGGTCTGACCCGAAATCAGGTCCGAACACGGTCCAGAACCGGACTCGGATCTGACCCGAGCCCGACCCAGATCCGGTCCAAACCCGGATCCAGATCCAATACAGGACCCGGATCCAAGCCAGCCAGATCCAGGCCGTGGCCCAGGTTGCTCAGAACCGGCCCAAAGCTCGTCTGAGACGAAACTCGGCTAGGGTTTCGTCTCCGGCAATGGGTGGCGGTGGTTCTCGACGGCGACACTCGAGGGGGCGGTTCTGGGCGGCGGAGGAGGCGTCAGGGTGAACGGAACGACAAGATAAGCTAGGTTTCCGGCAAGGCGACGACGGCGGCGGCGGGATTCGAGGGTTTTGTTCGCGGTGGCGAGGAGTGGCGTCAGGAGCTCGGACTGGGGCGGAGGAGGGTTTACAGCACGAGGTTTGGCTGTTCCGGCCAGATCTGAAGCCGTGAGGGAGCTTCGCCCGCCGAGATCTCTGATCTGAGATCTGAGAGCTCCGGCGAGCTCCTCCGCCCTCAATCCCGGCCAGATTGCCTCGCTCAAGCCCAAAACCCGGAGAAGGGGAGATGGGGAAGAAGGATGAGCCATCGAGAGGGCTCACCGTTGACGTTCTTGTCGGAAACGAGCGCGGCAAGGCTCGAGATGGTGTCGGTGGCAACGACTTTGGTCGTTGCAGCTCGGAGGAGTAGAAGGAGGGGGTCGGGAGAGGCTCTTTTGGTGTGACGAGGTTCGAGGATGGGAATAGGAGAAGAATGAGGGGTTGGGGACGGAGATTTTGTTCTGGTGAGGGTCGGTGAAGCAGAGAAGGGTCGAAAGGGAGATGGAGGCGAGGAAGACGATGCCTCGTTGTTCGTGCGCGTCAAATGAAGTCGAAGCGGCGCTGGGGAAGGGTTTTGATGCTAGGGTTGCTGAGTGGGCCTTGGGCCGGTTCGGATTCGCGCGCGTAATGGGCCTTGCCCTGGCTCGGCCCAGGTCCTGCTATTTGGAGCAGACCCAATATTTCAGACCTCTCCTTTTTTTTCTTTTCTTTTCTTTTCCCCATTTTTTTTGAACTCGATCCAAAATTCAATTCAATTTTCAAACCGCTCTCCAACCCGCCACGTTCCAACCATACCTTGAACTATCAAATTTCCCGGTCTTTACAGGATTGGATTCGATCCTACCTGTTTTGCCTTTGTACCTGTCTGATTACAAGGTGCTCTGTTTTACCATACTCGGAACAGGGGAACTCAAGCTCGGCCTCGTCTTTATTCTACTATGCCGAACTAAGGCTACAAGGAGTTTGTGACCGTTTTACTTGAAACCGTTGAGTGACTCAATCATCTGTAGATCTGAATCCTTGGTTGTAAAGTTTACAAAGCCAAAACTGAATCCTCTTTTGTTCGGTCTCTTGCGTATCTTGACATCAACCATGGCACCGTATGACCCCATCATGCTCCTTACCTGCTCCACCGTCAAACCAGGAGGGAGGTTGTTAACGTATACCTCCGAGCCTTGAACCAGTTTGATTGATTCCGTCTTCGTCTCTGTCACAACTTGGCTTTCCTTTGCACCTTTGACAGAAACTCTACGTTTCTGTCTCACATCCGAAAGCAGAGCCCCTCCACTATGATGGAGCGGAGTCGCGTCGGAGGAGAGTTCCCTTGTACCGACGTCAATCTCATCCCCAGAAGGCCTGCATGTTGCCAGCGTAACCTTCGTGACCGAAGGAGACCTCTTAACCTTAGGATTAGAGGTTTGTCGAGCATGAGTGTTCCGTCCTTGTTCTGGTGGTGGCGTTGTCTGAGAAACAATTTTGTAGTAGTCATCGTACGATGACAATAACGTGGAGCAAAAAGCCGAGAACGAGAGCATCTATAAAAACATTTGGCTCTACCAGCTTTATATAATTCAATTAATTGTTGATGCACAAAGATCAGTAAATATTGCAGGCTACTGATTAATCATGACTATAATTTATTTGGTTGTCCTTTGATGATCAGGGTTTATCCCTTTTATTGTACTTATTTGTATTTTATCGAATGATAATCTCAAAATAATAACAGATCATTTATAAAAACTATTAATTTATTTGTTAGGACAGAGGGAGATGAAAAAGAAAAAGGCATTCTTTTCTAGTAGACAAATGGTTTGTATTGTACCTTAAGCCTATCTATACTTTCTAAAAGTTTGGATATACCAAACCCCTCCCCTCCTTTCACTAATCCCAATGCTCTCACTTGTTATCCCTCTTTGTTTCTCAAAGGTCAATATACTGAGGAATGGTTTTACTTTATACAAACCAGGTGGGTGTGTCACGTCCCAAATCCGGTGTTGACCGGACTCGAGACGTGAACTAGGGAATAAATGCATAATAATAATAATAATAAAATTTGATAAAGCAAAACTCCGAGTAAAACATAATTCAAATCCAATGTTATGAGTGCGGGACGCGGGCCGTCCCATTGTGGGATAGCTTTTACGCGTCCCGCAAAAACGTGGGCCGGGCCGAGGCCCGCGTCCCACGTACCTCAACCATGGGATAGGCTGAGGCCCATGGCTCGCGTCCCACGTCTAGCTGTCGGCCACTCCCGTGCTGCAACGTGTCCCTGCAGAAGAAAAAAAATCCGACCATTGGATAACGGTCAGAAACGGTAAGAATTTTTTTTTGTTTTAATTTATTAAATCTACTTCATTATTTACCCTATAAATACCCCAACCCCATTTTGTTCACTCACCCATTCTCCAATTTCACTCTCTCATTCCAAATATTCTCGTGAAAAATGTCGGGCTCCGAAAATATCCGTTCACAATCAGTGGATGACGAACAACAAAGGTCGGACGATGTATGATTCTCCCCCGAGGAACTAGCACGGGATTTCCGCGATATTCTAACGCAACCTGGTGAGAACTCCGCTTTCTCGCCATATATGCAACCGGGTTCGAGCTCAGGTATTTTCAAACTATCGTTAAGTGTTTCATTTATTGTTTTTTATTTTTTTTTAATTTATTTTTGTAATTGATTGTTGTAATTTGTTTTTCGTAATTTATTTGTTCTAATTTAATTTTTTAAATTACTTTTTTAATATATGTTTTGTAATTTAACTTTTTCAAGGTCAATTCCGTCAACCACAATTCAACCCATCAAAGCCACAATTCAACCCATCGCAGCCACAATTCAACCAATCGCAGCCACAATGGTACCAGCCGCCGCCACAAGGTTACCAGACGCCGCCGAAAGGTTACCAGCCACCGCCGCTTCCACCACAATATTATAACTACCCCGATTTCCCACTAAACACCGTCACCCGTATGTCGTCGCAGTCATCCTTAGCTCTCGACAACAAGAGACCCAATTAAGGGAAACTCCCAAGCCAGAAACACATTCTGGTGCACTGTTGCGAGGAAGTACAACGCGACCAGAGAACACCACCCCTTCGAGTGGAATGCGATCAAGAAACATTGGGCCACAAATCAGGCGTGGACAAGGAGGTTCCTCGGTTATCTAAAGATCTCCAAGGGCGAGTACCACAACGGATGGACCCATGATAACCACATGAGAGTGGTGAAGGAGATGTGGTTCAATACCCCGGTTAAAGAAAGACCGCCTGGTCACCCGAGAAATTTGGACCTCGATCATTGGGTGACATGCTTGAGGGCAATGAGAAATTCGCTGCCGAGGAAGGCACCATGGGTACTGTCCGCCGACAACAACGCCAACAACGACAACGCTTGGATGAGTCTTGGAATTATAGCTCAACCCCACCCACAAGCACAAGAGAAGATTACACACCTCTTATTGGTGAGTCTCAACAACCAGAATGGGCACCTTACGATCTCAACGAGGGGAGTGAGGTCCCTCTTAGCGAAACACCCCCCTCTCATACAGCCGATGCAAGTCCCTCTCAAGCAACTCGCCAAACGCGACCGGCAAGCAAGAAGTCATCTAAGAGGAAGGGGACCAACCTCACGGACCAACTAAGTGCCCTGGCGGACCTGGAACGATCAAGGCAGGAAGAAAACCTAGCAAGGGCCCGCCTGATATACCAGTTAACCGAAATGTGGCAACAATACTTAGTTCAATACAATGTCATGGGTGGAAAGGATACCTCCAACTTCAACGAAGCCGAGTTGGAAGAGCATCAATCGATTAAGGCCCGAATTTCGAAAGCCATGGCAAACATTGAAGGTGAAATTGAAGCTATTCGACAACAACAAGCACCACCACCATGATTATTGAACTTGTATTTTTTGGGGGGTTGTATTAAAAGGGGATGAATAAAATTTCAAGTTCATTTTTATTCGTGTTAAATTTATTGTTTATTATTTTTAATTATCATTGTTTATTTTTTTCAGATTTATTTCAATTTTATATAATTTAAACTGTTTTTGATAAATAATTAAATAAAATAGCAAAATATCAATTAATTAACCACTCAGCATCCAGTCAGCATCCACTAACAATCCAAGCATCACATTGTAAAACACCCACTATTTTGAGTCCTGAGTCCCACTATTTTGTCCAGTCAGCATTCAAGCCTCACATACAAGTCTTTCCATTGTACATGTTCTAAGAGCATGTATAGTGGGTCGGCCCATAGGCCCGGCTCGCGTTTGTGCGGGCCGTAGGACGTAGGTCGTCCCGTTGTGGGACGGCTTTTACGCGTTTCTCGTCTCGCAAAATCGCGGGCCGGGCTGAGTCCCGCGTCCCACAACCATGGGACGGGCTGAGGCCCGCGTCCCGCGTCTTTCGACCAGCCAATGGTCGTGTGCCACGCGTCCTATTTTTTATAAATACGAAAAATCAGATTTAACTAAATATGATTGGTTCACTCACAATACAAGCTTCACATCCAAGCCCCATTGTAAAACATCCACTATTTTGAGTCCCGAGTCTCATTATTTTGTCTAGTCAGCATACGAGCCTTAAATATAAATCTCACATACGAGCCTTTTTCATTGTACATGCTCTAAGATTACCATATATTGGACCTATTACTTGTTATGTTAATTTCTAGGGTTAGAAGTATGCATACCATGAGTTTGTTGTTGTCCCCCTCAACATGGCGTTTGATAAAGAGCATTGGGTGCTTGGTTTGGCTGAAAATATCTACATTTTGTATAACAAATTTCATCAAATCTTCCTGAAAAGGTGTTTTTGGTGATAGAAAATTAAAAGCATAATTGGGGATCTGTGGTTGAGTATTGGATCATACATAAGTGTAATTTATACAGTCGGTGTTGTGAGCATCCAAAATTGATGTGTAGTACCTGTTGTTGCAACTACAGGACTCGCACAGAATTTGAGAAAGAGGAATGTCTTGTTCATGAGAGATTCAAGCTTTGATAGCATCTTTTCCCGTTACCGTTGACATTTCTACCTTGTTTCAATTTTCACTCTCCTTTACTGCCCACTAAAACTATTGGATTGTTCCCGGACCACCCACAAAATCAATTACACTAGCCTCCTCTTTACCACATTGCAATATGTCCATTTTACTTTTCCAATTCCTATACTATATACTATACGGGAATTGATTTTAGAAATAATTGTAAAAAATAATCCTCAAATATTCAATTTTTACACCTTGTATCCTTAACTAACATGCTGCTTGTGATTAATTGACAAGCCCAGGTGGATTAGAGTAGCATGAGCCATGAGCCATGAGCCATGAGAGAGTACTTTATTATACCCTGTCTTCTACTGTCAAAATAGGTAACCTATAATATTCTTTGGGTCTTAGGATGTGACCTTTGTCTATATATTATGTATGTGCAGGAGGAACCTTCAAGCGTCATTTGACCTTTTTCTATTTATCTCGACAAATTTGGACCAAGTTTATGTTAAAAAAATTCAATGTTTGTAATTGGAAATCGTTTAGTTGCTGTATTTAACCAAAACTACGTGTAAATAATATTGAACATTGACCGGAATTCTAGAAAACAGAATATAATGTGGTCCTATAATAAAAGGGACAAAAGGTGTAATATAAATGCAGAACAGTATGGAAATGAGAGTGACAATAGATAAACCGAGTATATCTGACTGTAATTTAACACGTGGGAAAGTGACGGAATACCAAAAATACCCTTGCTGTGTGTGTCTAACAATCTCTCCATGTTTCCGAGGCTGCAGGCTCAGCGAATCCGAAACCATTTCCATGCGGATTCAAATTCAACAGAATAGAGTGGTCACGGTCGTAGGGGTCGAACTCAGCGCCTCCCGTGCAGGTTAGCGTGTTCATAACACCACTGCTCCCGTGCTCATGCATATTCGGATAACGATGGAGGTTTCCGTTTCCTCCGCCGGAGCCGGTCAGCCCCAGAAAGTCCCTCGTCAGCCTGTCCGTTTTTTGCCACGTGGAAAGCCCCAAGAACTCCGGCGAGATGTGAGTCACTGACTCTGAGCTGGCTGCACCCACGGCTGCAGCCTTTTGGAGCAGGGCGGTGGCGGAGAGGTGGGCCGAGGAGGTGGCGACGTTGGAGGTGGGTTGCGTGCTGACGTGGAGGTTCGGGTAGGGCAACGTCATCAATCCCTTGGCGGATGACGGTGGTTCTAGGAAGAAGGGCGGAGTGAGGTGGAGGTGGTGGTGAGGTTCAGGCTTGATTTGAACGGGGTTTGGGGCAGTGGTGGTGGTGGTGGTGGGATTAGGGTTAGGGTTTAGAGGGTGTGGTTCCCAGGAAGTGAGGGAGATGTGGTGGTGGCGGTCAATGTCGTGAGGAGGTGGTGGCGGCACTTGGTTTGTGAAATTTGGGAAGAGATCACAAGGTTGGCTTTGTGGAAGATTATTATGGAGGAGCAAAGGAGGAGGGTTATTTGTGTTTGCAAATTGGGTTGCTGAGAGTCTTGCACTTTCTTCAGCCAATGCATCACAAAAAGCTCTGTGAGTGATGAAGCTATCCTTCCTGTACCAATATCATATCCACCATTTCTTTTCATCTCAAAGCACAGATATCTTAAATATAATAGCGAGTTCATGTTCAAATTTAAATAAAAATAAATAAATAAATAATGTATCTATTTGCTATGAGTGTAGGGAATTAGAAGTAGTTCATACCAGCATTCTAAGCATGGCTAGACTCGATTGTTTAATTTTCTATATAAATATTAAATAAAAGTTATTTTAATTATATAGAATAAAATATATAATTAAATGTTAAACGTACGAGTCTTGAAACGCTGGGTTCAAGCTTGACTGTTTATCATCAAACAAACCCGACCCAAAAAGCAAACACAGTATTGTTTCAGCCAATGCACAGAACACAACCCGAAACACATCATTGTTACTTGTGAGGCCATGATGTATAGAGTTCAGAGGATGTAGTAGGCTCCAACCAGAAGAAGACGAAAACAACAACCAAAAAGCAAAACCAAAATACCATTTTCAAACAAAACTTTCATCACTCCCACACACTTTTTCAGATTAGCTTAATGCACAAAACTGGACATTCTTTCCCATACATTATTACAAAGCATTTTTCTTTCAAACAAAGAAAGATCAGACGGAGGAGTTTGTGGATAAATAAATTTTATAAAAAAACTTGCCAATGATATATTTTATTGCGTAGACATCCGGACCATATGTATGCAGAGTTTCATGCAACCTGATCGAAGAAGCTATATACACTAGTTCTGATCAATATTATATAGTTAATATTCCATGCAGCCACCTATTTTGTGCAAAACAAGAACATGAACAGAAGAGCCACAAAACAAAACCTAACCCACAAAGAAGACAAGAGACATAATTTTGAGTAAAAAACAAGTATTGATCAAAATGAGATACATATATATATATATATATATATATATATATATATATATATATATATATATATATACCTGGAGAAAAGGGTTCCACAGTCACATCTGTATTCTCTAGTTCCACAGGTTTTAGAATGAGCCTTCCAATCAGATTGGACAGCGTAGATCTTGGAGCATTTCTCACACTTCCACTTCTTCTCCCCGTGCTTCCTGCAGAAATGCTTCTTGATCCCAGTGAGGTCGCCCAAGGCCCTGGATGGGTGGTGGTGAACACAAGACGGCTCCGGGCACACGTAGGCCTTCTTCTTCATTTCCTTGGTGCTCCTTTGCTTCAGCTTCCATGGCAGGTTGTGGCCTCTCCTGTGGAGCTGCAGGTTCTGGTCTCTTTGGAACCCCTTGTTGCAGATCTCACACACAAACCTGTTGGTGGCCAGAAGGGTCTTTGGTGATAATGCAATCACCTCAGCATCAGGGTCTATGCCAAAAGATAAGATAAACCCATTGTAAGAAATCAGGTAAATCATGAGCTCTGTGACTCTAATAGATAATATATTACCTGGGTTACCAGGAAGGCTCCTCCTCTTCTTGACCTTGGTCTGTTGATGTTGTTGCTGTGGAGAGAAGGTTAAGACAGGGCGAGGGTTTAAGGAAGCAAAGTCATGTACTACCTTGGTGGTACCAGCAGATGAAACACTAGCAGCATCCTCAGAAATAGAGGTGGAATTGGACATGGCTGCACAAAACATCAAGACAACTCCAACAAAGAAAACCCACGAATCCTATAACATTATCTCCACCTGATGACCTCTAATTTGTCTGATATTATACAAACACATACATATATATATATATATATATATATATATAATATAATGATCATTATCTTGGTCTTGGTCTTGGGTTGCAGTGATATGATCAGTACAGCTATAGCTGCTGCAGGCACGCTTTGCAAATAATCTCTAGAGGAAGCAAAAAAAGATGGAAGACTACTAGATAAGGAAAGGAAAAAGGGGCAGGAAGCTGCTGCTGTGATAGCTCAGAACAAAATATAGAGAATCCCAGCAACAGGAACAGTAGCAGAGGAGGTTAATAATAAAATTAAGCAAAGCTAGGTTGATCTTGATCATATAGAGAGAGAGGGAGAGAGATAGAGAGAGGCATGGCAGAGATGATGACACAGAAAGGCATCATTCATTGGCAAAAGCAAAATCTCAATCTCGTGAAGAGATGATGATTTTGATCTCTCCTCTCATATATATTCTCCAAATAAAAGACCAATATGTTATAGACCCAACAACAAGGTCACTGTCTGATTTTGAGAGATCATTTATGCACTGCTATTTGCTTATTGTCTCTTGACCAATTTGACCACCTCTGCTGCTGCTGCTACTTCTGCAACTGCAACACATGATTTCATCAATTAAGTATTAAATGTTAGTCTGCCCCCTCTCTCTCTAAAAAGACTAAAAGGCCCAAACAAACCCATCGATATTCAAAACATAGTCATGTACACCTTCCCATGCATAAACTTGCTGCAAGTAATTGTCATCAAAATCAGGAAAGAGACAAAAAAATAAGATGTTTTTTTTCTCTATAACTTTATATATATGTGAGAAGGAAGAGGAAAGAGACTAGTAGAAATTTTCACTAGAGGTAGTAGGTTTGATAACAGGCTAGGAAGGGATTTGTAGACATTGTAGCTAGGATAGGGAAGAGGTTATGATTACAGTGTCAGACCAAGGTGCCAACTAGGACAAAAATCAACCAATGTTATGAATATAATAAATAAAAGGAAAAAAACAGATAAAATTCTAGAAATAAGAGAGAGATATTGGAGGGGGGTAGATGATGAACTGAGGCAAAACATCCAAAAAAGAGTCTAAAATGACTAGAAGAATTTCACCAGTCACCAATCTCTTGATCCAACAAAATCTTTAAAAACAAAATGCTAAATTGTTTAGTACATACTTTTTTTTTGCTTTGTTGCTGTTATAAAATACCCACACCTTGAAGGGACCTTGATTTGAATGGGATTTAAGAGAATGACTAGCTTAGAATTTAGAAGAATTTAGGACATTGAGGGACATGTATCTTGAACTGATATTTTAGTATATTTAACATTGACTAATGACAGAGACTTATCAAACTTTAACAGCAAAAAATTCTAATTATCCCATAAGAGAATGAGAAGCAAAAGCTTTGTGATAGATGATGCAATTTGCTGTAGATTGGAGTTCACATGCTGATTCCTCCACCCACCTTTTTTCCTAAAAAAACAATGAAAACCCAATACCCCACAACATGCATATACTTATAATTGTTATATAATTCAATGACTCTCTCACTAAAGCTTGTGGTACTGTGAACCTTTTTATCATGATTATAAGCATACAAAATTGATCACTTTTTCTCACTAATACCTTTATCATTTGTCTTAGTCACCTCCAGATTTAGTTTACTAATCCATAATTACTATCATTAAGCGAGCTTGCAATTGAATATCCACTCATTGATCCCCTTCCTCTCTTTTGCCATTATTCTCTGATTACAAGCCACAACCTTGTGGGTAGTGAAAGTGTATGCCCAAGTAAACCCCACAAAAGGAATTTGGAAAAGGTCTCTTCTTCTCTTTTCTTTTTCTCCTTTTCTCAACTTCTTTTTTTATTCCAAGTCCAATTCTAAAGCAGTGGAGGGCTATTGATAGATACTATATATATCCAGAATTGATCCCTTTACATCCTCCATCTTTCATCAAAATCAACTAAACTACATAGTGACATTGTTATGCATATATACTAATATGGTGTAAAACTATCTCAAGGCTATTACTATCTTTGTACTTTACTCTTCAGGGTTACGGCCCATACATAAAAAGTGATTATCTTTCTTTACGAGAATGCACTAGCTAAGCTGAACATGAATATGAAGGGTGAATGACCCAAGATATATAGTCCTAAAGTTTAGTGTTCCTATCCAAATTTTTGGGTTTAAATACTTCAACAAAATTTCAGACTAAATTGAACAAATTTCAAGTTTATGACTAGTTTAGAATACAAGCATGATGTTGAGACAATTTTTGGACATTTCTATGCGCAAAATCAATCCATAAGCCTAGATTGTGACCTTCCCCATGTGAAATATAGGGACCCATATGATTATGCAAATTGTTTTGTGCATATATGCATGCCAATCTTATCATGTGTTCATGAATATCTATCTTTCTTTAGGAATCCAATGTGGGTTTTTCATTATCTTAATTCTTTTGAATCAATTAGGCTTTTAAGAATTGAGATTCATCTTTCTTTTCTCCTAGGATAGCCGTATAGGATCAGATTTAATCTTCACTGATTCACTTCTAATCCAAGAAGAGTTTGTTGCTAAATTAGCCAAAATTACATCCAAACTGATGCATTAATGTTTTGAGGGTAAGATGGGCAGACTAACTTATAAACATTTAAATGCTTTTAATTTATAAAATGATAATTCATAAGGAAAGTTAATTGTATTACAAGTCATTTCTGACAAATTAACCCAAACACCCTCTAGAATTCATAATCTCATTCCCAATTAACTATCCACAAAATCAATGGACATATGGAGCCAATCATATGCATAATGCACAAAATTTGAATGAATAACTATACTTAATGATTTAAATACTGAAAAATCAATATATGGCCCTGAAATCCATCAATAATAGTTCAGTTAATTTGAAGAAGAGGCAAAGGGAACAAATAATATTGATTATGAAAAAGATCACAGAAAGGCTGGCAATGCCAAAAACCAGCCATATGATGATGATTGGTCATTTGAAAAACATGGAAAGGTCATAGAAAGAGACAAATAATTAAAGATAGTTATTCCTAGTGCACCTTATTCATGCAAGGCATCACATTGTTAAATCATGGATTTCATAAAACTTTAAAGGAACTCTTGAAACTGAGGTCTTCCTTCCCCCCACAATGTTTCCTAAAAGTACTCTCATACATATGTAAACGGGCTTATGGATATAAGATTTGGAAATAAATTAAATCAAATAAAACCCAAGCTAACTAATTCAACCTTTTTTCTGTCCAACTACTTTGCTCATGCATTGTTTTGCATAAAATTTATGCATTCAATCTGCCAACCTTTCCTCAAGCCAAATACTAAATTAAGGAGAGATTATGAAAAAGAATGACCTGACATAATTTAGTACAAGACATTAAGGAAGTTTGAATTATAGATAAATATATCAGGTCAGGTTACACAGCTAAATGTCAACTCCATAGTTAGAGACTTCAACACTCTCCCTCAGATTTTTGTTAGTGGCTCACAAGGGAAAATACACATACATGTAGAATGACTACATGAGAAGGTAACAAACAGACCGTGATAGGCTCAAGGGATAGGACGTTCAGGTAGAAACCTCTTAGAATGCAAAACAAGAAACTAACTTGAACTATTGGATTATAATAATGGACATCAGAGATAGAAATTTGTGTAGATTTCATATTTTGATGATGTAGATTTCAGTTTTTATATATTTCATGTTTTGACGAAGCAGATTTTACGTTAACCCAAGTTTTCATTTATTGATGTCGTAGATTTCATTTTCTGATACCGTGGATTTCCTAGTTTCTTGGTGACCAATTTAAGCATGGTTTTCACTTGAACCCCTCCCCTAGTCTCATTATATTCTTTCACAGTTTCACCTATTCTTGCTCTATCTACTTTCTTCAAACCTCTTTATTATTTTTGCTATAAATCTATGATACATAGCATGCGGGCCACAAGATTATTCTGGCTTCACGGGTTCTTCTATTACCAGATTCTTATGATGCATACAATTACCACTATAGGTCCGAACACAATCCCATTATTGCAATAGTGCTCCCTATCTTTTTATCAATTTTTATATATTTCCATGAAAATTACCACCTCTCTCTTTCTCCTTTCTTTCTGTCAGCCAAAGCCAATATTCTTTACTTGCCAGCCACCATCAAAACTACCACCACCTCAAGTTCACTGCCTGTCAGCTTTATTCCAATTTTCAACATCCTCATAACTCACATTCTTAACCTAAAATAGACTTCAGTAAATGAAAAAATATGGAACTCGCTTTTTTAGTTTTAGTATTGCCATGATTATCTTGGCATGCTATTATAATTCGTTTCGTTCTGTATCTCTATATGCTTCTTGTTATAGCCAGGACATGAAAAACAAACAGAGATTGTACAAAACAAGGGTCCTGTAGTAGCCAGGGCCTAAATATATGCCTAATTAGGTAAATATCTTAAATTAGTCTAAGATTGCCAAGCAGAAAACCTGATAACAGAATTAGTAGGGCCCTTCCACAGCACAAGATCAAATTTTATGTATCAGTACTATCAAATACAAGCAGTTCTACGGCCTGAACCCGTAGCAATAAACATGGATCATTTGGCCAAATATTATACTCCAAGAGAACACTGGGTACACAAAATAATTATATACGTTAGAGAAGTTGTTGCTCGCATTAACAGCTCTCATCTTATACCAATTCTGAAATACTAATCATGATTAACATTGAAATGACTGGTCTTATATTGTGAAACATAATGTGTGCAGAATGTCACTACCATATACAGATTAGATCAAGAAAGCAGTACAACTCACGGTACCTAAAAGAATATTAGCGTAAAAAAAATTAAGGTGGGTGCACAAAATTACTAGTTTTGTATAATTATTGTTGAACACATAGCCCATTTATCATGAAAAACACTTATTAATTAGTTTTATCAGGAACACAATGATAATAATCACAGATGTGCATAGACAACAAAAAATCTGATCTATATCACAGCAATAATGATCTGCTCCCGACAAGATTAACCCTTTTTTCTCTTTTTTAGCTGTTGCTGTAGCTACAGAAGTGCCACTACTCTTAGTTACACTATCAGGTTGGCTAAGTTGAAGATAGTTTAATTTCATAGAGAACATAGTTTACATTCATTGGCATAAAGGGACTTAATCTTCAATTTTGAGGTAGCTGGAGATTGGTAAAAATTTCTCATTATCATCGCAGCAATTCGTCCACTAATTAAAAACTTAAAGGATACATTCTTATAATTCTCTAAGAAGTAAGAACTTATGCCTTTATAATCCAAATACCAAACAAATATGAATAATGACAAGAAAAAGTAGTGCTAAGCTAATCACAAATGACAAAACAACTAAAAGGCATTACTGTCACCAACAAGATAATACTTCAAATTTCATGAAACATACCACAGTTGCAATGAGGTGCAGAAGCATCCTTGAGATATATTCTGTGCAGTGTCTGTTGTAATTTATTCACCAAAATCTCCTAAACC
The DNA here is from genome assembly GCA_963921825.1 of Erodium maritimum. Classification (NCBI taxonomy): domain Eukaryota; kingdom Viridiplantae; phylum Streptophyta; class Magnoliopsida; order Geraniales; family Geraniaceae; genus Erodium; species Erodium maritimum. Next base: position 10,331,909 of record OY997595.1, read on the forward strand.
AGTGAGAAAGACAGCAACAACATCACACGGTCCAGAGATGAAAGGCAGCTGAGAAAATAACAAGCATCTATTAGTTACTTTTGACCAATGCAATATCCACAATCAAACGGTATCTATATGGTCCTTAGTTCCTATCGTATCAAAAGATGTTTAATCACTGATAAAATAACTGTAAAACCCCCCTTCAACCTCATACTTTTGTCAAACATTATTGTAAATAAAAGAAGTTACCTATAATACACACCTAGTGATGTTGCTTACAATTATATAGGATGTATTACAATAACAAAAATAAAATCAAAATTCAACTAATGTCTAGCGCCATTGCCTAAACTCGGTCTTCTAAACTCGGAAACACACAATTCTACACCCAAATCCCCGGACTCTCAAGCATTAGCTCCTCAAACACCATTGTCATCATCCTACAAAGAAAATCCCTCTAGCAACAAATTAACAATCCAGGGTACCACCAATTCAACCTAAATCTGGAATTAAAACAGAATTGAGTTTGGATGCCGCCTAGAAAAATACTGTTTAAATCATTTATCTATTCCAAACATATCATTTCCCCCAACCCTACCCCTTCGAACAGCAATGAATAATATATGCTAAAGTTCATATGGATCAATTTCAACAACATCCGCACACAACAATACACATGGATCAACAAATAAGCCAGCAAATCGTCAACGGATTTAGCAAAATGATCGAAGCCATAGGTGGCGAGAACGAAGACTACCATCGTTCGACGCATTGTCTCCGTCTACCTCACGAGGTACCTAAATCGTCCGCAGGTTATCAATGTCGACGACGCTGGACGGTAGAATTTCTCTGGATTCGATCTGGTACCGAGTCGAGTCTGAGAAGTGGAAGAAAATTGAATTACTCAAGGTTTTTGAACTGATCACTTCAACTCGGAAACTCGGTACAGCGTAGACGTAGCTGAGTGACCCATCGTTCTGAGGATTTTATAGGTCTTCCCGAAAACGCGCGTTTTTTCGTAATACAAAACGACATCGTTGTCTGCTTTTTTCGTCGGTCCCGCGTGAATGCGTTTGGGTCGATCTACCGGCGGGAATTAGACAGCACATTGAGTCGTTGATTTTGGTTGAAAAATAATTAGAACCTTAAACAACAAATTCAAATCTTACTAAGATAATAGGAAGCATTATGCCAGCGTGGCACTGTTCCCCTCCCACTATTCCTCAATACAGCCTTCTCCGCCTTCGTCTCCATTCAGTACTATTCGGCTTCTCTCCATTAATACGTCTCCTGCCGTTTTCCTTTTGCATTCAAGGCGAAGCTGTTGTTATTGCTCGGCATCTCTTCGGCTCCTCCTTGAGCCCGTTCTCTGATCCTCTCCCTTTATTTCTCCGTTTCTTCTCTTCTTAACTGTCAAAGCCATGGAGGAGAAATCATTTTAGACAGAGAAAAAATGTTCTGTGTAGCCAAGCGAAGAAGAACATGAACTCAACCTCCCTATGGCGTCTGGATCTTCGGGCCGGTCCACTTCGACTCTAAGGGCTTCGATTTCGGTTCTGATGATTTCCTTTCAAATACGGCGACCAGGACGCAGCCAACAGCGGCAACCACTCGGAACCTATGATCGGTGCCAGTTCTGGAAAGGTACGATACCGGCTGGCTACCCGTTTTTGTGTCTACCTTTTGTTTGATTTTGTGGATTCGGGGTGCAAATTGATGGAAATTGTGATATGGGTTTTGCTTAGATATGAGAAGTTTGATTTTTGAGTTGTTTGTTGGAATCATTCTGGGAAAGGTGTTGGTCTGAAAGGTTGATTTTTGTGCCACTGTTTCAATGAATTTTGTGGAGTATCTGAAATTTTTACCATTTATCCTTCACAGGCCCTTGCTGACAGAGACGACCATCAATTTGTGCTCCATAAATTCGATAATTAGATCAAATGGACCATCAATATGAGGATTTCATTATCGATGTTTGAAGTTGCACCTAATTACAGCTGATTTAGGTTTTGTTCATGAGACCATGGGTTGATGTATATCTTATTATTAGTGGCCTTTTCCTCGGTTTATTGGTCATGTGTGGTTGCTGATTGTGAGTTTTGGGTGTTTTCTGTTGCACCCATTTGAAAAAAAAATATTACAACTATGTTTACTCTCTTGCTAAACGGTGAGTAAGGATGGATGGGTTCTGTTCTATGTCCTTTTCTTGAATGCTTACTAAAACATATGGTGCACTGTGAAGTCTTGAGTAACAATTTCAGTATGCTGATTTCTTCGGGTGTTACTTCTTACCTGGATGAGTATTATACGTTGAACTGATTTCAAGTTTTTCTGTCTTTAGGTACATCGGCCTATCCTTCATAACGGAGAACGAGTAGTGGTGAAAGTTCAAAGACCCGGTCTCAGGAAGCTTTTTGACATAGCTTTACGTACTTTTTTTCTTTACTACATGTTATAATTATAGAATCTTAAGTTCAGTTTCCCTTTCTGTATGTTCTAAGAATTATTTTTTTAGTACAATTCCTGATGGTTTTTCATGTGAGGCTATTTCAAGCTCCATATGCTCAATTTTAACAGTGCATAGAAATGCATGTGGTTTTAGAATTTGTTGCTTCGATACTTTTTTTAGTAAGCATAACTGTTCTTTTTGTTTGCGTAACTGTTCCTTTTCACGCGTCTCAATTTAATGTATTAAATTTGTTGCTCATTTTTTGTGCAAAATCAGGCAAGTCATCGAAGACATCGACTTCTCGAGTCTCGATTGTTGGTAAGATATGATCCATTTTTTTTTGTTCTCTCTAAACTGATGGATTCATGGAAATCGACACTTATGCATATGCTAATTCAGATATTGTTGGGGTGTGTCTAGAAATCCTTAAACCGAAGGGCACATGTTCATGGTGCCAGCTATATAACTAGAGTTCCTAATTTAATACTTCCGACGTGCTTAATCAATTACTAAGTTGTATTTATGTGTGACCACAAATAAGTTTGTTCAAGTGAAGGCTAATAATATGTATGAACTGCTTATTGAAATTTAAGCAAGTGAGCTCATGGCTACTCTTACATTCAACTCATCTTAATATCCTTTAATGCGTTTTACTCATGCTCATCTTGGCGGGACTGATATATAGAGATTCATTTGGTGACAATTTTGGTGCACATATGTTTTCGTTTCTGAGTTGTGAAAGAATTGTGAAGAAGTAACTTGTGACAAAATACCCCGACTACAATGCTCAATGATTGTATAACATGTGATGTGATACCCGTATGGGTTTGTATTTCTAGGTTGTGTTGAATTTTATTGAGATGGATTTGGGTTCTTAGCTTAGTGTTGAATTAGCTATTACCCATCATCTGTTTCCTAACTTGATAGACTCCGGAGACAAGTTGTTTCCTCAACATTCATAAATTGGTTCTACTATGATTTGGTTGGTACGTTAGATCTCTTTGGATGTTTGTAGATATCATTTTAATAGTGCAGTCTGTGTAAACACCTTCTTTTGGTAGTAAGTGAAAGATCCTATCTTCATGCATTGGTTTTATATCGACAAAGAAGGTACCTATTGCAATATGTATACCTTCATATATGGCGTTTTGTGTTTCCTGCAAATTTCTGGATCAGTTCTTATTTACTTCTTTCGAGTTCTTGGTCTCTCTTATTTCGTTTGAATTTTTTGTTTGTTTCTAATCATACACCAAATCTGTTTTTGCTTCCGTGCAAGTCACTCTTGGGTTTCTATTGATGCTTTTGAGTGTTCAAATTATCTTCTCAAGTGAGTACTCTTTCGATCTTGATTCTCATTTTTGGACTATCAAAGTGTGAGTTTCCTCATTTAGATTTTTAAAATCCTTTTTCGAGATGACCTATGGGTAGTTTTTGGATCAAGATGTGTTTTAATTATCTTCGTTGTTGTTGGGTAAAGTACTTCCATTGCGTCCACCCATAAGTTTGTATGTTGTTGGAGAAATACATGACATTGGTCATAGAGTAGAAGCAATAGTTCCAGTTGTGTTATATGTCCAATTGTTGTTGCTTCTGCAATACGATCATTATCGAGTATTTCTCCACTTTGATCAGTTGAGACACGAGGTACGGTGTAGCTGAATCTAATAGCATGCTATTTCCACATCTTTGCTTGGTTCTCACAGTAAATATTATTGCTGAATGGAAAAGGGAGGGAGAGTTTGAGAGAAAAATGGGGGAGGGGAGTTCACTATTTTAGACAGTGAGGCCAAGGGTATTTGTTACAAGATTTAGGAGTAGAGCCATAAAAAATTTCTATAAGTGTGGACGTTTAAATTTTTTTCCCCAAGAACATCAAGCTGATCCTTTACTGGAAAGGTATGTGTATTCCTTTTGGTTGCTAATCTTGTGTACGACATATGACTTATCTGTTATTGCACGCATAATGAGTAAAGTAAATTATGTTTGTTTATTTTATTTTGTTGCACTTGACATTTTGGATATAATTTTCCGCCTTTGGTGATAATGAATATAGATTATTGATGTACGTGTAATTATCATAATCACATACAACAAAAAGTTGGTGACATCTATACAAAATTTTAGTTGACATAATGTATGTTGTTCGTCATTCTTGCAAGAAAGAGGTGTAGCATTGCAATCAGAGTGCATATTGGATTCTGAGAGCAATTTATGGATCTGCATTCCATTTTCCATTTTCCGGTGCATTGTTAAATTATATTTATGTTAATACTTGATGTTGAATTGATTTTGATGTACTTCTTGCAGTTTGATAGAGCTATATCTATTGTTAATGGGGGCTTCAGATTCCAGTGACAGCTCAAAAGACAAATTAGGCCAGAAGGTTAGTGTAGAATTTTAAATCGATCTGCATATATTGGGTCACTCTCTACAAGAAAAAAAAAACTCAACTTTGTGGTTGGGTTTTACTTGAGACATTATACTTCAACCTCACTTTTGGGAGTGGGGATGCATTAGGCATACCACACGACCAATAATGCCTACAAGCCTAAATCAATAAGTCACTAATTACAAGTTGAAATAGAAGATAAGTGATAATTTCACTTATAGTTTAATCAAGAAGTACAATTAGAATCCCTTTATATGTGGAATCAATAGACACTAATATAGAAATAAACTAGAAATAGAAGGATATAGGCAACAAGCTCAGAAGCCTACTTGGATAGTTAGACAATGTCCTCAAGTGAATATGATTTTGGTAGAGATTGTCCAATTTCTTGAAATTCAATTAAGAAGAGAATAGTTGGTGCTTATGCCTGCAAAGCTACTAAATGTGCAAATTCACAAGTACTCGTCATTATACTTGGATCTTCACATCCTACTGTTGGTTTGAAAATAGATGTATGTAGTGTACTTCGTGTAAGCTTATCTTCCAAATGTTGTTTGGTCGCTCCGAAAATTGAAGTTTCCAGCCAAATAATTTGGATAATTTAACATGAAAATTCGCTATTGCCGATGCAAGTTGGCTATGGTTTTGGGTGATGGGAATTGTTGGTAATGACTTGAAATTTATTTTAGGGGATGAAAATCTCAGCTTCATTATGGCTAAATTAGTTGCCGGAAACGAACGTGAATTAGCATGCTTCAGTTGATACATGTATTTCTTAACAACTTCCTTTCATTGCAGGCAAGAAACCATGCATGAGGTTTGAACAATGGCTCCATAAGTATGTTCAGCAATCGGTATGTGGTGGTTTTGGGTAACGCTGATTTTTTATAGAACTGATTTGTATTCATAAGCATTGCCCCTATTTGCAGGATCTTCAGGTACGAGGTGCACAAGGCTGAGGCCTCAACCAATGAAGTAAAGCTTTTACTTAACGCCAAAATCCTAAAACATCATCATCTTCCCTTTGACATATGCAATCATCTCTATTTGGTGCACGCAATATGGCCATGGTGATGGTTTATTAGATAGGTTTTAGGCATGATGTTCTTCTTACTCGAAAGGTATTGGGTATGCTTTAAACTTATATTATGGCATTTTGATTGGGTTCATGGTTGCTTAATTTCTGATTTTAATACAGTAAGGTTTCTACTTAATTTTTTTGCTAAACTTTTGGTTTTTGTACTGTGGCATTTTTGTTTATCTGATTATTTGGGTATTCTGACGTAGATAAACGGTAGACCTTATTTGAGAGATTGCCTAATAAAAATTCCTTTTTTGCAGTGTTTTTTTCAACCAAACAATTCATTTATTTACTGAAGATGTGACTATTGGAACACCAATCCATTTGATAGCACTAAATAATGACCAAAGAAGACATGCAAGTAGTTAATGGTAGTCTCTTTTAATGATACAAATGGGAGAAAAATAATACAAACAAGGATTCATTTTGTATTACATATATATTGCTTAAAATGTTTTAATAAAGATATTAGTGAAAGATGCATGCATCCGTCTTAATCACCGGCTCCAATTCCATGTACAACAACAAACCTACTGCATCTCTACTACACAAATATCACAAGTTTTTGATCACGCCTTGCACCGCGCATCGCGCGGTGCCAAATACCTAGTATTTTATAATATAAAGAAATTTGGATCATTTCAATAGTCATGTCTAGGGATAGGGGTAGGCAATTCCAATCGGCAACAGCGAAATCGAACGATGACGAAATCGGTGGAAAATGTGAAGAAACAGGGTGATATCGGCTAGGGCCTGACTGTGTAGAGAGAATATCGTCGATTAACCGATAAAATTGATACCGACACCTACTAGATCAATCCACAACCTCATGTCGGCGATCTATAACAACCCTCCCTTGTCTGTTTATCATTGTCCGTAGATAAAAGCTATAAAGTAGGATATTCGAATCTTGGTTGATTAATATTGAGTTTAACGTCCCGTTTTATGTAACCACAATCGCCAGTCCATTTCATTTATCTCTGCGTTTGTATAAAACGAAAGTTCTTTATTCTACCTCCATATATGTACCTATCATTCTCATCTCTTTTTTCTATCTCTTTAAGACTCTCAATCACAATAAAGCAACAATCACAATATCTTGAACTATATGATGTAGAATTTTTGATCTAGGAGTCATATCCTCTCTCAATATTTAGACGTTGGTACTTTATATCAAGGAATTCATTTTTCTTCTTGCATGGGTATTGAGTTATTGTTTATAAACTTGTCATGGTCAAAGGTGTCGGAGACCCAAACACAGACGTCATCATATAGCAGTAGAGCTGGTCCATCGTCATTCACAATCAACATTGACGAGGGAAAACCAGCTAAGCATATTCAAATCCCTTGTGCAACCGGTCGTGGGGGTAGGTGGGTATATTGAATGCACCCATGGAGGTGGAGGTGGGAGGATTACGTCTGGTTGGATATTGGTTTCACAACTCCCTCGAATTATCCCGAGGAAAGAACAAGAATGTGCATGGTTTTTGACAACAATTTTCTTGTGAATACAACCACAACTCGGGTTTCACATTTCGCGGCGACGAGCAGTTGAAGTACTGTTGGTCGAGACAAAACGCGAGGGTAAAGCAGTTCAATGGTTATTTCAAATATGCGAGTAGACTTAATGCTAGTGGGCAGTCGGACAACCAATTGTACGACAAAACATTGATTTTATATGCACAAAACGAAAAACCATCTACCTTTGACGATCGATATTGGTGGCAAACGGTTCGCAACCAACCTAAGTAGACCGAGGAGCACGATGATGACCTGGGACCGAAGAGGACACAGAGGGATGAAGATGGAGAATACACAACGTCCGGAACCACATCATCAAGGGAGACGAGGGATACTTGACCGGACTTTCAACCCCTAGTAAGGGTCATCATTTGTGTTTCATAGTTGGTTACCACACTCCTCGACTAGATCTCCAAACACACTCAGAACCGTGAGCACTTTCATGGGAAATGCATTTTCATTTGATGTCAAGTTCTCACCGCAAAACAAATTTGGTTCAGGTTCGGTGCAAAATTGGTGTTCCGAACTTAGTGATCCACTGTCACCTCAACCAACCAAACAACGTTTATCAGGTCAAAAACCCGCTAAGAGAAAAGAGAGGGTCGTCATGATCACATCAATAAATTATTTTAACAAATTAATAGATTTAAACCGAAATAAAAACTAATTAGCCAACTAAAATCGCTGCATGTGATAGAACACCAGCTTTAGGTACAGCTAGAACGGTCAACTGACCAAAAAGTATATTTTGGGGGCAGAATTTCAGCACAGGAGAGTTGGGTGATGATGGAACAAAATCAGAGAGCCACAAGTTTACTGATACTTTCTCGGGAAACAAACACACAGACAAAAGCTTGGTAGAAGTCGGGTGTGTTCCGTTCAGACACATCCTCGTCACTAAAATGATAGAAGGTTCTGGAGCTTAGAGCATCCACAATCATCTCGCCAGCAGCCGGCGAGATGGCGCCGGCGAGATGGTTTAAAGAATTGTTTTTTATTCATCTCGCCGGCTCACTGCCAACGAGTTCTACAGTGGGCTGGCGGGGAGGCGCCGGCGAGATGTAATAAATTTGATTTTTTTAAATGTATTTTTTAAAAATAGATTTTAAATGGAAAAACAACAAATATTGATAACTAACACCGAATAAAGGAAACAACATAGATAAAAAGAAACTAACACCAAGGAAACTAACACCGAATAAAGGAAACGAACACCTAATAAAGGAAACTAACAGCTCGATCACAAAACAGAGTTGAAGAAGACGCCACTGGATGAACTAGGCGTCTCCAAATTTATTCCAGAGATGTTCGACAAGATCGTCCTTCAAACGGTAATGCATACGTTCATTTTGCATTCTCTCAGTGTTTCCAAGTATGACATTGGTCGGGACGAAGCCTCCTCGTGCAATGGGTGGTTGACTTGGACTACCTTCTTCTGTTTGTTCACGATACCCGTCGTATGTATGATGTTCAGCCTCAACTATCATATTGTGCAGTATAATGCATGCATTCATTACCAAACCGATTGACTTGGGAGCCCACAACCGGCTCGGTTGTTTGATAATGTGAAACCGAGCTTGTAGTACGCCGAAAGCTCGTTCCACATCCTTCATGCACGCTTCTTGGACTTCAGCATACTTCTTCTGTTTCGGCGTTGACGGTAATGGAATTTTTTTTACGAACACTGGCCACGAAGGGTAAATACCGTCAGCAAGATAATAAGGAAGCGTGTAATTATTACCATTTATCGTGTAAGCAACCGGTGGTTGCCAACCGTTGACAACGTCCGCGAACAGCTTCGAATGGTTCAGGACCGTCAAATCGTTGTTTGACCCCGCCATGCCGAAGAAAGAGCGCCAAATCCATAAGCCACGAGTTGCAACCGCCTCAAGTACAACGGTTGGTCGATTACCGTGGTCCATTCGGGAATGTGCTCCTCGAAGGGCCTTTGGGCAGTTCTTCCACTCCCAGTGCATGCAGTCAAGACTTCCAAGCATGCCCGGGAATCCCAGCGCTTCATTAACCGCCAAAATGTGGTCCATATCAGCTTGTGTAGCCTTCCGCCGGTATGTAGCACCAAAGACTTTATTCAGTGCACTGCAAAATGTTCGCAAACATTCCAAAAGACGTTGTTTCCCTTATCTTCACATACTCGTCCAACGCATCAGCTGCAATTCCGTAACATAACTGCCTAATGGCGGCAGTACATTTCTGATAAGGAGATAATGAAACTTGACCCAATGCATCTAACCTTTCCTTGAAGTAATTGTCGTGTTGCTCCAATGCATGAACGATACGGAGGAACACCGACTTTGACATTCTAAACCGACGCCGAAACTGCACCTCGGTGTACACAGGGTTGGTGTTGAAGTAGTCATTCATTAACCGTTCGTTTGCGGCTACCCGGTCACGTCGAATGTATTTGCGCTTCCGTGGTAGAGAATCCACCAAAGCGTCGTCCAACATCTCCTCGGTTGACAGACAGTCTTCGAGCATGTCATTCAACATAGAATCGAATTCCATGATGACGGACAAAGAAGGATGAGGGTCGGGACGATACTTATGAGAAGGATGAATAGTAGAGAGTTTGTGAATTTTACTTTGTGAGGGTGGGTTTATATAAGGTTTTAGGGTAGGTTTAACATAAATGTTGTAGTTATGGTGAGCGTTTTTTAACATAAAAAACGACGATCAAGGTTATTCGATTGGACGTATAGATATTTTTTTGGATAATATAGGTGGAGTTTATTTTTCAAAACAAATAGCAATTACACCAAGCATTTTTATTGGACAAGAACGATTTTTTGGAGATAATCCCCTCATCTCGCCGGCGTGAGCTGCCAGCGAGAAGAACATAGCCAGCGCCTCTCGCCTCCTCCTCGCCAGCTGCTTCTCGCCCACGACTGTGGGTGCTCTTAGTAGTTTTTTTTTTCTTTTTTTCAGAAGAGGTGGACGAGATTTCTTGAGAAAGTTCTGGAACATCGGAACTGGGAAAGGGACCATAGATTAGAGCCAGAGGACTCAATAAATGGTCCCTCTTACTGAAACCCATATTGTGAAATTGTTAAAAATAAATGATGGTCACGTAACCATTAAAAAGGGACATTGACGTGAAAAAAATACAATAAGGATTTCATATGATGAGTGTAGTGAGTAGCTCAGACCCTGCTTTTGTTTCTGGCTGTTGATTCCGTCAATAAGGTTGATTGTATGTAAAGTAGAAAACTCTATGGAAATGCGATGATACATACTCATTAGTAAGTAGTATACACAGTGACCACAAATGGATATATTCTCTACAATCACGGCTCGAGGCTGTTTACGCGGCTGTGAAGCTCCAGCATCTCCTGATGGTTCGGATCCACAGACAGTGCAGCTCTACAGTCCCTCAGCGCCCCCAGCACATCACCGATGTGCTCGTGAAACGCAGCTCGCAAGTGCAGAAGGTGAAGATCCGCTTTGAACGCTATAGCCCTCGACAGTTCTGTGATCGCCTCCTCTTCCTTGTGACTGTCCATCAACACTGTCCCAAATAAAACAAACACCTTCAACATCCACTCTACTCTTTTGAAACCTTATTGGTGAAGAAAATTCAACTACTAACCTGCAGCTCGATATCTGTAAGGGTAAACCCGAAGAGGGTCTAATTTGGTGACCATCTCAAGATCAGCCTTTGTGAGATCGCGGTCACAGTACTCGGACCTTTTCTCATAGGCAGAGGCGTTGTTTCTTGCCTTGTCAATCAGTTTGGTCATTTCCTCGTACGCAGCATTCTTGTCATTTCTGAGGAAGTGTACTCTGGCAAGGCCTTGGTGGGCACGCGTGTGCCGGATGTTGAGAGCATCTATGTAACAATCGCCAGCCAAATCCAATTGCCCACAATCAACATACACGCTTCCCAAATTGTTCAGTGCCTGTTCAATTTCATAACAGGAGGATTATAATACAAACATACTTCAGAAGCTGTAGTAGGAAGATAAAATGCTGACCTGCCCTTTGCGAAGCCTGTCTGAGGGACACTTGAGCGCATCCTGAAGAAGAGAGACAACAACCGAAGAAGATGAAGGATCTTGGCTAGAATCTGCCAATGCATAGGCTTTCAGAAAGAATGCCTCAAAGGATCTCTTAATCCTGATACACTCCTCCGCTTTCCTCAGCCCTTCCTCACAATGACCCGTGTCATATAAGATCCAACCCTCATAGACCAGCCGCTCGTGTTCACTGGACGCATGTTGTCGAGCTAGTTGCAAACTCCTCATCGCTGCTTCGGGACAGTTTAACCTGACCACTCAAAGATAAACCCAAATTCATCATCCATAACACTGTTAAAATTTCCCACAAATGTCCCATATTTAAAAATAATAATGAAACTAAAATCAAAGAAAAAGATAAAATAAATATTCAAGGACAACTTTCGGTATTTCTGAAAAAATGAGATTGTCTTTCCATCATTTTTAACGGACGTTAAGGTAAATTGGTACAAAATGCAAGTTCACAGTGATGACATGATACAAAAGTAACATTTAGGGGGTGAATTAATACAACTTCAAAATAATGTTGGTGACATGATACAAATTACAGAATAACAGTGGTGACATGACATGTATTTTCCCCAAAATACTACTTCCGTTCCAGAACAAGTGTCTATTTTCCTAGTGAGAAAGTGAATTATGCATGGATTACCAGCAATGCCCTTGTATCAGATAGCTATTAAAACATGAGTATCTTTAACAAGTGGGAGCACACGGGGCAATATAGGAAGCTGGATCACTAACTGCACCATTCCTTCATTTTGCAAGAAAATCAAACACGACATAAATTTTGGAATAGAGGAAGTAAGATATATTCCCAGAGTGAAGAAGGTGAGAAGAAAGTTGAGAACATACCTAAGAAGAAGCAAAGACTGTCTGAAGTATAGAACACCTTTTGCTGCATCAGATTCAAGCATCTGGTAAATAACAGATAGAGAACCAATGTCATCAACTGAAGACCACCGGTCATACAATTGCAACCAACAATCTGCAGTTGTCCAATTTTCCACATGCTCCCGGACAAGAGTACGGAGTTGGGATGCCGCCACACGTCCCTCAAACATCCTATAACCAGGGGAGAGCGTTAGAATTGCCTGAACATCACAAATAGCCGACTTGTAATCCTCAAGAGCCAGATAGAAACAAAAACGAAGCTCCAAGCATTCCAATGGAAGTTTGAATCCAAGAACCCGATTAATCTCCGCCAGTGCACCCTGAACATTTTGTTTCCTCATTAAAGCAGCCGCTCGATACATGTAAGGGTAAGTGAGAGTTGGGTCCAACTCCGTGGCTTTCTCCAGATCCTCCAACTTCCTATCACCTTCACAGTACAACGACCTCTCTTGATACATCCACCCAAGAGGGGTAAAAGAGGAAAGTACCGAGCTTAGCTTCTCATGTGACCAACGCTTACGGCCCCTAATGCAACCTAACCTTGCCAAGCCTGCAACAGAATAAACGTGGCCCGCATTTACAGCCGCCTCAAAAAGGCGCTCAGCTTCATCGTACTCTTTCCTCAGAAGCCTTACACATCCTAACTGATGGAATGCCAAGAGTCTCTGTCGTTCGTTTTGGGCACAATCTAACAATCTCTCCAAGAAACAAACAGCCTTATCGGATGCTTTATCAAGATTCATCGCAACTTCACTTAATAAACAGTAGAGTGAAAATGAAGCGGGGCCCGACATGATCGATCTCTGGTGCTGATTAGTGTGGCTAAATATCTCCACCACACGGTTGTCGTTCAAACAGTCAGGGATTTCGTTTAAAAACACTTGCAAACAGGATGCAGCAAGGACGGGAGAGTTTTCTTCAAGAGCATATTCCATGAGTTCTATTGCATCTTCTCTTGATGAAACTAAAGCTGCAAGTCGCCTACCACAAGCATCTTTGAGCTTTTCACAACAAAACTTGTTTGCAAAAACTAAAATTTCTAACAAACGAGCAGGAGGAATATGAGGCAAACTGCCCGTCACGCTGAACTCATTAACCACTGTCATGCCCATGGATGATATGTTGTTCTCGGATAAATCTATGTCATCAAGGAGTGATTCTGTAAAACACCCATTAAGCATAACGTGGAATGGTGCTGAAAGAGATGCAATTTTCTGTCTATTGCATGTTATCTTCTCATTTCCAATCCTAAACACCACATCTTTACAGATTTGGTTCCCATTCATCATGAAAGTTTCCCGAGGACTTTCATTTGTGTTGTGAGGAAACTCAGAAGCAATGTCTATAGGCCCAAACTCCTGAGCACATTTCCCACAAGTAGCAAGCAAATCAGCAATAAGCTCTTCCCCTTGCTTCTCGTATTTGAGCCATGCCCCGAATACAATCTTCTCATACACCGTGCTAGCCTTTTGCCAAGCTGAACGGAGACTTCTCCTCATTAATTTAACTTCTCCAAGGCCCCTAAAGACCTGAAACTGTAACAAATACAGACCCGACCTCTCTTGGGGGGCACATGACTCAAGCTCTTCATGAATTTGAGCTAAAACTTCTACATAATCTATGGGTTTAAAGAATGGTAGTATTGGTGGTTCCGGGACCTTGATAAGAGATTCTCTACAACAATTTTATCCCCAAAACAATATCACATATCAATTCATTGAAAAGGAAAATAAACTAAAAAAATCACAAGGTAAGAACTTACATGGATGATGTGGATGATGGTGTAGATGCTGAGGCAGAAGAAGAGTGTGACTTGAAAAGCTTCCCTCTTTCAACTTGGAGCCATGACTGTGGATTGAGTGCATTTATCTGTGTCTCTTTACAAGACTCAGAGGGAATGAAAGTCCTCATGGGACATAAGAGATTGAACAAGTCCCAGATCTCCACAATAGCCAAATGTGAATCTCACTCTCAAATTCCCAAAACACAACACAGTTTCTGGATAAAAAGGAGGCCTTTTTCCCTATAGAACTCACATTCAGCTAACAAATTTTCAACTTCAAAATCACAGATAAACAAAAATTACCAATCTCGATTTCTATCTATCTATCTATCTATATACAAACCCAAAACACAGAACAGGAAAAGGGTCGTCTTTTTCACTGATAAAAATTGAAAATTTATCTTTCCATTTCAATCAGCAACAGATATATTTAAGAAGTGGTGGATCAGAACATGGGATGTGGTTGAAAATTAAAGGAAAAAACTCACATCTCTCATCAGCATACACATAAAAGCAATAAAACCCAGAAAAGACCAAACACTCACCAACAGTTACGTAAGATCTCTATCAGAAACACAACCAAACCCACGTTTTAACTCACCAAATCTCCCCCAAAAATAAGGACTTGGAGAACCAAAATGAAAACAACCAGAGAGAGAAACCTACTTCACTTCTGGCTTCTAATCTCTGAATCAAAATCAAAACCCAAACCCAGGATTTGGAAGAAGCAGAGCAGCGGCAGGAGGCAGGAGATCAAATCGAAAGAATCCAAGGGAAAAATTTAGACTTTCACTTTCCTTCTTGCTTTTGTTTCGTAAAAGGGAAAGTTTTTTTTTCTTTTTTCTGTCTCACTTCATTTCCGTTGAAGATTATTACAGATACTGTTCATACGATTAAATGAAAAAATAGAGAAATAATTCAAGGAATTTGGATTCCCAGGAGAAACAAACGACATCGTCTTCACTTGGCGATGGTAATTAATTTATTTTCTATGGATCAATAATTGTGCTTTTTTAAAAAGAAATAATTGTGTTTGAAAAACTGAAAAGGGATTCTTTTAAATCTATTGGTAGATTCAATTCAATTATTTTAAAAGAGATGAAATTAAGAGAAAAAGGAGTCTAGTCTTGTATGTTTTCACTCACACACAGACACTTCAATGATATACATCACAATATCACATCATGGCTAATTATTACAATTTTCCAGTTCGCTGGCAACTAGTTAAGAGCATGCACAGTGCTACGGAACGGAACGCGAACCGTGAACCGATCCGCGATTTTGGTCCACGGGATACAGTCGTGCCGCTGTGACGTACGGTTTTTGCGGCCCGCGAACCGCAAAACTGTGGTTCGGTCCGCGGACCGCGACTCGTGAATCGGAACAACGGTTTGGGGGCGTTTGTTGTGGTTCGTCAGGGCGTGACACGTGTTCAATTGAAGGAAAAAAATTCTGACCATTGGCAAGGGACGGAAATAAACGGTAACTTTTTAAAAAAAAATTCCAAAAACCCTTAATTTAAACCCTATAAATACCCCCAACCCCAATCTCATTTCACACCAACACTCCTATAACCTATCTTACTCGATATCAAATTCCTCCCCTCAAACTCGCTACAAAATGTATGGCGGTGACGGTCTCTCATCAGATGAGGAGTTGGCAGCGCAACTGCTATATTTTGAAGAACGACTCCAACGAAGGGTTGAGAGAGGCATACAGAAAATAATGTCAAGGATCAACGCTGTGAGAGAGAGGATCGAATGTGGGGAACCTGCCCGACGGGAAATTCCTAGAGGTCGTCTCGAAGCCCACGACCAATTAATGAAGGATTATTTTGACGATTAGCCCCTGTATGGGCCCACTATGTTTAGGTGTCGGTTTCGTATGTGTCGACCACAGTTTGAGCGGGGAATGGACAAGGTAGCGGATCATGACGATTAATTCGTTCAGAAGTTGGACGTTGTAGGACGCATGGGGTTATCAACGCACCAGAAATGTATCACCGCGATACGGATGCTTGCGTATGGGTGCTCGGCCGATTCGTTGGACGAAACCTTACGCATTGGTGTAAGTACAATACTCGAATGTTTACGCAGATTTTGCAAGGCCGTCATTGAGGTTTTTGGGGTTGAGTACGAGCGTTCACCCACACCAGAGGACATGACCCGATGACGACTTGTTGTTCGACCCCCCTCCAGAAATGCCAGGATGGACACCACCAGAGCGATGGCACCAAGGAGGTCACTTGGCATACCAAGCACGCTTGGACACTCGACTCTGTCACAATAGATTCTACCCACCAAAACTACAAAATGACCTGATTGAGCACATATGGGGTCGACTTGGAGCGCATTTCAATCCCAACAATGATTGAAGATATCTTTTTATAGGCAACAGTTGTGTACTTGACGCTAATTATCGGAGATGAATAAAATTTATTTTCTGTTATGTTGTTATTAATTTATTTTCAAATTAATTTCAATTTAATATAATGTTTAATTTTATAATAAAACATTTAATTTTAAATCAGCAAAATATCAATTCAGCATACAGTCAACATCCAACCAACATCCACTCATAATACGTTTTGATCATCCGGTTTGTACCACTGTGGAATACAGTTTATTTTAAGGATTGCAAACCTTAAATTTGCACAGTTGGCATACTGTTTGATGATCCGATTCGACTCACTGTACATGCTCTAATATGTATAACCTTGAAAGTAACTACAATTTTTTTCCCATGATTGAAGTAATTTTTGAAACTGTGAATTGTTGATTAGTTGTAAGAGTATTTAAAGTGGGAATAGATCGAATCGATTTATTTTCGGATTGATTGGATACATGTTTTTTTAACTAATCCAAATCGATGAAATGCGGGTCTAAAGTCGTGAGAATTATCAAAATGCCGATTACGAATTTTAATTTTGTATTCAAATTCAAATTACGAAATTGTGAACCGATAAATTAATTGCTCGACTTATTCATATTCCGCTTTCCTAATTTAGTGGTGGTTTGTCGGTAATTCTCAGGTGGAGTGTTATTAGTAGTGTGTGATAAAATGATAAATCTAGTCAACGCTTTGAAACATAAATGTGTTTGATTAATTAAAACGGGGATTACAAGCTTATCATGTGACGAGTACAGAAAAACATGTAACAACATATCACACCAACCCAAAAATCCTCTTCGTTATGCCCTGGAGAAAGAGCATATGGGTGGCCGAATCATCAGGCTCCATGTGGGAGGTGCCCATTGTTAGTCTTAATGCCCGTAGTTCAATCCTAAATGTCCAAATGTATATATCATCATTAGCAATAAAATTAAAGCGGTTTTATATTACTTATGTGTTGGAGTAATATATCGATGTATGCTCTGATCTATGCCCACAATGCGAATAGAACCATAGATCGAGATAGATCACACTCGATGGGTCCCTATTAAACAAAGCTTCACTAGAAGCGACTAGTATGAAAGATGGCTCTTTATGGCTTACGTTTTGTTAGTCATTGGAATGGGATTCCGGAGTCTGATCATAGATATCATGTGGGACATGATATTGGACGACCCACCCTGAATATGTGTCATAGATTAAGTCATGAACATATTCAGTGTCGTAGATTGTCATGTATCCTTAGACCAAGGAGTCTTTGTGATTGCTATGTAGTCAACAACTGAGTTTGACCTGAGCCTAATGTTGTCCGTAACAGGGCTTCCATAACGGCCAGGATTGGCTTAGGGACGGGCTACATGAGTTACACGAAAGACGGCTAAGGGATTTATCCCTCATACTGAGGTATGGGAAAGATATCGGTTCTCGGCCGCTTGATCGAGAGTGACTGAAAGAACAGCATGGCCATGCACATGATACTGGGTATCATATATTCAGTCATCTCACATATCAAGGAACAGTGATTGAGAATAATAAGGATGACGGCTCTATGCCTTATCTCAATCAGGATATCGGAGATAAAAGGGTAATGACAGGGACGACGGAAAGGTTAGAATCGACAGGGTCGATTCGTTATGCAGTGTCAGGCAATACTAAATTCTCGTTAGTTGCCACTTAAACAGGATCAAGTAAAATGAGATTTTACGTTGATCTATTGACATGCGTAAACCTAAGGGTCACACCGGAGGGTGAAACTCATTGACACATTTATGGAGAATGGTCAAAAGGGAGTTGTCTCGGACATGACCAAAACTAGGTTTTGGGTCATGTGCCCGTAAGTGAATAGGACCTCACGGATCGAGACAAGTCTTAGAGTCTTGGGATTGATCGCGTTGGATAATGTTGGACATTTCTGGTATGGAAGGCTTGGAGGCGATGAGCGAATCACGGGACCTCGTTGGAAATGGCCACAGGCCATGTTCCAAGAGGCCCATGAAAGGCCCATGCAACCAAGACCCATGGAACTAATTAATCAAGGCTTGATTAATTAGTACTAAGTAAGCAAGACAAGGATTAAGGTGTTGATGATTCACCACCTAGCCCAATCTCGTCTTGCCATACTCTGTCCTATTTACACCTTACTTGACACCATACTTGTCTCATGCCTTTAGTTGGACAAATATGAGTTTTGTTATGTTTAAGTCATCTTTTTTCAACATAACACAAGACAAGAATAGGAAACACAACTTCTCCCTCCTCTCCATGGCAATTTCGGGTTTGGCTAGTTTCCACCTCCATTTTTATGTTCTTGAGTCCTCAAAGAGAAGAACTACGTGGCTTTGATTCCCATGTGGATACGTAGGCGTCTTGGAGACTCAAGACAATCATTCGTTACCCGGTGTTCTTGTTTTGGTAAGAACTAGTGCTGCATTTTTCTCTTGTGAATCCATTCTTTGTTAGTTGTTTCATGGTTTTAATCGTCTCTTGGTTTTCATTGATTTTCCGTTGCGAGTTGATTCATCTCCAACCCTACCTCGAGACCCGCTTCGAGTAAGCGGAACTCCCTGACCAGTGACTCCGAAGCCTCGAGCTCCTCCTGACAGTCCTTCTCGATGTTCGAAAAGCTTTTGGCCAACTTCGATTCGTTAGGAGTCTCCTAGTTTCCCTTTCCTTTCTCCTTCCCCCTCTGTGCCTTTGTGGCCTTTTGGCCCTCAGGGCGACGACCGTAGACAAGTCATGGGCGGCCACCCTCAACCTCTTTCAACAACGTTTGTGAGAATGTCCATCTCAAACATTGGGGTGCTCATGCCATGTGTTCTCGGCGTGCGACGTGTGTCTGTGTCGATGAAATCCCCGGTGGTTGTCGAGAACTCGTTCTCAAAACGATGCACCCAACAAGGCTTGTCTCGCATGAGAACCTACCAGTGTTTCCATACGAACACATGTTCGTACTTCTCGGCTTACTCATTCTCCGCATCATCCATAACCTGGTCATCGGATCTACCAGAGTGGCAGATGTGCTTGAACTTTGACTAGCACTGTTGGAGCATCTTTACCTTTCGGTTGGCGACGTTCCAATGCTACTTTAAATTCTTGCTAGACTGCTCCGTCGACGGTGATTTACAGGTTACAGGGGCGGGCTCCTTTTGAATGGATTCCCAAAATGCTTGATCGGTCTGATCGACCATATGCTCCGAGTTCTTAGAGTGGTTTAGTCATGCACACATCAATGATTCCTACTCAGTCCGAGTTTACTTTAAATAAATACGGGGACGTCCGGTTTGTTCGACTGACGTCTCCCTTGAGGGGGACACAGACGCATATGACCTGAGGTGGACGCTGCATTCTCGAGACGAACAACCTACTAAAACCCGTCCCGATCTAGAACCTGGGTAAGTGGTGGAGCCCTCGAATATTGAGTTGGACCCAAGTACGTGATTGAACTCATAAACGCCGTCCCACTCAAGAATGTTGAAGCGAAACCCGAATAAGGGTTGGAGTAGTTGTACACGGGGGAGGTCGGACCATCACTTGCACCGACGAGGGTATGTACTCCTCTTGGCCCCAAAGTCGCTCCTCATTTCACACGAGTAGTACTGCGAGTCGGGAATGTAATCTCATGCGCATGTGAACCTTGGGGGATACTTTTGGTTATTGTTGTTGGTCATGGATGAAAATGGAGAAATAAAGAGGTAGGCGAGGTCGTCGTCGTCACTTGCTCGCCCGAGAATCGGTGGTGTTAGAACGCTGGAGAAATTTTGCACCAGTTCAACGAGGGAGAGATTCTACAGAATGAGAGTATGTGGAACGCTAGAGATCTGCTTGGGCGTTGGAGAAACGATGTTGCTGGAACAAGTCAATTCTCTAATAATGGAAACCGCGTTAGAGAAATTTTGCACATGTTCGACGAGGGAGAGATTTTGCAGAACGGGAGTATGTGGGATGTCGGAGGTTCTGCTTGCTCGCCGTGGAATTTGCTTCAAAGAATCGGACGACGGAGAGAGTTGTTGATTCGTGAGTTGGTGAAGACGAAGGAGAAACAGTTGTCGTTATTTAAAGTCGAATTGCACTTTCGGCTTTAATGACTCATAGGAACTCGGCGCCACGTGTCTCCAACAGATTCAACAATCAACGATTCAACGGATTCGTATTCGTAGAATAGACCAAGGGTCAACGTCGACAGATCCCTTGACGTCGATTTTTAAGGCTCAAATATTTGACTGACAACAAATTGTGTTCCGGAGATTCGACGTCTTTTTTTGTGGATTCTGACATGTTCCCACAAACAACGCAGAATCGGCACCATTGTGTGGCTACTCTAATAATAAATATTCTATCTATTTATATCATATATAAATTTTCTTTGGATAATTTGATCCTAAAATTAAAATTTTATTTTATTTTGGGGAGTGTTAATCAATTTTTTATTGATTAAAGATACACGTGTCTAGTTTATAAATATTTATTTATACTTTTTTTTTACATTTTATTCATTATAGTTCATAATATAGTATTATCTGTAAAAGTAGTGGTCTGCTAGGGTTTTAGCAGAGAGACGCAGCACCTCTTCCTATTCTAGGGTTGGTGTTTTGCGATTTTGCTTTGATCTCCATGGCTTTATCGAGCAGCGTGGGTGATGGTGAGCAGGGCGGCGATGGGGGTGTCCACTGGGGACCCCGTCTGTCGGAGGAGAATGGTTCGGAGAGGGTGTCCAACGTCGGGACAGATCGAATGAAGGAGGAGCCGAAGGAGGAGTCGTGGCAGGACTCCGCGCCGGTTGTGGAGGTCATCCCTGGGACGGAGCCGATGACAGGGACGCTGCCGGTTTCGCAGGAGCGGAGGGCGTTGCCTGGGACGGTGACGATGGAGACTACGGGGGAAGTGGTCGGGATGTGGCCGGTGATGGGGGCGGATTCAGGTGCGCCGCTGCTGGACGTCACGGGGGATGGCGACCCGGTGGTGTCGGAGGGGGCTTGGACGAGTTGGACGGACGGGAAGTCGAACCTTCGCTTCTCGGCTGGAGAGGACGAGGGTTGGGTTCCGGGGGGCCGTGTCCGTTCAGGGCCTGCGTGTCTCCGTCGTACGCCGGCGAGGGGACCTCGTCCCCGGCGTCTGGGGAGTGGGCTGGGGCGTGCAACGGGGAGAGAGGAGGATCGGGCCACCGACGACGGGGGTCTGGTTCCTCTACACACGGTGGTGCGGGGGGAGAAGCAGAACCCGATCACTATTTCGTCGGATGTTGCGAGCTTGCCGGAGGAGGGGCTGATGGAGACACCGGAGCAGTTGGCTTTGCGACGAAGCAAAGGAAAGGGAGTGGCGGCTACGGAACCGGGTAAGGGTGTTAGGGATCCGAGTAGGACTGCTAGGGTACCGGGTTCGGATCGCGGGTTCATGGGCGACACTCGATGGACGCCTACGCTGGGTCAGAAGTCAGTGTGGGCCCAGGGAGGAGGTGGTGATGTGGCCCGATGGGCTGCAAGGTTTGGGGATGGCCAACATTATGAGGAGAGACCAACTAGATCGGGTGTCAAGGGCGGAAAGGATACCAGGTCGGGCCAACAGGGACGGGGGGGGGGGGGGGGGGGGAGCGATTCCATCCCAAGCAGGTAGGACCTATCCATTATCTAGGGTGCAAGGGGATGATCTACACCGAGGACAAGATCGATCCTCGGGGGAACAAATGGGGTGCTTGGACTACCAGATGGGTGCTATTCGAATTAAAGAAGTAGTAGTGCCGGTGCAGGAGGTCACGGGCCAGGGGAACCTGTATAGGTTTGCCTTGGCGGCAAAGGTCTTGACCTCCAAGCCCATCTACTGGCAGTCTGTGGTTGCAAGAATGGAGGATGTCTGGGGAATGAAGGTCAAGGCCAAATCGTTGGAGGGGGGTGGTAGCTTTTTTCTTCAAGTCTGCGAAGGAGAGAGACCGGGTCCTCATGGGGGAGCCATGGTCTTTTTGGGACTCTCTGGTCCTATTCACGGATCTGCGGGCCCACATGCATGTTTCGGATCTCCAATTTCACCAGTTCTCAGTATGGGCTCGTGTCTCGAACCTACCAGTAGGAGCCTGGACGAGGGATGTGGGTTTTAGAATTGGCAACATGTTGGGGGTGTGCCAAGGGGTAGATGTGGACAAGAAAGGTCTCTACTAGGGAGACTTTATGAAGATCCGAATAAGGGCAGATATCCGAATTCCGCTGCAGAGCCAACTCTGGTTTCGGTTATCGGTCTCTCATGTACGTACTCGTCTGCACATCTCGTATGAATATTTACCTGACCACTGCTTTGGATGTTGTTGTGCGGGGCATCTCTTCCCGGGCTGCACGGTCGTGGGGGGTGTTCGGGGGTCCTCGCTGAAGGCCCCAGGGGACCCGAGATCGACACTAGAAAAGGCAAAACATGGGAAGGCCGTACCTGGAACAAATTGGACATATTTAAGTGGCTCAAGGAAGGGTGGTCAACCAACGGTCGCACCAAAACACCGCCGAGGAGAGAGGACATGGGACGATGGGATCAACGGGAGGTGGAGGAGGAGGTTACACCAGCGGAATGGTTTCCACGTCGCTCGACGCCCTCGTTGTCGGGAAATGAGAGGGCTGGGAGAGACGGGGAATCAGCGGGGGAGGAAGAATCAGGGGCGTCAATTGAGGCGTCTTCAGCAGCGGCGGGGGGCTTCAAGCACCCTCGCCTCCAGGAATGATCGCGGAGAAGGCCAGAGAGGGTTTGGTCGACTGTACCTTCTCCCTGGTGTATAGGTGGCAAGGGTACCACCAACAGCTGATGTATTACTTCCCTACCACTTCGGAGTCAACAATCCTGCGTTCAGGAGCCCCTGATGACGCACGCTGACTTTCCGGGGGAGTAATTGGTCCACCACCGGTTGTTTATCCTCTGGTCTGCTCGATCAGTATCTTATGGTTGTAGTGTACTGTATCGGTGCCCTCGGACGCTACTACAATCGCCCCCCTCCGACCGCCCTTATATCAAAGAGCAAAATTTATTTCTATGCTTATGTCTTTCATGTATTGTTAGTTTGGATCCGTTGTATGGTGTCCTTGGCTATCAAAGGCACCATAATGCTTTTCTATTAATAATATCAGTGTTTCTCTCAAAAATAGTATTATCTGTAAATATAAAACAATACCAAATAAATATGTAAATTGTAAAATTTATTTTACTGAATCATACATGAAATAATTTAGTATCGTACGATTTTAAAAAATTAGAAACCCAAATGTGTGTTTGTTTTGAACTTTCATTGAAATTTGTAACTGGGCTTTACATTGAATCGAGGTAACTCCATCTCAGAACTTTAATGTATGAGAAACGAAAAAAGAAAAATGTACAAGTTTAAAGGTACGAGCATGAACACTGAAGAGAAGCTCGAGCAGGAAACCATGGAGAGCACGTGGTCCCTCCATCACACAATCACACCCTCTGCCACACCACCACCTAGTGGCCGACGCTTTCGCCTTTAAATAATCCAGACAATAATAATTAATTATCGCCACAGCGATATTACCTAAATAGCCTCGACTCCCATCTTTTTCATTGGATGATTGATTGTGATCTAGGTGAGGTGGGACCACCGCCACTACAAGTCTACAATGCTTCAAGAGCCCCCGTTCAAAATTGGTTCATATCCACTGGCAAAATAAAATCACATATTTTTTTCATTTGGATTTGTTTTGTTCCTCTTCATTTTCATAGATAATACGTGTCCATATTAGAACGACTGTGTCATTTTTTTTAAATAGTAGATCATTTTTCATAAAACGGTAATCGATGATCTCCGAAGAGGGATATGGGGGCATGATGAGTCCAATTGACGAGGTAATTTTCGTTGGAGAAGGTGGAGGCGTATTGGTAATCATTGGTGGGGTAAATGGTGTTGCGGTGACTGAGGGAATGGGCGACAAAATAATGGCTGAAGTTAGGATTAGAGAGCGTCTAAAAAAATAAGACACACAAAGTCGTGAAGGAAGAATTGTTGCCTGTGTTAATGCATATGTATTTTGCTTCTTTTAATTCTCTATCTAAGAACAAATATCTCATTTTTTTTCTATTAATTGTGATAAAGAAATTCTTAGTTCTACGTCATCAATTTAATTTGTACTAATTTATCGTTAATTTTATAAACAAGTAAAAGACAAAACTAAGCGTTGGGGCGGAGGAGCACAGGAGAGGTCAAGAGGACGCGAACAAAGGAGGAAGCGTTGGGAGTAGAGCCGACCAGATCAGACGTGTGCGTGGCTGTCCAGCGACGGAGAGGGGAAGAGCCATCAGCACATCATGCCAGATCCGACGAGCGTTGACGAGGAACAACAGAGAACGAGCCACCGTGGAAATGCCGCCTGGGAAAAGGAGGGGGAAGAGAACGTTCCGGCAGTGACTCGCACGTCCAGTCAGTGGCAGAGCTAGCTTTTCCATTGAGGGGGCACCAAAAAATTTCCATGTCAATATGTGACTGTAAAAAAAATTGAGGGGGCACAACTACGAAATCAGAAAGAATTAAAGCGTATTTTTGAAAAAAAAAATAGAAAAACATACAAGAATTTTTCAAAAAAAAAAAATTAAGGGGGGCACGTGCCCCCTGGGCATCATGTGCCTCCGCCACTGCGCCCAGTCCCGACGAAGAAGAAGAAGGCGTTGGGAGCCAAGGCAGACGATGGAAGGAGCCCGGTGGATAGGCTCGACGAAGAGCAGGCGAAGGAGATCAGCGGCAAGATGAGGGAAGAAAGTGGAAGGGGAAGAGGGGAGGGGGAGGATGAGGGTGAAGAGAAGCTCCCGCCGGAGTCAAGATGGCCGCTGGTGGTGACGGCGCAAAACACCTCTAGAGTTTGCAAAGGTTTGTTTCAAAGAGAACAGCTTCTGCCTTTATCAATTCTTTGGCTACCAATTTATTAAGCAAAGCACTCTCACAATTACGCATTAAGTTTTATGTAAGCATTCTACTACATGAGCTCTATACTGATTTTTGACTCACCCAACTCCTCTTTCTTTGCAAACCAAAGGGTTCCTGCCTTGAAATCTAATTATGAAATAAGAAAAGTGAAGGCTCAAATGATACACATTGATGAAACAGAATAACAAAAGAGGTGAAGTCGTGGAATAGGTTTGTGCTTTTGTGACTCGTCCACAGAAAAAGTAGTGATTTGATTCTATCCCCCCCAAAAATAGTTCGGAGAAGAGACAAAGCTCCCGGCGAGGATCGAACTCGCGACCTTTCGCTTACGAAGCGAACGCACTACCACTATGCTACGGAAGCACATGCCTAGTCATTTTGGATAAATGTTTATATAGTTTAATAAATTTACATGTCAATTTAAATTAATATTCACCACCGAATCAAATGTCTAACATTTAACTGTTTAAGAAAGTATTGGATTGACATCGAGGAATTATTTGTTTTGGACCACCTAAGAAAAACAATTGAAAATTAAATTCATATAATTGTCAGTATCATGAAAAGAAAAGTGTGTAGCTGAGGACGAGAATAGGGTGGGGCTTCAATTTTTTCATTAAACTCACATCACATTCACATTTATTCATTGTATCAAAAAAGAGAAAAAAAAAAGTATTGAAAACCAGAATTCTGTAGTCAGAACATAAATAGTCGAAAATCAATAGCAACTAAAAAGGAGGACCGGGTGGTGGAGTTTTGGGATGATCTTGATTGATCAGTGGAGTGCAGGTTTACAGATCGAGATTGGAAGAAGGAGGTCATAGATTATTTCCTCTCGATTTTGAACAGCTATATTCTATCCCCGAATCTTGATGACTCATTATTATGGCTGAAAAGATCCTCGGGGTTTTCGGTCTCTAGTGCTTATTCTCTGTTGATGGAGGAGGATTCCATGGTTGTGGATTCTTGGACCTCTGTTTTATGGGTTGGAGGGATATCTCCGAAGTTTTGTGTTCAGATTTGGCTGACAGTCTAGAATGCCTTGCCCACCTCAGTTTTCTTAGAGAATCGTGGCCTTCACGTGACGCTTAATCAGATGTTCTATCAGCTTTGCAAAGTTATGATGGAGACTATGGATCATCTTTTGCTCTATTGTTCGGTTTCTTGGTGGTTATAGGGCCGGGTTTTGTCTTGGTAGGGTGTCTCTTGGGTCACCCCCTTTCCATTGGTGAGGCCCTAGTTTAATGGAGGGGCATGAGTTCTTATCATTGGTGGAAGTCTTGGGTTCGCGTGTGTTATATCACGATTTGGAATATTTGGCTGCTACGGAATGCGGTGGTCTTCAACTCTATAATGGAAAGTGGTGATGTGGTGTTTAGGAAAGTTTTGAGTCACTCTTATGGTATTCTGTGACAGGCTGGTTCCTTACAGTCGGGTTCTTCTTTTTCCGATTGGAGTAAGCGCCCGGATTGGTGTCTTCGATCGAGGAGGAGGCGTGTTATGGGTTTAAGGCCTGGTTGACCTGTTCTGATCTTGCAGGTCCAGTGAGTTTCTGTTCGAGAGCCAGGCTAAGCTTCATCTGTTCTCACTTGAGTCCGGTGAGTACTCATACATGGGTATGTATGGGGACGATCTTCTTGTGGCGGAGGGGCACGAGTTACTTAGTCCTCTTGTGACCAGAGGACTCACCCTGATCACCTCGAGGTACTGTTCATTGGTTCGGATGAGACGCTTAGTCGGGTCTCTTGAGAAACTGTAAACTGGCCTGTGTGTTTTCTTGTTTTTTCGGGTTGTGTCCTCTTAGCTCTTTTTAGAGTTCTTTTGTAATTGTTTGTTGCTGTCCTTTTCCACCTTAGAAACTGGACTTTTTCTTAATAAAAAAATTCGAGCTTATCAAAATAATAATAATAATAATCGTAATTATGACTATTCGTCATGTCCTCTTATGGATCAAAGCTGTGAGCTGATTTAAGAATTGTAGATTTATGGTAGAATCTCTTAAAAATGTGAAACTTGTGATTGTTAAGTAATCAATGAATATTATAACCTATTGGCTAGTCAGAGTTGTGCACTCACCTTACGTGATCATGTCTTTTTGTACCTGATACACTTACTTAGAGCATCCACATTAAGGTTGGGGGGGGGGGGGGGGGGGGGGGAGCAGAAAGGGAAGGGGAAGGTGTGGGGAAGGGGGGAGTGCGAGGAGTGAGGGGCGCATGGCAAAGGGCATGGGGTAAGGGTTCGCGGGGCAGGGGCGCGAGACCAAATTCATCCCCTTGCCTCGCTGCCCCTCTGCTGTCCACTAGCAGCGCACCACCTGTCCAAGCCAAATTTTTTTTTAAATGAATATATATAATTTTGTTAATTATCTGATTTATATATATATATATTTAATAATTAGGTTTTAATAAATATATAAACAAAAAAATATATTTTAAAATTTAAAAAATTAGTTTTAAATTAGTTTTTAAATTTAAAAATCAGCTTTTTATTTTAAAAATCCTTTTTTTATTTTAAAAATCATTTTTTTTGTTGCAAAAAAAATATCCGACAACGAGGCTCAAACGTTATTATCAAGAATAGTAACTGTCGGTGTTTCAAAAAAAATATATG
Source organism: Erodium maritimum (assembly GCA_963921825.1). Classification (NCBI taxonomy): domain Eukaryota; kingdom Viridiplantae; phylum Streptophyta; class Magnoliopsida; order Geraniales; family Geraniaceae; genus Erodium; species Erodium maritimum. Next base: position 10,359,945 of record OY997595.1, read on the forward strand.
GTATTAGTAACGGTCATCAAAGAATTCATCACTACAAAAGTTTATATCGACCAAATGAATTGTCAATTTGAATTATGTATTTTTTTATTTAATTAATCTTTTTAATTTTTTTATTTTATTAATGAACTTTTATTTCTATTTATGAATTTTATTTCTATTTTATTTAGTAGTTGTCGATTTAAAAGTAACGTTAACAGATTTAGTTAAAAGCTTAATTAATTACACAGTAAGCATTTCTGAAAATCATGTCCCCCATACTTACCCCTCTGATGTGCAGCACACTAAATTTAAGGGGGCAGGGGGGCTGAACCTTGCCTAGTCAACAGAGGGTTCTGCCTCATGGTTTAAGGTTCAGCCCCCTTTAATGTAAATGTTCTTATATTTTTAATAAAAAGATGTTTAATGATCAGTAAAAACAAGCCATTTTCAATAATAATAATAATAATATAATTTAAGATAAATTTCATCTCACTATTTTAATTGTTTATTTTTCATACTTTAAACTGCAGTTTTTTTCACTTTATATCCGCCATTAATTTTTCCATCCATTTTTGAATGAAAAATGGTCATATGCATGGCACATGACCCTATTTTTTAAAAAATGACAATTATACCCTTTTATTTCTAACCTAACCTATTTCTAACCCTTACCGTTTAATTATCTCTCTATCTACACTCAACCGTCATTCCTTTTTCCTCTCTTCTCCCTCTATCTACACACCCCTTCCACTCCATCAGTTCGCCTTTGTCTCCGTTCAAATCTCGGCCAAACCTCGAAGCTTCGTCCAAATCCGGCTTCACTATTGTCATCACCGTGGTAGGGCGGTGGCGGTGAGCTCATGGTGGGCCGACGACAGTGAGATCTGAGGCCGCGCTAGTAATAGAGATGGAGCTCACCGGCTCGTCATCGAAGACAGAGCTCTCTGCTCTGCCACTACTCCACCTTCGCTGTTGCGAATCTTCGTCCCCAGTTGTCCCAATCACATAGATCTCGTCGGATTCGTGAGCGCATGCAGTTCGTCCACCACCGAACTCAGATCTGCTTGCCGGTGGGACTCGACGACAAGCCTCGTGGTCCAGCTAAGGCGTAGTTCTCCATACCCTCTCCAAGCGGCGTCGTGGTCTTGTCGAGATGCAGCCAGATCTGGAGACAACGAGTAAAGATTTTGGGGATTTTGAGCCTTTTAGCTCGATTTATCCCGCCAGTGATGGTGGAGCACGCCGCTGTCGAGTACACCGTCCCAATTTCCCCCCCAGATTTTATGTGTATATTAGGGTTTTCCTTGTATTTTGTTCATGAAAATTATTGTATTTTGTTGCAGATTTTGAAGACTGAATTGATTTTGGGAATGAACTTTGTATGTTGAAGGTTGATGAACCACCTAAAACAACCAACATAAGTTGAAAAACAACATCATGACCATAAAACATGAAACTAAAAATGAAAATGAAAATAAAGAATTAACATAAATAAAAAATGAAAATCTGATTTTAGTGTAAATCTGAATTTTACTGAATTTTAAAAATAAATTTGAATTAGAAACTAAAATCTGAATTAATAAAAATAAAAATTGATTTTTAAATAAAATCTGAATTTAAAAAAAATAAAGTGATTTTTTAAAATATAGTATGATTTTTATAAAATAAAAAACTATTTTTTTTTGAAAATAGACAAATATTTTTTTTAAAAAAACTAATAACATGTTTTTGAAAATTTAAGTGAGGAGTATTTTGGACTTTTAAATGTTTTGGATAAAAAATGATAAAAATTGACGGAAAGTGAAAAAATACATTTTAGAGTAAAAAAATACATTTTAGAGTAAAAAAATAATTAGGATAATAAGATGATAAAAATAATTAATTAAGCTAATGATATAAATTTATCTATAATTTATATTTTTATACTTGTGTTTAAATTTGTAACTTCATCACTCAACAGGGGAACTGCCAAGAATTTTTTAATACAGAAAATAGGATATATAGATAAACCACCTGAAGTTGATGTCAGTGTCTTACTGTCTTTTGTTCTTCTCTTACTGGCAAAGGCAACGGTTGAGAGCGTAGAGTGGACACATCCAGAACTTTATAGATCAGTCCCGAAAGTGCTCCACCTGTCACCTCTGCGTAACCGCCATTCCACATTCTCGACTCGTCTGGAAGTTCGTTCTCTCCTTTATTCCCTTCAAACCTCCTCCTTAATAATCCCAACCACTTCTCTTCCCTCTCCAAATTTTCCCGCACTTTCCTTTCTTTTCTCGGCTAGAATCTCTGCTCTCTGTTTGTAGTCATCAACATCGTGACCATGTGGTCCCGGACGTTCGGGAAGCATGACGTGGAAGGCGGAGCGAGGCCTCTGTACCCGGCGATGATGGAGAGGCCGGAGCTCCGGTGGGCCTTCATCCGGAAAATCTACTCCATAATCTCGGTCCAGTTGTTGCTCACCATCGCCGTGGCTTCCGTGGTGGTCGCCGTCCGTCCGATTGCTGATTTCTTCGTCAGTACTCCGGCAGGCCTCGCTCTCTACATCGTCCTCATCTTCGCTCCCTTCATTGGTACGCTTGGTTCAACAACAACAATTTCTGCTTTACGGTTATGGTTATGTCTCTGACGACGACTGTGTTTTGTTTGGCAGCGTTGTGCCCGTTGTACTACTATCACCAGAAGCATCCGGTGAACTACCTTCTCCTTGGGTTCTTCACTTGTACTCTCGCCTTCGCGGTTGGTCTCACCTGTGCCTTCACCAGCGGTAAGTATATTATACGAATTCAATTTCTGATTCTGACCTTTGACTTTGATCTGGGATTATCTTAATTGACAAATGTGTGTGTTCCAATTCCAATTGAAACAGGGAAGATTATCCTTGAGTCTGTGATTCTGACAACTGCGGTGGTAGTGAGTCTGACTCTGTACACGTTTTGGGCGGCCAAGAGAGGATACGACTTCAATTTTCTCGGGCCTTTCTTGTTTGGGGCCGTTATTGTTCTCTTCATTTTCGTTATGATTCAGGTTTGGTTCTCACTCTATGGACTTAATTAGTTGCGAGTTGCAACCGTTTCTGGTTTGTTTATTATGTGATGTTGGTGCAGATTCTGTTTCCTCTTGGGAGGATCTCTGTGATGATCTATGGGTGCTTGGCCTCCATTATATTTTGTGGGTACATTGTGTATGACACCGATAATCTGATAAAGCGGTACACCTACGATGAGTACATCTGGGCTGCTGTTGCCTTGTATTTGGACATCATCAATCTCTTCCTCTCCATTTTAACAGTCTTCAGAGCGGCTGATAGTTAGTCTGCGTCTTTCACGTGCTCGTGATCCTGTGATTTACTTGTTTCATTTGTAATGATAATGCCTGCTTTTATATCAAAGTTGGTGTGTAGTTGATTCGATCACAACATTTTTGTTTGATTCCGAATATCGGATGGTGTAGTGTAGTACGCATTCTGTGTGTTTCAAATTTTATGTCTGAAATCAATTTGTACATGAATGGGAGAGAAAATGGTAGGAAGACATTTTTGTTGTTAGCTTTAAACTAATTTCGTCGGGTTAACTAGATGGTCGACGATGATGGTTCGTCAATCAGATTGGACAATGGCTCTATTACGTCGGCTAAGTTTCACACAGCCGACGAACACACTATCCCATTTTACTAACGGTTTTGGTTCATCGATCAAGTGGTTTCCGTTAGTTGACGATGATGGTTCTTTGGTGAGGTTACACTCAGACGACTTAAGGCGGCAGACTTTCACTGTGTTCCCGAACATCAACTTAGTTTAGTAGCTTAACTTTTTCTACTGCTGCATATTATCTGTAGGTAAACAATTATACAGTCCACTTCACAGTACTAACAATCACCAATCACCAATTTTTTTTGGAAAAAATCATAAATTTAAACAACATACTGAACATTTTTAAACTATTAAAAGTCGGTAAAATTAGTCTACATTAAATAAAAAAAACTATGTCGGGATGGTTCTACTAGGGTTTGTAGTAAACCGCCAGTCTATAAAATTTCATTTCGTCAGCGTGTACATGCTCCTTCTCCGAGTCTCGTAGAACCTCTATGAGTGTAGCAGTTTCCTCCATAACTGATCGAGTCCCACCACTTTCTCCTGCATCGTTGCCGTTCTCATTTATCATCGCTCACGACTTTGCACCTCCACTTCATTCTTTGTGGCCACCGTTACCTCCCCTACTACCATCGTAACCGCCACCTCCTCCATTCTCACCATAGCCTCCGTCGCTACCAACTCTTCGGCCGTGAGCTTTCCTTATACCTCGTTGGTATATGTCCATGTCGTCCGCGCTACGTCCTGCACCGTCTCCACCACTTCGTGCAAGGATGCGTCATTCCCATTCGTTGGATCAAGACTCTTCCACTGGTGCAAACTCGGTGCACCAACCTTATCCGTTGGATCGGGATTCTAACACCCCCGATGTGAGTGTGGGGATGCACATCTCGCCGTATCGAGGTCAGTGTAAATCCAACATTCTGATTCTCACATTTGCTGGTGTTTACTTTGGATGCTTGTTATCACTTCAACCGTCCCATGTCAGATACCTCGAACATTTTCATATCGAGTCAAGAAACGAACCTCGAGGCACTCACGTTTATCACTGCAACTAAGGCACTGGCCTCTCACCAATGCAGGGGTGAGACGTAAACCGAGCTTCACATGATCTAATATTTATGCTTTTAAGCCACTAATGATCTCTAGTCCAGGGCCGACCAAATGACTATTGAGGCCTAAAGCGAGAATTTGATCGATAATTTTTTTTCTTATGAAATAATATAATAGAATAATAAGTAAATTTGTTCATATAAAAGAATTATACTAGATGATATTTAACAAATGAGCTTAACCATCTATTTATAACCATAAAAAATCTAAAATCTAAAATGGATGATGGATATTAGTTTCTAACAAAAAACCCTCGATGGATTAAATTTATCATCTAGAATTCCATACAAAAATCCAAATATTTAAGGATTTATATTTATCCTTAAATAATATATATTCAAAATAATTCTAGAAAATTACACTAAATTATCTAGAATATAAGTGACGTCATGTATGGATAGCTATTGTCATTGTCTTCTAGAATTTTCTACATTTAAAATAATAAATAGTTTTTAACTATGATCAATCAAATATAACAAAAAATAAGAGACCCGTTTGAACTTAGAATAATGGTGGAAGGTAGTAAATAGATGAGAATTTTCGAGAACTAAGGGTATTCAGTATTGAAACCCACCATTTAACCGACTAAAAAAAGGACAAGCCCAACACATTCTTCTGGTTACCTCATAATATATGTCCAACTTCATTTAATTGGTTTTGCTCTTTAAAGTTTAAAGACGCTTATAAACAAATTCATATATCTTCCCTATAGTCTTTGCTATCCGTAGAACATCTTCATGTCAACAATTGGGAAACCTCTCTCTCGCTAATGAGTGAATCATTTTCCTAGAACATGAATAATACAACTTCATGTAATATGTATATAAATTCAACTCTACCTACTATCTTGATTAATAATGTAATGAAACTTTCATAATACCTCTTTTATTGCAGTAATTTTGGAATGGTTTCTCTTTCACAACTTAATTTCTCATATTGTTTTGGTTTAAACATTTTCTTAATGAAGTTGTTAAATTGTTTGTCATTATTCAAACAAATACTATAATGTGTTTATATAAATATTCACAGTTCTTTTCTTTGGATTTGTAAGAACCGCCCCCGGTCGATCCCGGTCGAACCGGTGACTTTTGGCGAAGTTTGACTTTCGGCCGGAAAGGTCAACCGATGACTCCGGGAGCCATTCGGGACCTTTCCGGGAACCAGAAAGCTTAGTCATTGTTACGGTTAGATTAATTGGGTCGTTTCCTTTCGAATGACTAATTTTACGAAAAAGTCAACTTTCAGTCAAACTGAGCCTAATTAGAGGATAATCCTTATTTAATTAAGGGTTATTATCATCCGAGTACCCTAAAAATACTTGGTTTTCATCCGAGTACCCTAAAAATACTTTGTGATAGATAAGTACCCAAACGAAACATTGTGTTTCAAATCAGTACCCGCCGTTAGTTTCTGTCCATTTTCCATCCATTTTTCCATCCAAAACATTAAAAAGTCCAAAATACCCCTCCCCAACTCTCAAATTTTCAAACCCATGCCATTGAATTTCAAGTTTTCTTTTCTTATATATTTATTTTATAAAAAAAGAATTATTTTCTGAAAATTAAATTTATTTTTATAAAATTGATTTTTATTTTAAAAGATCAGTTTTTATTTTTTTTAGGGTTAATTGTTGAAACATACCCTTATATATTGGTCACGAACACTATGCTACCCTCCTTTTCAAAATCATATTTGCGGTACCTTATCTATTGGTCACGCGATTACGTTAGGAAAAATAGACGGTAACATGCCGTTTTTTCCATTCCGTTAGTCATATGACCTCAAGTGTCATATAATGGATGGTAAAATGCCGTTTTTTCCTTCATTATTTGACTTTTATACATTTTATAAGGAACATTATCATTGCACCCTCGTTGTTGTTCCTTATAAAATATATAGAGGTCAAATACTTAAGGGAAAAAAAGGTCATTTTACCATCCATTATATGACACTTGAGGTCATATGACTAACGAAATGAAAAAAACGGCATTTTACCGTCTATTTTTCCTAACGTAATCACGTGACCAATAGATAAGGTACCACAAAGTGTTCGTGACCAATACATAAGGGTAAGTTTCAACAATTAACCTTTTTTTTTAAAATCACTTTTTATTTTTTCAAAAAAGTCAGTTTTATTTTCAAAAAAATCAGTTTTTATTTTTAAAAATCATTTTTATTTCAAAAAATCAGATTTTATTTTTTTAAATCTGTTTTTTATTTTTAAAAATTCAGATTTTATTTTTAAAAAAAATATGTTTTTATTTATAAAATTCAGTTTTTATATATAAAAATCAGTTTTTTTTATTTCTAAAATCAATATTTATTTAAAAAAAATCAGTTTTATTTTAAAATATGTTTTTATTTTTATATTGAAAAAAAAGTTTTATCTTCAAAAATATTTTTTTTAATTTTCATATTTTTTTTTCTGTTCTTCAATCTCACCATTTCTCAAACTCAATTTCTCGCAACTCAATATTACCATTTTGCCTTAAAAAAATTGATCATCATCCAAACCCCTATTCACATAACCTTTCCCTCTGTCATATTTTTTCTTCTGATACTCATTATCTACCATGAACCCTAATTGATACCAATCCTTGTGAATCACTGAAAATTTTGGTGACATTGACCAATTTCACCGTCCTCTCGCCACCAGCCCCCACTCCGTCGTCCTCTCCGCCACTAGCCCCCCACTCCGTCGTCCTCTCCGCCACCAGCCCCCACTCCGCCGTCCTCTCCGCCACCAGCTCCCACTCTACCGATGAATCGAGTTTCTCTATAGTATCGAGAATGGAAGAGAGTTGTTTGAAAGGTGAGGTGAGAAAGAGAGAGATAAGAGAGATTTGAACGTGTGGTTGAGAGGAGAGAGTGGATGGGTGGAGAGAGAAAGATAAGGATTGAAAGTTGAGGGTAGTTTTGTCATTTTAAAAAAAATGGGGTCATGTGCCAGGCACATGACCATTTTCCATCCAAAATGAATGGAAAACTAACGGCGGGTAATAAGTTGAAACAAAGTGTTACGTTTGGGTACTGATGTGTCACAAAGTTTAGTTAGGGTACTCGGATGAAAACCAAGTATTTTTAGGGTACTCGGATGATAATAACCCTTTAATTAATTGTGCTGGAAATTGGCAAGGACAAGGTGGCCCCACATGGACATGTGTCCATGGTGGCTTGGAGGAGAAGAAATGAGTCTTTAATGACCTATTTGCCCTCATATAAGCCAAAAAGGAAGACTTGAACCTAAGGGGCATTATGGACTTTTAATAAACTAGTTCTTAAAGCAAGTGGGATCACAATTCAGCCATTATTGATTGTGTTGGCCAAAATTTTGCAAAGGGAAGAGAGAAGGAAAAAGCTTCTTAGCTTGAAGAAGAAGAAAGAGAGAAAAGGAGGAAGCTTGAAGCCATTTCTTCATCAAACCTTCTCAAACATCTCCAAATCTTCATCATCTCTTCATCCCCAAGGTAAGTAAGCTCAAACCATCCACTTTCTATCAATTCTGGATTATGGGTTTCCATAGAAAATGCTTGAAATGGTTAGTTTTTGAGTTATTGTTGTTAGATGGTTGATCTTTGAGGAATAAGTGTTTGATTTAAATAGAAATCATTTAGGTTTTGGTTGTTTTGGTGAAAATCCACTATGGGTAGTGAAGTATTGAAGTGTTGGATGATTTTGGGGCTGTTTTGGAGGTTTGGAATTGATAAAAATGGAGTTTTTGATGTTTATTTTCGTGGAGAAGAAACTGGAGGAAGAAGAAGGGCGAGTCTGCCCAGACCCGTCACGGATCCGTGACGGGTACCGTGACGGGAGATGTCACGGCTCCGTGACGGAGGCCGTGACGGCACACGTCACGGTTCCGTGACGTCATCCGTAACGGGGGTCCTCACGGCTCCGTGACCCGAGCTGTGACAGATCAGAAGTTGGGTTTTGAACCCTTTTTCGTCGCCTTCGGGTTTTAATAAGATTATCTAAAACCGAACCTTTGGGAGTTAATTTTGAGTATTTCTTACCTTTAAACCACTTTGATTGTTTATTAATTCTAGTATTTAATTTATGTTCATAGAATTCATTCTCGATCTCGGAGGAGGAGAGTACTAGACGTTCGTGTGACTAAGCTTGTGGAGAGCACTTGAGGTACAGAAAAGTAGTAATTATTGCTTTTATTTAACGAATGCTAATAGTATGCATATAGGATGTTAATAACCGGAAGGGTCTTAGTTTGCATATAGGATGTGATTCACTAGAATAACCGCTCTCAATTATGAGAATTGTCGTGCTGTAGAATCACATGTGGCCATGTCGGGCCTTAGGATAGTATGTTGGTTGTGTTTGATTGTGGTTAATTGTCCTTAAGTGTCAACGTATGGTATACTCTTCGTTAATCTAAGGCTTATGTTATGTTGTATGAATTACCATGAATGTGATATGAATGTTGTTTCGTGATATGATTGATCGAATGAATGCGTTGAATGTGATATGAACGTTGTCCTGTGATATGATCGGGTGAATGATAGACCGATGTGGAGTTCTTAGAAAGTTGTGACGATAGTCTTCGTTGGTATGATAATTCGGTGTAGTGTGGCTTGTGTGGTGTGACTTGTACCCCGAGTGATGGGAAGATACCCGACCGAGGATGGAGTCTTATCATCATGAGGGCGTCTCTAGATCACCAAACGCGCATCATTGTTGGTTATGGAAGATCTACACTTCCATGTGAGCTTCATACCAAGGTTGATTGATGAAGAAATTTCGAGCAAAGAGTAGAGATGAGCCCGTGCTTCTCTCCTTTTCTTCTTTTTGCTCAAAAATGCTGTCATTGTACCAAGAATACTGCAAAGTTGTTAAGGCTTCAAGTGTTCATAAAGGGGGGGCTAAGACGGAATCACGTAAGAGGAGTTTGGCCGGAAAAGTTGTTTCCGGCAAAGTCAACAAAGGTGCAAGTGCTTCTGTGAAGACGTCCGATAGGAAATCAAGTATGCCTGAGCCCGTGAATGGAAAGGACGTTGTAGATCAAGCCAGCAAAGGTGCACTTGTGAGAGCTTCTTCCCCTGTTACGATTGGTAAAGATTCAATGGTGTCTGAGCCCGTGACCAGCAAGAATACAGAGTCCTTGTTGCAGGTTCAGTCAAGTAAGATCTTTCTATACAATTTACCATACTTCACAACGACAGATTGGGTGAGAAATTCTTTGAGGGTTTATGGCGAGATCGTCTCCGCCGTAGTTCTTAAGCGTCCGAATCGAAAAGGTTGTTTTTTCGGTTTTGTGGAGTTTCAATCCCCAGAAACAGCCATGAAGGTCATAGAAGCTTTCAATGGCTTTAAGTTGAATGGATTCGAGCTGTTTGTGGCGTTTGCGCGACTTGATAAAGTCCATCGTAAGAATCAAGTAAAACAGAGCATGCATTCTGTTTTGCTTCGATCCGAGCGGTTTGTTTCTGGGAAGATGCAGCAGCCTCTGGTTCAGGTGGGTCAGAACGGTGCTCCGGTGTTGGGTTCGTCGTAGCTTTTGTCCACCAAGAATCTTGTTCCCATCGCGCAGATCACGTGCCCTAACGATCCGCGCGATTCAAGCTCTGGTTCACAGGGCTCGGTCGCGATTCGAGATCCCGTAATTCTTGGGATTTCAAACAATGAAAATCAATCTGAAACGAGTGCTGTTCGACTTGAAAATCGGTGTGGTGGGATCGTATCGAACCAGATGGGGTGCGCTGTTACAGAAGCGCGCGTTTTGCGTGAGGTAGAAGATAGTGCTCTTGGGCCGCTTGTTTCAGTTGGGCCTGGAGACATTGGGCCGGCTGTTCAAACAGGGCCTGGATCTTCTACTGGGCCTGAGTTTGAGTCTATCTTGAGGCCAAATATGTCAACAGGCCATTTGGTTGATACAGTCGCTATGGAAGCTTCGGATCAAGGTTGTCAAACCCGAGATCCAACAACGTCGGTTCATGCTACCATACCTATCGAGGCTCATCAGAAGAGTCCGTGGAAGGAGGTGCTTCTTCAACCGCCTTCGTTTAAGGGTCGTCACTCGAAGCAACCGTCTAGAACTTCGAATCGTCAGAGTCAACCCCCACCTTTCTTAACGGATTACTATACTGTTGAAGTTAAACCTTCGCGCTCTTTGGCTCGTGCGCGACCTGTTAATCCTGTGGACTTCGGGAAAAGGATTTTACAATCTAAAGTCGAGCAGTTAGCTCAATCAGCTAAAGCCTTTGATGATCCGACCCTAACATTGGAAGGTGAAGAGTGGGTTACAGATGGTTGATTTTTGTTCCATTTATGGGTTTTTGGTTCGGGTTTTTGTTCCCGCAGCTCCTTCTGAGAGCTTCCTTGTAATGGTTGTCTTTTGGTTAGATCCTGCTTGGATCTAATTTCTTCTTAATAAATTTTTTCGAGCTTATCAAAAAAAAAATGTTGGTTATGGAAGATTTGGAAAGCCCGCAATGCGAATGTCTGGAAGAATCGTGCCTCCGCCGCTTTAGGAGTCCAATCGGCCGCCCAAGCCCATATTTCAGTTTGGAATCAAGCTCAAGCCACTTGGGACTCCCGTATCCATCTTCCTAGCGTAGCTCATCCAGAAAAAAATAGCTTTACCGCAAGCAGGATGGATAATTATCAAAGTGGATGACACAACTTTCCCTAATATTAATCAATATGTGTGTCTATTCATAGCCATGTCATCTTCGGGAACGGTTCTGACAGTAGGAAATGGAGTTCTAACGGGGTTTAGGAGGCACCCATAATAGCAGCACGAGCCATTTCCATAGGTTTGGACTTTTCCATAATTCACAGTTGGACTAAGGTAATTCGATCGGATGCCCATGTGGTGGTCAACATGGTTCACTCAGATACACCCGTCCTCTCCCTATTAGGCGTTCACACACAAGATATTCGAGCTTTGTTTGCCCATGTAGAGGATTCTTCCCTCATTTTTGTTAAAAGGTCAGGGAACAAGGTCTCTCATTGGCTTTCTAAAGAGGCCCGTTCATCTCCTGTCCTAATGTGTCTAGGTAGTACCCTACCTGAGGCACTTTAGTTTTTTGTTCGCTCTGATTAATAAAGTATGCCCCTTTCGCTCAGAAAAAAAAACTAAATTACTTAAAAAGGAAAAAACTCCAGTTATCCTCGTTGTTCTTTCTGTTTCAATTTCCATCGTCTGGTGACATTCTCATCCTAAAGACATCATCGACGAGGATGTCCCTAAAAGTCTGCATAGTCTAGTCATTCCCGTTGATCGGGCCCTTAGACCGGTTAATCCATTCACGAACCAGTCGGTACTCCTCTTCGTCGGTCCATCTCCCTTGCGCTTGGAGTGGTTGTCAGATGGACGCGCAGACGGGAACGTGGTGGAAGATGACATTGAGTGGAACCACACTCGTATGCTGGTCGACGGAGTGAGGCCCGATATAAACTTAGATGAATGGGTAAGAGACGACACATATGGATCATCCTTAAAGGTTTCATCTTCTTGGTCGATGAAAATTGTTCAGAGTCGGGCACATACTCCTACTCATGTGAATCGTTCTCACAAAGATGATCAAAGAAGGCAAGATCATTGTTAGAATATGCCATGAGAGAATCGAGTTTGTAAGAGAGAATAGAGGAAAAATAGTTGTGGGAGTTAAATGAAGATGAAGCGAATATTTATAGAAAAAATGGGACTTTTTTAAAAACAATTTCCAACCCCACGTGGTCGATTCTCTTGGTTGGTCAAACTAATCGTTAAAGAATCGAACCTGTAGCAAAACTTGTCTGAGTAGACTTGTTCCTTGACGTATATAATTAGATGTTGTGCAATGAAGAGACTCACATACGAGACTCATGTGCGAGACTCATGTGCTGACTATATAGAATTGTGAGTTGAGCCCTTTAAATTGATATGTGTTCCACATTGTTAGACACATGTATGAGACTCATGAGTTGAATGGATGCTGAATTGATATTTTGCTGAATTTATTTAAAATAAACCAAAACTGACAAAATTAATTAACTAAAATGAAATTAAACTTGAAATTTTTATTAATCCCCGAATAATACATTGATTATTGATTGACAAGACAATTGTTGTATAGAGAAATCATCCCACTCATTGTCTGATCGGTAATTCGCTCAAAACCGATCCTATATGTGCTGATCAAGGTTCTCTTGGAGTTGCCGATGGGTCTGGTCATTTGTGACACTGAGTTGAACAGACAAGCATTGTTGATAGGACAAGGGTCCTCCTTGCTTCCATCGTTCATGTGGTGTCCAATTTGGTATATCCGGAGGTATGTCGTAATACAAGTCGTCATCTCCTACTTCGTAGCGGCTGTCACGCCCCAAATCCAGTATTGACCGGACCCGAGACGTGACTTAGTGAAATTTAAATAAAAACAATTAAAAGAAAAAAATGATATCTGATAAAGATGAAATACTATAAATCAACGGAAGTTCAAACCCTAAGTCCCAAGCTCAGTCAAATACAATAGTCAAAAGAACAACGGTACGTCTCTACGAAACATAAAACTAAACCCCGACCTCCGCTAGCTCCTAAAGCTCTGCGTAACCCTCTAATCCAGCTCATAGCTAATACCTGTAGAAAAAACGGTAAGGGGTGAGCTTGACGCTCAGTAGGAAAAAGCCACGAAATCCCCCTAAATACAGATTCACAAAGAAAGCTTTTCCAACGTTTAAAGTTTAAACAAAAGGGTTGATAAATCGATACGACAATTAACTCGTTTTAAAACCATACCCGCTTTCACCCTGACTCTCAACATATTAACAATCTCCACATTCGAACTCAACACTAAAAGGCATACCGAGGCAACACCGAAGGAATATCAAAGACAACGTTCATAGCCACAAACACGCAACAACACTCATTCAAATCCAAGGCATTCTCAACACAAACAATTCACACACATGCACGATTTTAGGAGCAACCCGCTCGGCCCGACGAAGCCGCACGCAACTTTCCCCAACACAAAGTCGGGAGAGGCGGTCGACCTCATCGCGGAACACATGCCCAACCTCTTTGCGGTACAGCCTCATCGCGGAACACAGTGTTTTACCGATACACGGAGTAACCAATCAAACACAAACGTCAATCAATCCTATAGGCACGACATGGCCCGATACTACCAGCACAGCATACCCACACCTACGGCACGACATGGCTCGTAAGTGGTTCGCAGTTTGTAAAGCTACTCTAGTTGAGCACGTCCTATATGCATACTAGTTATTTATCCAGTTATTAGGTTTCCCTATATGCATTCTACACGTCCGTAATTAAGTAAGGTTTCGAGGTATTCCCTACCTCTCAGTCTCTATTTGGATCGCCTAGCTGCTAACGTCTGTGCCTACTCCGGTCTTCTCCACGCTCAGGGTAAAAGCCTGGGTTTAACAAAAAAGGACGATAATCAGTCCCGGTCCAGTCCGTAACATTCCTCTAAATTATCAGATCAGTCCTTTAAATTGTCCGATTTAAGTCCTTGAGTTTGTACGATTTAAGTCCTTGAGTTTATCTGATTTAAGACAAATCAGGCTGTGAAAGAGCTCATTGTCTCTGATTTGGTCCGATGAGGGCGCGACGAGGCTCGATACACAGACGACGACGCTGGTTCGAGACAACTCGGGGAGGACGAAGGGGAAGAGAGGGGTTTTCTGGGTTTCTAGCGTAGTGAGGAGGTGAGGGACGGTTGTGGGTGGAGGTAGAAGGAGAGGAAGATGGAGGATGGAGCTCCGACGAGGTTGAGCGAAGAAGAGAGACGCGAGAGAGAGTGGCGAGAGGAAGGAGAAGGACTTTGGGATGCGTGCGCTGAAATGAGGAGAAGCGGCGCGATGCTAGGGTTAGTGCACGCGGACTTGGGCCCTGGCGTGTTGGGCCTGGCACACTGATCCGGCCCAAGGCCTGGGTCTGGCCTGGCCCAGGCCCATTTCCCTTTTTTTTTGAAACCGATCCAAAATTCAACTCGTTCTCCAACCCTCGACGTTCCAACATTTATTTAAAATAATAAATTTTCTGGTCTTTACAGCGGCCGCGTTTATCCTCTACAATTATGTTATGTAGAATGATACAAGTGTGCATGATATCAGTCAAATTCGTCTTCCTCCAAACACGAGAAGGCCGAGAAATTATGTTTCACCATGCTTTGAGGACTCCAAAAGCCCGTTAAATATATTTCCGACAACCTTCTTGAATTTTAGCAAACAATTTGTGTTTGTGAGTATGAGGATGACGAATCGACTTCATGAACCGACTCCATGATAGGTAAATGTCGTCAACCAAATAATAAGGTCGGTCGTAGTGATGCCCGTTGATCTCGTACTCCACGAAAAACTCACGACTTGTAAAAGTGTCCCTAAATAAGTGGCCAACGTTGAGGACGTTGATGTCAATGTTCGAGTCAGCCATCCTAAAAAACGAATGCCAAATCCATAAATCACGGGATGCTACAACTTCCGGCATAACAGTTGGATCCCCTTGGTGGTCTCCCCGACCATAGGTTCCTTGCAATGCGACTAGACAATTTTTCCACTCCCAATGCATGCAGTCAAGACTCCTAATCATGTCGGGGAACCCTCGGTCGTACCCCAATTCGATTGATCGGGTCAAGTCCTCTACTATTGGTTTACCCTCGTATTCATCCATGAAAACCTCAACAACAGCCTCACATAACCGACGTACACATTCGAGTATGGTACATACCCCAATACGTAGGGATTCGTCCAATGAATCGGCCGAGCACCCATACGCTAACATTCGTAACACGGCGGTGCATTTCTAGTGCATTGATAACCCCATGCGTCCTGTACCGTCCAACTTTTGAACGAAGTAATCATCAAGCTCCACTACCTTTTCCTTCACCCGTTGAAAGAGTGGTTAAGACATACAAAATCGACGCCTAAACATATCGGCCTCATATGTTGGGTTCTCGAAAACATAATCCTACATTAGCTGGTTGTGGGCTTTGAGACGAACTCTGTTAATCTATCGTCGTGCAGGTTCCCCTCTTTCGATCCTTCGCCTAAATGCGTCGATCCTTGGCATTGCTCTCTCTACCATTTTGTCAATCCTTCGCTGGATTCGTTGTTCCATTGTACAAAGGTTGGTTTCCAACATCTCCCTCATTTCAGACTCATCGTCGATCATTTTTGGTCGAAATTTAGGATTTTGAGAGGGAAAGTTGAGGAAATGTTGGTGATGAGATGAGAGTATTTATAGATAAATATTATTTTAGATTAATATCTGATTTTGTTGATTAAAAATAATACCCGTTACATGACCGTTGGGGGGCAACGATCATTTTTTCCCAGCGCCTCATTAACACTCCTACACCTTGTGATTCGTTAACCAACGACTCACAAATATGAGTTGTGGTTTGACCCACGACTCACCGACTCGCGTATTTGTGACTATGAATCGCGAACCACACACGCTAGAGTGTATGATTTCATCCCACTAAAACACGATCCCTAATTCGTAAACCGAGACATAATTCACACGCTGTACATGTTTTTAGAACAACCGTAGACCCAAAATCAACCATTGGACTCATTTTTTTGGCGTTTCATCTCGATTCGACCGGTTACTCAACCGTGTTGACCCAGTAATCCATTGTCCATATTCGAAGAGCGCATAGAATGTAACATAGAATCGGAACAGATGATTACAGCGCTACCGCTTCAGGCAGCACTCGGCTACTTCTCCATTGTTTTTCAATTTTAATCTCACAAAATAATACAGACCTCAAACCTGACGACAAGCTCCACTTTCCACCGTTTTCCTTCGCTATCTCGCTCACCAAACACTTCTGGAGGAAAAGAAAAAAAAACTTTACTTTTAATCCCGTTACTCAAATTCCAGCTGACATTCCTAGTGTTCTACATGGCTCCTCCAAAGAAATCGAAGAAGATCAAAAGGGATTCGAAGAAATTGAAGAAGCGCAAAGCCATGAACATCAGTCCTGTAGATCCCAATGCCACTGACTCCGATTGGTGGGATTGTTTCTGGGCCAAGAACTCTTCAATCCCAGGTTCCCTCTCTCTAATATCATACCTTTTTGTGCAACCTGGAATTTTCATCAAGTTTAAGCTTGTGGGTATTTTGTAATTCATGTTTTTTTTGGAAGAGACAAGAACCATTACTTTAGATTGTGTTTTGATGAGAATTTGATGCCCGTCTTGCATTGTGAAAATTTAGGGTGAATCATACTTTGGTTTCTGAGAACTTACTATTAGGTTAAATTTGGGTTCTGGGTTTAGTGATTGTTTGGTTTAGATTTTTGAAAATGTTTCTAAATGCATATGCATATCTTCCTCTCTTTACTTAATCAATTTGTGTGATAGATACTACTGTTAGCTGTAGAGTTGGGGCAGAAAGTAGGATTATGATGTGGAGGATTGACAAAATCAATTTGTTGATGGAGAAATGAAAAGTTAAGCTTCTTTTATGTGACTTCAAACTGTAGGTTATTCAGTACCCAGTGACGAGGCTGAAGGATTCAGGTACTTCTTCAGAGTTTCGAAGAAGACTTTTGAATACATTTGTTCTCTTGTAAGGCAAGACCTAGTGTCGAGGCCACCATCAGGGCTCATCAATATTGAGGGGAGGCTGCTTAGTGTTGAGAAACAAGTCGCGATTGCCTTAAGGAGGTTAGCGTCTGGCGAGTCTCAAGTCTCGGTCGGGGCTGCTTTTGGAGTTGGCCAGTCCACAGTTTCTCAGGTGACGTGGAGGTTCATTGAAGCGCTGGAAGAACGAGCCAAGCACCATCTCAAGTGGCCCGATCCGAGTCGAGTTGAGGAAATCAAGAAACAATTCGAATCATCATTTGGGCTTCTTAATTGCTGCGGAGCCATTGATGCAACACACATTGTCATGACCCTTCCAGCTGTTCAAACTTCGGATGATTGGTGTGACCAGGAGAGGAATTACAGCATGTTCTTGCAAGGAATTGTTGACCACCAGATGAGATTTCTTGATATTGTGACAGGGTGGCCCGGGGGGATGACGGTGTCCAGACTACTCAAGTGTTCAGGATTTTTCAGGCTCTGTGAAGCTGGTGAGCGCTTGAATGGAAATGCAAGGACTGTATTTGGAGATGGAGAAATGAGAGAGTATATAGTTGGTGGAGTTGAGTATCCTCTTCTTCCTTGGCTCATAACTCCCTATGACCAGACTGCCCCTCCAACTTCAGTGTCTGCTTTCAGCAACAGTCACGAGACTGCAAGGTTGCTTGCTGTGAGGGCATTCTTGCAACTCAAGGGTAATTGGAGGATCCTTAGCAAAGTTATGTGGAGACCTGATAAGCGGAAACTCCCAAGTATTATCTTGGTATGCTGTTTACTTCACAATATCATGGTAGACAATGGAGATGAATTACATCCCGAGATTGCTTTGTCCGGCCATCATGACTTGGGATACGGACAGCAATACTGTAAACAAGTTGATCCCTTGGGGAGAACAGTAAGGGATGCCTTAGCTAAACATTTGCAGTATATCAAAGAGAAAGGTCAGTGAGTTCACCGAAAAGCTATTGGATCGATCCTTCTGATTGTACTGGCATTTGCTAATCAACCTAGCATTTGCTTCGGGAAACCTTGGGTATGGTAGTCTTGGTTGTTGTTTGAATCTTGAGGAGATATTAGATTTGGGGTCCTCTTCAAAGACACAGCAGACCATTGGAACCAAAAAAGAAGTGAAAACAATGAAAATGTTAACATGTATGATTTTTTTGGAATATGTTCAATCAAAACAACTCATTCTTTGCATTTGAAGCCAATCTTTCCACATTATTTTGATGATTGCATGTAAGAGTATCTGAGAATTATGAGAAGTGATGGCTTCTGTTATTTTGCTATGTTAACAGGAGATGGCATGATTTCTGATAAAATCTTAGTTTCATATATGGTTGTGCCAATTAGACCAAATGATTTTTTTATATAGCAGTTTGCTTTCAATTTACTTGCCTGACATGTACACTTGGATCACTAAAATAACATATACCCTGGAAGAAAAACATGACATACAGGTCTAGAACAACTATGAAATGGAATTAACATAAGATGAAACTAGTGTCTCACAAGATTGGTTCAAACTAACTATACTATGTGTGTGCCAACAAATTTTAAATGTCTGAATATCCTCTGGCTGAAGGCCGCACGCAAGCACAGAAATGTGCTTTCTTTTTCTTTTGATTCTTAGTCCTCCCTGTGCCATTGAGATAGTCATGAAGTCGAACCCTTGTTTTCCTCTCAGTGATTCTGGTTCTCTGCGTGTTTTCTTTTTCATCGGTAAGTTTGAGCAAGAGAAATTGTATCTTTTGTACCTCCATCTGCAACCTCCCGATCTTTTCTGATCCTCTCCGCGCCTGCTCCACTATTCTCCTCCTCTTGACACTCCCGCTCTCATCAAGCTCTATTGTTGATTTCCCTTCTGAGGAGAAGGAGCCATAATCGGCGTTCTTAGCCAATTTTCCATCTTCAATGTTCTTCATCAATTTGCGGTTGGCATCAAATAACTTCAGGATAGATTCATCAGTTTCTTCCAGCTGCTCTTTGACAGAATCATATTCAATACCTTTTCCTTTTATGCTCTTTTCAGTGATCTCAACCTTACTCTTTAAATCTTGCACGGTTATTTGAAGGTTTGTCAGCTTCTGTGCATCGGAATTGAGTCTGTCAAGAACCTTCTTCTTGTTCCCTTCTTGACGAGCCTCAGTGAATCTTGTAGAGATCTCCAATTTGTCCACACCTAACTCCTTTTCTGACAGTGATTCGGCAGATGGATAGCCACTCTTGTGTCCTTTGCTTGCTTGCTTCTTATAGTACTCAACTGGAGCAGTGGTCAAGTTTCCACACTTGCCCATCATAAGGTCAATGCTTCCCTCTTGATCAGTGGTTTCCCATAACTCTTGCACATGATCAGCCCCTCCATTTTCTCTTTTACTAATGCCATAGGATGAGCCATCGGATATCTGATCAAGCACAATGTCTTTTGTTAAGTCTTCACTTCTCAGTTCAGATATCTCAGGTACTGGGTTCTGCAAGTGGCCATCACTGCTAGGGCCATTCCGTAGCCCCTCTTCATGTTTAGTAGTACTATTCTTTCTTGTACGAGTATTTCCTCGTTTTGACAGGCTTCCAGATTTTACCTCTTCCAGTTGTCTCATTGCAACCTCTAGTTTTGCAGTGGTCTCGATATGTTCCATCATTGCAAGCCTCTCCATTTCCCCTACTGCCTCCTCAACAGCCTTGATCCTGGTTTCCAAATTTTGCAAATTTGAAATTCCATCATGTACCGTGGAAATTGGATCTTTACTCTCATGTGGATAGGCTTCAGCATGGGGATGACTGAACAATTTACCATCCTGGAAACATAAGCAATTGCATGAGTTTTAGCTAGAGATTTCAAATATTTCAACTACGGAAATGAAAATCAAAATTACATATTAACAGCAGCATGTGCACAGATGAATAATTGCAAACTGCTAAAGTGCAGCAGCACAAGTCACAAGCTGACTGATCTAGGTTTACCCCCCAAAGAGATTATAACAATCAGCTGAATTTTTGCGAACCACATGTGCTATATACTTTATAAGGAGGATTAGATTCAAGTACAAAAATACCAACATATTATGAGTAGAGCATCAATGTAATTTGTCTTCTATTTTTTTTTTCTCGCCACCTTTAAAGATTAATAGTAGAGCTAATTCATGAAAAATTAGATGTACATTACCTTTTCCTTCTGAAGTTCGGTGCGCAAAATAGTATGGTTCTCCAGAGATGTTACGCAATTCTTCAAAGAAATGATAGCCGGGATATACACGGCCAACTGATCATTTAGTCCTTCATTTCTGTCTTCCAAGAAGCAAACTTTTTCTTTCAGCATTTCAATCTCTATATCCTTTGTATTACTTATATCCTTGAGACTCTGGCATGCTTCAGCGAGTTTATGAATTTTATCTTCAAACAACATTTTATGGACTATAGAGGTTTGCAATTCAGAAAAGAATGCAGCAGCTTGAGTCTCCCACAGTTCAACCTCGTTTCTTTCCTTCTCCAATTCATCACTCAGACAATTTTCCCTAAATTTAGTTTCTTCATGTTCTAGATCAAGTGCACAAAGCTCAGCTTCCAATCTCTGATTTTCTTCACTTATCAACTCAATGTCCTTTCTCTGATGACCACGGTCTTCAGACAGTTTCATGATTTGCTTCTCTTGATTTTCCTGGATCACCCTAACTTCATCATACTCCCTCTTCAGGTCCTCAACAATTGCAACCAATTCCGTTCTCTCATTCAGTGCAGCATTTAGCTTCTGCTCTACTTCCAAAAGTTCGTTTTCCTTCTTAAACAGCAGATCCTTCTCATTCGCAATCTGATTAGCCAACTGATCGCTAACTGATCTTACTAGTCTCAACTCTACCTCTGACTTCTCCAATGATTCAGTGAGATGCAGGTTTTCTGTTTGCACAACTTCAAGTTGCACCTCCCTTTTCTTTACCTTCTCCTCAAGGTCAATGTTGACATCTTTAAGTTCTTCCATATATTTGCCAAGCTCTTTTAATTCCATTGATTTCTCAGAAATGGTATTCTTCAGAGTCACAGAAAGGACATTCTGAGAAATGTTTTCACCAATTAAAACAAAACTCTCCTCTTCAAGAGCACATCTACACTCTTTTATAATGGAAAGCTCCTTAATCAGGGATCTTTTCTCCTCACACACACTGGAATTTTCATTTTGTAAATTCTGGTAAGCCTCCTCTAAGCTGCACTGATTCCTACGTAGAGACTCCAATTCGACTTTTAGTAATCCCTCTTTGAGGTGCCCGTCCTTGACTTTCAATCTTAATTCTTCATTCACCTCTGCAAGTTTGTGGGCCTCACCCTGCAACATTAAGAACTGCTCAGACTTGATGCTAAATTCCTGATTGAGGACGTTCCTTTCTGACACAAGGTTCACAGCCTCTACCCTTAGTTGCTCAAGCAGTGTTTGAAGAACTGACTTTTCAAGTATCAACTGCTGGTTTTCATCACATGTCTTAGAGATTGTGTCCTGTGTCTCTTCAAGTTTACCAAGTACATTGTTCAAACATGTTACATCATTCTCATAGCTGATACCAATATTAAGAGTCTTCGACACATGGTACAATCCCCTAAGCAGTAATTGGATTTGGCCAATTAAGGAACTAGCCTCCAGCTGATGTTCTTGATTTTCATGCTCCAGTTCTGAAATCAGCTTCTCTGATAACTTGGATGTTTCCAAAAGCTTATTGTACTCATTCAAAAGAGTGAAATTCTTGTCTCCTAGCTCTTTTACATACTCTTGCAAGATAAAGATCTCAATCTGAGCACCGACAGATTTGTCTAGCTGCTCTCCAAATTCGTTCTTCCTGTGCCAACCTTCTTCTTGTAGCAGGCGGATTTGGGATGCCATGCCAGCCAACTGGGTGCCAGTTAATTCTGCAAAGCTGGCATGGTCCTGCTTCTCAGCATCTAAAGAAACTTGCAGTTCTTCTAGTCTTGAAAGGATTGTTACTCTCTCATTCTCTAAATCCAAGTATTTCTCATTCAATTATGCATGGCTTTTCTCCAAGTCTTCCAATCTTTGTTGAGTGATGTCCACCTGTGAAACTAATTGCTCTTTCTCAACCATCAGACCAGACTTTTCATTGTTAAGTAACAGGCATGAATCTTCTAAGCTCTTCGATTTCACCCTCAGTCCTTCAAGTTCAGCATTTGCATCAAAAAGGGAGTTCTCCAATAAGTTCTTTTTATCTGAAAGTTTCTGCATATTCGTGGTTGTGACCTGCAACAGTGAAATAAGTGCGGCCTTCTCCGCAAGAAGACTGGATTTTTCTCTCAGGAGACATACACAGGATTCTTCCAATGCTCCAACCTTGCCTCTAGCCGCTTCCAATTCAACATTCAGGCTCAAAAGAGAATTCTCCAAAATAGTATTTTTCACAAGAAGCTTCTCCATCTGTTCCAGCTTTTCCTGAAGAACTGCTTTATCAGCTTTATCTCTTTCACATATCTCTTTTAGCTCTGAATTTTCTTCCTGCAAATCCTTCACAGAAGACCCAAAGCACTCAGGATCTAGGCCGGCATAGCCTACCTGTTCCAACACTGCCTGGTGCTTCTTGCTCAGGTCATTCAGCTCCTCCTCCAGACAGTAAATTTCTAGCTGAAGAGCATTTCTCTGATCAACTCGCAGTTCAACCTCTGCTTCAAGTTTTCGTATTGTCTCCCTCAAGCTTAAAATTTCAGCCCCCAAGTTACCTATAGAAAAAGCGGAAGATGCATTTATCTTGTTCAGGCCCTTGTTCTCTTCTGTCACCTTCTGGATTTCATCTTGCATCCCCTGACTATGAGTTTCCATGTCCTTCAAAATTTGAGCTCTATGCTGAAGCTCTGCCAACAGAGCTCCCAATTCTTCCTGAGTTTGGGAGTGCAAATGTTGCAGAGTCTGAAAAGCAGTTTCAGCCTCCATGAACCGAAAACGCTCTTCTTGTATACAAGTCCAGAGTCTCCCCGACTCCTTCTCCTTCTCAGTAAGTTCTTGACTTTGAATTCCCACCCTCTGCACGACAGACTCCAACTTGGAGTGCAGAGTCTGATTTGATTTCTCTAAAATACAACATGTTTCTTCAGCATCCTTCAGCTTTGCAACCCCATTATCTAACTCACAGTTGAGTCTTTTGCTCTCTTCTTGGGCGCAAGAAATTTTATGCTCCAGACTAGATATTAACTCCAAGCATTGCTGGTACTGGAGGGCAGCAGCTTCTTTCTCCTCAGTCAATTTGGCAATTGCTTGCTTCAGGGTTACAACTTCACCTTCAGCTTTGTCAGCCCGCTCACTCATCCTTCTGGCATCCTCCTCAGCATGACATAACTTGTCCTCCAGATTCAATGTCATCTCCAAACATTCCTTGTATTGAACAAGTGCAGCTTCCTTTTCAGCTTCTACCACAGCAAGCTCTTGTTTTAGGGACTCGGCTTCATTTTCAGCCTTACTAGTTCGCTTATTCAGCTCTCCAGCATCTTTTTGGGCATGCAAGATGCTGTTCTCCAGATTAGATATTTTCTCTAAACAATGCTCGTACTGGAGAAGACTAGCTTTACTTTCAGCCTCTAATTTTGCAAGGACTTCCTTCAAAGTCTGCACTTCAGATTCAGCTTTACTGGCTCGTTCATTTTGTCCCCTCGAATCTTCTTGTGCACGAGAGACCTCAGACTCCAGTTTTTCCAGATTTTGTTGGTACAGAAGCAGTCCAGCTTCCTTCTCAGTTTCTAACTTAACAAGAGCATTCTTTAAGGACGTGATTTCTGTCTCAGCTTCATGGCTTCTGTTATTCTGCATATTTCCCTTTTTCTCCTCTGAGTCAAAAAAATTAAGGCCTTTTCTTGCTCTCCCCTCAGCAAATTTTGCATGGTTCAAATCATTGAGTTGTTTGAAGCCCTTTCTGGTAGGCACAGTATCGGGTTCCTCTGTGAAAGCTCCATTTCTTTGGGTAGCATGGAACTGAGATGAGGAGATACCTAGCATCTCAGGCGTACGGGGATCAGAGTCAGATGCAGAGCTTGCAGGTGAATCATCAGCCAGTACGGGAACTTGGTTAGGAAACGCTTCTGCCATAGTGCGATGAGCCTGGCGGAGCACTCCAGTTGCATGATCATAACGTTCAGCCAATGCACGGTATGCTCGATAAAAATCTTCTACCATTTTCATTAACTCTGGCCTTTTCTTATAATACATCTCTGCCCTCCTTGCAAAGGAATCAGCATCTTCTTCGATGAGCTTGATCATCTGTTTGACTTTGGAATCCGTATCTGTTCAAAAGGATTAGAAACTTACGAGTGAATCACACACACATGAACTGTGAATGAAAAATAAACAGAGTATTGAACAAAAAATTTGTGACTGTGTCACTAAGAAAAAGTATCAATGGTACGAGTATTTAGATTTTACAAAGTAGCAACCAGTTATCAACATCACATCATGAGTTCCTTTCTCACAATATATTTATTTATCCCGCCCAAATGACTTGGATTTCCACAGAGAGAAACAAGTATAGGTAGAATGAGGTCACTAGTAAGATACAGCAACCAAAAATTCTAGCAGTTAGCTGATATATAGAAGAAATCAATAGCAAACCAACAAGGATTAGAAAAAAAGGATCAACTACAAGTTTCAGTTTATACAAAACCATTAATTTTCCATGAAACAATGGATATAGTACGCTTATTACAGGATAAAGCTTATTGTATCCATCCTACACAGTCCATTTAACTTATTTAAACTGTAAATGGGTATGGCAAACTTCACTAAACACCAATGGTATGACCAATGCATGATGTGCCTGAGTTTATTAACCACATGTGACTGCCCCCTGTGCTTCAAATTACTTCGAAATCACGCATGAATTTTTCATCAATACAACAATATACGCCATAACCTCATATAAATAGAAAAGCAACAAGAAAAGAAATTTCATCTCTACGAACTGTGCAAGGCGAAAATCAAACCTGAAGCCAGAAGAAATGATGGTAATACCTGTAAGGTTTTCCTGAAGCCACTTAGAATTCTTTGGACTGATGTGACTGTCCCACCACAATGAATACATGCGCTTAGGATCAGCATTTGCCACCGTTGTCATAGCTTCAGGAAGAAAAGAATACCACTCCTAGCTGTTCAAATAAGTGCAAATACGAGCAGGAAAGCACTAGCAGTTCAGGAGTGGACCGAGCCAAGAGCCAGTAAGTGAACACTAGTAAAGAGCAAAACGCTTCCTTGTTTTAGCCCTTGACTCTCACCTAACCACCGAACCCATTAGAACATAAAGCCAAAAGCTTCAGATTATCAAAAGTACTTCTATATATAATCTCAAACTTCACAGAAATTAATGGATGAAAAAAAAACAGATTCAACAGATACCTGATCAATTTAAAAAACCAAATGTGTACAAAAACTCATTTCTATCTTCAAAAGTTGCCCAAACCTGATCAATCAAAAGACACCATATGATCAAAACAATAGACAAATTATCAGGATTTTACCAAAACCCCACAAAATCCAACTTCACAAAAACTCACACTTATAGAAAGAAAAAAAAAAGCACGATCATTATATCCTCTAAACCACCTAATCAACAACCAACCTAGTTGATGGTCAATCTCATATAAATTCAAGAACAAAATGTAAAGCAAAACCCTGACAAACCAGGAAACCTGGTAACATGCAAAAAATTATTCACCGGCAATGAGATCAAAACTAAGAATGGATCACAAAAACATACACAAATAACGATCAAAACTAAAACCCAGAAAATCACTCTCATAGATTCTTCATATAAACCTGCAAAGTTGCCAGAAGAAACCAGAATTCAAAACTCAGAAACTTTGATTTCGGATTGGGCAGCTGCGAACAAAACTTCTTCAGCTGCACGACGTTACAGAATCAGCCCATTTCCACAGATCTCTCGCACGGAGCTCTATTGAATTTTTGAGAACTCTCAAAGACCAAGCCGACAGGACAAATTGTGTACAACAAAATAAGTGGGAGCCTGAAAAGGAAAGAAGGTATTATACTCGATAATGATTTATTTTCGACGTAGTTAGCATTTTCTGAGTTGAATTGTGTTCCTTTCTCGGTTGTAATTGGGATTTTTAATCTAGGAGTTAATACACTACTTTTGCTGATAGAAACGGTTGTTAATAGACGAGATACCGATACGACGGCGTTGTCCTCGATGTTTTTCCTCGGGTTCGAGAACTTGGAATCTTAGAGCATGTACAACAGAACCTTGGTGAGATCCTGGGAGTGCAGAACTTGTGCTGACTGGACAAAAGTGAGGTCCTGGGAGTGCAGAAAAGTGAGTGTTTTGCAACAGAAATGACCTCTGAGGTCCTGGGAGTGCAGAACAGTGCTGACTGGATTATTAATTGATATTCTGCTGTTTTATTTAATTTTTTATCAGAAACCGTTTAAATTAATTCATAAATAAATTTAACACAAATATAATTGAACTTTAAATTTTGAGGGTTGCCCTTGATGGGGTCTTTCGTAGTACTCAACCAGCAATTTATGAGGTGGAGGTCCTCCTGCTTGCTGAATGCCCGGTCCTCCGGATCTGGTTCTTGGGGTTGGCCTCGGGGTTGGGCTCGGGCTCGTCGTTGGGAAGGTCCGACAAAGGATGGTTGGGGGATTTGTACGTCGGGTAGTGGGTGCCCCTCGTAGTTGTGGAATTGGGGTGGCAGCGAGAACCCTTGCGGGGTCATCCCAAACGGTGGCGTCTGGAACCCTTGTGGGTACATACCAAATTGTGATCGCACCTGGAACCCTGGCGCCACTTGAAATTGTTGGGGACGGTATTGCCCTATTACAAAAAATTAATACAAAAAATTAATACAATAAATTAATTAACAATGCATTAATATAATAAATTACTAAAAAATGAATAGAATGCATTAATATAATACATTACTAAAAAAATGAATAGAATGCATTAATACAATAAATTAATTAACAAAATTACGTTACATAAATAATAAGTTTGCACTTACCTGAACTCGACCCCGGTTGCGAGTATGGGGAGTTGTCGCAATTGCCCGTTAGAATGTCTTCGAAACCTCGTGCCAGTTCGTCCTCGCTGAATCCTACTTCGTCACCAGCTGACTGTGCACGAGACCCAGCGTCGCCCGACATTTTTCACGAGAATAATTGAAACGAGAGAGGAGAATTTGGGAAGAAGAGAGTGAAGTTGGAGAGTGAAAGCAGAGAGTTGTGTGGAAAAAATGAGAGTGAAGATGAGTATTTATAGGGTTTTTTTTTTACTGATTTTGAATTAAAAAAAATAATATATAGCCGTTAGTTGATCGTTGCCAACGGTCGGGTGGCCACGTGGCGGCACCGCAGGCGGCCAGCGCAGCAAGGGATCGAGGGAGCGAGGAGCGGCCAGCGGGCAGCCATCGGGGAGCGAGGAGCGCGTATCGGGGAGCGGGAGCGCGTTTTTGGGGAGCGGGAGCGCGTTTTTGGGGAGCGGGAGCGCGTTTTTTCGGCTCTACAGCGGAACGGCCCGCGGTCCTCGGCCCGGGCGCGCGGAGTGGGGCGCGGGTGCGTTCCGTTGTACGTGCTCTTATTGGTAGACCGGACCGGGCCGTGTTCTGTGGTCGTTTGACACCGCACATAAAAACGTTTCTACCCTTTGTAATTGTTTACTTGATTCAGAATTGTTTACTTTTCTACCCTCAATAATCCAATTATACGTTCTTTTTGATTAGTAGTGTGGCAAGGTTTTTTTATAACTTACCTTACTATAAAACTGTGTAGTAGGTGAGGAATTCTCTTTGTGTTTTTGGTGATATTACATCTGCCAAGGTACTTAAACGACCCAATCCCAAGGGTTGTTTCTTCGGTTTTGTTGAATTATGACCACATGTCACAACCTTGAAAGTGATCAGGCCTTCAATGGGTCTTGTTTTAATGGTTTTGATTTGATGGTGGTGTTTTCGGACCAATTTCTAAAAAGGCCTTATGCCAATATCGATTTTGTAAAAAACACTCACCCAATATCGATTTTGAAAAAAAGGCCTTCAAGACCCTCAAGTCAACAAAAGTTGGTCAATGCCTAAACTACCCTTTTGTATTTGGTCAAAATCCCTAAAATGAGGGTAGCCCCCAATTTCCCCAGCCCCGTCCCCGCCATTTTCAGACCCAAGCACCTCTGAAAATCAGCACCGAGCGGGGTCCATCGGCGTCCACCGAACCACCGCCGTCCACCGGACAGAGTGTGCCACTGAAGCAAGGTCCAAGTAAGTTCAATTCATCCTCACCCTCTTCCAATTTCGTAAATTTCAGTTATAGGTTTTAGTTGAACTTCGAATTGAGGATGGTTTAGGTTTAGAAATTGGCCCTTTTGAGTGGTATAAAGTAGTGAATGGATTGGAATGGAATAGGGGAGCGAGCAAAAACTATAAATTGGATTGGAATGGAATAGGGGAGCGAGCAGCAAAAACTGCAAAAACTGTAATTACCAGTAGGTGCCGCACGGGCCGAAGAGGTTGAAGACGGACCCCGCACGGGCAGAGGTGACCGTACGGCCAGAGTAGGTAGAAGACAGAAACCGCACGGCTACACGCAGATGACATACCCGTGCGGTGGCATATGACATACAGGTGTAATGACCGCACAGCCGTATACAGCCGTGCGGGAGCGCTTATCAGTGCCCGTGCGGGTGGTTAGCCACCGTGCGGCCAGTTGCATATCCTGGAATTTGTAATATACTTACTTTGTGAAGTTGTAATGGTGAGGTTTTGTAATTGTTGTTTTTGTTGTCACAGGAATGGGTAGAGTTGCAATACGTGTTACTTACGGTGGGGAATATAAGGTAGAGGGTGGCAAGTATAACTGGGAATCAGAAAACGAGATAGTTTATAGTTTTCCTGTTGATTATAGTACAACACTGAACACAGTGAAGCAACGCATTTATGCTAGGATCGGGGTGAAGGATAGTGAGACAAAATTAAAGCTTAGTTACGTACCTAAGGGGGTTGAAGGAGGACTGACGCCAGAGGAGATCATTGACAATGTTAGTCTTCAGTGTTTTATAATGGAGAACAGTAATTTAGAATCCAGGGCCGCCTTACGTGTAGAACTGGTCAAGAAAGATACCAATGAGGTCGTAGCTGAAACGGTGGAAGTTGAACAGGGGGTGCAATGTGTTGCAGTTGAGAATCCTGAACATGGAAACAGAGGGCGGGATAATTTTTTTGACGTTGATATTTGGAGTGGTGCGGGTGTTAATGAAAACCTAGTTATTCGGCGGCGTCCACCACCTAGAGAAAGTGATTCAGATTGGGGAGTATATTCAGAAGCATCATCTCCTACGCCACCACCGATAAGCTTGGATGAAGATAACGGTCAAATTGTGGAGTATGTTGCTCGGAATCAGCAGTTTCCGATAGATACGGTTGATCCAGAACAAACCAGGATCGGATTTAGGGATGAGTCAGATTTAGTAGTTGGCAAAGAGTTTCGGGACAAGCAAGCAGTGATGATGTATCTGATAGAGCTTCAGCAGAAGAAGAATTTTCGGATACGCCGTGATAGATCAAACAAGGAATTATACGTTGCAAAATGTGTATGCGATACTTGTGGATGGAGGGTGCGTGCAGCAAAGGATCGGGGATCAGATACTTTCACCATCAGAACCTATGAGTCTTTGCATACTTGTCAGACCAGTGATCGGAACACCCAAATAGGTCTTCTGACAACGGAACAAATTGCTTGTAGGTTGGCTAAAAAATATGTTGGTGGGAAAATGATTCCCAGACCTTTGCTAGTTCAAGACGAATTGTTCGGAGATGGTTTAGGTGAATACAAATACTGGAAATGCTGGAAGGCAAGAAAACTGGCGTTGATTAAACTTGTAGGGGATCCTGAATTAAGTTATGGATTACTCCCTCTGTATTTGGAACAAGTTCGAAAGCATAACGAAGGCGCAATAACTCATTTGGAGGTGGATGAACACAATAGATTTAAATATGTTTTCGTAGCATATCGACCATGCATTACTGGTTTTAACACTGCTTTAAGGAAGGTGCTCGCAGTAGATGCGACGTGGTTGAAAACACAGTATCAAGGGATTATGATAATTACTACAGGTCAAGATGGTAATCATCACCAATATCCAGTTGCATGGGCGATAATTCATGACTCGGAGAACAACGCGTCATGGGGATGGTTCTTCGAAAAGTTGAGGCCGTTGATCCCGGACGAGGAGGACTTGGTTATAATTTCTGATAGGCATAAAAGTATTATCCATTCAGTGGCGGCCCTCTACCCAAATGCTAAACATGGCCATTGTAGGTGGCATCTCACCCAAAATGTCAGAGATTATCATGGGGGTCAGCCGAAAGACAAATTGTCAAGTTTATTCGAAAAAATTGATGATGCTTACACAGTGGAGAGGTTCCTAGCCAAGTTCTAAAAGTTGAAAGCAGTGTACCCCAAGGCAGTGCAATATCTGGAGACAACGAACCTAGAACGTCCTCAGTGGGCGAGAGCTTACTTCGAAGCCGCTCGGTACAATCTCATGACCACGAACGGTTCTGAGTGTATCAATAATGCAATACTAGCAGAGAGAAAGTTGTTAGTCTTAGTGCCCGTAGTTCAATCCTAAATGTCCAAATGTACATATCATCGTTAGCAATAAAATTAAAGCGACTTTATATTACTTATGTGTTGGAGTAATATATCGACGTGTGCTCTGATCTATGCCCACCATGCGAATAGAACCATAGATCGAGATAGATCACACTCGATGGGTCCCTATTCAACAAAGCTTCACTAGAAGCGACTGGTATGAAAGATGGTTCTTTATGGCTTACGTTCTGTTAGTCATTGGAATGAGATTCCGGAGTCTGATCATAGATATCATGTGGGACATGATATTGGACGACCCGCCCTGAATATGTGCCATAGATTAAGTCATGAACATATTCAGTGTTGTAGCTTGTCATGTATCCTTAGACCAAGGAGTCTTTGTGATCGCTATGTAGTCAACAACTGAGTTTGACCTGAGCCTAACGTTGTCCGTAAGAGGGCTTCCATAACGGCCAGGATTGGCTTGGGGACGGGCTACATGAGTGACACGAAAGACGGCTAAGGGATTTATCCCTCATACTAAGGTATGGGAAAGATATCGGTTCTCGGCCGCTTGATCGAGAGTGACCGGAAGAATAGCATGGCCATGCACATGATACTGGGTATCATATCTTCAGTCATCTCACATATCAAGGAACGGTGATTGAGAATAATAAGGATGACGGCTCTATGCCTTATCTCAATCAGGATATCGGAGATAAAAGAATAATGACAGGGACGACGGAAAGGTTAGAATCGACAAGGTCGATTCGCTATGCAGTGTCAGGCAATACTAAAGTCTCATTAGTTGCCACTTAAATAGGATCAAGTAAAATGGGATTTTACGTTGATCTATTGACATGCATAACCTAAGGGTCACACCGGAGGATGAAACTCATTGACACATTTATGGAGAATGGCCAAAAGGGAGTTGTCTCAGGACATGACCAAAACTGGGTTTTGGGTCATGTGCCCGTAAGTGAATAGGACTTTACGGATCGAGACAAGGCTTGGAGTCTTGGGATTGATCGCATCGGATAATGTTGGACATTTCCGGTATGGAAGGCTTGGAGGCGATGAGCGAATCACGGGACCTCGTTGGAAATGGCCACGGGCCATGTTCCAAGAGGCCCATGAAAGGCCCATGCAACCAAGGCCCATGGAACTAATTAATCAAGTCTTGATTAATTAGTACTAAGTAAGCAAGACAAGGATTAAGGTGTTGGTGATTCACCACCTAACCCAATCTTGTCTTGCCATACTTTGTCCTATTTACACCTTACTTGACACCATACTTGTCCCATGCCTTTAGTTGGACAACTATGGGTTTTGTTATGTTTAAGTCATCTTTTTTCAACATAACAAACACAAGACAAGAATAGGAAACACATTTTCTCTCCCTCTTCCATGGCCATTTCGGGTTTGGCAAGTTTCCACCTCCATTTTTGTGTTCTTGAGTCCTCAAAGAGAAGAACTACGTGACTTTGATTCCCATGTGGATACGTAGGCGTCTTGGAGACTCAAGCCAATCATTCGTTACCCGGTGTTCTTGTTTTGGTAAGAACTAGTGCTGAAATTTTCTCTTGTGAATCCATTCTTTGTTAGTTGTTTCATGGTTTTAATCGTCTCTTGGTTTTCATTGATTTTCCGCTGCGAGTTGGTTCATCTCCAACCTTACCTCGAGACCCAAAAAAAGTGGCCTATTGTAGAGCTGTTAAACGCCATGCAGAGACTGGTTAGTCATTGGTTCATGCTTCGTTTAGATGTGTTGGACAAATTACCTCCTTCCCAAGCTCTTACTCCTAAGGTAGAGAGTATCGTGTCAAGTAGGAATGAGCTAGTAAAAGAGTGCCGAATAATACCAATGAACCTACACGGGCAGTATCGCGTTAATAGTGAACAAAGTGACGTGTATGTTGAGATTTGGGGATGAAGCGTTGTAGTTGTCGGGTGTTTGATCTGGATAGAATTCCTTGTGAACATGCCTTAGCGTGTTGTCAGCATGCTCAGGTATAGATAAATTCCTTGTGCTCGAAATATTACACGGTAGAAGCATGGTCTCTGGCATATACTGGAACCATTTACCCAGTGTTGCGAGAAACAGAGTGGAATCTTGATGAGGTTTCGGCTGAAGGTCGTAGAGAGGTTCTCCCTCCAGATTATGAAGTGGAACGCGGTAGACTAACTGAAAGAAGAATCCCTTCAGCAGGTGAGGTGACAAGAGCGGCTCAAGCGGCTCCGAAGCGTCCCCGAAAATGTGGGAATTGTTCTAATGTTGGTCACAACAAACGCACAGGCCCTGGGCTTGCGTCTGCTGGAGCATCTGCTGGAGCATCTACTGAGTAAAGATTTGAATTTCATTATGGTAATACTATTTGGTGAGTGAGGACAATATATGTATTTGATTATGCTACTATTTGGTGACTGAGTGTGCTACATGTATTTCATTATGCTAGTGTTTAGGTTTGATGTGAATCGCTTGGTGTGAATGGTTGTAGTGCATATTGTCGTGCGGTCAGAAGTGGGCACCGTGCGGCAGTACAACCAACAAAAGTAATGCATGTAGCCACCGTGCGGTAATCATAGGTCACCGTGCGGTCGAACAGAGAGCAATCATATTGCGCAAGATATGACCGCACGAATGGTTACTGACCCGTGCGGGTAACCCGTGCGGGACTATAATTATCCGTGCGGTATGTTCACCACGTGTAGTATTGATCTCTGATCCACCGTGCGGCAGTAAACAAACTCGTGCGGCCTTATCACCACACGGTGTTTTACCTGAAACAATAAAAAATTAGCCATGTAAAGATCAGAATACAACAGCTTCAACGTTAAACATGTTCCACGTTAGACACCAACCCTACTTATTACAAGAAAGACTCACACGTATTGGAAAATGTGTGGTCTTTGTTTCTGAGACATATAACATAAACCCTAATCGGATTACCAACGCGCTGGACCCATGTCATCACCCGTGGTGAATGACAAGAGGTAGAACTCAAGGTTGTCAAGCTCTTCCACGAGCTTGGTAGCTTTGCGCATGTCTTCCTCTGACCAGTCTGTTGTGTCCCCCGCCCAGACCTCCTCCCGAACCTCCTCTCGAAGTTGGACCGCCTTCGGAAGGATCCGTAGGAGAGCTGTCTTGATTTTCTCGAACCTCCACATCATCTCACCATGGTTGTGTGCAGCCATGGCTGATTTTCTGTTTA
The DNA here is from genome assembly GCA_963921825.1 of Erodium maritimum. Lineage (NCBI taxonomy): Eukaryota > Viridiplantae > Streptophyta > Magnoliopsida > Geraniales > Geraniaceae > Erodium > Erodium maritimum. The sequence continues at coordinate 10,393,966 of OY997595.1, forward strand.
TCAAGTGAATAGATGAAGTCAGAAAAGTTAGTGTACACTCACTCACATTTATAGGCGAGGTTGTTAGTGTGGTTAGTTGGTTCCATGAACTGTGATGTGGTGGTTAGAGTAAATGGTTACATTGAATGTGAGGTGGTTAGGCAAAACATCCTGTTATGACCGCACGGGAAGTGGTGATGCCCGCATGGCTCGAGGTCATTTCTGTCAATCCCCCGCAGATGATGTAACTACTCCCTGTACAAAATCTAACTTTGCAGTACAAAATCTGTGAATACCTATTTAGTCACTACATCCAATAAAACTTTGCAGATTAATGTCTCTCACTCATCCACCCACCCACTCCAACCCTCTTTACTCTTTACTCGCATTGGGTCTATAAATGTGGCTTATGAGGACCATTATTTGTACTCCAACAAACCTCACTTCCAGCCTATCAATTATCTGTCAAGTTTTCTCGGAATAGGTATTCGACGAATGTTCTTGCATTAACATGTTGTATATGTGTTTGTTTTTTTAGTAGTGTAAGCATGTATATGTTTGTGACAGAATGGATCCCAACCGTGTGAACCGTGCGGAGCGTAGATTGAGGCGCTGGATTCGCCGGGGGCTAGCCGGAGAATACGTAACAATGTTAGCCGACGACACCATAGTCAGAATACCCGAACGGCTCTACCAAGCACCGGAACCAGCATGGTCTATAGAGTACTACCGCTTAATTGAAGAATTCAATCAGGGCTTGGACCGACTGGAGGCAGTCATGCGCCAGAAACGTTTACCATGTCCTCCACTCCCTCCTGGTGAAAACCCATTTATTCAACCGCCGATTAACGAGGATGACCTGCTTCATTCTTTCGAGGAGCCAGCTTGGTTCCGTGGTTTCAGACAGTGGATGCTTCGAAACCAACAAATTGTACAGAGTCTGATTGACAATCTACTTGCTGCGTAGGAGTGTATTTTGGATTTGAACTGTATTACTTATGCTACTTGGTTGAATGAAGTTTATGGTTGTTGGACTTAGCGAATAATGCCGCACGGGTTATTCTTAGCCGCACGGGTGTGTTGACTGGCCGCATGGTTTAGACTTAAAGCCGCACGGTCAGTTTTTTGACCGCACGGTTTATCAGAGACGGATGCAAAAATTGACTTTGGAAGTTCAATTCCTTTATTAGTGAAGTCGAAATCAGTCACATTAGATGGCAGAGAGTTGTCTAATAACTCTCTCGTCACATTCTTTCACCTGACCCATCCACTGAAGCCAGCGCTGGAACCAAGCAGGCTCCTCGACGGAATCAAAGTCATCCTCGATCCAGTCTGTCCAAGGAGGCCTTTGACACGGGGGCCTAGGAGATGGTGCCACGTCTTTCTCACGTTCCAAGCGCTCAATGACTTTCAACCGCTCACATGCGTCATCGACTAGTCGGTCGAACTCAATCGACCACGCGGGTGTGAATCGCTTGGTGTTAATGGGTGAGGGTATTCGCTCCAGACGAGCTTCACGTCGCCTCCATCGTCGCTCCAGACGAGCATCGTGGTTTGGGTCCATACTGTCACACACACATAATATGGTTACATCACTACAACAAACACACACATATACAAAAATCGATTATTCATGAACAGAAGACAAATACCTGAGAAGAAGAAGAACTTGAATATGTGTATAAGGAACCAAGGTAGTGATAATGAGGCTAATCAACCTCGATTTATATACAATTAGTAAGGGTTTAGGCATTAATTTCGTATGGGGAGTTACTGCCAAGGCATTAATGGCGCACGGGGAACTGTTGCTTAGACTTTAATGGTTGACAGCAAACCGTGCGGTCAACCCACGAAGCCCGCACGGGTGCCGCATGGGGTCGATAGTAGGGTTTCTCAGCCGCGCGAGTGATTGATATCCGTCATCAATGCCTATCCACACGGGTTAGGAACCCTCATATGTACCCCATGCGGCACCCGTGCGGGTCCTCGTGTCAGCCGCGCGGTTCAGTCACAGAAACAACATGTTCCATATTCCCTATGTGTTGTTGGGGACATTAAATTTGTTAGTACCTACTACCCACCAACCCAAGCCAAAGTAAGGGATAGGGTTTATAGGCTATGTGTTAGGGTTAGGGTTTAGGGAATATTTTCCTTCCATAAAGTTGGTTACATCAAATCGATGTAAGGAGGAATATATTCTTCCTCATCTTCTATAAGTACCAACAATGGAACTACATAATACTCCCCAACCCATAGCCAGGGTTAGGGTTAGGGTTAGGGTTAGGGTTAGGGTTTTGGGTTTCGGGTACAATGAGTAGGGTTTAGGGTTTAGGGAATATATTCCTTCCATAAAGTTGGTTACATCAAATCGATGTAAGGAGGAATATATTCTTCCTCATCTTCTATAAGTACCAACAATGGAACTACATAATACTCGCACACTCATAATCTACTACATTATCACTTCATGTAATGTCAACGAAAGACTACTCTCCTTCCTACGACTCCTCATCCGATGGAAGCTATACTTCGCTTATCGATGGATGTGGCCGTATTACTCCACCAGAAGGATCGCGGTTCGGTTCCATCATGTCACAAACATATACATGCTTACACAACAAAAACAACTATGAAGAGGGAAGCTTTGACGGGAGCAGTGAAGATAATGGGCGTGCTAAATCCCATTTATGGGCGTAGTGACATTAATAGGCATGCCAAGTTATTGTTGGGGCTTTAATAGCCATTCAGAGGTGTTGTTGGGATATTAACAGCATCCAAAGGCGTTGTTGGGACATTTATTGTGCCAACAATAATAATATATTTTATTTCAAAATATTAAAATTGGACCCCGTGCGGCCTACATATGGCCCACACGGGTGCACACAGACGACGTCGGGTTGACAGCAAACCGTGCGGCCAACCCATGTCCCTCACGGGTGCACACAACATGTGCATAGTTGACAGAAACCCGTGCGGTGCTTTCCTTATTCCCGCACGACTTCCACAACATAAGTCAGGGTTGACAGAAACCCGTGCGGTGATTTCCTTATTCCCGCACGACTTCCCCAACATAAGTCAGGGTTGCCAGCATCCCGTGCGGCCAACCCATGGACCCGTGCGGTCGTCCAGAGAGTTTTATACTAACCCTCGTATAACCGCACGGTTGAGTGTCACACCCGCACGGCGAAATGCATTCCAACATTCATGCCACTCAACGCACAAGACATAAGTACGAAAAAGGAAAAACAATTACATTCAAATTCAAATCCTTAACGTACAAAAACCTAAGTACCATATAATCCAAAACTTTGTTGGCCTCACACTGTACGACAATTATAAACAAATGTTTTATCTCCAAAACCTACAGAAGGAGTTGCCAGTTCGACATGGCCTCAATGGCGTACTTTTTCCGATACTGCTTCATAATGCTGTCTCGTAAGTGATTGTCGAACTCCATTCCTACCAACTTCAACTGGATCATCTTCAGCGTGCATATCCCAGTGTCGCCACGCCTACCAAAATATACACCGGAAATGTTAAACATTACATAAACTGTGTACCTATGCAAATTAAACGGAGGAAATTTCAAACTTACGCTTTTGTCTGATGTACATCCAGGACCCTCAGGTGGGTGAATGGTTCCTCGTACAAGATCTTGTTCTCCTCGTCCAAGTATCCTGAATGTAACATCATCCTCGGTATCATGCAGGCATACGACCTAATCAACACCTTTAGCTCATCATCCGATGTCCACCACTTGAAGTTGTCGTAGACATTAATGTTCCTTCCGGCTAGGTCAACCTCTAACAATATCCATGTCCAACCCGAGGTCCCTTTCACGTGCTGTACTGGAAAGTAAACCTTCTGCAACTTTTTCCAAGTTTTCCTAAACTCCACTGGAGTATGACCAATAACATATTCCATCAACAGTGTCGAAGGCTTACCCTTCATGCCTGTCTCAAACTCCACTCGGCATATATCCTGGAACAACGCATCCAGTACAGAAGACTCCTGATCAGTGAAAACACCCTTATACATGCGTTGTTGTTTCCGTCTCCCGTACAACTGATCTTCCATTTGCTGTGTGCAATGAAAATCAGTAACCAAGTAAATATTAGAATAAAAATGCATTTGAATTCAAAATTTTAAGAATAGTTAGACAAAAGGTTATACAATAAATATAGTATACGAACCTCACTGGATACCGTTATTCCAGCTTTCAAGAGGGTCTTGATATATTGTTTACCCCTTGTGCCGTACGGAGTCGTGATTTCCTCGAACCCAACAAAGTTTTCCAACACCTTGGAATGTTTCTTAGCAGCACTTTTGTACGCCCCGCTCGGATTCCACACTTTCTGCGACTGCATTTCTACGTGGGACACCTCGCGTACTCTCTTCCTCTTTCTTGAACTAGGACCCTCAGTGTCTGGCAGGTGTACCGTGATGTGTTGAGTAGAGTTCTGGGGAGCTGCGACATGCGGTGTAGGAGTGACTGGTACGACATCCATCCAGGATTCACTTGACTCTTCCCCAAGTCCTGCACCTGCTGCACCTTCAACAGAAGCTTCATACCAGGAACTCGGTGTGCTCATCCCCGACTTTGTCTGCTCTGCCGACGCTTCCACTGCCCCCTCTGCCGGTCCTTCTTGCTGTACCAGGTCCTGTAACACAGACTGTACAACCTCGGCATCCTGTACTCGTGCAAGGACATACTCACTTCCTCCTCCAGATGCGGCAACACGGTCTTCGGGTTCCCCAGTAGAACCAGTATTCTCCACTTCCAGTATTTCTCTAGGAACGCCTGCAACTTGACCGGGAGGCCTTGACTGTGCACCATCATCCTGTCGAGATCCGGTGTCTGCTTCTGCGGCACGTTCACGGGCAGCGGCGTTGGCTCGAAGTATCCTAAGGACCTCATCCATTTGAGTCCTTAACTCTGTAAATTGCCCCTGAGCCCATGTCCGCATCTCCCCCATTTCAGCTTTACAAGCTAGGATTTCTTCCAGGACAACTGACTGATCCACCGGTGCGGGCTCTCTGACATCTTCCCGTACGGGGTCTACCCGTACTTTTTCTCTGTCGGCTGTCTCCTCGACCGGCGGTGACAAATCTACTCCTCCAGTTGCCTCTTCAGCAACCGGCTGAGCTGCAGGGTCTGGCTGGACTACCTCATCATCCCAATGGATGGATCCTCCATTCTCCAAAAATGCAGACAGACGATCAATGTCGAAATTCGGATGGTTTTCTGGTAGTTGTCCGATATTCTGCATCCACGGGAGTAACATCTTCGCTGTCGTCGGGACGAGGACACTCTTGGCCACCTGCACCTGCATGGACATAACAATTACGCTACATTGTTGTGGCCCAGCTAAATCAAACTCAGGTAAATCACAATACCAAATTTACATTTTTTTTACCTCAACTTTTGCAAGTGCAGTGGTAACCTCTTCTGCAGACGGCGGCTTGGACCACTTCGGAGCCCATTTGAAGAATCGTGGCTGCTCCCCCGTGTAATCTTTATCTATGCTTTCCCATAATTTTGCCACTTCTGGCATACACTCGAACGCCAATATCTGTGTAACATAGGTAGTCATTCAGAAACCCGTCAAATCATATATATATTGTTTTGCGGATTATAAAATTATCGGTAATTACTATAGTACGTACCGTCAACACGGGAAGAAAACCACAAATGGTCCAGGTTGAACCGCTGGTTGCAGTGGCGGACACAGCATACTTTGCCTTCAAATCTCGCATGCAATCCTTCCTCAACCATTCGAAGGCTACATACCCCCATGGGTACTTGTTGAACATCTCGAGGTTATCCGCTAACCCGAACCAACAATCAGACACCCATTGACCTCTTTTTCCACTCGATACTAATGCATCTGCGACGAAGAGAAGTTGAGCCAGTTTGCAAATGTCTAGATTTGGGGCTGACTTATTCCCTCGACTTTCAACCCGTTTAGTCACCAGTTCCTTCAACTTTTCCTCTAACGTCTCAGTCGACACACGCTCACCTTTTTTAAAATGTTTGGTCTTCAACACTGTGGACTTGAATTGTTGTTGCTTCATCGTCATCGTTGGGTTGACTGCAATTCAACCCAGTTATCAGCGCAAAGTCCTTAAGGGTCAACCTGATCGGTCTCCCTTTAAACACAAACCACATCTCGGATGATCGTGGTATCTTCGTGCTCCTAGCCAATAGGGTCCACGCAAGGTTGTTGGCGTGCATCCACTTTTTTGGGATCTTAGTGAACCTCCCAAATGGACCCTCTTGGAGCAGTTCAATTGTCGACTTGTCATCTTTCAAGTCTTTCACCCTTAATTCCAGCATTGTATAATTGTACCTCTGACTGAGCCGACATTGGAACAATTCATCTTCTGTTAGTTCTGTTTCCAATCGTGGATAGTCCTGAGGTGGTTCCGAGGGAGTCGCACTTGGAACAGACTGAGAGGTACTAGCTGCCATTGTCTGAACAAGTATCACTACAATTCATCAGTACATGAAAATATGTACAGAAATGCAAAGATCCAGATGAACAAACAGTGTAACTGCCCGTGCGGGTAGCATAACCAGCCGCACGGCTAACAGAGGCGCCAAACACTAAATAACATTATAATCGTGCGGGATCCGAATGTTCCCGCGCGGGTTTAAACCGCGCATGACAGCTGTCCTCCAAATTATAAAACGTCGTCGTTTTCAGGCCAAGCGCGAGTTCGCGACACCGAAAACGACGTCGTTCCTTTCTCCTCGCGCGGTTTATTCACAACTCGAGGGCCCAAAACGCCGTCGTTTTCAAGTCCCGCGCGAGCTAGCTCGGTGAAAACGACGTCGTGCTTTTGTCCCCGCCCGATGTTCACCACGCCGCGCTTTTTCCAGAGTTCCACCCCGTGCGGGTGTTCTCTTTCTGTATCCAAAAACGCCGTCGTTTCTTAGGCCCCGCCCGAGTCCACATCGTTCACATATCGAGGGCCCAAAACTGCGTCGTTTCAACTACTCGTGCGAGAGGTGAACAGACCTACTCCATCCCGTGCGGTATACACACCTACTCCCTCCCGTGCGGGTGAACATCGTGTTGTCGACCACCAAAACGCAATCGTTTCGGGTATGCCACGCGGGACATAAGCCCCCGCGCGGGTTACTGGTCCACAGTGAAACCCTTGCCTTCTTCTCCAAGAGTCAACACCAGTCGTGCGGGTTTAGGTCATCGTGCGGGGGACAGCAAAGGAGGCAAACTCACGGCGTTTGCCTCACCACACACCGTCGCTTGGGCAACCCAGCACCGCCGATTTCTACTCCCTACGGTTTCCATTTACTAATTCTACCCTAAATCTTACTTACACTGCAATGAAATCGTACCTGGGAAGAAGTCGTTGTTGTGGATCTTACTCGCGACGGAGAAATTGCCGGCGTCGTTGACGGTTGCTCGGATTTGCAGAGAGAGAGCGGTTTGATTTGATGAGTTTGAATGAAGTGAGCGAGAGGGGAAGGAGTGGAGGGAAGTGAAGGGTCAGCCCGAGGGTATTTCAGTCCTTTCATCATTTTTTTGGTCAAACTCGGTCAAACTGGGTCAAATGAAGGAAAAGTCAAAAATGGCAAAAGACGGAGGCTACCCCTCAAAATCGATATTGGCATAAGGTCTTTTGGATAAATCCTCCGGTGTTTTCTCGTCGTGACAAAGATGTGAATCCTGTTAAGCCGAAGTCTACAATAAAACCGAGTATTGGTTCCTCTAAGTTGCAGAAACCTATTAAGAACAAGAAGGCATCTGTTAAGAGGAAGTCATGTCCTCCTACACAGAACGACAAGACTTATATATTCCCCATAAAGTTCGTGTTTCAGAGGGATCAGAATTGTGCTTCGGTGGTGAAGTGTTCGCCAGAGTTCTCAGTCGGAGAGGTTTCCGTCTCTACCGTCCGGGCGGAGTTTGCTGAACCGTCTGCAACAACTTTGGATTGCGCTCGCAAGTCACTCATTCTGTATCCGAATGTTCAAGTTTCGAAATCTTCTGTTGATTCTGCCATCGTTTACATGCCCTCGCCAGGGGCAGAACCAATTTTTTTTAAAGGTAGCCCCGATTACTTCATCGAACACTCTACAAAAATATATAGGGGTAGCCGCCGATTACATAATATTTATCCGGTAGAAATTAAATTATACAACAACTAATTAGCAATTACACAAGACTAATCATACAATGCGTTATGGTAGTGATTCCTCATAAGATATGATACACCTTTCACTCATTCAAAATCAAAACAATAAAGAGATGGTAAGTTATTAAAGATGTCTACGATTCAAAATATATAAGAGATGGTAAACAATCTTCATAACTGTAGGATGATTTTAAACATAAACCAAGAGCATAAATCATGTAGTTGGTGCTACAGGGGTCTTTGAACAAGTCCAAAGAGTATTTACCCAATTGTCACATTATCTTAAATTCTCTTGATTTAAACTTTTAGCTTGTTTGTATTTTTTGTATCTGTAACCTTTTCTACCTCAGAAGAGGTTAATGAATTAATTATGTCTTTGTTGATAAAAAAAAAATCACATTATCTTAAATTCTCTTGTGTTTTTTGCTAACCGAATATACTACAGGGTTGATTTAATCACATTATCTTAAATTCTCTTGAGTTTAGATTGCACTAGATAGAACTATGAATTGAAAAAGAATTTTACATCACCTGGTATTACCCAAAAGAGTTCCCACGGGCTGAAATTAAGGATCAGACCTCCCAAATTTTGTGACAGTGACAGTCTTTTTAAACATTAATTAAATGCTCTTGTTTCCCAAATATATGTTAACGTGGTATTTGCTTATTTTTTGACCCATTAAATATCAAATATGGTTTTTAATTTTTACATAATTAATTAAGTTGAAACGGTAGCGGGGAAGGATGTGTTAGAGTTCAATTTTCAGTAAGTAACATTAACATGTTGGAAAAGAATAAAAGGAAAGTTGAGAAAGCAAAAAGGAAGTAAGAGAGTAACAAGATTAAATGAAGAAATATAATTGGGATAATTTTTTTTTTGTTTTACCGGACACAGAAGCCCAGCCCAAGCCCAAACGAGGATCATGAAAAAGCCAAAAACAAATAGGGTGTTCCATGCTTGATTTGAACTTGGGTTGTAAGGAAATTGTGCAGAAGTCTACAACCGTTAAGTATACTTTAATTTGTTTAGGGTGTTCCATAGAACACTTTAAACCCCTCTCGTTCCGCCCTGCTCCCGTTTGTTGCAACTAGGCCAAAGTCCACTCGGATAGTTTGGGTCCTTCTCTAACGATAAGTAAGGATCTTTTCGATCAAGGAACCAGTCTCCGAATGTGAATGATGGTGGGGTGCTTGCCGGAATCCAGTCAGGATCTGTGGTAAGTTCGGTCTCAGCTGTTGGGGTCGGAGAGCCATGATACTTGCTCCTCTATATATTTTCTATGGTACTCAAGTTGGGTTTGTGTTGGAGGAGTGTATTCCTCAACCGGTGGGAGTGGAGGTTGCTATTAAGGAGGTTTCGGAGGACTCAAACTTGCTTGACAAGGATCGGGGTTGTCCTTGGAAGGCTTCCCTTCTTAAACCTTTGTCACGTGTGGGTTCGACTTACTACCAAATCTTCTTCGTCTTGTTCTACTATTGTTTACTCCTTTAGGCCGACAACATGTTCTTTGAGTCGTGAACGTGCTATCAAAAATACACCATTAGGTACGAAGGTGTGGAAACAAGCGTCACTTAAGGCTCAAAAAGTTCTTTCGGACGTTAAAGAGAAAGCCTTTGATAATGGATTGAATGTTACACTACTGCAGAAATCGACTTAGGAGACGGATAAAATGGATCCATGGCCTAAGTTTTAGCCCTTAGGTCACGGATACAGCAATCCGTCTGCCAAGTGAACCACCAGGCCGACGGATGCTAGATCCGTAGATAAGGAAACTCATATCCGTCGGCCAATTGGGAAAACTTGACCCACGCATGCTGTATCCGTCAGCCAAGTGGAAAAAACTTGAGTGACGTATGTGCATCCGTCTGTCAAGTGCAAAAACTTGACCCACGCATGCTGTATCCGTCAGCCAAGTGAAAAGAGCTTGAGTGACGTATGTGCATCCGTCTGCCAAGTGCAAAAACCTTAGCCACATATGTGCATCCGTCTGCCAACTGACATACCTTAGCCACATATGTTCCATCCGTCAGCCAAGTTCGTTGTATCCGTTGGTAAGGTGAGGCAATATACGAAAGAATGTAATGGTATCCCGATAAACATAACGACATTACACATAAAATATGTATGAAACAATGCGTATATAAAAAAACAGTTCATAGATAAATTGTTTGGAAACATTTGCCAGATAATGTGTTCATAGAATCACAACATTAAACATAGTCATAAAAGAAAACACAGACACGCCTAATAGAGTTACAAAACAAGCAGGTTTCTGATGACACGCTCCTGCATTTCTCTGGTCACTTCCATCCAATCCTCAAAATGTCGAAACCACGCAGGCTCCGCTCTAGCTTGAAGGTCATTGTCTTGAACCTCGTTCATCCATTCCTCGTTCAACCACGGAGGGGTATGCTGCGGGCCTCCAACAGGGGGTGGAGGTATTTCCATACCTTTCTCATTCATCAGCTGAGAAATATAGTCGTAGCGTTGACGTGATTCCTGGACTAATAGGGAATAATGTTGGACCCACGCTGGGGCAGCTGCAGCGTTGACTCTATGTGGACCAGGTACAACGGTTCCCGCATTTTCACGTCGTCGCCACCTACGCTCTAGTCTACGATCAGAGTTTGGTTCCATATATCCTGACTTAGTCAAAGAACATATTACAATTATAATCAATCCCAAATAATTAAGTCAAATCATACGCAAATAATATTCATATAAACCAACAGTTAATAAATAAAGTGAACAATAATTAAAACAAATGTTAACCATTCAAAGTACAAAGTCATATAAAAAGTGCTATTGAAGTAAAAGTCATCCTTAACACACATCCGTTAAATAGTAGGAAATTAATATTCTAGCTAGGCGTCTAGTATTCGTCCTCGCGCACAAAGTTGTCTTTCAGCCACTGCACGTACACCCTTGCGTCATGCTTCGGGCCGCTCATGGAGGTGGCTCCATCAGATGTACCAGACTCTAAGAGAGCAGCAACCCTTGCATGAAGACGCCTACCTCTTTCCTCAATCCTAGCTCTTGCAGCAGCTCGTTCAGCGGCTCGTTCAGCAGCAAGTGCTTGTCTTTCAGCAGCTTCTTCAGCCGCAATCCTTCGTCCCTCTCGGTTAATGAGGCCCAGTAACCTCATCCGAGCAGCTGCTACAGCTCTCGTGCGTGGCAAAGACGCTCTTGGAATGCTGTTGAATAAACGCATCATCTCAACATGCAAATCAGGCCCCACTTGTTGAGGTCCATCATATTCGCCATCTGGGATAATGTTTTCCCCTACGCTACTTCTGTCATCCATTGACTAAATGAAAGCAAGTCTTAGTACTATATCAAAACGAATATAGCGGAAACAAATTGAAACTTACGTATATTAACATCATAAAATGTATTAGCATATTAATCACCGAGTCATACAAAACGAACTTAAATATAACCTAATTTAAACATCGTTCATACACTAATTAAGTAGTAAACTAGTCTCGGGACATGCGCTTAGAAGTCGATCCAACAGACGGAGTCCGTCTTGCGCTTTGAGCAGTTTGTCTCGCAGCGGCGACCCTATCTCGTTCTTCCTTTTCCTTTCTAAGTCTATCTCCTTCAGCTGAAATCAGCCGCCTAATATACAAGCGAGTCTTTGCCTCGTGCATCGAAGAAAGTCCCCTAGGCAATTTGTTCATCACTAAGTTCATTGATTTTTCTCAGTCTACTTCCGTCATTACGGGAACTTCTTCATCAAAGTGATCTGCCCCAGTTAGGCTGTTCTCCCCAACACTACTGCTATTGTTGTCATCCATCGAAAGGATAACCTAATACACACACGAATTAACTTGTTTTTCAGGATGCAAACATATCGTGCATTATATTAAACCCTACATTTCTAACTTTTTGAATATTTGTCACACATGTATCGTATTTTATTAAACCCTAAAATATTTTGAAACTAAACTTCCCGAAAACCCTTATTCAACACAAGGTTAATTATTTGTGCAACCAAAAATTCCTGAAACCTAAAATTATTGTGAAACTAAATTGCCCTGAAACCCGTAGCCTAATTCTGCAACCCTACATTCTTTAAACCCTAAATTATGTTGACACTAAACTGCCTGGAAACTACGGATGTTATATGAGTCGGATTTTGTGATATCTGTACCCTATCTGATTTTAATACCCAAAACCTGATCAATACCTACCCAATCTCTACCCATTCGGGTCGGGCATTATCCCGACTTGTACATATATTTTTTTTTGATCAACATGTTTTTTTATATATAAAAATCCAACGATTACAAATTAATCGAAGGAAAAGGGTCAAGCCCTCGTTACAACAACCCAAAAGGGCGAACCAGGGAAACAAACAATTACAAGATCAATACCTAGATGTCTAACGTTAAGCACAACTGAACCTACAGAACTATACAACCAGAGTACTTGAACAGCAAAACAAACCAAAACAACTATCACAAACAAATCGCACGTCGCACGTCTCAAGTATCAACTTTTCAAATTATATGAAATAAATCTAAAATCATTCAACTGTTTGTACAGATTTGAAACATTACGTACCTTGAAGTGAGGGCGGCGGCGAGTGGACGGCGGCGGCGGGTGGACGGCGGCGGCGGGTGGACGACGGCGGTTGGCGGCGAACGGCGTCGAAGATGGCAGCGAGAGGCAGGGGCGGCTGGATGGAGAGAGGGGGTTGTTCTGAAATGGGAGGAACTAGTGTTGAGGGAGTTATATACTCTATCGTCTTGGCCGATGGATACACACATCCGTCGGTCAAGGAAAAACGACATCGTATCCCTTAATGGACGCGTCCAGGCCTGAAAACGGAACCGTTTTCTGTATCTGTTTCACCTGGCCGATGGATACATGCATCCGTCGGTCAAGGAAAACGACACCGTATCGTTTAATGGCCGAGTCCAGGGCTGAAACGATAGCGTTTTTGTGTATCTGTTACACCTGGCCGATGGATAGATGCATCCGTCGGCCAAGTGTTCTCCGCTGGACAGATTCTCAGCCACTCAAAAAACTTTACCTTCTCTCCCACCTCTTTTTCATCTCCCAACTCTTTCTTTTTCTTTCTTCCAAAATCTCTTTTTTCTCTCCCACCTCCATTTCTTTTTCTCTACACAAGATTCTCATTTGTTTGTCACTATTGAAAAGAATCTTTTGTCTTGTTCGATACTGACAACATTCGTGGCTCGTGTTGGTACTGACAACATTCGTGGCTCGTGGAAGGTTCTTGAAGCTCAATTATGGTACGTATGTTTACCATAACACCCTGCCGACGGGTGTCATCCGTCTGTCAAGAAGTTACTCCTTGCCGACGGGTCGGATATGTCGGCCAGGTGGAAATTCTTGACAGACGGATGACACCCGTCGGTAGGGTCACCGAACCAGAGTGACTCAGGTGCTCAGTTTTGGCAGACGGAAGGGATCCGTCGGGTCATTGTCCAGCTTACCGATGGATTGTTGCATCCGTCGGCCAAAAACTTGGCCGACGAGACCTGGCCGACGGATGTATCCGTCAGCCAAGTTCCAGGCCGACGGATGTATCCGTCAGCCAAGTTCCAGGCCGACGGATAAGCTAACCTGGGAGACGGATCTGATCCGTCTCCCAGGTCAAGATCAGCAGTAGTGTTATCTCTTCCCAACTAAACACTGGTCATGCTTGGAAACAATATTCATCGAGCTCTAGAAGGCAAAATTAATGTTGTGTCGTCGAAGTGTTTGGGCGACGTCACTCAAATGACCTAATATGTCTCAAAGACAACACAACATTTGCCTCGTCCAAGTAACTATTTACAATATGAATGATCACGATCCTGGGACCAAACCAACTAACTCTAATCAGATTCTTGTAAAATATAGCAATCAAACAAGTGCATGTCATAAACTTTAATTAGGGAAAACTACTGATACCTACCCAAAACCATGCCCATTTAACTGATGCATACCCTTAAGTTTAAAAAATGTAACTCAAAACCTCTCCGTCAGCTAAAATGACGAAAATACCCTCAACTACACTTCAATAATTATGTTTAAAAAATTATTTAAAAATTACTTTTGTTATATATATATATATATATATATATATATATATATATATATATTTACTTATTAAATGACTTCATTTTTATTTAAAAAATCACTTCATTTATATTTAAAAAAATTACTAGGGTATTTTCGTCATTTTAGTTGGCAGAATGAGTTTTTAGTTACAAATCGTAACTTAAGGGTGTGTATCAGTTAACTTTAAACTTCAGAACAAACATCAGTTAAATGATCTGGGTAGGTATTGGTAGTTTTCCCCTTTATTTAAAATGATTTATAACAAATTAAATCCGTATAGAACAAGTTTATACTTAGTGGAATAAGAATTGGTCGAACCTTCACTAATTAACGTACACTAATCATATCAGGCCATAAAAAGCAAAAGCAAAAGCAAATTAAACACTAATCTCAATCACTTATTAAAACAGAAGTTTGTGTTAATTCTTGTCGGCCGATCGATCAACGTGAAGGTGGATCCAAATCCAATGATGACGAGGATGGCTTGACGTCGTTCGTTCTTTCTTTGACGAGAAGTATAGTCTTGACGAACTTAACAGCTGAAGTGAACATCTCCAGCCCAACTTTAAGCTCTGGGTTTTTCTTTGACATTCTTCGCAGATGCTTCAACGTCGCGCTAACCTCAGGCTTCATCACAAAAACCCCACCTTCTGCATTCAACTCCTCACTCAAATCACGAGCCACCTCCATATAACCACCATCTACTACATAAAGCAATTCACTAATTAATTATTTTACAAACTATTCTGAACATGAGAAACAAAATAAGGTTCCTTAACACAAGTTAAGGCACCATATCAAAATCCGATCCAACCCAAAAACTCAAACCGATAGACAAAGACATCAATATATTTATCAACTAATCAATTCATGCACACACTTTCGATGTAGTAAGATATAGAAATACCAGGAAGAGAAGGGTTATTAGAAACGGAAGCTATGGAGGAGGAACGCGAAGGAGGAGTGTAGTCACGCGGAACAGGCGTGGTAAGACCAGTAACATCGGAGCTCGGAGAAGCCGAGGACGAGCCATTTTTTGCCTTCTTCTCGGTTGTACGTAACTTCTTGCGGTTGGACTTTTCACGGCCATCAGGGTCCTTGGTTGGTTTATTTTCAGTTTCCTCCCGTTGACGTTTTCCTCCGAAGCATGTGCAATGAACAAGTCGTCCCATCGGTAATTCACCGCCGGGTTCAGTCATTGTTAAAGAAACTGAGACCTGGAACAATAATAGTGCAAGTCTCAATTGTTAGTGGTTTAGAATTATAAGTTAGTAGCCAATATTTATAGCGTAGATATAAGGATTTAAAAATATAACACTTTGTAATTATTCTGAGAGGAAATATTTAAAACCAATACTCTGATATATAATACGTTTATTTATAATTTCAAGAAGTACTTTCAAAAGATGAAAAACATCTCTTCCAAAATTAGTTGATAGATAATTTCGAATAACATATGCAAATTGGTATTTGAAGTTTAAAACCAGAAAAAAATGTTGAATCCATAAATTTATAATAAACACAATTTCTGATCTAATTTAAGATAATCTGTTAAAAGAAAAAAATAAGGATGTGAAAAATACTGTAGAAAGTTGACTTTAATAAGCAAAGACGTGATGGAGGATGAAATGAAGGAAGTAGTTGGACAAAGTCTCCCCTTTGGGGCCAAGTGGAAAAAGAATAACAAAAATAAAGTCTTTCTTCATCGAAGTCGGATCATACTACTTACTGCATACTATAGCATATACAATAACAGGGGCACATGGAGTTCACGTGGCTGAAGGGGACGACGAGAAGTGTTGTCTTACTTGACTAAGAAAAAAGAATAAAGAAAGACCTTTTCTTTTTATAATCAAATATTCAATTCAAATGATTTGAAAAAAGACTACGACACTTGGGGTGATCATGTGGGTGAAGGCGTGTAATCTTTTTTGACTGAAAAATAGAATAAAGAACTACTTTTTTATATATATATAATAATAGCATGAGAGTGACTCAACTTGAAGTATTTACACCTAGTGCATGTGTATTGTTGAAAACAAAATGTAGAATAAAAGCAAAAATCAAATCAATCATGGTAGGGTTTTAGACGAGCTTTGTTGGAGTTTTAGCGCCGCTCTGCCACGCCTTACTCCGTTCTAGTCTCCATCCTTATCATCGTAGTTTCGGTCTCCCCTCTCCGCTGTCATGGCGTTCTCCCCATTCCTTTGCCTCTTATGTCGTTGCTAGACCTGGTTTAGAGGAGCTCCCCTCTCTGCGAGAAGCGACCTACTTCGGTCTTCTTCGCGGGCAACTCCTCGGTCCCCGACGGAAAGGTCATCCCACACGAACCTTTCCCTAACAGGGTCCTCGTTGCCCTCACACCCGAGCCATCGTTGTTCCTACCTCTTTGACATCCACAGTGCATGCGAAAAATGCATGGTTTCAATGTACTCCCGTTTTCTGTACCTACTGCGGTTTGCTCTAGCATTGGGTCATACTGTATCAGATCATCGCTCTTGAGCAAACCTCGCCATCTTTGAAGCCGCCGTCTCTACCACCGCCGCGGTTATCTCTGAATCCACCCCATCTATGCCCTTCACCACCGCATCATCCTCGACCCTTCTCTCGATTATGGATCTGACGAATCGAGTGAGTCTTTTTTATTTTATCTGACTTCGTCTTTGCAGGGTTAATGACGAAAGGTCCTCCAGGCTTCAGGGTCTGGATGATTGACAGGCCGAGCATCAGGGACTGGCCCTGAGAGGGGTCCCTAGACGATGCTTTGCCTCCCACGTACACCATTACTATTGATGTCTCTGATTTCCGGTACCCCTTCCCCCCTCCCATCTTCTTTCATTGCCCTAGGGGAGTCAAATTCTGTCTCTGTCCGTGGGGCATCAAAATACCGTCTGTGACGGTTCTAGTATAAAAATGCTCAGTTAACCATCATTCATTCATACTGACCTTCATTCCGTGGTCGAGGAGCATGTTTCTCGATGCATAACAATGTAATCGACTATAAAAGTTATAATATTGCACCTTTCACTCAAAAAATGTAGAATAAAATAAACAAGATAAACTCTTTTTTTAAAATCTTTTTTTTGACTAAAAAATAGAATAAAAACGACTTTATTTTTAATAATGACATGGGAATGACTCAACTTGATTTTTATATTTAGTACGAAGTTAAGTATGTATTGTTAAAAATCAAATTATGAAGTATAAAAATTAGTGCAGCTCTCCCTCTCTGCTATTAGGGTTAGGGGGAGTTTTGCGAACAACCTCGAGTTTTCATGGCGTTTTCGAGCGAGCAGGACGATGGGGAACATGGTTTCGAAGACGGGGTTCATATGGGACCTTGTCTCTCGGAGCAGGGCAGCCGGGAATCGAGCTATGGCTCGGAGAAGACGGAGGGAAAGTCGGTGGGAGACGACTTTGAGCTCTCAACCGGCGTGATGACGGACAGGGAAGGCGGAGAGCCGGTGGTTCAGCCGGTGTTCTCGACCGGGGTGCGGCTGGGAAGTGAGGAGAGTGCGCTAGCACCGTTGATGCAGTTTGCGGCCCGGAATCGGGAGGAAGAAGGTTGGGTCGTGGGTGGACGAGTCCAGTGGGGACCGGCCTGCCTTCGGCGTACTCCGGCGAGGGGCCCTCGGCCGAGAGGGTTGGGAAGCGGCACGGGGCGTCGGGCACGGGTGTTGGGCGGTGTCCGGAGTGGAGAAGGCGGTGATCGGCCTGGGGAGGGGGGAGATCTTGTTCCCGGTCGATAGCCGACCATGGGGAAGGACGTCCTCCTTATCCTGTTGTCATCGGACACGGCAGCACCGTCGGAGAAGTCGCCGGAGGCGGTTGCTTGGCGAAGAAGGAAGGGTAAGGGTCTGGCGGCGGCTGACGTTGCTAGGGTTTCGAGGGACCGGGAGGAGGAACAGGTGGGCCTGGGCCGGGGGTTTATGGGAGATGTCCGACGGGCTGGAAACGTGGATCGGACTGGACTGGGCCAATACCCGGGCTGAATCAGAGGTGGAGATGGGGACCTGGCCCGATGGGCACCTACAGCGGCAGGGGGCTTCAAGCACCCTCGCCTCCAGGAATGAGTTCTGAGGGGGCAGGGAGGGTTTAGTCGATTGTACCTTCTCCCTGGTGTATAGGTGGCATTGGTTCCACCAACAGTTGATGAGTTACTTCTCTACCACTTCGGAGTCAGCAATCCTGCGTTCAGGAGCCCTACCATTATCAGTCAAGGGAGGAAGACGCACGCTGGCATACCGGGGGAGTAGTCGGTCCACCACTGCACGTTTATCCTCTGATATGCTCGATCAGTTTCTTATGGTTGGAGTATATTGTATCGGTATCCCAGGATGCTACCCAGTCCCACACCCCCGACCGCCATTATACCTAAGAGCAAAATTTACTTTTCTGCTATTGTGTTTCATGTTTTGATAGGTTGGTTATTATGTATGGTGTCTTCTGCTTTCGCAAACACCAGAATGCTTTTCAATTTATAATATTCTCGTGTATCTTTAAAAAAAAAGTATGTATTGTTGAAAAAAAAATATTGCATAACAAAGTAAACAAGATAATAAGAAACAATCTCTTTTGACTTATTTGTTCAGGCTACCACTAACATCCACTAAACCAATTATTAAACACATCCACTATCACGTATCTTACTCACATCATAAACTAATAATCCTAATAAGATCATACTACTAAATATTATAATAGGATTCATACTAAATTTAGTACATGTATATATTGAATCAGTCATAATTATGTCCACAAAAGATGTCCGACCGAACCAACAAGATCTTACTTCATACCCATGCCCACTCAAAATTGAATACAGTCAAGTAAATTTTGGAAGTGTAGGTCTGTTTTTAGTTTCTGATTGTGTGTATAACGTTTTCGGAGTTTACTGACATTGATGTTTTACTTAGATGAGCGAGACTAGTTCATCAGTTTTCTACGCATCAAAATCAGATCATACTGTTAAATAATACAGTGATTTGGGGCATATACGTAGCTAACATTGCCTTTGATCACAAAAATAAAAATAAACTTCACATGAAAGAATTAAGAAGAAACAAATGAAAAAAGAAAAGAAAAGAGTGAGACTAGGACTTAGAAATAAAGACAGACTTGGCTGGAAGCTACCCGAAGTTTGACTAAAAAATGAATAAAGAAAGACTTGGCTGGAGGCTACCCGAAGTTTGACTAAAAGATGAATAAAAAAAGACCTTTTATTTATAATGAAAATAAATGCATTAACGAATCGGTCGAGAAGAGACCCAGCTGAAACACATTTTATATCCCAGTTGAGTGGAGAAATGAATGCAGTCAAGTAAGTCCGTGAGTGTACATCTGGTTTTAGGAGTTTACTGTTTTTACTTGTGCCGGTACTAGGATGGGCGAGGAGGCCGATTCATCAACGAGTCACTCACAAGAGTAAGATGAGCATTAAGTTTTACTAACCATGTATATAACGTTTTCTGAGTTTACTGACAATTGATGTTTTACCAGGATGAGCGAGGAGGCGGATTCATCAGTGAGTGACTCAGAAGAGTAAGATCATCAACTTTTAGTTTTACCAATTCGCATGGTCTGATTATGCACATAACATTTACTAAGAATTAAGAATTGATGTTTTACTAGGACGAGCGAGGAAGCGGATTCATTAACGAGTCACTCAGAAGAGTAAGATCAGCTTTTAGGTTCTAATTGCGCATATAACAAACATTTTCAGAGTTTACTAACGATTGATGTGTTACTAGGACGAGTGAGGAGGATTCATCAAGCTCCACAGCCGTCGAACCCGTAAAAAGAGATTTTCTACGTCATATCAAGAATGTACTGGATTCACTGAGCAAAGACGATAAGCTGCTAAACCTCGGTATCTACACAGTTCCGCCAAGGTTTCAATCCCTCGTAAACGACGACGCTTTGTGCCCTCGCATTGTCTCGATCGGCCATTTCCACCACGGCAAGCCCGGGCTGCTTGCCATGCAGGAACACAAACTGTTTTACCTATCATTTCTTCTCCACCGAACCGAAAATCCCGAAACGATTTTTGACGATTGCTGCAAGGAGATCTCGAACGACACGAGATTCAAGATCTACGCCCAGTATTTCAGTTCGGATTCGCTATCGGACGAGAAGCTGGTGGAAATATTACTAATAGATGGCTGCTTCATACTCGAACTCCTCCTCAGGTTCAAGTACCCCGATATGGTCGACTCTAAAGACCCCATATTCGAAAGCAGTTGGTTCAGGCCCACTCTCCAGCACGATCTGCTCCTCCTCCAGAACCAAGTTCCCATGTTCGTTCTCCACATCTTGGTCGATAAAATCGAAAAGGTTTCTCGCAAAGTACCGTTTTCCTCGGATTCTCCGACCATCGACTTGAATCTGGACCTTGTGTGCAGTCTTGCTCACAAATTTTTCAGCACGTGTGTGAATAAAATCATTCATCCCCCGAGTCCGAGTGGTACTGAAGAGTGTTTCCTAAGTAGCCGTCTTCACTTCCTCGACATGGTCCACGATGCATTTAAACCACCTGATGATAATAATTCCACCAATATCGGCGATGATCATTGGAGTGTTCCGATTCTCGGTGAGGGAAAAATCCCGGAACTGGGTCGTTGTACCCAACGACTTTTAGCCGCTGGGGTCAAGATCGTGAGGGCCGAGAACGCGCATTTACTGGACCTGTCGTTCGATGGCGCGACGCTCAGGATCCCGACGCTTTTCGTGGGCCTCAACACGTGGTCCGTGTTGAAGAATCTGGTCGTGTTGGAGCAGTGCGGCGTGGACCGGAATCATCACGTGACTTCGTACGCCGTCGTATTGAGAAAACTCGTCCGGACCACTCGGGACGTGGAACTGCTTGTGGAGAGGGACATCCTCGACGTCCATTTGGACGGAGGGCACGACCGTGTTTTGGCTTTCGTTGACTCCATCGTGAGCGGAACGGTGATACGAGACTTCACTTATCAAAAGATGTTTGATCAGTTGAACGCCCACCGGGATCCGTGGTGGAAGTGGCGTAAGCGCAAGGCGTCTTGGAAGCTGAGCTGGCACAAGTACAAGCAGGCTCTCATAACAGATTACTTCCCCAATCCTTGGAGGGTTGTCCAAATTGTGGTCGCTTTTCTGCTTCTTGCTTTAACTGCTTTGCAGACAGTTTACACCGTCATAGCTTACTATTAGTGTTTGTCTTGTTCACTTGCTCTGCTTGTGTATTGTAATCAAATTTGGGCCTCTCTTAGAATTAGGTGTTGTTAGCTCTTCAATTAAGCTTGTCTTTAGTTTGTTTTGTTACTGTAATAAGCATTGAGCCATCTCCTGTGACTGGTGAACCTAGTCTTTGGTTGTTAGGATTTCAAATTTCAGTTTGTGCAAGATATAGCATCATGTTGTTGTTGTAATCTCGCACCTCTGTTTATCTTCTTGTTGCTCTGTCTCTATACATAGCAGAGAGAGATAATAAACTCAAGCAAACAAGTTGCTCAGTCATCGCTTTCTCCTCACGTGCTTTACTTTGATCCAATTTCGCAGACAACATTGAGCTTCAGTATAAAGTGAGGAGATCATGGCTGATGATACACCCAAGAAAAATGGACCAACAGGATCAGGTAGTTAAGGGGCACAAAACCAAAGGAAGGGAAGTCTGCCCCTCGCCTATTCCATGCTATTAACCGGGCCGGCTTTATGCCATTGATGGTTTTAGAGCATGTACGGTGGAAAAACCCTAGTTCTGAGGCTCTTGTGCTGATTGGACAAAAGTGAGGCCCTAAGGTTTCAGAATAATAGGTGTTTTGCAATGAGAAGCCTTGGGTGAGGCCATGGGGCTGAGGCCTGGATGTTGAGTTGTTAATTATTGATATTTTACTGTTTTATTTAATTCTTTATCAGAAACCGTTTAAATTATATAAAATATAAACAAATGTGGAAAAAAATAATGAATGGCAATAAAAAAAATAATAAATACATTTAACACGAATAAAAATTAACTTTTAATTTTGTTGATCCCCTTTTAATACAACCCACAAAATACATGCTCAAGAATCATCCCCTGTTGAGTCGACATCCGGTGGTGGTTGTTGTCGTCGAAGATCTTGAAGTTCACCTTGAAGGTATCCATGACTACTCGCAGTCGGGCCTTGCACGACCTATGCTCTTCCATATCCTCTTCAGTGAAGGAGGAGGTATCCTTTTCCACCATGGACATGTAGGTGGCGAAGTTTGCTTCCCACTGTTGGGTTATTGTGTGTATCATGCGGGTCCTTTCTGCATATTGTTCTTGCCGTGTACGTTCATCCTCCTGTCGTGTACGTTCCATCTCGGCAAAGGCAGACATTTGGGTCGTGAGGACGCTCGCCTTTTTTGATGCCTTCACTGCCTTCTTCCCTTACGGTCGCGTTCGGCGATAGGGACTTGGGTGACCTCAAGGGATGGGGGTGCGTCGCTGAGAGGGACCTCAGTCCCCTCATTGTGGTCGGAAGCTCCCCATTCTAGTTGTTGGGACTCACCACTAAGAGGTGTGTAATCGTCCCATGTGCTTGTGGGTGGGGTTGAGCTATAAGCCCCAGCCTCATCCAACCGTTGTCGTTGTTGGCGTGCTTGTTCTTGGCGGACATTATCCATTGTGCCTTCCTCGGCAGCGAACTTCTTATTGCCCTCGAGCTTCGCAACCCAATGATCCAGGTCGAACTTTGCTGGGTGGTCATTCGGTCTGTCCTCCTTTGGTACAGCCACCCACATGTCCTTCGCACGTCTCATGTGCTCCTCGTGGCTAGACCCGCTAACGTACTCGACCTTGGAGGTCTTCAGATACCCGAGGAACCTCCTTTTCTGCGAGGAACCTCTACCCCAACGTTTCTTGAGAGATCCCCAATCGCGATTGCGGAGACTTCCCTTCGAGTTGTACTTCCTTTCAATATTGTACCAGAATGTGTTTCCGGCTTGAGAGTTTTCCTTGATGGCGTCTTTGGTAGTACTCAGCCAGCAGCCTATGAGGTGTATGTCTTCCACCTTGGTGAATACCCGCGCATCCGTCTGTGCTGCTCGGGGTCGTCGTTGTCGTTGGGAAGGTCCGGTAGAGGATGGTCGGGGGAAGATTACGTCGGGTAATGGGTGGTCGGCGTAGTTGTAGTATTGGGGTGGCATCTGGAACCCTTGTGGGTTCATTTCAAATTGTGGCATCTGGAACCCTTCTGGGTTCATTCCAAATTGTGGCATCTGGAACCCTGGCGCCATTTGGAATTGTTGTGGACGGAATTGCCCTAAACAATAAATTAATACAATAAATGAATTAAAAAATTACAATACATTAATTAAACAAATACAATAAACGAATTAAACAAATACAATAAAATAATTAAAGAAATTCAATAAATACATTAAATAAACATAATACATGAACTAAAGAAATACAATACATAAAAATTTATTTTGCACTTACCTGAGCTCGAACCCGGTTGCGAGTATGGCGTGAAAGCGGAGTTGTCACGAGGGTCCGCTAGAATATCTTGCAAATTCTGTGCTAGTTCGTCGGGGCTGAATCCGACTTCGTCACCAACTGAGTGTGCATGGGACCCTGCGTCGCCCGGACTGTAGGATTCAGGGCCGTAGACCGCGTAAAATCCGGCCCACAGTGGGACGGCCCGAGGGCCGCGGACCGCGAAGGCGCGGGTCGGGGGCGAGGGCCGGCCCGTTGTACGTGCTCTTAGGCAAAAATACAAAAATAAGCCTTTCAATAGTTTTTTTATAGTTGGATTAATATAAAACAATCATTACACCAGTTATAGTCTTTAGAGCACTAATTATCGAATAACTCTTAGACAAAATAATCGGTCTTACACGAAACGATTTTAATAAACAATAAACAGAATTAGAACGAGAATTGAAACTAAAACTAGAACAAAAATAAAAGGGAAAACTACTAATACCTATACAAAACCATGCCCTTTTAACTGATGTTTACCGTGAATTTTAAAGTTAATCGATAAATACCCTAAAGTTTCGAAATATAACTCAAAACCTATTCCGTCAGTCAGCTCAGTCAGTTTACTGTTCACTTTTTCATAAATGCCCAAAATACCCTTAACCCTGTTCTTTTTTTATGTTCTTTAAATTAAGGTTTTTAAAAAAAATTATTTTACAAAAATAAGATTTTATTTTTAAAAACAGTTTTTATTTTTTTAAAAATCAGTTTTTTTATTTTTGAAAAATCAGTTTTAATTTAAAAAATCAGTTTTTATTTTATAAAAATCACTTTTAATAATAAATCTGATTTTATTTTATTTATTTTGATAATAAATCTGATTTTTTAAAATTTTATATTTTGAATTCTATTTTATATTTTTTTTCAATTTTTCATTTTTTAAATAAATCTGATTTTCCAATTTTAAAAAATATATAGTAATCATATTATAATATTAAAAAATTAAAATTTTCATTTTTAATTATAAAAAATCAACTACCAAAAAAATCTTTGTAAATAGTTTTTAATTATTTTATTTCTTATTAATTATTTTTGATTACATTTAAACAAAATCTTTTTATTTACATTTTTATTTTAATTATCTACAGAAAAAAAAATCAGATCTAGAGATGAAGATGAAGCTTCGAAATCAGATCTGGAAAATCAGCCAACCACCTCACCGGAGTCGAAAAATCAGATTTGGAGAAATAGGCCAACCTCCTGCAAATCTCAACCCCCAAATCCCCTCGCCGGATTCGAAAAATTTGACCCCCAAAGCCCCATTAACTGGCCGGTCGGAATCAAACCTTCCATCTCCTCAAACCCATAAAATTCTCAATCAACCCGGCCTTAAATCCCCATCTACCAAACCTAGAAAAAAAAACAGATGTAGATCCGTCGCGGCTTCAACCCCAAAATCCCTCCGTCGCAGGCATCGTGGTTGCATGGTTGCGGGCGGTGGTCGAGGCCATGGCCAACTTTGGTTTTGAGGGAGGAGATGAGGGAGATCTGGTTTTGAGGGAGGCCGAATTGAATTTGGAGAATGAAGGAGACGATGGATTTGGATTCGGATTTGAGAGAGTTAGGGTTAAGGACAACATCAACGAGATTTAGAGTTAGGGTTAAGGACAACATCAACGAGATTTAGAGTTAGGGTTAAGGGCAAAATCTATATAATTGCTATCAAATGAATCTCTGCTAGTTTAATCAAAAGTGGCCGAGTTTTTAGACCGTAGTTGTATCGTAATTTAGTGATAAAGTTTTTTTATTAAAAACTATTTACAAAGATTTTTTTGGTAGTTGATTTTTTATAATTAAAAATGAATTTTGAATTTTTTTAATATTATAATATGATTACTATATATTTTTTAAAATTGGAAAATAAGATTTATTGAAAAAAGTTGAAAAATTGAAAAAAAAATATAAAATAGAATTCAAAATATAAAATTGAAAAAAAAATCAGATTTATTATAAAAATAAATAAAATACAATCAGATTTATTATTAAAAGTGACTTTAAAAAAAATAAAAACTGATTTTTTTTAAAATAAAAACTGATTTTGACTGAGCTGACTGACGGAAGGGGTTTTGAGTTATATTTCGAACTTTTAGGGTATTTATCGGTTAACTTTAAACGTCACGGTAAACATCAGTTCAAAGGGCATGGTTTAGGGTAGGTATTAGTAGTTTTCCAAAAATAAAATTCAAAAGATTCAAATTGCCAAGAACCTTTCAAAATAGTGCATAAACGCTACTTGATCCCTGCTTTTCAAGGACTCTTTTCGTCATAGTGTGAGCAACCGAACTTGAACCTGACAGTATGGCACGATTCTAACCAGGGACTCCTCCCAGGATGGGTCCCTGAAGCCATAAGATGCTATCATCCTTCGTGGCGGGATTGCTTCTCAGTCTGCGTCTGATCGTTATGCGGCTCCCCCGCAGTATCTCTCTTCTAGCCCAGCGGGACTGGAACTCTCTTTGGTGGTCCGGGCAACTTCCCAGATGGGACAGACCCAAGGATGCCTACCTCTGAAGACCCAGGGAGGTCTATATGTGAAGACTGTCCAAGGCCTCGAGGGTAAGGCTTAACCCTGGACCAATCCTGAAACCCGATGTACTGGTTAGGTATCGTGTCCAAGTTTAATGGTACAAACCCCGATGATGGCGGTGGTGTTTCCTTTCCCCAATCAGTGGCGTACGATTTGTCCAGCTTGGTAGACTTGAATTTCAAGGATCGAATCATCAAACTGGTGTATCCTTGGCATCTCTCACTCACAGTCCCGGACCATACGTCCGATTCTCCCATAGTTAAAACAGAATGCTGGTACGCGTTCATAGGTCAGGGTGATCCTCACCGGGTTCGGGAACTCTCGAAACCGCATGATCAAAGTGCGTCATAAAGGACGGTGAATGTCTATCAAGAAACGAACCCTCACAGTACCTCCCCAACACAGACCCCATTGATCACACGGGGCATCCACGTACTCTCTCAGAGTAGCCCTTATGACTTTCCTGGTAGCCTTAGTCCGGACCGGGGGTAGGATTCCCCAAGCGTGCACTCACAATTGGATGCGGTCCAACCGAGGAAGATCCCGAGCCATTGGGTCGACTATCTCGCCGAGCAGCAGCCGATGGTCGTGTAAGCACCACAGATCGTTGTCCCGAACCCATGCCCTAGCCTCCTCGGATGTGAAGTAAAACGCAAAAGTACCTGGTTCTAGATCTTTGACCGCAAATCTCGTGGCCGAGCGATCTCATGCATTTGTGATGATCGATAGCAAAACTTTCTTCCGGGGCAGGTTAGAGGATGCCAGGTGTCCCACCATACCAATTGGAGGTGCACCATCACTTGAAGGTCCTTCAGAGTGTAGGGCACCACGACTTCCACCTCTTCCTCCACGGTAAGGTAGCATGCACCACTATACATGCGTGCATAGTGGTGCGCCGGGTCATCTATCGTTGCGTCGACGCATCCGTGCGTCAGTCTCCTATGCTCCAAAATGCACCATTATACATGCTCTTAAATATCCGAACGAAATATACAAATGAGGGAAGGCGGGAGAAAGACCCCGGGCCCTGTAAGAACATGCATAGAACATGCCTCCCTGGCTAACCGGTTAGCGGATTTGTTGATCTTTTTACAAACTTGAGTTTAGACACCTCAATTTGAGAGAGAAATAGTTGAATATCCCGAATAATGATGTCTATTAGGGAGAGGGGAATCTTTTTCAAACGGGTAGGTGTTAGCACATTGAGTGCGTCAGTACGGATGATGATATTGGTCCATTATCATCTCGGGCCAAACCCAAAGTTGTAGAAATTGCAAGTGACTTAATAAGGGCCAGATCCCAAGTTCCAACGACTGCTATGTTCCCATTTTCCAAAACCATTCCGGAGTCGGATCGACATATAAGGACCAAATCTGATCTGTTTTGTTCCCAGAATACTGGACTGTCAACATTGATGACCTTATACCTAGGGGAATGAAGCTTCTAGACGGTATAACCTGGTGTGTACAAGCTTCTTTTCGGTCCTAGCAGGTGCATCAGGGCCTTTTTCCATACGCAGATGTGTCTCTTGGCCAGGATGGATAGAGTCGTAGAGGGGGGCTGGATGCCCCTTGTTGGGATTATAGGTCTGACGTGCTATTTTTTGAAGCGATTTGGTATGGTACCGTCCCCATACAGACCATCATGATTTTTGTCCACTCCTCCAAAAAACCTAGTTTTCGCATCACGATTAAGATGAAGGGACACACCACCCTTTTACAGGCCTTACTGTCATAAATCATGTAAGACCTTTTGTCATCTGGTGAAGGTAATGGATAACCTCAAACAAGACAAAGATGTTGTTTTGAATAGACCTGCCTAGGAGAAACGCTCATGGGATGGCAAAATTATGTATGAGAGTAGTCCATTGAGGTAGTTTACAAGAACCTTCGAGAGGATACGGAAGACAACATTACATAAAGCGATCGGGCGGAAATCAGTGAAGAGTTTTAAACCTGGTATTTTTGGGATAAGGAATATCGTCGTGTCATTTATTCTTTTTTTTAGGTCCCCTCCACCTATTACTTGTTGGACAAAGGTTGTGACTGTCAGTGCTAGTGTGGGCCAATAATGTTGGTATTTCGGATTAAGGTCGTTCAGTACTGGAGCCTTGTCTAGTCCCATTTGAAAAATGAAACGGGTCACTTTCTCCTCTGATATATGCGTCGTTAGTGTTTGATTTTGAGGTCCTATAATATTGGGACGAATACTCAGGTTCATAGTAAATAGTGAAGCCTCGGAGGTAGTAAATAATTTCTTGAAGTATGTCTGAGAGGAATTTATCCATGCTCAATTCCCATGTAACTGCTCTCCCTCGGTCATCTTGTAAGAAGCATATTTGATTAAGTCGGCGGAGGAATAATGTCGCTGCATAAAAGAATTTTGTGTTTCTATCCCCTTTTGTGAGCTAGTGGAGTTTGGCTCGTTGTTTCGTGGGGAAGAAGCATCGCAGGAGGACGATAACATTGTTGAGCGGGGAGGGCATATCATTGAGCCCATTGGTCCTGGGCCTGTTTCAGCGGCCCATATACAGTACGTACCGAAGTGCGTTGGCTCTGTTCCAGGAAACTGAAGCTCAGATTGTGCTGCGTCCAACTAATGGGCCAGTGGTTGTGTCTGGGCTTGTGCGGTCTAATTACTTAAACCCAGGTAAGGTTTTGGCTGAGGGTGTTTTGCCATTAGTATCGAGACCAGGTTTTAATGGGCCGGTTTCAGACCTGGTGACCCAAATTCCACCATCCGTTGTGGATATTCCGGGAGCTATTGTGTCTCACCAGGTGGAAAATGGAGATCTGATCGGGGTTCATCCAAGTAGTTCGTAGAAGGAGGCTCTCGTTCAACCTCCAAACCCTAAACCTTTGAACAAGGGTCGTCTTTCGAAGCAATCTATTAGAACTTCGATTCGTCAAAGTCAGCCTACCAAGTTCTTAGGGGATTACTATACCGTTCATATCAAACCAGCTCATTTTAGGATTCGGGAGAGAGTTGTAATTCTTGTGGACATTAGGAAGCAGATCTTACAACAAACTCAAGTTGCTCAGGTGGCTCATTAGTTGGACCAATGGGTTGATTCCCTCTTTATATGTCCCGCTATTGAGATTACATATCTAGCGTTAGCGCCATTTTATATTCTAGAGGATAGCCATATACACATTTTGTCCCTAATCATGAAGGACCTCCCTACCTTTGTCTTCCGGTTACTTATGCCCTCCGTTACAGGGCCATTCCAGCTCCCTGGATGAGTAGTCCACAGTTTGTTCTGGTGTCCAATTGGATTCAAATTTTAATTTAAAGATCTGAGGTGTTCGATTTGGCGGGGTCAAGGTAGTGATCAAAGGTTCTAGTGCCCGTATTCTATAATCTTAGGGTCGGGGATTCTGTCGCAAAATCTCTTGAGACCAATGCTCGGTCCAGTCTGGTTTTTATACGAGTTCCCGCATGACGACCATTGAACCATGTAAAAGGGTGCCCTTCCATCGGAACATCCATTACTCCTATATCTTCCAAGACTTCCTAGAAATCAGCGATAAGGGCATGAGGATAGGGTCGTCCTTCTCGTGTTTCTTCTTTGGCCAAGATAGCGTTAAAATTCCCAATTAGAATTCAATGTCGGGTATCCTATTGAGTCAATCCTCTCAATGCCGACCAGGTATTCTGGCGAAGGGTCGTGTTCGGTTCTCCGTAGACCTCAATTAAATTTTTCGGTGGTTGCCACGTGAAAGGGATCATGATATCAATGTAGCGGTGATCCGAGTCTAATATGTTGACATGGACGTCCGGTCCTTAGAAGAGGGCCAAACCCCCTTGTGTCCTTCCAACGGAGGGACTCAGGCTCCATCCCAAAATCCTAAATTCTCGTAGAGGATTGTAGTGTCTTGTGCATGTTGCATGGTTTCAAACAAAAATAGAACCTTTGGATGATGGGAAATTTGGGTAATCTTCATGCTGGTGATGTTTAGCGGCTGCTACCCCTGGCAGTTCCACACTAGGATGTTTATCAAGTGACATGTAAGTAGGACGAGTTGGTCTCTCAATAGTGGAGGAAGGGGCGGTGATGGTATTCGTGGTTGATCCCCTGGAGAAGGAGGTGGTGGCGGAGGAGAGTGTGTATCCTCTCTGACCAGTATTGACGACTAGGGCAATGATGAGCGATTATTGTTCTTAGTCGAATGGGAAAGTCCCCCATTTGCAATCTGACGATCGGTTCGTGATGGTGAGAGGGTACAGTTGGGACTGAGATGGTGGATGGGGGAGGACAATGATATCTCCAACCACAAATGGTGGTGAGGCCGTTGAAAAGAACCGGCCAGAGTGCAGATTAATATCAAAGAAGGCATTAAGGGTTACCTCGGGTTGTAGTACAGCCTGGCGGAGAGAGTTTAGACAGGGCAGGGTGATTGCTCCGAGGACAGTAACACTTGAAGGATCAAAGAAGGAGATAGTGGTGATGGCTGCATAGATGGAGACGACGCCGGAGAAGGGACGCGCACTAACGGTGAGAAACCCACTTGAGCGAGGTGATGGGGCAAAACTCGGGATTGGCGACGGCAAAATAGGTTGGGCCTAGGGCCGATGGTGTGCTGAAGAGAGAGCGTTTTTTTTTCCTTAAATTCGGGATCTAGGTGTATAAAATGACTCATATGATGAAAGTGTCGGATGTATGTGGAGCAATCAAACGCGGTCAATCTATTGGAGAAGAGGAGGACCAAGTGGCTTTAACGATCATCACACAGGTCGTCCTAAAAGTAACACTGATTTTGGCGGGTTAATCATGGATGACTCAAAATCCATAAAAAAAATTATCATAATTTATTAATCTTTTGAATTCGATATGATCTCTTAGTTACGAGATGCTTGAGGGAATGTAACCTCATAACTGTCTTACAGTTTTCTCTCTAAAAACACACTCTACCCTCTCTCTCTAACCTTTGGTTTTCAACCCTAACTTTCCCCTTTTCTGCCGCCGACGAAGTCTGAGGTCGTCTCTTTGATCTCGATGTCATCGGTGGCAGGCCTCTCCTTCCCCTCCCTTCTTCCCCGTCATCGTTTTCATTAACCTTGGGAACTTTCTCTTTTGCTCGATTCTTAGATCTGACTTCGGAGGCCTCAGATCTGATCAATCTGACTGGTTTTTGTTTCCTTGGGGACAGATCTTCTCTTCCCTTTGACCTCTCTGGGTTCGGGTGAAGGAAATCGAGTCGGTGGAGTTTGATCCTGTGGTTCTGAACTAGTGGAGTTCTTGTTTCGTCCTCAAAGTGGTACCTTCAGATCCTCTTCGCGATTTGAAGGTGGGTGGCCGTTTCCTTCGTGTGTGGAGGGTTGGTGTAGCACGGATCTGAAGTGGGACGTCTTTCTCCGGCGAGATTGATGCAGATCCGCCCTACTTTTCTACCGGCGTGGCGCCTATCTCTTCCCTTCTCACCTTCCGACGTCTCGCACCTGCATCAGTAGTGGGACTCGCTTTCTTCTGCTCCGATGAAGATTCGAAGTGGTTCGGGTCGTGTGCGTTCGTCTTCGGCAGCTGCATCCGAGATCTGGTTTGTCTTCGGGTTCCTCTCTATCTTTTGTTTCCCCCCTCTGACTCTCTTTCCTTGTCGATCTATTTTCTCCGGCCACGGTGTGGGGGAGACACGACTGTACCGGTGTTGGCCGGGGTCGTGTGTTTTGGTTTGAATGCCTATTTCAGATCTGGCTTGATAGAGGTTGGAAGGTGACTCTACCGGTTGTGGTGCTGGCCACCGGTGTGTCGGGGCTCTTGTAGCTCCGGTGAGTCTGGGGTCACATTAGTTAGTCTTTTGCTCTGCTCGAGTTATTGGTTTGGAGTGGATAGACAGGTTTCTTCCCCACCTTTGATGGTTTTCTTCTGTGCCTAAGATTTGGTTCTTTTTGGGTATTTTAGACCTGTGTTGTTTACCTCGTTGTTCATTCTTGGTTGCTAATACCGACTTTGAGGCCTTGTTTTGTTTAGTATCTATTGTTTCTACCCCTGCGTGGGTGTTTGGTTGGGTTGTAATCGTTATGCTTTTTCTGTTTACTTCATGTATGTTAAATTTGGGGATGAAGCCCTTGTTTGTACTGGTTTGAGGTACTCCGGCATGCTCTTGGTTTGTAACTTGAGGGTTCGCCCTTGGGCTAGTTTTCGGTTTGAAAACTTGTCCCTTTTATTAAAAAAATTGCTGATAAAAAAAAGATGATCGAGGCTCAACTAGTGGAGAAATCGTTTAGCTCCCACCCTTTTAGATTCTTGCCTATTGTTGAAAATATTCGACGATGGGGGATCTGGAGAATGTGGTTGTTGTACAAGAAATAGGTAGGTAAAAGTGTTTGAGTGAACTCAAAACAGGGAAAGCAAGATCTAGACGGGAGTCGGTTGTTGCTCACCAAACCTCAATGATAGATGATGAACAAAAGGAGAGTTTGAGAGATCTCAATGGAGTTGGGATTGCTCATAATTCATGACTAACAATGGAAGTTGCTGATCAAAGTAAAGAGACCATGAAGTCATTTGTTTATGTAAGTTGCAGCTGTGGTTATTTTGCAGCTGTAACAGCCTTATTTAATGCATTTATTTGCAGGCAGTGCTTCATGTATGTCTTAGATTATGATTTTGTTTCTTTGTCTTTTGTAAGTTGCAGCTGTGGTTTTTTTACAACTGCAACAGCCAGTGGCGGAGTTAGCTTTTTTAGTGGGGGGACACCGAAATTTTTCGGTCACAATACGTGACTGTAAAAAAAATTTAGGGGGGCACAAGTACGAAATTAGATAGAATTAAGGGGTATTTTTGAAAACATATAAAAAAATTCAAAAAAAAAAAGTTGAGGGGGGCACGTGCCCCCCTAGGGCCCATGTAGCTCCGCCACTGGGACCAGCCTTGTTTGCTGCATTTATTTGTAAGCAAAGGTTCATGTTTTTACTCTGCATGTTTTTGTTTCTTGGGAGCACTGGATGTCATGCTCTTGTCCACTTTTTTCGTTTTTGGAAAATTAGGAATCGTCAATAAAACATTTGTTGATGGAAAAAAATCAACTGTTTGTAATGCTTCGCTTGAATCAAGCACAGCTAGTATGCTTTCTTTCAAAGTATAAAAGAAAATATTGGCTCTAACACGCTCGCTATGGACATATAAGCTTATACACTCCTCAAGCATTTGGTCAAGAAAGAAGTGGTGATAGGGTTGCCCAATACTAAGCTCTTGGATCAGATGTGTGAAGCGACGCAAAATCAATCAACATTGTTAGAGTATTTACAGCAAGCGACTCATGTCCTAACTAGCGAATCGAGATTTAACGAGTCGCAAATTGCAAGTCGTATGTTGTGGTGTGTGTGATGCGCGACTCGTGATTCACTAAATCACAGTTCGCGATTCGTGGGCCAAACCACGACTCACAATTGTGAGTTGTTGATGCGCGAAATGCGTGTCAGAGGCGCGCCAATCAGAGTACGACACGTGGCTATGTGGGTGAAAAAATTCGGATCGTTGCCCCCAACTGTCTGAAACGGCTATATGTATATTTTTTAATTAAATTGAATACAAAATAAATACAAAAAAAGTCAATTTTTACCCACCTATAAATACCCCCCCGCCCCAATCCTATTCATCAAACCACCACCATTTCTCTCAACTTTCACTCTCAAATTATCCACTTTCTCTCTAAAAAATCGGATCAACAATGTCCGACGACTTGACTCAACCGTTGTCCTCACCGAAGCAACAAGACTACACGCTGGAGCAACCAGGCCGTCCTGCTAATCAGGTCAACACATCTCAAGGAAGCGACTATCAAGAGATGTTGAACACACCTTTCAACCCAACTACTGGTGTTTGGGACCCTACCAGTTTCACCGCATTCATACAACAACATTGGAAGCTAGGTACATTCCAACAGTACCATCTTTCATTTCATTAATTCATGTTTTTTTATTATCATTTATGTTGTTAAATGCATTTCAACCCAGGTACATTCAAACCACCGTCCAACCAAGGTACACTCCAACCACCACCTTTCGACCCTGCCTTACAACTCCGATATTAACTATTACGGCTACCCCTGGGCCAACAATACCACCAACAGCATGTCGACGGCAGCAACGACACGTGGATGTCGTCTCAATCGTCCACTATCTGTCTTGTACAACGAAAGAAGTCGATAGCAGATAGAAGAACCAAATGGCTCCTTAAGGTGGACACGCTCCTGATACATATCTTGCTACGCACAAGAAAATACCTCATTAAGGACAACTCCCAATATGGTAGTTTCTTCTAGGGCACAATTGCCAAACAGTTCTGGAAAGAAGGGCGTTTTGACCCAAAAGAGTGGCCCTAGAAAGCATAAATAGTCATTGGAACAGGCGCCTTAGGTACAGAGGTATGTCACCATTTATAGAAACTTGAAGTTCGATGATCAAAGCGGATGGACCGAAGAAATGTACAAAGCAGCGCCCAGAAAGTTGTACACGGCCACAAAAAAGGGAACCGAGCTGAATAGCATTTCAACCTCAATCATTGGGTCGAGCTTTTGGCAGACGAAGACAAGTTCTAGGCGGAGGAAGTCACGATCAGGGCTATATGGGGATGATTGGATGAGGTTGGTGCTTACAGCTCATCCCCACCCACTTGTCCTCCCACCGATGATGAACATGTAACAACTCTCGGTTGTGAGTCCCAAACGGGTAAGGTATCCTCCAATCCTCCCAAGGGAGGTAGTACCACAAGTGCCCCCCTCCCCCGTATGTACAAGAGTGCTCGTTGTGATAGAAGTCCATGAAGGGGAAGGGGAAGAGTATACAAACCCTATAAGACAAAGTATAGGCCATTACCGAAATGTACAAAGCAAAGTGTGAGAAGGCGGACAAAATTATGACGCTAGACGACAATTTTGAAAAATACTACACCAAATACAAACAATTGCAGGAAAAGGATACGCCAGGCTTCAACGAGGAGCAGTTAGTCACTCACGCAAGAATGTTGTCTTTAGTGTACACACAATGTGAGAAGATCCAGACTCAAATTTTGCTATTTTTATTTAGTTAAATTATTATTTTATTAATTAATCAATGTTGGTGTTACATCTAGGTGGCAATTTATGTGTCATGCAAGTTCTTATTCAGGAGGTCATCGGACATCATGTGCATGCCCAGTAGCAAAGATAGAAAAAGATGTCAAAAGACATATTGTGCGTATACGGTGTTGAATATTTGTTTCTTAAACTTAAAGATACCCTTGCGATAGAGTTCTATTCATTTTAGGAAGTAAGATTTGTTTCCTAGTTTGAAGATACTTTTGCGATTTGATATCTGATCTATTTAAGAAGTATTCTATCACAACTTGGATATTTAGCTTGATCGTGACTCTAAGGATTAAGAAACCCAAGGAGGCACGTTTACAAGATGTAGGAGCTATATAACTCTTGAAGATATTCAGAGCTTTGTGTTGATCGCAATTTTGATTATCTATCGATCACTATTTATCGTTTGAGAAGATTATTATGTTTGTTGTTTTTCGTTCATGGCTTCAGAGATACTAAGCGTGTTGGACTAACGTGTTGGGAGGCTGAATGTTCTTTGTCGTCATCTTCTTCTTAGGGGTACATTTTTTTCGGATGACCTTTGCAGTAGTTGTTGTCCGAACAGACTTCTCGGTGTTGCTCTTGGGCCTCTCATTATATTTCATTTGTCCTTCAATATTTGATTGCTTCGCCTTAATCCTATATAATGTAGACTCTCTTAAACAAGTTGTTCTAGTTGTTTCACCCGGAGATGATCTCTAAAAACCGCCTCTAAGAAGTTCTAAAAATTGATCAACTTCAACCACAATTTGCTCGTGTTTACTAGGATGCTCCTCAACTTCTATTGCAAATACTTTAGCTGGTAGGCCTCCATTTTATCCAATGTCATCAAGAAAGGCTTGATCTCGTCCTCTATTTGCTGGTTGGCCTCTATCTGATCCTTTGTCAGCATGCAAGGCTTCATCACCTCCAAGATATATTGGAAATGCTTCATCTTCTCCAAGGTCAGCAGGCAAGGCTTCATCTCCTCCAAAGTCAGCATGGAAGCCTTGATCTCCTCCAAGATTAGCATAAAAGCCTTGATCTCCTCCAAGTTCAACATCCAAGGCTTCTTCTTCGCCAAGATCACCATCTAATCGTTCATAATGACCTCCAGAGTATGTCTTGAAGCCATCATCATCACCTAAATCTCCCTTGATGCCTTCATCATCTCCAAAATTTCTATCATGCTTCCAGCATCTCCAACAGCATCAACATTCTCATTCTGACCTTCAACTGCCTCATCAATATTTCCATCCTAACCACTAGCAAATATAGGGTTGGCTTCAACATGTTGCTGAGCTTTCTTCAATCTCTTTAGAACTTTTTCCTTCTCTAACCTAGCAAGGTTGGATGCCCTTTTTTATCCCTTCGTGGTGCAACTTTAGATATTATGCCCTACATTTCTGTATCTGCTGCAACGGAGGACAGCACCTTTCCTTGTAACTATTGACTTGCGATGCTTATTTTGACTTTGACTTGAATTTTTTTGCTCCATAAAACTCTTCCTCCTTGATTTCCTAGGTCTACCTGGTTGCTTGCGCACATTGAGAGGTAGTATACGTCCTTCTAGAGACACATTCTTGCACTTACTTAACCCAACGACATGGTAAATTTATCCTTTGTATGTCCTATGGAAAGCTGGAGTCAAACAATATGAGTTTACATGTTGAAAAACCTCATTTTCCTTCAACAAAGTTGATGCACCATGCAAGAATAGAATATTTGTAAGCTGACAATTTAGACAAGTACATCTCTCCTCGTAAATGTTTACTCCCTATGTGTATTTGAACATTTCAACCTCAAACATAATACTCCCACTCTGAATTACTTTGCATTTTTAGCCTTTGTAATTACCAAATTAATCCTTTCTTTGTTCCTTGGGAATATTAGAGTATCATCACTTTTGACCAACATATTCCTTTCTTGTTGAACCAGTCTATCAATTTTTTGCGATAGAAGTCTAAGAAATTCATAATTAGGAGGTCTCTCCCCTTCCCTATCCATGAATTGAAGGATTCTCATATGTTATTTGCATGTGCTTCACATGTGGCCCTAGTATTGAAATATGCCTTACACTAGTTTTGTGGTGGTCTTTCGAGCAACCACGAATACGTTTTCTCATTCATAGCTTTCAGCTTATGCATAAAAGTTTCATACATTTCAACACTCGTGGCCCTAGATCATTTCCACAACTGACATTTTAGTTCATGTGACTTGAACAGTTTGAACCAATACTCATATAGATGATGCATCCAATGCCTATGTTCAACTGATGACTGATTACTACTCTTGAACGGATGTGACAAGCATTTGATTATTGTTGATGCTCTCTTTTTCAACTTTCTTTTATGATATGATCTCTCTCTATAGGGAGTACTGCAACATAATTGACACTCCGAGAATTAACTCTCAAAATGGCATGGTAAGCGTACCGGTCGTCAAGTAGTATTCGGCGTTTAGTCTGAGATATCGCACCCAAGGGATCAATTAAGTAAACAATTTAGTTAGTTAATTCTATGATGATTGGTTTGGTTTTGTAAAATGCAATTTCATACAAATACTGAGAATATAAATAATCCGTAAACAGAACACAAAATCACAGATGGATTGTAAATCAGAGATAAAAGGTGATCTAGGACACTAACAAGGTCCGAGTGTGATGAACTACTTAACGGGGTTCGCTATACATTCGCAACTAGTATTATTCTAATGGCAACGAGAATTCTCTCAATGTAGTCCTAACCATCCCTCGATCGTATTAAGACCCTAGCATACTCAGTCCACCTAATTATCTCTAACCTATGTGTAGAGCGGTATATAGCATTACAATCTATGAATTCCTCTAACTTCGGGTTTTACTCCTATAATTATTGTACTCGTGTCAGTCTAACCATATTCTAGTATAGATTAAAACCCGAGCTATCTAATTCATTTTTCCTCTTCTTAACTTCATTTCTCAATTGTTGGTTAACAAGATTAAATCATACATATACGTGATCAGGGAAATGTAGCATTACGAACGGAATTAAACAAACACTTTCCTAGATACTAGTTTGACGAATGTACACACGAATATGATAACTCAATTCACCACATCATTCCCCTAGCCCTAATCAATATGGGTTTAGTTCATAGCACAAGAATAAGAACAAAAAGAGATTAATAAACCATTGAAATTCATATTAAACAATAAGAGTGATACAAATATCAAGTTTTGAATCCAATCAACACAAAACATTTGATGTTCTAAATCTGCTTTCGATCTTCTCTCCAAATTCTCTAAGCTCCAAGTTCTCCAAAAAGTGACTTTTTCTCCTCCAAAACGTGATACCCTTTGTTCTGACCTAAAATCTCTTTTATATCGAGAGTCAAGTCTGATAAAAAAAATGGGAAACGCAGCTGGAAAACGTGTTTCTGACGTTTGCACGGTCGCTTGCACGCCGTGCATTTGCCGGTGCATCTTAAGCTGCACGACAACTTGCACGTCGTGCAAGTTTCGAGTGCATTTGCTGGCGCCTCTGTCCAAAATGCATCGGTTAGATGCACGGTTTGCAACAAATTGGTGCATTTTACTGGCACTTCTGCCCAACTTCCAATTTCGCTCTGTTTCGCTTCCAAATTACCTATTTTTGTTCCAAATGCTTGACGAACCCTGAAATAAGACCAATTACGCAATATGAGAGTAAAATGCATCAACTTATACTGACTCGAGACTAAAAAAAACATAAATGTGGGCTACCGATATCTAAATAGATGTATTTTATGTCAACATCAATAGTCTCTCGGGTTAAGAAGACGAAGAAACTCGGAGGTTCTGTCAAAGTTGGTTCCAAGGTCAGGGAGGCCGTAAGGCAACCAACGGAGAAGGGAGGGCCAGGGATGTCTGATCGGATTGCTCTAGTGAAATTTCAGGGAGCCTCGAACTATGGTGAGGGCTCTATTCCGGCTCCGGTTTCGAATGATACTGTTGAGGCGAGATGGTCTAAGGGTGAGGCTCTTATGGTTAAGGAGGGGACTCATCTTGTTTCGAGCTGCAAGGGTGTGTTTGATAGGGGTAGTGACTGTGGAATCTGTTCCGATCCGAAGCGTCCGGCAAGGTGTTTGTCTCAAACCTTCCGTGTGACTAATCGGACACATGGGTACGTAATATTTTCAGTATTTTTGGAGTCATTGATTCAGTTGTGGTTTTAAAGCGTCCGAATCGAAGAGGTCGATTCTTCAGGGTTCATTAAGTTCTCATCGCCGGTTGCAGCTCTTCAGGCCGGAGTATAAACGGCTTCAAGTTGAACGGACACATTCTCTCGTTGCCATTGCTAGGCCGGAGAAGGCCATGGTCAAGTCCTTGGTTCCTAAACCTGTGATCGAAACAAGGACTTCAAGGAATCGTAAAATGGGGGCGTCGACTCCAGCCGCACGTAGAGAAACGAACACAGTCCAATCAAAACTTGTTGAGGATTCGGATATGATTTCAGCTGAGGTCCAAGCGAAGTCATGTCCTTCTCAGGCGTGATCGGTCGTTCTCTATCTCTCGCCGGAATCCTTTGGTGACGGTTCATATTAGTGTGACAGTACTGGATATCCTCCTACTTTGTTTGATAGCAAAACTTTTTATGCAGATATCGAACACGCGATAGCAAAATGACACGTGTAGAGATATAAAAGGTGAAATCAACATACAGTGAAGATAAATTTATATTACGAAACAACCCTCCTCTTTTTTGTGAAATTATTTTAGTGGCTTCATGGGCGTAGTTATTTCCTTAATGATTTTTAATTTGTCCTAAATTTTATTAGGATCCGATGTTCCATAATTATCTTTCTTTTGTAGATAAATAGTGTTTCCTTAAATTCTTAGATAAAATATGATAGATTGATTGACCACATTAATAATAGATAGACGTTGTCTTGATGTTTTACTGTATGTTTCGGTAACTTTTTTTTTTGAAACGAGTAAATGGGGAAGTGCATTATTGTCAATAAGAAACCATACAAAGTAGGGCGTACAAGCCTTGAGTTCCAGATATTCGTCCGAACCGACCGTAGCAAGCCCAGCGCTCATGGACTCGTAGAAAATAGCCTGCTTTTGATCACAGACAAAACTCAAGACATCCCCTTACCGACATTTCAACGATACAGAACAAGATAAGAAAAAAAACAAAAGTAAACCAAACTAGTACAGCCCAAATAAAAACAACCTAATTCAGAAAGCAGGCGGAAATAGAGTGCTCTGAGTGCGGTTTTCCCGAGACCTCCCAGCACCAACAGTCTCGGGTCTGTGGGTATAGTCCATAGACGGACCCTCCCACCTCCATCGGGTCTTCTCATTCTTCCGAAGGAGGCTGTGACGCCTCCATCTATGGATCTTGGACCAGAACGACAACGTGAAGTACGTCGTGACCCTTGTGTTGCATTACTCCGGCACCCCGAGGACGATCCCGTCGCCTAGGGTAGTGGCGGCGTCCGGGACTCTCTGATGTTGCGCGTCCTTGCATAGCTCTCCTTGGTCTTCTATCCCAACGACCTGGCTTCTCGGTCTCGGTTGAGTCGGTGTGCACCACAACTGGTCAAGACATTCCCCGAAAGGGCTTTTAGATCCTTACTTATGCTTAATTGTATTTATCTGATCGATGTGTTCGTGTATCATCCTCCTAGTTGTCTATAGGAGTTGCGTTGATTAACCTAGAACGCCATAACACGTATCTTTGATAAGGGTCCCAGACTATATTCTCGATTGGTGTATTCTCGATTATGTTATTATTCGGCGTTATTAATAAAAAAATGTAGACCATTCTAAAAATATTAATGCTTCATACAAATTTATTAGTACTATTCTATATACTATTTGATGTCACAATGAGTTTGGAAGAAAGGTGTAGGCTGAGATAGACAAATAAAGGGAAGAGATGTCTACAATCAACAAGGATGTTAGCTATTTTTGTTAAAGAGTCGTGGTGTTTTTATAAGTTCTTGTAAATTGTAGATTAATGTGTAAGAGCACTTACAGTGGGGCTAATTTCAACGATGTTGATATTGGTGTTGTCATCTGGCATTGATGCCGAGAACCGCTGTAGAAGGACGTCAGTGCAGAATGTTAATGATGATGCCAGATGCGCACATGGTGTCGTTTCATCGAATATGCCTATGTTGGGAGTCGTCATGCCACGATCTATGGCCGCCTGACATGAGTCCTCTGCCTACCTCCGATTCATTGACTATGACAATGAACACGAGTGATGTTACTTTTCATGTACCTTCATTGGTTTACAAAATTTACATTCCATGTTTGTGCTTTACTTTAAAATGTATTTATATTTTATAAAACCTTCTATTAAGCGTATTTATTTCTTACATGGCCTAAAAAATCAATTGAACATAGAACATTATGAATAAATCTCTAACCCAATGAATTTGTGTTTACCTCAAAAAGTTAGCTTAGATCAGTCAAGCCTGCAAATGTCACTCACCTGCAAAGTGTTTAAAGCTCAATAAGGCATAACGTGTATAGTTAATGTGTATGGAAAGACCATTATTATCACCACAAAGTGACTAATTTTGGTCAACGGACTCATCATGTTTTGTATGTATCCAACGGATAATATATAGGGTGAAGAATAAAACAAGGTAAATGATTAAAAGGGGAAAAAATCAACAGTAACATAATAAAGTAGACGTGTTTAATTGAAGGGAGTAGTAAACCAAATATTTAAATTAAAAGTGTAATGTTTTGATGAATTTAGGTAGATTGTAAATTGACATGTAAGAGTACGTATAATGAGGTTGATTTTGAACAACATTGATATCGATGCCGAGACCCGTTGTAGGAGGACGTGCGTCGATGTTGATGATGATGATGATAAAGCCACGACTAATCTGTCTACCTCCAATTTCTGGACACTGGCGACGGGCATGAGCAACACTGACCTCAACATGTTTAGGTTTTCTCTCAAATATAAGTTTTTCGTTCAACATGTTTAGTTGTCGGTGTTGTTTGGGTTCGTGAACTCTGCTTACCAACTTGAATAACACTAGCCTAGTCGAGATTGAGATGAAGTGTTCGTTGATGCGACTACAACGGAGGAAAAAGGTGGGTGTTATACATGGATTGTCGGAACTCGTGGTCGTAAGAGAAAAAAGGATCGTACCAAACGGTGAGAAAAGACGAAGATATAAAATTTAGGGTTCAAGGGTTTGAAATCCAAATGTTACCTTTTTGCATCTATCCCCGTTTTAACGTTTCCAATTGAATGGGTGTCAAAGCAATCGTTGTAAATACACGACTAATATTTAACGCACCGTTACTTACTCTTGCATTGGAGAAAAATTTGAAATACAACAAATTTAAAGATATTTTTCTTCTAAGCACAAGTCCTACAAACACAAGGGTGTTTTAGGAAGTAAAATTTTCCTCTCACAGCTCACCTTGTCGTTTATGTACCTCTCTGCAAACACACGTACTGTGTTATTTCATTCGTCCTTCGTCCCTCCATTTTTTCACATTTCGCTGCTCCATTTCATTTTCCTGAGCTTCTGCTTTCATTTTCGTCAGTTTCTCCCTCCTCGTCGGCGGCTCAATATCGGCACGTCTCCCGTGAGTATGGTTATGTTGCTTGTTCGTTTTTGTCTCTGGGTTTTACCCATTGTTTTTTACTTTGAGCCATTTTAGTTTTCAGCAGGGGCGGATTTAGGGGGGTTTAGGGTATGTCGTGGCATACCCTGTCCCGGGAAAGTTACATAAAGTCGTAGAGCTTTCAATTACCTTCGATTTGATATCTTACGGGCCTAAATCGGAGTTTGTATGAAAAAGTTATGATCATTTTAAGATTTGTCTTGCACGTGATTTGCACGTGATTTGCATTTGAGAGTATGGTTCATTTATGTTGCTACCACATTTAGCAATGATTAATGGCATACCCTATATTATATTCCTGGATCCGCTCCTAGTTTTCAGATCTGCTAGTTCCGTTTGTCTCTCTTCTCACCGGCGGGATCGTTCTCGGTCCGTCTCCGGTGAGTGGTTTCGGTATGCTTTTTTGTTATTTTTCAGTTTTTCGTGGGTCTCTCTCACATGGTGTGTGGTTCTGTAGGCTTGTTTCTTCCACTCTGCCGCTAACAGCCACCACGCCGCCCGTTTCTTGCACTCCGCAACTC
The DNA here is from genome assembly GCA_963921825.1 of Erodium maritimum. Lineage (NCBI taxonomy): Eukaryota > Viridiplantae > Streptophyta > Magnoliopsida > Geraniales > Geraniaceae > Erodium > Erodium maritimum. The sequence goes on from OY997595.1 coordinate 10,437,387, forward strand.
ACAGTCCGAGGGTGAGATCCTAACCTCCTTCACGTTTCCGATCATTTTCGCAGTTTCGGATCTGTTGGTTAGAGACTCGTTTGGACCCATATCAACGCTTACACGCGTCTGCAATTTTTGTCTTTTGCTATCGTGCGCCGCCGAGTTTTGATCTGTTATATTTTGCTTCATACAAATTTATGTCACAATGAGTTTGGAAGAAAGGTGTAGGTTGAGATAGACAAATAAAGGGAAGAGATGTCTACAATCAGCAAGGATGTTAGCTATTTTTGTTAAAGAGTCGTGGTGTTTTTATAAATTCTTTTAAATTGCAAATTAGTGTGTTAGAGCACTTATAGTGGGGTTCATTTCAACGATGTTGATATTGGTGTTGGCATCTGGCATCGATGCCGAGAACCGTTGTAGAAGGACGTTAGTGCGGAATGTTGATGATGATGCCAGATGCGCAACATGGTGTCGTTTCATCGAATATGCATATGTTGGGTGTCGTCAATGCCACAATCTATGGCCACCTAACATGAGTCATCTGCCTACCTCCGATTAATTGACTTTGACAATGAACACGAGTGATGTTACTTTTCATGTACCTTCATTGGTTTACAAAATACACATTCCATGTTTGTGCTTTACTTCAAAATGTATTTGTATTTTATAAAACCTTCTATTAAGCATATTTATTTCTTACCTGGTCTAAAAAATCAATTGAGCATAGAACATTATGAATAAATCTCTAACCCAATGAGTTTGTGTTTATCTCAAAAAGTTAACTTAGATAAATCAAGCCTGCAAATGTCACTCACCTGCAAAGTGTCTACAGCTCAATAAGACATAACATGTATGGTTAATGTATATGGAAAGACCATTATTATCACCACAAAGTGACTAATTTTGGTCAAAGGACTCATCAGATTTTGTATGTATCCAACGGATAATATATAGGGTGAAGAATAAAATAAGGTAAATGATTAAAAAGAAAAAAAAATCAACAGTAACATAATAAAGTAGATGTGTTTAATTGAAGGGAGTAGTAAACCAAGTATTTAAATTAAAAGTGTAATGTTTTGATGAGTGTTGGTAGATTGTAAATTGACATGTAAGAGTACGTACAATGAGGTTGATTTTGAACAATATTAATATCGATGCCGAGACCCGTTGTAGGAGGACGTGCGTCGATGTTGATGATGATGACGATAAAGCCACGACTAATCTGTCTACCTCCAATTTGTGGACATTGTCGACGGGCATGAGCAACACTGACCTCAACATGTTTAGGTTTTCTCTCAAAATAAGTTTGTCGTTCAACATGTTTAGTTGTCGGTGTTGTTTGGGTTCGTGAACTCTGCTTACCAACTAGAATAACACTAGCCTAATCGAGAGAGAGATGCAGTGTTCGTTGATGCGACTACAACAGAGGAAAAAGGTGGCGGTTATACATGGATTGTCGGATCTCGGGGTCGTAAGAGAAAAAAGGATCGTACCAAACGGTGAGAAAAGACGAAGATATAAAATTTAGGGTTCAAGGGTTTGAAATCCATATGTTACCCTTTTACATCTATCCACTTTTTAACGTTTCCAATTAAATCGGCGTCAAAGCAATCATTGTAAACGCACGACTAATATTTAACACCGTTACTTACTCTTGCATTGGAGAAAAATTTTAAATACAACAAATATAAAGATATTTTTCTTCTAAGCTCAAGTCCTACAAACACAAGGGTGTTTTAGGAAATAAAAATTTCCTCTCACAACTCACCTTGTCCTTTATGTTTCTCCTCTCTCTACCCTCTGCAAACACACGTACTGTGCTATTTCATTCGTCCTTCGTCCCTCCATTTTTTCACATTTTGCTGCTCCATTGCAATTTCCTGAGCTTCTGCTTTCTTTTTCCTCCGTTTCTCTCTCCTCGCCGGCGGCTCAATCTCGGCCACTCTCCGGTGAGTGGTCATGTTGCTTGTTATGTTCATTTTTTCGTTTTTGTTTCTGGGTTTTACCCATTTTTTATTTGAGTCATTTCAGTTTTTAGATCTGCTAGTTCCGTTTGTCTCTCTTCTCGCCGGCGGGATCGTTCTCTGTCCGTCTCCGGTGTGTGGTTTCGGTAGGCTTTTTTGTTATTTTTCATTTTTTTTTGTGGGTCTCTCTCACATGGTGTGTGGTTCTGTAGGCTTGTTTCTTCCACTCCGCCGCTAACATCCACCACGCCGCCCGTTTCTTCCACTCCGCAGCTCACAGTCCGAGGGTGAAATCCTAACCTCCTTCACGTTTCCGATCATTTTCGCTGGTTCGGATCTGTTGGTTAGAGACCCGTTTGGACCCATATCAACGCTTACACGCGTCTGCAATTTTTGTCTTTTGCTATCGTGCGCCGCCGAGTTTTGATCTGTTATATTTTGCTTCCTCTTTTTTTTTTGTGATTTATAAGGGGTAAACAGGGCCGGCCCAATGATTATTTGGGCCTAAAGCGAGAATTTGATCGATAACTTTTTTTCTTATGAAAGAATATAATAGGAAAATAAGTAAACTCGTTCATATAAAACATTATACTAGATGATATTAAGTAAATGAGTTTCAACGTCTATTTATAACACTATAAAATCTCAAATGGATGGTGGATATTAGTTTCCAACAAAACATCCTCGATGGATAAGATTTACCGTCTAGAGTTCTATACAAAAAACCCAAATATTTAAGGATTCACATTTATCCCTAAATAAGATATATTAATGTCATGTTTGGATGTGATAGGTTCATAATAATTCTAGAAAATGCATTAAATTATCTAGAATATAAGTGATGTCTAATATGGCTAGTTATTTTCATTATCTTCTAGAAATTTCTACCCTTAAAATAATTTTTAAATACTAAATATGAGTTTTAACTATGATCAATTAAGTATAACCGAAAATAAGAAATCCGTCAGAACTTAGAATAACGGTGCAATATAATAGGTAGGTGAGAACTTTCAAGAACTAAGGGTATTCATTATTGAAACCCACCGTTTAACCGACAAAAAAAGAAGAAGACAAACCCAACACATTCTCCTACTTACCTCATGATATATGTCCAACTTCATGTAATTGTTGTTACTCTATAAAGATTAAAGACAATTATAAAAAAAACTCATATTTATTGATCATTTTGCTTTTGGACTAAGGAACCATAAATAAATCATCATTCAAGTTCATGTCCTCTGTTACTTGCTCTCCACTGAGCATCTTCATGTCAACGGTTGGGAAACATCTCCATCTCCAACGAGTGAATCATTTTTCTAGAAACTGGGCAATACAACTTCATGTGATAAGTATATATAGAAAGTCAACTATACTTATTATCTTGATTAATCATGAAATAAAAATTTTGTAATACCTCTTTTATTACAATAAGTTTGGAAGAGTTTCTCTTTCTCTTGACAACTTACTTTCTCATATTATTTTGGTTTAAACATTTTTGTAATGAAGCTGATAGTTTACTTCAAACAAATACTTTTTTTTTGATAAGCTCGAAAATTTTATAAATAAGACCGATTCCAAGAAAAGAAAATGGAATCCCCTGTTTCAACTCAGGAGCATGGTAAAAAGGTCAAAAGACCCAAACACGCTTACAAAGGAATTCTGCTATGGGAGAACTATAAGGAAACCTTATCCCAAAACAGGAAAGAAAGCAAACAAGCAAACAAACAACTAGTGAGCTGAATTCTGTCTAGCCTTATGAGACGATCTCCACAAGGTCGAAACAGGAGGCGCTGCCTTGACGAATCTTTCCCGAGTCAAAGAACGAGCTCTCGAACGAGTAACGACAGTATAAGTATGAGGTCGGCTTCAAAAAAATACTACAGTGTGTATATAAATATTATATATTTTTTTGTTCCATTCTTTTGTTTGATCCCTATTTTTTAGTTCACTAATCACTGAGTTGCATCCCCGAGTTGCGTTGTAACCACTAGACATCCCACCATTCACATCCAGCTATAGTGGCCCCTATCGCTGAATGGTGATGGTACATACACTTCAGTTTCTGCAGAAAATCGAGCATGACCCATTCGTAAATTAGGTCGACCATCCGCTTATGCGGGAACAGTAATTACCAAAAACACACCTGTTTACACAACACAACGCTCGGGCTTTAGTACATTCCTTCTTAATGTCCAGCCAAGTCCAAACGGGGATCAAGTTCAGTCAACACCACAAAATCACACAGTTTCAACAAAGTCCACGGCACTCAGGGCAGACACCACACCAAACCGAGACTCATTCCGTCTCGTTTCCACGCATAGGACAAACTCCGACTTGCGTAACCGACACATAGTAACCTATCGACCCAACACTACCCACCTAAGTGACGTACGGTCCGAGGTTTTGAAAATCATTTCAAAAGTAACCAGGCTCTGATACCAAATTGTCACGCCCCAAATCCGGTTTTGACCGAATTCGAGAAGCGACTAAAGATTTACAGTAAAACAAAACGAATAAAGATAAATAAAGTTCCCAAAATGGTGTAAAACTTCCAAACGATGAAGAGTCACAGCTCAACTAGTAAAATACACAGTCCAACATAAACGAAAACGGTGTACGTCTCTAAACCTAGCTAAACCCTTACCAGCCCAAACACATAGTATAAATCCCCTTGTAATACACACAGACAAACCAGAGAGAAAGGAACACAGCAGAACACACATAGAGTCCATAGGACGGCACACAGCAATTAACGGGGAAAGGTCCGGACGAAATGCACACAGATGTCGTCAACTCCATCGATTTGCACACAGCTGATTATATCGCACTGGAACACACAGCGTCAATCACGACATCTTCCTCCTCACACAGACGAAGGGCGCTACTCTCATATGTAACTGAAACTCCATCGATTTGCACACAGCTGATTATATCGCACTGGAACACACAGCGTCAGTCACGACATCTTCCTCCTCACACAGATGAAGGGCTCTACTCAACGTAAATATAAAACCGATTTGCACACAGCCGCTTATATCGCACTGGAACACACAGCGTCAGTCACAACATCTTCCTCCTCACACAGATGAAGGGCGCTACTCTCATATGTACCGAACTGGAACTCCATCGATCAATCCCATCCCGGATTATGAGTCATCTGAACACGCCATCCTTGGTCTCGGTATGATTATCCATCCGGCTACGTCGTCTCTTAAACACACACAGGGTTTCGCACACAACACACTCACTGATGGTCTCGGTATACCAGCCGAACCATCTTAGCATACACCCGGTCTATCACTCACCGGTCATCACAAACAAGGGTTCACATAGTCACACATGGCACACTTGCCCACACAAACACATCATGCAACATCGGTGATAATTCTATTTAGACATTTACACAACGGTTATAATATTATTTAGATTCTCATACATCGATTATAACATTACTTAGACTCCCACACAGCGAGTAGACACACAGCACGCAACTCTAGGACCTAGACATGTCCCGTCTATCAGCACAACAATTTCCCAGAAAGTACAAGCAAGTCAAACGGATATCAAACATGTTCGTTCCAAGTATTATCAAGACTCGTCCAATTAAACTAATAACATAACAGTTTTACCTATGTGTCACTAAGACGTTCCGGTTATTAACAACCCTAGTCATGCATACTAGTTCGTTCCGGTTATTAATAACCCTAGTCATGCATACTAGTTTACCAGTTCATAATTAAGGAGGGGTCGATACTTTCCCTACCTCGAGATGGTGACAAGGCGGCGTCTTCTAGTTGCGGACGACCGGGCCAACACCGTCTTCCAAGGCGAAGCCCCCGAAATCCAAATCGGCGTCGAATCCACACGGGTTTTGCACGACGGCGCTGGTTACGACGGTGTCTGACGCGAATCGAAACGGAGAGGCAGGGGAATGGGTTGTTGTGGCTCGGGTTCGAAGTAGAAGGTGAAGAACAGGTGGAGGGAGGCGAAGAGCTCCGGCGACGATGTCGGGAAGGGGGTGCGACGGCGAGTTCGCCGTGCCTGGTACGCGAAGATGAGGGCGAGACAGAGAGAGAAGAGGGCTTGACGAAATTGGGGGCGGTGAACAGTAGTGAGGCTTAGGGTTCGCACGCCTTAAATACGCTGGGTCTGGGCTTCACGTGGTAACGGGCCAGACCCGCACGTGGGCTCGCCCATTAAGCGAATTGGGCCCGTACCGGCCCAATATGTCCAAACCGCCCAACAGCTCAAATCCTGATCTTCTTTCTTTTCTTTTTTTTTTTTTGATTTTTTTCTTTTCCAACCAAACTTGTTACAAAAACAACCCTTCGTGTTTCAGACTGCACTTTCACACCCTTTTAAAAAAAACCGGGTTTTACACTTAAAGCTTGAGACGGCCCTAGGGGTAAATCGGTAGTTATGAACTTATGATTTATCGAAATTAAAATTTGTATATTTCAAAAAAAAACCTTGAATGAGATGATTGCAAAAAAAAAGTATAATGAGTTTTCATTTTAAACAACTTTTAACCTTTTTTTTAATTGTTGTACAAATTGTGCTTTGTTGCACTTTATCTAAATTTATTACAATATAATCATTTTATATTTGACATTGAAATTGGAAAATAGTTATAAGAAGAAAAAAGAAATAGCAACTTTCATCTTCCTTAAGTTTTTTTTGAGACATTTTAGTTATTACTTTTGAAACTTAAGTTTTAAAGGATAAAATTGTTATTTTGATATATATATATATATATATATAGGATTGGTATCAGGTAAAAACCACCCTTTATTGTGCAAACTACGAACTCACCAGGTGCTGACACGTGGGCGCGCGCGCTGCTGATGCGCGTGCACGGTGCTGACACGTGGCGTGCACGGTGCTAATAGTTTAGGCGCACAGTGCTAATAGGTTGGCCTATTAGCACTGTGCGCGCCAAACTATTAGCACCGTGCGCGCGCGTGGTCAACACGCTCACGCGCGCGGGCAGAGGCGCGCGCGCATCTGCCACGTGTCAGCATCGCGCGCGCTCTGCTGACGTCACTTTGACCGCATCCTGTGGCTTAGATTGGTTCGTAGTTTGCACAATAATAAGGGTTTTTACTGGATAGCCACCCTATATATATATATAGGGACGCTATCAGGTGCGAACCACCTGTAATATGCGAACCTGCGAACTGTATCAGGACCGTCGATCTATCAGCAGCGCGCGCGAATTGGAACAAATTCTAGGCCACGCGCCTCTTCTCAGGGGCAAAAATGGAATTTACCATTTTTAATTACGCGCGCGGCCCAGATTCTCTCGCAAAACAAAATAATAATATCCGCAATCTAAGCCTGGTCTTTTGAGATTTTAATTTAGACCAAATTTTCGTAAATAAAAATTGATAAACACAGTGCTTGTCGTTTTAAACTGAAAAAAAATTAAAAAATTCTGATCCTGAAAAAAATTCTTCTATATATGCAAAAAATAATAGCAGTATAATAAAAAAAATTATGTCTGCTTTCCTTGCCTATCATTTCACCTCTTTAGTGTATATGCAAACAATTTGTTCTTTATCCGCAAACAGATATATCAATATCAGCAATCAGATTTCATTTTGGTTTAGTTTGTCTAGATTCCATTATATTCTCAAACAATAAAAAATAAATACTCAAAAAACACCCTATGTATGCTCCTCTTTTGTTCAACCTATGTTACGAAGGAAAATGTTTTTCTTGGTATTCTGTCAACTTTCGCAAAGTGGGATTCCTTTATTCGTAAACGACATTAACTGTATCCTCATAAAAGAATTTTGCAAACTAAATATCAAAAACGGATATGTCCTCTTTAGCTTTTACGCAAACAGTTTGTTAGTTATCCGCAGAAGATTATATTGTTATCCGCAGACGAGAAAAACTGTATCCGACATTAACTGTTTCCTCATAAAACAATTTTGCAAACTGAAAATAAAGAACGGATTTGTCCTTTTTAGCTTATCCGCAAACGATTTGTTAGTCATCAGCAGAAGATTGTATATGTTTCCGCAGAAGATTATATCGTTTTCCTCATATGAGATACAGACGAACATCAATCTTCTAACTAAGGAAGAGGTGCTGAAGAGGGGAGATGCCATATTCGCAAAATACAACGTTCTTCTCAATGTTGAGAAGGTCACAATGAAGCACAAGAACTTAAAGGTGATGATGCTGGAGGCAAAACTTGATATCGATCTTCTTGTGGTTGAGACAACCAAAATCGCCGATAACGACATGTCAGGTGACTGCATACCTATAGCCAAAGACCTCTTGTGCAGAGTGACAGAAGTTAACAGGGCACTGGATGTTGCTATTGGTATGTTGTAGTTGGGTACCAAACAGTCAATGAACGACCTAGAAGAAGATGGCTTTCTTCTACTCCTTTTTTGTATGGTGCTCTTTTGTTCAACCTGTGTTTTGAATGAAAAGATTTCCTAGAAATATCATTTGCTCTATTTAGCTTTTGTGCAAACAATTTGTTCTTCATCCGCAAACTATTATATCGATATCCGCAAAAGGCTTTCAGTTTGGTTTACTTTTTTGCATATTGGAATGATTATCTACGCAAACTGGAGTTCTTATATTCGCAAACCAAAGCAACTGTATCCACAAACCAAAATTAATCTTAAACATGATTAATTTCATATGTTGAAAATATTTACTTTCCACAAAAAAAATTAAAAAACTACAGTAATGAAAAAATTAAACTACAGTATTACTCGTATTCGCTAATCCATTGAAAAAGAAATTTTAAACATTATTCTTTATTAACGATTGATGTTTTATCAGATAACGGGACAACTCTATCAGACTCACAACTCTTGGTGCGCTTAACATTCTTCTTCTCAACAGCTAATTCTCCACTTCTCTTCTTTCCAGCTATAGCAGGTCGGACAGCTACATCGAGACATTCACGAACCTCAGCTACCTTCTTCTTCTTAATTGAAAGTCTTCGTTTATTTTTATTCTTAATAGACTTCTGCTCCTTCAACATATTAGCAAGAGTCGTATTTCCTTCACCAACATCAGCCTCTGTGGATGGCCTATCCATTAAAAGAAGAGGTACCACTGTATCCGGAGTTTTATCTATAATTCGCAAACAAGGGTTAGCATTTCAGCAGTACAGACAATATACAAAAACATTGCATATTCACGAGAAAGAAAAACAGTGCCCGCAAACAAGATACTATATATTCGCAAAACATAAATTCACTATCCGCAAAACATAAATTCACTATCCGCAAAACATAAATCTAATTCGCAAAACATATATTCACTATCCGCAAACAAGGTAAAGCATATTATCAAAACAAGTCAAACAATAACAGGGTATGCATCAACTACAAAACACATCTGCAAACCAAAATGTGCATATTTGCATACAATAAACATACGCACATATCAAATGCAGGATTATTCAAAACTGTTTCTCAAACCAGAGTGCGCACGCTCGCAAAACATAAATTCTTTATCCGCAAATTGGTTAAAGAATAATCGCAAAACATGAATTGATTATTCGCAAAACAGAAAAACAAAGTCCGCAAAACAAGATACTCGCAACACAGAAACCCCAAAAACTCTACCAACAACTTGGTTTTCCTCAAAAGTAGATCAAAATCATCTCATATTTGAATAATTTCATGGTATTTCATTATTCACTTGAAAATGGTGTACACTAAAAGAAAAACACAAGCACTCTGAAAACATAGCACCTATAAAAATCCGCAAACTACAAACACTATATTCTCAAATTACCTGATTCGTTGTCCCTGTTGCAGAATGTTGTAGATTCAGCAACCTTGTTCTTCATTCTCTACAAACGGATTACTATAATCAAAAAGTTAGATAATCAAACGAACAAGATTGAATCAAAACCCTAAAAACACCAAAAATTGTAACTCACCACAATGAACTATTGAAATTCACTTCGAAAACGGGCAGAAGACGAATATCAAGGCAATGGAAGCTCAAAAAATCAGATTTTGAAATGTTCGTTTCGCTAAAAACTCGATTCTGCAAGTGTTTTGGTGAGCACGAAACGTTTTTGCGCGAACGGGTAGATAAAAGTACGTTTATACCCCCGAACCATAGCAAAACAGTTGAAATGAATCTCACGCGCGACCTATTTACGACGCGTGCCACTGATGACGCGTTCAAATCTGCGCCATCGCGAAATTCAAATCGGACGGCCATAACGCAGTGCGCAGGTTCGCACAAAATCAGGGGGTTCGCACCTGATTGCTCTCCTATATATATATATATATAGGGGGGCTATCAAGTACAAACCCATTTTCGGGTCAGAACGTAGAACCAATCTGGACCATTGATTAATCAAATCGGATGGCCACCAAAATTCAGGGGGGGTGATTGATTACGAAATCAATTACAAGATATGCATTAATTAAAAAGATATTAAAAAGATATGCATTAAATCTGGGCCTTTAATTCTATGATCCAAGGGCCCAGATTGAAAGTTCTACGTTCTGACGAAGTTATAAGGTTTGCACCTAGTAGCAATATATATATATATATATATATATAGGATTAAAGGCCCAGATTTAATGCATATCTTTTTAATTTCTTTTTAATTAATGCATATCTTGTAATTGATTTCGTAATCAATCACCCCCCCCTGAATTTCGGTGGCCATCCGATTTGATTAATCAATGGTCCAGATTGGTTCTACGTTCTGACCCGAAAATGGGTTTGTACTTGATAGCCCCTATATATATATATAGGGTAGCTATCCAGTAAAAATCATCCTTATTGTGCAAACTACGAACCAATCTAAGCCACAGGATGCGGTCAAAGTGAAGTCAGCAGAGCGCGCGCGATGCTGACACGTGGTAGATTCGCGTGAGCCTCTGCCCGCGCGCGTGAGCGTGTTGACCACGCGCGCGAACGGTGCTAATAGTTTGGCGCGCACAGTGCTAATAGTTTAGCACAGTGCCAAACTATTAGCCTGTGCGCCCAAACTATTAGCACTATGCGCGCCACGTGTCAGCATTGTGCGCGCGCGCCCACGTGTCAACACCTGGTGAGTTCGTAGTTTGCACAGTAAGGGGTGGTTTGTATTTGATACCAACCTTATATATATAGGGGGACTATCTATTAGAAACTAAATAAATACTATAAATTAGAAACTAATTCTAACCATTAGATTGAAATTGATCCAAAGGTCTTATTATTTTGTCACATATTAAAATTAGCTGATTCATTAATTAAAATGGGGTAATTTGGGAAGTTGATATTTCTCTCTCATGCGCACACGCCTTAATCATAGGTACGGTTTGTTTTAGCATAAATTAACCAACTCTTAATAAACTTAAACATAATTCAAAATAATATAAAATAGATAAGCTTAATCATAATTCAAAATAAAAGAAATAGTTACTGTGATTGTCCCCATGAATATCAATTTATATTGGTCAGAGTAAGAAACTATTTTACTTGGAAATTGTTTCAATTTGTTTCAACCGCAAAGTATAAAACTTGTATATCCTTTTTTTTATAAATAAAACTTGTACATCCAATTTAGATACATAAAATAGGAAACCATTTAAATTCCATAATTCCAATCTAGTTTTTTGAAATATGAAACCATTTACTTTTATTTATGAAACATATGCTATAATCGAAATATTTGACTATAAACATATAGTATAATTTTCCAGTATTTCATTTTGTAATGGGTATATGAATGATTTAAATTTCTAGTTGTATGAAGCATACAAATAAATTAAAAGTTAAATCAATAGTTATAAATAATGAAACATGTACTCATTCAAATTAGTTACAGTTTGAAACATTCTTTTAAAATATAAGAAACATGTATTGGATATAAATAATAAAATAATTTAAATGAACTTGTATCTTGTAGCTTCAAATCATTTTCTTTCCTTGCATAATTCTTCAACCTACCTGCAAAATGGTAAACTAAACCAATAAAAAAAATTACATAGAGATTGTTTTTACTATTTCAAATTAAGCATTTTCAACCAAGATAAAATAAACAGTAGTAGCCATTCATTGAATAATAATGTTTCAGAGCCTAGAACATTAATGTTTCATAAACAAAACATCCATGATACAAGTGAAACATGTGTATTAAAATGTAGAAACAATTTGGGGTGTGAATGGTGGTTTAAATTACTTTATATGAAAAAAATGAAACAAGTGTATTTTTCTCATTCAACTCCTAAGTACTCCCACAGTCATTCCAAATGAATGTTAACTTAAACATATTCATTTCAACTATTTACAATTCCTAAACCATCATTAATGTTGCAGAACCTAGAACAATAATGTTTCATAAACAAAAGATGCATGATACAAGTGAAACATGTGTAGTAAAATGTTGAAACAATGTGTGTGAATAATAATAAAAATTACCTTATATGAAAAAATTGAAACAAGTGTAAGAAAAAATGAAACAAGTGTATATTCCTCATTCAATTCATTTGCAGTCCCACAATCATTCCAAATGAACATTAACCGAAACGTATTCATTTCAACTATTTACAATTCCCAAACTAACATAAAGTTCATAAAATTACAAAAACATTAAAGTTTATGCATGCATGTGATTAAATATCTTCATCATTAGTTTGATGAAAATTATACTCTCCAGAGCCTAAAGAAATTAAGTAAAATAGTATTAAATCAGCAAGAACAGAAACATTAATACAGGTGTAAATGTCAAATTTATAGTCAAATCTTATTCACTTACCAATTTCTTCATCTCCTTTGTTCCATTTTCTATTTTCTTCCAAAAGGATCACAGATGCAACAATTAGAACTACAAAATCATGAACCCAGATCACCGCTCGATCAGAACTCTATAGCTCGGTAAGTTCAGAGAGCGGGAATCCAGTGGCGGCGAGCGAAAAACGTACTTCCGACGACCTGTCACTTCCATCTCTGCCCTTGTTGAATCCAACAGGCTCGGTGCCTTCCATTATCGATTCTCGCTGCAGATTCGGTGAAGTCGGCGGAAAGAGAAAATGTTAGGTTTGAGAGAGAGAAAGAGTGGATGAGAAAAATGGGGGAGATGAATGGGAGTTAGGTATAAGAATGTGTTAATTGACGAAATCATCCTTTTAAAATATTCCATTAGAGAAAAAAAGTCAGATTCTTATTTAATTGTATTTCTAAATAAAATTAATTGATATTTACATAAACTGCTACTATTGATCTCAGCCATCTATATAAGTCAATCCAATGGCTGAAATGAGTTTTCAATTTATAGTGAAACTTATAGTTTTTAATTGATAATGGCCCTATATATATATATATTAAACAATGTGTTACAGTTCAAAACCAATTTAATGTAAAAAATAAGATACGAATTATTATTAGCGCTTGAAAAAAGCTCAAAACCCTAGGGTTATTCCACGTTGTCGCCGTCTAGCCCACCACCACACCGCCGCCGCCCAACCCTCGTCCCCGACGAACCACCACGCCGCCTCCACCTAACCCTTGTCCCCGTCGAACCTCTCCTCTCACTGCCGTCTTCTTCTTCTTCTACCACAACCACCGCAGCCATGGTCACTCCCTCCATAACCATGGCCATCGACTAGGCCGTCGAACCTACTACAAATACAACCATGGTCCCCGGCCACCATGCAACGTCGTTCCTCGCGAATCCGACGACTCTAGACACTAGGCTGTCGCCTTCCATTCCTCCTGGAACCATGAAACACGAGTGGCAGCCTCGACCACGGGCCATTCGATCCCGTTCAGCCACCACAGCACAAGCTCCGGCCTGGCCGGCGTGCCGCCGCCCCCCACGCCGAATCCGGATGGTTAACATCGCGTCCGCGAGAGCCACATGAGATCTCGTCCAACACGCGACCAGCTGAAGAGCTACAGGTGGAGGGACCGCGCCCTCCTCCAGGAAAATGAGAGGAACCGGCGGGGTGGGGAGGTCCATACAGGACCTATACCCGCAGACCCGGGATTGCCGGTGCTGGGAAGACTCGGGAAAGCCGCAATCAGAGCACTTTTATCAGATTTGTCTTTTGCTATATTTCAGTTTAATTTGATTTGGTTAGGACTGTTGATTAGGGTATTTTTGCTAGGACTTTGGATTAGGTTGATTTTATATATTTTGAATTTTCGTTTGTGTCTGTTTTTCCCTTTGGTTTTGGGATGTTGTAACGGGATCTCAACTTTTTGTGTGTCTGTGAAAGCTAAGCAGAGTAGTTCTACGTGTCTACGAGCGTCAGGTACCATATGGGGGACCATAACTTATTATGGAGCTCAGGACCTCAGTCCTACACTGCAAACCCATATTTACTTGAATGTACCTTGATCTCGTTATCGTTTCAAAAAAAAAAATAGACAACATGTGATTGACCCACAATGAATGTAAATGACAAGATTGTCATTAATGATATCCCAACCATCACATGGAGCATGGAGGAAAAAAGTTGAAACAGAAAGAGAAAGTACGATGTAAATTTTAAATGAGTGATTGGCTATAAAGTATGCTTAGTTTTTCTATGAAATAATTATTCTAAATCCAGGTTTCAGTTGTATAAATTGAAAATGGTTAGTTTTCATATCTTAATTTGAATTAGCTGTTTATGTTGATGACTCATATAGTTATTATTCTATGGGTTTCTACTATTATTTTGATGCTATTCTTTTAGAGCAGGTTGTTCATTTTAATGAATGTTATACGGTGTTTTTTTTCCTCCCAATTATAGTTTTTGAAGTCATTATATCAACTACCAACATAGAAATTTACTTTAAATAATGTATCATAGTGGAAATCATGAGCTGTATGTATTGTAATTGTAGCCTAAACTATTTATATGATAGAAGTTCAGATGTGTTTATATTGAGGTTTGAAGTTATGATTTTGTTATATAATTTCAATTAATATGTTGGATGGATTATACTTGTCATTACACCCTAAAAAAAAGAATCTACGTTTATTGATGGGTTGGAAGATTAAGCCACGGATGAATAAGAGGGAGAGGCAAGGTTGTAAAATTCGGACGTCTAGGCGCTCTAAACGAACAAAACGCCCAATTTTTTGGTAATCGGGCGGGTATAGGCGGATTTCCAACCCATGATAGGCCGGGCGGGCGCGTAATCAGAGTCGGGCGCCTGTTTGAGTCGGGCGCCTGGTCTCGGTTCGGGCGCCTAGACGGGCGGGCGGGTCAATCGGATACTTAATAAAAACCAGTTTCATCTTTCATTCAATTCGAAGCTGAAAGTTTGAGACGTTTCTTCTTCTCTCGCACGCCGCACGCGGAAGTCGAATCGTGTCGTGCCCTCAACGCCGATTCGCTGAACTGGCCATGAATCCGTGAACCGAGTCACCCAGAAACGCAGCTCGACCCTCCTGACGTGTCGTGATCCTGTCGAGTCAGAGAGGAGTATAAGGAGGAGGGTAATGAGGAAAATGAGTAGGATTTAGATAAGAATGAGGAGGATATAGAATAAATAACTTTTCACACTTAGAAAGTCTACTAATTTATAACCTAGTAACTTATAGTAACCTAGTATTTCAAAAAAAAAGAAAAAAAACCTTAAGTCTAGACTCGTTTATTGATAAAGTCCAACGTGAAACTCAAGTTGAGTCTGAACATAGTTATTACAAACTTAAATAGACCATTTTTAACTAGCTGATGACGATATTAATTGCTAGTTTGTTATTTGTGGTAAACAAAACAAACAAAGTTTTTTTTTCTTCACCTTTGAACTGTATACTTACGAGTCATTTATTCTATATTCATACAAATTAAAATGCACTCGATTGCTTTTAATTTTGGTGAATGTGAGGTGAGAGGAAGTGACCCATACTAACCCCATCCGACAAAAGATTAGATGTGTAATACATTAAAAATAAAAATAGTCATTTTTACTTTCGTTTTTTTATCAGAAAGTACGTGTATTTATTGTGATTCGAACCATTTCTGTGAAAAATTCTCTTCACCATAAGTTTAACCAAAGCGAATAATCGATGTTACCATATAATCAATCAATAAAGACACAATCAATAAAACCCGAATGAAAGACTCCGGTTAAACCCTAACGGAACCTATGTCTTGCAGGAGCTGCTGCCACCGATGGCCTCTCGGACTGCCGGTGGGGGCTTTCCCTGTGCAACCACCGGAGGTTTATCTCCCACCGTCACGGTCTATTGTCGTCGCACGCCATTCCGAGCCTCTCCCTCCTCCTTACCTCTCTACAACCTCTTTTTCCCCTCGTCGGCTGTTTGCTAGTCCTTCTGTTTGTCTCCGGCCTCGTCCACTCATCCTCGGGGCAACTGCAACTCTGCCTGAAGAAACCAGAGCTACTCCGACAGTTTTGGTCTTGGCTTCCTTTGGCCGGACTCCACCGAGAAGGAAGGGCCTCCGGCCTCTACAGTGCTCGTCGAGCTTGTTGACACCGACTGGTTTTGTAGAGGAGTTCACCGGTAGGGTCTCGCCGGAAAATGCCTCGTTCCGACCTCCTTAGAGAGACACGGACCGGACATCATCGGTTGGTGTCTCGTTGACTCGTGCCTCTTCCCCTTGTGGCGGTTTGGCATTTCGCTCTCTACTCCCAGGGCTCGGGATTCTGTCATCTGTGGATGCCTTCATGTGGGCCTTTACCGAGGCCGCCTCCATGTGGACCAATGTCATGGCCGCCTCCATGTGGGCCTTTGTCATGGTCGCCCTTGTGGACCGAATCGACTCCATATTTGCTCTTGGTTCTCCTGATAATGCTCACCTCTACTCGTCCTCTCTTGATCCCCACCCCCGGCGTTTAACCATTTTTCTTATGGCCGAGTTGATGTTCCCAGCCCCGGTTGCCCTCATGACTCTCCCGGGTGGTCTTTCCGCTACCTTCACGGTGCCCTGGTGTTCAAGCAGGGTCCCCGCACCATCAGGCACATGGGATCCTCGCCCAAGACCCCGATTTGGACCCTGACCCTCGGAGGCAGGGGCACAATGGTGAAAGGAATCCCATTGGGTCCAGAGACAAACGAGTCGTAATCCAGGCATCCCCTTCCTAGTGCAACTTTTTATCGAGAGGTCAGGCCACTTGGGAGGACTCTAGTCATCACCTCGCGTGTTATGGCAACCACCGATTGGGTATTTAGAACCTTGGCTTCGTGTTATTGTGTTTATCTATAGTTGTTGTATCTCTTCCGTTATAGTTTATAGAAGCTCTAATTATGTTCAGTCGAATGGCTGGATCACTTGTTTTTACAAACAAGGGATATCAACCATTATCTCGACTTGTTTTGGATTTTATCTCTAGATCTTATGGTTTCAGAATTGATTGATTGAAAACAATCATTTTACTAAAAAAAAGACCCAATAGACCATCTTACTCTTTAGAAAACATACTCAAATATGCAATTCGAAGACTTGCAATGATAATAGATGTTTTATATAGGTCTCATAAACAATCAATAGAAACAAGAACCATCATGATGCGCTCGAAAAGAAGGAGTCTCATCCGAAACTGATGCCAAAACACTTGGTAGACCGGATGTTCGACAAAAATAATTGCGCATTACTTGTTGGTCTCCTTCTTCACGACCTCGGGTCATGTGCCTACGTTTTCCTTCCCCTAGTTACCTTGCTCTCGCCGCGTCCAACGCTACCTGCCTCATGGTTTCGTATTGTTCGTGTATCTTGACCTACAAATGTGTTTTTTTTTCTTCAATAAGCCAAGAAATCTATAAAAACCTCCTTTTCAGAGTATGAAAAGGGGCGAATGCATCAAGTTTCTAGCTACAGAAACTGAACCGAATAAATAGAGCGCTGATAAATAACACAACCTCATACAAACCCAACAAAGGGATGAATTATAATGAAAAGGTCTAAAAACTCATATTTACCAAACATTAAGAACATAAAAGCCAACAAAGGCAAAGAACTAGGTCTAAAAACCCTGATTTTCCTACCATGAAGCTCTAGACCAACTCACCAATCATACCAGCACTTGATGTATAAAACACCACATCTCATCAAAAACCCAATCCAAAGGAATAGAAAAGGCATTGACACGCCGGCGGCCCACACCGCAAACGACAGAGATAAGTCGACGGCAAACAACCACCGATACTAAATCCCCTTAGAATCAGAATCCACAAAGCTTCGATTAAAGACACAAATGCCAAAACACCTCGTCGGAAGCCAACACCTACATGACCGACGAGTCCTCACCAACAACGGGGAGAGGAACATCAAAGACTTAAACGGATCCAAGACTAAGAGACAAGTAGTGCATACACAAGTAACTAAGTAAGGTAGGAGGCGAAGAGAAACCTTACCCACCAGAGCCTTGTGAACGGGAGAAGCACCTCCACCGGAGTTCCGAGCACAAAGCAACGTCAGCAAGGCCACCCCACCCAGAGCAAGCAGGCCAAAGCCCAGGCCAGGCCCAAGGCGCTGGCCCAGGACGAAGCCCAGATCAGGCCTAAGGCGATGGATTAGGCCGAAGCCCAGACCAGGCCTTAGCCCAATTCCCTTACCAGGGCCAGGCCCGAGCAGTAGGAGCAAGGGCCTAGGCCCAGGCGGAAGCCCATCACGACCAGGCCCAGGCACTAGCCTAGGGACCAAACCCCAACCCAAGCCCGCAACCCCCGAGTTTCACCTACGCGTTCCCGAGCTTCCACCTACGCGTCCCGACGAAGCCACAACCAAGCCAGCAAAAACCGGTTAGCAGTCCCGACCTGAAGATCAGAGACCCACCCCACGAGCAGCATCACCAGATCTTCCACACACAAGGAGGAGGCAGCAACTCTGACCACGAACCTCAGATCCGGGAACAACATATCTGGACAAACGCCCCAGCCCAGAAGCCACGAGGTCGCCTGAACCAAACCCCGACAACAACTAGGTCACCGGCGAAGAAAAGACGAACCCGAGACCAAAACTCGAACGAACAGCCAGACCCGAGCAGAAGGAGAGGGAAAATGAAGGAGAGAGGTCTTTGGATTAAAGGGAAGGAGAGGAAAGGAGAAAAGGAAGAGACACCACCGGCGACATCCAAGATCGGATGTCGCCGGCAGAGAGGGGAAAAGGATGTCGGTGGCTAGGGTTAGGAAAAAGGGGTTGAAGGTCCTTGAACTGTGTTACTTAGTGAGAAATTTTGCAAAATAGCCTTACTTTAAAAATCTACAACTGTGTTATTCTCCTCTCGTACTCGTTCGGATCCATTTAGAGTTTACGTTTTTAACAACAAACTCTTCATGTCGCAATAAGATTTGGAAGAAGGATGTAGACTGAGCACATGGTAAAAAGTATTTATAGCCAACGAGGATGTTAGCTATTTTTTTAAAGAGTCATGGTTTGTACCGTTCACCAACTGACCGGTCAACTGGTCCACAAAGCTACTTAGATTCGTGACGCCACTTCACATGGAGGGTAGACGTGACGCGACAGGTTGGCGCGTTCGTCGAGCATCGATCAGAGCCGCCAACAGGCAGCCGATCTCAGCATAGACGCTAAACCCGGCGTCCAGCCCTGTAGTGATGACGTTGGTTGGCATTAGCCGCTTGGACGCTATTTTTCGCGTCAGCGCTAATCAACGCCTCGTCTATTACACATGCTCTAACTAGTTTTACGTCTTAGCGACTCGAACGCCATCTTTCGGGTCAGCGCTAATCTACGCTCAATCTATCCATATGCCCTAATTAGTTTTAATTTCATTTGTAATTTATAACCTAAAATGGATTGGTAGGACCGTAGGAATATTGAAATGATCTTTAAGGACAATGACATGCATATTACACTCATGTCATGCAGTACATATATAGCTCTCTCTCTATAATCCAACATGCTCATTTTCCCTCTTTCTTCACCCATAACATAGTTTTAGCTTGGCCGTCAGCTCCTTGTTTCTTCTCTGCCGCCGACACAACCACGGTAGGGCACCGCCACTCTTCTTTCACGGTGTGCGTTTAATTTCTCCGGTCGATCTTGGGTTTCCAGTGTTGTGTGAGTTACAAAGGTAAAGTTAATAATTAAAATGTTCATGTATCAATAGTGTAGTTGTGATGGTATATAATGTCTTGTGCATGGCTATATAATTTCCAATGAGTAGCCTTAAAACATTAGTTTTTTTGTGTGTCTACAACCTAAACTTATATTTTTGTTACAATCTATATTATATATTAAAACAAAATAACACTATATACCACGCGCTATTCTCACGGCATCCACTCGCAACCTAACGCGCCTCACTCCCTCTCACGCGTAGGTTTCCAAAATTCTGTCAATCTCCATCATAGACGAATTGCAAAACAATCGTACGATTGTACACGTTTCTATCGGTAGAAATATCACAACACATCTCAATCCTTCTCGCAATCTCGTACTGCTCAGAATATATATTGCTTCGATCGTCAATTGCGAACCAAAGGTTTTAATTTGATTCATCAACTCATTTTTTGCTGATGTTTTGATATTATGGGTTGTCTATTTTTTGGGGGTTTGATTGAGGTGTTTTTTCTTCTGATTCATGTTTTTGTTTTAATTTTTAGGTTCTTATTCTTCTATCAATTTTTTGTTCTGAATTTATTTGACGGGTTAAGTGATTTTAACCCTTTGTCCGATGATTGTGCTATGGGTGAACTATAAGGAGAAGGTGCGTAGGAATCCAGTCTCCTACGGCGGGCCTTGCCCGTGCCCGCCTCTCGGAGGCAGGGCTTTGCACTCAATTAATCCTATCTATGATAATGATAAAATGCAATCTGGGTAAGGTGTTGTTCCAAAGTTTTGTTGGGTGTTTCTAATTTTCTCTGGATTATCTCTTTTGTTTTGTATCGTAGATCAAAAAAAAAATCTGGTTTTGCTAACAGTTTTGGCAATAATCAGTTTTGTTGTCACACTCTTTGTTGTTTTTCTTGCTGGCTCAACTTCAAATGGTTCCCACTGCATTTTTTTTGCATGAAAAATGGGCAATAATCGATTCGCCTGAGATGATGTTGAATAAAAAGAAACGCATGTCAGTTGTACAAGATTTTGGCTATATGTTGCGAAGATCAAATATACAAATTTGTTAAAATTTAGAGTGGTTGTATATAAAACTCTTAAATTTGATCGTTACTGTAATCGTTTGTGTTCTTTAATTACTTGCAGGATCTTCTAGGTATGGGCTACGACTATAATAGAAAGATGATGCGGAGAGGGGTCAGATAAGGAATTGATTTTTCGTGTGGACTAAGCTGCCTTTTTTGGGCTTCGAAATTGCTAATGTTCCTTGTGCGTGAGTGTTTAAATTTTACTAATTTTCAGTATCTATTTTTTCAAAAAATTTCCCATTTCCATAGCATGCAAAGCTCTAATCTTTGTCCCCATCTGTTAATTATGTTCTGGTTATGCAGACTAATGGGACGTTTTGGGGCTTCTAAGCGATGCAGAGGCTAAACTGCATGAGCTGAGGTGAGGATCTGGGTTTTGGGTTTAATTGGTAATTTGGTGATCTAGCTGGTTTAATATTCTATCTGGAATTAGTATGTTTTATGTGTTGATTCTAATGTGAAAATTGTTGGATTGATGAGTTGATGCTGATTTGGGAGAATATGAATGTGGGTTTTGCTTGGTTGGGTTGTGTTGTTGAGAATTTGTGCGATGGAGTAGTCTGATAATTGATTTTGTTTTGCCTTTTTGAAGACTAATATACTTTGAATGTTTGTTTTATTTTATCAAAGTTCTGTGGTTCTGAGTCAATTCTTTTTGTAGAACTAACTAAAAGTTTATGAATATTCTAACCATCCAAGATTTCATTTGGATTTTTACATATTATTTTTGAACTCTAAATTGTAAGGGTAAAATCGTCGGTTTTATACGAATCCCAACAAAAAAAACAAGTTCAATACTCTTCTTTTGCAATTATCATAGAATACAAGGCGCAAAAAAGAATACCTCAAAGTGTATTTTTTTGCAATTGTCCCTATTTATTATAATCCCTCTTTACAAGTAATCTCCTGGCAAGTATTGCCCCTGTTAAGCTTGAATATGGATATGGATGTGGTGATTGCAGTTGCAACATTCATGATCTTGGAGCTGCCATCTTTGAACATTATTGCATGGTGGGGTGTTTACGAAGCAAGTATTTTGGTGAATTTCTCGGTAAGTTTGTGTATACGTAATTCCAAATAAACAAAAATATATATGATTAATTCATATAATCTTCGTGACTGTATACTTATTTTCTGGTGTTGTAAAACTTGATGGCTGATAATTTTCCGAGCTGTTTAGTTTATAGGTTCATGTCAAGAAGCTTGGAAAGGTATAAAAAGTGCCTTGAATATTGCAGAGGTTTAATGGGGAAAGGTTCATTATTTGTTGCATAATTGTGTAGGATGGTGCAGGTGTTATAACATGGTGTTTAAACTGTTTAACAAAAATAAATAGAGAGATTGTTTGTAGTAACAGAAGGGTTCTAATTTTATTTCCTTTTATTCACTTTGTCCTTTCTAATGTATTATATTCCATTAAAATTACACGTCTGCAACTGACAGTTAAAAGGGTTATTGTTTTCGACGTGTTTTTGGACAACATGGTTTATGGTCATGAGGCATATAAGAGATCAAATTTCGACAACATGGTTGATAGTCACGAGGCATGTAAGAGATCAATCATATGTCGAGATCCAACCATTTTGGTTTAAGTTACATTGTCTTGATACCACACTGTTTGTATATATAAATTTAAAGAATGAAGTTGTGCCATGTTTTTATATGCCTAATTAAAGTAGGACAAATTGGAGTGTACGTGCTCAGGACACGGTTAGTGGCAACAGCAACAGAAGCAAAAACATCAGCTATAAATCTTACATGCATGGATTTAGATTTACCAGTGAATCCATATGAACCCGCATATTGTTTATGTCAGCAAGTGAGCTATGGAGAGATGGTTCCATTTGACAACCCTAATGTAAGTAAAAAGGTTTACAAAATGATTAGTAAATTTTTCCATACCAGGTTGTTGATCTATATTTTTGGCAGTGCAAGATAAAGTGGTTTCACTGTGGCTGTGTTTGAAGAACTGGCAGAAAGCCAGGTGATCTTCGTTGAAGAATAAAGAGGTCTCATATCCAATTAGGCCGTCTTAATTTTTAAAGGATTTTCATGTGTATATTACTTGAATATTGTCCTTATGTTGCTTCCTGTCAAAATTTCATCTTGAATTTTCTGGAAAATGATGTTGCAGGAGTGTGTAATAATTTCCATATTGATTTTTCAGCGTTGTACTTTGATTGGATGTAGCTATGATTTTTGCTGATGGTGAAACCCCTCCTCCTCCTCAGCTTGAGTTTGTTTCTTTTTTGTACCGACTTGATTATTGGGTTGGAGTATTTTTACTGTGATTTCTGTTACATGTCAGTTTCTTTGTAACACTAGGGAAAGTCTGAAGCTACCATCCGTTGGTCTGAATTTACCTTTCGTGCGAGATTGAGGACCATGTACGACTCTGTGACTCGACAATGTTATTTCTTGTCTTTGAAAATGTATTTTAAAATATTACAATGGTCTTGGATCCGACTTTATTACTGAATATATTTTACCAAATTGGTTTTGCTTAGCCAACAAGAGTAGATTGATCAATTTGAGTACGCCGATATATGCTTTTTGCTTTATCATATTGGTTTGGACTCATGGTCGGTTTAGCGTTTGGATTCCTTGACAACTTTTATTTGTTGTAATTCTTTTATGGGTCAAAGGATTTGGTCATCTGGTTGGTCCAAATTGCAGAATACAGAGCTCATAGTGATAGGTTTGTGGACAAAAGGTGAGTGGGATAGTTGTATTCTTGATTAGTTTTAAGAAAAAAAATGTAAATCATGAAAATATTTTTGAGAAATAGGCTCCGCCACTTTTTCATCAGTATCTCCCTTTTATGTGTCTTCTTTTTACTTATTATCTTTATAACAACTGCTATCCTTATTGACTTGCCGAATCTTAGCCATATGCTCAGCAGATCTCGATCATCACAAAAACTATTCGTCAACATCAGAAAGATAACAACGTATTTCTATGCATACAAGACTGATCAACATCTTGTGTAGAGAATGGTGGTAACATAATAATTGCATTTCAAATAGTTAAAAAAAACTCAAATACGAGAAGTATACAATTATCAAGTATAAAGACGATTTCCAAAAATCAAAGATATATATTACAACTAGCATCGCACGATGCGCGATGCATCCACCTAGTTTGTATAAAAGCAACAATTTTACAAACATGAGTAAATTTAAAGGATATGAAACTCTTGATTTTCTGTTTTTACTTGGTCATTTTTATAGAAATTGCAACAAGAAGATAAGATCAGAATATTTCTTGTTGTAATCATCACAAAAAAGGGCTATAATGCACAAAATGAATACCTCAAGGTATTTTTTTTTGTAATTGTCTCCATAAATTGGCTGATTTTGTTCATCAAGTTAAAACATGATAATTTAGTCCCTGGACTTGCAAAATTCCACCAATTTAGTCCCCAAACTTGCGATGAAATTAATAAAAATGGTCCTTCCAGTTCCACTATCGAAAAATAAGTGATTTTGTCTCTGTAAAAACATGCTAATTAGATCCCACACTTAAAAAAAAAAAACCCATCAAATTTGGTCCTTGGAGTTGCAAAGTCCTATCAATCTAGTCCCAAAACTTGCTAGAAGATTGGTAAATGGTGTATTTTTGCAAGTTCGTGTGACTAAATTGGTCGATTTCTGATAGTTGAGAGGAAATTACAGTATCATTCCCTTAAAGATAATGTATCCCAAATGAAAATTTATCAAAAAAGTCTGAAAAATATCATAAACGGCTGATTTTGTCTCTCCAGTAAAAAAAAAATGATAATTTAGTTCCCAAAATTGCAAAACCCTACAAAATTTGAGAGAGGTGAGGTGAGGGATACAGGTTGTTGAATGTGGCTCACAACTTGGAGAGACAGAGTTGTGTTAGATGAAATATGGAGAAAGAGAGTTGTGAATAAGTGGGCAGAAAGTTGTGTTGTGATGGAAAGGAACAAGTGTACGATTTTGAGAGAGAGCACGAAATGGTTTAGGATTAGTTAGAAGATAACTTGTTTTTCGGTTTAGGGTTAGGGTTAGGGTTAGTTAGAAGATAACTTGTTTTTTTTAAAACGACGATGTATTATTCAAACTCCAATCCTATAAAATATAGGAAAAGGCAAGGGCAAAAACTTTCAAGTACAAACAAGAGCATCGGCAACAAAGACCGGCCTCAAAACCACATACTCACAGCAATCTTGAGCTCAACAACACCAAACCCTAGAAAGAGTAAACATGACTCAAACCAGATAAATCATTTCAACCAACACTACTGCAAATAAGTACTTGAGTGACGGATTGGATCTGTCACCTAAGAGGACGTATCCGTCACCCAAGTTCTTAGGTGACGGATGCATCCGTCGGCCAAGATCCCCCGGCCAAATATTTGGGCGACGGATGCGTACATCCGTCGGTAGGGTAAAAACTTAGGTGACAGATCCAATCCGTCAGCCAAGTGTATCCGTCACCCAAGGTTTTCACTCTAGCCACGGATCCAATCTGTCAGCCAAGTGTATCCGTCACCCAAGGTTTTCACTCTAGCCACGGATCCAATCCGTCAGCCAAGTGTATCCGTCACCCAAGTGCAATAATAGATTAATTAAAAAAAATTCTAACCAGAATTCCCGACCCAAGACCCGCCACGTCACTGGTCGACCCGCCACATCACTACCCCGACCTGCCTCGCGCCCGCCACATCACTGCCCGACCGACCCACCACGCCTCCGCCAGCCCGCGCGCAAGCCATGAGGTACGAACCTCTGACCTCATGGCACCATAGGTTGTGCCTTTTACCAACTCAACTACAGAGTTTTGTGTTATATGAATGTTTAGAATATATATATACACTATTTAAGTTTTTCTTAAATTAAATAGCTTTATATAATTAAATTAAACAGCTTCTGTTATCAACTAATTATTTATAGCAAGTTAATTTTATCATGTGTGCTACATTGTTTATATTTATATAAGGATAAATTACAAATATCTACCCTTAACTTATCACGTTTATCTGATACCTATCCCTAACTTTTTTTAACTAATACCTACCCAGATGTTTAGTTATATGACAAATAGACCATTTTTCTCTGTTAACTTTTTTCTAAAATGACGAAAACGCCCTTAGTGATTTTTTAAATATTTTTTATAAATAAAACTGAAGTGATTTAGTAAGTAAATATATATATATAACAAAAGTGATTTTTTTAAAAAAATTATTGAAGTATGGTTGAGGGTATTTTCGTCATTTTAGAAAAAAGTTAACAGAAAAATGGGCTATTTGTCATATAACTACATATCGAGATAGGTATCAGTTAAAAAAAGTTAGGGGTAGGTATCAGATAAACGTGACAAGTTAGGGGTAGGTACTTGTAATTTACCCTTTATATAATACTAAGACAAGGATAACACAAATTTTCTTGATCATTTTCTCGATTCGAAGTACAAAATATTGTTTTTTTTTTGTGATCAAATACATTATATAACTTTTTTTACAACAATATCAATCTAATGATTATAAAATTGTGAATTATGGACACCGGTCGCTCAATGTTGGGTTTCAATTTGATGCCCAAGTTCAAAGATAAAATTAAAATAGTGAAAATAATTATATATATATATATATATTGAACGATGGATATATGCATCCGTCGATGAAAAAGATGGCCGATGGATATATGCATCCGTCGGCCAGCAGAAGTTGACTTACATTGACCAAAACTCCAAAGCCCGTCATTTTTCCCGACTATCGTAGTATTGATAATTGAACGATATAAGTACTTAGCATGACTCATATACAACATAAGATCGTATAGTACTCATACACATCACATACAAAAAATGAACGAGACAACGTCATACGTTATACTACCGTAAGGCTAAATATGTTCATGCACATAGTGGAATTGACGATTTCAATTAATACGTGTCGGTCTCTCGCATATTATATAATCAAGACCGCTCATCTCGTATGTACTATCCAAACTAGTATACGTATGTAAAAAAAACTAGCATCGAACGGTTAATTCATCTTGAATATTGTGGTCAATTTTTTTTTGTAAAATAGTCAACTCACTTGGGTGACGGATACAACATGCATGGCTAAATTTTTCTCACTTGGCTGACGGATCCAGCATGCGTGGCTAAACTTTTCCCACTTGGGTGACGGATCCAGCATGCGTGGCTAAACTTTTCTCACTTGGGTGACGGATAGTAGTTACCTTATCTACGGATATTGTGTCCGTCGGCCAGGTTTGTCACTTGGCTGACGGATACAGGATCCGTGACCTTAGTTGTTCTACTTGGCTAACGGATTGCTGTATCCGTGGCTAGAGTGCGAAAACTTAGGTGACAGATCCATTTTATCCGTCACCCAAGTGGATTTCTGCAGTAGTGTTTTCGGATTGTCGTTGAGAAAATCGCGGGTAAATCTGTTTCGAATTTGAATCACGAGCCTTCTGGGATTCGGTTGTTTTTGAATCCTAAGTCGTCCGATCAAGTGAATATCGGGTAGGAACATGTTTTGAATTTCAAACACAACGAGCTTTCCGGATTTGCTGTGTCTGCTCAGGTGGAAATGTTGCACCACTTGATTGAGCAGAATCTAGACCTCTCGTCCGATGGTGCAGGTTTGGAGAAAATAGTTCCGAATTCTGGAGATTGCGATGCTTCACGTCAATCTCGGAATCTCAAAATCATGTCAGATTTTGCTGGGATTTGCTCAACTGTTTTGGGTCGGGCCGAGAAACATGTTGAAGTCGTTAAGGCCGAGGGTGTGGATTTGGGCCTCTCACTTTTGCTGGTTGATGGTCCGACATCGAATCTGGCTTCAGATATTACGATCGTGTTAGATTCTGAACAGGGGAAGCTTGGACAGCATACACCTGATCCATGCTCATCTTCGTGTCTGGATGTTTCGACCAAGATTGTGGAGGAGGTATGTGTTGCAAGTTTGGACAGTGTTGGAACATTTAGTTTGTGTAAATGTGGTGGGTGTCACATTGATAAAATATGGATCAAACTTAAGTGTTTATATAGCAATGTATCCATACTCTAATTAAATTGAGTATGTGACCAAGTGATCAAACTATTGATAGATTTGTGATGGTTATTATTATATTATATTAATCAAGACTATGGCACTTGGGCACTTGGGGTATGTGTGTCTGATTCTTCATTTTGGATTAATATTTTATTATCCATTAACAGTTATGTAACTGCTTAACTGCTACCAATTGAAGAATTGTGACTCTTATGAACAGCCACGTCATCTGCTATATATATCAATCCTTTTTGTTCAGAACTTTAATCTCATCTTTTGTACATAGAAAGGTTTATACTATAATATAGCAGTATTGTATCCCGAAGGATATGCCCAATATAGTGGGGGCATAAATTCCTTACGGAAAGTCAATCGCAACGCCTTACTACAACTCCATTCTTGTTCGTGATCTAACAGACAGTGGTTCACATTTGGAGGTTCAAAAAGGAGATGAGGATACCATCGTCTACGGCATGAGTGTTAGATCAGTTGCAGTCATCAAGCCTAAGGCCCATAAGAGACGGTTTAAGTCCAATTCGGTGCCTCCTTCGGGTGTCCCTCGTATTCATAATACCAAGTCCAAGACTCGGGCCCTCAAATTTTGGGAACAGGATAAAGCTTTCAGCGATTCGTACCAGGCCTCTGACGGTAAGTGATATGAGGAAGTGTAGGTCTTGGTTGCCGGTCTCTGGATCAATGGTCCGGGAACTATTTTCAGTATTTTAGTCATATGGTTACGGACTTCTCCCGTTTAAAGCTTTCGTAGATCGAGTTAATTTGTAATCGTGATTTGCACTGATAATAAAAAATTGATGACTGATAACTAAACATATATCGAGCCTTTAAAGGTGTACATATGAAATCGTGATTTGTAATCGTGATTTGTTAGGACTTCGAAAGGTTATCTTTATAATAAAAAATTTGCATTTATAAAAAAATTGATGACCGATAACTAAACAACTATCGAGCCTTTAAAGATGTACATATGAAATACATTTACAAGTTATTGACATAATATTGTTACCAAGTATCTATTGTAAATTTGAAAGCAATAGCACCTAACTATGTTTAGAAATTAACAACTTATAATATAGTGTAAACTTAATAGTATCCAAACCTAACTAATTTTATATATTACAAAATATATTATTTTTTACATTTGTAAGCAATGAACCCTAACTAAGTTTTCATTTAAAAACATATATGAAATTGTAAATTTGAAAGCAGTCAACTCTAACTATCAATTTAAAAACAGATATGAAATTGTAAATTTGAAAACAGTCAACCATAACTATCAATTTAAAAACAGATATGAAATTGTAAATTTGAAAGCAATCAACCCTAACTAGGTTTCACTTTACAAACTCAAATCTATTGATTTTATAACTTAACAGGTTTGCTCTGCTAAGGTCTCTGAACCCATAGCATAGGCGTCTCGTCGTCGTATCTCCCGACACCGGTCCGATCTTTCTTCGCCGTAATGGCGCCGCTCTACCCCCCAGCCCTCACTTCCCATTCCTCCGCCTGCATCCACCACATCTATTACGTCGCAATAATCCTCCCAACCTCGATAATCGCCCCCACCGTTCTGATCCCCTTCGCAAGTCCTAAGGGGAGGCCATAAGGACAGTCACCCCCTGTTTAGCATTGGCCGTCTCTAAAGCCATCGTCGGTGTCTCCGCCTTTTTGGCCTCCTTCAAGGCCTTCTCCTCGATCTCTGATCGATTAGTTCTGGTTTACTCTATCTGTTGTGTTCTTTTTTGCAAGGCTAATGATCAATAAGCGACGATTCAGGGCTTTTTCCCAAGGAGTCATGGACTTTTACCGAGAGGAATCCCTTACTCCCATCTACCGTCGTCGTTATCCTACCAATCCCTGTGTTATTTTGATAAAGTCGGGTTTGATTTTCAACCAGACGAAACGAGTCCCCTCCATGGGAGCAAGCAACATGGAGGAATGCAAGGGATTCAGTGCTCTAGGGACTGGTCTTAGGAGGGATCCTTGAAAAGAGTTTTGCCTCCTCTTGATATCAATGATCGCATGTTCGGTGTAATACAAAAAATGGAGCATGAAGGCTACACTTTGAGTATCAATCATTGGTTTCGTTATAGTTTAGTTTTATTTTCAGTTCGCCTTTATGGTTCTTCCAACACCGGCTCTACCAGATCATTTGTCTTAGACTTTTTTGTAAGAAGGCTTACTGGGGCTCTATACAGTATAATGACTCTTTTTTATTACGTGATTAGGGACTTGCTCATGATGCACTCATTAGTAGCTGAAATTTAAGTTAATATAATTGCACCTTTCATCCCAAAAAAAAAGTTTCACTTTACAAATATTAATAAAATTGTAAATTTGAAAGAAATCAACCCTAACTAAGTTTCAATTTAAAAACAGATACGAAGTATACATTGGATAAAAATACTTACCTTATGCTCGTTTGACATAAACACCCAGCCCATCTCTTCGCCATTGCTAAATTTTTTGAAAAACTCTTTCATGAACCACCACCATGTTTCAATGGTTTCTCGTTCAACCACTGCCAGTGCAAGTGGGAACATACCATCATTGGGATCTCTTGCCACAATTTCTAGCACAATCCCACAATGGTACGCTTTCATGTGACATATGTATAGTCCTATAAACAACTGACATCCTCTTACGAATCCAGCTTTCTGAGCTCCATATCTAAGGTCAAGTCGCTTGAACCGACGCTCACCTTCTTCACCGGTTACTATACTGAACTTCGAGCCAGGGTTACTAGTCAACACCAATTCACTATACTTCTCCAATATCGCATATTGAGGCCCCTGATCTTCATTATGGATGTCTTCAACATCATGTAAAATACGATAACACTTACCAATATTCATGTCACCCCTATGTCAGCCTGAATGTCCTTGTCCAAGTCACACACATCCCATTGACCTCCTCACAGACCGCTCCGGGTGCGGGGCTCAAGTACAGATGGAAGTGGATGACTATTCCACAACCATCGGTGCCTCTCTCTCCTCCTGTTCTCTTGGTGATTTCTTCGACTCCTTGTCCGATCACCATGACCCCTCCTCCCTCTATGTCGGTACTAACGGCTCTCCTTACTCTGGGTGGTCTGCAAACCTCACCACCCTCCTACTCTCATCTTCCATACGCCTCGTGCTTGCCTCCTCAACTAGTGGCTTCAGGGGATTCTCTAGAACCGACGGGGTCTTTTGGTCCGCAAGGGATACCCCCTAATCCCCTTGTGGCGGCTTTCTATCGCCAGCGTTGGGAGTGCCGGCGTTGGGAGCGGCGACGTTCGGAGTATTTTGCTCTACGCTACAGGTCCTCTCCCCGTGGACCGAACCCTAACTCGCATCTTAGGGTTCACTACCGCCAGCACCATGCCCATCGTCACCACGACCTTGCTCTGGTGCCTGGGAGGCCTATTGTTGGAGCTAGGGCCCCGCCCTATCCCCAGGGCAATGGGATCCTCCCTCGCCTGGACCGGGGTCCGTCGGACATGGCCATCCACGACCTTGCTCTAGCGTCTGGGATCTATGTCAGACGGTCTAGGGTTCAGCACACGCCGATCCCGGTGAGGCCTCTACCTCCTTGTCGGTCGATGGGAGTGATGTGGGACGGGATGGAGTCCTCGACGTCTGTCGAGGTTATGACGATAAAGGCCCGATATTGGGGATGGACTCGTGACAGCTATAGGGTGCGTGGGTGCATGGTGGAGACCTCGCCACATTGGACCACCCGGCGTTGGATGTGGAGACAGACACGAGCATGGCTTCCCTCTGGCGGGACTACATCAGGAGCTGCTACACGGCTCGACGGGTCGGTTCACAGAATTGGCGGGTCCCCGTACCAGGCAACGAGGAAGACGGCTGTGATGCCCGCAATGGATACGGTCAGGAGGCCGGCTAGGTCGGGCCCTTAAGACGTTACCCGCAATGTCGTCTCCCGGCATACCGGAAGGGCCTTCTACGGGTTGGCCTGGTGGGGGGACCTTAGCCCCGTCAATGCCGTCGTGTATCAGAGAACCAAGATGGAGCAGGCATGAATAAAGGTGGAGAACTGGTGTATACTACACCGCGAGCGATGACATTGGACTCGTTACCTACTCCTAGATTATCTCACCAACGGGAAGTCGGCACAACACTGGACCCGATACCTAATGCGGGTCCCCACATACCACGTTGGGATACTAACTTACTGTCAGTACAAGGCCACCCCTCCCATGTTCTTTTATACATGGGAAGATCAGGGGGTCGGGATTTGGTCAGCTTGATGCCTGGATTGCTGACCCTCTACGCCCCTAGTATGGTGGGGTTGGAGGGGGGATACACTCAGCCAGCCGAGCGAGGTGTTGCAGTCCCAGTTCGTGAGGAAACAGCTGCTGGGAACCTGACAAAAGTGGCATATGGCGCTGAGTGGGACGACTCATCAATAGCGGGGAAGAAGTCCCGCCGGGAGGAATGAGGCATCGTCGGAGCATCGGGGACTGGCCCTGGGAGGGGTCCCCAGACGATGCTTTGCCTCCCACCATCACCATTACCTTCGAGCTCCCTCCGGATCTCCGGTACCTCGTTCCCCCAACCCATATTCTGTCATAGCCCATAGGGCATTAATCCAAAACCGTCAAGGACGGTTCTACTGTGAAAATAATAGCGGACATTCTTAAATGTTATTGCCCTGTTCTTCGTAGTCAGAGAGTGTCTGATGCATTTTATTGTCTTTAAACGCCTTGATTAAAGAAATCTGTACCTTTCGCTTAAAAAACAAAATAAGTATATTTTTGTAATT
The DNA here is from genome assembly GCA_963921825.1 of Erodium maritimum. Lineage (NCBI taxonomy): Eukaryota > Viridiplantae > Streptophyta > Magnoliopsida > Geraniales > Geraniaceae > Erodium > Erodium maritimum. The sequence continues at coordinate 10,470,210 of OY997595.1, forward strand.
AATAAGTAAAATAACTATGAGATGTAAAAATGGACCTGCAGTTTATTTTGCACAAGTCTACTTGCACCGTCTTTAGGGGAAAAATGTCTACTTGCAACGTGTCTGTGGTCAAATAGAAGAAAACATTTATTGTGAAGCTGGATAGCAGTTTCTCCTGGACAAGGTCAAATAATTGGGCGGATAAACAGCTAGAGCCTAGAAGGCAATTGTGACTTGCCATTTAAATTCCATCAGTCAACATTTATGTCATCTAAAATCAACTCTCAATAAATACTTCTGTTCTGGATGGGTGGAATATTATATAATATTAATAATTTTAAAAGACATATATACCCTCCAATAATGGACTCCTGCTGTTGGATTTTTATGGTCCAACCAAAATAGTTGATTAATTAAAATGAGGGCACCATTGACTACCGATAGTGGTACATTCTAGATGTGTCCTTCCAAGGACACTCTGGTACCTTATTCAAAAGGACATTGCTTCGTTCAAACTTCAAACAAATTCGTTTAATTAAATACTCTTTTGCTCAAAGCGGCCTTGATTCTGTTCAATTAAATACTCTTTTAATAAATTCATATAAACTGGGAATATTTTATACCGAACGTGACGGTGATGATGTAGCGTAGAAAGTAGTCACCACTCACCACTAGAATATTATGTGACTTATTTACTTTATTTTGATTCTTCCATCCTAACAAGAATCAACTATGGCTTGCTAAAAAACAGAGGTACACAAACTAACAAAACATGATGCGTGCGCAGAGAGAAACCTATTTCTTTCTGTGCGCAGCCTCTTCCCTCATCCTTCCTCCATGACAGCCACCATTTTTCTCCATTGAAGCCCCTGTTTCATAGCTCTCAACTACCTTTCGAGGTCCAATCGAAGCCCCTGCTTCCAAAGCTCTTCACTACCCTTCGGGGTTCAATCTATCGTCGCCGTTCTTTTGATCGGAGTCGATTTTATTTTTTCTTGTCTTTTTTGCAGACGAACTACCTCCGCAGGTCGCCGCCTATCGGTCAATCCGTGCCACGGCCTCTCCCTCGATTGGCGCTACCGATCATGCGTCGCCGGACCGGTCCCGCCCTCGAGCCAGTAGCCACCGTGGCCTCCTGACGTTTTCCGGAATACGGGCTCCACACGCCGTCTTCCATCTGCAGCGGCCTCCTGCCCCAGGGTCACCCCTCGCCGGCATGGGTCCGCTCCCTCGTTGGATCTGGGATCCGAGAGGAGGGACGGTCGGCTGGGGCCTATTTCACCGGCACCCGAATTCGAGACTCTCAACCCCGACCAAGCTTTTGCAACAGGGAGCTCTCGGGGAATCTGCACTAAAGGCTAATTCTCTAGTAGGTTTCACTGTTTTAGATCGAATAATCGTTTGGCTCAATAAGTTTAGGACTTTGGTTTATTATTTTTTTGTAACGTTGGATCGAGGAACTCTTGAGCTCGGATCTGCGAATCAAAGCAGACTATATGTATGGAACCATGTGCGTCCGACGGGCTACGACCGGTTGTGACAAAAAGCTGGTATCCGGGATTGTTATGTCCCTCCTTGAATCGTAATACAACTACCTCTTTTCCGTTTAAAAAAAAACTATGGCTTGCTCGTTGCGGGGAAAAAGCTCTCTTCTACCTCCAGGTGAGGTCCTCTCTACCCTAGCTAGGGTTCGCCGCCGCCGCCACCGTTGCTTCTCGCCGACCACTGCCTCCCTCCTCGCCATCACAATCGTCGTCACGCAGTCAACCTCGAGCCCCGACCTCGCTCTTATTCCCCTGCTGCTCCACGCTGCATTTGCTCGTTCTCCGTCGCCTTCACAGCAGTTGGTTTACGCCTGCTGTGCTGCTCATCCCGTTCCTCAGATCCGACCGTCGCCGCCGTCACCAACAACCACGCCGATGTCCTCCTCCGCCTCATTACCTTCCCCACAACAGATATGGTTCTCCCAGTTTCACATCGTCACCACGCTGGAGCTCGTCCTAGGTACCCTTGGATGCCGGACTCAGTGGACATGCACCAGCGTGGCGATGGGCCCATGCACGACCGAGTTCTCCAGCCCCTGTGGTCGTATCGCCTGCCCGCTGAGCCTGAGAGATCGAAGCCCCCGGAGGCCGATATCTACCGGAACGATCACCACCCGTTGATGATCACTAAGGAGGACCACGTGAAGCATACGGAGGCAGGGAAGCCTCCGTTGCAGGGATGACCCGACCCGGCAGGGGTGGGTGGAGTCGATGTCGGACTATACCTACAGACTCGGGACAGCCAGTGTTGGGAGGTCCCGGGCAGCCTGCAACAACAACTCAGTTATTTTACCTATTTTCTCGTTATTTACTTTATGTCTGGAACAATTTATTTCTTGTGTTGCTTAGGGTTTTACATTTCATGTCTCGTTGTTTTGAGACGCTGGTAAGGAGTTGTCTTGAGTTTGTGCCTACGATTTCAAGTAGGCCTTATTATGGGCCCATGAGCGCCGGGCCTTCTACGGTCGGCTCGGACATATATCTGGAACCTGGGAAGGTCACGTCCCTGTCTTGTTTGACTACCTATTGGTATTAATGAAAGTCTCCGGTTACCCGTTTCAAAAAAAACTACAGCTTGCTCTAAATAGCGATAGAATATGATGCTCGTTAATGTCGTCTTAGTTAATCTTGTCGATCGTAGTAATCCTTTTTTAAGTATCATTGTCTCTATCACTATATCAGATCATCTCGTCTTCCTTATTGTCTTTACCATTCATGTGTGTGTTGACTCCGACAACAACACCGATGATTGGCTCGTCCTTTTCCTCGACGCTACCACCAGCAGCCTCATCTCGTCCACTCATCTTTGATCGAGCACCTCCTCCTCCTTTTCGTTCGACGACGACGATCAATCGGCCACCACTTACGCCGCTACCTCCTCCACCTCGCGCGAGCCCAACTCTCTACTTGTAGTGGATCTATTGAAGTCATGCATCTCATCCATCACCCTCTGATCATCCAAACTCATCGGAGGTATGACTCAGGTTTCGACGATGAGTTTGTGGTGCACCTGGTCACTCGAGGCCTCCGTGCAGAGCCGCTCCAATCCTCTCTCTTAGATCATGACCTTAACATCCCTGATCGAGTTCGGGAAGATTGGAATTAGCAATTGATCATGCATGTAGTAGTCGATGAAAACTTGACGGCGGTAGGGTATTGTCGTGGACCAACGATACGAGTTCATATTGGCCCAAACAAGCAGGTGAGGTCTGCTACGCAACTTTTCCAAGTCCAATGAGTCTGAGGACGAGCGACGAGGTGTGTTTGAGGACACATACCCCGCCCTGCTAGGGTAAGAGTCGTTTCGACCCCAAGCCTCTCGTTTTTCCTGGTGTTCTCCATAGATGCCCGATATTCTCCTCGATGTCACTAAGGGGTCTCCGCCGAGGGACCAACATGTTTATTGGACACCATAAACATTTTCAGGTCGAGTTAAGAAAATAACAAATTGAACTACGACCATACGCCTATTATCAAGAAGATCTACACTCTCAGTTTTACCTGGAATAATCGAGCAATTTAGTCATATGGCCAAAGTTCAAAATACAATCCTTTTACGGCCAAATTTCAATTTGTGGAAAGCTTTCGATTGCTTTCTTATAAAAACATCCATATTTTTTTTGGGTCTAGACAATGTCTCTTTATTTTTCGCCATTATTCTAAAAAAATATTATTTTATGACCTGAATAACTATATTTAACACCGTATCCAACCCAAATAACTGACAATAATTAATACATGAGACGTCATTTTTTATCATATAAATATGATTTAAACTATTTTGAATCGGGGAGGGAAACCTCGCGCTCTCGAGGCACGCTGGAGACTTTCTCCACCATAAAGCGGATCTGCTCGACGTTGGTCGTGGCAGACTCATAGAGGGTGACTCCATCCTCGTCCAGAGCAATGACGGGGGTAAAGATTCTGGTACTAGATTGGGAGGATGAGGACGAGGTCCTGGAAATCCCTACGGAGGTAATCCCGGACGCCGTGGATGGCCGATACAGATTCTCCCTTGCGGGAACGGAACGCCACAACCAAAAAGATTTTTGTGGGTTGATGCTTCAAAACTGGAAGGTCGACGACCTGCAGATCGAATATCTCGCGAAGGAGATTGTGGGGTTCCATTTCCCGTCCCGCACGACCATGGAGGATATTTGCCACCGAGGTCCTTGGGGATTCAAGGGCTACATGCATCTGCTGACTCCGCTATTGGCCCGCATGCAATCGGACAACATCAATTTCGGATGCATGGAGATTGGAGTCCGAGCACTGAACGTCCCATGGGATGCCAAGAATGCCCCGGCCTGAGCCATACTCGCATCGTTTATGGGGATTCAGGTAATCGTTGCTCCTATTCCTCAAGTACGTCGTTATGATGATTTTATATGGATGAGGGTCGGCCTGGACGTTGGCCAACTGTTGAGGAGACACATCCGTCTCATATTTCCAGGTCATGCCCAATCCTCGCTGGTGGGCTTGCAGTATGAGCGATTACCAGGCTTCTGCGCCCGGTGTGGCAGACTGGCACACCGTATAGCTGACTGCACGACGTACCTCACGGGGATTGGACGGGAGGAAGTCCGGTATGATGATTCTATCTGGGTCCCCAAGCATCAGGACGTGGATCGCCTCCTTACCACCGTATGGAGGGCTCCGAAGGTGACACGGGACTCATCAATGGATGACCTTCTGACATCCCTCACCCTTGATCCGATCAAGGATTATATGGGGGGCTCGAGGACCGCTACCGGTAAGAGCTCTCTAGCACCCCCTCCCGGATTTCAAGAACTGCGAGGACAAGATGGTCCCCTTCCAGAGTCTGGAAACCTGGCTAATTATGCCCCAGAGTGTGTTGTTCCAAAATTGTAAGGGGATCTCCGGGGAGAGTTCACGGGGCAACTGAGCAACACAAAGTTTGGCAACCTGGCTTACATCTGGGAAGCCAGGGTGAGTGTTTCTCCTGATTTACTTGCAGGTCATTTGGCACCGAAGCAAGGGAAGCAGAAAGAACCTCAGGACCAAGCTGGAGGAGTGGGCCCTGTACGATCAAAGACAATGAAGGCCAAGGGAAAAGGCAAAGGTGGACAGCAGTATTCCAGGTCTACTGCCATAAAGAAGGCGCTGGAGCTATCAGGTATGATCCCGTAGGCCCACAAGCGGAGGCGTCATAGCCTCTTTCGGAGGAATGAGAAGACTCGACGGGGGTGGGATGGCCCGATCAGGGCCTATACCCACAGACCCGGGACTACCGGTGCTAGGAGATCTCGGGAAAGCCGCAATCAGAGCACTTTATTCCTGCATGCGTTATGATTTTTATGTTTTTAGTTTGGGATGTTTATGTCGTTTCGGTTGCAAGACATTTTATTTTCTGTCTTGTTCTTTTGAAATGTTGGTAAGGGGATGTCTTGAGTTGGTGTCTACGATCAAAAGTAGACTATTTCTACGGGTCCATGAGCGTTGGGCTTGCTATGGTCGGCCGGATATATATTTGGAACCCAAGGCTTGTATGCCTTATCTTGTATGGTTTATATTTTGCAGTAATGCACTTCTCCAATTACTCGTTTAAAAAACCCATTTACATTGCATACTATTTCGATAACAGTATGTAGTATGATAATATTGAAGGTTAGTAAATATTGTTCTATCTAAACAAAATTAAATACGATATTGTTTGAGATATTACCTATCAACGACATGACATAATTTATCATACAAAAAGGAATTTTATCGGACAAAAATATTTCTCATTTCTTAGTCAAGTCTTTTGATTGATCATTCAGAGAACTTGTTGTGGGTTGAATCCGTAACAGTTTTTGTCGTCGATTCTGTCGAAATACAATCAAATATACAAGTCTTGAAAATATTGTCAGCAGATTCTTCGACACAGACACATTGCCGATACGATATGATACTGTCAGTTGAATCGTTCACTGATAAATCAGCTGAAAACACGTGGCAGATTGTATTTAATACTGAAAGTGAAGTTCGATTATGATACTGGTTGTCGAGTCTTCAACTTCACCTTTACAAAAGTTATCTTCTCTGGCGAACTTCGTACGTCCAACAAATTCTTCGACGGGCCACACTCTACAGTAGAAACGTTGCACACGAATCTCCAACGTGTTCTTAAGTAGTTTATCTGGCACCGCAAGTGCAGAATATATGTCAATCACAACTACAAATTTCTTCGAGAACACCCTCTACATAGTCGTCGCCGTCTTCTATCGGTGAATCTCCGTCGACGTGAGCAGTTGAACCACAAAGCGATCAATGGCGTACCCCAACCCAAATTTCCCACTTGTTTTCTCCGGCGACTGGTATTATGGACCTGATTAACAGCAATCCTCCACGACCGTGATGGCGAAGGACCCCTACGTTCCGTCCCTGGTGCATTCTCCCTACACGACTTCATTGGATTCATCCTATCCGGGACTGAGCATGACTACCTTCCCGAGCTCAAGCACATTTTTTTACCACATCACGACTTCATTCCAGTATTCCTTCACGGTCTAGGGCATACCTCTTCTGGCGTCAATCATACGCGTGAGAGTTCCCCCAACTCCGCCTCTACCGACCTCGAATCAATCTAAAATGGATGCGGGAGGGGGAGGTAGCCCTCGTCAGTGCATGACTCAATTATTCGGAGGACTACATCAACAACAACGACCAAACGTCACAGAGTTTTTGGACCAACAACGACCAAACGTCACAGAGTTTATGACCTGCGGTACCAAGGAGATAAAGTGCATCATCAAAAACTGCAAGCAACAATAGAGTGACACGAACTAGAAGGTGAAGCGGTTTCAGGGTTGTTAGTCTAAATTCAAAAACATTTACCCGAGAAGGTAGTCAGACAACCTGATCATAAAGGAAGCCGAGAAGGCGTATGCAAAAAAGTATGAGCATGACTTTGTCTAGAAGCATTGGTGGACCCCTGTGATTACATGGGAACTAATGCATTTAGGACCCCATGAACATCTGGAATGGGGACTCCAAGGTCTGGAACGGGGACACCAATGTTTAGGAAGAACATTCTTATTTTCGCTGCTGCGGTGGCCGAGGGCTTTCGCGGACCCATACGCAACCGGCTTCCTTGGGAGGGTGCAAAAGGAGGCCAAGGCGAATAAGGATCAGGAGAAGAGTAAAGAAACGATTGTCACAATAGTGGATCCGAAGTTGGCCAAAATCTTGGCCAACATGGAGAAGTACCTGTTTAGGCCAATCAGTGAGTCGGAGAGCCTCATGCACAAATATCAGGAGTTCTAAGACATGGACACCTCTAAGATTGACAAAAAGGGATTCGATCACACAAAAGCTCTTCCTCGACGACATGAGGAAAATGATTGATGGGTTTGTTTGAAGTGTAGTATTACTAAATTTTCCAATCGGTTTATGGGCTATTTGTCATTTCTAATTTTAACTAATGAAGTTGTGCTTTTCTTCTTCGTACAAGGTCATTTAACATTACTCTGTTAGTTTTTTTAACCCCAGTAGCTCAAATCGTTCGTGGACAGAACATTTGGGTACCAAATTGGAATAAAAATTCATAAGGGTACCATATCGTTCGTGGACGAAACATTTGGGTACCAAATCGTAAATAACCCAATTTTGAACAACATGTCATTTCCTTTAAATTTTTAAAAAAGTGTATTATTTTCATTCTAACGGTTTTTTTTAACGAAAGAGGAGGATTTATTAAATAATAACAAAACAATCATTACAATGGCCAAAGCCCCAAAAGGTTTTTGTCCAAAAAAACTTTAAGACATGATGACCGTTAACCTTACAATAGGGAACGGTGTTAGAAAAGCATAAAAGTTGAGTGAGACTGAAACTAAATGGCAAAAACTAGCGAGGACCGCTCAAAGTAGTGCCTAAACGCTGCTTGATCCCTTTCCAGTGACTCTTTTCGTCGTGAGGTGGGCGACCGAACTTGAACTCGACAGTTTGGATAAGAGGTGAGGCTTGAGACAGGGACCCCTCCCTAGGTAGTTCCTTGAAGACATTGGGTCATATCATTCCTCTTGGAAGCGCTTTTTTTCATCTCTCGCCAGATCTCCACGCGGCTCCCCCGCGACATCTCTCTTCTGGCCTAGACTTGCAAATGGGACTGATAGCATCCCAGATGTGACAAACAACTTTGCATATGGGATAGACCCAAAAAGTTCTATCTCTGAAGCATACCGACCTCTCGGGGATATGGATCGACCGTGGTACTACCCTTTCCCCCTAACTGACAGTTAGGTATCGTATCCGAGGTTACAAGTGGCCCCTTTCCCGTGGTGACCAGGCCTTAGGTAGCATGTCCGAGGTTAGTGGTGCGAACCTCGGGGTTGGTGGTGGTGCTCCCTTACCCTAGTCCATGGTGTACGCCTTCTCCAACTTTCCCGATTTTGAACTCCAAGATCGAGTCATCGAACCTCGGGGTCCTCGGTATCTCTCATTCACAATCACGGACCAAGTGACCGATTCGACCATGGTTGAAGCAAAAGAATGGGAGACATTCATAGGTTAGAGTAACCCTCATTGGCTCCGAAAATTCCATGAACCTCATAATTATGGTGCGATGGAGGGGTCGGTAGAGTTCCATCTAGAATCAAACCTTGACCATCCCGCCCCAGCACATACCCCATTGGTCACAAGGGACGTTTACACATTCCCCTAGCATAGCGTCGGTGACCTCTCCAATGGCCTTGGTTTGAACAAAGGGCGGGATTCCCTGAACATGCACCCATAGTTGGATCCGATCCAACATAGGAAGGTCCTGAGCCGTCAGCTCCAAAATCTCTCCAAATATCAGCGGATACCCATTAAAGCATCAAGGTTCGTTATTACGAACCTAGGTCCTCTCCTCTTGAGACGTGAAGTAGAAGTAATAGGTCCCTAGCTCTAGGTCTTTGACCACCAAAACTGAGGCCGAACGTCCTCATGCTCACGTAATGATCGTGAGCATGAAATCCTTTAGGGGAGGGTTAGGCGATAGAAGCCTCCCCACCATGCAAAAATGAAGTCGATCAAGGACCATAGGGTCCGCCAGAGTGTACGACACCAGGACCTCCATATCTTCTTCCTTAGTGAGGGAGAATGCAGAGAAGGCGACCTAGATGACACCCATCATTGGCGGAGGGGGCGATGAAACCGCAGTCGACACCAAGACGGGCTAGAACCTTAGCCGTTACCTTAACCACAGAAACAAGACCATCTTTAGTTGGGGACGGCGAGGGATGGCAACTCTTTGATAGAGAGCTTAATAGGCCGACCCCGTTTTGTTTCGGCTTAGCCGACACAATCCCTAGTGGTGTAAGCCTTGGCGAGAAAACCACCATAGTCGTATCATTTATCGACGGAAGGCCAAGTGGGACGTGATCGGGGAAATAGGGGAAGACGCCTTAGGGTTGCGCTTCTTCCTGATCAGTTTTGGGCGGATGAAATCCGTTGGAGGTCTCGGGGGAATTATGAGAAGGGACATGTCGAGAGAGGTCAACGGTGGCGCGATAGTCATGGAGGTGGTAGACGACGGTGCGGTCGGCATAACAGAAGTAGGGTTAGGACTAAAACACGATCTACAGAGACATATGACTTGAGAGAGAGCATGAAGAACTTTCATTCTAACGGTTTGTGTTAGTATTATCCAAAGTATGACAAACATTCACTGTCCTTAACTTTTACTCAACAAATAAAGAGAACAAAACTAGTATAATACAAAACTACTCTCGATGCTTTTTAGGGTCGGTCCTAATCAACCTATCCGACCATGGAGCTCATCTCTCTGGGCATCGTCTTGTCTGTGACCGCCATTATCCTAGTAGACCCTCACGTCCTCTCTCCGCTACCTCCACCGTAGTTTTTGGGTCTGAGAGACTCAATTGCAACCATGGTCATCCGCATCCGGCCCTAGCTCCTCACGACGAAATCATCGCTAACCTTCATCGACATCATCTCGGCCACCTACCGCTACTCCACCACCACCACCACCACCACCTCCATCTCATCCTCATTCACGGGCACCGCCTTTACTCTAGATCCCCTCTCGTATTGGCTGGGAGAAGGGGTCCAAGGTGTTGCGTTCTCCCATTACCGCTTGCGATCGAGCACTACCGCCTCCTCTACCTCATTCGCCACGAGCTTGTCGATCTGCTGAGGTCCCAAGAGGAAGCCACTAGATATGTTGCTCCCCTGATCACTCCCCGTCACCTCTAATGTCGCCATCAACGTATCCACCTCCTTGGCCCCCATCGATGCCTCATCCTTGATATTTCTCCCGATTTCTGTTCGTCATGGTCATTTGTTTCCATTTTATTTTCTATGTTTTCTTCTTTTTTACAAGGTTTAATCACACGGGAGTTTGTGAGACACACATTCCAAGAGGAACACCTCACGATGAAAAGATTCCTTCCCATGGGATGAAACATCGTTTAGGCTCAATCTCGAGGTGTTCTCCACAGTTGATTTTATCTTTCAAGTTTTATGTGTTAGGATGTTCTTTATTTTCAACCAAAGTGTTATTGATTCTTTATTTCAGGGTCTATCAATAGTGATCTACGAGCTCCTGATTTCTACCTTGACTCTTCTTATTAGTAATATATGCACCTTTCGTTCAAAAAAATAGATAAAACAAATTTAATTTTGTACAATAGAACAGTTCCCTGATTTTTATAGTATAATTAAAATTAGCCACAATTTTTTTTTTCTTTTCTCTCTCTAAACAACGAAGAGAAGGAGCATAAACCCTATCCATCGTCGTAGGCGGTGACTCTCTCCCCTTTGTTTTCTTACTTGTTTTTCATCTTTCTTTTCTCCTACGCAGTTATATCGCTATGCCTTCCGATCTAGGGTCGACATAACCGAGCTTCGGCATTGAATGAAGTCAATTTATGGGTTGTCCGTTCGGGGGAAGTCGTGTTATGTGCTGCCCTTTTGGGTGAAGTCATGGTGTTTTGATATGTTGATGTTCTCCAAAGGCCAGAGCAATTGGATTCAGTGAGCAGTATCGATGCAAGTATAGTCAGAACATGCTCCATTTTCCTTACCACGTCTAAACCAAATCCCTTCATAAGGAGGGACATCTCAAGTGATCCCCACGATGGGTCGGAAATACCAGAACGCCCCACTACACAAGTTACGAGTTTCAGAAGAATTGACATCATAGGCTCTATAGTTTCATATGTTCGTATTTATGTTTATTTGTTTTCATGTTTATCTACAATGCAAAGTAGATTACTTCTATGGATCCAAGTTCGCCAAGACACCTACAAGAGTCTCAAATATATACTGAGGTCTGAGACCGATTGATATAACGATCATTTGACATGATTAATGATACACCTATGTCTTCACGTTTCAAAAAAAAATAGCCACACTATTTAAAAAACAAGATTGAGGTACATGAATAAATTTTTAGTAGTAAAAATCCTACATAGCAATGTTAATTAATTCATACCAAATAAATTAATTAATTAAAATCCTAGATTTAGGTAATAAAATAGGGGTAAAAATATTAAAACCCATGGATAAAAGGCAAGTTGGTTCGGTCAATAAAAATATTATAAAATAGAAAGAAACAGAAACGGTAAATCAGTTAAATAAGATAGGCGAGTGCAGCGTATCTGCTTGAAAATTTTGGGAGGATATTGAAAGAGTCATCAGTTTATGCAGCTATTTCAGGCCACATCCTCGCGCCCCTCTCTGCAATTTCCATTTCCTTCTCTCTAGCTTTCTTTCTATTGGTTTCTCTTAAATTCTCATTCACACAACCCTATTTTCCCTCTCGAATCGATCTCTTCACCGCCCAATTCTCTATCTCTTATCACTTTTCTATCTTCCCCAGCTCTTAAATCAATCCGTGTGTTTCGTTTTTTCGTTTTTTTTTGGGGTTTGCTTGGCTTGGAGGTTGGTTCCTCAGTTTCAGAATCTCGAGAAGTTTTGATTTTGGGGTTCATTTTGAATTGGGTATTTGTAAACAGAAATTGGGAGTTTTTTTCTCGAAAAAAATAATAATATTCTCATTGGGTCTTGAGCAATTTTTGTTTGTGTGGCTTTCTGTTGATTCTGTGGCCTGAACTTTTATCGTTGGGTTCAAGTTCATCAGACATGGCTTCCATCACTGGTCAGGTTGGTTCTGAATTGAATTCTGGGAGGAAATCATTGGGTTCAAAGAAGGATGTGGGGAGTATCAGTAACAAGGATACGGTGTTTAAGAGAGCTGATTTGATTGATCTCAAAACTTGGGATGTCCAATTGGAGAAGCACCTGAGCCGGGTTTGGTCGAGAGATAGGGATATGAATACCAAAAAGGAGGAATGGGAAATCGAATTGGCTAAATTGGATATTAGTAGTATGATAGCTCAAGGGACATATGGTACAGTGTACAGAGGCAATTATGATGGCCAGGATGTTGCAGGTAATCCTATAGTTATGTTATGTTATTGTTGTAATTTCAATTAAATTGTTGTTAGTATGTTCTGAATCATCCATATGAGATCTACCCCTTTTCAATTTCACAGACATATGATTGCTTTCTATGTATTTACCTGGCTGGTTAGGATATTAGACATACTATTTACTAAGCACTTAATCCTTCCTCTTTGATCATTAGTTTTGAAATTTATCGCACCATACTCACTTCATATGAACTGTTATGTGTTTATTGTCAGCAGTTGCAATAAGAGTGATGTCATAGCCGTTAACTTTATGTGAATTCGATCACTGAAAACATTGGATGATTCAGCATGAAATTATTAGTCAATGGCTTTTCTTAAAATATTATTTCAATATCCTTACGGCATGCTACCTTTTTTAATATTACGTAGTGAAGGTATTGGATTGGGGTGAGGATGGTATGGCCACAGCTGCTGAAACTGCAGCTCTTCGAGCCTCCTTTCGACAAGAGGTTGCTGTGTGGCATAAGCTTGACCATCCAAATGTTACAAAGGTACAGTTACTTTGTTTCAACCCCGTATATGTATGTAATCAGGCGTATCTTATTCCACAGTATTATTCAAGATCTAACCGTGCAGAAGAAAAGGAGAGACAATATGTATGAACTGTACAGGCCTGCATGGTGATATGCAATTGCAATTGTGTCAGTTTTACTTGCTAATATTAGTTCTTAGAGTTGCTTTGTTATGAATGCATTGAGTTGAATATCACCAATCAAGTTAAGTTGATCATAAAATGGACTCGATTTTTCTCAGCTAGGCCACCCGTTAACTTGGTTTAAATATTTCTTGATACTTATGCTTGCATCACATCCTCTTTATTTTACTGAAGTCTATATTAAATTGTAAGACGATTTCTGTTACAGTTCATAGGAGCTTCAATGGGAACTTACAATCTTAAAGTACCTACCAAAAGCAGCACAAGTGATGGATATGATTCTTTTCCATCCAAGGCATGTTGTGTTGTAGTTGAATACCTTCCAGGTGGTACACTGAAGAAGTATCTTATCAGGAATAGGAGAAAGAAGCTTGCCTTCAAGATCGTGATTAAAATTGCTTTGGATATGTCCAGAGGGTAATTAATGTGTTCTCTTGCAACTAGACTAATATGGTTGTGCATGGAAGTTAATGCGTTGAATATGGTTTTGCAGTTTGAGCTATCTTCACTCAAAGAAGATTGTCCATCGTGATGTGAAGACGGAAAACATGTTGCTGGATTCTCAGACAAGAGTGAAAATTGCTGATTTTGGTGTTGCAAGAGTTGAAGCTCAGAACCCAAGGGATATGACCGGAGAAACTGGTACCCTAGGGTACATGGCTCCTGAGGTACTGCTCCTGTTAAAAGCTCTATGTCTGTGTCACATGCTTGATATATAACACAATACTGGTTTCTTTATATATTTGTAGGTGCTTGATGGTAAGCCTTATAATAGGAAATGTGATGTGTACAGTTTTGGGATTAGTTTATGGGAAATATACTGCTGTGACATGCCATACCCGGATCTGAGCTTTGCTGAAGTTTCTTCTGCAGTTGTTGGACAGGTTGGTTCTTGTTATACAGTCTTTGGCTTTGTGTATTGGGAACAAGTCTATTGCTTGCTTTGTATTTAATTTTCTCGTTGTTGTTGTTGTTTGAGCAGAATCTAAGGCCAGAAATTCCAAGATGTTGCCCGAGCTCATTGGCTAATGTGATGCGAAAATGTTGGGATGCAAAGCCAGAGAAGCGGCCTGACATGGATGAGGTAGTGAGATTGCTTGAAGCAATAGATACTAGCAAGGGAGGAGGGATGATACCAGAAGACCAACCTACTCATTGTTTATTCTGCTTCCCTCCACCTCGTGGTCCATGACTAGTGTTTGCACATATGGATGCACAGAAATTGCTTCACTGAATATTACTTGGCAGAATTTTCTAGTGTTGCAGTACAGGAATTGAAAATCTACAGAGGAATTCATGGGTTTTAATTTGAAATTTCTCTTTCCATTTATGTCTAATTTTTTTTGGGTGCCTTTCTTTCAAGTTATCATCAAGTTTTTGTGTGATGATTTGTTACTATTGAGTTAGTATATTACTAGAGGCAAGTATTGAATTTGAGGGTGGTAGATGTTTATTGTTGTTGCTATCTTGTTTGATTTGAATTTAAATGTATCATCTATGCCAACTTAAAGTTGTCATTTGACTTGTTCATTAGCTAGTGGTTGTGCGGGCCTTTTTAAATGCATCATCTATGCCCAACTTAAATCTTCGCCGTTGTTAGGAAACGATGTTGAATCCAGTTCTAGAATCGTGGAGCCGAAGCCTAGGACGATGTTGAAGTCAATATCGCTAGCAATGGTGTTAGAGCATGTTGCCTCATTGGCACAACGACACGTGTCTTGAGTTTTAAAGAAAAATGATTGTTTTTTATCAGAATTAAATAAATGTATCAACGAAACAACTAAAGAGAAAGATCAAAAAAGCTAAAAAAGATCGGGAAAGAAAAACAGCAAAACTAGAGAACATAGTGATGTGACCCCCAATGGGTTAGAAACCCCTTTGTTATAACGATGACTGAGAAGTCGGAATTGTTTTTAGCTTCCGCAAAACGCTCCTCAACTAAATCTTTGTAGTGGACCTCATGCTCGCAACAAAATTTGTCACAGTGTGGGTAATCTTCTTCCCAGTAAACGCATCGATCAATGAAGAGGAGACGCCCGAACAGACACTGAGTGAGGGAGACATCGCTAGAGTCATCCTGAAGAGACAGCGGTGACCGATCTATATAGGATGGAAGAGGGACTAGCGCCCGATCCAACCCACTATACATGTTTGTAACAGAGATCGTGACCAAATAATAGTCATCAAAAATCATATCAACCCACATGCCCGACAAACCCAAAGACTCATCAACAACAGTAGGTCAGGGGAAATATGCTCGATTGGGGAGGGGCTCGCAATTGAATGTCAAGTAGATGGAAGGTATTGGGCTCGCTCGAGGGGCTGGAGCCAAAGGGATACTCTTTTCAACTCGACTAGACCACGACGATATCAACCCAGTCTAGGGAGGGTAAGAAATGGTATCCACGCAGATTGTCTTGAGAAGCACGTCCAAATAAAATGTTGTATAACCAATCAGCACCAACCGATTGCTCGCCGATGCATCAAACATATGGACAAGCTCCAAGGTCTTTGAAAACTGAGATGACGTCAATGAGTAAGGGTGGATGACAACAAGCATAATACCTCCCTACTATCTCATCTATGGAGTCGCGGTTCCAACACACATAAAGAAGGGCGATAATGTCAACTTAGAGAAGTCATACTTCAAACAGAACTCGATCAACACAATAAAAAAAAGAATTATGGATGTAATGCATTTTAATTGTCATTCTATAATGACAACCAAACATCCTGATCCACTCGAGACAATAGAAAGGCATGTGATCCCAAGTTGAAAAGATCCACCCCTGCCAACCAGAGACTAGTGTTAATAGTGGGAGTCATGGCTGAAGTCTAAGCTACACCAATCACACTAAATGCAAACATCATATCAAAACGATGAGTCAAAATAAGGTACATATGTCTGGTTGGGATTGAAGAGAACCATGATTCCTCGAAGAAGTTGGATAAGTGGTAAGAGTATCTACCTGAGCCAGATGAGGACCTCGGGAGCAAGTGAAGACAACCCAACTCTAGGTATTACCACTTTAGAGATTATGGATGTCGTAGGACGCAAGTCGTTTGGCCCTATATCCTTTTACACAGTTCAACTTGAATATTGTACTCCTCGTACTAAGAGTTGTTTAAAGAAGCAATAGCGCGAATTAGAGGTGTGCCAAAAGTCCGAAATCTAGAAACCGGGTGAATCTAGACCGATCCGATATCGAAAAAACGATTCGATTGAAGTTGGACAAAATCCGGTCTGAAATCTTGATGATTTGGAT
The DNA here is from genome assembly GCA_963921825.1 of Erodium maritimum. NCBI lineage: Eukaryota > Viridiplantae > Streptophyta > Magnoliopsida > Geraniales > Geraniaceae > Erodium > Erodium maritimum. The sequence continues at coordinate 10,486,597 of OY997595.1, forward strand.
CCGTCAGATACCGGGAAATATCTGGTCTAGTAATATTTAATATTTATTAATATCTAAATCTAGGAAATAAAATTTTGAGGGAAATTTTCAAAATAATACCCCTAACAAACACTTATTTGTAATATAATACCCAAGACTGTTTTTTTTTTTGTAATACAATACCCTAACAAACATTTATTTTCAATTTAATACCTACCGTTACTTTTCCATCCAATTTTGGATGAAAAGTTAATACCCTTAGAAAATAGTCAACTACCCTTTGATTTTTCCAAAATATCAATAATACCCTTATAAAAAAATTATTTATAAAAATAAAATATGATTTTTATAAAATTTTAATAATAAAAAAGAATGATTTTGATGGAAAATTTTGAAAATTTGAAGATAAATGAAGGATAATTTTGATATTTTACAAATTGTATGGTTTGAAGAGCCAATGACATGCTTTTAAAAATTTGATTATTAGTGAGGGGTATTTTGGACTGTTTACACTCGTTGGATGGAAAAATAACAACAAAGTAACGGTTCGGTACTAAACTGAAAATAAATGTTTGGTAGGGTATTATACTGCAAAAAAACAGTCTCGGGTATTATATTACAAATAAATGTTTGCCATGGTATTATATTGAAAATTTTCCAAAAATTTATTAATATTTAAAATATAATATTTAAATTTAGTATGAATTTATTTTTCAAATTTCTTGTAGTTTAGAAATTTCTATGACTGTAAATTTTTATGTCATTGCCTTGATGGTTATAAAATAAATTTTATTACTACTTGTATGAAGTAAATTTAGGGGGTGTATTTTTTACGATTAAACATGTTTTTTCAAAGATTTTTCACCCGAATGGAAAAAAAATGTTAGTGTTTTTTTCTTTCTTGTTTTAAGCTTTTTAATAGAAGAAATGGGTTGAAGTGGAAATTTTGGGCTCAAAATAGTGAGTCGATTAAGGTCCGTGTAGAATTTGGAACAAGTCCGAATCTAGAAGCCTAAAAATACAAAAATTTATAGATAATCCAGATAGGTTCTGGACATGAAATTTTTGTACCCGGATTGTAAAACCCCACTTATTTTAAAAGGGTAGGTTTTTGAAATCTGAAACGTTTGGGTAAGTTTTTGCTACAAGGGTGTTTGAAAGGATAATTCAAAAAAAAAAAGAAGAGAAGAGGGGAGTTTGGGCTGAACTGGGAGTTTGGGCCAGGCAGGGCCCAACTCAGAAGCGAGCCGAGCCCAGTAACACGCGCGCGACCCAAACCGTCGCGCAACAAAACCCTAAACGCACACCTCTTCAGCTCCCATTTTGTGCACACTTCCCGAAGCTCCTCTCTCTTGTCTCGTTCCTCTTCCCTCGCGAACCAGAGCAAGCCACCGCCGCCACCTTCGTCTCCAACCACCTCCGTCTCTCCTTCTGCTTCTCCTCCTTCCTCCTCCACCCTCGAAACACCTCGCCTCATCCTGTACCAGAAAACTACCTCTTATTCTCTCTCCTTCTCACTCGATTCGAAACAAATCGTCGCCGCCAAACCTTATCGTACCAGATTTGAGAAGAAACTGTGACGGTGAGCTCGTTTCCCGTCCAGTTTCGTCTTTTCCGACAACCTCTCTCACCTGTGACCTGAGCACACGAGACCCCTCGGCCGGAAACCCTCTCGACGGACGCTACCCACGCAGGAGAGCTCGACTTAGATCTACGCCCCGAGCTCGATTTGAGCTCTGTGAGGTCGTAGATCCTCGACGGGTGTAGGTTGCCGGAGAACTTCACCAGATCCGCGACAAGAATCAACTCCCAGCGTCGCCACGATCTCTCCGAGCTCCTGCCGCCGCCGTCGCCGACGAGCTGAGACGAGACCTCGCCGTCCCTCTCCTCGTGTTCGAAGGTTCTGGACTGACGCAGACTTGGGCTTGGACCATGGCTGGACTGGGCCAGGAAGGCTGGGCCTTGGGCCGAGAAGCTAGTGGGCCTGAGTGGCCAGGCCCAGGACGTGGGTCTGGACCGGGTTCCGGACTCGGGTCTGGAGCCGGGTCCAGGTCGATCTGGGTCAGGTACGGGCCAAGCTTCTGGACCGGGTCTGGATTCGGGTTCGGGCTCGGATCCGGGTCGAACCGGTTTTAAAGATTAATTATTTTAAAATCAGATTTAATAATTAATTAATTTAATTATTTGACTTAAAATGGGTATTTAAAAGACTGATCTGACAAATCAGAGGACCTTTGGATAATACCAGGACTGATATCGGATATTAACTGTTAAAACCCAGGCTTGGACTTTTCCCGAGAACTTGGACTTCGCCCGAGAAGACGGAGTAGGCCCGGACGTCAGCAGCTAGGAGACGTAGCTGTTGTGATCGTCATTGAGGTAGGGAAAAGTACTAAACTCCTCTGATAATTTAAATAACGCTGATAGTATGCCTATAGGATAATAATAATAACCGGAAAGGTCCTAGATTGCATATAGGATGTGATTCACTAGAATAACCGTTGTTCAATTATAATAATAACCGGACGAGTCTTAGTAACATGTAGGATGTGATTCACTAGTTTAAACCGCTTTCAATACTTGGGAAATTGTCGTGATGAGCCTTAGGATTGTTTGTGATTGCCTCACATGTTGTTCTTGATTAGCATTTAGGTTAAGATAAGAGTCCAACTAAATTAGATCAATTGTGATGCTTGTGATTGAATGGTTGAATGAATGTTGAATGAATGCTTGAATGAATGTTGAATGAATGCTTGGATGAATGTTGAGTGCAATTGATTGTTGCCAAATGGTATGATCGGGTGAGTGATAGACCGATGAATCGTGGTTGGTAAGTATACCGATAAGCTTGATGGTTTGTATGAGTTGTGTGTTGTGCCCTGTCGGAAATTGAGTGCCTTTGCTGTTTACTTACCGAACGGTATGCTGGTCCGTTTTGTTTATATTGTTGTCTATCCCGATGCTACGTGATCCGGGAAGACCTAGACCGAAAGATATTCCGGTGTGGTGAATTACCGTCTTATCCGATGCTTTGTGTTCCGGAAAGACTGGTTCCACCCCGATGCTACGTGATATTATTGTCCTATCCGATGCTTCGTGTTCCGGAAGGACTGGTTCCACCCCGATGCTTCGTGTTCCGGGAAGACTGAGGCCGACGACTGTTCCGACACCATACTTTACTGTATTATTTCGTTGCTACGTGTTCCGGAGAAACTCACTTGGTCCCGATGAATTATGGTCCTTTGGGGATATTTTCAGGGACTTCCGAGAACGTGCGTTCCTAGAGAACTTTTTTGGAAATTCCGATGAAGTGTTTCCTCCAGATCGAGGGGCACTCTGACGTGATGTACTAGTCAGTGTACGGATCAAAGTCGTGAAACTTGATATTGGGATATCTCAGTATTTGTGTGCTTCTTTATGAAATCCCTTGATAAAGTTATTCTTTTTCCTTCAATGCTCTTGAGTAGTATTTTCTCTAAAGCATTACATTTTTTTACCTTTCGTTGTTTCCCTTGAGGGTTACTTTATTTAAGATATTGGAACTCTCTGATCTATATTTACATCACTCTTTCGTTTAATCGTTCTAATTGTTAAATCCCGATTACTTGAACTAGTTGATTTTATACTGTAACGGGGTTATTTTATTTTACTGCTTTTCCCTACGGAGCGTAAGCTCATCCCTCTTCTTGTTTTACTGTTGTACAGGTTTACTTTTGAGTAGGTCTAGGGGTGATCTCAAGGCTCGGGAGCTCCTTGGGAATCGAGGATTATTCTAGAGACGTATTGACTTGTTTTAACTTTATTTTCCTGTTATTTTCATAACTGTTGACTCTTGAAATGATTTTATGTAATTTATGTTTACGGAGTTCACTTTAGTAAAACTTTTCTTTTACTTATTCATTTATCGTTTTCCGTTCACGTCTCGAGTCCGGTCAAAACCGGATTTGGTGTGTGACACGGATGATCCGGACAGGGTATCTGGTAGGGATGGAAAAAACCCCTGACCCCGAAGGGGACCCGATGTCCTCGCCCTGTGCGAGGCGGGTTACAAGGCCATCAACGATGATTTTGACCAGGGACGGGGCAAGCAATCCCCACCCTGTGCCCCGTACTATAAGGTCTAAAAAATATATATTACTAATAATTTATACATCTTCAAACCTTACCAAACCCTAACCTCTCCCATCTCGTTCTTCAAAACTTATATGCATTTTTTTCAAATTATGTATTGTGAATTGTGTTAGTTCAAGAATGTACTTTTTATTTGGGAGGAGAACGGGGTGGGGAATCCCCTCCCCCGCTGGGCGAGAACTTGGCGGGGTCAATGCGGGCAGGCCCGACCCAATGATTATTTGGGCCTAAAGCGAGAATTTGATCGATAACTTTTTTTATATGAAATAATATAATAGAAAAATAAGTAAACTCGCTCATATAAAAACATTATACTAGATGATATTAAGCAGATGAGCTTCAACGTCTATTTATAACACTATAAAATCTCAAACAGATGGTGGATATTAGTTTCTAACAAGACACCTTCGATGGATAAGAACTACCGTCTAGAATTCTATATAAAAATCCAAATATTTAAGGATTCACATTTATCCCTAAATAAGATATCTTCATGTCATGTTTGGATGTGATAGGTTCATAATAATTCTAGAAAATTGCACTAAATTATCTAGAATATATGTGACGTCGTGTATGACTAGTTATTTTCATTATCTTCTAGAAATTTCGACACTTAAAATAATTTTTAAATACTAAATATGAGTTTTAACTATGATCAATCGAGTATTACCAAAAATAAGAACATAGAATAATGGTGCAATGTAATAGGTAGGTGAGAACTTTCAAGAACTAAGGATATCGTTATTGAAACCCACCGTTTAACCGGCAATACAAAATAGGACAAACCCAACACATTCTCCTGGTTACCTCATGATATATGTCCAAATTCATTTAATTGTTTTTGCTCTCTAAAGATTAAAGACACTTATAAAAAAACTCATATTTATTGATCCTCTTGATTTTGGACTAAGGAACCATAAATAAATCATCATTCAAGTTCATGTCCTCTATTATTTTCTCTCCATCGAGCATCTTCATGTCAACGGATGGGAAGCATCTCCATCTCCAACGGGTGAATCATTTTCCTAGAGTCTGGACAATACAACTTCATGTGATAGTATATATATATATATATATATATATATATATATATATTAAGTCAACTCTACTTATTATCTTGATTAATCATGAAATGAAACTTCGTAATACCTCTTTTATTGCAATAAGTTTGGAATAGTTTCTCTTTAGCTTGACAATTTACTTTCTCATATTATTTTGGTTTAAGCATTTTCCTAATGAAGTTGATAACTTGCTTCAAACAAATATTGTAGTGTGTATATAAATATTACACTTTTTGCTTGTTCCATTCTTTTGTTTGATCCCTATTTTTAGTTCACTAATCACTGATAAATTGAACTTGAATGTTTTATTTCGTTAACGATGGTTTTCACTGCTAAAATAAGTCCATAGAGTTGTTAGAACGTTTAACAATCAAGAAAAATTGTCTTCCTTTTGGATGAGAATTGTTTTTTTTCTAATAAAAATTGATCCGAGATCAAAATTGGCACAACTAGTGAAAAATTTTAATTTTATAATTAGAAGTCTAATATTTTAGTTTGACTAGATTTAATCAAATAGTAAAAAATCCTTAATTTTGGGGGGTATTTTCGATCTAAAGCCTTAAGCGGTTGATTATTTAATTTTATAAGGATTTTTCGATCTGAAGTCTTAAGCGGTTGCTTAACTCGCTTAAATCTTGAGACGGCTCTGCTGTGAACAAATCTCATTCATCACTGAAGGCCCAAAATATCGTATTTGGGCCATCAACTTGTATGGCCCAATAAATGTTCCCATGCCCATTTCAGAAAAGCACATACTGTCGGCATTAATAAGTGACTAGTCTCATGAAACCCAAGTTTAGCATATCATTCGGCTTCAACTGGATATTATTCCCGAGTCTAGTTAGAAATGAATGCACAACTCACGTATCAATCTTCCTCCAATCATACACACCCACAACTCTTCATTTTTTATATGCCATGTGATGATCACGTGTTCCCCTACATAATCATTTGCACCAGTCTCTTTCTCACCTTTATTAATGGTTTTGGTCCCTATGTATGGCCCATCAATGCTCTACATTCTCATTGTTTTTCGACACCTATTTCAATAACAATCTAAGAAAGGTCAAATTTCAGTCGTGGTTTAAAATTGTTTAGCACATGATTTTGGTTTGATCTGATCTGAATAGACCCAAAAATCTTTACATTCACCGAATTAAAATTGATATAATTATGGTCGAATAAAACTTATTTATGCAAAACATGGGTGTTATGTTGCTATTCACAAATCACAATGTCCACTTTGTTATTTTGACTAATAAAACAATTTCGGTTAGGAAATTATTATATATAGAGAGAGGACTGAGGAGTGTTTTCAGAATGTTTCCCGCCAAATCCTGTTTGGCTTAAAAGCCCGTCGATTTCAACATTTCAGATTCGAAAGCATCACAGTTTCAGAACCTCTTAATCGTCGAATCCGCCGGCGTTGCTGCCGATCCTCTTCTCCGGCGGCGGAAATGGAGGTTAAGCTCGGGGAGGTTCCGAGGATGCGAGGGAGGGTCACGGTCCCGGATGCTGTGGGGGAGACGGACCTGAACGCGGAGATGTTGCACCAGTTTAAGGTTTGGTATTATGGTTACCATTGAAACTTGATTTCGCGTTATGAATCTGATTTGGATTTTGGTTAATAATTAGGTTTTGATCCTGATTGCGTTTGGGTCTGGATGTGAATTCGAATTGGTTTGTTGATTTGGAACACAGAGAAGTAGATCGTATTTAATGAACTGCACTGTCCTGTTAATTAGACTCCTAATCACCTAGGGTTAGGTGATTAAGAGTTCAACAGTCCCTCTGAGGATAGGTGGTCCCAATTGTTGCCAAAGGTTATGAACATATGTGGTGCTGATGGAATGAAACTGGACTAATTAACATTGTAATTGTTCAGTTTTGTTCATGAGATTGTTTGGTTGAGTTACAATTTCTGATTTCGTACATGGTTCAGCCACGAGGATTAGTCATGATATAGTAAGAAAAGCAAAACCCAATGAATGAAGATTAAAAATATGCAAGTAGAATCTCAGATTTAGCAGTGCCAACTCTTCCAAAACAGTCATAAATACTTATTTATGCTTCTGATATTGTTAGGTCAAACAAGGAGGTATACACTTGCCAACCATCGTTCTCTTCATTTATAGCGAGGTGTACATTTATCAGATATTTGGTTGCTTGATACTTTCATCCAAAGTTGTTTTCATTCTTTATAGCCACTCATTGTGAATTTCTGCAATCAATGCTTATGGGCGTATGTTTTGACCCTTTTTTCTTTATTTGGTGCTTGTTATTAATGCGAGCAGGATGGATAGGATTTTCTTATCCAACAGACTAGAAAGAACTGGCTGCAGAGACCCGGAACTAATGCTCCTTTTCAAAAGTTCGGTAATTCTCTACACTAACATATATATTCCCTTACTGATGATTTTTTTTTTACTGCCGGGCTTAGTTAGTTCCCATTTTCTGCACAGTTTGAAACATTACTGTGAGTTCATCGCTTTAGATTATATATAACAATATGTTGCTTCCTTTTCCTTAAAGATGGGAGATTGTTGATGCAAGAACAAGGGTCATTATTCACCAAAGAATTTGAGTAAAACTCTCAGTTCAATTCAGTTCAGTCTTTGGAATCAATCGAACCTCTAGATAGCTTGGAGTAGATAGTGATCACATAAGTGTCCACAGCACAATCATTGTTGAATGGCCTGTAGTATTGAGTAAAGTTTGTCAACACACTTTGGAAAAAGTTCACAGGTGTCAATTCAGTGTTATGCAGTTATTTTACACGGTAAAAAAACTGGTTTTTTGCCCTTATTATGTTTTGTAATATACCCATTTGCCAGGTTTGCATCAAGACAGAATATGTCATGATTTAACCCCAGACTCATCTGGCAAGAATCTGTAATGATTCATACCACATATTCTCATGAAATTGTTACTGGTTGCAAGGAAATATGGGCGTAGAAAAGAGGTCTAGATTCTGGAAACATAAGAGCATGTATACGAGGCATGAGCGCATCATATGAGATAGTTATGACGTGGACAGGGATTGTGTTGTAGCAAGATTGTATACGCACATTAGAATCAAGGTAGAGGCACAAACCATCATGGTACTGTGCCATTAGCTGTGAGGGATCGATGAGGAAATGGGGTTGTGGGTTAGGAGTGGAAGAGAGATAGAGATGATGAAATGGACATAGAGCTCACAGTTTTGATGGAGAAGTTAGCAAAAATTAAAGGCAACGAAAGACAGTGACATGATCTGTGGGCAGGTCAATGAAATTAAGATTCCACACAAGCCCCCAAAGTTGCCCTCATTTTCATCCCTAAAGTTAAAAGTTTCACATCAACATGAAGCAGTCAAATTCCCTACCTTTTTTTCCTCCTTGTGTGAGTGTTGCTCTATAGCCCTGTAGGAAACCCCCCAACCCTTTTCTTCTAACTTCATTAGGAAACAGCCTCCATTATTGCCCCTCTCTCAACAGCCTTTGATAAAAACTATGCTCTCTCACATGCATACTCAATTTGATCCCATACATCCCAATGATCATAGGTATTGATTCCCATAGAGCCCATGATTAATTGATGATCCATATCATCCATCTACTTCTGAACATCTTAAGGATGTCCTCAAGAGAAGAGAATGTTTAGAAATGATACTTAATGAGTTTAATTTCTTCAAATTTCATGTCTAAAATATAATTTTTGTTCATATTTACCCCCCCACAGTAGAGATTTGGTTAAGTTTTGGTCCGTTGTGGTGCTAATATGTTAACCACATTCCACACCGCAATAAAAGTGTCCAGAACTGAATATAATTATATATTTTGATAGCAAAATTAAATAATAGTGATATTTTGAATACTATTTATTTGTGCTGTCTCAGTGTCTCCAACCTAAAAATCATAGCTTAGACCCGTATACATGTCTATACATACATATATACATGTATGCATGAGGAGGAGAATATTAGTAGTGAATGTGAATGTACAACAGAAGGTACGTCATCTAAATTCACAGAGAAGAACTGGAGGTGCCTTGAAGTTTGAAGCCCCTTTGCTTTGCAGACTTAGCACAGATGGTGAGGAAAATGACACAAGGAGAAAGCCTATTGGAATTAAGGAAAAGCCCAAATCGACGTCCTATAAATATGTATGTAGGTTTTGTGTTCGTGTGTGATGAGAGGCTTTAAGATAGCGTTCTTTAAAATTTTAAAAAAAATAGAAAATAAATAAAATTCCCTAAAGACAAGATTTAGATACTTTACCGAAAGTTTAGTACAGTTCAAAGATCATAGTATATGTTTTTTGACTGCCGCGTTGCTCTTTCAATGATTTCTAGTTTATTTGCCCATCGACCCTCGAGCCCTTTTTGTGTTTTTGAAGCCGAGATGTCCTTTTCTATATGAAGCTTTTGAAAGTGACTATGCAATATATTAGTTGAGGTTTCATGATTTTTTGCAAGTTTGATCCAAATTTAATTTGATATTAATGTTTAGTTATTCCACATTTTTTTAAACGGTATTGCGGACTTCGTTCAATAACAATGTCGAACACATATAACTCGGGATAAGACCCACACAACCGAGAGTATAATTCAGAACCCCATCGAAAATAGGTATTCGTACTTTTGACTACTAACTTAACTCTTATAAGACAAATTAAGAGGACTACAACATAAACAACATATTAGTAACATATAATCAGGGACAAGCATTTAAATATGCTTTCGGATGGTTGTAATTGAGTTGTTAGGGCACACCGAGCGGCCCCCATTCGAGGAAGAAAAACCAAAGAGACCAATCCGTTATTGGGTCCAATGGGCTTCCACTCTCCATTGGACCCTACGATATCTTCCCTTGTACGAGTGGCCATGAGCAAGACTAAGTGTAGTGGTGGCCACGATAGGACCCCATGAGAGCAATCTAGAACCTGAAGGAGGGTGAAAAATCGAGTCGCCTGAGATCGAGAAATCTGATTGTTGGAGACGACAGCTAGGGAGAGTCGTACAATGGCGTGCAAATCTCTAAGGATCCTGACAAGACGGTGGAGATAGAACGACTTAAAAGAAGGTGGCCACTTGCAACCCTAGACGGTATGACAATGACGACATCAACATCGATAAGGAACGTAGATAGGGGATGGGAAAAGAAGGACGAGCGTGGACGACGGAGCTCTACCAAATCCAGTTGTGGGGGAGAGAACCGTCACAAGCGGCGGTTCGACGATGGGTGGAAGTTGCTTGTGGCTAGGGAAGCAGGGCCAATGGCGACGCGATGAACGGGAGCAACGGAGTTGATGGAAGGCGGAGGAGGTCACTAGTTGATGGTCAGGAAAGGGCCGCCGACGAGTTGAATCGTCGCGGCGCAAGTGGAGAAGCTCCGGTAGGGAGCACCGAGAGACAAAGAGCATTGTTGGTCGAAACCACAGTTACCACCGATAGCGACGCTAAGAAAAACATAAATGTCTCGCTTTACTATGTAGAGAGGAACAGAAGGAGCGCTATCTCATATTAATTAATCTACATCTTAAATTACATATTAGCTTTGTGTTCACGTGTTTATAAATGTTCGCATGGTTAAAGACTAGTGTGTTTACGGTAAAACCCACATATTTATGATACGTAGATCATTTCAATCCGATTACACCTAAAAATATGTTAGTCCCATATTTTAAAAATATAAAATTATCATAAATTTGTTATAATGTTAAATTTATTATATATGAATCATTTAAGTTAACGTGTACGGGAAAGAATATCCAAATTTCATAGGTAAAAGATATAAATTATCTCTTCACTCAAATTGGATGACTCTCGGCACTTTTCTTACCTACGAAGCTAATGGATTGAATCACCTAAATCTCTTTTTGTATCTACATACGATCCGTACTTATGCTTTGTATTTAAAGGTGCCTTCTTTTGACATTTAATAATTTGAATTTTGAATAGAATAAGGTCACTTTATTTATTATTTATAAAACTGAAACTGCAATCAAAGTACAATGTACAATTGTACATTATTAAGTGCTCCCTAAATAATTGTTTTGGGGACTTCCCAAGCTAGTTGTGATCTTAGAATTAATTAGTATACATACGTTATTAGTCCACATCATGGGACAAAAACAATACAGACATCATGATTGAAATAAAATAACTATTTAATTTTGTCCTAGACATTTTTTTGCATTCCGGTTCTATGTACGTTACTAATTTTGCTTGATCTCTTTTTGGATATAGACAATTTCTTTTAAAGTTTTCTTTGATATTTTATTTTATTATAGTTGAATTTGCATCTTTAGTCTTTACTATAAAAGGTAAAGGTCAAAATCATTATTTTCCTTTAAAACTTTTTTGGGCTAAGAAAATTTTATTTTAATATTTTGATTAATAAACCGTAATACCAAAATATTTATCAGTCAAAACGATCAAAAAACATCATTTGAGAATGTTTTTTTAAACGAGTAATCGGGGAATTGAATTACTGCGAACAAGAAACCATACAAAGTAGGGCGTACAAGTCCTGGGTTCCAGATATTTGTCCGGACCGACCATAGCAAGCCCATCGTTTATGAACCCGTAGAAATAGTCTACTTTTGATCGTATACACTAACTCACGACATCCCCTTACCAACATCTCAAAACAACACACCATAATGTAAAATGTCTAGCAAACAAAATGAAATATACATCCCAACCTAACAACATAAAACTCATAACGTAAACAAGAATAAGGTGCTATGATTGCGGAATTCCCGAGACCTCCCAGTATTGGCAGTCCCGGGTCTGTGGGTATAGTTCGTAGTTGGACCCTCTCACCCCCGCCGGGTCTTCTCATTCCTCCGGAGGAAGCTATGACACCTCCGTCTATGGATCCCGGACCTCTTCCTCGTCCCTCAGCTTATGGGCGTTCGGTATTAGACCTGTGTGCTCCTGCGCATTCTAGTCTGGGACCGGGTGCTTTTTCCCCGTCGGTGCTCCGGACGGGGATAGGGACGCTCTTCGTTGATCGGCCACTACCAGCTCCGAACGGATCCGACGGGGCTCCGATGTGTCGCGAGGCCGCGACGTTGCTCTCCCCGATTCAGCATGGGGCAGCCGTAGGTTCGACCAAGCCGGAGATTGTGCCTGCTCACTCCGGCGAGGTTGCATTACTGGTTGCTGATAGTGCCTGGCCGGATTTGCAGAGGACCTGGATGGATCCGTCAAGACGAGGGCAAAGCAGATCGGATCCAAGGAACATTTCGGACGAGAAACACTCCAGTTGGTTTCAGCGTGAGGGCGGCGGGGCGCTGACCATGTCGGGGCTTGTGCCGTGGAAATAGATTGGGGTCGTGAAAAAGCGTGGGTGCCCTCCGGGATCGCTTCGGTCGCAGCATCGGTGTTGCTCGGCTTTGCTTGATTTGGAATAATTTCCAATGGAACGAAAACGGAGAGAAGTCGATAAATACAAGGGTGGTCTAGTTGTCCGACCGTGGTAGTTGAGGGTGATCGGCATCCATGGAAGTGGGTATCGGTGGTGACTACGGGGAAAAAAAGAGGAGAACCTATCGGTTCGAGAGCAACCTTCAGATTCAGAAAAGACGTGTACGTCCTTGTGGTATGCATCAAACTAACACTTGATCGGAGTAGAGCCATGAAAGCCATGACTACCTCGTCATGGCTGCAGAAGCTCGAGAGTATTAGGTATTCATTTGAGAATGTTTATTTGATCGTTGTTCATTGTTTCCGGTCTTCCATCTTTCAATATTCATTGTAAAATTTATACACCATAGATGCCACATTCATTTATGAAGAAGATGCAGAGGTATGGAAAATACTATAGTGCCCTTTTAGATAAAGCATATAACAACCAATATGGGCCCATTGCATCTTTAATACTTGATGTAGCTCTTGCTCTCTTTCCATGGCTTATGTTGTGTACTACCATTTATATACTCTTGGTCCTCTCAAATGTATGGTCCTACCCCACACCCACTATCCTATGATATTAAGAATCCCCCAATAAATTCTTAGTTTGGGGTCTCTTTTTTGCTACCTTGTTCAGTTCAATGGTACTACCATATGGAGAGGTTTCTTCCATAATGATACTTTCATCTAGATTATTTTAATTTATTATTTTTATTAAAACGATATTAGGTGATATCATTATTATTGTCGAATACAAATACAGTGGATATAACTCATATAACCAATATTTTATTCTAGGACTCCACCGGAGATAGATGTATAGACGTTTTAGACTACGAAACAGATTCCTATTAGACAAAATAGAAGAATAACATACAAACAACAAATTAGACCAATAAAGCAGGAGCAAAGATCTAAAAACTCTTTCGGGTGGTTGCCTTGATCTGTTGAGGTAGAACGGGGCACCTCTCTCCAGGGGATATGACCTGGCCAAATGAGCCCATAGTCAGATCGGAAAGGCATTTGTTGATACTTGAAAGGATGGGGAGTGGCGATCGTCCTTTGCATCCGGGTCAACGTCCAAGAGTTCGAAGACCCTCTTCCTTAGACGGTCATTTAGTGTTACGACCCGCTTGGCCTTCTCCCTTGAAATTTCTTTTGCATTCTTAAATCTTCGGGGGTTCCGAAAGAGGGTTGAGTTGATGGTCCCCCGGTCTTGTTTAATTTCGGGAGCTTGTACGGATTAAAATATGTCTGAGACTTTTACAGGATTTCCGACGTTCTTAGAGTCGTAACAAAAGCCTAGTTTGCATTGTAGATAACGTACGACAATACCAGGGTATTAAGAACTGAAATAAAAAACATAAAAACACATAAAACAAAAAATCGTCATAGGATCGAAGTTGTCCAAGGAATCTTGAGAAGAGTTGCATGGGTGATTGTTCGATCGCCTCCTGGTAGATCTTGTATTCTAGAGCAGGCTAGAATGCTCCGCTCTAGGGGACTGATCGGCTCATTGTCTTGATTTGCCAAAGTAACCCGATCCGAGGTGTCGTGAAACGATAAACCATCTTACCATCCCACCCCCCGGATCCCTAGCTTCGGTGTCTTCTACGGCTATTTCCATCTGGTGGACGTCGTGCGGGAGACGTCGGTGAAGGAAAAAGACGAGACTCGTACTTGATGTTCACCCAAGAGGCGGCATCAAAAACCTAGTCTTCGACGTATGCCCATGACTCTCCTTAATCTCAAACGGATGCCCGTGTCTCCCAAACCTAGACGGATGTCATTGGTTCTCATCATGAGAAAGACATAGGTCACGATACCAGAGATTAAAAAGTCGTCCATAAAAATATAAAGATAGAACCGATTTGTCTCTTGGTCTCCATCAAAAATGAGATAGATGTTTTCGAAACCATAGTTTTATTGAATAGTAAGAATAATGGTGGACAGATAATGCTCATATTCGATATTAATGTTATATGGATATGATGTTATCACATGACTAAGAAAGGGAGTATTATATTTTGGACAGCGGTGACCTAGACAAGTGTGGACAACCTATTGTTAGGACCAAATTGGCTATAATAGTATAGGGGAAGCTTCACTGGTTTCGTGGTGGGGATTGGTTAGGACTCCACATAAGGGAAGAGAGGTATTCAGATAAAGGTTGTATCAGAAATTAAAGAGGAAATGAATGGACCATTAGTTTGATTTGATTCATTGAAATCAAGTTGAATTCTAAACTTAAGTAGGGATTGTTTATGTGTGTAAAGATATGATTTTATTTATGTTTTGAACGAATATTATAATATGAATGAAACAATCCAAATCAAGTTACATCATATTTGAGCTTTTCCAAGAACAAAAGAAAAAGAACATAATTTTGGTCGTTTAGATTTGTTCAAGCCTAAATTAAATTGGAGCTGAAGTTTGATAATTTTGAACCTAATTTGATTCATTTATTCGTTGATAATATAGTTAAGTTCCTACCTTTGGAGTGTAATTTTTTATGTGTTTGGCAAAACAAGAAGCAATGACATAATGAAACTTGATTGTTAATACTATTTGGTCTTGGAATGTGGAGAATCATGAGCAAGCAAGGGAACAAAACACAGTTTCCCACATGTAGCATGTGTACTTTGATTAGTCAATTACGAAATCAAAACCTTGAGAGTTTAAACAAAATAACTCACTTTGTGGCTAAACATAGAGTATTAAATTAGTTACTTTGTAGATTTTGTTGTTTGGAACCCTAGGAGATAGCGAGTGGCCGAGTCGAATTAGGGTTAGGGTTCTAGATTTGTCTAACAAGATCCTATATTTAAGTTGCATTCCTCTTTAACTAAGATTAACCGTATTAGCAAATACACTCCTAAAACTTAGGGACATTGCCTCTCTCTTTTTTTTCTTTTTTCATATGTTTTTTTTAATTAGAGATAAATAAATTTATAAACGAAGTGAAAGATAAAGAGCAATGGACCCACAAACTCGAAATGGGTCAAACCTAGAACAACGACAGTAAAAGCAACAAAAGAGAAATACAATCAAGTAACTCTAATAGGACTAGAAGATCTGTTACTATAATGAGGGCTCAGCGTCACTTCAATCTTCTTGAAGCCTTCCTCGGCCGAGCCTTTGTAGCGGACCCCTAAGCGATCGGAAAACCTCGCCACAGTGTGGGTGATACTCTCACTTGTGCGACCATCAACCAATAGTGAGGAAAACCCTTAAAAGGCATTTGGCGGAGGGAGGGTATTACCACCGTCCATCAGAAGTGGCGGAGGGGAAGAAACCAATGGAGAGGCGATAGCTTGAAGACGCTGAGACGAGGAATGCCCCGAGGGAACTCCTGAGACGGGAAGAACGTCAATAGTATCAACCTGAAGAGGTTGTGGAGAACGATCTGCGAGCGGTACGAGGGCCTTATCCAGACCAGCGTACAAGGCTAAAGTCGAGGTCAAGTCGTCGGACTCGTCGTCCACTCTATCTCCCCACCTATCGGACTTACTTCCTACCGAACCCGAAGACCCTACAACAATCTTCGGAGTCCCTTTACCGCTTGACGTACCCACAACAGGCTGAGGGCTAGAAAGGTCTGACGGAAGGGGGGCAACACTGGTAGAAAGGTTAAACACACGAGAGCTCGGATAAGAGACAAGAGCAGAAAGACTCCCCTCAATTGTTGGGGAGATGTTCGCATCCAACTCGCCCGAAGAGATACAAGGAATGTACTCAGCAGAAACTGCCTCAAGAAGCGCATTCGCACAGGAACCAGGACAGTGAGTCTCGACTACCCTTCTTTTTGACGAAACATCCATGACATGGACTAAAGCAAGAGCTCTGGTCGATTGGGCCGACACTAGAGAGCACGGGTGAATGGCAACGAGCAACCCAAACGACCCAACAATCTCTGAAATAGAAGCACTACTCCAGCACACTACAGGGAGGCCAACCACGTCAACCCAAATGAGACGTCCTCCAAATAGAACACGGTCAGCACAATCGGTGAAAGAGAAGAACCACGAACGTAGAGCTTTCCAATCGTCAGCCGCTAAAGACGCCCAAATATCCGGTCTGTATAGGACAACAGAAAGGCCCTCGAGCCTAACTCAAAAAGTGTCACCCCTGTAATGCCTGCTAGTTGTAGACCAATGCTGAGGGTGTGCACTGTAGTGGAGGTGTTAGCCTCCCCTATCACACTACAGGTCAGCAATGTCTCAAAACCAGGAGCAAAAGATAGAGAATACTGAGAAGGGCCATCCGAGGTAGGCGGAGCTTGAGCCGGAGCGAGCGGGCATCGGGTCCCAGAGGAGGACTTTGTATAGTACATACATTAATCTTGTTTGATATGATTCAAGAATTCATCTACAAAATAAACATAAACATAGGAGAAACAAACAAAGGCAACCTAGGTCCTCACGCAAAGAAAACATCCTCTTCACTCTCCTCTCTACATCAAACCCCAAAACCCACTTTGAGTAAAAATCTTGACCATTGCAAAAATTCCACCTTGAAGCTTTCCCCACAATAGCCTAACACATGGCAACATTGTAGAAAGATTGACAAATATAATGCCAACAGCATATTAACCAAACCAAAAGAAGAGGGTATATAAATTATTAAAATTTTGGATGTGGAAAAAAGAAAAGAAAAAGAATGGGATAAAAACTGGTATACACATGGCATGTATGCTTCTGTCTCCTTTTTAATAATTCATTGGTCCTAGAAGACCAAATGAAATAATGGGTACCAGTAATTAGATCAAGAACCTACCTTTGCTGACGACCTAGGCAAGTGCAGTGCAGGGGTTAAAGAGGGGGAGAGAGAGAGATGGAGGATCCGGGTTGTGTTGTTGGGTTATGGATATATCCATTGCCTCTCCCCAAGCTGGGTCGGCCTCGGATTTGGGGTAAAAAGCCTCGAGAGAGAGAGAGCCAAGCTCCTCCATTCCTCTCCTTGCTTGCTTCAACTTTTTTCTCTTCAAATTTGATACTTTGCTCTGTCTGCACCCACAACACAAAGAGGTTTTGTTAGACATTATAAGAGCTCTCTCTCTCTCTAGCTCTCTCTCCTTTGTTGTGTGTCTCCTAATTCTACATTGTCTTGTTCCACTCCCAGAATCTCCTAGTCTTACTCCTAAGTATCAGTGTCCTACTTCTGTTGGGGTTCACTCTGTTTTCATCCACTCAACACAGAATAGGGTCCAATAGAATAGGTAGTGAATTGAAAGAGAGAAACACCCAACTGGGTATTCTGGGTTTCATCTGGTGTTTGGACCTTGGAGACCTAGAAAGTACAAAATGCTGAGTAACTGGGAATTTCTCTGTTTTCTCAACTGCTTGCTCTTCATCACTTGAGCAAACAGGGGACTACCCTTTTGCAAGGTATATAGCTTTGTTCTTATAACCTCAGTTCTTGTCCTGATCCTTGATTGGTTCTTTCAAAGAGAGAGAAAATGTATCTGGGTTCTTGATTCTTAGATTTGGTTTTTGTTTGCATTTTGGCTCACACTGGTCTTTAGTCCCATTCCCTCTGAGAAGAACCACAAAGTAATTTGTTGAAGAAGAGGGTGAGAATCATTTCTTCAACTCCATCTTACATCCAAATCAGGATAACTGTATGAAGCTGTGAAACAATGAGAGATGACAATTCCAAGAAAAGCAAGGTTTGTGAATTGCTAAACAATTTCTGATTTTGTTTACCTTTTGCTTTCTATTTGTTTGAGACACTGTTGCTTGTGCAGCTTTCATGGCCCAAGACACTAGTCAAGAAATGGTTCAATATCAAGAGCAAGGCGGAGGACTTCCACGCAGACGATGTCATCTGTGAAGGTGATTGATCTTCCTCTCCCCTTTCTGCTTATTAGGTTGCAAATTATAATGATGGAAGTTGGAATCTTAGCTTTTATCAAGACCAGAAATGTCTTCAACTGCTATAGATTCTTCTGGACACTGAACATTTACCTTATTGAACTAACTACTTCATAACTGTTCTTGGGGGCTCCGTTCCTTCTATTTTTGCAGCTTAAGATCCGCTCTTTGTTTTCTTCCTCTTTCTGAATTTCCTTGATTTTCATTTTCATTTTTCTGTAGACCAAATAGTTTTGTTCCATAATGGAGTTTGAATATATGGGTTTGATGCATTTGCAGTGACAAGAGAACAGCTTTAACAACTTTATGGCCTTTTCTTTTTCAGGTGGTGATGAAGAATGGAGGAACAGTTTCTCTGAGAGGGAGGCATGCACAATCAAGAAAAGCAGAACAGGTTCAGTATCTCATTGCTTTGGACCACATCTCCTTTAAGTCTAAACCCACCAGAATTCACATAAAAACAAATACATACCCCATTAAAATGATTGTATTCTAACAGTTTGTTTATTTTTGCCCCCTAAATTTAAGTCTCTGATAATTTCCATGAATGTACAGAGAGATTGAGTAAGAGGCACTCTGATCGGCTTCGGCGAAGTAAGATTGACCTTGATGCTGCACAAGTTACTGATGTGCATAATTACAGGTTTGCATATCACACCATCACACTCACTGTCTTGTGAATTTGATGGCTTGTACTGTAAGAACTTGTTTTGTATTCTTTTTTGTGGGCAACAGGATTTTTGTAGCTACTTGGAATGTCGCTGGAAAATCTCCACCTAGTCATTTGAATCTTGAAGATTGGCTCCACACCTCACCACCTGCTGACATTTATGTTCTTGGGTGCGTTCGTTTCCATCAAGACTTGTCTTGTCTCCTTTGGCATTTATCTGTTAACTAGATACTAACAGGAAGCTTTTTGATCTCTTGCTGTCTTCTAGGTTTCAAGAGATAGTTCCTCTAAATGCTGGCAATGTTCTTGGTACAGAAGACAATGGTCCAGCCAGAAAATGGTTAGCTCTTATTAGAAAGACTTTAAACAGTCTTCCAGGCACCAGCAGTGGATGCCACACACCTTCCCCAGTCCCCAACCCACTTGTAGAAATAGATGCAGATTTTGAAGGATCAACGAGGCAAAAAGCTTCGTCTTTCTTCCATCGACGCTCCTTTCAGTCTTTGAGCCGCAGCATGAGGATGGACAGTGACATGTCAATGCAACAGCCCCGGCTTGATAGGAGGTTCAGTGTATGTGATCGGGTTATGTTTGGCCACAGGCCAAGTGATTATGACCCCAATTTTAAATATGGTTCATCTGATGATGAAAATGGAGCTGGGGATTCACCCGTTGGTATGCAGTGCTCTCCAACATATTATAATGAGTCTGCTCCCATGGAGGACAGAGATAAGCAGGCAGGGCAGTCGAGGTACTGTTTGGTTGCCAGCAAGCAGATGGTCGGGATATTTCTAACAGTTTGGGTGAAGAGTGATCTCAGAGACGATGTTCACAACATGAAAGTGTCATGTGTGGGTAGAGGATTAATGGGTTATCTTGGAAACAAGGTATGCTAATGATATTTTATCTTTTTTTTTGAATTTGCAAGGGAAATTGTGATGATGAACTAGGAGTCTTATTTTCTTGGGTTTTCCAGGGTTCGATTTCAATTAGCATGTCTTTGCACCAAACCAGCTTTTGCTTCATCTGTAGTCATTTGACCTCTGGGCAGAAGGAGGGTGATGAGTTACGAAGAAACTCAGATGTCATGGAGATCCTGAGGAAAACAAGGTTTCCCAGAGTTCATGGCATGGGAGACGAAAACTCTCCACAGACAATTCTAGAGCATGAGTAAGATCCTTGTTTTTCAATCTTCTTAATAACTTATGTTTCAGTAACAAAATCTAAAGTTATGGTTGTCTTGGTGCAGTCGAATTATTTGGCTAGGGGATTTAAATTATAGGATCGCACTTTCATACCGATCTGCAAAGGCTCTTGTTGAGATGCGCAACTGGAGAGCTCTGCTAGAGAATGATCAGGTGTGTTACTTTCCTACAAGAGATATCCTACCATCTCGTAAGTTGTTTTCTTCAGGATTTGTTCTCAGTCGTATGTCAAATCATCATGATCACTGCTGACCCATTTGAATTTTACTTATACTTTCAGCTCCGGGTAGAGCAAAGACAGGGGCGTGTATTTGAGGGATGGAGTGAAGGGAGTATATATTTCCCTCCCACATACAAGTATTCAAATAACTCAGACCGATATGCAGGGGATGATAGGCACCCTAAGGAAAAGCGAAGAACTCCTGCATGGTACATAATAATTTGAACATATATTGTGAAGCACGAGTGCTTTAGTCCTTACGATTATATCAACTAATTTGTGCATTATATTCATGTCTGAAGGTGTGATCGTATATTATGGTATGGGAGAGGTCTGCATCAATTGTCTTATGTTAGAGGAGAATCAAGGTTCTCAGATCATAGACCGGTCTACAGCATATTTGCTGCTGAAGTAGAATCTATAAACCATAATCGCATAAAGAAAAGTATGAGCTGCTCCAGTTCGAGGATTGAGGTAGAAGAGTTGTTGCCACACTCACATGGGTACACCCAACTCAATTTCTTCTGAGGATGGACTTCTCCGTTGACCCTCGTTTCATGCAGGCGATTGGAGAAGGATTAAATGGGCTATGAGACTAGGTATGACATTTTCAAATATGTTTCCTGTTACTTTCATATAATGATAGCGATATTTCCTCAAACTGATGATAGGAAATGCTGTAGCTAAAACTAGCTAGTGTGGCAGACCATCAACTATATATCTTGTGAAATAGCAAGCATGTGGACCTTGAAAATGTCTTGTAGCTTAATCCAAGTCCAACTCACACACATGAAAGAAGAACATAAAATATGTACTGCTGCGCCTATTTTTGAAAGCATTGCTGGAAATGGTGTCTTCTTTTTCTGTTAAAATGTTTTGGTTGAGAAGATATCATCTCATGCTTATTCTTATCTGTTACTTGGTCCCCCTTTTGGCAGGTGGGCCAAGAAACTGCATCCCAATGGTCACAAGAGACATTTATTCTCTTGCCTTCCAAAACAAAAATCAAGGTTAGTCCTTCGCTTTCTTTCCTTTTCTCAGTTTTTGCAACAAATCATGCATCCTAAATTAACTTCTCCACAGGTACCAAAATTGTAATTTTGTGGATGACTTCTAACTCCCACGTGTGTCTGTTCCTTGGATTGCCAAGAAGACTACTTTAAAGAGCTCAAGCCCCTTGGGTATAATTCAGGTAACTAAATCGCATTTCTTGTTGAAAATTCAGTCGGGTACTTTGGGGGTGTGTATACATACGTGGGATGCTCTGCATCTTTGTCTACATACACGTATAAAAATCCTGCAAAGGTCATCTATTTGCAAAAACACACCGTCACCTTTCATTAATTCACCCAAAACAACAGTTTCCATCAAATGTAAAGATATCATCAGTTTTTTTTTTTTTGCAAGTACTAACTTTCACCTTTGTTTTTAGGGGGGTGTTTTTGAGAAAAACTTTGCAAAGGTGAAGGTTAGTTTTTGCACATTACAATTCAACCGAAACCGTTGTTTTGTGTGAATAAATGAGAGGCGACTATATGTTTTTGCCAAGAAATGACATTTACGGTTAGTTTGTCTTAATAAAGATGTAATGGGGGCGTTATTGGGGTTTTCCCTAATCCCTTCAAGGAAAGAAACTGAAGGCACACCAGTCTTTTTTTTCTAAACTGTCTGACTTTATGTCAGATATGTAGCATGCTCTTTATGATGTTAGATTATCCAAATTCATCACTTTTGCCAGTACATGTAAATGATGTTTATTACCTAGTGTTTATATATATATATATATATAAGTATACAAGTAATCAAGTAATATTTCTGGTTATGTTGTTGCAGGATTGACCCACCCAATCCATGAACTTCAGAAGCTGGGTCACTGATCCATTTTTATAGAGATATATGATTGATAAATACAGCTGTGATACACCAGAAGAAGATAGACAATGATACAAAATACAAATAGGCAAAACCATTGCAATTTTACTGCTTGCTTCTTGTGGTAGTGAAAGAAAGAGATGTGATGTATATTCTCTTACAAACTTATCATCAAAGTGAAAAAAAAGAAAGAAAAGCTGAAATTCATATGCATCTTCTTCTTCTTTTCTACTCTTTTTCTTGTTTACTTTTCCTTTTGACCTCTCTCATTTTTCGTTGTTGGGACTTTATTATTCTCGGACAATGTTTAGAAATGCCTCTCTCAAGAAAAGGTTTGGTCAAAAACATGAAAAGAACCTAACTCTCTCCACAGGGTCCGCTGCCTCTGTTCGTCTCGAAACCACCAACGGTTGTTCGTCTCTGAACCACCGACGGTTGTTCGTCTATGAACCACCGACGATCTCCGCCCGTGGAGGTCGCTGGCTTTTGGTTCCTCGCCCAGCCGTCGTGGTCACCGTCTTGCCTTTTGGGGTGTTGTCTGAATCGTCTTGCCTTTTATGGTATCGTCTGAACTTTGTCTTCTTCTCCCAGATCTTTTCTACCCCTTTTAGGCCTCATTCCCTCCTTTTCCGCCCGACCTCCTCTTTCTTTTCTGATCACCTTTTTTCTCGGTTGGGTTCTTCTCCCTATATTCATTAATAAAGGGGGTTATGGCCTTTCGAGCCAACCCCGCTTGACCTCTCCTTACACTCGCAACTAGGGATGGCAAAACGCCCCATTCCCCACGGGGATACTCGTCCCAGCCCCGCGCGGGACGGATTTGGGACGGGGATTTTTTAAACGGGACGGGATACAGGGAATTAAATGGGGATTTTGACGGGGACGGGGCGGGGATGGGGCAAGCAGTCCCCATCCCACGGGGAACCCCGCCCCGCGCCCCGCACTAGTAGTTTTAAAATAAATTTTTAATAATATACACATGTGTACTCCACATCAGTGGTTTCTGAATCAGCGTTTAGTTCGGGTGGTAATTTGATCACTCCACATCGTAGTAGACTCCATCCAAATACTATAGAGGCACTTATGTGTACTCAAAGTTGGTTGTGGAACGAAATACAAGGTAAGTCATATGTTCCAATCAATCTACTTCTTTTAAATTGTTATCAAACTAATGTTACTTATTTGTTTGTTTTGTTTTATAATGCGTTTGTTTAGAGATAAGTTTGGAAAAGATGAATGCATTTGCTCAAGTAGTTGAATGGAACGGGGAATAAAATCCCCGTTCCCCGCCCCATCCCCGCAGGGTCCCCGCGGAGCAGGGTCAACGCGGGGTCAACGTGGGGATGGGGCGGGGATGGGGAGAGTAGCGGAAACGAGGGATGGGGACGGGGTCCCCGCCCCATACCCGCCCCATTGCCATCCCTACTCGCAACCCAACCCAACCTTGTTTGACGTTGGATCCATTTGGGATCTCAGTGGTGGTGGAGGTGGGCAATTCCTCTCCGCGTAGGCGGTAGCAAGTATTTCTCCGACAACAACAACGACAGGTGGAAGAGGGACCCGTTTTTGGGGTTCAACGTGGCATCCACGAAGTCTCAATCACCGGACTCCGACAGGAGGACCTCATCCTCGTATATCATGAGGGTTGGTGACGGGGTGATAAATCCAACTTCTCCTCCAGGGATGGGGGTTGAGGTGCTCATCGTTTCGCCATAAGGTGACGGTGCAAATCAGGGAGATGACCCCGTCTATACCAGAACCTCTCAGTGGAAATGATAGATCACCGTCCGAGCATAGGGGCGGCTAGACTTGGCGGCGGCGTGAGGGAAAAGGAACGACTAGGGTTCTGGTTCGAAGGGCTCATAGGTTGGGCCCTCAATTCCTCTCGTTGGGCCGAGACCCTTTTGAAACCGGGCGTGCGGCCCAAGAACTTCACCATCCGACCCGTAGCGAGGCGGGGAGGTCCATGGCCTCTTTGATCCGGGCGGGCGGCTTGACCCGAGATAGCTCGGGTAAAGGGGCATGCAAGGCAGAAACCAAGTCGGGTGGGATCCATCCGGTCTTTCAGAAAGGAATTCATTTGTAGTGGCGGGGGGATATAAGCACCCTCGCCTCGCTGAATGAGTACGAGGTGGTCTAGTGGGGGGGGGGGGGGGGGGGGGGGGGGTTAGCCAATATCACTGCCCCACTAGGTAGAGGTTCCACCAAGATCTAGTATGGTGTTCACGTACCTTCTCGGGGTCCAGCAATCCCGCGTTATAGAGCCCTCATTTTATCATTCTAGGGAAGACGACGCACGACATCCCGGGGGGGGGGGGGTGCAGTCCGCCACAGTACCTCTTCGAAAACGGGTCCGTTCCATCCTAATTTCTAGTCTAGATTTAG
Source organism: Erodium maritimum (assembly GCA_963921825.1). NCBI lineage: Eukaryota > Viridiplantae > Streptophyta > Magnoliopsida > Geraniales > Geraniaceae > Erodium > Erodium maritimum. The sequence goes on from OY997595.1 coordinate 10,511,391, forward strand.
TGTATCGGTGTCAATAGACGCTACCGCAACACCCCCCTGTGAACGTCTCAGCGAAACGGTTTGACTCCTTAAACTAGATTTAATGTTTCGATTCATCGTTGTTAGTTTTCATCTTTTAGTATCTTATTTATGGTATTTGGTGGTTGTTTTGTCATTCATCATTTTTTAACTCAAAATGATGCATTATTATTATTATTATTATTATTATTATTATTATTATTATTATTATGCAAGTCGTCATCTAAACTTATTAATGTCTTAAAGCATCCACAACGCTAGCCTCTTACGCTGGCGGGGAGCTCAAAAAGAAGAGAGAGACTGCAAAAAGTAAGAGAAAAAAATTATTTAAATATTGCTGGTGGTTCGGCGGAGAAAAATTTGTGAAGAAAAATACCACGAACATGTTAGTATTACAAGAATGTTGACTGTAAGGTCAAAAATATTAATTTAATATTCTAACAATCAGTCTTACTGCAATTTACTAACCGGTAGGGTTGGGGATAGAAGATGATCCGATAAAAAATAGAAAATAAATAAATTAGTGTTGAGAAGTGTGAGAAGGACAGAGAAAGAAATGCTGAATATATTACGAAAGCAGCTTTGTGGTTGTGGGTGCTTTAATTAATTTGTCTCTGTCACATAAAATATGGGAATTGAGTATCGTATCTCCTTTGGTAAGGTTATGTCATCTATTATTATTGGCTCATCTCTTTCTGGGTACTTGAGTCAAATATGTCTCAATAAGTCAACTTTTTCTTCTATTCAGTGATTGTTGTCACATATATATTGTTTATTTTTTTTGTAATGGGTACACTTTAGATGAGGTGACTTGAATTACTGAGTTGTATATTAAGTATCAACAACAAAAGGTCACAAGTTTTACAATACGAGTAACCCTCACTAATAATCACTGATTTTTTATGTTTAAAATAAATATTTTAAAAAATAAATTAACAACGAATAGGAATAGGTGGGCCCAGGTGTGACGAAACCTGGTCCAGGTGTCACCTGATGTGTGTCTAATTAAAGGGTTAATTAGATAAAAACCTATTTACCGGAAGGAAATGACATTTTGATTGGCCCATCCTTTTATTCGTTTTCTATTTTCGTTTTAGTCATAAATGGAAAGACCGTAACTTTCCCCTTTGGTCAAATTACCAGCCAGCTGCTATGTTGGTGACGTCACTTATCTCTCTCACCCCCTTCAATTGGCCTTGTAAGTTGTAACTCCAACACCAATGTTTCGTCCCTGTCACGTGACCCACACGCCACTCTCCGGTTATCAACTCCACTCCACTGTTTGAATCTCTAGGATATCATTTAACAGTGTATTTCTTTATATTTATATTTTTTAGTCATATCATAAATTCATGGTTATAAGCTTTTGTTTATACGTTTTTTTTTTTGAAATGTGTAGACATAAGATTTTACTCATAATGTCAACTGATAAATATAAACTACATAAAAAACTCTGGGTTCCAGAGTATATCCGAGTCCCCCGTAGATTTTTAACGCTCATAGATCTGTAGAATAATCTCGTTTACATCATACACAAGGATGAGGACGGACGAATCCAACAACCTAAACAAATAATATGAAACCCAAAAACAGAAACATAAAATGCAAAAAACATGAAATAACGAAACAGACAGTACAACGGAACACCAAAACTAGGGAGTTTAAGATGTCAATTCTCTTCAAACTCATAACTTTTGTAGTGGGGCATCCTTGTACTGTCGATCCACCGTCTTGATTCGTCGGAGTAACCCGACCTTGGGTGTCGTGGAAAAATACGCCATCTTACCGTCCCACCCCCTGGATCTCAAACCCACTGACTGGGTTGCTTCAAGGCGATCTTCAATTGGTTCGTATGAGTGTTAGATTGATAGACCTTTAGCTATTGCCCGTTTTTGTCCGAAGCCAAACCTCGACAAGACAAGTCACTTGACCATCCAAACCTTCAAAACCAGTGCACACAATACGAGGAGACGAAGCGTACAGACAGCATCACGTACCCGAAGATCGACGATTATTGGGTGATGTCAGCAAACAGGATATTTTTCAAAAGATGATGTATCAACGTCATTTTCTGGGAGGAAAACTATTCCCATCTACTATGATAAAGATCTAGTCCTGAATATTCAAAACCTAGTCTTGATGGTTGTAGGGTATATTAAAATGTTTTTCGAGATAATTGTGCATAAGTTAATTATCTACTTGATATCTTACATCTATATATTAGATTTGTATATGACAAGTTTTTTTATGACACTATATAAGCAAACAAAATAAAAATGAAATTGAAATGACAAGTGAAAACAATAATATGTTGAAAAAAAAAATTATAACATGAATCTCGAACAAAACTATTGCAGAGGTGTAAATGTTGGGGCAGAGCAGAACCCCAAAAAAAACCGAGGTGTGATTCATGAGCCCGACATTAATGCGCACGCTTGATCAATGGGAGTTGGAGATGACGTCATCTACACGTGTAGCTTCCAAGGTCTCTGCCACTGTTTGCTTCTGGGAAATGTCTCTAAGACTATCCTCATTTCCACACATGATGACGCCACCATGATCATTATCGCTATTTTCTAAGCCTTTATTTTACTGTAATTTCACTTTTTATTATTATTAAAAACACATTTATATATCCTCGTACCAACGTTGATTAGCGTCACACATCGAATCACATCACCTATGAGATTGCCAAGTGTCAAAAGGAAAGTAAATATGCTGACCCAAATTATTCAGTACTGTATTCTTATTATAATGTTGCGTGTTCAGCACTCATTTCTTGGTTTATCAAATTACAAGTAATTCAATAGGATGTCATAACATGCCACCATTTATTATAAGTAAGGATATGTGACATATATGGTCAAAATATGCTATTTTAGAATGTATTTAGAAAACATCATAATATAGACATGCATCATCAATAGACAATATGGCATCTTTATCCTTCAATTTTGTAAAAAAAAACATCCTGATTTTCGTTAATACTTTTTATAAATCAGTCGTGGTTTCGCATACTCAATTCAATATTTGAACTAACCCTTAACCATTTTATAAAAGAAAAAACGAGCATAACATTATGTGAAAACCATGTATGAATTTTTTTATGCTGAAAATTTGTAAGTCTATATGTTAGGGTTAAATAAAAAAACATATTCTAAAATATTGATCACGAAAAAAATTATTTCAAAATATTTGTCCCTAATTGAGACATGTAAATGATCAACTAGTTCATAAGACATGTAAAATATATATAAATGATTTATGATCAATTCATAAAAAAATGTAAATGATAGTGTGATTAATTTATAAAGACATATACTTGATATGTGACTAAAACATAAAATCCTTCATTTAATATTTTTAAGCTTTAAATAATTTATTTATAAGTAGATTTTTACCTATAGCCCTCTATGTTAAGGAGGCACAGTAATTTCGTGATATAGGAATTGAGGCTCCTAACTGTTTGGGCCAGGACCGCCAAACCCAAAGAGGCCCAAAAAGGGGACTTTTACAAGCCATTCGGAAACAGCCAGTAGTATAGTTGACTTTGACTGAAACTGGTCGCAGACTTGCTAGCACGACCTGTCGTTGTTTCGTTCCGTTATCTCCCAAGTCCCAACAGTAAATACATCCAGGACTTCCGTTTCATCCACACTTAAACGACATGTCGTCACCTACCATTTTTTAACCGTTTCCCTCTTTCACTACCTCTCAATCTCATTCTCAAGTCTCAACAATCGATTTTAGGGCTCATTTCGCGGGGAAATCAGGTCGCGTAGCTGCTTAAATTCTTACGATTCAATCGATTTTATGGTAACGAAAAAATTCCCCCAATCTTGCTTGTATTTGTATGCGTGTTTTCCCCAAATTTTCATTCTGAATTTATCGCCTATATTTAATCTGTTTGTGGGTTTATTTAGAATCTAAATCTTGTTATCATTAACCCTTCACTGAAATTGATAGTGTTCAGAAACTTTCATGGCTTGTGAAGCTCTGCTTTACGAATTGGAAATGGAAATTTGTTACTTGGAATCCATCAATTAGTGATAGTTCATTTTTGTATATCCAGTGGACTGAGTGAAAGCTTCTTTTTGTGCTGATCATGTAAAGATGTTATTGCTTTACTGAGAAAAATTGGATTCATTTTAAATATAATTGAACTCAACTGCACTTGTACCTTACCTTTAAAAACCAGTATATAAATTGATTAGAGAATTAAATACCATTGATTTGCCGCAATGTATAAGTTGTTTGAATATATCGTCAATTAAACATGCTTTATTGCCTATGCATTTGATCTTGCAACGAGCCTGCCTTTTATTTTTAGTTGTCATTGATGGCATGTCTTCTTTTCGAAGTTAGTTATTGGGTTGATAGCGTTTATCATTTGCACCTACACCTTTTCTGGTTAGCTGCGAAATCCCAGTTCAATGGATCTATCTCCTTTCAAGCAGGACATTGATGATCTTATACATGACTTTACCAAGGTTTTATTCTCCATATTACACCTTTTGTTTTTCTAACTTCTAAGAGTGATTTGAATCTTCTTTATTAATGGTTTAATCATTTATGTTTTGGTTGTTGTTGGAGTTCACAGGATGAATTAAAAACGTTATCTGACATGAAGAGAGTGTGGCTCTCTAGAAAGTTCTCCTATATATTCGAGGCTAGCCCTTCTTCCAACTTGGCCTTCTTTATGCAAACATTGTATGCCCATGCGCTGGGTATTGGCCCTTACTTATTAAAACTTGTTCTGAATATTGGTTGCCGTGTGATGTCATTTTGGCGGGGATAACTTACTAGTATGTCATGTGAAGCCTCCCAACTCCAAGTATACATTTCTCATCGCTCTAGGTCTCCCTGTATCACTAATGTTTTGAACATGTTCCGGTACTATCCTCTGACCATCAAGACACCATCTGGAGTTAGTGCTATTCAATTTTAGCTGCATTGCTTATCCCATTACCCTTTTGCGTATATTTTGTTCTGTTTTTGTTTCAATGTGGAAATGTTAACCTATTTCCGGTTCTGCACATATCTGCACTTTCATATATTATAGTAAAGAGCATGGGAATTAGTGTCTTTGTTTTAATTATTTTGATTTTGAAGATAATACTGATCTGCTCTAGTTTAGGACTGGTGGTTTCCTTCAGCTGCTATATTTGATATTTGATGTATAATAGACTAACTATTATGTAATCATATGCAGGCTACATGGCAGGTGATGGATCTTTGTCAAGCAGACTTGGTGGGCTCTATTGCCTTTACTGTCTTTATGAGACACAACCTTTTAAACCTCCTTTCAAAATTTATCTATCTCTCGGTACAGTTTCATTAATTTGGTGAATATATCACTATCTGAGACATTGTGTTGAGCTGTGATGTTTTTGAGTTCTCCAGATGATGTTCCTGTTATCCATAAGATGAAGCTCCATTTGTTCCCTCTTAAACAGGAGAGCTGAGAAGACTTAAAGCCCTTGTGGTTGATGCAAAAGATAAGGGGATAAGGGTTGTCTCTCTTTTAGTCAAAAAGATGCTCGAAAGTAACATGTTCCTGTTTGGGTTAGTTGACATAAGTGAGAGCTGTGTTACAGAGAGAGTAAACCAACTCACAGATATACAAAATGCCCGAGTCCAAGTTGCTTACAGAAAGTATGTTACTACTCACCACCATGTTGGCATTTGGTTGTTGTTTACTTATGTTAACATTCTGTTCACAGCCTGACGTCAGATATTTCATCTTCCAATATTTTTGATAGGTTATTTGATAATACTAATATGGAACAATTCCTCCATATGGACATGGTAAGTTATATAACACCATCTCTACCAAGATATAACAATTAGGTATGTCATGAAGTTCTTGGCTCTCTAGAATAGAGATGTAGATATATATGCAGTCTCGCATATGAACCAAAGAGATATGAAATGATATTATGCCTTTCCATATTCAAGAAAATAATCTAAATGCCTGTCCTGAATTTCTAGTGAACTGACTGTTTTTTGTTTCAGATACCGTCTCATATGCTTATTCGTTGCTGCATATCCAGGGTACGGAAGTCGACCTAGATAGGCTCAAGAAAGTGTCCACAGAATATGCAATGGCCAAGAAGCTCGCAATTCATGGTACCTTTTGTCCTCTTCTACAGTATGCCAAAAACAGAACTTAAAGTCAGATGATGAACTTAAAATTACTTTTTTTTAAATCAACCACCCCTATATCTCGTGTTGGAATATAGATAATGGTACGTTGTTTGAATCATTTCCATTGACTTCGAATCAACTGTGGATGATCTTAACCCCATAACAAAAATGCTTATACTATTTGTCCAGCGTGCATTATCCTGGATAATCTGCAAGTTTCTTGATCTTTTATTTGTACTACTGCTCTTTTCTTCTTTTTTACTTACCTATTTTAATTTCAACATGCTTTATTGTCAAAGAGGCGAGTAAGGTGGTGGATGTCGAAAACATAGAGCACATCTCAAAGGAGGATCAATCCATTGGAGACACGGTAGAGAAAATTGCTGAGGACTGGAATACCCAAAGGCAGATTTTCTACCAACAAACCAGAGTTGACCCACATCCTCAAATCGAACCAAATAAAGAGGAGCAATACGACAAAGAACAGGATCAGGAACTTGCACAGCTGCTATCTATCACAAAAAGAAGTGGAAGAACATGTTTGTAAGCAGGCTATTTATGTTGTACTACATGTACCATGTTTGTAAGCAAGCTATTTATGTTGTATTACATGTTTCATGTTCGTTAACAAACTGTAGCAGAAACCCTTTAGTGTATGTAGACATGATTCTGTTGAATGAACAACCATAGATCATGCTAATTTGAAACTCAACATGTGTACATGGTGGCCTCATTGTTTACAGTTTCTGCGCATACTAGCTTCTACAATGGGGAATTCCTGAATAATGTCACTTGAAACTATAAGATCTCAGTGAGAACAGCTTGAAGGTCACAAACTGTGACTGTTGCAACTTTCTCTGCATGCGTTAAAAATCAAATTCTCACAGCAAAGCAAACCTCTGGAAAGATAAGCATCAGCCCCATGCTCTAAACCTTTTCTACTCAATACAAACATAGCCACTTCTTGAAGTTCAATGCTGCTTCTCTCTTCTTTAGTTGGGCTTCAGATTGAGATTTGGGAGCCTTGCCCTTATAAGTTGTTCTATGGTACTTCAAAAACAGGGTTCGATACTTATACTTGTCAATGAACATTCTCTCTTTTTCCATCAGCTCCACAACTTCATTGGCCCGCAAAAAAAATCCGCCCCTTACAAAGGTGTAGAGTACAGAATCCAAAAGTTCTTGATCAAGTTTCATCGAGGTTGCATAAGCGATAGATTTCATCTGACCCCATAGATCTGTCACCTCCAAATATTTGCTCCCAACAGCAGCATACCCAGTTACCATGGAATGGAATGTCTGGGCATTTGGGGTGTGCCCCAAACTCCTCATCTTTGACAGAGCCTTCTCAGCATCTTGCATCAGTCTCTTCTGGCAGAAAAAATGGATAACATTGTTCCAATCATGAACACCACAATCATCTCTTTGCCCTTGTTTAATTTCTTCCAGGAGCTTTCCCATCAACCCCGACTCACCGCTTTCTGCACATTCCTTAAGCATTTCATACCCTTGATGACCAGATCTTGGTGTTTTAGCCTTTGGGATGATCTGAGACTGCATCAATACCTCATAGCAGCTCGAATCTAGTTGTATTCCAGCCTTGCGAGCATCTCGTAGAAGTGACGTGACATCAACCACTCGATCTGCTTTACAATATGCTTTTAACAGAGAGGCATACACAGAAGATCCGGTCCTTACCCCAGCTAGACGCATCTCATCAAGAAGGTCATGTGCTTCATCTAACCAGCCCAGTGAAATGCATGTATTAATAACATGAAGCAATAGTGAATTATCACTGGAAATCTGGGAATCCTCTTTCTCTGCCTTGATGAGAAACTTAGCCAAATCACTGGCCCTGCCTGCTTCAAGGAAACTTTTAACCAATTTCACAAATACTTTTTCAGTTGGTTGGAGGATACCTTGATCACTGGTAACCAACTCAACTTCCCTATGCAACTTAGCTAACAGTGTATCAAGTGCTCTCTTTGCTTCGGCCTCAAGTTTTGAAAAATTCCAGTCTCTGGAGAACTCTGCATATGATAGGATAGTGTCCCTGACAAAGTTTTTATCCACCGAACTATCTGATTCTCTAGGACTTGTAATTGCCCCAGAAAACTGCCTTATAGTCGACATACAGCCATTTCTAGTAGCATTGTGGACATGTAAAGATGAAGCAAGACTATTTTTTGCCTCTTTTTCTTTCTGAAGCATTTTCAAAAGCAAGTCTGATGCAGAGTCCAGATCCCCAAACTTTAGATGGCATGAAACCAGACAGTTATGTAACTGCTGAAACTGTACATCACTGAGGTTATGCACTTCAATGTGTCCTTGAAGCTTTATGAGCTCATTTCTCCGCCCATTTCTTTCATATATATGAGCCATTAACATCAATACCTCTGTGTTCGCTTTGACACCAATTCGAGGCATCATCTCGAGAAGCAACTCTGCTTTCCTAGTCGTACCGAACAATAGACACCCAGCCAAAGCAGTGTTTAAAGCATTAGTGTTTGGTTTCATTGCAAGTAAAGGTGCATTACTCTTCTTACGTGGATCCACTTTGCCATCTTGAAACAAGTAGCTTATCTCAAGAATCAGCTCAACAGCAAGAAAAGCCCCCGGAGCTGTTCGTGACATGTGGGCCAAGATTGCAGACCAAGCAGCCACAGGTGGAAACTGCTCTATTTCTATCAGTTTCCTCAGTATAGTTGATGCCGGAACAACTTTTCCACATTTGGCAAGGCTAAAGGAGAGATATATCAGAGGCTCCTTGTCAAACAAAATCTGCTTACCCTCATCAAATGCCTCTTCTACTAACCCATGAGCCTTCTCAAGCCACTGAACATCAAGGCTTTCGGCAGAACTTGTTATAAGCATGCTAACAATAGGTTTCATAGGAAGCCATCCTATCTCAATATGTTGTTCAAACAACCTCCAAGCATCACTGAATCTACCATCATGAACTGCACATTCTAATTCCATACTTAATTTGTCCAGATCCTGAGCCTGGGCCAAATTTGTCCCAATCATGGTTGAAAATAACAGTATTTGATGGGTTGATCCATTCTGGGGTCCTAAGGCATTAGTTAGGACCTTTAAGTTGATTGAAGGACCAATGAACTCAGCAACAGAGTTGTGCTTCCCATAGGTGTGTGGTTCCCATCTGCGAACCTGAGTGGCATTGCAACTTCCACTAAGAAGTGACGAAATTGCTGTGGCATGACGGGTTACTTTCCTTGTAAACATGTTTACCTAACAGCAAATATCAGCAGTAGCCCACACGAATGGATCAACATCTGCAAATGAAACGGACACTGAAGAAACATCATGAGCTTATTATATTAACATTATGCTAACTTATAACCCATAAGCTCGAAAACACTCATATGCATCGGTTTAGCAACAGAAAATGAAGAGCTTATAAGCTGGCAATCCATATTCAAAAATGGAGTGTGCATAACATTGCTTTTGGAAGCCAAGCATTCTACAGGATAGCCTAGCTTGGTTAAGTGTTTGCTATCTTAAATATGGATGATAACTCACTTGATATAGTATCATTCAGAGACCGGAGCAGTATATAACCAAAGTTCCCAGATTTATCTCTCTTAAGTCTTATCTAAGCAGGGGCGGAACCAGGAATTTTTTTAGGGGTAGCCGTCGATAATTAATAAAAAAAAACAACAATTCTAAAATATAGGCTTCTTGAATTGTTGAAATTGAGTCAAGAATAGAAGCATTTGGTTCCATGAATCTTGGTATAGACGGAAAAAACTTTCACATCCTACAATTTAAATAAAATTAATTAAATTTAAGAAGTTCCTATTAAATATATTACTTCAAACTCGATAAAGTAAAAATAGAACTTTACACGTTAACTCGTATAAGCATTCCATGACATATTAAAAACAATGAATATCAAAAGACACCTCTCACATGATCATATTCTTAATAAACTGGCATTGCAAAAATCCACATAAAAGATGTATTAAAAAATTATAATAGAACACATAAATGAAATTATAATGTTTATGGCCTCACACTAATTCATATTCTCAGAATCTTAATTTACCCCTCTTTACCTCCATGGTCTTAATTTGACTACCTTTTTTAATCAACAAAGCAAAAAATTTATAAATACCACAATGTAATATTTTGCAAACCCTTACAAATCATGATCCCTAAAATTCAGCATCCACAGGCAATGACAACACAAATTCAATCAGCAACAAACACAACAAAATAACAACTCAACACTACTAAAAGGCCATCAACAACTTCAACTCTGAATCACAAAAAAACCAGCCCCGAACAACAGCACTACCCCTCCTAAACGGATGCCAAGGGAAAAAGAAACAAGGAACCCTCCATTTCTATCTCAATTCCATCCTCAAGCTTTCATAGTCTTAAAAAAATTCAATTCAAGAAAAATGAACAAAAATAGTGATGAGAATGAAGATCTTACCTTGAGTAATTGAGTTGCCGTGAAACGTGATGAAGAAGACTTGCTTGCTGCCGGCGAAGGGAATGGTGGCTGCCTGCTGTTCGAAGCCTTTCGCGCAGAAATAAGAGGGGAAGGAAGAGGCGAAAGGGAGTGATTATAAACGGATTGGGCTGGGCCAAGCCTTGTTGTTGAACTTGTCACACACAAGGATAAACGGATTGGGCCAAGCCCAAACTTGTGACAAACTGATATAATAAATAAATTAAAATTCAGGGTGTTTTAGTTAGGATACAAACACACATGGAAACATTCATGTCTTATACCATCAAGCTAAGTTCTCACATATTCAAGATATTCTTTTTACTCTCTTAGTTTCTCCCCTAAACACATCAACACATATTTGCTGAACCTAGACAAACACATCAAATTAAGTTAATTAGCCAACCAGATGATTCTACCTGATTAGAACAATTAGAATTTTAAGGTTTTAGAGAAACTAAAATACACAAATGAATGAAACAATGTTAGACCCAAAAAAACCTTAATAAAAAAAATCAACTTGAATTTTGATGAAGAACCTCTGTTTTCACAGGCCATGTATGAAAAACATCAGCAACAAAGAAAATTCATAACGCACAAATCAGTATCTTGTCTTCACAGAGCCGATATTTACATTTGCAGCTCAAAACGAGATGATATAGTAACAAATTAACATTTCGACGCCCAAATTAATCCCTAATTCGATTGAACCAAAATGATGCCTAAAACAGATACACTGAGTTGTGTTTGTTGAAACGAACAATACCTGTCACGCCCCAATTTCAGCGAACCGAACTAGGGACGTGAACGTTTAAAAAGTTACAAAACTTGAAGTCTGTTTTCATTAAATCATTTTAAAAGCCAGTTTATTCAACAAAAATAATATTTTACATCACAAAATAAGCCCCAACAATTGGACAAAACGAGGCACACGTCACTAGACTCAAAACCCGCTTCAAGCTCTTCAAGCTTCAGAAGCTCACCTAATACAGCCTGCGAACGGTACCTGTAGGAAAAGCAGCTAGGGGTGAGCGTTCGCTCACCACCACAAATAACAGACTGACTACGGCATACTTAGCAGACAAAGCCGGTGACACCAACAACGACTCAAAAGACACACACACGACCAAAACTTTCCTCAACTGACTCAACACTCGGACACGTTATGTAGACCCCACACTACGATTGACGACCTCCTCCAAGACACGACTGACAACCACACAATACCAAACAAGATCACAAAGGATCGCAAACCAGCTGCTTAGTAACCAATCTCTGTATCTCGCCCTTTACCGATCCCAGTCAAGTCAGGCGGTCGACCTGTCACGCAACTTCTCCCGATCCCAGTCGGGAGGCTAACCCACAACTTCTCCGCTTCACCCGATCCTAGTCGGGTGGTTAGCCACACCCGCGCGTCCTTCCCCCGATCCCAGTCGGGGAGCTAGCCCACAACCCCTCCGCTTCTCCCGATCCCAGTCGGGAGGCTAGCTACACCACACAACCTCCACCAGTATCCAGTAACCAATCACAATCACAAACAAGTTAAAACAGACAGTAACGACACCGGTGACAACTCCACAGGCACTCAAGGCCAACAAGACACCAACAACCAAACACAGGTTCAACAACCCTACGGGCCCTCATGGCCACCAAGACACCAACGGTAAAGTACGGGTTCAAAACCCCATGGGCACTTACGGCCACCCAAAACACCGAAACGACAACACGGGCTCTCATGGCCACCCAAGACTCAGCAATAAATAACACGGGCTCTCAAGGCCACCCAAACTCGACAATAAATAACACGGGCTCTCAAGGCCACCCAACTCAACAATAAAAACACGGGCTCTCAAGGCCACCCAAACTCAACAACAAATAACGCACAACAATCTCCGGCATAATCGATGCCTCCAACAGTCCTAAGATCAACAGTTTCACAATCAACCTCCGGGCATGGTCATATGCCTCCAGCAATCCTACTAACGCTAAGTTCTCTACTCCTACGACACTACTAAGTGTCACATGCATTTCCGATAATCCCTACGTTCCCGTATCATGCCTTTCTAATATTCAATAACCTAAATAACCCACGACACCCCGGTGTCACATGCAATTCTATAGTTAACTTTCCCTAGTTAGGGCCGAGATCCGGCTACTTTTCCCTACATCAAGGCGAAACCACAACAGCGTCTCCTAGCTGCTGACGACCGGGCCAACGCCGTCTTCCAGGGCGAAGTCCGCGTCTGGGTGTAACTCCGGTTTTCTCTTCGATCGAAGCCGTACTCTACTTTACACAGAAAGTTACAATTAAAACCGGTTTCACAACTTAATTTAAAGGTTACGACGGTTTCGATTAAGTTCAAAGGATTCTTTTTTACTCGAGCGAGCTAAAAGTGGGATTACGACGAATCGGGTTCGAGTACCCGAGCACCGAAACCGGTGCACGGTTCCAATGCACGGATCTCGAGGCATGATTCCCGAGGCAAGGGTTTCGTGGCATGATTCCCGAGGCACCCGTTTCAGCGTTCCGCTTTTATCCCGTTCAAGATCCAAATTTCCGTTCAATTTAAACGTCATGTTTAGTCAAAGCTCCAGATTTATTACAACAGTCCCAAAACCCAAATTAAATCGAATCTGATTTTTAAACCCCTTTCTATTTACATTAGGTTTTGTTATACTTTCCTTTTGAAAATTGTTTTCTTTTCACATTTATTTTCCAACTTCGATTCCACACGCCCAAAATCAGTTCTTTTGATCAAAACAGATCTTAACCCTTTTTGAATAAATCTGATTTTTGTTTTAAATTCAGTTTTCGTTTCATTTTCTTTTAATAACAATCTCAACCAAAACTTTCAGATTCCAGCAGAACTTTCCAGATCAAAAGTAACGGAAAAGAGAAAGAAGAGAGAGCTCGGTTGAACTCCGGCCGACCACCGGTGACGATGTTGCCGGCGACCAAACCGTCACGGTGGTAGGGGCTCACCGTATAAAAGACGACGGTAGCGGACGGGTTGAGCACGGCGGAGATCCGCCTCGGATCCGGACGACTCGGTCCCGTCCCGGATCTGATGAGCTCATCGGCGACGGCGGAGATTCGTCTCGGATCCGAACGACTCGGTCCCGTCCCGGATCTGATGAGCTCGCCGGCGACGGCGGGAGCTCGGTTTACGTTCGGTTGAAGGGAAGGTTGGGACGAGAAGAGGAGGAGGCGGGACCGGTGACGGGCTTGGGAGAGATCGGAGATGGAGGGAGGAAAGGGGCGGCCGAGAACTCGAGACAAGGAAGGTGGACGGAGGAGGAAAAGGGCTCGGTGGTGGCGCCGTGGCTGGACGGAGATTTCCGAGAGGTGAGGGAGAGGGTGGTTGGGGACGGCCGGCGACGGCGTCTGTGAGAGGGGGTCGAGACGAGAGAGAGGGGCGAGGGAGACAGGAGGTCGAAGAAGACGAAGGGGAAAGGTGAAGGAGTTTAGGGATTCTGAACCCTAAACTTGCCATATATAGGCGGGCCGAGCTAAACGGGCCGAGTGAGGCATGGGCTGCACGGCCCAAACGAGAGAGAGGACCTGGTCGGGCCTTCTCGGGCCTGGTCTGGCTCTTTTTTTTGCTCTCCTTTTTTATTATTATTAGTATTATTTTTTTTAAAACGAATTAAAATTTAGATCGAATTTCAACCTCGTCTTTACCAAAACCGATTTAAATTTCAACCTCGACGTTCGGATCGAATAAAAGTAAATAAAATAAATCTTTTTTTTGAAGCGGTCTTCACAATACCTGGAAAAATTCGATATTTTGCAAGAATCGTCGAAGAGGGTCCTCCCACAGTTCTAAGGCTCTCCCAATCTCTAGGCTTTGAATCGATGTGTCGTCCCAATCGAGACAGGCTATGGACCCGTAGTTCCATCCGAGTGTTTTCGCTGGTGCTGACTCGCTCCTTCTGTAACTAAGATATCAGCTGAAGAAGGAAGCACCAAAGGGTAGAGATGAAATGAGGCCAGTCACTTTGTGGGCTTTCAGATGACGGTTTAGGCCCATTTTGAAAATCCGGTCAATGGTCTTGGGCCTGACTTTTCAACCTCATAAGCTAAACGTGTTTGGCCTGATTATCCAATATCCTTAACGTGCCAAACAGACTACTGGTCTTTCGAACTCGGTAACAAGTGGGTCTTGCATTGTCTTTTGTGGTGTTTGTTTCTGTGGATGAAAAGACTATTGAGAGCATATACAACGGCTTGAGTGATAACCCCAAACATGGCTCTCTCATCGCTTCTCATGGAGCTCAGTGGTTGTCGGAGCCTCTTTAGCCTCTATGCAACCAATGTCAACTTCTGGGGCTACCTACCAAATAATTTCGGTTATTTCCCCAACCTAAGGTGATCGATTTCTCCCACAATCACCTTAGTGGTGCCATACCTCACACCCTTGCTGCCCTCCCTGATCTAGTGTCTCTTAAGTTGTCCCACAACAATTTTTTTAGGCTGATTCCTCATTCCCATTCCCATCCGACCGAGTCAATTGTCTTGGATTATAATCCATTTTTTGTCCCATAATCCCTGTCCACTTTTGTGAAATCATTCAAATAAAGCTCAATTATCGGTTTTGCGGTGGCTACAAGCATAATACTGATTTCAGTTGCCGGTTATTTGTGTTTAAATGTTGGTGGAGGTGGAGGTGGAGCCAGAGGTGGATGTAGGAATATAATTTAGGGTATGACATCGATTATTACTAAATGCGGTACAAAATAAATTGAAATGACATTCATATGAAAAATACGTGCAAACCACGTGCAAACTTCGTGCAATAAAGATCTTTAAATGGCTATAACTTTTTCATACGAACTCCGATTTAGACCCGTATGATATCAATTCGAAGGCAATTGAAGAGTATACGATTGTATGTATAAAAAATTTGGATAAGGGTATTCCATGGAATACCCTATACCCTTCTAAATCTGCCCCTGTATCTAAGCGGGAAAAAAAATGAAGGACATTTACCATGACAACCCAACACCTTCATTGTTTGCTTCCTTGACTCAGTTCCAGTATCCATCATAGTGAACCGATACAACAACGGTGAGAATTTTGGAAAGCTTTGAATAATTAAAAGGCCACAAAAACAAGTAAAACGGAAACAAAGGTAAAATTTTCATGCATATATGCATCATCAATCAGAATAATTCGATTGATTCCCACATTTCAAACAAATCTCAGCTAAGCATTTCATCGAACAAGTAGCAGGTCCTATGAAGTTTCCAGCTTTGAAGAATTCATTTCAATAGCTTAACTATCAATTAACAGAAACACGAATCCAAAGTCAGAAACTCACATCACACTGAACTGAAACGTACTCAAGCGCTAAAATTGATGAAGATTAACAGTGAATTTCTTTAGTCACAGCTTCGAAAATGAGAACAATAGTTCATAATTGGTACTGCATCTGCAGCCAGGGTAGACTAGTTGGAAAATTTATGGGCCTGACCATACCAACATACAAATAGGGTTGATAAAACAAACATTTCGGCTCGTAAGCCCAATTTAACATATGAAAAGTAGAAACATACAGGGAGATCATGCTTCCCAAGATATATTATAGCTCATTTTTAAACTCTAACTATGACCCACCTCTCGTCATAATCTTCAAGGTAGTTTTATAAATTTTTATCAAAACAGAAAAGTTATGCTCAAGTTAACAGGTTCGGACCGCGTGATGTACACGTGACTATTTTCAACTTGTAAAATACTCATTTTGGCCTCAACGATGTGTTGTCAAAGTTAGGTTTTGGTTAATTTGCAGCTTTCTTGAAGTAAGTATGAGTATCTTGCAGGAGTAAACATGGCAGACTTCACTAACAGTTTAATTGAGATTTAGATTTATGATTTGGTTGATTTTCGAATTTAGGGTTTGACAAGTATTAGTATTTGAGGTTTGTCGAGTTTGGGCTTTGACG
This sequence comes from Erodium maritimum, assembly GCA_963921825.1. Lineage (NCBI taxonomy): Eukaryota > Viridiplantae > Streptophyta > Magnoliopsida > Geraniales > Geraniaceae > Erodium > Erodium maritimum. Next base: position 10,527,976 of record OY997595.1, read on the forward strand.
AAAGTTGAGGATGGGTCTTTATTGAATTTGAGGTTTGACGAGGTCTAATTGGATCGAATTTTGGGAAAATTAGTGGAGAATGGACTCGATTTGTAGGTCTAATTCAAATCACCTCACAATAGGAATAGACCTGATTCATCTATTTCAAGTCTAGTATAAACAAAAATATTAAATAAAATATAATTTTTTTAATAAATAATCTTAAGCATATAAATTTTATTATTAATTAAGTAATAAATTTATATTGTAAATCACCTCACGAAAGGAATTTTTTTATTATAAATAAAAAAATATAAATTTAAGCAAATAATCTTAAACATATATATATTGTATTATTAATTAATTTAAATATATAAATTATATTATTAATTAAGTAATATTATTTTTAAATTAATAAATACAAAATTATCTTATATTAATTAAGAAATATTAAATTATAAATAAAAATTAATATAATCTTAATTAGGAAATATTAAATAAAAAAATAAAAAGTTAATATAATCTTAATTAGTTGATATGAAATTATAAATTATTAAATTATGAAAACATTAAATAACATAATATAATTTATTTAAAAAATTATTGAATATCTATTATTAAGAAAACTTATTTATTAATGAAATTTAATATATTCTTAAATAATTGGATGCTACGTGGCGATTCTTTATAGGAGAATCGTGACGTTAGACCTAATTGAGTGGTTGACGAATCCGTAAACCGTCTTTTCTCTCTCCTCCCTCTTAGACCCCCCCCCCCAAACTCCTTTTTAGATGCAGAACCGATAAACAAAATCGGATTAGATCCAAATTTTGAGTTTTTTGGGCCAATTCGAAGCCCAACATACCCTATTGTAGACGGTCTTATGAACATGGGGTCGGACGAAAACATGGCTCTTTCGATCTGACAATGGCGTGGAACATTTATCCGTGGATGGGCAAGATGATATGAATGGCTTTGAGTGGAAAAGTTTCTTTATGTTTGAATAACTAATGAAAAAATAATAGCCATGAAGACAAGATATTTTTTGTTGCTTCTAGAGGCAGACAAAGAGAGGGTAATTTATCTGTGGAAAAAAAGCTCTCTAGGTCAGCGAGAATCCTCACCCCCCAAAACCCTAGCCACTATCGACAACCTCTATGGTTTTGGCCATGGAGGTTGTCGTTGGAGCTCTCTCTTCCTCTTGTTTTCTTTGTTGATCCTCTCTCTTAGCAATCGCCTTCACCTGCACAATAATTACAACTTTCTTCCATCCGAGCACAGCCGCCGCTATCCCCGTCGTGTCCTTCCACCGTTGTCGAATTTACGCTTCAATCGGGCGAGCCGCAAGTGGTCAATCTCCTCATCGTCATCGATAGAGGCAACACAGAGTCAAGAAGACTATAATGAACCCTCGGGTTTATTCACTAATCGACCTCCACAGTTTATCCACTTGGAGAAGGTTGTGGAGCGATACAGTCTGAGGAATTGGGATCCGGGACCTACCCATCATGACTCGGGACTAGAGATGACAATGGGTAGGGTATGGGTCGGGTTTTGTGATACCCGTACCCTACCCAATTTTCATACCCAATACTCGTACCTTACCCGTACTCGGTCAATACCCTGTTAATACCCTACTCGATCTTTACTCGTTTGGGTCGGATATTACCCTACCCGACCCGTTCATATGACATGTGGATTATAAGACAAAAAAATGGAAAATAAGTAACTATTCCATATAAATTTAAGTAGCAAAAAATATAAGACTTTAGAAATTTTTTCACATCTCAAGTCTCAATATACAACAATCCCAGAAACAAGTAACTACCAAGTAAAAATAATTCCTTTTAAGTTTTTCTTATCGATGATCAATAAACTCAAATGAAGTCTAGCTAATAGTCATCCATGTATAATGAATATAGTCTTCTCATCATTTCCAAGCCTATGGTCCGTCTTACAGAAGATGAACAGTCGACGAGGTCTCAATTACGGACTTGTAGTGCTATGTGCCTCTTTACAATTATGTGGTATTATGAGCTTATGAGTTATGACTGTACAATTTTTAATTGTAATTGATTTATTATTAGGTTTATTATTATTAGCTTATTTATGTATATAATATAAAAATATATATGTTATAAGATCGGGTCAGGTTCGGGGTGGGTAAGAATAAACCCGTACCCTACCCGTACCCGGTCAATATACCTGGTCAACGGGTAATACCCTATCTGATTAAAACAATACCCGGTCAATAACCTACCCAATCGGGTCGGGTATGTCGGGTACCTGTCGGGTTCGGGTTATTTGTCCATCCCTACTCGAGACCGACGTTGCTTGGTTGTCCCGGGAGGAGAAAGGAAGCAGATCGTTTGTCATGTTTTAGGTTGGATTCAGTTTTACTTTCAACTTTGAATTGCAAGATTTGCTTTATTTGGATTTTATGTTGTTTAAATTTCTTGTTTTATACTTTTGAGATGTCGGTAAGGGGATGTCCTAAGTTAGTATTTGCAAGCAGAAGCAGTATTTTTTTTACGGGTCTATGAGCGCCAGATTGACTACGGACAACCAGGACACATATCTGAAACCCAGGACTTTTACACCCTACTTTGTATGATTTATTTCTTATATTAATGCACTTTCTCGAGTAGTTAAAAAAAAGCTAATTTTGTTTCTAGGGGGAGAAAGCTTTCAAAAAAGCAAGACAATAAAGAGGAGTATTTTTGACATTTTGTATCTCAAACTAACAGTTTTGAGAGTCGAGATTTAAATTGTTAGTTCTAGTAAATATTTGTAAAACTAGAGCTACGAATCGTGATTCAAGATCCGTTACAACTAAGCTTCAGAAATGCCAAAATTAGAAAGCAAGATATATATATAGGAACAAAAAGGAGCAAGCTTTATTGATGAAGCCGATACACGGAAATGTAGCAGCTCACAACCCATTTACATTCTCGACCCTCTCATTTACACAAACTCAAAAAACTAACTTATTATTACCAACCAACAAAAACAAAAACCCTTCTTCTCTATCGGTGATCACAGGTTTCAAACAGAGCTGTGGCGCCCTCTGTTGGGCCCTGGGAAGAAGAAGTCCTCATTCTGGCTCTGAAACACACTATCCACATCCTCCGCCGGACGGTTGAACGAAAGCTCTTTGGCTTCCCTGTCCATCTTACTTATTATGTTGTTCCTTCCCGCTAGAGGGAACCTTATGTTGCCTTTCGCATTGACCTCAAAGCAAAGGACCTGCAGGTTCTTGCTCTCCGACGCTATGGTGACGATGGGATGACCTGCCGGAGCTACGAACACCGTCCCTCTCCTCAGCGGAGCCCTTACGTTCTCGAAGCCTTCCTTGCCGATGTGCGGACAAGCCATCTCCAACCATCCTTCTCCTTCAACCACAAACGATATCTTTGTTGCTCGCGAGTTGTAGTAAGGCGCAGACATACCTCCCTTCAACACAAAAAACGTTACACATTAGTTACATTTTACATTTTAAGAATTAAATGTTAAGGGAGATATCATATTAGCATGGTTCGTACTCGTGTGATGTTGGCGAATGCGACCATGACATCGAGATCTTTCAAGGGGTTGTAGTCTTCGCTTTGAGCTTCGAAGAGCTTCCCGAAGCTGTTGGATTTTGTAGGCTGCTGCTTTAGGAGGTTGAAGGGACCGCTCGGGTCCGACCCGAATGGCCATATACCCGGTTGGAGGGAGCTCGGGCCCAATGCTCTGATCTGCTTTTTGGTAGCCTTGACGATACCTCCTTCTTGGCTCCGCCCGAACACCCTCTTCAAGTTCTCCCTCCCGGTCTGCTCAACAAGTGTCACACCCAATTAACCAAGTTCAAAATAAAATAAAATAAATAAACAGTGTGAAAGGACTTACGTTGAAAGCGGCTTCGAGAACATCCCAGCTGAAGGCCGTGTAAAACGAATCGGGGTTTTCACCGCCGGTTCCATGGAATGCCTGTTTTTGCACCAAATCAATTCATAAACTAGTAACCAAAATTTGATAGCAAAACAAAGAACCTTGTATATTTTGTTTAAAATAGACAATTTGTATCAGGTCGGGCTCTTATAACTAAAAACTAAAAAATCGATCTTGATGGTGGGTATGACCTAACATTTATAAGTAATTTTTACCTCGAAATGCCCGGGAAGAGCGACAGGCTGAAGGAGCTTGATGATGAACAGTTCCTCTGTATCATGACTGTTAGTCATATAAGCCGGTGTGCCGGCAGGGATCCTGAAGATATCTCCGCGCTGGAGATTAAAGCTCTGCTTCTTGTTCCTCACCGTCGTGATACTACCTCGTCCTACATTCATCACCATTAGAGAGAAACTATAATTGAGTCTTTAACTGTCGGCAAGTTAATCACAAAATTAGTCAACAATACCTTTGGCCACAAAGAGGAGACAGTCGGCGTCAAAGTGCGCCGGCAGCACGAATGTCTGCGGATCGGCTTCGAGAACAACGAGCCGGAAGTTCTCAACTCCACGGAGAAGATCAGTGAACTTCCTCAGTTCGCTGATCCTCCCCTGTTCCGTCTCCACGGTCGTCGTGAAGTCCTCGTCTCCGAACACGTAAGGGTTGTTGATCTCTTTCTTGTCACCGTTACCTTCCCACCTCCGGCCGCCCTTGCACTCCTTCTCGCAGTGCCTCTGAGCCCTCTCGCTCTGCTCCTCCTTGCACAGCGCTCTGCACCGCCGCTCCTCCTCCGTCCTCGGCTCCCACTTGCGCTTATTCACGACCAACTCATCATCCTTTGTGATGTACTCCTCGCATTTCTTCATGCACTGCACCTTCTCCCTCCCGGTGGAGCGCTCCAGGTGCTTGCACTGGTGCTGGCACTCCTCGATTCGCTTCAGCTCCGGGTCCTGCGTCGACAGGGCCAGAGCGAAACAGAGGACGGACACAGATAAGAGTAAAGCAGAGACAGGGAAGCTTGGTTTGAGAGCCATGGTTGGGTTTCTGAATCGATGTGGAAGAGAGTGGTGATGGGGTCTAGTTTAAGTAGTGTGGAGATCAAGCTTGCGGTGACATGCACGGAGACGAGTGGCGTTGTACGTGTCAACGAGCCGCGAGACCGCCATTGTCGCGTACGAGGACAGCTAGGTGCATTGTAGATAGATTTGGATAACGTTGTTGTCGCTTTTACTGTATGTGTATGTAATATGTTGGCGCGCTAAACTACGGCTTTGTCTTCACCTGGATGTTGATTCTTGCGTTGAGAAGAACAAGCCACTTCTAGAGCTAAACATCACCTGAGTCATTTTGGGAAATTGTTCATCAGGACCACCTGCAATTCCTATCATAGAATGGATGTGAGCATTTAGTGTTCAAGTGCATATGGTAAAAAATAGGAAAAACTATCTCCCACATCTCATAAATTTGCTGCTGATTTATTAGTAGATCAGAACGGTATCTTTGACTTATGATAATTACAAAAACTAATATTTTCTGTTAGAAATGACAGAAAACGTTGAAAAAAACTCCAAAAACTAACTGTCATATGACTATTGAACTCAAAAATTAACTGTAGACTTGTTATTTTTTTTTGTTGAGTTTTTCCTAACGTTTTCTGTCATTTTTAACGGAAAATGTTAGTTTGTGGAATTACCATAAGTCAAGAATACTGATCTGATCGACTAATAAGTCAGCAGCAAGTTCTTGAGCGGTACAACTCGACGATAATTAGTTCCTATTTTTACCCCTAAAAAGTATATGTAGATCTAGGCATGAGCTTTACTGTAACTCAATTGGATATATAGCTCGGTTATGAATATTTATCAAGTATTAGCTCGGCAGATTTATTTGTAAAAGTAAGTCCAAGTCCAATCTGTATACATTAGGGATGGCAAAACGCCCCGACCCTGACGGGGACCCGACGTCCCCGCCCCGTGCGGGGCAGGTTCGGGGCGGGGATTTTTTTATACGGGGAGGTAAACTGGGATTTTGGCGGGGGCGGGGCAAGCACTCCCCGCCCCGCGGGGCGCCCCGCCCCGTGCCCCGCGGGGATCACCGCTCTATTAATTTAAAAAATATATATTAATAATTAATATTTTTTTTGAATAACACATAATATATTGTTTTTACATATGATATTTACTTATTTAAATTTTATATCTAAAAAATAGAAAACTTAGTTCAAAAATGTCAAACGGTAATTTTTGCGTATTTATATTTTATATCTAAAAGATAGAAGACTTAGTTCGAATATGCACATTATGAGACACGGAAGTCGTGTGATGTTTGTTTTATATGCGTGTTGTCTAAAATTATGGATTAAGAATTGTGTGATATAAAAATGTATATTTTTTTTCGGGGAGAAAATGGGGCGGGGAATCCCCGTTCCCCGCGGGGAATCCCCGTTTCCCCGAGGGGCGGGGTCAACGCGGGGTGCGGGGCGGGGCGGGGCGGGGACGGGGTGCGCGGTCCCCGCCCCGAACCCGCCCCGTTTCCATCCCTACTATACATTGACTTCTTTACACTTTTCCACACATATAGAAAAGTCAAATTTTATTTTGACTGATCTCAACAGTCAATTTCACACCTGTTAGCTTCTTGTTTGACAGGGTGACGGTCAAGAAAGCTTTGAGGTGGAAAGAATTGTTGAGCATGTATGAACAAGCCTCTGGACAACAGGTCATGCAGAGGTACTGAAGATGAGAAGAGTGGAGGATGTGGGTACATATTTGGGGATGTCAGTAATTGTGGGTCGGAATAGATATACAGCGTTTAAATTCGTAAAAGAAAGGATTTAAAGAAGGTTAAGTAATTGGGACGAGTTGTTATTCATCAAAGCGGGTAAAGAGATCTTCTTGAAATAATACATTCAAGCGTTGTCCACGTATTATCATAACTGCGTATTTAGTGCCTCGCACACTTATTTCTGAGATTGAAATAATAATGAACAAGTATTTGTAGTGTCATAATCACCAATCGAGGGTTGGTATCCGTTGGAAAAATTGGAGTTCGATGTGTGATCATAAGAGGTTAGAAGGCATCAGTTTTAAAACATTTATCGGATTTTAATATAGCTTTGCTCGGGAAGTAGGGATGGCGCCTCCTGCGACACCCGGAGAGCTTGGTGGCTCGTGTTCTCAAAACAAAGTACTATTCCATGTTTAATTCTCTACAAGAAAAGGTACCTACTAGGGCTAGTCTGATTTGGAGGAGTATTATGGAGGCCCAAATTTTATTAGGATGGAATTAGGAGATGTATTGGTACGAGGGAGAATACTTTTCTAGCAAGAGATCCTCGGATTCAGTCTAGCTCAGTTTTGGTCTATGAGGTGCCGAGTAGGTGGAGGATTGGAGGGTAAGCTGGTTGTTGCGATCGGGAGAAAGGAAATAGAACGATGAGCTTGTCAGATCGCTCTTCAACGAACAAGATGCGGCTACCATATTACCGGTGCCTCTTAGCATCGAGTTGCAAGAGGATTCATGGTTATGAGGTAGAGAAAAAGATGGGAGGTACTCGGTTGGTTAGGTGTATAGGGAGCTCCAGGTAATTCGAAGTCGTTGGGCCGTAGATGAAGATGATTGTTTTTGGCATGAGCTCTGGAGATTGAAGGCCCCTCTCAAAGTTCATCACTTTCCTGTGTCTTCCGCCTTACGAGGAAGATGAGTGGATATGCATCCCATTCGTTCGTTTTGTGGAGATTTTGAAACAGGGGTGCATGCTCTCTTTCGCTGTCTTAAGGCGTTGGAAGTATGAGTCGTGTTCTAGACATGCAGGTCAGCTTAGCTGAGACGGTAAGGGAAGTTATACAGAGGCGCTGGAGTGGTATTAACAAGGACATAGAATCTCTAATGGGAACCCTATGTTGGGAGATTTGGAGAGCACATAACAACTGGGTGTGGAATGGAAAGGAGAGCTCGGGGGAAGCCATAATCATGGCTACCACAACACTTCTTTCAGGTTGGAGGGAAGCTCAAATTACTATTTATGTAGGTCAATAAAGACAACCGGAGAGCAGAGATCGGTGGCAAAAGCCAACGGTGGGTGGCCGGAAAGTAAATGTGGACGGGGACGCCGTTGGAGACCATGGTGGGGGTGGGGGTTTGATATGCTTGGACGGGGGAGGGAAGCACTCTCGGTCCGAGCGGCAACAATCGAAGCACTCTCGGTCCGAGCGGCATTGGTGTGGATTCGAGAGGAAGGTTTGGAAGTCGGAGAAGTGGAGATCGATTGTATGATAGTGGTTCTAGAAATCTCTAGTTCGGAGTCATTGTTATCTCCGATAAGGGGGTCATAAATGATTGCAAACGTCTTCTGCGGAAACTTTCAGGCTTTTGATTCGGCCATGTTCATTGAGAAGTCAATAAAGTGGCACGTGAATTGACTAGGAACACGCAAGACTAAGTTGATGTAATTTGGGAGTGTATTGCTTTACCACGACTTATTTCTTGTATAATAATATCAGTTGAATTTTCAAAAAAAAGTAATGATGAGTTTACCCATGTCAAGAATTATGAATCCATGCTCCCCATTAATCTTCCTCGTCATACTACTTCTCCTATAAGGCTATAACCAAATTAGAGAAAACTACATACATTGATTTCTAACTTAAACTGATTTTAAGTTTCTCTAAGCTGTTAGAATATTGCACATAGTTTTTTCTTGCTAAGAAATTAAGAAAATGTTTTGACTGCGGATTTTACGTTAATCTACCGACATGCAGAAACCTAATGGTCACATCGAAGGATGTAATTCATTAACTCGGTGATGGAGAATGGCCGAGCGGAAAGTTAACATGGGACATGAACAAAACTGGGTTTTGGGTCACAGGACGTAAGTGATTAGGATATCACGGATCGAGACAGGACTTGGAGTCTTGGGAACAATCTCGTCGGCTAATATTGGACATGTATGAAGTGGAAGGCATTGGAGACAAAAGAGTGTCACTGTAAGAACCACTCCCGGTCAACGACAGTCAAACCTGTGAAAAACATGAAAATTTAAAAATTTTAAGACACACTTAATTAACCTAAATTGACCCCGAGGGTCATACCGGACTTAATTTGACCCCGATATCGACCAAAAGGAGTTTCGGGGGACTCAGGGAAACTTTCTGATCAATTCGGGAAATGTTGACTTTTCGCTGGAAAAGTCAACCGAGCGACGTTTTGGTCCATTCGAGGACCGTTTTGGATCCAAAAAGCTTAGCCGTCGTCGCATCGGTCTTAGTTGAGCCGTTTCCTTGTAGCCCGCCAAGTTTCGTAATTTCTTGGGAAAAGTGCCCGTTCGGGGCCCGAAACGTCCGATTTTCACGAATCTGATTGGAAAATATCTTCTAGATATTGTTCCAAAAAGATGTGGGACCCACCTTGCCACTTGTAAACCAAGTGGTGGTGTTAGGTTTTGGGGGGAAAATGAGAGGTGAGGGGTTAGAGGGGGTTCGGCCAACACTAATTAAAAAGAAAAAGAACAAAGAAAAGGAAGAGAGTATTTTCGAGAGAGAAGGAGAAGGAGAAGGAGAAGAAGAGAGAAGAGAGAGGAAGTTAGGGTTTTGGAGCACTATTCACGTCATCCCACCTTTGGATCGTCTCAAGGCAAGGAGCAATCTACTTCCCCTCGTCTTCCTCTTTGGTAAGACCTAAACCGATCGTCGTTTTGATAATTTTCAAATGTTAGGGTTTGGTTAAAAATGATGAGTTAGGGTTGTAGTGAGGTTGGGGGGTTTGTTAGAGACGTTTTGGAGGTGGTTGGAGGTGAGGTTGCACGTTTTCCGGCGACCGGGAGCTCGGGAGGAGCTCTGGCCACCATAGGGGGTGGCCGGCCACCACCATGGTGGCCGAGCCCCATTGAAACCCTAGGTCCCACGGCCAAGTGGGTCGGGTGGGGCCCACGTGCTCGGGTGATCGGGTTTAGTGTTCGGGAGGTGTAAAACGTTCCCCGGACCATTTATCCTTAACCGAATCTAAATTTGGAATTAAATTGGAAAGGTTGTAATTAACAGGTTTTAGAAACTTTAAACGTTAATTAATCGACTCGGAAGTCGGAATTTGATCCCGTCAAGTGCATTGGGATCCTTGAATTATTCTAAGACCGTAGAAACGAAAACGGGGACTTTTGGAGCCCCGGAAGGCCTTTTACAAAACCCGGTCAGATTCGCCATGTCTGGCGAATCGGGCCTTTACGAGTCCTTTATCGACAATGTCGAGTAATTGGGAAGTTTGGGAGTGATCGACATTGTCAGTGTTACGTTTGGGCGTTAAGTTTATTAAATTTTGGTTTATGCCTACTAGTTTAAAAGTGGCTTAAATTTGTGTTCTCTTAGATCGTGCTGCGGACCGAGGCAAAGGGAAACTAGGCGAGTGACTGTGATCGCGCCGAGGCTTAGTTGAGCACTTTTGTAGGACTTGTACGAGGTAGGGAAAAGTAGCCGGATCTCGGCCCTGACTAGGGAAAGTTAACTGTAGAATTGCATGTGACACCGGGGTGTCGTGGGTTAATTAGGTTATCAAATATTAGAAAGGCATGATACGGGAACGTAGCAATTATTAGAAAAGCATGTGACACTTAGTAGTGTCGTAGGAGCAGTGAACTTAGCGAGATTAGAATTACTGGAGGCATATGACCATGCCCAGAGGTTGTTTGTTATTATTGTTGAGTTAGGTGGCCACGAGAGCCCGTGTTATTATTGTTGAGTTGGGTGGCCATGAGAGCCCGTGTGTTATTGTTGAGTCTTGGGTGGCCATGAGAGCCCGTGTTATTATTATTGGTATTTTGGGTGGCCGCGAGTGCCCATGGGGTTGTGAACCCGTACTTTACCGTTGGTGTCTTGGGTGGCCATGAGGGCCCGTAGGGTATTGAACCCGTGTTTTGTTGTTGGTGTCTTGGTGGCCTTGAGTGCCTGTAGAGTTGGGACTGGTGTCGTTACTGTCTGTTGAACTTTGTTTGTGATTGTGTTTGGTTACTTGATCATGGTGGAGGTTGTGTGGTGTAGCTAGCCTCCCGACTAGGATCGGGAGAAGCGGAGAGGTTGTGGGCTAGCTCCCCGACTGGGATCGGGGGAAGGACGCGCGGGTGTGGCTAACCACCCGACTGGGATCGGGTGAAGCGGAGAGGTTGTGGGTTAGCCTCCCGACTGGGATCGGGAGAAGTTGCGCGACAGGTCGACCGTTTGACCTGACTCGGATCGGTAAAGGGCGAGAGACAGAGATCGGTTACTGAGCAGCTGGTATGCGATCCTTTGTGATCTTGTTTGGTGTGCGATCCTTTGTGATCTTGGGTGTTGCATGGTTGTCTGTCGTGTCTTTGGAAGAGGTCGTCAATTGTTGTGTGGGGTCTACATCACATGTCCGAGTGTTGAGTCAGTTGAGGAAATTATTGGTCGTGTGCGTGTCTTTTGGGACTTTGTTTGTGATCTTGGGTGTTGCATGGTTATCTGCTAAGTATGCCGTAGTCAGTCTGTTATCCTTGGTGGTGAGCGAACGCTCACCCCTAGCTGCTTTTCCTACAGGTACCGTTCGCAGGCTGGACTAGGTGAGCTTCTGAAGCTGGAAGTGCTTGAAGCGGGTTTCTGGGTTATTTTTTGAGTCTAGTGACGTGTACCACATTTTTTTCCAATTGTTGGGACTTATTTTGAGATGTAAATGTTATTTTGTTGAACTTTTGGTGATTTCAAAGTGAATTATAAAAAGGGTTTCAAAATGGTTTATTGTTTCTGAACGTTCGCGTCCCGAGTTCGGTTTACAGAAATTGGGGCGTGACAGCTTGGTATCAGAGCTCGAGGTTTCACACCTCAGACTGCACGTCAATTAGGTGGGAGAGTCGAGTCAGTAAAGTCCCGTCGTGCTATGAGTACGCAAGTCGGAACTCGTGTGTAGACCCGTTAGGTTTTGAGTCCTGTTTTGTTATGTGCTTGTGCAGTACGGGGTTACTGGCACAGTGTTTGTGTGTTGCTGCGTGAAACATTTTTAAACTGTTGCGACTCGACTCAGGAGCGCTCCTGTGGTCGAGCGGGACGGTGTTGATGTCAAGTGGCTACAACGTAGTTCGGGGACGCCTGGACCGGGTTGTAACTACCTGATGTCAAGAAATGAGACTTTTAATGGAGTGGAAAAAGTTTTAAAATTGGTTGGCCCTATGGGCGTGTTTTGATTTTGGTTGGCCCTGTGGGCGTGTGTGACTTTGGTTGGCCCGGTAGGCGTGTGTTGTTGTTGCTTGGCCGTGTTGGCTTATGATTGAGGTCGGTCTTGAGTTGTCTTACGTGTGTTTTGTGTTTGGTGGTCGTTTGTCTGCGACGTACTAATGTACGGGTCGCTATTAGCGGGGAAAGTTACGAATACCCTAGGGTAGACATAGCGGGTGTGCGTAGTGTGAAATCATCACCGCTACGAGATCGGGGTCACTGGTTTGGCCTGGTAGGTGGAACGGGACGGTTCGGTTACCGGCCCGGTAGGAAGAACGGGGCGGTTCGGTTGCCGGCCCGGTAAGGGGAACGACACGGGTTAGGTGCCGGCCCGGTAGGCGGCACGGCAGGATCTTGGTGCCGGCCCGGTAGTGGGCACGGCAGGGCCTGGGTACCGGCCTGGTTACCGGCCCGGAGGGTGGCACGGCCCGGGTCGTGTGCCGGCCTGGTCCAGTGAGTCGCTTTCGTTTTCTTTTTGGTTGTTGTTGCTTCGCTGTGTGGTTAGGTTGGTCATCGCGTGTTTTGGTGCACGTTGGTGCGGTCTCTTTAAGGTTTCTTTTACTAATACTAATATTTAACGTATTAATAGCGTGAGCGGTGTGACGTATTAGTGATAAGCGCGCTAGAGTAAGCGTAGACCGTGTGAACGTTGGTGTGTTTGAACTTGTTGTCTTTATTTGAGTTCGCAAACTGAACGTTTGCGTGTATGCGTGCAAAGGATACTGACTTATGGCTCGCGGTAGACGAGGACGAGCAGCGGGAACACGGGGTCGGGCGCCCACGCGAGGCCGGCGGAGACGGTCAGCGGGGACACCGGGAAGGGTGCCAACCGTTGAGCCCGCCGAGTACGCGGAGGCGCAGGGCACTCCTGTCGGAGAAGACAGGAGAAGCGACGCGGGACTGTCTACAGGCACACCCAGTGTTCCGCCGGTCGCGGACCCTCCCGTTATGACTGCTCTGGATGAGTTGACCAGGACAGTTCAGAGTTTGGTGGCGGTCATCGCCAGCCGAGAGTCGGCTTCACCATCTTCAGAGGCAGCCGTGGTCCCAGTGAGGCCCGGTCAGGCAGCGGATCACACAGCCCGGACCCTACTAGACTTCCTGAAGCTAGGGATACCCATCTTCGTCGGGGAGCCGAACCCCGACCTAGCCGAGAGGTGGATAGAGCAGGTCACGCGGGACCTGGATACTTCAGGTATCGAAGATGGCCGCCGCAGAGTGTCCTTCGCGGCTCACCAGCTGAGAGACAACGCCTACCACTGATGGGGGCGTGTGAAGGACATGGTCGGGCACGACTACGACATCTTCCAGGAGGTGTTTCTGGCACAGTACTTTCCTGAGTCGGCTCGGTTGGAGCGACATCGGTAGTTTATAGACCTGGAGCAGGGGGGATGACAGTGGCGGAATACGAGGCCAGATTCACGGCCTTGACCAGATTCGCGCCGGAGATGGTGATGACCGAGCAGAACCATTGCCTGCGGTTCGAGGGGGGACTGAGACCGGTGATTCGGGATAAGGTCCTCGCCTTGAGGCTACGGAAGTATACAGATCTCGTGGACACCGCGGCGACAGTGGAGCAGGGCGTCCGGGATGCGGCCAGGACCCGTGAGGTCCGACAGCGGCCGATCAGCTTTGCAGGGCCATCCGAGTCACGAGACCCGAGGAGGCAGAGGACCACGGGGTTCTTCCGACCACCGACTCATCAGGGTGGAGCGAGACAGCGGGGGTCAGTGGCATCAGTTGGGCCAGTCGCGTCAGAGAGAGCGCCGACGTGCTTTACCTGCGTGCAGCGAGGCCACTTCCGTCGCGAGTGTCTGATGGGAGGAGGGGCCACGACGCTGCCAGCGACCAGCCGGACGAGCCAGGGCACGGAGTCGAGAGCCGACGAGATCGATTGTTTCCAATGCGGTCGGGTTGGGCACACCATTGCGTGGTGCCGTGAGCCGTCGAGGGCAACGTCAGCGCAGCGACCGCAGCAGTCGCGTACAGTACAGTCGCCCAGGGGTCGTCCTCATCAGAGTCAGCAGTCGAGGTTGTCACAGCCTTCTACGAGCGCACCAATTCCGAGACAGCAGCAGAGTCACGGGCATTCAGCAGCCAGTGCACCGGGTCAGAGGCAGCAGGCCTCGCAGGGGAGAGTGTATGCAGTCACCGACTCCAGAGCCCCAGGATCTAGCACGTACCGCGAGACCATCCAGGGTACGTGTTTATTGTATCATTTATGGGCGTTATTCTTATTTGATACCGGGGCGTCGCACTCTTTTATTTCGTCGGGTTGTGCTGAGAGGTTGGGGTTGAGCTTAGAGTCGTTGAGTCCACCCCTATGCCTGGACACCCCAGTTGGGGGTGGTGTATTATTGACTAGGGTATGTCGTGCCTGCGAGATTAGAGTCGCAGACTGTCCTTGCCCTGGTGATCTTCTCGTGCTGGGAATGACGACTTTTGATGTGATCTTGGGAATGGATTGGCTGTCGAGGTACCAAGCCAATATCGACTGCTACAGGCGACGAGTGACGGTGTCAGTGGGCGGTAAGAAGGTGACGTGTGTTCTGGGTAGTAAGAGCAGGGTCCTCCTGTCGGCATTGTCCGCTGAGGAGAAAGTATTGGCTGTGCAGAGCCGAGAGTTACCGTGAGTGGTATGCGAGTTCCCCAAGGTCTTTCCTGAGGAGTTGAGCGGGTTGCCACCGGTTCGTGAGGTGGAGTTCGGGATTGACCTGGTGCCGGGAACGGCGGCGATATCGATGGCGCCTTACAGGTTTGCGCCGACAGAGTTGACTGAGCTGAAGCTTCAGTTAGAGGAGCTTCAGCAGAAGGGGTTTATCCGTCCGAGTGTGTCACCATGGGGAGCACCAGCACTCTTCGTGAAGAAGTAGAGTGGAGAGCTGCGGATGTGTATAGATTACCGCAAGCTGAACCGGGTTACGGTGAAGAACCGATACCCGATGCCGAGGATCGATGACTTATTCGACCAGTTGAGAGGGTCGACCTACTTCTCGAAGATCGATCTGCGATCCGGTTATTATCAGTTGCGAGTCCGTGAGGGGGACGTCGCAAAGACTGCATTCCAGACACGCTATGGGCACTACGAGTTCCTGGTGATGCCATTCGGACTGACGAATGCACCTGAAGCGTTCATGGACCTGATGAACAACATCTTTCGGCCGTACTTAGATCAGTTTGTGGTGGTGTTCGTGGACGACATCCTGATCTACTCGCAGAACGAAGCGGCACACAAGTCACATCTGAGGGTTGTTCTGACACTACTGCGCGAGCATCAGCTGTATGCCAACTTGGAGAAGTGCGAGTTCTGGCTCGCTGAGGTGAAATTCCTCGGTCACATCGTGTTCCGTGACGGTATCCTGGTCGACTCGTCGAAGATCGATGGGGTCTCGAAGTGGGCACGACCCACAAGTGTCTTCGAGATCCGCAGCTTTCTGAGGTTGGCAGGCTATTATCGGCGATTCGTCCAGGATTTTGCGCGACTAGCCGCGCCGATGACTCTGTTGACGCGCAAGGGAGTCGGGTTTGTGTGAACGGAGGACTGTGAACGGGCATTCACGGAGTTGAAGACCCGGCTGACTACCGCTCTAGTATTAGTGGTGCCCGAGCGAGGGATCGGATATGATGTCTACTGTGATGCGTCCGGAGAGGGACTAGGCTGCGTACTGATGCAGTTGGGCAGAGTTGTGGCTTATGGCTCCAGGCAGTTGAAGACGCACGAGCGCAACTATCCTACCCATGACTTGGAGCTAGCAGCAGTCGTGTTTGCGCTTAAGGGCTGGCGATATTATCTTTATGACGAGGGGTTTCAGGTGTTCTCGGATCACAAGAGCCTCAAGTACATATTTTCCCAGCGAGACCTGAACATGCGCCAGCGGCGGTGGATGGAGCTACTCGAGGAGTACGACTTTGAGCTACACTACCATCCGGGTAAGGCGAACGTGGTCGCCGACGCCTTGAGTAGGAAGTCGGTTCCGAGCCTCGCCAGCAGTCTGAGAGTGGGACATGATGGGGGAGCTGAGCACGTACGGGCTTGACCTAGAGGAGGTTACTGGTGATATAGCCATGTGCTCATTAGTGGCTCAGCCCTCACTGCTTACTCGAGTGTTGGAAGCGCAGTCGAACGACGTCGAGACGTCAGAGATCCGAGAGAGAGTCGTCAGGGGTGACGAGGTGGTAGGCTGCGAAGTTAGTACAGATTGGGGGTTACGGTACCGCGGGGGGCTGTTCGTGCCGGTTAACTGTAGAGACGACGTGTTGCGAGAGGCACATCACTCGCGTCTTACAGTGCACCCAGGGGCACCAAGATGTACCGTGACCTCAGACGGCATTTCTGGTGGCGCGGGATGCGGAGAGCAGTAGCAGAGTTTGTGTCGAGATGTCTCGTCTGTCAGCAGGTGAAAGCCGAGCATCAGCGTCCCGCAGGATTGTTACATCCACTGCCAATTGCCCAGTGGAAGTGGGAGCACATTACGATGGACTTCGTGTGTGGACTACCGAGATCGCCGAAGGGAAACGACGTCGTATGGGTGGTAGTCGACCGATTGACCAAGTCGGCCCATTTCCTGGCTATGAGGATGACTGACCCGGTTGACAAGTTGAGCAGCTTGTATATTCAGGAGGCAGTGCGTCTCCATGGGGTCCCGGTGTCGATAGTGTCTGACAGGGATCCCCGCTTCACGTCCAGATTTTGGCCGAGTCTGTAGAAAGCACTGGGGACCGAAGTTCTACTCAGTACCGCACATCATCCCCAGACAGACGGTCAGTCCGAGCGCACTATTCAGATCTTGGAGGACATGATGCGAGCATGTGTGCTGGTTTTCAGGGGATCATGGGAGACCCACCTGCCGTTGGTCGAGTTCGCCTACAACAACAGCTACCAGGCCAGTATTGGGATGGCACCGTTCGAAGCGTTGTATGGGAGGCCGTGTCGATCGCCAGTATGTTGGGCAGAGGTGGGGGACAAGAGTCTGCTGGGGCCAGATCTTGTCAGAGAGACGACAGAGAAGGTCGCGCTGATACACGATCGGTTGAGGACCGCGCAGAGTCGGCAGAAGAGTTATGCCGACAGACGACGTCGACCTCTTGAGTTTGCAGTCGGGGATCACATGTTCCTGCAGGTGAGCCCTATGAAGGGGCTGGTACGGTTCAGACGCAGAGAGGGAAAGTTGGCTCCGCGGTACATTGGCCCGTTCGAGATCTTGGGCAGAGTGGGAGTAGTGGCTTATCGTCTGGCGTTGCCACCGCAACTTGGGAAAGTTCATGACGTCTTCCACGTGTCCCAGTTGCGGTAGTACAACACAGACCCCTCCCACGTCATTGAGTGGACAGATATCGAGGTGGCTGACGATGTCTCCTATGAGGAGCAACCGGTTCGGATCATGGACACACAGGAGCAGGTTCTACGGGGAGGCAAGATTATCCTCCTAGTACGAGTGCAGTGGAAGCATCACGGGGCTGAATCGACTTGGGAGCGCGAGGACGAGGTTTGCGCGAAGTATCCCGCCTTGTTCGTTTCCCGAGGTACGTCTGTTTTAAATTTCGTGGACGAAATTCCTTTAAGGGGGTAGATTGTAAGAACCACTCCCGGTCAACGACAGTCAAACCTGTGAAAAACAGGAAAATTTAAAAAATTTAAGACAGACACTTAATTAACCTAAATTGATCCCGAGGGTCATACCGGACTTAAGTTGACCCCGATATCGACCAAAATGAGTTCCGGGGGACTCAGGGCAACTTTCTGATCAATTCGGGAAATGTTGACTTTTCGCTGGAAAAGTCAACCGAGCGACGTTTTGGTCCATTCGAGGACCGTTTTGGATCCAAAAAGCTTAGTCGTCGTTGCAGCGGTCTTAGTTGAGCCGATTCCTTGTAGCCCGCCAAGTTTCGTAATTTCTTGGGAAAAGTGCCCGTTCGGGGCCCGAAACGTCCGATTTTCGCGAATCTGATTGGAAAATATCTTCTAGATATTGTTCCAAAAAGATGTGGGACCCACCTTGCCACTTGTAAACCAAGTGGTGGTGTTAGGTTTTGGGGGGAAAATGAGAGGTGAGGGGTTAGAGGGGGTTCGGCCAACACTAATTAAAAAGAAAAAGAAAAAAGAAAAGGAAGAGAGTATTTTCGAGAGAGAAGGAGAAGGAGAAGGAGAAGAAGAGAGAAGAGAGAGGAAGTTAGGGTTTTGGAGCACTATTCACGTCATCCCACCTTTGGATCGTCTCAAGGCAAGGAGCAATCTACTTCCCCTCGTCTTCCTCTTTGGTAAGACCTAAACCGATCGTCGTTTTGATAATTTTCAAATGTTAGGGTTTGGTTAAAAATGATGAGTTAGGGTTGTAGTGAGGTTGGGGGTTTGTTAGAGACGTTTTGGAGGTGGTTGGAGGTGAGGTTGCACGTTTTCCGGCGACCGGGAGCTCGGGAGGAGCTCCGGCCACCATAGGGGGTGGCCGAGCCCCATTGAAACCCTAGGTCCCACGGCCAAGTGGGCCGGGTGGGGCCCACGTGCTCGGGTGATCGGGTTTAGTGTTCGGGAGGTGTAAAACGTTCCCCGGACCATTTGTCCTCAACCGAATTGAAATTTGGAATTAAATTGGAAAGGTTGTAATTAACGGGTTTTAGAAACTTTAAACGTTAATTAATCGACTCGGAAGTCGGAATTCGATCCCGTCAAGTGCATTGGGATCCTTGAATTATTCTAAGACCGTAGAAACGAAAACGGGGACTTTTGGAGCCCCGGAAGGCCTTTTACAAAACCCGGTCAGATTCGCCATGTCGGGCGAATCGGGCCTTTACGAGTCCTTTATCGACAATGTCGAGTAATTGGGAAGTTTGGGAGTGATCGACATTGTCGGGGTTACGTTTGGGCGTTAAGTTTATTAAATTTTGGTTTATGCCTACTAGTTTAAAAGTGGCTTAAATTTGTGTTCTCTTAGATCGTGCTGCGGACCGAGGCAAAGGGAAACTAGGCGAGTGACTGCGATCGCGCCGAGGCTTAGTTGATCACTTTTGGAGGACTTGTACGAGGTAGGGAAAAGTAGCCGGATCTCGGCCCTGACTAGGGAAAATTAACTGTAGAATTGCATGTGACACCGGGGTGTCGTGGATTAATTAGGTTATCAAATATTAGAAAGGCATGATACGGGAACGTAGCAATTATTAGAAAAGCATGTGACACTTAGTAGTGTCGTAGGAGCAGTGAACTTAGCGAGACTGGGATCGGGAGAAGTTGCGCGACAGGTCGACCGCCTGACCTGACTGGGATCGGTAAAGGGCGAGAGACAGAGATCGGTTACTGAGCAGCTGGTATGCGATCCTTTGTGATCTTGTTTGGTGTGCGATCCTTTGTGATCTTGGGTGTTGCGTGGTTGTCTGTCGTGTCTTTGGAAGAGGTCGTCAATTGTTGTGTGGGGTCTACATCACGTGTCCGAGTGTTGAGTCAGTTGAGGAAATTATTGGTCGTGTGCGTGTCTTTTGGGTCGTTGTTGGTGTCACCGGCTTTATCTGCTAAGTATGCCGTAGTCAGTTTGTTATCTGTGGTGGTGAGCGAACGCTCACCCCTAGCTGCTTTTCCTACAGGTACTGTTCGCAGGCTGGACTAGGTGAGCTTCTGAAGTTGGAAGAGCTTGAAGCGGGTTTCTGGGTTATTTTTTGAGTCTAGTGACGTGTACCACGTTTTTGTCCAATTGTTGGGACTTATTTTGAGATGTAAATGTTATTTTGTTGAACTTTTGGTGATTTCAAAGTGAATTATAAAAAGGGTTTCAAAATGGTTTATTATTGTTTCTGAACGTTCGCGTCCCGAGTTCGGTTTACAGAAATTGGGGCGTGACAGTCACGGACCTCGATGGAGTGGTCGTGGGCCCCACCCACGAGGCCCAATGGGCGGCCCAAGTCTCTTAAGGCCCAAGAGGATATCAAGTTAAATCTTAACTAGTTGACTTCAACTAAATTAGTTAAGGTAGTTTGTTAGTAACTAGGTGGGACCTTAACTCCATTAACTAACTAATTAACTAATACTATCCTAAATCCACTATCCTAATTAACTAGAACACTTGTTAATTAATGGGAGATTAATGAGATGATGGTCACCACTTATCTCAACATGCAAATCACTTGGTCATATAACATATGCAAAAGAGAGTTAAGAACTCTAACTTCTCTTCTTCTCCCCCTATGGTCGAACCCCACTTGAAGCTCCATTGTTGTTGTGTTCTTGAGTTCTCTACCTCAAAAACTATGTGGCTTTGACTCCTTGGAGGATACGTAGGCGTCTTTATTTTTTGATCGGCAATATTTGTTTTTGAATGAAACCTCTTACAAGGCGAAAGAGGAGAATTACACAAGTCTGACTACAGACTTCAAAAGCCCTAGAAGGACGCAACAATCATCATCGGGAAAGACCAACCAAGATCAACAGGTAAGACAAGACGAACCACTCAAGAAAGTCCCAAACAACAACCATAAACCAAGAAAAAGAACAGACACGAGCGCCAACATGTCAGCATAGCCTCCTAAGAAACCCAACAAGGGTAGGTAGAGCACAATGAATAAGGTCTAAAACCCTATATTTTACAACCATTAAGATCATAAAAGCAAAGTAGCTAACTAGAGAAGTAAGGTTTAAACCCTGATTTTCCTACCATGAAGCGCAAGGAAAGAAGATCCGAAATCCAAATTTTACTAACATGAGGTCCAACTGAAAAGAGATGAAATCCTATCAAGTCTGCAGATTATCGCTCACTGGAACCTCAATCCTCGGCTGTAATGCCGAAAGAACTCTCCACTACTTCATAAGGCCAGATGCCAGCGCTAAACACTGCTCGAAATCTACAAGAAATTCTCGACCGAGGCCAACACCAACGGTCAACCCTGCGGGGAGTCGGAGTTGAAAACCCTCAAATTGTTGACGGAAAACAGGTTAGAGGGCATCAGCCCCGAGCTCAACGAGACACCTAGACTAATCAGCAGTCAAGAGAGAACCGAACAAATCAACCAAAACCCCAAAGGCAGCCCTCCAAACGCTGCTTGATTATCAATGATAATCCGCTAGAAGCCAACGCAATCCAGCGATCCAAACGGAGAGTTAGACTCATTCACCACCAACACTTCTCTGACCAGTGAAGATAGATCAATAAATTCTAAGTAAGGAGAGACCACGAATAAAGAAAACTACTAAAACGGAGGCAACGATAGCGAAATCCAAGGAAAGAACAGATCCATCTCTAAAAATCGAAATCTAGTCAGACTTCACACCCCAAAGGCGACAGCATCGACCAACCACGAACTAAGTAGACAATAAGAAGAAGGCAGCTAAAGAAGACGAAAGACCGAAACCTCACCAGAACCAAGGCCTATGGGAGTCCAAGAAGTCCATTCATCTTTCCTTTGGTGTTTTCTTCTTCTCCTTAGTGTTCTTGAACGAGATTGGTAAGGAAGCATCCATTTGGTTTTCGTCTTGTGATTTTAATTTTGGTATATTTTTCATGGCTTGCACGTGTATCGTTAGGGGTTTTTTTTGCTACGATTTTGTTGTTCATCTTCCCTACCTTAAGACCCAACTATGTAACTTTAATACAAAAAATAAAAGATTTTGCTCTTGTTAATAATTTTCTCTCTCAAGAAAGTTTTCAAACATTACTCAATATTTTTTTGTATTTAACAAAATGTTTTTCATAATTATGAAGTCTTTTAGCAATAATACTATTTTCAAGCAGATTTAGACTTAAGAAACTTAAATAAAAAAAATTTTCTCACGTTATGTCGTGTACTTCTTCCGAGGAAACCCTAGCCCTAGTTTTATAGTCGGATTTGCAGATAGGTGTGCATGGCCATGGAAAAGGAAAGAGAGAGGGGGGTGTTATAGGAGGATAAGGTGTGGGGGGGGGGGGGGGGGGTTTGGCATTTTCAAAAAGTTAACGGGCACCGTGACGGAACACGTCACGGCTCCGTGACGGAGGCCGTGACGGCACGCGTCATGGTTCCGTGACGTCACCCATGACGGGGAACCTCACGGTTCCGTGACCCGAACCATCACGGAGTTCGTCAAGGTTCTGTGACCCGAACCGTGGTAGTTCAGATTTGGGCCTTTTGAGCCCATTGTGGTGTTTTTCGAGTAATTGTGAAGGTTATTTATAACCGAGTCTTTTGGGGTTAATTGGGAATGTTTTCTCTCTAAAACCGCTTTTGAATTAGCATTAATTCCCGGATTGCTTTGTGATCTTAGACGTTGGACCCGAGCTCGACAGAGGAGGCTTTTAGGCATCTTGAAGTGACTAAGTGTTTGGAAAGCGATTGAGGTAGGGAAAGTAGCGAATACCGGTTTAATTGCGGAAAGTTACTAGTATGCATATAGGTTTCAAATACTTGATATAATGATAGAATTGCATGTAGGATGTGAGGAACGAGTGAAATAAGGGATGGCTTACGAGCCATGTCGTGCCATGAGTTTGGGAATTGTCGTGCTGTAGAAATGCATGTGGTCCATGTCGAGCCCTAGGATTGTGTGTTGGTTGTGATGCTATGATTGATGATTGTGATGCCTGATATGTGGTTTATCCGTTGTTAGATTGAGGATCATGATATGGTATGCTCGGTGTGGTATGTGTTAGTCTTAGTGCCCATAGTTCAATCCTAAATGTCCAAATGTATATATCATCGTTAGCAATAAAATTAAAGCGGTTTTATATTACTTATGTGTTGGAGTAATATATCGATGTGTGCTCTGTTCTATGCCCACCATGCG
Organism: Erodium maritimum; assembly: GCA_963921825.1. NCBI lineage: Eukaryota > Viridiplantae > Streptophyta > Magnoliopsida > Geraniales > Geraniaceae > Erodium > Erodium maritimum. Next base: position 10,550,839 of record OY997595.1, read on the forward strand.
AATAGAACCATAGATCGAGATAGATCACACTCGATGGGTCCCTAGTCAACAAAGCTTCACTAGAAGCGACTAGTATGAAAAATGACTCTTTATGGCTTACGTTCTGTTAGTCATTGGAATGGGATTCCGGAGTCTGATCATAGATATCATGTGGGACATGATATTGGACGACCCGACATGAATATGTGCCATAGATCAAGTCATGAACATATTCATTGTCGTAGCTTGTCATGTATCCTTAGACCAAAGAGTCTTTGTGATCGCTATGTAGTCAACAACTGAGTTTGACCTGAGCCTAACGTTGTCCGTAACAGGGCTTCCATAACGGCCAGGATTGGCTTGGGGACGGGCTACATGAGTGACACGAAAGGCGGCTAAGGGATTTATCCCTCATACTGAGGTATGGGAAATATATCGGTTCTCGGCCGCTTGATCGAGAGTGACTGAAAGAATAACATGGCCATGCACATGATACTGGGTATCATATCTTCAGTCATCTCACATATCAAGGAACAATGATTGAGAATAATAAGGATGACGGCTCTATGCCTTATCTCAATCAGGATATCGGAGATAAAAGGATAATGACAGGGACGACAGAAAGGTTAGAATTGACAGGGTCGATTCGTTATGTAGTGTCAGGCAATACTAAAGTCTCGTTAGTTGCCACTTAAATAGGATCAAGTAAAATGGGATTTTACGTTGATCTATTGACATGCATAAACCTAAGGGTCACACCGGAGGATGAAACTCATTGACACATTTATGGAGAATGGCCAAAAGGGAGTTGTCTCGGGACATGACCAAAACTGGGTTTTGGGTCATGTGCCCGTAAGTGAATAGGACTTAACGGATCAAGACAAGGCTTGGAGTCTTGGGATTGATCGCGTCGGATAATGTTGGACATTTCCGTTATGGAAGGCATGGAGGCGATGAGCGAATCACGGGACCTCGTTGGAAATGGCCACGGGCCATGTTCCAAGAGGCCCATGAAAGGCCCATGCAACCAAGGCCCATGGAACTAATTAATCAAGTCTTGATTAATTAGTACTAAGTAAGCAAGACAAGGATTAAGGTGTTGGTGATTCACCACCTAACCCAATCTTGTCTTGCCATACTTTGTCCTATTCACACCTTACTTGACACCATACTTGTCCCATGCCTTTAGTTGGACAAGTATGGGTTTTGTTATGTTTAAGTCATCTTTTTTCAACATAACAAAGACAAGACAAGAATAGGAAACACATTTTCTCTCCCCCTTCCATGGCCATTTCGGGTTTGGCTAGTTTCCTCCTCCATTTTTGTGTTCTTGAGTCCTCAAAGAGAAGAACTACGTGGCTTTGATTCCCATGTGGATACGTAGGCGTCTTGGAGACTCAAGCCAATCATTCGTTAACCGGTGTTCTTGTTTTGGTAAGAGATAGTGCTGAATTTTTCTCTTGTGAATCCATTCTTTGTTAGTTGTTTCATGGTTTTAATCGTCTCTTGGTTTTTTATTGATTTTCCGCTGCGAGTTGGTTCATCTCCAACCCTACCTCGAGACCTAACAGTATGTTGGTATGTTATGACAAGTGTGATATGTTTGGTGTGACGTGAACTAATGCTTGTGATATGATCAGGTGATTGATAGACCGATGTGATGTGTTGTGGTAAGATTGTTTGGTTGGTATGATGTGAGTTGAACTATGGCATTACGATGTGTTGAGACTCTCTTGAGTATGTTCCAAGACGAGGTATTCCGGTATGATACCTACATCGAGGGAGGTTCCGGTGTAGGGTATCTAGGCCGAGAATGTGTCCCACGTACGCGGTCCCCTGAGTTGAGGATTCCGGTATGATACCTACATCGAGGGGGTATGTCGGTGTAAGGTATCCAGGCCGAGGATGGTGTGAATCGTGCCCCGATGCAGTGTGGTCCGGGAAGACATCGAGGTCGATGTTGTGTGGTCCGGCATGATGTATTGTGAGTTATACCCCGATGATGTGTGGTCTGGGAAGATATCTAGACCGATGTTGTGTGATCCGGTACGATATGGTTGAGTTGGGCTGTGGAAGCCGGTGACATTGGGGACTGTTGTACGGGAATTGTGGTTGTTCTACTGTGTGTTGTTGCTTGATGATTGGTTATGTGAGATGATTAAGTGCGGTTATAGTCATGTGAATGTGGTTTGTGGTTATGTGATTCCTTTGGATGTCGTTAGTTGATGTGCCTTTCTAGTATGCTCTAATTGGACGGTTACTCGTGGTGGTGAGCGGATAACTCATCACATTAACTACTTTTCCTACTAAGCGAAAGCTCACCCCTTTTACTTTGCTGTTCTACAGGTTTTGAGCGGGATATGGTCTAGCGGGATTCTCGATGCTTGGGAGCTAGAGAGGGTCTTAGCCTAGTATGGTCTAGAGACGTACTTTCTATTTTGTACTAAACTATTTTATTGTGGTTTCCGAGCCGTTGACTCGCATTGTCGGATTTATTGGTTGAATTATCATTTTGGAACTTATTTCTTTTATAAATTATTTTCATTTATTATTGTTTCTTAGTTCACGTCTCGAGTCCGGTCAAACCAGATTTGGGGCGTGACAGTTAACGGGTGTGTATGAAAGTGTTGGTAAATGTTTGGTTTTGGTATGAAATTGCAAAACATTTTTGCCTGGGTATCATTTTGAAAGTAAATGTTTGGTAGGGTATTATATAGAAAATTTGTCTTCCCATTATTTTTTTAAAGGGAATAATGCGGAAATTTTATATATCAAGCAACAAAAATATACATGCGATCTGATGAAAACGTCCAAGCAAAACGGTAAAAATTACATACTCCAAACTAGTTAGGCAATTATAATACCGACTCTTGATCAAAAAAACAACGCAACACAGTGCGCCCCAGTACATACAACAACGTGCAATGCCAAAAGTGCAACATAAACGTACGCACCAAAATTGCAACTAGTGGACACTAACAGTGCAACTAGTGCACACCAAAATTGAAAAAAGTGCAATTATTTGGGATTAATCTCAAACCAATCCAAAACCTAATAACAAAGAACGAAAATGGAAGCTTGAATCTTGACAACACCTCTTTTGAAACAAACCACGCCTGATACCACACCTCTTTGAGACCAGTGATGAGTTCCGATGACATCGCTGTAATCCGACCACTGACCAACTGCCTAAGAATCCAGTACCACAAATCGTCGGAGAAGTCGGACCGACAACACAAGACACCGGAGTAGGCAGACCCGAGCATGAGCCATGAACGCTACCAAATGGGACTTGATCCACGTGCGTCCACGCCAGATCTAATAAGAACGCCCGATGAACCACTATCACCGAAGGTTGAAGAACATAACCGGAGATTGGGAGGGACGGAGAGTCGACTCGATTCGAAGAGGCGGAGAGGGAAGGAGAGAAGAATTAGAGGAAGGTGCGTGAGAGAGGGAGGGTGGAGTGGAAGGAAGAAGAGGAGGTTGAGAAGGAGAGCCACCGACAGTTGTTGTGCCCGGAGGCACAAAAGCCACCAGACAGCGACGACTTTCTGGACGAGTTAAGGTTTCAAAGAGGAGAGGAGAGGAAGAATGTCTTCCCATTATTATTTATAAATAATTAATCGATCATTATACAAATAGACCAATTTTTTTTAACGAAAAACAAAAGTAATATTATTCTTTTTCAAAACAAGGTTACAGAGCAAACCCAACGTCTAGACTCGATAACAAAACGCATGTGTTGGGATTCTCAAGTTGGACTATTAATAGAATAAGTGCATGAAGTAAATCCAAACACAACCCTCATGTCTCGACTCAGATCTTGCTAGCGTGTTTATATACTTGTCAGTCTCATACGAAGGGCTCGTAAGGTGTTGAGGATGGTGCACTAAACGTCCAAGGAACATCCTATGATTTGGCGGAGGAGAGAGGTCGATAGTAGTCGACCTTGATAGGGGAAGGATAATCCTCTTCAATGACTTCCGCTTATCTATAAGCGCCTCATTTGGTCTAGCGAGATTGCAGAGCGCAAAGCAGACCTCACCTTAACTATCGTTAGGAATTGAATCCTCTCCGGAGGAAATCAATATTAGAAACCACAAAGCAGTAGTGCCATCCCGTTGTAATTTTTTCAAAACTTTGTGTAGCCAGGCCAAAGCCAGCCACTGATCCATCAAACCTATGCATAGAGACAAGACCCCAACGCCTAGAGAATAGGTAGAACCATCGAAGTTGTCACGATACCTAGCCGATAGATGTGGATTTAGCGTAATTGTACTTGCAACATCAAAGATTTAACATCGTCCTTCAACGTCGGACATACATGCAAAACCAGTCGCTTCTTCCATCCATCGAGGTATAGTTCCTACATACCCTGGTGCTTGAAGGACCTACCAAATAAGTCCCGAATGATCGGAGAATTTCTCATCATCGGGATCGTTCCCGACCTCCCACTAATACTGGTGAACCACAACAAATCCAGTGCATACGAGAATGAAGTAGAGGAACACATAGAGCGGCGTTGCCCTCAATAGCCACACAAAGAGCCATACTTATTGGGTAAGAAAAGGTCAGACGAGATTCGACAACACAACCCGTTGTGCACAAATCTTAGAACAAGGTGTAAAATCACCATCAATAAAAAATGTTAATGACTGAATTATTTACGTTTTAATCATTGTACGTGGAAAAAAAATACACGTAAATACATTTCATGACAACTAAAGTCCACAAGGTTAAGATGGTAAAAAGGACTTTGCAAGAAATTCCCAATGAATAGTTAAGCTGTTCATCTTCAAAGCAATCAAAAACAATACGAAAGATTACCTAACACATTAATAATATAGACTTTATACCCAAAATACCCGTATACTCAAAATCAAGTTAAGTCGATGAAAATTAACTAGCATTTAAAAAGAAAGGGATTATCTGGTAATAATATGGTAATTTGGGGATAAAGACACATCAATCGGAAGGTACAAGACGATAATGAATGGGAAATTTGAAAAAATATGCTTCATAACAGCATGTATTTTATTTCTATGCTAGCATAATCTAAAATTGGAAAAATATGTCTTCCAAAAGTTTTAAGACAAATGATCTTCACGCCGATGCCAACACCCGAAAAGCCACCAAAAGACCTTTTCACATTTTCTTCGTCTTGAGCAAAAAAATACAATTTAATACACGACTCGCAGGTCGGGAATAAATAAATATTACAAACAAGTGGTTTGACGACCAGACCTTGAAAGAATAATTACACGCTAACTTTAACGGCTCGCAGGCCGTGAAAAGCGATAAATAATTAAAACGAGCTCGGGGCTATAATGTGCACCATGCCAACATCACATCACACATCGTGTTATCAAACAATCATGTGATTTTCCGGTTTTATTTAATAGCCAAGTTTCGAAATTTTTGATGCTCGGTTTATCGAAACCGTTCAAAAATGAAACTTTTGAACATTTGATCTTCGAGTTCGTCATGACGGTTCCAAACTCGTCATAACTAACAAAACGGTTTAGCCTTGGCATATCAACCATCCAATGGTCATGCTTGGCCTAGCTCCATCCAAAGGAGCCCCGTTCGGTCCCGGTTTCGGCTCCCGGAGAGTCCCGCTCCCGAGACCCGAAAAATCAATTTTTTTTCAAAATTTCCAGATTTGAAATAATTTTCAAAAATTCATTTTACATGCATTAAATCCATAAACAAGAATTTAAAACATGTTATCAAACAATTTAGCAAAACAACATGCCAAAAACGAAACTTTCAAGCAAAACCGAAAATTTGAACACCGTCTTGTGAATCCCGAAGGTAGCCTGGCTCTGATACCACTGTTGGGTCTCAAGATAGGGTTGGAGATGAACCAACTCGCAGCGGAAAATCAATGAAAACCAAGAGACGATTAAAACCATGAAACAACTAACAAAGAATGGATTCACAAGAGAAAATTACAGCACTAGTTCTTACCAAAACAAGAACACCGGGAAACGAATGATTGGCTTGAGTCTCCAAGACGCCTACGTATCCACATAGGAATCAAAGTCACGTAGTTCTTCTCTTTGAGGATTCAAGAACACAAAAATGGAGGTGGGAGCTTGCCAAACCCGAAATTGCAAGGGAAGGGTGAGAGAAGTTTTGTTTCCTATTCTTGTCTTGTGTTTGTTATGTTGAAAAAAGATGACTTTTACATAACAAACCACATACTTGTCCAACTAAAGGCATGGGACAAGCATGGTGACAAGTAAGGTGTAAATAGGACAAAGTATGGCAAGACAAGATTGGGTTAGGTGGTGAATCACCAACACCTTAATCCTTGGCTTGCTTACTAAGTACTAATTAATCAAGACTTGATTAATTAGTTCCATGGGCCTTGGTTGCATGGGCCTTTCATCGGCCTCTTGGAACATGGCCCGTGGCCATTTCCAACGAGGTCCCGTTATTCGCTCATCGCCTCCAAGCCTTCCATACCGGAAATGTCCAACATTATCCGACGCGATCAATCCCAAGACTCCAAGCCTTGTCTTGATCCGTAAAGTCCTATTCACTTACGGGCACATGACCCAAAACCCAGTTTTGGTCATGTCCCGAGACAACTCCCTTTAGGCCATTCTCCATAAATGTGTCAATGAGTTTCATCCTCCGGTGTGACCCTTAGGTTTATGCATGTCAATAGATCAATGTAAACTCCCATTTTACTTGATCCTATTTAAGTGGCAACTGGCGAGACTTTTGTATTGCCTGACACTGCATAACGAATCGACCATGTCGATTCTAACATTTCCGTCGTCCCTGTCATTATCCTTTTATCTCCGATATCCTGATTGAGATAAGGCATAGAGCAGTCATCCTTATGATTCTCAATCATTGTTCCTTGATATGTGAGATGACTGAATATATGATACCTAGTATCATGTGTATGGCCATGCTATTCTTTCAGTCACTCTCGATCAAGCGGCCGGGAACCGACTGTTGGGTCTCGAGGTAGGGTTGGAGATGAACCAACTCGCAGCGGAAAATCAAGGAAAACCAAGAGACGATTAAAACCATGAAACAACTAACAAAGAATGGATTCACAAGAGAAAAATTCAGCACTAGTTCTTACCAAAACAAGAACACCGGGTAACGAATGATTGGCTTGAGTCTCCAAGACGCCTACGTATCCACATGGGAATCAAAGCCACGTAGTTCTTCTCTTTGAGGACTCAAGAACACAAAAATGGAGGTGGGAGCTTGCCAAACCCGAAATTGCAAGGGAAGGGAGAGAGAAGTTGTGTTTCCTATTCTTGTCTTGTGTTTGTTATGTTGAAAAAAGATGACTTAAACATAACAAAACCCATACTTGTCCAACTAAAGGCATGGGACAAGTATGGTGTCAAGTAAGGTGTAAATAGGACAAAGTATGGCAAGACAAGATTGGGTTAGGTGGTGAATCACCAACACCTTAATCCTTGTCTTGCTTGCTAAGTACTAATTAATCAAGACTTGATTAATTAGTTCCATGGGCCTTGGTTGCATGGGCCTTTCATGGGCCTCTTGGAACATGGCCCGTGGTCATTTCCAACGAGGTCCCGTGATTCGCTCATCGCCTCCAAGCCTTCCATACCGGAAATGTCCAACATTATCCGACGCGATCAATCCCAAGACTCCAAGCCTTGTCTCGATCCGTAAAGTCCTATTCACTTACGGGCACATGACCCAAAACCCAGTTTTGGTCATGTCCCGAGACAACTCCCTTTTGGCCATTCTCCATAAATGTGTCAATGAGTTTCATCCTCCGGTGTGACCCTTAGGTTTATGCATGTCAATAGATCAACGTAAAATCCCATTTTACTTGATCCTATTTAAGTGGAAACTAACGAGACTTTAGTATTGCCTGACACTACATAACGAATCGACCCTGTCGATTCTAACCTTTCCGTCGTCCCTGTCATTATCCTTTTATCTCCGATATCCTGATTGAGATAAGGCATAGAGCCGTCATCCTTATTATTCTCAATCAATGTTCCTTGATATGTGAGATGACTGAAGATATGATACCCAGTATCATGTGCATGGCCATGCTATTCTTTCAGTCACTCTCGATCAAGCGGCCGAGAACCGATATCTTTCTCATACCTCAGTATGAGGGATAAATCCCTTAGCCGTCTTTCGTGTCACTCATGTAGCCCGTCCCCAAGCCAATCTTGGCCGTTATGGAAGCCCTGTTACGGACAACGTTAGGCTTAGGTCAAACTCAGTTGTTGACTACATAGCGATCACAAAGACTCCTTGGTCTAAGGATACATGACAAGCTACGACACTGAATATGTTCATGACTTAATCTATGGCACATATTCAGGGCGGGTCGTCCAATATCATGTCCCACATGATATCTATGATCAGACTCCGGAATCCCATTCCAATGACTAACAGAACGTAAGCCATAAAGAGCCATCTTTCATACTAATCGCTTCTAATGAAGCTTTGTTGACTAGGGACCCATCGAGTATGATCTATCTAAATCTATGGTTCTATTCGCATGGTGGGCATAGATCAGAGCACACATCGATATATTACTCCAACACATAAGTAATATAAAGCCGTTTTGATTTTATTGATAACGATGATATATACATTTGGACATTTAGGATTGAACTATGGGCACTAAGACTAACAATCTCCCACTTGCCCTAGTTCCAATCTAAACTCCAATATGTCCCCATCGACTTTACATGTCTAACATGTTCAGGCAGCGACACCGCCTTAGTCAAAGGGTTGGCTATGTTATCATCTGTTGCAATATAGGTTATCTTCACTTCACCTCAATTCAGTATTTCTCTGATTAGATGGATACGCCATAGTACATGTTTGGATTTGTTATGCGATCTGGGCTTTTAGCTTGCGCAATGGCCCTTGTGTTGTCGTAAAATGGATTCACCGGGCTGGATGGGTTTTTAATTACATCCAACCCTGCCGTGAATTTCCAAATCCACATAGCCTCCTTAGCTGCTTCTGCAGCATCCATGTACTTGGCCTCTGTTGTAGATTCGGCAATGGTATCTTGCTTTACGCTCTCCCAGCTAAAGCTCTGCCATTCAGCATAAACACATATCCTTACTGACTTCTAAAGTCATCTGGATTTGTCTTGGAAAACTAACGTCTACTCATCCTTCGACGACTAGTTCAACATCATCTTTCCCGGGTTAGACTGATGTCTACTGGTACAACATAAGGCTTACGAGACAGTCGGTCTCATACATGTCATGGCATATATGATCGATCCTGCCCCCAGGCGCATAGGATTCTCATCATCCTTTTCAGCTCATCAGGTGTCTTAGGACACTGAGTCTTGCTGAGATGAATGCCATGACTAGTGGGTAAGAGTCCTTTCTTTGAATCGAGCATTAAGAACCTACTCAATGCCTTGTTCACATAGGTTCCCTGACTTAAACCCAAGACCCTCTTGGTGCGATCTCTACATATCTTAATCCTAAAGATATAAGAAGCATCGCCTAAGTCCTTTATTGAAAAACACTTCCTCAACCAAGCTTTAGTCTCGTGCAAGGTTGTGATGTCGTTTTCAATGAGAACCAGAAAGGTAATCTTGCTCCCACTAGCCTTCTTATAAACGCAAGATTCATCCTCGTTCTTGATTAAGCCAAATCCAATTACAACTTCATCAAAACGAAGGATCCAACTCCGAGAAGTTCGTTTCAATCCATAAATGGATTTCAACGACTTATAAATCTTTCCCGTATTCTTCGGATCGTCAAAACCTTTGGGCCGAGACATACAAACGTACTCAGTCAAATTTCTATTTAGGAAAGCGGTTTTGACATCCACTTGCCATATCTCGTAATTATGATACGCAGTTATGTCAAGAAGAATTTGGATCGATTTTGACCATAGCCACTAGTGAGAAGGTTTCCTCATAGTCAATCCATTGGATCTGCCTATAACCTTTGGCCACTAGTTGAGCTTTGTAGGTCAGAGGGTTGTTGTCCATGTCCATCTTCACCTTGAAGATCCATTTGCATCCGATGGTCCTCACACCATTGATGGGATCAACCGGTTCCCAGACTCGGTTGTCCGACATGGATTGCATTTCCTCCCTCATGGCTCCCAGCCATAACTCGGAGTCGGGCCCATCCACGACTTCTTGAAAGGTGGCTGGATCATCGTGATCCACCATGACTTCATTGTCACCTCCGGATACCATATCTTGGAGGTGGAAGATTGACCATTTCAAATCGCCTTGGACCTTCCGGAATTGTAACAGGAATTGGTTCTCACTCTACGACAATCTCTGGCTCCTTTCTACTAGGTTGTCAATTGGTTTAGACAGATCTGTACCATCCTGAATTTCTTCGAGATGCACAGTCCTCCCAATGACGTCTTTGGAAACAAAACTTCTTTTCCATAAAGACCCCACCCCAAGCGACGAACACCATGTTCTCACTGGGATTGTAGAAATAGTATCCCCTTGTTGCTTTGGGATACCACACGAAGGTGCATATCTCAGATCTTGGTTCGAGCTTAGTCGAAACCAAATGTTTCACATAAGCCTCGCAACCACAAATCTTTAGGAAGGACAAAGCGGGTATCATCCCGTACCATTTTTAAAATGGTGTCCCTTCCACACCATTCGTCGAAGCCCGATTCACTATGAATGCGGTCGTCTCTAGAGCAAAACCCCTAAAAGAGATTGGGAGATCAGTCCAACTAATCATGGAACAGACCATTGTCTAACAATGTCCGATTTCTCCGTTTGGCTACACCTTTCAACTACAGTGACCTAGGAGGAGTCCATTCCAAAAGGATCCCATTCTCTTTTAGATGATCTAATAACTTTGTGGTCAAGTATTTTCCACCTCGATCCAATCGAAGTGCCTTAATACCTTTGTCGAGCTGGTTTTCTACTATAGTCTTAAACTCTTTGAATTTATCAAAAGCTTCAGACTTATGTCTCACCAAATAGACATAACCATATTTACTGTAATCATCAGTAAATGTGATAAAGTAGCTAAAACCCCTCCTGGCAAGTGAACTTATTGGTCTACACACATTCGAGTGTATCAGCCCCAATAATTCACCCGCCCTTTCATCGCGATCGATAAATGGCACTTTAGTCATTTTTCCCATCAAACAAACCTTGCACCTATCGATCGAATGGAATTCGAATGAACCTGAAAGCCCGCACTTCTGAAGTGCTGATAGGCGCTTCTTGTTTATGCGACCCAAATGACAGTACCATAACAGAGTTAGGTTTAAATCGTTGGATTTAGACCTCTTGGTATTAACGGAATATATAGAACTTGAGGCATTGTTACCCATATCTAATATGTACAATCCTCCAACCATGTCAGTACTGGTATAAAACATATCATTGCATAGAACATTGAAAACTCCATTTCCAATATTAACATTATATCCTTCCTTGTCAAACACGGATACAGATATAATATTCCTACTAAAAGTAGGTATGCAATATACATTATACAATACTAAGACAAGGCCTCTTGGCAAAGCAAGACTCATGGATCCTAGCGCAGTTGCCACAACTCTGAGGTCCATTTCGTGCTTTCCAAATCTCTCCTACTTTCAGCCACCATATATTAGTGCATGTGTGAGATTCAGTCATGGTATCTAATACCCATGAATCTTTGGAAGTAGAGAGATGTAGCTCTATAGAGTTAATACCGAATGAAGGCACGGTTCCACCGCCCTTCCTTAGATCATCCAAGTTTCCTGATGAAGGCGCAGTCCTACTGCCCTTCTTCAGATCATCCAGGCTATTTGATGAAGGCGCAGTCCCACTGCCCTTCTTCAGATCAGCCGTGAACTTCCTGTAATCCCGGTTCCAATGACCAGGCTGTTGGCAGTAGAAGCAGACATTCTCAGGTGTCTCATCTTTCCTGCCAAGTGCGCATGGGCCCAACCCTTGCCACTTCCAATTCCCTTGTTGACCATCAGAATATCCTTGGATCCCAGATCCCTGAGATATTCTTCTTAGCAGTTAATGACACTTCATGTAACTCTGATATGGTCTTAGAGACAGCCTTGTCAAGGACATATTCTTTGCGTTCAGACTTGAGGTATCCTCAAAATTCTGTACCAGTCCAAATAGTTTGTCCCATTTAGCTTGACCCTGTCAAGAATGGTTTTTAATGACAAACTATTAATGTTCGCTGAATTTGCCATTTGATCTACAACAGATAAAATTCAATCAGTAAACTGAATAAATTTTATGAAGATCAAGCTTAAACACCAACAATCAATTCTAAACCTTTAGAATCTGAAACCAAGATCCTTGATTCACTCGATTAAGCTGAACTAATGCTCACCACTTAATCGAGCTATGTAGCTAGGACTCCATCCAATCACATCCAATGTGACGCTTGGCTAGGGTATGCACTTATGTACACGGCTTACCCTATCTGTTACCCTAGCTCAACCTCAGGCTGAGAATCGTAGTCGGGTCCACCAATTTTCAACTATGGCCTGTCACTATGTAGGTGTTCCGCTAATGCGCACGACACCCACATATGTCGTCCAAACCTACTACCCCGCTTTCCCATGGATGCTCCGCTAATGCGCACGACACCCATAGGACGGGGAGGTAGTAAGGTGTTGATAATTGGGAGGTATCGGACATGACCCGTTTTTACTTTTCCGGTTGTGTTTAAAACTTTGACACATCCTAGATGCGATGAGCACATCAACTACATTCCAAATGCAATGATGCCTCAAATTACATCCAATGTAATTCTTCCTTCGAACCCGTCAACTACATCCAATGTAATGACGATTCTAAGAGCTCACACACAAGGATTAAAATTCCAATTTTATCTTTGCATGTGAGGTGATATGCTCGGTAAATAAAGTTAAGCATGCAATTCTAAAACACATAGAATTAATCATGCATAAACTAAACCAAGCATAAAGCGATAAAGATGCACATAATAGCCCCCTAAACTAACTCCCACTAGCTTCTTGAGCTCCACCGACTCCAAGCCGATGCCAACACCCGAAAAGCCACCAAATGACCTTTTCGCCCTTTCTTCATCTTGAGTAAAATATTACAATTTAATACACGACTCGCAGGTCGGGAATAAATAAATATTACAAACAAGTGGTTCGACGACCACACCTTGAAAGAATAATTACACGCTAACACTAACGGCTCGCAGGCCGTGAAAAGCGATAAATAATTAAATTGAGCTCGGGGCTATTATGTACAACATGCCAACATCACATCACACATCGTGTTATCAAACAAGCATGTTATCAAACATCATGTGATTTTCCGGTTTTAATTAATAGCCAAGTTTCGAAATTTTTTGATGCTCGGTTTATCGAAACCGTTCAAAAATGAAACTTTTGAACATTTGATCTTCGAGTTCGTCATGACGGTTCCAAACTCGTCATAACTAACAAAACGGTTTAGCCTTGGCATATCAACCATCCAATGGTCATGCTTGGCCTAGCTCTGTCCAACGGAGCCCCGTTCGGTCCCGGTTTCGGCTCCCCGAGAGTCCCGCTCCCGAGACCCGAAAAATCAAATTTTTTTCAAAATTTCCAGATTTGAAATAATTTTCAAAAATTCATTTTACATGCATTAAATCCATGAACAAGAATTTAAAACATGTTATCAAACAATTTAGCAAAACAACATGCCAAAAACGAAACTTTCAATCAAAACCGAAACGTTGAACACCGTCTTGTGAATCCCGAAGGTAGCACGGCTCTGATACCACTGTTGGGTCTCGAGGTAGGGTTGGAGATGAACCAACTCACAGCGGAAAATCAAGGAAAACCAAGAGACGATTAAAACCATGAAACAACTAACAAAGAATGGATTCACAAGAGAAAAATTCAGCACTAGTTCTTACTAAAACAAGAACACCGGGTAACGAATGATTGACTTGAGTCTCCAAGACGCCTACGTATCCACATGGGAATTAAAGCCACGTAGTTCTTCTCTTTGAGGACTCAAGAACACAAAAATGGAGGTAGGAGCTTGCCAAACCCGAAATTGCAAGGGAAGGGAGAGAGAAGTTGTGTTTCCTATTCTTGTCTTGTGTTTGTTATGTTGAAAAAAGATGACTTAAACATAAAAAAACTCATACTTGTCCAACTAAAGGCATGGGACAAGTATGGTGTCAAGTAAGGTGTAAATAGGACAAAGTATGGCAAGACAAGATTGGGTTAGGTGGTGAATCACCAACACCTTAATCCTTGTCTTGCTTGCTTAGTACTAATTAATCAAGACTTGATTAATTAGTTCCATGGGCCTTGGTTGCATGGGCCTTTCATGGGCCTCTTGGAACATGGCCCGTGGCCATTTCCAACGAGGTCCCGTGATTCGCTCATCGCCTCCAAGCCTTCCATACCGGAAATGTCCAACATTATCCGACGCGATCAATCCCAAGACTCCAAGCCTTGTCTCGATCCGTAAAGTCCTATTCACTTACGGGCACATGACCCAAAACCCAGTTTTGGTCATGTCCCGAGACAACTCCATTTTGGCCATTCTCCATAAATGTGTCAATGAGTTTCATCCTCCGGTGTGACCCTTAGGTTTATGCATGTCAATAGATCAACGTAAAATCCCATTTTACTTGATCCTATTTAAGTGGCAACTAACGAGACTTTAGTATTGTCTGACACTACATAACGAATCGACCCTGTCGATTCTAACCTTTCCGTCGTCCCTGTCATTATCCTTTTATCTCCGATATCCTGATTGAGATAAGGCATAGAGCCGTCATCCTTATTATTCTCAATCATCGTTCCTTGATATGTGAGATGACTGAAGATATGATACCCAGTATCATGTGCATGTCCATGTTATTCTTTCAGTCACTCTCGATCAAGCGGCCGAGAACCGATATCTTTCCCATACCTCAGTATGAGGGATAAATCCCTTAGCCGCCTTTCGTGTCACTCATGTAGCCCGTCCCCAAGCCAATCTTGGCCGTTATGGAAGCCTTGTTACGGACAACGTTAGGCTCAGGTCAAACTCAGTTGTTGACTACATAGCGATCACAAAGACTTCTTGGTCTAAGGATACATGACAAGCTACAACACTGAATATGTTCGTGACTTAATCTATGGCACATATTCAGGGCGGGTCATCCAATATCATGTCCCACATGATATCTATGATCAGACTTCGGAATCCCATTCCAATGACTAACAGAACGTAAGCCATAAAGAGCCATCTTTCATACTAGTCGCTTCTAGTGAAGCTTTGTTGACTAGGGACCCATCGAGTGTGGTCTATCTCGATCTATGGTTCTATTCGCATGGTGGACATAGATCAGAGCACACATCGATATATTACTCCAACACATAAGTAATATAAAGCCATTTTGATTTTATTGCTAACGATGATATATACATTTGGACATTTAGGATTGAACTATGGGCACTAAGACTAACACCGATATCTTTCTCATACCTTGGTATGAGGGATAAATCCCTTAGTCGTCTTTCATGTCACTCATGTAGCCCGTCCCCAAGCCAATCCTAGCCGTTATGGAAGCCCTGTTACGGACAACGTTAGGCTCAGGTCAAACTCAGATGTTGACTACATAGCGATCACAAAGACTCCTTGGTCTAAGGATACATGATAAGCTACGACACTGAATATGTTCATGACTTAATCTATGGCACATATTCAGGGCGGGTCGTCCAATATCATGTCCCACATGATATTTATGATCAGACTCTGGAATCCCATTCCAATGACTAACAAAACGTAAGCCATAAAGAACCATCTTTCATACTAGTCGCTTCTAGTGAAGCTTTGTTGACTAGGGACCCTATCGAGTGTGATCTATCTCGGTCTATGGTTCTATTCACATTGTGGGCATAGATCAGAGCACACATCGATTTATTACTCCAACACATAAGTAATATAAAGCCGCTTTAATTTTATTGCTAACGATGATATATACATTTGGACATTTAGGATTGAATTACGGGCACTAAGACTAACACTAATGTAATAAATACGGCGTGCTGCTTTATTAACCGCTCTCCTTCATCAACTATTGAGCATAATGTTCCTATGGATGTATGGTCTGGTATTCCTTCTAACTTGTGAGCATTTGATGTCCAACTTATTATTAAGTTCCAAATGATAAGATTTGAGTAAAGGCAAAGTAGATATTTTTCTTTGTTAGGGTACAAGTTATGGTGTCCCAAAACTCAAAACAAAATGTTATTAGTTAGAATGTTACATTCCATGAGGAGGCTTTGATGCATGCAAAATGTAAGAGATGCAATGATGGATCTCCTATTTGGAGAGGTGATAGGTATTATGAAGATAAAGAAGATTATCATCAGGTGGAGCTTGGAGCTCCTCGTACTCAAGCATATAGTTCTTCATATATCGTACATGATGATACAGTTATAGATGACGAGGTTCTTATTAATGGGAACGAGGTCCTTACACAAAAACAGGTTCAGCATATTGAGACACCGTCATTGGAAGCGGGTAGAGGACCTAGGGTCAGGCATACACCTCAGAGATTCGGCTATGAGGATGGAGTAGTTTATGCTTTTCTGGTTATTGATTATGATGTTCCTAACTAATTTAAGCAGGCTCCATGTGATGATCACAAAGAGGAGTGGAAGGATGCGATGGACGAGGAGTTGTCTTCTCCTCATAATAAGAATCAAACTTAGGAGCTTTTTACACTTCCTAAGGGATAGGATACAAGTGGATCTTTATAGTGAAAAACGGGATTCCAAATTCCAAGAATAATTGTACGGGTATAAGGTAAGATTGGTGGCTAAAGAATATGCACAAGGTAAGATTGATGTTGTCCTGTCTTCCACTACAGGATCTCTCATTTTTTAGACGACACAAACATGACCGACTCAATACAGGAAAGGTTATTTAGATGTCTCATGCCACTCACGGTATGAAAAGAGAACCCCCTACATTGTCACTTGGAATAGTCGGATACTATTGTTATAGGGTCAGCATTTTGATTGTTGTGTGGTGGTATTGGCCAGGGGCTCACCATTTTTTTTTCTGGTACTAACTGTAAGAACCGCCCCCGGTCGATCCCGGTCGAACCGGTGATTTTTGGCGAAGTTTGACTTTCGACCGGAAAAGTCAACCGATGACTCCGGGAGTCGTTCGGGACCTTTCCGGGGCCCAAAAGGCTTAGCCGTCATCACGGTTAGCTTACTTGGACCATTTCCTTTCTTTTGACTGTAATTTTGGAAAAAGTCAATTTTGGTCAACGGGGGCTCGAATCGGATTATTTTATCGAATAAAGTAAGTGGGCTGAGATTATTTTAATTGGAAATGACATCATGTGGACACTTGGCATTATTTAATTAAAAGGGAGAAAAGAGATGGGAAAGGACACTTGTGCCCTTACTTTTTCCCAAAAAGGTGAAACAAGACAAAATGGGCTTTATGGTTTTTCCACTTTAGGTTAAAGTGCACATGAGACACAATTTTCAGCTCATTGCGCTGATCTCACGGGCTCTCCATGCTATGGTTTAAAGCATCATGGTCGGGTCTCCCTGAAGACGGTTCCTCTAGTCAATGCTCGCACGGTGCTGGTTGTTAGTGACCTTGTGAACATCTGCATCTTCCAGCGTTGACGAGTTAAACGGTGCATGTGCGAGGATAGTGTCTCGAGGTGCCGTTTCGAGTCCCGGTGGACAGCGGTTGTTCTTCCAAGTTTTCGGGGGCTTCTTCTATTTTGGGCCTAGTTCTGTATCCGTCCCCTTGCCTTCGGACCTTCAATAAAATCGTTATTTTTGCTCTTAAAAGAAACAAGCCACAACAAGTTATAGTCTTGCAACAAGACCATTGCCTCCT
This sequence comes from Erodium maritimum, assembly GCA_963921825.1. Lineage (NCBI taxonomy): Eukaryota > Viridiplantae > Streptophyta > Magnoliopsida > Geraniales > Geraniaceae > Erodium > Erodium maritimum. The sequence continues at coordinate 10,568,654 of OY997595.1, forward strand.
GTCAATGTGTATTTTTTCCCGGAAAAATCCTCCACAAACCCTAACCCATTCTCTAGCTTTGCATTCTCACGCGCTTGTCACTATACAAGAAATTTTTAGGTCTCAATTTTGGACATACAACTCACTTGTGACAAAAGATATGATTTATTTCTGATGTAGATTAAGGTTAAAAAAACACCCATGTTGAAACATATATCATATGCTGTTCAAAAAAGAAAGAGAAACATATATCATATGATCCTCTTTTTATGCTAGGTTTCTGGCTTTGTGCTCCGGGTGGTAGGTTGCAGGGGGTGATGGGAGGAGAGTGAGGCAAGGGTGGCCCGATCTGGGGGTATCGTGTATCCCAACCAATCATGTTCATGTGTTTGGACAAGGCTGTTTAACCACTCTTTAGGAGTCAAGATCGATCGCAACATCTTCGAGTTCCCGGAATCTGAATATTACACGTTCCAAACAAACATTAAAAACAATAACTAAAATTAAAGATAGGTATATATACTAAAAGGGGAGCTTTCGGGTACAAACCTTATTTCGGGTCAGAACGTAGAACTAATCTGGGCCATTGATTACTCAAATAGGATGGCCAGCGAAATTCAGGGGGTGGGGGTTGATTGATTACGAAATCAGTTATAAGATATGCATTAATTAAAAAGATAGTAAAAGATATGCATTAAATCTGGGCTTTTAAATATATGATTTAAGGGCCCAGATTGAAAGTTTTACGTTCTGACGAAAGATGTAAGTTCGTATCTGATTGTTATCCTATACTAAGATAGGTATATATACTAAATCACAAAGTACACAAGTGCTTACTTGATAAAAGGGAGGATCCAAAAAGGCCTTGACGACAAAGTTCGATAATCGTAACCCTTCAAAGAGCGCATCAAATTCCAAACCTCAACATCCAAACGACAGTTATTATAGTTGGTGTAGACCACGTAGTCGTTAAGGCAATCATATACATATCCTTGACCACCCCTAAATTCATAACCCGACATGCAAGAATATGAATGACCGTTATCAAAATGCAACCAACGATCTCCTAACAGCTCGAGTCGAGTAACATTTCCGGCAAAGAAATTGATCTTAAAAAGGCTATAACTCGACGCGAGGCAAAAAGCGCCCCTCGTGTAGTAACGCGCACGCAGACAGAGCTCTCCGTCGACAACAACGAGCTGTCTAGCCAAAAAAAAGAGACCCTCTACTCGATAACGGTCGCAGAAACAGGGCTCTCCGTGGACAACGTAGAAGGGTCGGTAAACCCTGATATCGGATGGATTGTAAGTATTGTGGTGACAGTAGATGTTGTTGTGACACGGAGCTAGGTTTAGGTTTTGGAATTGTACGTACCGACCGGTGGTTAGGGTTTGGGTCAATGGGAAGATGAAGAGCTTGACAAGTTGGGAAGGCGAGGATTGGATCCCGTACAAATTGCCTTTGTAGTAAACGACGTTGTGTATATCATATACCTCGCGCCCAGGATCTATGAAGCAAGACCAGGTTTTGGAGGTGGGGCCGGCGACTGCTACCTTGCCGGAGATGGAGACGACGACGAGGCAATCATCAGAGTCGGGGCTCGCCGTCAGGAAAGCCTTGGACTCGAAGTTATTGTATCGGGACGATTGGAATTTATCCAAGGGGAGAGGGGGGAGGGGGATGGCGGCTCCGGTGAAGGGATTGAAGAGGGTGACGTGGAGGTCGGTGTGGTCGAGTGAGATGAGCCAGCCGAACGGAGATCCCCAGCACCGGCTGGTTCCGGCGGTCTCCGGCAGGTCGATCGGGAAGGTGGTGCCGGAGGCGAGGTTTTGGAGGTTGATGCGTTTGGAGCCGGGATCGGTTCCGGGGACGTAGAATGGTCGGAGGTTGAGTTTGTGGTTGAAATTGGTGTAGGCATCGTTGGCTAGGGAGTACCAAGTACGACACGTGGCTGAGAACCTGATGTAATCGTCGCTGGAAACAATTTTTCCGGCGATTAGATGGAAAATATCCGGTGGAATTGACGACCAGCGATCGGCTGTTCTCGTCTCCGACGAACCCATTTCCATGGATAGGGTTTCTCTCTTTTTTAATTAAATATAGTAGGATGGTAATTAGTGTGTTTGACAGGTTCCGATTCAACAGATTTGAGCTGATCTTATGTCTTTTGCTTCAGAAATATTCTAAATATATATTTTCAATTAAGGAGGTGTAAAAACTAACTAAAAATCATGTAAACAATAAAAACCCTAATGTTCTCTCTTTGGCTTCCCACCCTACCCGCCGTGGCTCCCAGATTTTGCAAAAAAAAAATTGATCAGTAGTTTTCTGTTTTTATAAACCATGTCTTTCATAAAAAGACAAGGTCAAGGACGATGTATTCATAAAAGGTTATAATTTACTTTTGGGAAGACTATCAATACCTACCCAAAATCATGTCCATTTAACTGATGTTTACTCTGAAGTTTAAAATTAACTGATACATAAGTGATTTTTTAAACAATTTTTTAAATATATAAATGAAGTGATTTTTTAAATAAAAATAAAGTCATTTAATAAGTATATATATATTGAAGTGTAGCTGAGAGTATTTTCGTCATTTTAGCTGACAGAGGGGTTTTGAGTTACATTTTCAAAACTTAATGGTATGCATCAGTTAACTTTAGAGTTCAGGGTAAACATCAGTTAAATGGGCATAGTTTTGTGTAGGTATTGGTAGTTTTCTCTTTACTTTTTGTAAGATTTGAGCTATTAACCTTTCTTTCTCTAAAATAGACGTTATGCCCTCTCTCTTCTTCTTCCCCAAACCCTAGATCTGAACCTTAAGGCCGCCAGTGATTTTTCGGCAATCTATTGTCAGAAAATCATCGGTGGTCTTGCCCCTTTTCTTTTCCTCGCTTGTTTTGTCTTTTCTCTTCTTCGAAACCTCCTATTTGGCCTTCGAGACTCTGTTTCAACCCTCTTCTCCCTCTGTGCTTCGTCGTTTGTTTACCCGGCTGTTTCCGATGGCTGGTTTCGATTTTGACACCGAGGGAGAAGCTATGGGTTCGTTATGGGTCGTCGGGGTTAGATTGGTGGGTGGTTGGGTTTTTTTTGTTTTCACCTTCCTTCCCCTCGCCGCTTCTTCGCCTTCTCTATGTCTCCGACCGTTATCGGTTGTAGATCTGTCTGTGGGAAGTTGTTCTCCTTCAGTTTTGGAGTTATGGCTTCAGATCTACTCCGTTTTCGGTCGCTGGCGTCCTTCTTCGGCCAGGCGCGTGGTTTTGGGCCTCCGATGACTGCGCGTGCTTCTCACCCTCGCTTCAGATCTACTGTTTGTGTCCCTGGTTATACTCCCTCACAGGTATCGACCGTTTGGTACCGGATCTCTTCACTCGTGGCTTCGTTGCGCCCTTATTCGTAGCCCTGTCGTATTGCTTGGTGTGGGTCCGTTGCTGGCGTTGACCGGACGGATGGTTTGGGTCTTTTGATTATGGTTGGAGCTGAGCACTAGAGTGGCAGTTCGACAGTTGGGTAAGTATTTCCACATCTTCCTTCCGATTTCATTTATTTCCTTGGAACCCTACTTAATCTTGACTGCTATTCACTCTCCTGGACACAGCTGGGTCTGGGAATCACTGTTTTGGGTATTGGCCTGCGGTGACGGGTGATTCTCATATCTCCGATGATAGCTTAGGTCTCGATTCTAGAGTTTTGCTTACTCTAGTGGTGGCTTTATCATAGCCGGAGTACGGGTGTTTTGGTGTTGGCCAACACCCGGTTGTCTCTCACATTTTGGGGGAGACAATAGTGGGGATTTGGTTGGAACCGATTGGGTTGGGGTGTGGTTTGCAGTTTCAGTTTTCTGATCTGTTTTGATGTCTGGCCGGTTTAGCGCTTTTTCACTGTTTTCTCCTCACGCTTAATGGTTGGAAAACATGAGTGTCAAGACTTTGTTTTGTTGTTATGGTTTTATGTTCCGCCTTTGTTTGGCTCTGTTGCAAATTATTATCTGGGTATAGGTTTGTTGTTAGACCCATTTGTGTTTTATGGTTGTACTTCTAGGTAGAAAAATCTGGGTAGATAGCCCTTCTGTTACACTGGTTTGGGGTGCCTTCGGGCATGCCCGTGTCTGTTCTGGTGGGTTCTTCCCATTTCCATGTTTTCATTTTGAAAACATAATTCTTTATAAAACAAAAAACTTGCTGATAAAAAAAAGGACGATGTATTCATGTAAAATACATCCGAAGAAGTATTTTTGGAGGAACCTCAACTACAACTCAACCCAACAGTTGGGAGAAAACGGTCCACAACCTAAATTTGTCAAACATGAAGCAGATATTACAAAGATGGGTCTAACAATCCTATACCCTGATATACCAACCATGAAACAAACTAAAATGAATCCAACAAGGAGTAAATGAAAAAAACAACAAAAAGGTCTAAAAACCTAAATATACCCACCATGAAGCTCAAGTAGTACACCGACTCGACCAACACTCGAAACACCCCAACACCAAACCAGAAATCACCTTCATTCAAAGAATTGTAGTGCCCCGACACGTCGACGGCCAACACCTATAAGACGACAAAGAGAGGTCGTAGATCGAATGACCACCGATACTTCATATCCCTACAAATAGAAATCACAGTCTTCAAACAAAGGCACTAAGACCTATAACCACCAGTCGTAGGCCAACACCAAAACCGACAAGCCCCAAATCACAATGGATTGAGAACACAAAATACAAAATGAAGTCCGGAACTACGAAACAAAGCAATGCAATCACAATAACTAATCAAGAGAAGGGGCAAAACGAGACACCTTATCCAAGCCTGAAAAGGTAAGTTGGAGGAGATCGAAACATACCCGTCCACCCAAAAACCCAAGCAGCCAAGAGACCACGTGATCTGGTCTACAACGAGAGCGGTGTTCACCAATGACCAACACAAAGAAATCTGGTGTACCGACCTCCCCCGTCTCACAGGCCCGAAGTGGAACCACCAAGGCCAGATCCGGTTCATACCAGATCTAGTTCACCAATCATCCAACGAAACAGCAACCACAAGGGACCCCAACATCGGGTCAGGTGAGTAGAAGGCAAAGAACTCCAACAGCTTAGAGCCCAAGACGGCGAGCTCGGTAAGGCAGGACCCTTCGAGCGCCGGTGAGCGGGCAGACAAGACTCAGTAGTGAGGCTGGACCAGCGAAGGCACAGGAACAAGCCTGCTCCAGTAAGCCATGGAACAGCAGCTCCGACTGCTATCACAGCCTACTACCGACAATAGAGCCACGGAAACGAGGTCTAGTGCGAAGCAATGCGAAACCGAAAGGAAGAAGGGGGAGAAAAGGAAGAGTGACAGGAGAGGTGAGAGAGGCATCTTCCGGCAACGATCATGGCCGAAGCCAGCGGGGGCAAGGAGGGATGGCGGCGGGTTGGGGTTCTCTAGGGTTAGAGATGTAGAGAGAAAAAAGTATTTCTGCAAGTCAAAATATAAGCCATGTGTTTTTACGACACTCTATAGCAATGGTTCTCCTCTTCTTTTTCGTGCAAGACTTTTTTTGTTCCAACGGCTAAGGACGAGTGCACGATCGATGACACCTCGTCAGCTCCATGACTTTTAGCTAGGGAGTGTGGCATACCTTATGGATATATTGATTCTCTTTCTTTTTGTTGGGTGTCTGGTGCCTCATCTCTATGGTGACCGTTTAACGGACTGGTAGTAAGCCGCGGCTTGGCAAGACAGGCCCCGACGATCTTCTTACAAGATGATTTTGATGCCTCTGTTTCTGGGTTCCTCCGAAGAGGCTTTGGTCTCAAATAACTAGGTGAGGTTTGCTTTGTAGCATTGCCAGTCCCTTTGGTAAGATTGTGTCTATAACGACCGAGTCGAATTAATCGATATTTTGGTTTTATTCGATTTGATTCAAAAGGAGCAGCGGTGAAAGCGATCGAGGTATTGGATGGGTTTAAAATTGATGGATATGTGTTATTTTTCGCCATGGCATGGCGTCGCCGTACGGAGATAGCTTCGACGAGAGACTTTGTTTCTAAGGTACAGAAATAGAGCATGTTGGAGGAACACATGCCGACGACGTCAAATGTGGATGAGGTCGTTTTGAACTCGTTAGAGGATACCTTAAGATGGAAGTTGGTGTCATGGACTAGCGGGGTGTCTTTAGGCTTCACCGAAGACTCGCCGGAACTAGGTGAGCATGGTGCTGATCCCGATCATCAAGCAAATTTGATATCTTCGGATGACACAGTTGGGATTGTCCATGATGTTCTCACGGATTCTGGAGATTGCAATTTACTTGGGAAGAAGATCGCGTCTGTTGCAGAAGATCACGGCGGCGTAACTCTTGAGGATGACGAGGCTCGGCACGTGGATGAGATTAGGTCGGTTCAAGTGTTTGGGCCTGAGTGCGTCTGGGTTGGTTGTGGGCCTGGTAGAGGTTGTATCAGATACCCAGCAGAAGTTAGTTAAAATTTCTGATTTGATTGAACAACAGGTGGCATCTCCGTGGAAGGATGCACTTGTTAAATCGAAGCGAGTGAGTCGCCCACCCAAGCATTTAACGGAATGCTATACCTTGATGTGTAAACCAAAGGTTTCTGACAGTGAGAGATACATTTGTCCGTCAATATTGGGAAACAGGTTGAACAAGGGCGTATGGGAAAAGGAAAATCTCAAGTCGTAGTTTCGGCTCAGGGTATCGATGCATGGACTTCACTTTATGAATTGATGCCAAGTGGAAGGAGGCGACGACTCGTGTTTAATGGAGTTTTTCTTTTCTTTGTTTGTTTTTTGTTCCATGTTTTTTTCTGGTTAACCCTTTGGTTGAGCCCCTCTGTAATCGTTGGTTCTCACCTTGATTCCTCTTGAATCAGGGCACTCCAATCTTTATTTTGGATTCGGGCTTAATAATAATTTTTGAGCTTTTTTTTTATCAGCGAGGTTTTATAAATTCCACAGTTCTAAAAGAGCAGGAACAGTGAAGCTGCAAAAGCAGACTGTAAAACCCGGTTTGGTTTAAAAGGGTATTAAAGTGCAAACTGTTACTTGGGGTTTGTTTTTGACTCGAGGTGGGTAAAAAAAAGGGAACTAAGAGCATTCTGGGATGGCCAGAGGTATACGCAAGTTGGGCCGAGCCAGCAGGCCCACGCCACTCGTGCGCAGGCCCGGTTGACCCGAGCCCAAACCCCGTCAACCCTAGCTTTAAAAGGGCTGATGTCCCAGCTTCAGCTTCAGTTTTGCACGCCGACCGAGACGAGGTCTCTCCCTCTCCCTTCGAACCGATCCTCACCGTCTCCCTCTCCTTCCCCGGCGACCTCACCTTCGTCTTCACCGAGCTCCCTCACACCCACCGTCTTCTTCTTCTTCCTCTTCTCCGTCTTCTTCTACCCGACGTGCCAGAAACCCAGCACCCACACCCACCGTCTTCCTCTTCGATTCGACACCGCCGCCGACAAGGGCGAGCTCCACCGTGCCGGACTCAGGCGGGGCTTCAAACGGTGAGTCGCTTCTCACCGGTTCCACCTCCGTCTTCTTCTTCTCGCGTCGATTTGAAGGGCGCCAGGCTCATAGAGGAGGTCGGGAGCGTCGCCGGAGCTCTCCGAGTTCCAGATCCGCGATTCACGTCGCCGGCGAGCCTGTTGGCCGTCAGATCTGGCCGGGAGGGTTCGGACCTCGCCTCAACTCTCGTCCCCGTTGAGTCCTGGCCCTCTGTCAACCCAAAAGACGCCGGAACCGTCGTCGGAACCCGGACGCCACCGCCGCCGGAGTCGCCGGAAACCTAACCTCGGCCACCGCCGTCTTCAGCTCCGACCGGACAAAGACGAGACCTTGGGCTCGGGCTCGGAGTTCAGTTGGGCTTCGGCCTGGACAAGATTTGGGCCTTGGGCTCGAATCTGGTCTGGGCCTTGGTCCGGACTGACTCTGGTCTTCGGGTCCGGACTCGGGCCTGACCCCGGGACTGGATCGGATACGGAACGTTTGGGACTGATCCGTTTAATTAAATTTAAAAACTGATTTAAAGGACACTTGAGACTAAGTCGGACTTTTATCGGATTAAACGGTGTAATCAAAGGTTTTGGTGAACTGTTAAATTAAAAGAACTGGTTAATCTGAACCCGATCTGATTTTAGATCGTTGTGTGTAAACCCAGATTCGTAGTTGGGACTTCGCCGAGGTGACGAGGCGAGCCGGACAGCTGTTGATAGGAGTATTTGTTCGAAGGAAGACCGCAAGGTAGGGAAAGCCTTAATTAATTATTTACCGCTTAGATTGCATGATCAGGATAATAAAATCGGAAAGGTCCTAGATCTGCCTATAGGATGCGAATAACTAGATTAATCGCTTTTCAATTACTAATAATCGGATGAGTCTAGTATGCATATTAGGACGATGACAATTAGTGAAGTGTGCTTTCAATACTTGGGAAATTGATTTTACTGGTAGAGAGGCTGTGAAGAGCTCTCGGATTAGTTGTGTGCTAGGTTCACATGCTTGGTTGCTAATTGCTCGGTTAACTTAAGAGTCTAATGAAACTAGAGTAGCTCGTATGATTGAATGTGAAATAGTTGTTCACTTGCTGATTGATTTGTCGAATATAAACTTGATTGATTGAATATTTACGTTAATGTAATTGTTGATTGAACGGATGATCGAGTATGACTGGTCGTGCCCCGGGGCACGATCAGGTGATCGATGTACCGCTGGTTCGCGACAGGTAAGTATACGGTAAGTATGGAGTGTATTGGATGTCTTGGTTATGATAAAGGTGTGATCGGTTGAGTGTTGATTGGTGACCCATTTATGCTTGTTCCTTTATTCTCATTCTTGAATGTATGCTCGTTTGTTGGGTTGTCTGTTTGTTTTCTTGGTTCGGTACTACACCGGGGGGGGGGGGGTAATCCGGTGCCGTTGTGATGGTTGGAGTTTGACAGAGGCAATGGTTATTGGGTGATTATGGAGTGGTTAATTGAGTGATGTGAGGAGCCTATGGCTCGGCAGATCCTACGGGATATTGAGTGATGTGAGGAGTCTATGGCTCGGCAGATCCTACGGGATATTGAGTGATGTGAGGAGCCTATGGCTCGGCAGATCCTACGGGATATTGAGTGATGTGAGGAGCCTATGGCTCGGCAGATCCTACGGGATATTGAGTGATGTGAGGAGCCTATGGCTCGGCAGATCCTGCGGGATATTGATGAGATTACTTCATGAGAGTTGGGTTCTAAGGTTTCACCCAATGGTATGCGTCCTACGGGAGCACTACCTTGGTTCCCTATGATTATGGTCCTTTGGAGACACTTTCGAGAATACCGAATGCGAGCATCCCTATGGGATGGTGTCCGGTACTCCGACATATATATGTTTCCCTCCGGACCGAAATCCGATATGATATGAATACTTTAGTGGATCGGAGTATGGGGACCGAGGTGACACTAAATTCTATTCATGGATCGGAGGCTTGAGAAAGCAGATGGTGGGCGTAATAACAATTACTCCCATCTTGTCGTTATGATACCTTATGTTAATTCTGTTATGGAGCCTTTCAAGTTATTGTTATTTTCGAGAGTACGATTCCATCGTATTCCATCTTAGTTATACTTTCCTTCATCGTATTTATCTTACTCTATTTCTTTTGTTTATTGTTGCATCATACTTATCTTTTCTCTATTGTTACGCGTTATTTTATTGTGGTCGTGTTGACTCTTATTTAAGTCATCCGTTTACACAGTATTAATGTTGATCCAAGGGTGAATTGTTAAGGTTTTTCCTACTGGGCGTAAGCTCACCCCTTTGTTTCTCTTACTGTTTTACAGAAGTATCTGATGTCTAGAGAGGAGAGGCTTGGGAGCTTCCGTGATCTTGGGTTTTAGTTTAGACTTATGTTGGCCGTCGCACTAAACGTTTACTTATTACTTTACTTGTTGAGCTGTGACTCACTGGAGATTCTGAACTATATTTGCTGATTTGAGGAGATTTACTTGTCTATTTCAAAGGTTTATAATTGCTAATTATCTTTTTCTTTACAAATTCTATTCACGTCTCAAGTCCGGTCAAAACTGGATTTGGGGCGTGACAGTCCAAGATACAGATCTCCCATGAGGAGAAGTACAACGAAAACAATGAAAAACACAACTACAAAAAACAAACACTGAGAGGCAAAATGCCCAAATGAATGGACCAACGAAACTGACAGGAAAAACAGGCATAAAGATACCAGTGAGAGGAAACCAACAAGAGAGAAACCAGTGAGGGGAACACTGATTGCCAACACGACCACCAGGATCCAGAAAGACGGCTACCAAGCAACAACAGCCTCAGGAACTAAGATGGTCACCTTGATCAGACTCACCACCCATATCCTCAACGAAAGCCTGCCAATTCTCCTTGACCTCCCTTAGAGAAACCAAGTGATTTCTCATCAGATCGTCGTTTCCTTTAGTTTTGAACCCCATCTCCTTGACAATTTTGATGGCTTCAGCAAAAGCATCATCATTGGAACCATAGGATTGACGAGCTATCAGAGCATCCGAAGCAGAATTAACTTCGATCTGAGAAAGCTGGGATCGTTTCAAAATCTTCTTTCCTCCTTTTTTCTTCTTTTTTGGGAATCTAGGGTTGTCTGAAATTGTCTTCTCAGAGTCCGCAACCTGACTAGCATTTTCTGAACCGAGCTCCTCAAGTACTGGCTCAATGGAAGCATTCTTTTGTCCCGCTGAAGCTGACTCCTCAGAATTTATTGGAGACCCAATAATATCCCCAGGTGACTCTTCGTAATTACTGGCAATAACAAGAGGAGAGAAATTAAATGATTCTGCTCTTTGGCTGACCACATGCCTAGAATCAGTAGAGCAATCATTCAAAGAGGCAGTCGAACTCTCCTTGAAGCCAATTAATGGAGGGACTAAGACATGGTCCAATTCAGAGATGGATAATCTGAAAGAATCCTCTTCCAAAGTGAAGGAGATATCCTCTGATATTGAGGTTGCAGAACTACAATGAATCAATACAAGACCCCTGTGGAAGCAAAGACCTGAACAAGTTTCAGGGTGCACCAATAAAGGACTACCGAATCTGCCTGCAATCTCTTCAAAATTATCCTCACTCCAACCTTGAATTGGCATTCCTTGTATGCACAACCATTTAAAAACGCCACCTTTTAGCAGAAGATTTTCCTTACCATGGATCATGGTGACCCAAGAAGAAAGCCAAGACCAACCTTCTTCGATCATTTTAGACTCAAATGCTTTGTCTGCACAATTGATCATCATTACCCTGTTTCCTAAATCCCTGATTTGAATGTCAAGAACACCTTTGGAGCATATTTCCTGTTGAATAAGAGTCGCACTTCTAATGCAGTTACTTACACCCAACCACGCATTAGAAGCCAAAACCTTAAGAGAATTAACTTCAGCTCCTTTAACAGAAATTTTGCACTCAGACAACTGTCTTTTTCTATTCAGGAGGGACCTCAAATCATCTCCCATCAAAACATTATTTGAAGCAAAGTTTGAAAATGATTTGGGTTTGAGGGAAAGCTTATCTCTAGCTTGAGCCGCGAACAAGACCAATCCACCAAGCTTTGAACCATTAAACATCTCAATGGCTCTTTCCAAAACGACTTCATCTTGAAAGGTCACAAAACAGAAAAATTTACCTGACTTGTTTGGAGAGAGAGGAATGTGAATATCTTCAACAGTCCCAGCAGCACTGAAAATGGAGGTAAGACCCTTCTTCTCGACGAATCCGGGATGTTGAGAACGAACATCTTTTTTGGGTTCAAGGAGACAATCATGTCCTCTCCATCACCAAAATAAGCAGCCATGGAGCAAGGGAAGAGAGAAGCCAAAAACCCACGAAATACAGCCACAGAACCGGACTAACACAGATGCTCGCAAGAACCAGCAAACAACGCAACCCCTCCCTGCACGACCAGCAAGCAGCCAGGCACCGACTACACAACCCCACCCTGCACAATCACCCGGCAACCGAGATGCCCATCCTTGGCAAAACCCAGAGAACCGACTTCGACAACGGAAGAACGAAAGGACGGTGTCCGAGAAACGGCAGCAGCAGGACCCCAGAACAGAGGGGCGGCCGAGTCACGATTGCAACAGAGTCTCCATCTCCCCCGTAGAGAAGAGAACCAAAAAAAGGGGCTGGGCTTCGAAAGATGGAGGGTCGGAGTCGAATCCGACGTTCACGTCCACTGGGTCGCAGCCGGACAAGATGGAAAGTGCCCTGCAACTCAGGCGAACGCGAGGAAGAACTGTTCTGGCGGCGGCGCACCCATGGTTACGAAGCCCTAAAACATCTCAGCGCGTGAGGCGCGTTCTATATCTTGCAACAATTGTTACCCAAAAAGATAATTTTCGAGCTTATCAAAAAAAAAATATGCCACCGTGACTTGAAGCCGAAGAACACATTGTTGGACGGAAGCCCCGCTCCTCATTTGAAGATCTGTGATTTCGGATACTCTAAGGTAGTAATGGTCGTCATTAAAGACCAAAATGTGATGCTCAAGTGCTCATATGCTTACACGTTCATCATTTATGTATCATAGCCAAAAGACCGATAAAGTGACATTCTAACTTATATTGTCTTTTCTGTCTTCGGTGTTGCATTCACAGCCAAAATCCACAGTAGGAACGCCTGCATATATCGCTCCCAAAGTATTACTCAAGAAAGAATATGGTGGAAAGGTAATATTTATTCGATTTCATCGAAACGTAGTTTTAAATGAGTAACATGCTAGATAATGCTTCTTGATAGCGTGAGTTTCGCGACAATGTACAACATGTTAAGTACCTCATGTAGGTTTCAGGATAATTGCAAAAAAGTACCTTAAGGTATTCACTTTTTGCAACTTGTAGTCCTCTTCTTTGATAATTACAAAAAAAAACGCCCCAAACTTATACTTTTGTTGCACTATGTATAAATTCGTTTTAAAATGACTATTTTACAAGGAATGGCGACAAAGACAACAACCCCAAGAAACCCTAATTCTACTCTAACTTGAAATCCGTGCCCCATCTTTACTAAGTTGCCCGCCGCCCCTTTGTCCTCGTCGATGACGGTCACGGCTGTTGCCGGTGAGGACCCTTAGCTCATGTTCCTCCCTTCCTGCTTCTCCTTCTCTTCCCCCTCGCCGCTGGTCTCGTTCGGGTGTCCGACGTCGGGCTGCTTCTCCGGCGGTTTCGGCTCTCCGACTCTGATCTGGTTCTTCTCCGGCGCCCTCATCCTGCTCCGGTCTCGGCTTTGACGGCAGATCTGAGGGTCCCGGCTCTTCAAGGCAGATCTGGACCGATCTCGTTCTGGACTCCGATCCCGGTCTCCTTCTCCGGCGGTCGTGGCTCTCTAGCCTTGCTCGACTCCGGCGCCCCCAACCTCGACTCCGGCACCCACAACCTCTGCTCACCCGACTGTTCTGTTTTGCTGAGGGTCTCGACTCTTCCGACAGATATGGACCGATCTCGGTCTCCTTCTCCGACGACCGTGGCTCTCTAGCCTTGCTCGACTCCGGCGCCCTCAACCTCGTCTACGGCTCCCTCAACCTCTGCTCACCTGACAGATCTGATGCGTTATATTTGAATGATTGGGTCAGAGCTCTGCTTATCTCTCTTCCAAAAGGTTTTCGATGATGATTTTTGGTGTCGGTGATGTCACGCCCCAAATCCGGTTTTTGCCGGACCTGAGACGTGACTACAAACAAACGAGATAAAGCAGTAAACAGTAATAAACTCTTTTAAAGCTGAAAGAAAGTCCAAAATAGTTCTCAATAATTCAAACAAAATTTCGACTTTAGTGTCAAAACTTGACAAGTAACATAAAGTAAATAAAGCTCAACAACGTGGACCAACATATCTCTAATACAACCCTCAAGACATCCGGAAGCTCCCGAGCCTCGAATTCCCCAGATCTCAAGTACACCTGTACACACAATAAATAAACAAATGGGGGTGAGCTTACGCTCAGTAGAAAAAATCGTAAACAACTTTAGCCTCCAAGTTTAATAATAAAACTGCTTTAGTTCGATGTCACAAAAATGCTTAACACCCTTAGACCAAAAGTTACAATAACCAAATAAAAAGCAACGACAACAACAGCGCATTCACAAGAATAACGATAACTTCCCAGAGAATAAATAGAGAACATTATAATAAAATAGAAAATCATCACGACTGGGAACGAGTAAATACTATTAATTAATGAAATGTTATGGAATCAGTGTAATAAAATAGTATCGTTTTTCCAAAGATAACAGTAACTTAAAAGATTCCATAGAAATACTATAAACGAATCTTGACTACTAATATGGGAATAAATGATATCACGCCAACCACTCGCTTTCTCAAGCCTCCGATCCATGGATAGATTCTAGGATCACATCGGTTCCCATATCCCGATCCACCAGATTACCCATATCATATCAGATTTTCCCTCGGTCCAGAGGAGACACATAACATCGGGGCTACCGGAAACCATCCCCTCGGGACGCTCATCGTCGGGATTCCCGGAAATTCCCCCAAAGGACCATAGGTCATAGGGAACCAAGATAGTGCTCCCGTATGACGCATACACTTGGGTGAAACTATAGTAACCATCTCTCACGAAATAATCATCCAACTACCTCGTAGGGTCCAATAACCAATGCCCTTAGGCTCCCATAATCAATCCTCATAATATCCAGTAACCAATGCCCTCAGGCTCCAGTAATCAATCCTCATATATCCAGTAATCAATGCTCTCAGGCTCCAATACTCAACCAATATCTCACAATGTCTGTCAAACTCTAACCACCACAACGGCACCGGATTAACCCCCCCCCCCCGGTGTAGTACAGAACCGAACAAGCAAACATTCAAGAATAAGAATAAAGAGACAAGAACTATAATTCATCCAACGATGAACACTTATCGAATCACACTTTCATCATAGCAAAGACATCCAATAACACTCCACACTTACCGTATACTTACCTGTCACGAACCATCGGTCCATCGATCACCTGATCGTGCCCCTTTGGCACAATCAGTCATACTCGATCATCCGTTCAAACAAACAATTAATCACCACTCAATCAATTAACAAATCATTCAAGCATCCAAGTTCAATCTTTCAACATTCAAGCATGCGTTCGATCTAGTTTCATTAGACTCTTGATTATCCTAATAACTAGCAACCAAGCATGTGAACCTAGCACACAACTAATCCGAGAGCTCGACACAGTCTCTCTACCAGTAAATCAATTCCCAAGTATTGAAAGCGAGTTACACTAGTCATCTTCATCCTAAGCATGCATTCTAGACGCTTCCGGTTATTAATAATTGAAATACGATCATTCTAGTCATTCGCATCCTATAGGCAATTCTAGGACCTTTCCGATTTTATTAACCCAACATGCATACTAAGCGTTTAAATAAGAAGTTAAGACTTTCCCTACCTCTTGAAGAACCGCAGTTGCGTCTCCTAGCTGCTGACGTCCTGGTCACACCGATCTTCTCCGTGCTCGGGGTAAAGACCTGGGGTTAACACAAAAGGGACGTATCAGTCCCGGACCAACCCGTAACGATCCTCGAATTTAATAATTTAAGTCTAGAAATTTATTTTGTCCAAACGTTCTTTAGAAGTCCAGTAGTTGTCCGAAAATCCAGGTATTTATCTGATTTTAGGCCCAATAATTAATTAATTGATATTTTAATTAATATGGTCAGACCCAGCCCGACCCGAGTTCGACCCGAATCCAGGCCCGACTCGGATCCAGATCCGGATCTGAACCGGTCCAGCACCTGACCCGGACCCGGCCCAGACCCGGTCCACACCCGGCTCCAGCCCGAGTCCAGACCCGTCTGAGCCTGGGCCGAGGCCTGGTACGAGGCCCAATGCTCTGACCGAGGCCCAGTTGACCCGGTTCTGGCCCAAGTGGCCTGTCTCGAGTTCGTCTGGCTCGTGGGTCAGGCCGGCTAGGTTTCCGGCTTCTTTCTGGCGGCGGACGGCGGCGGAAGGGTCAGAGTGGGGTTCTCGACGACGGCGATGGTGTTAGGAGATCCGGAACGTCTTGGGAAGGTAGTCAGGGCTACTTTCGAGCTCGCTCGCTCCGGATCTAGCGACGTGAGGAAGCCGAGCCGGCGAGAACTTCAGATCTGGAACACGAGGTTCCGACGAAGCTCTTCCGGCCTGCTCGACTTGAAACGACCTCGCAAAAGGGTCGAATCTCAGGCAAAAGGTGAGGGAGAGAGAGAATCGGGGTCGGAAAGAAGCTCACCGTGACTGGCTCGTGATTCCGGTGAGGTGAGCTGCGAATCGAAGACGACGCTCGTCCGTTCGTCGCGAGTCGAGGAAGAAGGAGTAGAAAGAGGGAAGTGAGTTATTGGGTCTTGGTGAGGCGCGGAAGTGAGGAACGGGGTGGGTTTCGTTGCCAAAAGAGGTAGAAGATGGATGAGGACGGGGGTGTTCTTCACGGCGGCGCTGTCTCCAGGGTCGGGTTCGTGAGAGCAAATGGCGACAGAGGAGAGCGAAGGCTCTTGGGACCCGTGCGTGCAAAATGGGAGATGAACCGGTGTTGAGCTAGGGTTAGGCACAGGCTTCGGGCCTTGGCGAGTTGGGCTTGACACCCGCGAGTTGGTCCTGGTTTGGCTCACCTGATTCAGCCCAAAACTGTTCTTCTTCTTTCTTTCTTTTTTTTTTTCTTTTCAAACACACTCGTTGCAAAATACTACCCCCATGCTTCAAGTTGCCAACTATTACCCTTTTTGAAAGAGCGGGGTTTTACAGTCTACCCCCCTTAAAAGAATTTCGTCCTCGAAATTTAAAGTGAACGCGCTCCTCTTGACCCTTCCTTAGGGAAAGTCCTCTCAAAACTCATAAGCGAGGGATCCGCGGTGTACTCCCGCAGTTTGGGAACACGCGGAAGCTGCTAGGCAACGACTCTAGTCCTGCCTGAAGATCTCAAAATGTTCAATAAGCTGCGGGGTCAACTTGCCTCCGACGCGGTCGAACCGCTAAAAGTCCTTCTTAGGCTCACTTTCAGAAATACACGCTCACCGACTGTAAACTCCAGAGGTCTGCACCTTCTAACTGCAAAAATCTTTTGTCTGCTCTGCACGGTCTTTAACCGTTTCCAAATTTACGCAACATTCACTTAATCGTGCTTCACTAGATCACGCTATTTTCTCAAACGTCATCCTTAGCGGTACAAAACCGCCTTACTCAACTTCGCGAAAACACGTGCAACGTCTCACCAACCCAAGTAAACCGAGCAACAACACAAGTCGAGAGATATCTAAACACTTAAGAAAACTAGGGTGAGGATCTCGATACCCCACACCGTAATTTCCGTCGTCAAGGTAACCTGCTGGAACTCTCTACTCGTCAAAGCCAAACACAAACAATTTACACGGAAATAATACGCACTCCATTCAACGAAACAAAAGATCTTACTAACACTGTAGGATCTGGAACAATCGTTCGTTTCATCACACCTCGTGGGGAGGTAGGCATACCTCAATCAAGTGAATGATGCAAGCACCAACCTCTAGTCGGAGGGTGGCACGCCTCAGAACAAACTACGATTAGAAGCTCACGCTATCCAAGTGCGGCACACTTGCCCAATCCTAACGACAGGTCACACCTGGTAAATCCTTTCAAGATCCTCAACCCGAAAATGATTCAAACCACTCTTCAAGTATCACGATCCTAGAATAAGGAGAAACTAACAAATCTCAACTACGGTCGATCATGAAAGTTAACCAACTTGTTATAGTTCTCTTACTGTCGATACCTAATCACACTTCTGCCCAAAACAATCTTACAAGTCGCTTCGTCTAAGTCACTGCATCTGCGAGACCACGGTTCTCAAACCCGGTGCATGGTTCCGTACAACCACAAACTTTACCGACATCTTGTCGGACGAACGACGCACAACAACAAGAGCGGTGGAACCTCGTACTGGCACTCTAGCCGAAAGTAGGCGTCCTTTAAGACACCAAAAAAAACGTACAATAACAACACTCGACAGCGAAACACAATCCAAGATTTATCAATAAAGTTCATCCCGATCGGTGGTAATCCTTATACCGTTGACACTCGTTCACGGGTTGTCGATCAAAACAACTTATAGTCAAGTCCACCCGAGTCACCCCATAAGGAGTAATCATCATGCACTGTGATCTCGATGATTTGAACAGTTCAGAAACTAGTGTTGTTCCTTCCATCGTTCCCCGAACAACTCAAAACCAACAACGATTAACCCTTAACTTTCCATGTGCCCATGCATGGCACAAAATCCGACCTATTACGCAACGCTTCGTTCGGTACCATCTTGTTACTGGCCTGGAAGCTTGTGGCAGTCGCCCTCGGCTATCGGTTGTCGGGTTTCAACGTGAGATGCTCTCACTTCTATGGCGCAACCTTATGGTTATGCTTAGTCCTGGCTGGACGTTTGGCGTTCGTTCTTCTCTTGTTGGCAAAGGTACACCTTTGTACCCGGTTCTTGTTTTCCGTATTCTTCTTCGCTGGGAAATTCGTCTGAACAACTCTCGATGTTATTCGCATGTTCCGCGTGAACTGGCGACAAACCGCCTAGTCCCTCCGGGACGAACGTAGGGAGCACATTCTAATCCAATCTCTGAAGTACGACACACACACTTGTGCAACTTTTCACTCGATAAACGGGATTTTGAAACAAAAACGTCTTTAAAGTTCGAATCTTATGACCTAAATCTTCTAGCGGAGGTAGAAGAAACTGGAGGTTACTACTCTTGTGGGTTATGAGCCCACCACGCTTCCGCTGCGCTACTCTGATCTTATCGTTGCTCGGTCATCTCCGATGACCGGTCGGACCGTTTACTGGTCAAGGCTGCAGCCTTCCACTGCTCAGCATTCGTTGCTGATGATAATCGATGAACGTCTGCTGTTTCACCCATTGGTTCTTAAAACTCGATTCTCACTATCGAAGACGGAAAAGAACTTCCCGTACTACTAGGTCTGTTACTCCTCTTTCACACCCAAACTGGCGTTTGTTGGTACTACCGCACCTCTGGTCGGTGTGTTTAAGATACGGGTGGGCTTACTAGTTTTAATTTCGCCACAAACAGAAAATAACCACGAAAACAATGCGACCAAGTGTAAAGCTCAAGAGTTAGCAAACACCATCCCCAATGTAAATCGTAAACGGGCACTCTAAGCGATCTCAAAATCGGTATCAAGTCCATCAGCTCGGGGCCCGGGACTCGCGTATGCTCGGCCCTGCTGAAACGGAAGTCCTTCTCTAGGTGGTGGTGGAAGAATCTGCTGCTGTGATAGCATCTCCTCTTATCGGCTCTCGTAGGCCGACCTGCAGGACGGTTTGTGAACACAACATTCCATGGGCAGTTCCGGCTCGAATGTCCAAACTGTTTACACGAAGGACAAAACTGTGCCACCGGGGCAGGTCCAACTGACACTGCTTCCCCAACCCGTCATGTCCCATCGGACTGGGTCCGTGGTTGAAACAATCCTGAGGTCCTCTGCCTCTTAGTATTGCGACTCCTTGACGGCCTTAAGAAGCCACTCGGCCTCAGCATGTTCTTCCGCGTTCTGGCAGTCTCCTGAAGATGCTTCTCAACGACTAGCGCCTGATCCACTAGTACAGAAAATCCTCATTCTAAAGGTAATAACTTGATCCGCGACAGACGGGGTGAGTCCTATCTCAAACGCCTGCGGCGGCTCTCCTCGGTTTGCACCATCTCGGCGCGAGGTGGTACAGGAACGTGAACCTCGCCTCATACTTAGAGACGGTCATCCCTCTCTGTTGCATATCAAACAACCGCTGGTGTTGGTCCTCTCAAATGGATCGAGGGAAAGATATTGTTCCATGAACAATCTAATGAACAACTAAAAGTCACCTCCAACCCTGATTTGCACAACTGCCACCAGTATCATGCTTCTTTCTTAAGCTGAACGGTCGCAAAAACATTCTCAGATGATCATCTGAATACTCTCGAACTAACAAAGTTGCGGGTAATCCACTCCAACCATACTACAGCTGCCTCAGGGTCTGAACCCCCGGGATTGATTGGCGTACTCAAACTACGAAAATTTCTGAGAGCCTGGCCGTGTTGCGGTGCATCTGGCCTGGCCTCTCGATACTGACGGCGTCGGCCGTAGGCACATACTCTGGTGCCATTACTGCAGTCTCCTACCGAGCGTTGAGCGCTGCTGGTACTGCGCGAACCACCTTATCCATAGGGGTCGCCTGAGTCGACTCTGCAACTGGAGGAACGCTCGACGGTGACCCTACCGGTCTACCTCAAAACTCTGGCGCCCTGTGGAAACCGCACCCTGGTGCTCGCTATCCCTGCCAGACTAACGGCTGGTGTCTGGCTCTTCCCCACAGTGGGCCGACTCCTGGTCCCTCTCGAACTATAAACCCGGAACAACTCGTGTACTTGTTGCATTTAAAACGTAAGTACTCATAATGTAATTTAACTCAAGTGGTTCGATTTATCATAAAGGGACGTTCTCATGCGTCTTAAAGGGATCCCACTTGGATTGCTAGCACGAAGTCTCGTTTAGAACAACCGGTTCGATCAAAACACAAGGTGGTTCACGCGCGTCCCACAAAGATCATAAAAACACCAACCACATTTGGCTCAGTAGATATATATATATATATATATATATATATATATATATATATATATATATAATACTTTATATATAGGCAGACAAGGCCGCAACTTAGTGCACCTCACAACAGCAATCAACGGTGTAAAATCAAATCAATCAACTCCCATAGGAGGAACAATCTCAAACAATTCACACAATTCGCAAAGCAACAAGCATACCCCTCGATTGGGTCTCTTCCCAACACTAGGGTCTAGAATGGCAACACGATAAATCTCACAACTTGTGCTCTCAACTCTTTTCCATAATCTACATCCCTTACTTTTTCCTTACAACATTCATGTCGATCTCACGTCGTTACAACCCGATTCAGGCGTCCCCGAATCTCGTTGTAACCACTTGACATCCCTCTATCACGCTCGACTACAGTGGCGCCCCTGAGTCAGCCCGTGATAGTGCAAACACTTCAGTTTCTACCGAGAATTCGGCATGACCCGTTTGTACTTTCTTCTAAGCGGGACATTTATATAATAACCTGTACACAGAGTCCTACCCATAAGGTACACACACACCTCAAATACACAGTATCTTGAACACTACAGTAACCCATGCGGGTCTTAGCAATTATCTCAATATTACCCGGTTAAATTTGACCCTTCAGGTTTTACTTAGCAAATAACGGCCGCCCCAAACGGCAAATCCTTCACTACTTATTTAACCAATGTGTCATAACCAACCCGAGCATCGCTCGTTCATCCGATTTAAACCCGATCTTAATTTCAATCTCAATCTCTGTCTCAACTTACTTTCCATTTAAAACTCAAAAGTCAAATTCAAACTCAATATCGATTTCGACTCAATATCAATTTCAGCTTTAATTCTTAAAGAACGGTGGGAACTTAAGCAAATAGACAATTACCAATTAAATTTTCGCAAGGCATTCAACACTTAGAGTTCTCACGCTCCGCAAAGTACACAACACAATCAATACACAAGGTTCTCGTACTCTTCAAAGTATACAACACAATCAATAACCGAAGTTCCCATGTTCCTCGAAGTTCTCCGTGTACGGAGTTCTCGTGCTCCCTCAAATTACCACGGGGTGCTCGTGCCCCAAAATTCTCAATACCATCGGTATGCGGAGTGCTCGTGCTCCCAAATAACACGGGGTGCTCGTGCCCCAAAATATCAGAATCGTTGCACGCTTTACCGACTTCTAGTCGGAAGGTGGGTACACCTGAACAAAATCATCCCTCAAACAGTCGTAGTACACTCTTAGCTTAACAACTCGCACTATTGCTACAAAACCACAAAACTCAAATTAACAATCTTTCTGAACAAACGATTTACTCAACAACCAATTTATAACGGCTCGATAACCGCTCGTTAACCCAATACCGATCTCAACCATTCGGTTTCACCGATCACTGTATCTTACAGTCCATAGGGTAAGGATACCATCCAACCGATGTAACCATCATAGTAAAAAGATTCGAATTTAAACAACCTTTGAAACAATTAAGACTAGTGTCGTTCCCACTCTACGCATCAAATATTTTCACTTGCGTCACTGAGCACACGACTTAGACCTCCTAACTCTACCCACCTAATTGATGTTGGTCCGAGGTTTTGAAAACAAGTTCAAAATTTACAACCTGTTTCAAATGAAACCAGGCTCTGATACTAAACTGTCACGCCCCAAATTCGGTTTTGGCCGGACTTGAGACGTGACTAGAAACAAACGAGATAAAAGCAGTAAAACAGTAATAAACTCTTTTAAAGCTGAAAGCAAGTCCAAAATAGTTATCAATAATTCAAACCAAAATTTCAATTTTAGTGTCAAAGCTTGACAAGTAACATAAAGTAAATAAAGCTCAACAACGTGGACCAACAAATCTCTAATACAACCCTCAAGACATCCGGAAGCTCCCGACCCCAGATCTCAAGTACACTTGTACACACAATAAATAAACAAATGGGGGTGAGCTTACGCTCAGTAGGGAAAATCGTAAACAACTTTAGCCTCCAAGTTTAAAAATAAAACTGCTTTAGTTCGATGTCACAAAAGTGCTTAACACCCTTAGACCAAAAGATACAATAAACAAATAAAAAGCAACGACAACAACAGCGCATTCACAAGGATAACGATAACTTCCCAGAGAATAAATAGAGAACATTATAATAAAATAGAAAACCATCACAACTGGGAACGAGTAAATACTATTAATTAATGAAATGTTATGGAATCAGTGTAATAAAATAGTATCGCTTTTCCAAAGATAACAGTAACTTAAAAGATTCCATAGAAATACTATAAACGAATCTTGACTACTAATATGGGAATAAATGATATCACGCCAACCACTCGCTTTCTCAAGCCTCCGATCCATGGATAGATTCTAGGATCACATCGGTTCCCATATCCCGATCCACCAGATTACCCATATCATATCAGATTTTCCCTCGGTCCAGAGGAGACACATAACATCGGGGCTACCGGAAACCATCCCCTCGGGACGCTCATCGTCGGGATTCCCGGAAATTCCCCCAAAGGACCATAGGTCATAGGGAACCAAGGTAGTGCTCCCGTAGGACGCATACACTTGGGTGAAACCATAGTAACCATATCTCACGAAATAATCATCCAATTGCCTCGTAGGGTCCAATAACCAATGCCCTCAGGCTCCCATAATCAATCCTCATAATATCCAGTAATCAATGCCCTCAGGCTCCATTAATCAATCCTCATATATCCAGTAATCAATGCTCTCAGGCTCCAATATCTCACAGTATCTGTCAAACTCCAACCACCACAACGGCACCGGATTACCCCCCCCCCCCCGGTGTAGTACAGAACCGAACAAGCAAACATTCAAGAATAAGAATAAAGAGACAAGCACTATAATTCATCCAACGATGAACACTTATCGAATCACACTTTCATCATAGCAAAGACATCCAATAACACTCCACACTTACCGTATACTTACCTGTCACGAACCATCGGTCCATCGATCACCTGATCGTCTGACCATCGAGACCGACGCAGACAGAGGGTTGCAGGACACTTTCAGACTCAGTTTCATCAGGATGGCATACGCCGAGCAGGGGCCGTCGCGTCAGTGGGACCCGCCCCGGTGGCATACCTGTGTCCTCGGTGTGGACAGCAGGGTCACCTGGCACGGGACTACCCGAGGGGCAATGGACCGGTGGAGCGTCATGAGGGTCGTCCCCTGGGGACCGGTGTTAGACAGCCTAGTGAGCCGAGGGGATGTTATCACTGTGGCAGTGCCGACCACTTTATGCGTGCATGTCCTGAGATAGCACAGCAGGGAGGGCAGAGAGGATGCTACCAGTGTGGCCGATCTGATCATTTCATCCGGACATGCCCTGAGATAGCTGGCAGAGCGCCTGCACCGAGGCCCCAGCAGACTCAGATTCACCCTGTACCACCTGGCAGACCACGTCCGGCACCGCAGCAGAGAGCTCCGCGTCCGGCGGCAGGAGCAGCAGGTCAGAGGCATCAGCCGAGAGCTGAGCAGCGAGTGGTACTTCCCCCACCACCTAGAGGAGGACCACCGGCACGGCAGGGCCGAGTCTTTGCAGTTACTGATTCCAGGATTGAGAGGCCGTACGCCGGCCATGAGGCCACCCAGGGTACGTGTTTACTTTATAATGCGTGGACTTCATTTTTGTTTGATACGGGAGCTTCCCATTCGTTCATATCTTCGTCTATTGCTTCTTCTTTGGGTTTGCGGGTTGAGACTCTGAGTCAACCCCTTTTTTTGGAGACCCCAGCCACGGGTGCGGTAGTGTTGAGCACTATTTGTGGGGACTGTGCGATTAGGGTGGCTGATTGCCCATTTCTGGGTGACTTACTCGTTCTCGACATGAACGCCTTTGACGTAATTCTGGGTATGGACTGGCTCGCGAGGTACCGAGCGACGATCGACTGCTACAGACGTCAGGTGACGGTGAGGTCAGGAGATAGGGTGATCACGTGTGTTCTGGGTAGCAAGAGCGGAGTTCTCTTATCCGCCTTGACTACGGGTTCTGAGGCGGAGGTCGTACGGAGTAGCAGTGAGCTACCGAGGGTAGTGCGGGAGTTCCTAGGGGTCTTTCCGGAGGAACTATCAGGCTTGCCACCAGCGCGAGAGGTGGAGTTCAGGATCGATCTGATCCCGGGTACGGCGCCGATCTCGATGACGCCGTATCGGTTCGCACCAGCCGAGTTGGTCGAACTTAAGTGACAACTCGAAGAACTGCAGCAGAAGGGGTTCATTCGCCCGAGCGTATCGCCGTGGGGAGCGCCCGCCCTTTTCGTGAAGAAGAAGGGCGGAGCCTTGAGGATGTGCATCGACTACAGGAAGCTGAACCGGGTGACGGTGAAGAACCGCTACCCGATGCCGAGAATTGACGATTTATTCGACCAGCTGAGGGGAGCAAAGTACTTCTCGAAGATCGACCTTCGATCTGGGTACTACCAGCTGAGAGTCCGAGCTGAGGACGTGGAGAAGACAGCGTTCCGTACTCGTTATGGACATTTCGAGTTTTTGGTGATGCCGTTCGGTTTAACGAACGCGCCGGCCGCCTTTATGAACCTGATGAATGGCATCTTCAGACCTTATCTAGACCAGTTCGTGGTAGTCTTCGTCGATGATATCTTGATCTACTCGCCTAGTGAGGAGGCGCATGCGGAGCATCTGCGTACCGTTTTGACACTCTTACGCACTCACCAGTTGTACGGCAATCTGGAGAAGTGCGAATTTTGGCTCACAGAGGTGAAGTTCCTCGGGCACGTGGTATCTCGGGAGGGCATCTTGGTCGACCCAGCCAAGGTTGAGGCAGTGTCGAAGTGGGCGAGACCCAGCAGTGTATTTGAGATTCGGAGTTTTCTCGGGTTGGCAGGTTATTACCGGCGCTTCGTCCAGGACTTCTCCCGCCTTGCAGCACCTTTGACAGCTTTAACCCGCAAGGGAGCGGAGTTTATTTGGACAGATGAGTGTGAGCACTCTTTTTGCGAGCTGAAGGCTCGGTTGACTACCGCCCCGGTGTTGATCGTTCCAGAGCGGGGAGTGGGCTATGACGTGTATTGTGACGCCTCAGGCGAAGGGTTAGGCTGTGTTCTGATGCAGGGAGGAAAGGTTGTTGCCTACGGCTCGAGGCAGTTGAAGGTGCACGAACGCAACTACCCCACCCATGATCTCGAGCTGGCAGCGGTGGTGTTTGCACTGAAGAGCTGGAGACATTACCTATATGGTGAGCAGTTCAGGATGTTTTCAGACCACAAGAGCCTCAAGTATATCTTCTCGCAGCGCGATCTGAACATGCGCCAAAGGCGATGGATGGAGCTACTGGAAGAGTATGACTTCGAATTGCTCTATCATCCGGGCAAGGCGAACGTGGTCGCCGACGCTTTGAGCAGGAAGTCGAGTCACTGCGTGGCCAGCATAGCAGTCCGAGAGTGGGACATGCTGGAGCAGTTGAGCTTATTTAGACTGGAGTTGGATGAGGTCACGGAGAGTATGGCCTTGTGCGCCTTAGTGGCTCAGCCCACGCTTTTTGCTCGGGTGCTAGAGGCACAGACTGAGGACGCTGAGACAGCAGGGATTCGGCAGAGGTTGATGGATGGAGTTGAGCTCGAGGGTTGTGAAATGGGCACCGATCAGGGTATCCGCTTTAGAGGACGACTGCTTGTACCCAGTGAGTGCAGAGACACTGTGTTGCGTGAGTGCCACCACTCCCGTCTAGTTGTGCACCCCGGTGGCAACAAGATGTATAGAGAAATGCGACGACAGTTTTGGTGGAGTGGGATGCGTGGGGCAGTGGCAGACTTCGTCTCTCGATGCCTTACCTGCCAACAGGTAAAGGCCGAGCACATGCGTCCCGCAGGCTTACTACAGCCTTTACCGATCTCTGAGTGGAAGTGGGAGCACGTGACTATGGATTTTGTGTGTGGATTGCCCAGATTGTCGAAAGGGCATGACGCTGTTTGGGTGGTGGTTGATCGAGTGACCAAGTCGGCCCACTTTCTGGGCATGAGGATGGCTGATTCTGTGGACTTGTTGGCTCGGTTGTATGTCAGGGAGATTATTCGTCTGCACGGTGTACCAGTGTCAGTAATATCGGATAGAGACCCCCGTTTCACCTCCAGGTTCTGGAAGAGTCTACAGAAGGCCTTGGGCACTGAGGTGCTGTTGAGTACAACTTACCATCCTGAGACAGATGGACAGTCAGAGCGCACCATTCAGATTCTAGAGGACATGCTTCGGGCGTGTGTGCTTGACTTTCAGGGATCTTGGGAGGATCATTTGCCGTTGGCAGAGTTTGCCTACAACAACAGTTACCAGTCCAGCATCGGTATGGCACCATTTGAGGCCTTGTATGGCAGACCTTGCAGATCGCCGGTGTGTTGGGCTGAGGTTGGTGACCGGAGCTTACTCGGGCCAGACATGATCAGGGAGACAACCGAGAGGGTCACCTTGATTAGAGAGCGGCTGAAGACCGCGCAGAGTCGGCAGAAGAGCTACGCAGACAGGCGTCGTAGACCACTTGAGTTCATGGTCGGTGAGCACGTGTTTCTGAGAGTGAGCCCGAGGAAGGGTCTTGTGCGGTTTAACCGCGGCGGAGGCAAGCTGGCACCGCGTTTCATCGGGCCTTTTGATGTGTTAGAGAAGATTGGAGCTGTAGCTTATCGGTTGGCCTTGCCACCGCAGCTCGGGAACGTGCATAACGTTTTTCATGTGTCCCAGCTGCGGAAGTACATATCAGACCCTTCGCACATCATTGAGTGGTCAGACATCGAGATAGTAGATGATATCACCTTTGAGGAGCAGCCCGTCAAGATTCTGGGTACGAAGGAGAAGATCCTGCGGAACAAGACGATTCCGTTGGTACTGGTACAGTGGGGACATCAAGGAGCAGGATCCACTTGGGAGCGCGAAGATGAGATCCGCGTGAAGTATCCCCACCTGTTCGACATTGAGGTACCTTGCTTTTAATTTCGGGGACGAAATTCCTTTAAGGGGGGTAGATTGTAAGACCCGCTTCCGGTCGAACCGGTAACTCCGGAAGTCACTCGGGCCTTTTCCGGAACTCAAACGGATTAACCACTATCACAGTTGGCTTCAGGGGAGAAAACCCTTTCGTTTGAGTATAATATCGGATAAGGTCAATTTTGGTCAAAACGAGACTTTATATCGACTAAAGCTTCATTTTTTAAAAGTGCTGGAAAGTAATTTGGAAAATTAAATGAGCTAGAGGGACACTTGTCTTATTTTGGTTGAATGAGAGAAAAAGGGATAGTCATTGTCCCTTTTACCCTCCCAAAAGCCACTACAAAGGAATCTAGCCCAAGGGCCTTTAGGTCTTTCCTTCATCTAGGTATTATATTGGATTGGAGAAGCAATATCAAGTCATTTTGCTCTTGTTGTAGCCGAAACTTAGAGGGGAAGCAAGGAAG
Source organism: Erodium maritimum (assembly GCA_963921825.1). Lineage (NCBI taxonomy): Eukaryota > Viridiplantae > Streptophyta > Magnoliopsida > Geraniales > Geraniaceae > Erodium > Erodium maritimum. Next base: position 10,596,696 of record OY997595.1, read on the forward strand.
GAGAGCTCCCATGGAGGTTTGAAGGAAAATCAAAGAAGGAGCCATTTGGGGTCTTCCTCTAACCATCCACCCTCAAAATCACTAGCATCCTCTTCATCTCATCACTCTAGAGGTAATGGAACTCTCTAATCCTCATTTCTCTTCATCTATTTTCTTGGGTTTTGGGTGAAAAGTGCTAGATGATGTTGGGTTTGAGTAGAGATGGTGAGAGATGGTGTTGATGATGAACCTTGTTGGATTTTGGTTGAGAAATCAATAGTTGTTGGAGTTTTTGAGGTGGGTTTGATTTGTTGAATCCTTGGAAACTTGTTTGTGTGTTGATTCCTACCATGGGTAGAGGAGTATTGAAGGATTTGGACTGTTTTGGGAGTTGTAAGGGGTAAATTTTTGGGATAAGAGTGGTTTTTCGAAGTTTTGGAGCTGGAGGTTGAAGAAGGGCGAAACTGCCCTGGTGCGCCACGGATCCGTGACGGATCCCGTGACGGGCGACGTCACGGCTCCGTGAGGGAGTCCGTGACGGCACTCGTCACAGCTCCGTGACGGTAACCGTGAGGGTTAGCATCACGGATCCATGACCAGATCCGTGACCCACCAGGGTGAGGGTTTCTTGAGGGTTCTTGAGGGTTTTGGCATCTTGGTTTTGAGCTGAACTTTGGAAAGGTTTGGGGGTCTTTCTTACTGTCTAAGTGGAGCCTAATTAGCGTTTCTTTGTGTCCAAGACGTTGTGGATCGAGCTAGAGGAGCGAGGATCACGCCGGGAACCGAGGAAGGAGCAAAATGGTGATCACCGGACGTCATCAAAGCGTTGAAGAAGAGGACCTTGAGATAGGGAAAGCCTTAACCTCTCGTTTACCATGCTTAGCATGCATGCTAGGTTAATAAAATGGAAAAGGTCCTAGATATGCTTATAGGATGCGAATAACTAGCTTAATCGTCTTTCATTTTCTAATAACCGGAAGTGTCTAGGGGTGACCGATTAGGATGCCAATCACTAGTGTAGCTCGCTTTTAAATACTTGGGTTATGATTGTCTGGTAGAGGAGCCTTGGCAAAGCCCTCGGATTAGTTGCTTGTTAGGATCACATGTTTGGTTGTTGATTGCTTAGTGGATAGGCTAAAGAGTCTAACGAACTAGTAGAATTGCATGCATGCGTGCTCTTTGAAGGCTCTGATATTTGATTGATTACTTGACTTACTTGAATGCTTGTTTGGAGCATCGAGTATGACTGGTTGTACCGTGCGGTGCAATCAGGTGATCGATGCCCCGGTGGTCCGAAACTGGTAAGTGAACGGTAAGTTGGAATTGTGTGATTGGTGTACTATGTTTGCGTGATTCGTGTACTGTTTGTTGCGGTGAATTGGTGATGTGTGAGTCATGCGTGGTATTGAATTGGTGGTTGTTGAGCTTTTATTATGTCGTGTTTCGGGTGAGTGCGTTATTCAATTATTAACTGCTTGTTATTAAATTGTCCAAGTGTATACTCTCCATGGGAGTAATGCACTTGGTTCCCGAGGACATAAAATCCCTTGGAGACGTTTCTGAGAAGTCCGATGATAAGCGCCCCGAAGGGTTGTTTCCGGTCGCCTCAATGTTATGCGTCTCCTCTGGATTTGAGGGAAAATCCGAGAGGACACGTTATGTAGATCGGAGGGTGGAGACTTCATGTACCAAGGCATTGGTTGACTTCTCTATCGCCTGTGTTTGTTAACAGATTTGTGGTTGACTTTATCTGTGATCTGTTGATTTGAAGGTCCACTTGGTTACGTGTTTTCCCTACTGAGCGTGAGCTCACCCTTGCGAGTTCTCTGTTGTGTCTACAAGTTTGATTGAGGAGTAGAGGCTTGGGAGCTTCTCGGTGTGGGTCCCGTAGAGACTTCATGTTTATACCCTTTGGTTTAAGAACAGTTTTTTTTGTAAGACTTATTATTACCCCCCCTGAGGGTTATTTCACGTTTTGAACTACGTTTTGATGGATTCGAGCTATAGTATTGAAATTTTATGGTTTGAGGTACTTATTGGAGGTTTTCAAGGCTTAAATATTGTTTTATTGTTTATTCGTCTTCTATTACCCGTCATGCCTCGAGTCCGGGCGATAACCGGATTTGGGGTGTGACACTGCTCGACTTGAAACGACCTCGCAAAAGGGTCGAATCTCAGGCAAAAGGTATGGGAGAGAGAGAATCGGGGTCGGAAAGAAGCTCACTGTGACTGGCTCGTGATTCCGGTGAGGTGAGCTACAAATCAAAGACGATGCTCGTCCGTTCGTCGCGAGTCGAGGAAGAAGGAGTAGAAAGAGGGAAGTGAGGAACGGGGTGGGTTTCGTTGCCAGAAGAGGTAGAAGATGGATGAGGACGGGGGTGTTCTTCACGGCGGCGCTGTCTCTAGGGTCGGGTTCGTGAGAGCAAACGGCGACAGAGGAGAGCGAAGGCTCTTGGGACCCGTGCATGAAAAATGGGAGATAAATCGGTGCTGAGCTAGGGTTAGGCACAGGCTTCGGGCCTTGGCGAGTTGGGCTTAACACCCGCGAGTTGGTCCTGGTCTGGCTCACCTGATTCAGCCTAAAACTGTTCTTCTTCTTTCTTTCTTTCTTTTTTCTTTTCAAACACACTCGTTGCAAAATACTACCCCATGCTTCAAGTTGCCAACTATTACCCTATTTGAAAGAGCGGGGCTTTACAGGTGAAGTATCTCTCAGATTAAGGAATTCTTATCCCTTGTATGGAAATAATTCCTTAATTTGGTTCTCTAGGCAAGATAGACTTGTCCTAATTCTCATCTCTTGTATGAAAATAATTTCTTAACTTGGTTCTATTAACTAGCAACGGATAGAAACACAATATATATCAATCACAAAGTTAACTCATCCAATAAAATATTATTAATTTTAATTTTACCTATTAAAATTGATTTTCAAGTGAGAGAGTTTGGGAATCTCAATTTTATAGACTTACTATTTTTTTAAATATATGAATTTCTATCAACTTTATTAGTCTCGGCCAAACTCGTGCACCGTCCCAAGCAGATTAGATCTACGCCCACCAGTACCGCCCAACTTTCCACTTGGCTTTGACACTCGAGGTCGGCCGCGTGCAGTTCATGCTCGTAGTTGTCATTTATGTGTATTTGTTTTTTGTCTGTTTTTTGTTTGTACCCTCTACTGGAATCTCCGGTAAATTGATTGTTGTCTTTGCTAGCGTGTCCGGTCGGATCTCTTTATCGTATATCTATTTGGTGAGTCATTAAAAAAGACTGACCTGCTAGTTAATGTTTATTCAGACGTTGTGTCGACCTAGTCGAGATCTATTCATCTCGCTAGTCGTCTCTCTAACTCCCGTGAACAACTTGTATATACAACACTTATATTGTTCAGTTTGTATTTTTCGTTACGTAAGGTTCATTAATTTATTAATAAATCTTTCTGTTCGAAAAAAATAATAATCTCAAACTTAAACATTAAAAGCAATGTGATTGACAAAAAGTTATTTCACAAAGATCCAAATAAGCATGAACAACAGTGTCCCTTACGAAACCTTCCTTTTACATTGGTTTTTTTGGCTGCTTTTTCAAACACGTGTCATGCACGTGCCGACCAGTTACCAGGAATTGCAAGTAACATCGTTTTAGTAGATTAATGAACAAAAATGAGGTATAATGTAATTATTAATCACGAAGGTTAGGCTTTATATTTCGAGTAATAATATATTTGAGAGGAAAAAAAAACGGTGTTTTGTTTTTGTAATGTGGCTCTGAGCAATAGCAATTTTCTTGCTTACCTTACCTGTTATGTTAAAGCCCCCCTTCTTCTCCTCTATCCATCTTCTTCGTCGCAGCCAAATCTAACGCTACCTCTGTAGGAATCGGACCGATATCAGTTCAAATCTTATTTTGTCGCCGGTATTTTCTTTCAGGTAAGCTTCAACTCTCCTCTCTGTCTGTTTTTCCCTTCGTGCAATGCAAATCAGAGCCATTTTAGTATATTACTTTTGTGAGGTAAGAATTTGAGATTGATTCGCTCAATAATTGATTCAATCCTGTAATTTAAGGATACCCATTGTCCCCGACGTTGAATTCGAAGTGGGCTTCGTGTTAAAGGAGAATAATTGCAGTGAAAACGGGTGTTTGTGTGAGCTTTTGTTCAATAATGGTGTTTGTTTTAGGGATTCAATTACAATTTGGTGGCTATGTCTTTAGGTTTTGAAAGTCTTAAATCGATAAGGTACAGGTTTCTAGGTGGTGAGGTCATGATTGTAGAATTCAGCTGATGTTTCTGGCTTAGTTTAGTGTGTTGAATAACAGTTCCTGTGATTTTTGTATTGTATATGTAGATATGCATGTGGGTTTTACCATTTGCAGGGTGTATCATGCTTTTAGTAATCTTAGTGTATTGCTAGTAGTTCTAATTATGGGAAATTAGAATGTAATTTTTTGCATCATTAACGATTAAAGTTACCCTTCCGTTGTCTCGATATTTTCCAAAATACAAGTCTCATTTGTAGTAGTATAGTCTTTTTAGTGTAAGATGTCCCCTCCATCTCAGTATAATGCATCAGATCTTAGTCATTGGTAGTTGACATCCTCGTCTTCTAAGAATTCCATTTTCATGTGAATTTAATGTCAAATCTTTTGATTGATCTTTGACAATCCAAAAATACTTTTCCATGGTTCTTTTGCACCCAATTGTCTCATATATGAGGGCATTTGATAGTGGGTTTGGAAGCTGGGCTCTTTCTTCTTTTCTGATATTTTGTCATTATAATGCTGTCAAGAAATCACACGATCTATATTTCTATTGTTGAGCATCATTTATAGGTTGGTACGCCAAAATGATTCCTGATTAACATTTGGATCACATGTACTCGTGGACCTCCTGAGGTATTAGACCGCGCCAAGCATGGATATGTACTTTTAATGTCTCTCTAGTGGTAATTGTGAGATAATTTAGTAGTTATATTGCATGTAATTTGACCTAAAATTGCTTGAATGCTTTATCTTGGCATCAAGTTCAGTTTCTTTTGCAGCTTTTCCACTTGTAGATATATATCACCTACTGGTTTATTTCTTCCCTTTCATGTTCTCAGCCCTCACATGTGTCAAGCCCCTTTGGAGTATTATGTATAGTTCCATTTGGGTAATATCAAATGACAATGGGGAACTTTGAGTTTATTTGGTGATGAGTGGATATGAGTTGAACTGTTTGTATATCTTTTCATCCTAGTTTCCAGTTTCTTGGAAGTATGCAACCGGAAGTCAATTGTGACATTGAACCTTAACTTCAAACTATTTTTTGTTTAAGGGTGACCTGAGAATTGTGTTCTGGAACAAGCAGGGATAGAGACTAGGGGAATCTAATTTTCTGGAGCCATAGTTGAATCTTTTGAAAGAAGCATTAATCACCTGCAGAGTCTGAATTATTTTCTTTGAGATTCTATGTTTTTTCTCATTGATGAAATGAAACTTTTAATCCTCTGTTTGGATGTCTGTGCACTGTAGTTGTCTTGATAATGTCCTATATAGAAAATAAAAACTTGCATAAACTGTTGTTACTGATAGCTGTCTGGCCAATCTAATTCAAAGTGCTAAACCATGTAAATATCTCCTGCTATTGTATATGACCTTGATCATATCCTTACCATTTTCTGACATAAGATGGAGTTAGTAACCAGGATACATCATACTGAATCTTTCAACCTTTTATATCTGTGTTCATGTTTGAGATTGGAGATTAACGAAATGCATCCATCATAGGGTTGTGCTTAATAGAAAATAGAATAGAAACATTCTTTAGGTGGTACCTCTGTACTACTACTTCTTGTATGCGCGATAAGTTGGATTGGTTGAATGTTTTTTTTTCCAAGATATGATTTCTTAATTCATTCCTCTAAAGTATGAGGTTTTGGACTTGAACATTCAAATCATTCTTCCTTTTCAATTTAATCTAGTTGATGGAAAGTTTAACTGTGATAATCTTTCTTATTAAAAGACTAATGTGTCATTTTTGTGCTTGTAATGGTTCAGGGCTGGTGTGTAATGCCATTTTGTCACAGTGATTGCAACAAATGTGTGGTGAAGAATAGTTTGAATATATGATGTCGGAATTGATTGAAGGTCTTCCTGACGCTGTTGCCCTGAGGTGCCTTGCACGGGTCCCGTTATACTTTCATCCTAGGTTGGAGCTTGTGTCGCGCTCCTGGCGAGCCGCTATCCGTAGCCGCGACCTATTCAAAGCCCGGCTCGAGGTTGGCTCATCAGAAGACTTGTTATGTGTAAGCGCTTTTGAACCTGAGAATCTGTGGCAACTTTATGACCCAGTACGGAATCTCTGGATCACCCTTCCGGTTCTTCCCTCCAAAACCAGGCACCTGGCCCACTACGGGGCAGCCTCTGCAGCTGGGAAGTTGTTTGTGATTGGCGGTGGTAGTGACGACGTTGACCTGATGACTGGCGATCAAGACGGGAGCTTTGCCACCAACGAGGTCTGGTCGTATGATCCTGTGATACGGCAGTGGGCCCTACGAGCGCCCATGCTGGTGCCTCGTGCTAGGTTTGCGTGTTGTGTTTTGAATGGGAAGATTGTTGTTGCGGGCGGGTTCACGAGCTGCCGCAAGTCGATTTCTCAGGCGGAGATGTATGATCCCGTGAAGGATGTTTGGGTCCCTTTGCCAGATCTGCACCGCACCCATAACTCGGCGTGCTCGGGTCTGGTTGTTGGTGGAAAGGTGCATGTACTGCACAAGGGGCTGTCAACGGTGCAAGTCCTGGACAACCCAGGATGGGGTTGGTCGGTTGAAGATTACGATTGGCAACAGGGTCCAATGGCGGTTGTTCGGGGGGCGCTGTATGTGATGAGCAACGGTGTTATTTTAGAGCAAGGGAAAGGCAAGAAGGTGGTGGTATCAGCTTCAGAGTTCAGGAGAAGAATCGACTTTGCAATGGTGGGATTGGGGGACGAGATATATGTGATCGGAGGGGTGATCGGACCGGACAGGTGGAACTGGGACATCAAGCCGGTGTCGGACGTTGATGTTCTGATGGTTGGGGGTGAGAGACCAACATGGCGACAGGCGGCTCCCATGACAAAGTGTTGCGGAACCATTCTTGGGTGTGCGCTGCTCAGAATATAGGTCCTTCTTTGAAGGGATTGATGTTTGAATATGTAGAACTGTAGTGGAATAGGCAAAACATATATATCAAGGTTCATGTTGTATTGAGAAACGTTTATTTTCCGAAAGAGAACTATTTGTTAGTTTGGATCCAAAACTAGTGAAGTTATGTTTCTTCGTCTATTAAGCTAATTAAGAAGGGGATATTTTTTTTCAAAGGAATTGTTTGCTTTGCCATTTGGGTGAGAGAGGTTAGACTGACAGATTCCTGAAGAAAGTGCTAAGAATTTAATAAAGTTGATAAGGTTTTGTTTGACAATGGCGATGAGTCCCACATCGGAAGAAAAGCAGTAGGTGAGAAGAAAGGAAGAGTATAAATAAAGGAAGAAGGAAATGAGCAACATACTTACCTGGACGGGGTCTATGAGTGATCAGGAATGCTCATGGCCTAGGCCCAAGACCTCCATTGCACTCAGGAGGGGCTTTGGCTTAAGATCTGCCCAAGTGGCAGAGTCTACGTCGTAATTTGTGGCAGCTGGGGCCTGCGTTCGCGCGGCCCCTCCCCAATTCTAAGTCCAAAAATATATATTTGCTGTTTGTTTGGCCCATACTATTTTGATAAAACCTTAATCAACAATTACGGGTGGGAGTCGGCCGGTGATCACTCTTTTAATCTTAAGCCTGTATCCAGACTGGTTTACCAAGATCTTTAACCGCTTGTTATTTAAGAATCGGGCTGGCTACGGAATCGGTCGGTTACGGTTTTTATCCGATCCACCAAGCCCATTGGGTTTAACCGCTTGTTATTTAAGAATCGGGCTGGCTACGGAATCGGTCGGTTACGGTTTTTATCCGATCCACCAAGCCCATTGGGCTTTTTTGAGCCTTCATTTGAACCATGATTTAATTTGGTTCCCGAAATTTATACTTCATTTCTATCTGTTGACATCATTTTTGAATATTTGTTAATTTAGTTAACAAGGTTTTCGATGACGATCGAGTTTTTACGCACCCCATTAATATGGTTAAAGTTAATTGGTGGTTGAAAAATAAATGCACTTAAATGAAAACGGGTTAGTTGAAAATAGAATGGACTAAAAGTAAAATGGGCTTAACCCATAAACTTATATAATTTCGATAAAAGATGTTGAGCCGAGATAGGGCCTAAAGCAACCCAATGTAAATTAAATTAAATTAATTTGAGCTTAAGTCTAGGATGTCCAATAAAAACGAAAAAATAATAGGTTTATGAAATAAAAGCCGGTCGGTGGTTTTTTACCGATTTGAAAGATACAAAACCGTACCCACCTAAAATGCCGTCGAATTGGTATTAGTTTAACCGTAACCATCGTCGGTGACACCGATTCGGGTAATTCCGATGATGGGGACGGTCGATTTTTTATGATGGTCGGATATTTGCACACCTCTATCCACAACCACTAAATTTTTATCAGCAATTTTTTTTTATAAATCCAATAGCTACAAAGTGTAGCTGAAAGACAAGGGCAGAGCCCTCAGAACTTACAAACAGGAGCAGAGGCAACATGCACTGTCTCATAACACTCACCCAACAAGGGTTGGAAACAAACAACAATTACATCAACCTAACACCTAGATTCTACTAACATGAAGCACAACCATAAACACGGGCCACTACAACAAAACAAACAAAACAAAGGCCTCAAGCCCAAATACAACAATTAAAACAAACTCGGCCTCAGGCCCAAACTAAAACCGAAAAAGTAAAGAAAGAAAAAAGAAACCGGGCCCCACCAACCCTGCCGCTTGGCCGTCCTAGAGCCGCACACAAAATCGGAAATCGCCATCTCGAGCCGCGCACCAGAAGAACGACGGAACCAGGTACGACCCACATAGAAGCTCCGCCACGAACCGAGCGGCGACGACGACGACACCTGACCGGAGCCGCACCCCAAGAAAAATTAGATATCTACAATTTTCATCAATGAATTGCAGAAAAGAAAAATTATATAACCCCACACACGCCATGCAGTTGAAACTATTAATCATAGTTGTTTGGTTCGACATAAACAGAACGCTCTGGGAAAAACATACATTCAGTTATTCAGTGTATGCGAGAACGTATGGAACAAACAGTCGGGAATATACCGTTCATCAGGACGTATACTTATGTGAACTTACAAACAAAGACTTATACTTTCCTTTTCTATTTTTTTTGTATAGAATCTTGTTCAAGTTTAATGTTCACATTTCACAACCTCGGAGTATTTAATGAATACCAATAGAGGTCTAGTCCAAAACAAAATTTGTTCAAAAAATATACTTATAAAAAACAGTGCAAAGATTAAAAAAATATACTTACAAAAGACAGTACATAAATTACAAAATGAACTTGCAAAATATAAGGTTGTCAACCCTTCTATAATTATAAGAATATAAAGAAAACTCGACAATAACTAATATATTGATACTATATAATCAAACACAACATACCTTGTTTTCGAGAATAAACAATTGATATTATAAATAGCAAAAACACAAGGTTCTAAAAATTGTTACTTATTAATCGAGCAGTTAGAGCTTTTGTAAATTAATCGGAATTTAGATAGAAATTACTCGGATTTTTATTTATTTTTTTATTTATTTCTAATAGATATATTATTATATATAAAAACAAAATACGAATTTTCTCATATTAAAAATGGTAACAGATATTTAAAATACCTAAGAAATGACATCAAAATAATTAAGAAGCACAACTCTTAATATCACCAACATCAAGAGCATGTACAATAGGTCAAACCGTATCATCAAACCGTATGGTGACTGTGCAAAATAATGGCTTGCAAGCCCTCAAATAAACTGTGCTCCACAGTGGGTCAAACTGGATAGGAAACTGTATTGTGAGTGGATGATAAACTGATATTTTGCTGATTTTATTACATTCTTTATTAAAGTAGTAAATATTATATGAAATTAAAATAAATTAGAAAAAATTAACAAAAAATAAATTAAATTAATTTGCACCCTGAAATAATGAATTTCACCTTTTATTTATTCCCTTAATAATACAACCCCCCAAAAAATACAAGTTGAAGCATGCAATTCAAGTTGGACCCCTTTCGTTGTTGTTGAAGCATTTTCATTTGAGCGTCGAGATCTTCCATTCGAACCCACAATCGGGACATCATTAATGTGTGTTCGATTAACTTTTCTTCGGTGTAGTTGGAGATGTCCTTATCATGCAGCTCATTTTATTGTTTGAAGTGTCCCTCACATTTCATGGAGAAGTCCTGATACATTCGCCCCTTTCTAAGTCTATTCGTTGCGCCTCGGCCCTTGCTCGTTCCATGTCCCATATGGCTTGTATTTGGTCGTTAAGGGTCTTCCCCTTCCTCTTCGAAGACTTGTTGCCCAACTGTCACTCTTCTACACGCTGAGGTCTTTGAGAAGGGCGTCTTTGAGAAGGACCTCCCTCGTTCGTAGGGGAAGGGGATCTTTCTTGAGAACCTCCCTCGGTCGGTTTGGAAGTTGGCTATTATTCTTGGAAGTCACCATCGAGAGGTGTGTAATCTTCACTTGTACTAGTGGGTGGGGTTGAGCTGTAAGTTCCTGCCTCATCTAACCGTTGTCGTCGTACATGAGCGATCCTGCCTTCCTCAGCAGTGAACTATCCTCGTTCTCAAGCAACTCGACCCAATGATCGAAGCCGAAATTTTTTGGGTCACCCCTCACACTTTTCTTTTCTGGTACGTTGTGCCACATCTCCTTCGCCGCCTTCATAAGGTCATCATGGTTCCATCCGCTATGGTACTCGGTCTTCGAGAGCTTCAAAAGACAGAGGAAACTCCTGGTTCTCCCCGCGTGGGTGTTCCAATGGTTCTTGATCGCATTCCATCCGAAAGCCGGGTACTGACCTCCCTCGTTCTACCTCTTCATAATTGTGCATCAGAATGTGGTACCTTGTTGGGAATTGCCCTTAATCGGGTCTTTTGATGTCTCGAGCCATTTTCTCCTAGCCTGTGTCACCCTTGGTAGTCGTTTGGAATGATCGGTAGAGGATGATTGGGGTGACATACGGGTGGCGCTGTTTCCGGGCACGTGTTGTTGATATGGTTGGTAATCGGGGTACCCATAGTAGCTGGGTACATGGTTGTATTGAGGTGGAACCGGGTAGCTTTGACCAGCGAACCAGGTTGCGTCAACATGTCGCGGAAGTTGCCTAGGTCCTCCGGAGACAATTGGAAATCGTCCGCCTACGTTGTTCTTCATCCGATGATACGAACACTAAGTTTCGTCGCTGGACATTTTTCGCTAGCCTTTTGAGAGAAAGGATGTTGCGAATGGGAGAGAGAAATTGGAGAAATATTAGGGAGAAGTTGTAAAATTGTTGGTAGTTTGAGAATGAGGTTGAGTGGTATTTATAGGGTTGAAAATTAAGATTTAAATGAATTTTAAAAAAATACAACTGTTCATTTCAGATCGTTGCCAACGGTCGGAATTTTTTTTCTCCCAATTGCCACGTGTTGCCGTGCGATTGGTTGGCGATGTGACTCGGTTCGCACGACCCGCCGCACGCGATACCGGAGCACGAGTTGCGCGTCGCACACTGAACCGCTAAAACGCGGTTCGATTCGCGGTTCGTGATACGGTTCGACCGGCTATACATGCTCTAAACAACTTTGCATAACCATTTAATAATTTTAATTCAATCACTATAATCTATAAAATTGTTCTAAACATCAGACGCATAATCGGGTCGATTAATTATAAAATTGGGCCTAAACAGATGTCAGTCTCTAGTTTTTTTAGAACACTGGTTGAAAGATATGTGAAATGTAACGTTGGGGACACTAAAGAAGCTCGAAGAAGAAAGTTAGCCGAGTCCCTTTCTGTGTCTTCTTTTTCACATTTCAAAATCAATATTATTTATCAACCATATAAACCTAGGTAGGAAAATGACAAGGGCCCACTGGGCCCAATGAGTTCCATCTGGATCTGGCCTGGGAGGTTATGACTGGTATGGCACAGATATTGTATTGCTGTTGGTAATGACTAATGTGTACGTCTCTCCCTCATTTTCATCCCGTTAATCTCAGTGGGCCTCACTTTCAGATTTCAGCTGCATCGTTGCCACTGTCCACGTGGCTGTGACACGCACTTAACAATTAATATCATTAACACAAAATATAAAATTGATTTACACATACCCCACATAATATTATATAGGGGAAATTGTAAAATACCACTCCTAACTTTATTCTTTGCTAAGAGAATTATAAGTTTATTGGAAAAGGACGAACGCGTCTGTCCCGAAAAGGAGAAAACCCTAGTTCTTCTCCTCCTCGTCCATTTCTCATTTCGTAGTCATTATCGGCGTCTTATTCTCCCATTTCTATGGCTTCCGACCAATCAAAGACACCCAACCCCGACGATCACAAAGCTCCCATGTTTCTCCCCGACATGAACTTCCCCCATATCGAGCCCTCTTCGATCTCAATCTAATCGAACGCCAGCCCGAGCTAACCGAAATCGGACTGCCACAACGAAGCGGTCGGAGCGATCTCGGAGGGTACATATGCAGCCTATCGACCTCGATCTACCGCCACAGCACAAGCTCCGTCCTGGCCAGCGCTCTGCTGCCTCACGTCGAAATCGGACGGGTAAATCGCGTATGCGAGGGCCATCGGAGGTCTCGTCCAGCATGCTCCTGATCTGCTCAACTGTGGTCTTGGCAGCCCCACCCAAGTACCCTACTAATTCGGATAGGTCCCCGATCGGGACTCATACTCCGGTGCCAGACTGGGAAGATGAGGACGAGGTCCTGGACATCCCGGTGGAAGCTATCTCGACTGCCGTGGATGGCCGGTACTGTTTCTTGCTAGCGGGACGGGTCACCGGAATGGGGAGTCACAACCAAAACGCTTTATGCGGTCTTATGCTTCAACACTGGAAAGTGGATGGGCTCCAGATCGAGTATTTCTCGAAAGAAGTGATCAGTTTTCACTTTCCATCTCGAGCGACCATGGACGACATACGCCATCGGGGTCCCTGGAGCTTCAAAGGATACCCGGTTTTGCTGGCTCCGCTCTTGGATTGCATGAAACCAAACGACATCAACTTTGGTTGTATGGAAATCGGAGTTCGGGCATTGGACGTCCCGGGGGATGCCCGGAACGCCTTGGTCCGTGCACTTCTCGCATCCTACATGGGAACTTAGGATCCCAAGCCGAAGGTTGAGGAGGAGGAGCAAGGAATACAGGTGGAGGTGCTACAACCTTTGTCGAAAGAATGAGTAGACCCGACGGGGTGGGAGGAACCTTTCCGGACCTATAACCAACGACCCGAGACAGCTGGTGCTAGGCAGTCTCGGAAAAACCGCATTCAGTTTGGTTTGGACTATGTTACTTTGTTAGAATGTTGGACTTTTACTTTTCAGTTTCGTACTTTTGAAATGTCGGTAAGGGGATGTCCTAAGTTAGCATCTGCGATCCAAAGCAGTATTTTTCTACGGATCCATGGGCGTCATGTTGGCTACGGGAAACCAGGACTGTCAAGCCCCAATTTCAGTAAACCGAACTCGGGACGCGAACATTTAAAAACATAAACCATTTGAAACCTGTTTTGAATAAACACTGGTACCTGTAGGAAAAGCAGCTAGGGGTGAGCGTTCGCTCACCACCACGGATAACAGACTGACTACGACATAATTAGCAGACAATGCCGGTAACACCAACAATAAACTCAACACCGGGGAACACTATCCCCAACCCAAGTACTCCGACTGACACACGCCCACTGTTACCTTCCTTGACCAACTCAACACTCTGACACGTAAAGTAGACCCGACACAACGATCACGACCTCTTCCAAGGACTCAAAAGACCACCACGCAACACCCAATATCACAAAGGATCGCACACCAAACAAGATCACAAAGGATCGCATACCAGCTGCTCAGTAACCTCCCTTAATCATGTGCTTTGCCGAACTCTCAGGCCAGGCGGTCGACCTGTATCAGTAACCTCTCTCTCTCTCACGCGCTTCACCGACACAAAGTCGGGCCAGGCGGTCGACCTGTCACACTCACAACCCCGAACCACACACGCGCGACCAGGACCCCTTTACTGACGGGCGGGCCCCCTACCCCGTCTGAACATGCAGACGCGTGTGCTCGAGGACCCCCGTTTCATGAAGCGGGCCCACAACCTCAGGTAACCACAATCACAAACAAAGTTCAACAAACAGCAACAACACAAGTTCAGCACTCCACAGGCACTCATGGCCACCCAAGACACCAACCATAAAACACGGACTCAACAACCCCACAGGCACTCACGGCCTCCCAAGATACACCAACAGTAACTCACGGGCTCAACAACCCCACGGGCACTCACGGCCTCTCAAAACCACCAACAGTAACTCACGGGCTCAACAACCCCACGGGCACTCACGGCCTCCCAAGACACACCAACAGTAACTCACGGTCTCAACAACCCCACAGGCACTCACGGCCTCCCAAGATACACCAACAATAGAGACACGGGTTCAACAACCCCACGGGCACTCACGGCCTCCCAAGACACACCGACAATAAAGACACGGGTTCAACAACCCCACGGGCACTCATGGCCACCTAAGACACCAACAGTAAAACACGGGCTCTCATGGCCACCCAGGACACAACAGTAAAACACGGGCTCTCATGGCCACCCAAGACACAACAGTAAAACACGGGTTCTCATGGCCACCCAAGACACAAAATACACAATCAACCTCCGGCATAACCAATGCCTCCAACAGTCCTAATATCAACAGTTTCACAATCAACCTCCGGGCATAGTCATATGCCTCCAGTACTCCTAATATCGATAAGTTCACAATCAACCTCCGGGCATGGTCATATGCCTCCAATAATTCTAACATCGATAAGCTCTCTGCTCCTACGACACTACTAAGTGTCACATGCTTTTCTAATATTCGCTACGCTCCCGTATCATGCCTTTATAATATTCGATAAACCTACTTAACCCACGACACCCCGGTGTCACATGCAATTCTACTGTTAACTTTCCCTAGTCAGGGCCGAGATCCGGCTACTTTTCCCTACCTCGTGCGTGTTCTCCAAAAGCCAACCGACGAGCTCCGGTGTGATCTTAGTCACTCACCCAGTTTTCCCTTGCCTCGGTCTGCGGCACGATCTAAAAGAACACAATTTTAAACGCTTTTAAGCTTGCAGGCATAATGCTGAATTTTAATAAACCTGACGCCCAAAAGTAACCCCGACAATGTCGATCACTCCCAAACTCCCCAATTACTCGACATTGTCGATATTGGACCCGTAAAGGCCCGATTCGCCCGACATGGCGAATCTGCCCGGGTTTTGGAAATGCCATTCCGGGGCTCCAAAAATTCCCGTTTTCGTTTCTACGGTCTTAGAATAATTCAAGGGTCCCAATGCACTTGACGGAATCGAATTCCAACTTCCGAGTCAATTAATTGACGTTTAAAGTTTCTAAACCCGATAATTACAACTTTCGCATTTTAATTCCAATTTTCGATTCTGTTGTGGATAAATGGTCCGGGGAACGTTCTAAACCACCCGAACACTAAACCCGAGCACCCGAGCACGTGGGCACCACCCGGCCCAACTTGGCCGTGTGCCCTAGGGTTCAAATTGGGGCCTGGCCACCATGGTGGTGGCTGGTCCCAGCTCCGGCCAGCCACCCCATGCCCGGCCGGCCGGCCACCCACGGTGGCCGGAGCTCCTCCCGAGCTTCCGGTCACCGGAAAACATCAAATTTCACCTCCAAACACATCCAAAACGTCTCCAACACTCCCCCAACATCAAAAAAACCTTAAATTAATAGTTTCAAACCAAAACCTAAATTTAGAAATTGACAAATCGAAGATCGGTTTGGTGTATACCGTAGAGGAAGACGAGGTGAGCTTGAATCTCTTCACTTTGAGATGATCCAAGGGTGGAGATGACGTGAATAGTGTCCCAAACCCTAGCTTCTCTCTCTTTTCTCTCTTCTTCTCCTTCTCTCTCTAAAACTCTCTTCTTTTCTAAAACTAACTCATTTTTCTATTATTTTTTTTTTTTACAAAGTGTGGCCGGCCACCTCTTGTCCTCTCTTAGTTTCCCTCCAAAAACCTAACACCACCACATATTGGACAAGTGTCAAGTGGGTTCCATACCTTTTTGGGAAATATCTAGATATTTTCCAATCAGATTCGCGAAATTCGGACGTTTCGGGCCCCAAACGGGCACTTTTTCTAAGAAATTACGAAACTCGACGGGCTACAAGGAAACGGCTCAACTAAGACCGCTGCGACGACGGCTAAGATTTTTGGATCTAAAACGGTCCTCGAATGGACCAAAACGTCGCTCGGTTGACTTTTCCAGCGAAAAGTCAACATTTCCCAAAACGATCAGAAAGTTGCCCTGAGTCCCCCGGAACTCACTTTGGTCGATAACGGGGTCAACTTAAGTCCGGTATGACTCTCGGGGTCATTTTAGGTTCAACTAAGTGTATGTCTTAAAATTTTTAAATTTTCTTGTTTTTCGCAGGTTTGACGGGCGTTGACCGAGAGTGATTATTACAAGGACACATGTCTGAAACCCTTGTAAGGTTTATTTTTTTCATTAATTAACTTCCCCAATTACTCGTTCCAAATAATTTATTCTTCGCTGTAAGATTTGCATAATTTGTGGTTTAATGATTACTGATTTGAGTTACAACTACGAGATAAATCCGAATCTTAAAAGAATTTTTGTTAGCATACTAAATTATATAATAATGTACTAGTGTTGATTGCTGAAGACAGTTATAACCATGATTGTAAAAGTTCATGTTTAGTCCGCCTAAGCCCCCGCTTAGGCCCCATAATCTGTAAAAACGTCCGATTCTCGCCCCGTTTAGGCCCCAAAATCTGAAAACCACCTGATTTGTCGTCTCACTCGGTTAATTGAAAACTTAGGACTTTGATTTGTGAAATTGGATCTTTGAAAAATAAATTAAAAGGAGAGAAACTATACGTGTGAAATGGTCTTGAATTTTTAATAAAAAGAATATGACACATGCCTTTCTTTGATGATTTGCTTTATCTTTTTTTTGTTATAAAAGAAAAATATCATTGTTAATTTATAAAAAAAATATAATTAAAAAATGATATTTCTATATTATAATTTATACAAAAATAATAAATTTATTATTACAATGTAGACTTTAATTAAAATAAAGAGTAAAATCAAAATGAGATAATTATTTGGTTTAGTTTTTGGTATTATGATACTTGATATTTTTTATATTATACAAATATAGTTTATATTTTTAATTTTTTATTATACTTTCTAGATAGAGAGTCTCTGACCTCTCTCTAGAAAATCCTAGATCTACTTCGTTTGATCCCGTCGCCATTCCATTTTCTTAACTCAGTCAACGACACTCATGGTCACCACGACCATGGTGGTTGCTGGCGGCGGTCCCGCTTCCCGTTCTTCACCCTTCTTTGCTACTTCCTTTCTGGTTTCTCTCTGGTAATGTGCGGTGCTGGTTCTCTTTATCGATGGTGGCGAATTCCACAGATCTGGCCGTGGGATGTCTTTCCCCCTCTCCGAAGTGGATTGATGCAGATCTGGTGGTTTCCTCCATGTCTGTGCCGGCGAGGACCTCTCACCCTTCATCTCTGGTGGTAGATTTGGCCTTCCCTAGGCTAGATCTACGACTTTTAGTGCTCTATCGTCCTCTGGGCTTCTCTTTCCTCTATCATCTTGCTCGCTTGCTCGTGGTGTTGGAGGGCAGATTCGACGGTTTCCCTAGCCTCCCCTGTTCTAAGGTAGTAATACCGGCCATCCATTTTGGCCCATTTTTCGGTGTAGGCCGGAAGTGGCTTTGGAGGACCTAGTAGGGGCTCAAGTCTGTCGCAGGATCGTTGTTCTACACTTGTGAGGTACTGTCTTTCCCCTTGTCTATTTGATTATCCAGCTTCTTCCCTTTCATGCAAGCCTATTCGAGTGGACTTCTCTTCTTCTCAACCACGAATGTGGCTCGAGCTCGCCGGTTTAAGGTGTTGACCGCCGACGAGGTCTTAGGGCTTGTTCAACCTTCCTTTGAAGCCATTCGTTTTAGGTTTGTATGTTCTCAAAGGGCGTCTGGTGGGTTTCCACAGAATATTATCTACTGACAGCGGTGTAGGCCGTTGACGTAATAGTGCCCACCCTTGCTCTATTGAGGCTTGGTAGTTCTATTGAGAAGTAAGTTTGGCGGATATAGCAAGGTTCGGGTTTAGATGGTTCTGGTTGCTGGCTCTATAATTGGTTTCTTCCCCTCTCTATGATGCATGGTGGTAATACTTGGGTATATTAGACCCCCCCACCCCCACCCCCACCCCCATTTTTTTTCTTCAAAATTTGGGCTTCATATCGATAATATTCGAGTACTAGAACTTGGTTTGTAATTTTCAGTTCTTGGGGAGCTTCTTCTGTCTAGTTGGTTGTTTATTCTTGGTGGTTTAGTCTTAGTTGTTGTTGGTTTAGGTCGTAGACCTTTGGTGTTCTTATTGTTCATGGTTGTTTTCCTGGTTTGTTCTGCTCATGTACGCTTGAGCCTTTTGAAGTCTGTAGCTAGACTGGAGTTGTAATCTCTTCCTCCTCGTGAAAGGTTTTTTTAATATATGTCTCGCTGATAAAAAAAAAGCCTCTGAAAACTTAAAAGGAAATAGGTAAGTTCATGTATTACTTATTATCATTGATCCATTTAAGAAAGGGTTTTAATGGGTCAATAAATTTGGATGGGAAACGCAAAGAACATCTGTTGAGGTAATAAACCCTTTTTGTCTATAAGCCCAAATAATATAAATATTAATATATAAATATTCATATAAATGCTTCTATTAGAGGGAGTGACTTATAAATTGTAAATATTAATATAAATGCTTCTATTAGTTCAGAATTTGAAAATAAGTGAAATGACAATAATACCTTTCATTTTTAGGGTGTTAAAATGAAAATTTCACTAATTTTACAATAAATCCAGCTTTTGTTTTTTATAAATTTAATTTTTCTTATGAAAATTATTTTTATTTTTCAAAATTCAGTTTATTATTATAAATTAAATTTATTTGTGAAAATTATTTTTATTTTCAAAAATTCAGTTATTATTTTCAAATTTTAATTAAAAATAAGATTTTATTTAAAAAAAATATATATTATATTATATTTTAGAAAAATATATAAAAATAATCATATATTTTTTTAATTCACTCATTTTTTAAACTATCATTTTTTACTTTTTTGATTAATTCATATTTTATTTCATTCATGTTTTATTAAATTTGCTGCCCAGAAAATCTGGGCAGCAAATTGAAAAAAATCTGATTTTTTTTAATAAAAACTATTTTTTAAAATAAAAAACAGATTTTTAAAAGTAAAATTGAATTTTTGAAAATAAAAATAATTTTCATAAATAAAAATTGAATTTATAAAAAAACTGAATTTTATGTATTTTTAAATTAAAATATGATTTTTTGAAAATAAAAATAATTTTCCTAAATAAAAACAGAATTTATATATAAAACACTTATTTTATTTTTAAAATAGCGAAATTTTCATTTTAATACCCTAAAAATGGAGGGTATTATTGTCATTTATTTCTTTTTAAGTTCTGAGTTCAATGGCATGAGTTTGAAAATTTGAGTAATGGTTAGGGGTATTGTAGTCTTTTTGACTTTTTCCATCCAAACTAACAGAAAGTTAACGGTTGGGTACCAAAGTGAAATTAAATATTTGGTTTAGGTGTGAAAGTGCAAAAAATTATGCTAGGGTATCAAAGTGAAATTAAATATTTGGCAGGGTATTGAAGTGAAATTTTCCCTTAAATAAAAGTTATATTTTTTAAAAGGGAAATTTTCATTTTACCACCCTGACAAACATTTAATTTCAGTTTCATACCCTGGCATAATTTTTTTTCACTTTCATACCCTAACCAAACTTTTAATTTCACTTTCATACCCGACCGGGTAAAATGTCCAAATTTTCAAACTCATGTATGTCATTGGTTTAGAATTTGAAAATAAGTGAAATGACAATAATACCCTTTATTGTTAGGGTGTTAAAATGAAAATTTCACTATTTTTAAAATAAAATCATTTTTTTTATAAATTCAGTTTTTATTTATGAAAATTATTTTTATTTTTCGAAAATTCAGTTTATTTTGTATAAATTCAGTTTTTATTTTCAAAAATTATGTTTTATTTTTATAAATTCAGTTTTTATTTATAAAAATTAATTTCATTTTTAAAAATTCAGATTTTAATTTACAAAATATATAAAAATCATATTTTATTTTTTAAAATATATAAAATTAGATTTTTTTAATTTAATTAATATTTTTTATTATTTAAAATTAGTTTTAAAATATATGAAACAGATCTGTTTTTGCAAACAGATCTGAAATACACGTACAAACCAAATAAGAAGATGCAGAAGGTATCGACAACAAGGTCTCAGCCCTATATCGACAACCACCTCCTGACCCACGCCGCCACTCCTTCCCTCGCCGTGGACAACCCCTCCTTCACTTTCCACCTCCTCCCCGACATTGGCGTTGACCCCACCTCGCCGCCCTTTGGCCGTGTTACCCCCAAATAACCCCAATCTCCGTCACGCGTTCGTCGCCGACTTTTTCTGTTGCGCCGTCGCGGAAGTCACAGCTGACCTCCACATCCCCACCTACTTCTACTTCACGTCCGGCACCAACGCCCTTGCTCTGTTCCTCTATTTTGCAATTTTGGACAAAACCTTCACCAGACCAATTTTGCAATTTCAAATCTGAAATATTTTGCAATTTCACATATGTTTCATGTATTTTGAAACTAATATTAAATCAAAAAATAAAAATATTAATTAAATTAAAAAAAACTAATTTTATGTATTTTACAAAATAAAATATGATTTTTATGTATTTTGTAAATTAAAATATGATTTTTTTTTAAAATAAAAACTGAATTTATAAAAATAAAACATAATCTTTGAAAATAAAAATAATTTTCAAAAATAAAAACTGAATTTATACAAAATAAAATGAATTTTCGAAAAATAAAAATAATTTTCATAAATAAAAACTTAATTTAAATAATAAAAACTGATTTTATCTTAAAATAGTGAAATTTTCATTTTAACACCCTAACAATAAAGGGTATTATTGTCATTTCACTTATTTTCAAATTCTGAACCAATGAAATGAGTTTGAAAATTTGAGTAATAATTAGGGGTATTATGGACATTTTACCCGGTTGGGTATGAAAGTGAAATTAAAAGTTTGATTAGGGTATGAAAGTGAAAAAAAATTATGCCAAGGTATTAAACTGAAATTAAATATCTACCAGGGTGGTAAAATGAAATTTTCCCTTTTTAAAATGAAAACTTATTTTTATAAGAAATAAAAACTGATTTTCCAAAAAAACTGATTTTTAGAAAAAATATATAAACTTAATTTTTAAAATAAAACCTTAATTTTTAAAATAAAAACTTAATTTCTAAAAATAAAACTGATTTTTTAACATAAAATTTTGATTTTAAAAAATAAAATTGATTTTTCATAAATAAAAACCGATTTTTCAAAATATATATTTTTTATAATTATGATTTTCAAAATTTTATTTTACTAAAATAAAAAAAATTGTTCTAAAATATTTTTTTTTAAGAATTAAAAAAAAGAGATCAATAATTTTTAATTATTTTAACAAATATATAAAAACAATAATAAAAGAGATGTAAGAATTTTTGAATTTAGTCAAAATGGCATTTTCGTAAATAACTAATGGTATTTTCGTAGTTATTTAAAAGATAGGGTTGTAGTATTGAAAGATAGTTGAGAATATTTTTGTAATTTAACAAAAACAATACTAACGGAGTTGGATGGTAGGTATTGGATACAAAAAAAACATGAGCGTAGGAATCAGAGAAACGTGACAACTTAAGGGTATGCATTTGTCGTTTTCTCAATTGTTTATCTCTATGAACAAACTAAAATCCACCAAAGATGACGAGGTAAAAACCCTAGCACTCTAACACAAACAAAGGTCCCAACACAAAGACAAAAAACAAACAACCCATAAAGAAATAAAACAACCGAGTACAACATTTTGATCAAAGAGTTATAAATAATTATAAAAATACCATAAATCTATTGAAAATTAATTTAGCGAAAAAACATATTTATATCCAATAAATAGATATATACAATCACCGAATGGAAAATACAAACACGATTTCAATCGGTAATTAAAAACACGAATTGCTTATCAAAAAAATTAAAAACATGAATACTGAAAATATACACCCGATGTGGTGTTATGATCGGGCCTCATGCAAACTTGTTGTAACGACGTCACTTATCAGATTCTTGGACCATCTCTAACCAATCCAGCTTTGTGAACTTCTTATCGACATTTAACTTGTGCACTCATCGGGAATCCGCGAGCACCTCGGATTGAGCGGCATTTACACCGCGGTCGTGTAGGGATTGCAAAAACACGGTCTCAAAACCATTACAATTTAACTCCTTTAACCTAAACCATAAGAACTTATATATAAACTTTCTAAATCTTGTTTGCATGAATATGAATAATGTCTAAACATGGTTGCATGTATATGATTTCTATTGTGCAGTACATTTACATGGTTGGGGAAATTCTTTATAGTTTTATTTATTTATTTATGTATTTTTTTATATTTGGTGTTGTTGTAGACACGCTTACTTA
Source organism: Erodium maritimum (assembly GCA_963921825.1). Classification (NCBI taxonomy): domain Eukaryota; kingdom Viridiplantae; phylum Streptophyta; class Magnoliopsida; order Geraniales; family Geraniaceae; genus Erodium; species Erodium maritimum. Next base: position 10,619,543 of record OY997595.1, read on the forward strand.
TAATGGAATTTTTCACCCTGAAAATCCTAGACGGTTCGTTCGGCTCGGTACCTGTACATGTCAGGGTTTATCGCTTATGAGAATCGCGCATTACCAAGCTGAACCAACTTATCAGTCTCGACCTAATTATTGCCGGTAGTGAGTTGTGTTGTCGTTTTCTTTTTATCTTCCCCCTAGTTGTTTGTTATAGTCCTTCACGCTGCGTCTACAATTACTTGATCATTCTATTTTGGGTGTAGCAAGGCATTCCAATGTAGGTGCAGGTTAAATGCCGTATCATTCTAAAATTTAGACACCTCTTGATTGTTGGGTGTGTGTACAACATTAGGAGCTACACTGTATCAGTTGTCACGGGTCAGTACCGTCCAGTTGACACCCAATTGAAAATGTCCTTCAGTCTGATAACAACTTTGAAGAAGGTACTGCACCGACGCCTTCGATCCCAATGCACGTTTTCCATTTTATCTCAACCTTAAAAGCTCTTCCGCGCTCTATGAACTCCATTTTTATAGCAAGTTTGGTCCGGTGAACTTTGCCACGATGTTTAATTTCACTCTTTCCCTATTGTACATAAAATGTTTCCCATGCCAGATGTGGTTGTCTGCTTGATTTCTGTTAGTCGTGTTGAAGTCGTTCCGAGAGGGTTCACAAAGTGCGAATTAGAGATTCAATCGGATATATATGCGTCATGCTACCTCAATCTACAGTAAATTGCGTTTTTTGACAATCCACTTATGCTATATTCATCTTGCATCTCGCCTAAAGTGAGGGTGACTCTGTGGTCTAACCTTTCCAAAGCTTTCATTCAGGACTACAACATTGGTTATTCTCCCGTCTCGTGCATTTTTATCTTCCCGTCTATGAAAGTAAAGTAGTACATGGGTTTGTATTTCTTCTGACCGTTGTTTCCTTTCACAATTCCTCAATTCTACTTTTCCTCTGCTCTTTACTTATCTCTTCTACATTTGGATCATGTGGTGTCAACTTCTCAGTAACTCTGTCAACTCAGATTTATGTCAATTTGGACCATGAATATGTCTGTAAGTTGGGTCGGGAATTTGGAAACAACGTCCCGCATGTTACTTTGAAGAATCGTTCTCATAGGGTTAATCGAACAGCCGAAGAAGCCATGTTTGAGAACACAATTCCTCTGTTCTACTTTTCCTCTGCTCTTTACGTATGTCACGCCCCAAATCCGGTTTTGACCGCATTCGAGACGTGAACTTTAAACAATAAAATATAAAGTAATTTAAATACATAAAAGGGTCTCAACATCAATTCAAAGTTCCGAAAAACCGCACGAGTCAACAGCTCGGCAAAATAAGTAATGACAGAGTCAAACAGTAAATGAAAAAGTACGTCTCTAGACACTAGCTAAAACCCTCGCCAGCTCCCAAGTTCCGAGAATCCTGCTAGTACTGATCCTGCTCAACACCTAAAACGCAACAAAGTAAGGGGGTGACCTTACGCTCAGTAGGAAAAGTAGTTAAGGTTCTGAACCACAGTTCATCACCACGAGTAACTGACCAATTAGGGCATACTAGTAAGGCACAACTATAAACAAAGCCTACGGGCAGTTCCCAGTTACCGACCACTTTCACAAAGTCATAAACATACTTAGAAAAACGCACAAAGCCAACCAACAGGTATAAAACACACAGCGAGACACACACAAATATCGTACAACAGTTTCCAACGTCATTGAATGCACAAAGCCACTTCTATCGTACTAGAACACAAAGCATCACTCCCGATACCTTCCCCTCACTGAGACTGGGGGTAACATCCTCGACCGGAAATCCCTCAGTCCGATGTCTTCCGAGCACACAGACTTGGGCATTACTCACATACGTACTGGACCGGCGCATACTTCGGTCGTACATCGTCCCGGACTACGAGTCATCGGGGTACTGATCATGCCATCCTTGGCCTCGATACACTACACTAGAAATATCCCTCGGTGTAAGTACCGCTCCGGTTACGCCTTCTCTTGGAACACACAATAAGGGTATAACACGCAGCACAAAGCCATAGTTGACCTCGGTATGTCAACCAGGCCAACACACCATACACACAAACCGGTCTATCACTCAACCGGTCATATCACAACCAAGGGTTCACGGACATCAAACATGGCACACTTGCCCAAACACAGTCACAACATGCAACACCGAGTATAATCTTATTTAGACCCTCACACATCGGTTATAACACACATCACACAATCCTAAGGCTCGACATGACCCATCTACCAGCACGACAATTCCCAAGAGATGAAAGCAGGTAAAACTAGTAAATCACATCCTACATGTTACTAAGACTCGTCCGGTTATTTAATAATCGAAAGCGGCTATTCTAGTGAATCACATCCTATTTGCCAACTAGGACCTTTCCGTTTATTATTTTTCCCTAATCATGCATGCTAGTAACTTTCCGTAATTAAAGCGCTATTCGCTACTTTCCCTACCTCAAGACGATCGCAACAGCTACGCCTCCTAGCTGCTGACGCCCTAGCCTAACTCTGGTCTTCTCGGGCGAAGTCCAAGTCTGGGTTTAACAGGTAAAATTTCCAATCAGTCCCGGTAGTCCAAAAGTCCTCGGATTTGTCCAAATGTTCCTTTAATTAACCATTTTAAATCATTTAAATTGAATTAATTAATTTATTAAAACTGTCCGACCCGAATCCGACCCGGACCCAAGAACCAGACCTGAATCCGACCCGGTCCAGAAACCAGACCTGACCGGACCCAGGACCGACCCGGACCCGGCTCCAGACCCGGCTCAGACCCGAGTCCAGAACCTGGACCTTAGATCTGGGCCTGGCCCGAGGCCTGTCTTGATCCACGACCTGTGTCCTGGCCTAAGGTGATCCGGCCCAAAGGTAGTCTTGGCCCAAGGCCCGTCAGGCCCAGTCTGAGCTGAAGACGAGGACGACGAGCTAGGGTTTGCTCCGGCCGCCGTCGACGGCGTCATGGCCGCTCGAAGGGGGAGAAATGAAGGCGGAGAGGGGCGTCAGGTCTCTGGCGATGCCGTGGCCGTGACGACGGTGGCAGACGCGCGGCCTCAACATCCTTCTGCCTCAGATCTGGCGAGAGCGACGCTCTCTTGCTCGCCGGCGTAGAGCTACGACGGAGCTCGGGGTTTCAGACGGTGAAGGTCGTCTAAACGAGCTCCTCACGAAGGGTTTTCAGGCGGTGAGAGACCAGAGAAGAGGAGGACGGGAGAGGGAGCACAAACCGAGCGATTTCTCAGTTGTCGGCGTGGGTCGAGCTCGGGAACTCGAACCAGAGAGGTTCTCAGGTAAGCTCATCTCGTTCCCGTGCGTGGGTGGCTCGGTTGGTACTCAGAAGGGAAGAAGAAGGCGAGGGCGAGGTCGGCGGTGGCTGCGAGAAGGAGAGAAGAGATCGAGAGGGAGAGAGAGAGAGAGAGAGAAGGTGATATCTGAGAGAGAGAGGAGCTGAAGTGTCTCGGTTCGCGTGCGCGACGCGATGAAAGAGAAGATGAATAGGGTTTTGGGGTGATTGGGCTGGGCGTGGCTTTGGTCTTGGCTCTGCGCGGTGTGGGCTTGGCCCCTGCCAGCGAGCTGGGCCCAGTCCAGCCCAAATGCTTTTTTTTTAATTTTATTTTTATTTTTCACTCGTTCCAATTTTCCACCCCGTTTTCCAACCACGACGCTTTAAATCGATAAATTTAACGTTTTAATTCTTTTAAACCGGGCGGGCTTTACAACGTATCTCTTGTACATTTGGATCATATGGTGTCAACTTCTCAGTAACTCTGGCGACTCAGATTTATTTCAATTTGGACCATAAATATGTTTGTAAGTTGGGTCGGGAATTTGGAAACAATGTCCCACAGGTTACTTTAAAGAATCGTTCTCCTAGGGTTAATGGAACAGCCGAAGAAGCCATGTTTGAGAACAGCCGGACAATTGCAGAGATACTGGACGCTGGATGGGTGGATGAAAAGTGGTTTGTCACCATCTTCCTTTTTACTGTACCAAACTAACACTTTTTCTATGAAGTTTTTCAATCGTTTGTTTCCCAATATGATGACTTTCCCCGTGAAGTACTCTAACTGTGTGGCCAGGAATATATTTTTAAAGTCTCTTTTAGTACTTATAATCTCACATATGGCAGAGAACTCAGATGTTGATCCTGTTGTGAGAGGATCCATGCAAAATGGACGTGCAAACATACATGTTCCAGGCAATTCAGTTGTCGATCCTATTGCGAGTGATTGGCATATGTGGCCAAAAACAGTTTGCCAAACTTAGGGAATGGTTAGCCAATCGGTCCATCGATCTCCAATTCCTCAGTCGTCCTTCACCCTTTCAAGGCCCCGCATTATTGAGTGGTCCATATACGACAATGTAAGTCTGCTTTTGATTTTCGTTTTTCAATGCATTGCATGTCTCTAAATAGTTCTCTAAATGCATTGTTCTCTAAATGCAGAACAATTCTGCTTATGATTTTCGTTTTTCACTGCATTGCATGTTTGTCACTTACATGTACCCACAAATTTTGCAGCATAACTTGCGAGACAAAGTCCGTCCTTTTATCGACGAACGAGTTTTTGCTATTCTGGGGTTCGAGTACTCTGCTTTGGTTAGGCGTATAATTGGGTACCTTGACGAACATAAATCAGATGTAGATGTATTTGAACTCCTGCATAGTCCGTTGTCTCTTGAAACTGAAATGTTTGTCTCTCATCTATTTTCTCTGATTGGATACTACATTTCCACAAAAGAAATTGATGATGCTTCAGTGGCCGGATTTGTTCTTGCTGGGACTACTACTGTTTCTAGATCTTATGAAATTGCGAGTGATGTTGTCGATGTACCCAACGACGATACTTCATGATCGTTGCTACTTATTAGCTTATTCCCTTGTACTTTTGTGCCGAAATCTATCTTTGTTGGACCCTTTTTTGTTCCCATCCTTTTCTATAATTCATGAGAATTATTACTTTTTGTTGAATTATTATGTAATGAAGTATGGTCTAATCATGACGATGTTTTTTTGGGTGGTCCATTTTTTTGAACTCTACTATTCAACAGTTATAATCCAACCGATTTCCAAACCGGCTCAACAACTAGAATTGACCTTCCGTTCATGTATCATGTTCCATGCCTTCAATGTTTTTTTTTTTCTGAATTGGTGAAACGAGGGATTGCATTACTACTGCATGAGAACCGATACAATTGGCGGACTAAAAGTCCTGAGAACAGAATAAGTCCGGGTCTCTCGTAAGACACCCAACGCTCTGAACCCGTAGAATTAGTCTAGTTTACATCCTACACAACAATAACTATCCCTACGATCAAACCGATCATGAAAACTGAAATAACAGAAATTATACATAATAAACCAAAGTCCAAAGCATTACTGAAAACGACTAATAGAATAAAAGCAGCAAAAGTAAACTGGATCTTACGTTGTTCTGCTTGCTTTTTCGAGACTTCCTAGTACCGGCCGCCTCAGGTCTTGGAGGATAGGCCGTCTCCCGACCTTCCCCACCTCTCCTGGTCCTCTCATTCTCCTTAGCGAGGCTATTTTTGAGCCTTCACCTTCTGATCTTAGCCATCCTCCTTAATGTGGCACTTCACCTCCAGCCATTGGATCTTCCAATTGCATATCATAACCCCACACAGGCCACTGATGTCGTGCTTGTCGTCCCCTAAAATTTTCCCGCCAATGAGAAATGGTATCTTCCATCCGCCGCAGCCAGGACGACTTCAATAGGGATGTCCAGGATCTCCTCGTCATCTTCTCAATCTGGGCTCGGAAGGCGAAGAATCAGAGGGGATTTGGGCGCGTTGTGGGGTGACGCTACTTGCTTCACCGTGAAGGTAAGCACATCGTTTGCATGTGCTCCTAAAAAGGTTCGGGGATCATCTCGAGGCCTCAAAGTGAGGCTCCCTGCCTCTGCATGTGTCGGACTGAGGCCCGACCAGGACGGGGCTTGAGAATCTCTGGGTGTTCGGGGCCGACTAAGATCGGTGGTATTGTAAACAAATTTTTAGTCGTTGGTGCATCGCTGAAAAAGGAGGCCGGTTTCGATATAGAGATCTCCATCGATAGGGACGATGGTGAGATTGGTTCCATCGGTGGCGAGGGTAGGTCAGATTTGGTGGTCATGACAGCTTGGTGTCTGAGGTCGATGAGGATGGGGAGATGGCCATGGTGGGTGTCGTCGTTGAAAAAGTGAAGAAGAGGGATAGAGAGATCTCTGAGAGAAACCTAAAGTCTCTTAGACTTGTTTTGAATTTCCCCATGCCTTCTATTTTTTTTTTTGAAAGGGTGAAATGAGGGGTTGCATTATTAATGCATGAGAACCAATACAAGTGGCGGACTAAAAGTCCTGAGAGCAGAATAAGTCTGGGTCTCCCGTAGGACACCCAGCGCTCTAAACCCGTTAAATAGTCTAGTTTACATCCTAGAAAAAGATAATTATCCATACCATCAAACCGATCAAACCAAGTGAAATAAATGAGCATAGACATGAAAAATCATAGTCCAAAATAGTACTGAAAGTAAATAACAGAATAAAAGCAACAGATATAAAACAAGTCCTCCAGCAACGTCCTGTGCTCCCAACCCGAAGGTGTCACTCTCGGTCCTAGGTCGTGAGGGGTATGCCACCAACCATATACCCCTCAGAGTCCAATTGGCCTCATGGAGCCTAGCGGGGCCGTGTTGTAGCCCTCTCCATATCCATTCCCTCCTTAGCCTGCTTCTCATCCACCATTGATAGTCGATAAAGCCCATCGGTCATGGTCGGAACAACAGTTTTAAGGACGAAAATCACTGCATCGTCATCCTCATCCTGTTCCAGCGAGAATCCTCCCAAGTGATTGGAGATGGCCTCCAAAGGTCCTTGAGGGTTCAACAGATGACTTTGGTACGTCGGCCTAATTTCCAAAAGGCCACGAGGCCTCGACAACGACAACTCGTTCCCATCCTGATGGTGTGGTGGCTTGGGCCAGGGTGGGACAGTCACCGACGGACGAAAGGGAGGCCACATATCCTTCTGTTGTCCTCGGATCTGCAAATGTGCCCCTCCCGTGCTCAGCAACGGCGGAGCCCCTGTCATGGGGTCCGGAAGGTGAGAACGGCAGGCACGAAGACTAGTGGTGCGATTGCACGATGATGGAGAGGAAGGAGAACCATATGATACCATATTCGTAGTGTGGAATGTGTACAGCGGAGGAAGAAGACTATGAAGAGAAGAGGGGAAACCCTAATGAGAAGTCTTTAATTTGAAATCAGACTAATAACAATCAAGAAATAGTTTACATTGTATATATCAGACAAGACATCCGGGCGAGACTCATGATACTTTGATCCATGCCTTCTATGTTAATTACATATGTTTTATCAGCATTCCAATAGCCCGATTGTCCATTGTTGACACTATCCACACAACATTCTATTAAAAAATTATCTCACATAATAATGAAGCTCTTATCCATTGTTCATCGCTTAATATTGGGCTAAGTTATATGATAGGTATAAAAAAATATCTTTAACGATGTTGTGTACAGACAAGAAACGAATAAATCTTCAAAGTCATCTCCTAATTTGATTGTAGTTTGTAAACGACAAAAAGTCAAATTTATGGATTGGACGTAAATTATTTAACAAATCCAGAAACAGGTGGCGGCATTTTATTGGGCAGACGTGGAAACACAGATTCTCATGCACACGACTCCGTTATTTTTATTCTTTTAAAAGCCGCGCCAACTCCCAAGTTTACAACCTCTCTTCTCTCTCCCTTTCCAAATTCGTGCTCAATTCCATTTCAGCCATTGTCTATGTACCCAAGCTCTCAACAAACAGAGCCAACTTTCTCCTATGACATAACAACACCCACTTGCTCGAACTCATCAGAGCTATTGTTTTCATTTGATAATGATTTTTTCCTATTTTTGCCTGAAATTGAGGAATTTGTGTTGTCCTTATCCAATAATCTATCGGGTGAAAACTGAGAGAGATTTGTCCTGATTCTGTATTTTTTTTCCTGGGTTTTGTTGTGTTTTATGGTATTCATTGACAAAGCATGGAAGCTGAAGAGATAATAGGAGCCACTAGTGTCACAAAGTTCTGATCTTTTTGTGCTTTTCAATCAATTTTTTATCTGGGTTTTGAAACTTGGGGGTTCAGGTCAGGCCTTCTCTTGACCTTCTGATTCTTTGAAGCTTAAAAAGGTGGATGTTTATGAACTGGGTCTGCTTCAGAAACTTGAATTGATTTCGTGGTTGGTGTTGATCTCACTCTAATCTCATTTTTTCAGGTGAGCTGGTTCTGATTTTCTAGGCAAATTGAATTAGGCATTTATCATTCAAAATCTTTACCTCTTATTCGTGAATTTTGCAGAGAAATTATTCAATTTTGGTTTCTTAAGCTGGTAATGATGCTGAGGAACAGACCCAGAACCGTGCCTAGCAGCAACAAGCAAGCTTTAATGGCTGATCATCACAGTCCGGCCTCTCAGGCTCCAAACACAAAACCCATCTCATCTTTCTTAATCTCTCCGAGATTCCGAGCATTCACAACAAAGGGTCTCTCCGAAACTGACTCTCTGATGATGACCCCAAACTCCACCCGATTTTTGTTCCCAAGCCCCAAACCTTTATTGCAGATTGACAAAACCCAGACCCAGAAATTGCCCAAATCTCAAGAGCCGGAACCGAGAGGGATTGGTGTTGCGCTTATTGACACTTTAAGTGAAGACCCAGATGGTGAAAATTGCTCAAAACCCAGAAACAATAACATCTTGTTCGCATCAAAACTCAGAGTCCAAATCCCTCAATCGTCAGCTTTTGATACCACCAAGAACAATCAAGCTTCTGAGCCTCAGCCCGACTCATTGACATTGAAAGAGATGGAGCTTTCTGAGGACTACACTTGTGTAACTTCACATGGGCCCAATCCTAGAACCACACACATATTTGGAAACTGTGTTGTTGAGAGCTACTTTGTTTTCGCAGAAAAATCCAGTTCCTGCTCATCAGAGAGCTTCCTCAGCTTCTGCCATAGTTGCAGCAAGAGCCTTGAGCAGAAAAATGACATCTTTATTTACAGGTTTTGATCCATTTTTCTTCCTCAACATCACTTTAATATCTGTTTCAACACTGCACAGATTAAAATTGGGTTTGTGTTTTTGATTTAGAGGTGACAAAGCCTTCTGCAGTGAAGATTGTCGCAACCGGGAAATGCTATTGGATGATAGAATGGAAAATTGAGGACGGTTTAAGATGGATCGGATTCACTCTGTTTCTTGCTTTATATCAATGGAGGATGGCCGATTTTATGCCGCTTATTTTTGTAGAGTTGTTGATGAGGAAGTGTTTTTTAAATATTTGATAAGTTATCCACTTTGTTTTGTTTTGATATAATATAAGACGTGTCCTTACGTTTGGTAAACGATTCAAGTTGAAGGGATTTACCAAGTATATTTTTACTTATTTAACAATTTCATCTCAGACTATCAGACTATCAAACTATCAACAATTGAAATGGAAACTAGTTCTCACCCTGGCTTTCGTTTTCTCTTTATGGCGGCTAGGGTTCATAGATATTTTATCTCGTTTTCTCTCTATGACGACTGGGGTTTGTAGCTTTTCATCTGATTTTCTCTCTATGGCGGTTAGGTTCGGGCCACAATAATAGTAGTGAACTAGATTCTCCATTTTCCGGTTTCCTTGGCGAGTCGCCTTTATCAACGTCGGAAGGGTTGGTATTCTTAGCCCAGGCGACAACGTCCACGCCTTCTGATGGTCATATCTATTGGCTAGAAGGAACGATGTGACGGGACTGGCCTGGGGTTTGATCCGCGAGGTGCAGACAGGTCGTCGACCTCGTCGTCTCCGGGCGGTGGAAGTGGTAGAGGAACGAAAATATTCCCCAGATCGGGTTGTGTAGCAGCCTGAGGTGTTTTCGTCGGGAACTCCGGCCCTGTTACGGGTTTCACTGGGGAATTTGTTTTAGACCCTTCACGGTCGTCGCTGGGGATCCATTGCTGATTAGGATGAGACAAGCCCTGGTACGTGAAAGGAATTGTGGGGCGATGAGGAGACTACTCCGACTATGAGTCAAGTAGAGACAAAAGGGATGGTGGAGGCGAGGTTAGGAGAAGGCGTTGAGGGCACCATTTCTTGGGACTGGGCCGCGTAAAGCGGGTCATGGGGGGACTCTAGTAGGCCAGGTCAGGGGGGAGTGAACCGAGAGGGCCCAGGAGTAGTTGGGTCTAATTACGGGTCTTGGGCCGGAGCTGGGCAAGTGGGAGTAGACATCCAATGGGACAGGGCCTAGGGGGTTTGGGGCAACCCAAGCCAACTCCCCAACGCGGGAGATGGACGGTTTGGGTGGCAGATTGGGGGGCTGAGCATTCGGGAAGTTGTGGTGCCCCCAACAAAACTCTATAATCGGAGACTGAACTTCGTTTATGCTATGGTGGCACGAGTTATGTCCTCCCGAACATTTTTCTTGAAATCCCTTTTGGATTGGATGGCGAACTTGTGGAAAATATCGGATGTGGTGGCTCGGTCTCTAGAGGATGGAGTTGTGAGGTTTTTCTTCCATTCTGTACGGAGAGAACTCGAGTATTAGTGGGAGAACCCTGGGCTTTCAAGAGATCTTTAGTCCTACTCACTGATCTACGTCCTCAGATGCGCCCTCGGGATATTGTTTTCTCGCATTTCTCTGTCTGGGCCCGGGTTTAAACTATCTAGTCGGGGCATGCAATAGACGTCGCCGATAGGAAGACGAAGAAGAAGGGGGGGTGTTTTGTGAGTCAACTAGGGTTTTTGAGAGTTGAGAGATTTTTTGTTGTGTTCATGTTTTCATTAGGACCTTTCAGATATAAGGTTTAAATTAAACCTTTTAGTTACAAATATGGGTAAGATGGTCTCAATTTTTTGTTCTTAATTGTACCCTTCTAAGTCTGGATTCAATATGGGTTTCAATTTTTCTAACAGGACGGATCAAGTTTGATATGCCAGGACTTGCTGCCAATGATTTTCGTAATCAGTTGATCACATGATAATCAAGAACTACTTAAGTCACATGAGAGATGAAGATGTACTGCATAATATAATTTCAATTGATAGGTGCTTTAGCTGCAAGCCTGCAAGTGCCTAAAGGATATGGTATTTGGTTTGGTTATGTTGGATATCACAATCATGCATTTGATGATTTCATTCTAAGGTGGCGAAACTATAATGTTGAATTATGGTCATAATGTTATTGACTTAGCGTTAATCATATTTTAAAATTTCTTTAACGATTGTTATTGTATTACAATAACCATCACGCGGTAGCGCAGTACAATCACCTAACTTTTAAATAAAACAACTATTATTGGAGAATATGTTTCTCTGTTCATTGTTTGAGTAAGAGAGGTTGTACAATTAAAAAGATTAGTCTTAATTATACAATTCTAAACTTTTTTTACCAAATCTTAAAGATAATGATTTACTTATAATTCAACATTTATCTTTTAAATTCCAAATATAATCAAATCAAGTTCTTGGATACTTTTTTTTTTAATTTATCCCAATTAAAGTTGTTTTCTTAATTATCATATCAAAGCCTATTTCACATTAGATACGCAACACATGACAAATTAACACAACTAGCACCGTTGTATCGCACGGTGCAATCATCTAGTTTAAAATAATGAGATAAAATTTACTCATATTATAATGATTTGTGAACTGAAAACTTTGCATTATCTTGTTTATTTATTTTTTTCCCATGTATATCTTATGATGGATAATACAACAACGACAAGATGGTGTCCAATCAGCAAATCAATTATTGAGAATATATTTTTTCTTTCTCTTTGCTGCCACTCATCTCCTTTGTATTCCATCATCGTCACATCCTCATTTTTGTCTAAAACAAAGACTTTTTAAGGACAACAGATCCAAAATTGCAGGTCATTTTCAGCACCATGTCATGAACAATGCATATACACTAATGTTAGTAATTAAGGACTTTCGTACATGGGTTCTTTTGTGTGACATTTTTGTCTTATTAGTTTTTACTGTTTACAAACTCATTCTTGCCACTAAAAATACAATTATTTCAGATCTATGCTTTGTTCGACAATAACATGTATAACATTTTTTTTTTATGAATATAGCTTCTTTTGGAGTGTAAAATATAATATATAAAATAGCGTATTGCTAATTTTTTATATTCAAAATGTATTTTCTATATAGTTTTAGATATCTATCAAAACATACTTGTCTCATTACTATTATTATTATTTAAAAACAGTAGACACCAAATAAAAACATATGTTTTTGTTTGAGCTAAGGCCATCCATGGCATTGTGTGGTCATGGAGAATCAGAATCAGTACTTTGGTGTTTTTGTATGTAAAAAAAGTGTTGGAGTTAGATAGTCAAGCCTCACCCACTTAAGTTATTCCCATGTAACATCAACATGAAGCCAACCATAGCTCCACTTCTGGTTAAAAGATACTTGGAATTCAAAACCTGGGCAAAACCACAAAAGAAGCCAAGGTAATTGATCTACGCTGCGCTAAATGGCAGCCGAATATTATCATGTCTGGAATCATATATCCATATCATCGATTATGTTGAAACGAGTTTGATGTTACATATCGCATCCATTTTACTGTGGTAAGTTCAATCTTATTTGAATTCATGCAAAGAAAGTATAAAAGATAGTAATATCATGTCTAATTAAAATAAAGAAAATGAGTTATATATAAAATAAAAATCATCATCAACGGATAAAATAGACTTGGTAATTGTAAAATCTGACTAGATACATGTAGTTTGATTTGGACCTTTGACTCGGAGATGGAATGAAGGAAAGAGAGATAAGGTAGAAGCTGTAGGGGGTTTATGATTATACATTCCTCGTCTAAGAGAATTATACACTGTAACTATTTGATTAGTCATCTTAATCTCCCTTCTAAGCTTGAGTTTTCTCTCTCTTCTGTATATCGGTTTTAACATGATGGGAGTTTGGGCCTTACTGATAGTGATAACTTTTGCACACGTAAAGAAAAAGCCCATTTGTAAAGTTCGTTTTGTGGTCCGCATAAAAAGGGAACGGGCTTCTTCTCATTTGTATTGGGCCTTGTCACAAGTCTGTGATCACAACTGCAGAGAACTTGGGTTTGGGCCGTCTGGAATAGTCCGTTTTAGCGACAATTAAGAAGAGTCTCTACAAAACGTTGACAGAAGAGTGACTTCTTTGTCCGACCCGAGAAGACAACATAGAAACGGAGCTCCATTCACATACTAGGCAGCTTCGTCATCAAGGCGAACGGAGCTCCATTCCAATCAACCAACATGTGGATATGGAATTCATTTGTCAAAGCGGGAGTGGAGAAATGGTCAGGGTTCAAACTACATCGACCCCGGGACCCCAGATTATGGCACTAGTAGGGGTGTATGCCATTTGGTATGCCCTAGGTGGTTGAGGACCAATCGTCACATTAATACGTGGGTTCGTAGCGACTGTCAAGTGGTAGTCGAACTCATTAAGAGTAAGACGATTTTTTCTCCCCTCTAGATTGTAGACCTATTATCTAGAATTGAGTGGGGGTGTTCAAAAATATTCGATGACCCGTTTTACTCGTTTATCTGTCTGGTCCGCTATCCATCTATTATTTATCCGCAGACTAAATGAATAGTGGGTCGAATTTTATTGATCCACAATAATGTAGGAGGATTTGGATCATGGTTGATGGATATGTGGATGTTCCACCCACTCGCACATGGTACTATATTCAATTTAATACATAAAGTCCAACCAATCATACCATAAAGCCTATCACCAGTCGACCCAACTGTGTGTTTTAGATCAACATTTGTGTAACAAAATCATGTGTAGTGTTTTTCTAATATAACTAGGTATCTGAAAATTGCATGAATCAAGAAATCGTATTAGTCTTTTTACTAAAATCCGATAAATGTTCAATTGTCATAAGTGGGTCGTGGATCACAAAAATCCTAATCTGCACGGGCGGATACCTACTCATGAATACCCATAGAATCGAGAACGTACAAATCGAATTCGTTAGACGAACAGCGAACAAAACAGTACACTAACTTGTCAAGATAATATGTTCAAAACATGTAAGAGGGGCAGTAACACACTGTCCCTGCCTATTTCAGAGTGTTTTCATTTCCGATATTTAAATAAATTGTTATTATTATGTAAAGAAATTTTCTTTCATAGTTTTAAATTATTGAACTGTTAAAAAAATTGTTTTCTGATTTGAATTCAAAATCTGAGGATCTTCTTGAAGGTGATATCAAACTACAAAATTATGATTATTATTGGTTAAAGGTGGGGATGCTATATGAAAGTATTGGCTGAAGTCAACGAGAGTGTCTTTGATCTAAGAGTAAGATCACGAATCTGAATTGTCATTTTGTAACTCTAACAATACATCTACCATTTTTGTCTGTCTAATCAAACTTCTGTACACATATCCGGTAAAAGTATATATTTTATGAGATCTATTAATGACTTCTTAACGAATAAACTAATAAAATTAAACAGATTTGCTAGTCTCAATAATAGCGTTTATTTACTATGAGTTATATCATCATCTGTTAATCAATTAGTAGAAGATTGTTATAAATACAACCGGAGGTGAACGGTTAATCAATTAGTAGAAGATTGTTATATATAGGGATAATTTTGTTTCCTAACCTTTACAAACGTTTCATTATCAGATCCTAACTCAGGTCAACGTTTGGTCTCAATTCCTAACATAATAGGTTTGGAATTTCTCAGAAATATAAAAAGCCGTCTAAACTCACGATTCCGTCAACTCATCCAAGCGTTGTCGTTGTTGGCGTACATTACACATGGTGCCTTCCTCGACGTTGAACTTATCCTCGTTCTCAAGCAACCGAACCCAATGCTCGACGAGTTGACGGAATCGTGAGTTTGGACGCCGTTTTATAGTTTCTAAGAAATTCCAAACATATTATATTAGGAATTGAGACCAAACGTTGGCCTGGGTTAGGATCTGATAATGAAACATTTGTAAAGGTTAGGAAACAGAGTTTTCCCTAAATATAATTAGAGGTGAACTCGGAAACATTTTGTAAATACTATCGGTGATATATATTGATTACAAATGACATCTCTATACTTTTTTCCACCTATAAATCTATTAATGGACTTTTTTGTTTGAAAAATCTAATGTACACCTACAAAAATATATACATGAGGATTCCATATTACAAAGCATGCATACATAAGTATTGCAACTAATACATATCATTTTCATAAAAATAAAGCTACATAACTAATTTTTGTTAAAGAAAACGGAAATGCATATATGAAAAATAATTGAAGTCATCAACAGTATTTACAAACTCCACATAATTTACTATAAGATCTTACAATTATCTCTAAGTTTAATATGCAAAAGGTGGAGGATGAGGCCAAATTTACTATAAGATCTTACAATTATCTCTAAATTTAATATATAAAAGGTGGAGGATGAGGCCAAAGATTTGAAGTACAGTGATAAGGAGGGTTCAAGGGGTAACACTCTGTTTGATATTGATTACTCATAAGTAGGGTTTTGTGGTCACACACTCACTCTGTGCCTTTGTCCTTCACACTTACAAAGCTAAGCTAAGCTCTCATTTTCTTTCCCCAGCTTTCACTGAATCAATCCATCTCTGTCTCAGCCCTTGGAGAGTGACAAATCTTACAACCATCTTTACTATTTCACCCTTTTCTCCACGTATATTAAAAAAAGAACAAGTTTATCCTCACTACAAGAGATATTAAGAGACAGTCTCGAGATTTCCCGTACAATTAGATAAATTGTTGATTCGCATTGTTACTATCTTATAGAAAACGATAGATTGAATGTACATCTTCTAATGTCATACATTAGATATTCATGTGATACGAACAATCATATGATCTCTTTACTAAGGTGGGATGTAAAAATAAAAAAGAACCATAGATGGAGATCCATTGCTCAATAACAAACGGAGGTATTTTCCATAGATATGGTATTGGTGTGGATACAAATATAGTGGTCGGGCCATTGGGATATTTAGGTGTTATGTTGTGAGCAAATGAAAGCGTTTCGACGCAGTTGTTCATGTTTAGTCGTATTGTGGTGGGGCCATGTCAAATACACAATAATGTATCATATAAAATGAACTTCAGATTATATGTGATTGTGATCGTGTTGTGTAGGAAAAGAGAACTGTAAAAAGAACTTGATTCGAGTTATTATGAAAATATATAACGAGAAAGAGAATAAATAATCTATCATCTATAACAAAAAGTTTTATCGAACATGTAAACATGGTTTATTAAGTACAACAATGTATACAGTCAAATCAACTCCAACGGCATATTTTATCGATAGTAACAACACATTATATCAACCATAGCAAAAAAAGTTATCGACTATGTAAACAATGTTTACATTTACGAACTCCATCAACAAGTGTCTTAAATAGTAGCAACATATTTTATCAAGACAACAACAAAAATTTATCAATTAATACAACTAACATTACATGTTTGACCGATATGTTATATCAAAAGAAACTATATATATTTGTTAAAATATGATTCATTTCTTTAAAGACTGAAACTCCATATTTTAATTAAGCTTTAATATATTTTTTTGAGAAGATAAGGTACTATTATTACTGAAATAAAATTTAGGGCGATGAGCACATAATTGTACTCATCTTACAAGATAGAATCCAACTAAGGAACATAAAGCAATAACAGAAAAATTAATTTTGCTCAAAGCATAAGGACGATTAAAGGGGATATCTGCGGTAGCATCCTGAGATACCGATACAACATACTTCTACCAAAAGGCACTAGACGAGCAAACTGAGTGAAAGGGGAATACGGGTGGACCGCCATCTCCCCCGGTGAGTCAGCGTGCGTCGTCCTCCTTTGACTAATAATTTTAGGGCTCCTGAACGCGGGATTGCTGACACCGGACTGGTAGGGGAGACAGATGTCGACTGTAGATGGTACCCTCGCCATTTTACAGCCAGGAAGGGGTTACAGTCGACCACCCCCTTCTTGGGCCTCCTTAGATTCATTCCTAGAGGCGGGGGTGCTTACGCCCCCCGCCGCTTCTACGTGTGAACCTCCATCGGATGCCGTCGAACCCCAGGAGTCGCACCCAGTACGATCTCGAACCCCAGTCGGGGCAGACCCAGCTATCGGAGTCGGCCCACCCGGGTGACCCGACCGGAGCGGATAAGACTCCGACCCAGGCAGGTTGACCCACGGGTGAGAGACCCGGGCCAGCATCCCCACAGTCCCCAGGCCCACATCCCCACAGATCCGGCCCAGCCCGTCACCCGAAACCCTAGCCTCGTCTCGCGCCAAACCCTTCCCTTTGCTTCTCCTCCACGCCAGCGCCTCCGACGATTCTTTCGGTGAATCTCCCGTACTCAATGACATCACGATCGGCAGAAGTCCATCCCCCTCCTTGATGGGCTCATCCGTGCCGACCAGCGTCGCTCCCCGGAACGGCGTCCATCCAACTTCCTCCCCGGCCTCCTGCGATTTCCCCGTCGAGCCACCGCCCAATCTTCTCGGTCGCATCCCTTTCGCCGGGGTACGTCTAATACCCCACGCCGTCGTATGGCACCAGCCCCCTTGCCCCGGACCTCCTCCACCGTCCACTGAGTTGAGACCGTCATCGGGGTTACACTCGATCCCCACGGCCTCATCGTCCCTGTCGGCGTGAGCGGTGCCCCTCCATGGACGCCAACCGCTACATCGACCTCGTATCCACGCCTGCATCTCGCTCCTGCACGGCTCCCGGGAGAGCTCGGCATCGAAACACGCTTCACCTCCTTCACGACCACCCGTAGATGCCATGAGTGCCGCCGCCGAGGGTGATTTTTCACATAACCCTAACCCTGGCTCACAGAGAGACGGGAGAGGTTGCGACATAATCTCCGTGGGAAGATCCGATCGCATCGGAGCCGCCGCCATCGCTTCAACATGGAGAGGTAATGGTTGTCCATACCATTATTTGGTATGGTGAACAAACACCATGAAAACCATGGCCAATCCCATGGTCATCGCAAACCACGGCGCCGCCGTCCTAGGGTTTTGCGCGCAGCCTCCTCCCCTTTTGACGGCACGTTAAAGAGCAACAAAGCTTTAATTTAATAAGACATGTTTCAAAAAAAATTAATAAGACAAGTCGGAATCAAAATATTTCGTGTTCCATTAAATTTGTATTCCACATCATTATTATCAACTTTATCAAAGTCCACAGTTTTCTTTGTTTTTGCAAACCGGTTCAATACAATAGGAAACAAATGTAAATGATGAGCATCTCTACTACAGTATATTACAATTTATCAACTAGGTACACAAGTTTTATCATCCAACAACAGTAGCATATTATCAACATGACTTTATGTATCAAAGAGTTTGATCAACTCGATGCACGAGTTTTGTCGCTAGACTACCCAAAAATTATATACATGTTATTAGAGATGAGATATTGACGACATTCATTGAGAAATCATCAATATGAGAACGAACAAAACATGAAAATACCAACATGGAATATTGAAATCAAATCCACGATAACATATTTACGAAAATGTTCAAGAAATCAGCATGAAATCGTCATGATTAGTTGATTAAAAATAGAAAACACGTGTAGCTTTATATGTTTTGACGGAGAAAACAAAGAAACTCTACCGGTGAAATCTATCTTGAAATCAGCTTGATTTGCTCGTTTTACAGCTTGAATGTCGAGAATTTATCTTGAAAATCAGTCCCATCGATAGGAAATTTGTTGATTTTACGAATCATAATTAAACCCTCCCTCACACATGAAAATAAACAAGAAAGAATATAATAATAGATTCTGATATTCACAAAAAAAGGAAGAGTCCAACGATAATAAGGCAAGTTATTTAGAAATGGAGTTGCTGATAGCTTCCATGCAATAAAATTGCTGTGGCAAAATCAGATCTGATCAGAGAGCAAAAAGATACATGATTGGCTCGTCTCAAATATCAATGAACAGGTCGTCAGAGAATCAAATGACAAATCATTTGCAATGCGAGTCCTTACGCTTCATAATTATTACCGTCCGATGCCAAAAACACTGATTGATGAACAGAGCAATCCCAACTTGTGTAGAGTATCAGCTGGAGCACAGGAACATGCAACCAAAGTCTTCATGTGTGGCCCCTTCCCTCTTACAACGAATCATAGCCACATGATGCATCGTTTTCCTGTATCATCATAATCAGTAGACTGATCATGACCGCTCATACACACCGTCTGTGTACTCCTCGTAATGTTACTTCAAAAATAAGTATCACCAGTGACTCGTAGGTGTACTCTATTTATGCTTATTACAAGCCTCCGAGTGACAAACTGACATAATATAATGATTAAATTCACTTACATTTCTTATACTTAATTGATTTATGTCATGTGTTAATAAATTGCTATTGTATTTTGGTAAATGAAAAAAAGGAATTATGGAGGATAGAGTGTGAACCCATGTGCAGAGACAAGTAAGACAAATAGTAGATCAATGGTCATTTTTGTAATTTTGAAAATAATGCTTCTTATCTTGTCTTCTTACTCTTCTAAACTTAAATCGACTTCAAATATAGAGTTTTGTGCGATTTTGGAGGGCTGAATGTAGATATACAGAAAGGAAGATTCTGCAAATAGATTTGAAAGTAATATGAGATATTTTTATATATTGTAAGATGAATTTAGAATAATGTTTTAAAATTTGCAATTAGCCCCGTCTAAGTATTCGTTTAGGCTTCATTTTTCAGTTGGCCGATTCAATTAATTTCCGATTAGTCTCCGTTTAATCTTTAAAATGCCTTAATCGTTCGATTAGCGTCTAACAAGTTTTAAAACCTTGATTTAAAAAGATAATTCAAACTTTTTGGTGCCCGTGGTTTTAGAGAGAAGTGCTTTCACTTATCTCTAGAAACTCCTAAAAGCCTTGCCCACTCTTAACCTTTTCGAAGCTTCGTTGTCGCCAAGGGTGACCGGCTTGATCTTCCTCTAGGCTAGGTGGTTACCGGTGGTTGCCTCCTTTCTTCCCACTCCTCTATTTTCCTATTTGGCGAGTTTTGGGGGTCAGATCTGGAACATCTGCTTCTCTGATCTGTCCCTTTTTCGTAATCGGAGCGATTCACTTTATCGATGACCGTTTCCTTCCTCTCTCTTGTCTCTTCAGGTTCGGCCTCACCTTATTTTGGGTATTTCCTCGTTGTTTTCTTGCTAGTGGAGGGTCGTGGGTAGCATCCAGGCTCGCTTTTGGGTTTGTCGTTGAGTGCTGGATCCGGTGGGCTTTCTTTTGGGAACTTGAGGAGTGCTTGGTGAAGATTGCTCCTTGGAGCTTGTAGATTTGGAGTTTCTAGGTTCTTTCCACAGGTCGTACGGTCGCAGTGTGCTCGAATTCTCTTCTCCTCGTCTCTGGTGACTTGGTGGACGACGTTTGGGTCTTATTTTTCCCGTTGGGATTGGACACGGAGTGCGTTGCCTCGAAGCACAATCATGCGATTTCGGTGGTAGCCTTTTCCTCTCCTTTTAAACTCTGTTGCCTTTTCCTCTTAATCTGGGTTTCTCCGCTCGCCTCTGATCTTTGTGATTGGGGCCTCACGGTGAGTTGGTGTGGCCACCGTGATGGTGTTTTGGTCGTGTTGACCTGATTGGGTGTGACCCTGTTCTTGAGGAATTACTGGTGGTGTGACCCTGTTCTATTCTTTTGTTGTTCTTTGTTGAACTTTGTTTGCTTCAAGTCTAAAAAAATCTCGGTATTGATTGAGACCTTTTCTTGTTTTGTATTGGTTGAAAGTGTTTGGTTGTAACGGCGGTATACTAGTTTAGCTACCGTGCTTCTATTTTCTGTTCGAAAATTTGAGTCTTAATAATACTTTGGCGACTAAAAAGTAATAATACAAAACTATGTGCATAGTAGACTCATTGTCGTCCATTATTAAAATATACGAATTGATGAACAGAACACATTGCCGTTGATGGAGGGTGACACGTCACCTAGTTAAATACTACAAATACTAAAGCTTCTGAGTCTGAGCCTCTCATCTTCATTTTTCTCTGGCTAGAACACAAAAAAAAAAAACAGAGAGAGCAGAGGAAAAATGGCAAGCACACTTGGAAGAAACCTTCACATGTGCTTCTCCGTCATCAAACGCCCATTAGGACCCCAGCCCATCGGCGATCATGACCGTCCAAATCCCACCGCCTCAACCTCAACTTCCTCGTCATCGTCATCAACGGCTCTCGTGCAGAACTTCAATTCCCTCTACGACTACAACACCACCGCCGCATCGGACGACTCGTCCACCGCCTCAAACCCAGACTTGGCGGCCGCGTTCGCCTCGCAGCGGTTCTTCTTCTCGACGCCGGGGCGGTCCAACTCCATAGTGGAATCATCGGCGGAGCGGAGCGAGGGGGGGAGGTTGAGGGACAGCGTGGCGGTGCCGACGTACTCGCCGGACCCGTACGCGGACTTCAGGAGGTCGATGCAGGAGATGGTGGAGGCGCGTGGGGACGGAGACTTGAAGTCGGATTGGGAGTACCTGCACGAGCTGCTCCTCTGCTACCTGGCGCTCAACCCCAAGAGCACCCACAAGTTCATCATCGGCGCCTTCTCCGACCTCCTCGTCAGCCTCATGCCGGCGGCCGACATCACCAGATACAACGTGTAATGATTGGATCATTGTGTCTGAAAAGACATATGTGAACTCAATTGCAATAACATCTGTCTGTCTTCACCTAACACGTAATCATATTAATTAATTGTCTCACTCAACATTACAATTACTCGGAAACGTACTAATTGTAATGAACATCTGAAGGGTTGGATTGTGGGAAGGATCCAATTTTGATTTTGGGCAAGTGATTGGGAGGGAGATGAAGACAAGTGAATAGAGTGATATAAGATCCAAAATAAATAAATATAAATTCAAAGGACAAGAGGATCAGGGAATCTGGATTATTGTCTTTTCGTTTTATTTTAATTTTAAATGAGTCACGGATAAACCCTTGTTTATGCATACAGCTTCCAGGAACAAGTGTGTGAACGCAATATGCATGCATTACTAAGCTACCTAGCAACTTCACATTCCCATACACACACACTGTCGTTTTTGTTAGTAGTAGGATCTCACTTGTTTTGTTTATTTTAATTTAACATCAGCTTATAATTAAATCGACCGACAATTGCACTAGGTCATTGAATGAATGGTCTGGAGAGACCGGAAAGAGGTTGTCCGAAAGTTCCAATTGTCCTACTATTTTGATGAATAGGTCTAATCGAATTCGTGTCAAGCTACATGGACATCAGGTTAAAAGACAAAATCCTCTACCAGAAACAGATCAACCACACAACCTTCATTTCAGCCCATGGCAATTACATGTAAATGTAAAATGTGTCATGATTTAATATAGAATGATAACACCATTAACACATTCTTGATGACATTTAATTTGAATTTTCAAAAACACGCGGCATCTATTATAGGTTACAAATAACCCTCTCATATTCCCCATAAATACAAAGATCCCCGGATCCAGTTAATTTGTTGTAAAAAGCTTATTGAAGTAAGTAATGATTTATGAGAAAACAAAATTAACGAAGTTTGGATCCGGAAGTGCCACATTAGCCATTAACTTAAGCATGAAATTTTCTTTTTCCTCTCAATGTGAATCGTTATCCCAAAACATGTACCCTCTCCTCATTTGCAGAATGTGAATCGTTATTCCAAAACATGTACCCTCTCCTCATTTGGAGAATAACTCAACTCTGTAACCCATGATTTAGTATTGATATTTCAAACACAGAAATACGGAAACAGGGCCCTAGGCTAGGTTTCAGGTCCAAAATGTAAGGACATACTACTGGGCTCTGAGATGTCACAACAAGCCTATAAAGTCCACACAGTTCTAAATTTACACGACAGGAACAGCGACAATGCCTACTAATTGAATGCCGTCGGCAATAATGCCTACTAATTGAATGCCGTCGGCAATACTTGCCAGGGGTTCAAAAGCTGAACCCGATTCTCATCTGTATAACTTGAACAATGCGTAATCATAATTGTAAGAACTTATCAAGGCACGCGAAACTCAAAACATCCAACAAAGTAATTCGGTATTGCTAGAAAGCAAAGAAACTCCAAGATGAAACCTAAAAGCATAATTCTAGTACTTCAAAAGCTTGGGTATCAAACAAAAACCCAGTAATATCCAAAGCAAAACCATGATTTAACGGTGTGATTAACGCTTCTTGGAGACACCGACAGTCTTTCCCCTGCGGCCAGTGGTCTTGGTGTGCTGCCCACGCACTCTAAGACCCCAATAGTGACGAAGACCACGATGGTTTCTGTTCCCAGGGATAAAAAGATAAGCAATTAGTATTAGGTAACTTTCAAACAACAATGAAGTTAATTGAACCTATCTTTGATCATAACTACAGTTAGAAGTAAAGTCTACCTGATCTTCTTCAGTCGCTCGAGATCATCCCTCAACTTCATATCCAAAGCATTGGAGACAACCTGAGAATATCTCCCATCCTTGTAATCCTTCTTCCTGTTCAAAAACCAGTCTGGAATCTTGAATTGGCGAGGATTAGCAACAATCACCATCAAATTCTCGAGCTCTGCAGCAGACAGTTCACCAGCCCTGTAAAGAATACACTGAGTTAAACCACTACCGACAACAGACACTCAAAACACAATCAATGCATAATTCGAGTTCTTGCTCATGAATGTGACATGATCAACTGCAGAGTTTTGAAACTAAACAAGAGGACTTGATAGGTCAATGACAAATCAAGTTCAGAAATTTCAATCCCTCTACTAGGAATGGAATCTAGCTGCAACCAAATGAATGTAACTCCGAATATGACCACAACTAGCAATAACGGGCATGGGAGAAAAATTAATGCTAGGCAATCTCTACAAAAATGCTAGTCAAGATACAAATTTCCACTCAACTAAAATCAAATAAATTATAGAGTAATCAGTTCTTTAGCTAACTAATTCAACCATTTGGCCTAACCACTAAGCACATCTAATAAATACCAACAGAGAACAGAACTTGCCTTTTCAATTCCCATTTGCAGTTTGATATTCATACCGTTCCAACAATAGATCATTTATACTAGAACAGTACAAAGGAACTAATTTCGCATAATAAATCTAATTAACACTTGACCTATCAGCCAACCAAAACACTTAACTTAAAAGAGCTATGTTTCTCCAACAAGATATCAGCATCGCGATAGACACATTTAATTCACTAAGGTGTCTACAAATCAATATAGGAAAATCGAAGAATTAAGAACAAATTAATAATAACCTTTTGTTCATGTCGACATCGGCTTTCTTGCAGACGATGTTGGCCAAACGGCGACCTATACCCTTGATGGAGGTCAGAGCGAACATAATCTTCTGCTTCCCATCGACGTTCGTGTTCAGAACACGCAGAATGTGTTGAAATTCTTCATTCGCAACTAGCGACTGTAACAACACAAATTTCGAGAATAGAAGATAAAATCGGCGAACTATGGTTATTTCATATAAGACACAGGTACAGATGGTAAACTCAGTCACTCACCATGGCTAGGGTTCGAGATCTGGAACAGAGCGAAGCAGACTGGCTTGTTCTCTGTGACGGCGAAGCTCCAAAAACCCTATAATATTTTGTGAAGATGAAAGATATATATGCCTTTTAGTTGAGGCCTTAATTCTTAGCAAAACGACATCGCTGCCGAACGTTTAACTTCTTCCACGTCAGTTTACGGTAAAACCTTACCATTTTCTTGTCACTTTCAGAAATAAATTTCAAAATACTACTTTTCGATATTTAAGATTGGGAAAACTACAGATACCTACCCAAAACCAAGACCAGTTAACCGATGTTTACTCTGAAGTTTAAACGTAACAAATACATACCCTGAAGTTTCGAAATATAACACATAACCCCTTCCGTCAGTCAGCCTTAACGGTGAAGGTTAGAAAGACCAAAATACCCTCGTTTGAAATTAAACAAAAGCGAACGTTTTGTAACCCTAACACACAGAAAATACGAAGAGACGAGGGAGAAGCCTGGTTCGAGCTAAGCGTTGAAGATTCCGAGCTGGTCGAGAGAGTCGGTGGCCGCAAGCGAGGAAGTGAGGGGCTGCAATGGTGTCTGGACCGTCGGAGTCTGAGTCGGAGAGCGTTGGTTACATGTACGACGAAGGTTTCTCAGATGCAGAAAGTGTAAGTTAAAAACCCGTTAATTTTTGCTCTGTGAATGTGTTTGTGCGATGATTAGTTGCTCTGTGAATTTGTATGAAGCTGAGTTTGTGTTTTTGCGAAGTGAAGTTCAAAAATTAGGGTTTTCTGAAGATAAAAAAGATTAGGTTTGTCTGGGTTTGAGTAAGGATGAGTGTCAAATTTTTCAGCACTGATTAGTGTCTGTGATTTAGGGTTTGAAATGTGTAGTGTGTAGGAAGTAAAGAATTAAGGCTTTAGCTGGATTAGTGTCTGTGATTTAGGGTTTGAAATGGGGATTTGGTACAATTTGGAACCTATGGCTTCTGAAGTGGAGTTGAAACCAAAATACAGTACTGTTAACAATAATTTGTGAAAATTTTTAGGGCTTTTTCAAATATTTGGGGTCAGTTTGGTAGAATAAATTAGGGCTTTGCATATGAACTGTTGTATAGTAAGTACCTGACATTTATTGTATTGTTTTGTTGGTTGTTGTTGGTGTTTTGTGCTTAAATCTCAGCCTCAACCACAAGTTATTACCAGGATGTTTGAATTTCACATTGGGGGGATTTTGTTGACAATGGAACCAAATATGAGGGAGGTACTGTTGAGTTTGTGGCAATACTACAGTCCCAGTGTTCAGTTGACAAGTTTAAGAAAGTCATAGCTGATTTAAGATGCCACGTAAATTCTTTGATATGGTGGAAGGTCCCAGTTAGGCCTAGTGGTTTTAATGAATGACTGGAACCATTGTTTAAGCTTATTGAGGGTAATGAGGATTTTGTTGATATGTTCAACACATTCCCTGAAACAATAGCAATAGGAATTTATGTGGGTCCAGAGGTAGATCCCGTTATAATTGTTTCTCCTAAAGGGAAAGTCATATGGTCATCACAACCTGAAACAGATGAGGAGTATCAACCAATAGAGGAGTGTGTGACAAAAGATAAGTGTAGGCTATTTGTGAGCCCAAGTAGATATAAGAGGATGCTCGCAAAAGGTGATTTTAAGAGAGTGACTATTGTTCAATCACTTGAATCAGACAATGAAAGTGATTCTAGTGATCATGGGGATGAAAGTGTACCTGAGAAGGGAATTGATGTTGACAATCAATCCCCACCTCAAAGGGAACCTCAAACCCAAACTGAACCTGAAACCCAAACTGAACCTCAAGCCCCAACTGAACCTGAATCCCTAAATTATCCTTTGTTCCTAAGTGCACCTCCACCCCAACCTGAACCTCAATCCCAAAATGAACCTCATATTGACACTGAAAATCACACTCAACCTGAATCTGAAATTGATGAAGACCCTGATTGGTTGAGAGAGGAGTATGAGAAATCGGTAAATGAGGCTGAGAGGTTAAGGAAAGGGAAATGAATTAGGGTTGAAGAAGATGATACTGCTGGAGTACCTGACACAGATGAGGCTGCTGGAGTACATGACACAGATGAGGTTGTTGTAGATGATCCTGTTACAGTACCTGACACAGATGATGCTGCTGGAGTACCTGAGACAGATGAAGCAGTTGAAGGTGAAAGAGAATTTGGTAATGAAGTACCTGAAGGATTCTTTGATCCAGATGAGGAAGATGTTGAGGAAGAGGCTGAGCCTATAAGATATAGGCGATGGCAGGCTATGTGGGTTGAGGAATCAATCTTGGAGAAGGTGGAGTTGGGGTTGTACTCTACATTTTCATGTGCCAAAGTGTGCAGGCTGGTGTTGAAAGCGTATGCTGTGGAGCATGGGTTTGACTACAACTTTTCAAGGAACGAGCCCAAGAAGATTGGCATTGCTTGCTCTGTAGCTGAGTGCCCTTTCTACTGTTATGCAAGTGCTGATAAGGACAATGTGTCGCTAGAGGTGAAGAATTGGAGACCAAGGCACACCTGCGGGTCCAAGAGTTAAAGAATCAGACAATGCACCGTTGATTATCTGGCAGTTAGGTAAGTTGTGTTATAATGGTTATGTTTGTAATTGACAAATATATATTGACTATTGATTTTGTGTATACTAATTGCATATGAATTGAGTACTGCAGGTTCTTGTCTGATGTGATGACATGCCCTGATATTAAGGGTAAACCGATGCTGGCAAAGATCTTAAATGATCTTGAGGTCCAGGTAAATGTTCAGCAGGCCTATAGAACCATCTAGAGGGCCAAGGAAATTCTGGGTGGGGAGAAGGCGAAGCAATATGAAGATTTGTATACATATTGCCACATGGTAAGTAACTTATAATCTGATTGTTTTTTGTCATTGTAATGTGATTACTCTTATAATTAATAATAGTTTTACAATTTATGTATGTCAAGTTCGTGAATCGAATGACAACAACACAGCAAAGGTTGACATCGAACACCTCCATTCGGGAAACGATCCAGTGGTCAAACCACATTTCAAGCGCATATACATTAGGTTTGGGGCACAGAAAAGAGGGGTTTTAGCTGGTTGTAGACCCCTAATTGGCATCGATGGATGTCATCTGAAGGGAGAGTTTGGTGGACGGTTACTCGCTGCCGTTGGGTGGGATGGGAACAAAGGTTTGTTCCCACTGGCATTTTCCGTAGTGGAACAAGAGAACAAGGCAAGTTGGAAGTGGTTCCTGGAGCAGTTCTTCGAAGACTATGGATCGAACGAGCTACGTGGCTGGGTGATAATATCTTATAAACAAAAGGTAACCGTATACATCTTTGTTTTGCCTATAGTTTTTAATGTTTAAAGTCATCAAACTGGTGTGTTGACCATCGAATTTTGCAGGGACTTGTCGAGCTTTTCACACATTGGATGCAAGGCGTCGAACACAGATTCTGTGTTCGACATTTGGTGGACAATTTCATGGCGACCTTCAAGGGAGATGCACTCAAAGAAGCTATGTGGAGCTGTGCCAAGGCGTCTTCACCAAGACAGTTTGCAACAAGGATGGAAAGGCTTCGGTTGCTAGATGAAGCTGCTTACGAGTGGCTGAAGGCGAAGGATCCTAGCGGGTGGTGCAAGTTATTTTACACTACTCGCGCCTGCAGTAGTGTTCAGGTAAATAGCTTGTTAGAGTGTTTTAACAAGTGGATCCTTACAGCTAGGAAGAAGCCAATTTATGAACTCCCAGAGGACATTAGGAAACAATTAATGGGCCTATTTTGTACTAGACATAGTTCACACGATGGGTATAAAGGGGTTATCTGTAAGGCAATTGCTAAGGACCTAGAAATTTTGAAGGCATCCGCTAGTAAGACATGTAAAATCCTAGCTAGTGAGGGTGGTGAGTTTGAGGTGACACAGCATAGTAAGACATACACCGTAGATTTGAAGAATCTAACATGCTCTTGCTTAGAATTCCAGTTAAATGGTTTACCTTGTATCCATGGTGTGGCATGTATTACTTTTGTAAGGGATGACCTACATAACTATGTCCACAAATACTACCATGTTAGCACCTACAAAGAAGTGTACTCGGCATTCATTCGACCAAATCCTAGTAGGGATAACTGGCCAGATGATTTAGGGTACCCAAAATTGTTACCACCTATAGTCCATAAACACCCGGGTAGACCTAGGACGAGGCGGCAGCCAAGTGCTGGTGAGAGGGCTGAGAACAGTTACAGAGCAACGATGAAAAGCAATACAGTTACTTGCTCTAAATGTCAAGGCAAGGGGCACAACCAGAGGACTTGTTCTGCGAAAGACTACGGTGAAACTGCCACCCAAAGACAGGCCAAACAGCCCCAACCTGAGAAAGCTAAGGTGCTCTAAATGTTTATTTATGTTAATCTTGACTTCATTACTCGATAACACAATTAACTTCAAATCTGTGTCTGTGACAGGGTAAGAGTATAAGTGCTGAGGAGGCTGCTCAGAAAGATGCTGAGAAGCATGTTGAGAAAACAAAGCGGAGACAAGAGAATATTACGAAAAGATTGGTCAAAAGGAGAAAGACATGTACCCTAGAAGAAATTGAAGCGAAGAGGCAAGAAGCTCTCCGAAGGATGCGAGCTCGGAACTCTGAACCAGCAGCACCTCCACCATCAGTTGGCCTAGCCCAACAAGAATTAAACCTCAGCCAACGAAACACTCAGGTTAATTTTGGTTGAAACAGATACACAAACTATCAATTTTTTTTTAATCTAAACTTCATATGTCGTAGCGAACCACACTAATTAATAAACAACAAGCATTTACCTCACTGGGAGGAGTTGGAGGGACAATATTCATTCAGGAGGCCAGAGTATTTGTTGGTGGAGCAGCCTCACAACCACCAACTGGGTCTGCAACATCTACAAGAGGGAGAGGTGGGAGAGGTCGAGGAAGAGCTCGAGGCAGATCTGGGAGCACCTCACAGCCAAGTTCCTCCAAGACTTGGTTGCCTTAGTCTTCTATGTAGGGTTTCTTTTTATGGTCCCCAAGTGTACAGCAACTTCACATGACAATTGATGTGCTTTTGTGTAAGAAAGATTATGTATGTTGCTAGTGGGGGTGTCATTTTTCCTTGGTAGGTGGAACCTTTATTGTTCTTTAAGCGGTGAATTGAATTTCACCAAACATCTAAATTTCATGACAATTTAAGTTTCATTTGTATCACTTGACAGACTATGTATGGTGTATGAATGTATTTGATGACAATTTAAGTTTCATTTGCTATGAATGTTGTATGGAAGAAATTAGATTGAATGTACTATATGGTTCACAGGTTTGAGGTCATTTGTATGCTTCACAGGTTTTGGTCATTTTACAGCCAAGTTATGTCAAAATTTTCAAGGACAAATTCATGAACTACAAAATAACCAAATTGCCAAATTCAGGAACTACAATAACCAAATTGCTTCACTTAGCTCTCTTATAACCAAATTGCCAAATTCATGAACTTCAATAACCAAATTGCTTCACTTAACTCTCTTATAACCAAATTGCCAAATTCATGAATTTCAATAACCAAATTCATACATACTACATAACCTCAACCAACTTCAAATTCATTTCATTTCCAATCTTGTACAAAAGTAAATTGTATCAAATACATCTAATTAACCACACACATACCAACAACCATACACAATATGATACATATTGTGTTGATGCACATACAATAACATTTATGTTTCTTCTCCATTTTTAGAACCTCTTTTTCCATTTCAGCTTTTGCACTTACAGCAACTTCAAGCTCCACTTCAAGACTTGAGTTTCTCCTCTCTATTTCAGCAACTAATTTTTGTAGTTTAGCATTTTCTTCATCTACACTATCAATTGTGCCCTCCAAAGCTTTGATTCTTGCATACAACCTAGGCATCACCCGTTTCCCATTAGTACAAGTAGGTTTATCAATCCACTTGAAAAAATTGCACTTGCTTGAACTCTGCAAAATTGATAATTGCAGAAGCTGAAATGCATAGCATAATCACTAAAATCACACACTAAACTCACTACAATCACTACAATCAGACACTAAACTCACTACAATCACACTAATTTGATAATTGCAGAAGCTAAAATGCATAGCAAACTCACTAAAATCACTAAAATGAATAGCAAAATCAAACAAACAGCACCAAATGCATCTCCCATTCCATTTACCTCACCCTATCACTTCAATTTCACAAACCCTACACATACGATTTTAGGGCACAAATTCAAAACTAACCTTGTACCGTGCGCATCCAGCAAATCGCCTACCGAGGTTTTCGTTCATCTTTGACACTCGAATGGGCACTACGAGGCCGCATAAACACCTCCAAACATCATCCTCCATCGCCATCGTCTCTGTCACTTCCCTTCGTGCATCCTTACTCTCCATTTCAGTGTCTGCGTCGAACAGAAAGTAACGTCAAGAAGAAGAAGGGTGTTGAGGGCAATCTTGCCATTTTTAAAAAATATACCTGGCGCGTGACATACACTTACTCAACATCGTTAAGGATGACTGGCGGGAGGGGTTATGTGTTATATTTCGAAACTTCAGGGTATGTATTTGTTACGTTTAAACTTCAGAGTAAACATCGGTTAACTGGCATTGGTTTTGGGTAGGTATCTGTAGTTTTCCCTTTAAGATTAAATATAGGGAAAATTTCACTTTGATACCCTGCCAAACATTTAACTTCACTTTGATACCCTGGCATAAATTTTTTGCACTTTCATACTAAACCAAACATTTAATTTCACTTTGGTACCCAACTGTTAACTTTCTGTTAGTTTGGATGGAAAAAGTTAAAAAGACCATAATACTCCTAACTATTACTCAAATTTTCAAACTCATGTCATTGGTTCAGAATTTGAAAATAAGTGAAATGGCAATAATACCCTTCATTGTTAGGGTATTAAAATGAAATTTTCACTATTTTTAAAATAAATTCAGTTTTTTTTATAAATTCAGTTTTTATTTATGAAAATTATTTTTATTTTCAAAAAATCATATTTTAATTTAAAAAAAATACATAAAAATCTGTTTTTTTTTTTTATAAATTCAGCTTTTATTTATGAAAATTATTTTTATTTTCAAAATTTTAGATTCTATTTTTAAAAATACATAAAAATCATTTATTTTAGAGATAATGTAATGTTTATTTAAATATCGGCAAGGATATTTTGAAGAGGTTCGGGGATATGGCCCCCGGACCAATTCCAGACAGGGGAGGAACAAGTCGCCCTGGCAAGCCAGTGTGCTGCTTTGTTCGCTGTCCGTTTTACAAAAACGAGTTGCACGTACTCGAGATTAGCTAAAAGGGAAATACAATATGTGATAATTGTCCCTAAAGGAGAGAGAAGTCTTCCTCCTTTCTTGATCATATCCACTATGACCTTGCAGTCGCTCCTCACTGTCGCCCTTTGGTGTGGGTGTTGCCTAAGCCAAGTCAACGCATCTCTGATAGCATATGCCTCCACCAGGCCCGGATTCTGGGGACCATGGAAGGATGTCGACCGGGCCGCTATAATACCCCCCGGTCTTCCCTGCCTATCCACCCCGTCCCCATCAAGTTCACCGCCGCGAAGAGCGCGCCATCTGTATTTACTACCCACGTCCCCTGAGGAGGAGGATCCCACACCTCCGCCGCTTTGGGTTAATCATTTCCTGGTTTGGCCTGCTTTTGTCGCTTCCGCTTCATAGCTTCTAGCCATCCCGTTTGTAAGTGACAAGCTGTCTGGAAAACAGCATGCGCCTGTTGTGTCTGTTGTTCCCATACCACCTTATTCCTAGCCTTCCACACTTCCCATAGTATACAACCAATTAGGCCCCCACTAGCCGGCGGGTTACTACTCAACGTCCTTTGTAGCCATTCGGATATCGAATGAGCATCATGGGGGGTATTCAACCCCGACTTAGTCTAGCACTCTGCCGCCAGGGGACATTGTACCAATAGGTGAAGCTCCGATTCCTCCGCCCCTGAACAGACCAGACACACCGCTTCCACCGCCACGTGTCTATGCTTGAGATTGACTGCGACCTGAAGGCATCCTGAGCACGTCCTCCAGAGAAATGTCTGCACTTTAGGCAGGACTACCAGATTCCAGATGCGTGTCCAGATGTCCGTCTGAGGTTGAAAGACTGTCTGGTCCTGTTGGCACATCCCGTATGCCGCCTTCACCGTATACTGCCCCAGATAGTCCCCCGTCCAGTACCAAGAATCCGATATTGCTGAATTACTTATTGGGACTGCCAAGATATCCCTTTGATCGTCGTAGTTTGTCTACATCCATCGCCGCTTGTGGGGTAACATAATATCTGATACTGGTCTGGTAGCTAGATCGGCTCTTAGTGATCGGACTCTCGACACAACTCCCACCAGCCACGGCTGATTACCGATCATCGTGGATGTCCCTGGTCCAATCGACCTTCTAGCCCCGCCCCTAACCAGCTCTTGAGCCGATAGCAAGCTTTGCCAGACAAAACTCTGGTCGGGTTTCCGGACCGCGTCCAAGACCGAGGATTCTGGGTAATACCGAGCTTTTAAAACCCTTGCAACTAAAGTGGACTCATCCTGTAGGAGCCTCCAGAGCTACTTTCCCAATAAAGCTGAATTGAAATCAAACATGTTCTTAAAACCCAGTCCCCCCTCCTCCTTAGGCCGGGACATAGTCGTCCAGGACTGCCAAATGACTCCCTTCCCATCGCCCCCAGAGGATTTCCACCAAAAACGAGTCAGCGCCACATTCATCTTCTCCAATAGGCCCTTTGGTAAGCGCATCACACTCATAGTATACGTAGGGATCACTTGTAGGACCGACTTGACTAGAACCTCCTTCCCAGCGCCATTTAGTAACTTCCCATCCCATCTTTGAATCCGCTTGAGTACTCTTGTCAGAATATATTGCAGACCCTGTTTCCTATTCCTCCCCATCATATTTGGGATTACCAGGTAGGGGGATGGATGGACCAGTTCCGGGATCCCCAGAATCCGGACCCCATCCGCCCGACACGATGGAGACGTGTTGGCACTGAAGAATAGCGAAGACTTCTGTTGGTTCACAACCTGACCTGACGCCTCTTCAAACATACTTAAATACCCTTTGACATGTCCCATTTCCAACGGGGTCGCCTTACAGTATACATAACAATCATCCGCAAAGAACAGGTGAGTTAGTGCCGGCGCCTGAGGGGTTATTCGAACTCCATGGAGCTCTCCCGTCGCCTCCGCCCCTTGAAGCAGTCTCAAGAACCCCTCCATACAGAATAGAAACAAGTACGGGGATAGAGGATCGCCTTGTCTGATCCCCCTCTCTGGCTGGACAAAACCTGCTTGTTGCCCTCCCACTACAATGTTGTAGGTGACAGAGTATGTGCAACGACAAACAAGATTAATCCAATCTCCCCCCAATCCGAAGCCCCGCATCATGTCCCACATAAAACCCTATTCCACTCGGTCATAGGCTTTACTCATATCCAATTTTAGTGCCACCCACCCCTCCTTACCTTGTTTCTAATTTTTCAAGTAATGGAGAGTTTCATATGACAAAATAATATTATCCTGGATAGAGCGTCCAGGAACAAACGCACCTTGTGTTTCCGAGATCAGCTCATGCAGCAGACTTTTCATACGATTCGCCACCACCTTGGAAACAATCTTGAATATCATATTACACAGCGTAATGGGTCTCAGGTCCTTCAGGGACATCGGGCACTCCACTTTCGGAATCAGGACCATCGTCGTTCTGTTTAGGTCCTTTGGGATCTCCTCCCCCGCAAAGACTCTCCTCGCCCATCGTGTGACATCGGCTTCTACCGTGCCCCAATACTTCTGATAGAAGTACGGATTGAGGCCATCCGGGCCCGGAGACTTGTTCGGTCCCATAGAACAAGTAGCCTCCCTAACTTCCTCTGAGGACACCTCACTCATGAGGGCCTAGTTCTGCGCTGCTGTTACTTGCTGTTGGAACCTTGGACCGTTTATCCCATCCCCCTAGTCCTCCTAGACAAAGTCTTATAGAACTCCCGGATATGGTCCCCAAGGCCCGTGTCCCAGGAAAGGATATTCCCGTCGTCGTCCTTCAACTCCGACACCTTGTTTATATTCTTTCGCTGCGCCGCCGAAGCTTGAAAAAACTTTGTGTTCTGATCACTCTCCGTGATCCAGTGCTGTTTAGCCCTTTGGGTCCAGAATTCCCCCTTTTTCTCCAACGCAGAGGTATAAAGCTTCTGTAACGCACGTCTACGTCGAATACTCGTCCTATCGATACGCTCATTCAACCACAGAATGTCTTTTTCATACCGGGAAATTTTCCTGGCCAAGGCATTATAGACCTCCTTCCCCCAGACCTCCAATAACTCACCAGTTTCCTCCGTCTTAGTTCCGATATCACGATCTCAAGGGGAGCCCCACCAAGCCTGGATTAGATGGCCACAGTCCGGGTCTTCCGCCCACATGTTTTCAAACCTGAATTGCCGAGATCCCACCGGGTCCACTCGTCGCTCGGAATCCAAGAGAATGGGTAAGTGATCTGATGTGGAGATTCCTAGATTGACCAAATGGGCCTCCGGCCACATCTCCTTCATTTCCCCCGACATGAGAGCCCTATCAAGTTGGACCGCCATTCGCGTCTCCGGTTCACTGCCACTATGCCACGTGAACTCGTACCCCTAGAGCGGTACATCCAAAAGTTGTGCCTCCCGCATAGCTCCCCTAAACCCATGAATGAGGCCCATCGGATACTGATTCCCCCCCCCCCCCCCCCGCTTCTCTCTTTTCTTAAGGATACCATTAAAATCCCCCATCAGGAGCCACTTGTCCGATATCCCCACTCGTTTGCCTAAGACCCGAATCATCTCCCATGTCTGCCAACGTAGATCCCGATTCGCCTCCCCACAGATCCCCGTGAAACGAAAAGACTCCCCGTTTGCTTCCATAACTTCCACATCAATGTAACGATCCTGACTATCAACTTTCGTGACCGACACTCCCATCGCCCATAAAAGAATAATCCCACCTCTATGACCATCCGCCGGTACCTCACATCCTCCCGCGAAACCCGTCTTTAGTCTCAAGACATCTACTTCCCCTTTATTCGCTAAGGTCTCACTTAGGAAAATTATATGCGGCTTCCTACGGCGAATCACCCCCTTCAAATACTCCACCACAACCAGTTTCCCTAGACCCCTGCAGTTCCAAGACAGAAAACACATCCTTTCCTCTCTGCAAGCCGATCCAACAGGCTGACACAACTCCCAAATTCCTTCACCCCCGCTACCAGACTGCTAGACCCGATAGCCCTCACCCTGGTTCCCGAGCCCCTCCCCCTCGTCCAACTAGATCGCACCGGATACCACACCTACCACCGAAGACGAAGCCAAATCCCGGCACCGGAACTCAAAATCGCTCTCTTCACTACCAACCACTACCCGAGGCCTCAACCTCGCACGAAGTGGGGCAACCTGCTTCTCCCCGACCGGATTAATTTCCGAACCACTCTCAGAGACCCTCGGTCTCCAAATCAGGATATCAACACTACACACCTCTCGGACTCCGCAAGGGCGAGTCAAAGGCGGAACAACCAGAAGGAGACAAGGAACGTACCTCACCTCCTCACGAGCAAACAGTCGCCGACGGGATGCACGGTACGACACACACAAAATCAGTTTTTTTTAAATAGATAAAAATCAGTTTTTTTAATTTATTAATATTTAATTATATATTTATTTTATTTTCATTCTTCTACCCATATTCTCTCTCTCCTCTTCATTTTCGTCTCTCTCCTTCTCATCTACGTATCTCTCTCTGATGCTCTAAAATAGATCTGGCTAGAGAAAGATTCAGAGGTAAAATCGTGGCGTCCTCAGGTTCGCAAGCATCCCTCACCTCACCCCACCTCGCCTCAACCTCCACATCTCCTCACCTTCTAGGCTTCTTCTCCGACCATATCTGGGCACAAATATGGCCAGGGCGAGATGAGCTGACTTCGGCCAGATTTGCCCATAAGTTACCTGTTTTCCGACGAGCCCTCCGGTACTCGTGCTCATGTTCTCCGGCAAGCCCTCCCGTGTCCTCCGGCTCACAGATCTGTTTTTTTTTTGCACTTTCCTTCTCCTCCACTGTTAAATCCTCCACTTCTCGTCTTGTTTTTGTTTATATGTGTGGTATGAGCCACTTATGTCTTGGGTTTTTGGTTAATCGTTGTTCTCTATTTTTGGGGATTTCATCATTAAGTTAGGTATTTGGGCTGCTGGATTATGATAATGATAAGGGAAAGTTGATAAAATATGCTTTATAATATGTTATATTTTATTAATATGCTCCAATAGTTTATAATTGAATATCTATGCTTTTCATAATTATTTAGACAAAATTACCCTTTCAAAACTTACAATTTAATTCGATTTTTATTTATTGAACACATCACATTTTTAGTTACCGACTTCAGCTTCCAGACTTTCCAACCCATTTTTCAAAGCTCTCATTTTCAGAAGCTTTACTTCATTTTCACTTTCATCCTTTTGCTTTCATGGATTAGTTACAACACTCTCCTTATTTCTAGTCAAAGTCTTCAACGCCTTAAAACCCGAAGTCAGAACACCTGTTTCTTCTTACTGTATTGACGCGGCAGAGGCTCGATTTACAGAAGCCGCATCTCTGCTTCCGGTGATGTCAATTTTTTTCCTCAAAAGCGAATCCATAGGAGAGCTAAAATATCGACGACGAGTGAATACTGCATATGTTAAGTCACTAATTGGTCGTGAAAAGGTCCCAGTTTTGTTCTTTCCTGACTTAAACTAAAATTTACCTATTGTTTTCTGGTGTATGAAATTTGGTCACTGTTCCGAAAAGAAAAGAAAAAAGAAAACTATTGTTAGAAGGACCCATATACTAGAAGTTTATGTTTCAAAGTAGTGATATTGATCTTTTATTCCAATGAAACTAGAGCCTTGCCACTGGCTGGTTTAAATTTCATAATTATTTAACTATCGTATCCAAAATATTACACAGAATAATTGTTTTAGCTACACTTTAATTTCTTCTAATATACATAAGATGAAACTAGAGCCTTGCCACTGGCTGGTTTTAGCTAAACTTTAATTTCTTCTTTAGAGGAATTGGATAGTAAGCCATACCACTATTATGCAATGCAGTACACATCCTTTAGCTGCAGATGTCATTCTGCAAGAATGTTTTATCTGTATTGATAAATAGTATGCCATCGACCAAAAATAGTGGACTCCTTGTTCTTCAACAATCTATGCCTATCTGTTTGATCTTCTTTTTTTTGAATTAAGGCTTACAATAGACTTATTCTCTCCCGTTTTCCTTAATATTTCTTTTAAGATATAAACGTCCGTGGTTAATTTCTTTCAGATTGCTCTGAATTCGGATGAGCAGTTGTTTGGAGGCTTCAAAAGGATTCAGCAGAGTAAGAAAGTTCTCTATCTTTCATTCTTAATCACTTCGTATCCTTTGCCTTACTCAATTCTAGGTCTGAATTGTCCTGCATAATGGATGGCATTATAATCAGCCCAATTCTTTCATGATGTATTCTTCTTGCAGAACGGCAGTAAAGGATTAGCTTATATAACAAACGGACCCCAAACAAGATTACATGCCCAATTCTTTCTTGCAAGATTCCATAATTTATATGCAACCATTCTACTGTCTATATACACGTGAAGTCGAAGAGCGAGGTAACAGATGCGTAACAATTGTTGGGAGATGCGGTGGAGGGGGATGATATCAACGCCTCCGCAAGTGGGGACAATTGGGAGAAGGATGAACCTGCTAATTACGATAGAGGAAAAAGGGATGAGTTAAAAAAGAGGGTTGTTTAAATTTCAATAAGGGTAATTTTGTCTTAATAATTGTTAAAAGCATAGATATTCAATTTTAAACTATCAAAGCATATTAAAAAAATAAGACACACTTTAAGGCATATTTAATCAAGTTTCCCTATATGAATTAATTAAATACATAATTTATAAATATTTTATATTTTCTAATAATAATTAGTGAAAAATAATAAATAGTTAATGATTTGTTTAAAAAAATTCTAAGAAATTTTATCAAATTAATTTTAAAATAAATAAGAATTAATTTATAAGTTAATGATTTTATTAAATTAAAAGTCAATAAAAATAGAGTAAACAATCTTTTTTTATTCTTAAGTCAACCGTCAAAAAATGACAAAGGGTAGAAATGTCATTTAACATTACTCTATTAGTTTTTAACCCCAATAGTTCAAAACGTCCGTAGACCGAACATAAAGGTACCAAATTGAAATAAAAAATCATAAGGATACCAAAACGTTCGTAGACCGAACATTAAGGTACCAAAAAATATTTAACTTGAATATATACTTTTTTTTTTGATAAACTTGAATATATACTTAATTATATATTCAGTTGTTTGTATATGACATTACCGTGATATTATATGTATAAAAAAGACAATATCCATATCCAACCTGAAATTGCTGATAATAATTAAAAAAGGCTTCCTTCAAAATTACCAACATAATCTCAAATCAAAACTTAACTATCACGAAGACAACAGGTTCCCCCATAACAAGGTAAACATAGAAGAGTTACAAGAAGCATAAGTTGGACAATGCAGGTCAGAGCTGCCAAGGAACCCTTTGTAGATCATTTCTTCTTGCCTGCCTTTGCAGCATCTCCTGCTTTAGTCTGTGGAGATTCAGATACCAAGAGCCAGAAATGTGAGTCGTATATGATAGTCATGCCACATTACATGAAATGTAAACAATTGTAAGAAGTGTAAAAAAACAACTATCATCTTACCTTCTTCACACCACGGATTTTCTTTGCTCTGTTCTTTCTTTCCTTCAACTGTTTCCTTGACTTCTCTACCTTGGTATCCAATCCATTCTACACAAGCAAATTAATTCTAATAATCAGCAACAGCTTTAGTCTACAGTGAATCAAGAAGAGTTTTAAGGGCATCCATATTTCTTAGACATTCGCACATGGTGAAGGCCTATCCACACCACACAAATTCTAACTCTCCACCTGTAGTTTTTACTTCCTAAACGACAAACATACCAAGATTTTTTTGAACTAAACTAAAAGTTCATGCCAGCAAAATGATCATGAAAATTTTAACATGGGTGCTTGCAATTAGCCAATATGGTGTCATTATGCAATTAACAAATAATCAAAAATATTCTACGAAGAATGCAATACATAACTGACATTGTTCTGCACCTCAAGCCATGAAGCATTAAACGTGTAATCAAAATGATCACAACAGATGGAATATAATGGAATGCAAAAACTAATTATAAATACAATGCAATGCAGAACACGAATATTACAATGCAATAAATGAGCATATTATGGATATAAACTTGTGTCAATGCCCACAAACAAAAATGAACAGAAGATGAAATTATTTCCGGATGATTTATTAAAACATTCGGAGATCCCACCGACACCCAACAATGCAGGGAGCTACTACAGGTATGACAACAGATGACATTCATGACATAGACAAGATAAGTAAGTGAATTACACAAAGTCCCAAATAGAAAGGAAGAGATAATATTTGTAATACATGAAAAGAGACAAGGCATGAGCTAGTGATATCTTAAAACAAACAAGTTGATAGATTACATCAATAACAGCACCATCTACAACATTAGATAAATGGGGAAAAGAGATTAAAACAAAAAACTCACCCTGACAAGCCTGTACTTGGGCTCATACTTCTTAGCATTCTCAACAGAATCGTATATCAACCCAAAACCAGTAGACTTGCCCCCACCAAAATGGGTGCGGAACTTGAACACAAAGATGGCATTTGGGTCCTTAACCTCATACATTCTAGCCAGTTTCTCCTTCAACTCAGCCTGAAGGGCAACCAGCACATATATTACAGCATAATCAAACAAAACTAAAGCTCAAAATAAACAACAGTGTAACCAAATTAACATACCTTGGAAACATTTGCTCTCCCAGGGTGCAGGACATCAATAACCTATGGAAAAACAGACCAAAATGCTTAACATATAGCCTGGTTACTAACAACATTTAGCAAATCAGAACAAACACTAATTATCTGTGTATCTGTAACCCTAATTCCTGACATAAAAATCACACAATTGACAACAGACTCTTCTACATAATGAAAATGTGATCTTGTTTTCTATTTTCCCTCCAACTTCCGCAATATCTAAACACGCATCGACAACTTTAAAAAATGAATACCCAAAAACGAAGTAAGAACTCACAAACTGCTTCCTCGAGAGAAGACGGTTCGTCATGAACTTCCTTGTCCGGATGGTCACTGCCTTGTCCGCCATTGTTGTTCAAACTACCTCTCTGCTTCGGATCAAAATCCAGATGAATGTCAAACGAAGAGCGTCAGTAAGAGGACAAATTCACATCATTTCATGGAAATCAAAAGTCGCGGAGGAGAGAGCTTACTCAGATCTCTCCCTCGTTCTGGCTCCGCGGCGCCTCCTCTGTAGGGCTTGTGAGAGTCTAGAGATGGAGATTGATGGGTTTCTAGGGTTTATATATGGGCTTATAAATCCTGTTATATAGAGTGGACTGACCTCACTCAATCCCGAGCTGGGCTTTTTTCTCTTCACTCTATCATCAAAAATCGAACAATTATTTTCGTTGGACAAAAAAGCCTCGCTTTCATTCGATAATCGATAGCAATCACGAAAAGACTAAACGACGTCACAAGGTGAGTAACGCGTTCCTTTTTTTTCTTTCTAAACGATGATTCGTAGTCATTTTATTTGAAATTCCGGAGAATATATAAAGTGCATTCGGTATAATAAAACCAGACCACAATAAGACATGTATAGAACGAGTCTCTCGAGCTAACTAGTAGGTTGTACCGTTCGTTGTCTTAGTAATATACTCAAGTTTAACATCCTCGAGGATGAATAAAATAGAACGACATTCTTGTATAATTCTTCCCACATGTGAGTAAAGATTGGTAGACCCCAAAATCGAACTCACCACATACTGCGCATCACTCCGAATTAGGACCCTTGTACGCCTCTGGTCCCGAGTACAGTGGAGTGCTCGGGGAATGGTCGCGGTTTCTGCAAACTCCGGTCCTATCTTCCCCAATAAGGTGTTATTGTTTCCCTCCACAATACAACTCTAATCATCCTTGCATAACCAACTCCAGTCCATCTGACCTGTGTCCGAGAAAACGGTCCCATCAACGTTAATCAAAACTTAGGTCCTTAGCGGAGGGGAACACAACCAATCTACCTCCTAGGTTTTGGAGTAACACTATTCTTCACTACCCCTGAGTGGGCTTCTCTCTAATTATGTAGATGACTAAGGACAATAGCATTTAGTGTATCCACTGATTGCGGTGTTTGGTCCCACACAACTCCATTACGGGCTTTCTAGATCTCCTAGAGCGTCATTGTTATTTGGGCCTTGACCCCATATCCTGGAGTGCCATAAATAATTAAAGTAAACCGGGACTCCAAGGAGTGGTGTGGAAGAATATGAGACTATAGTTGGTGTTTTGCCCAAACCTTCTGGGCGAACTTGTAATGTAATAACAGATGGCGTGGTTTCCCGATCATCCTGGAAGATTGGACATTCTTCTGAAATTGGGACATATTGAGTCCGAAGGTTGACTACCACCTGAAAATACCCGAGAGAGCTTGTCATAAGAACACTTTTATCCGAGGTTGGATATCAAGGTCCCACAAACTTGTCCAAATCGTGACTCCTCATATGACTTGCCAACGAACATGATTCCTGTCTAGAGCTTTATACCCCTCCTTGCATGTGTATATGTCTCTCGTGTTGTGGGTCTGGTACCACTTATCCTGAAAATCGGGTGTAAGGGCCCGAACCTGAATAACATATTGTACTATAAGTGGGAGGGGGTCTGGTCCAATTTGATCAGTCCTACATGTCGGGGATGGGTTCCATTTGAGCAATACAGTCATTTTGGGTTGGGTTAAAAACACGTCAACGGGCCCGGGCCCCGGCCTATGGACAACCCTAGCTGAACGGTGAGACCATAGGAGGTTGAGCAGTGCCGAAGAACCAACAACTACTTCAACCCAGGCAACAAAACCAATCGGTCCAGAACATGAACAGAAACACGAAACCGAATGAGCAAAGGACAAGAGGGGAGAATAAGAAGTAAAGAGAAGAGGGAGGAGAATAAGAAGAAGGGGGAACAGGGTTCCACCAACGACCACCTGGCATGTGGCGGCTCAGGCAGCCGCCGCGGTTGCAAAGAACTCTAAAGTAGAATTTTGGATTGAGAGGTTTTTAGAAAGAGAGAAAATTTGTAAGAGGGAATTGTTCGAAAGCTCTAGCAAGCTTAAGTTGTGGGAAATACTTTATTTATGTGGATACCGTTATAGGGTGGATTCCGTTGAGGACGCCTTCGAAAATCTCCATTAGAGTGAAGGTCCTTGAATCTCAATATTTAAGTGAAGAGAAGGTTGGCTACGAGAGGTAGCAAATATATGTTATGTTATATGATTAGTTGTTCGATATCCAAGTGATATAGGTTAAGGATTATGGGTCAAATTTTTGTTTCCTGTTGCGTTTTCGAAAACTATAACCCAACAATGATATTAGAGCCTCTTGTATCATTGAATAACTATAGAAAAAAAATTGCATGATGTTTGATTGTATGGATTTTCATAAAACTATTTGCGAAAAATTGGACCGAACTCTGATTAGTGATGAATAAGTAGGCACTCCATGGATCCCACCGATTCTTGAGTTGCACGATCACGGTTCCTAGTGAGAATGCTTAGCATACCTCGTCCGATAGTTGGTGTTTCGTCGAAACAGAATAATGCTCGCGGAGCTTGGCACTAAAACTTTACTCGCCACAAAACCCACGAAACAAAACACCAAAACCAAAACCTTAATCGTCACGAAAGTTATGGAGTTACGCACCAAAACCCTAATCGCCACGAAGCAGAGCATCAAAACCTTAATCACTGTAAAAAAAACTAGAGAGTAGAGCACAACATCTTTAGATTCGTTGAAACCACATAGCAGAGTACCAAATCCTTAACCGGCGTGAAAACCAATAAGCATAACACCAATTACTTAGAGCACCTACATCGTATGCACCATGGCACGCGCACCACGCAACGCGATGATGTAGTGCGTGGTGTGCGCCTCGCATGGTTTGGCCTTGGCCAATCACAGGCTGCCACGTGGCAGGGAGAAGGAAAAAAATCGCACCGTTGGCAAACGATCTGATCCCAACAGTTATTTTTTAAAATCAAAATAATTAATTAAAAAATATATAAAACAATTTTTCTACACTTATAAATACCCCTTTCCACATTCATCCAACTCACACCACTTCTCTAAAAAATCTCTCTACTTTTCCTCTCCAAATTCCAACATTTATATCGATCAACAATGTCTGACAACGAGGCTCAAACGAGGGAGGAGCTCGAAGCTGAACATCTCAAGGTGGAAGCAGAACTTCGTGCTTGAAAGCAACGACTCCGGCGAAGAACCGACAGGATGTTGCAGAGATCAATGCCACAAATCAACACATGGAGGCAAATGATCGAAAATGGGGAAGGTTATCGGCGAGAGATTCACAGAGGTCATCTTGATGGCCAAAACCAACCGATGAGGTATTATTTCGTCGAGAACCCAATCTATGGGCCCAAGATGTTCAAGTGTC
This sequence comes from Erodium maritimum, assembly GCA_963921825.1. Classification (NCBI taxonomy): domain Eukaryota; kingdom Viridiplantae; phylum Streptophyta; class Magnoliopsida; order Geraniales; family Geraniaceae; genus Erodium; species Erodium maritimum. The sequence continues at coordinate 10,663,908 of OY997595.1, forward strand.
GATTTTGTATGTCTCTACCACTATTTCAACGGGTTATGGATGTAGTTGCAGCGCATGACAATTACTTCGTCCAGAAGGTCGACGGTTTCGGACGCTTAGGGTTATCGACACACCAGAAGTACATCGTCGCGATCCGAATGCTAGCGTATGGGTGCTCCGCCGATTCATTGGACGAAAACCTACGTGTGGGAGTAAGTATTATACTCAAATGTTTAAAACGTTTTTGTAAGGCCGTTATTGAGGTGTTCATAGAGGTATACGAGCAGAAGCCAACACCGTAAGACATGCATTGATTACTCGAATCAGAGTACAATAGAGGGTTACCCGGTGTTATTGACAGTTTTGACTACATGCATTGAAGGTGGAAGAATTGCCCTGTCGCATTGGAAGGAGCCTTTGGTGAGGAGACCACCACGGGGACCCAACCATTATGTTGGAAGTAGTAGCATCCCATGATTTGTGGATTTGGCATGCATTTTTTGGTATATCTGGCTCGAACAACGACATCAACGTCCTCTACACCGGCCACTTATTCGACGACGCTTTCCATGGTCGTGACTTTGTTGTGGAGTACGAGATCAACGGGAATCGCTACGACCGCCCGTATTATTTAATTGACGGCATTTACCCCACATGGAGTCGGTTCGTGAAGTCGATTCTCCATCCCTATACTCGCAAAGATAAATTGTTTGCTAAAGTCCAAGAAGGTGCTCATAAAGATATTGAACGGGCTTTTGGCGTCCTTCAAGCCCGGTGACACATAATTTCAAGGCATGCTCGTATTTGGAATGTTGATACTTTGACCGATATGATGCATGCTTGTATCATTGTACACAACATCATTCTTGAGGATGAACGCGAACGGTACGAAGCAAGGGATGACGAATTGTATTTCGAACCCCCTCCGGAAATACCTGGTTGGACACCACCTCAACGATGGCATCAAGGAGACCCCTTGCCCCACCAACAACGAGTTCGTACTCGAATCAGCGTCACAAAACGATGCGACCCACCGACAGCTCCAACAAAACCTTATTGAGCACATATGGGTCGGTTTGGAGGGACTTACCAAGGGTCAGACGACGACAACTCCGAGTAGTTAGATGAGTTAATAAATTTGATGTACCAAAAGTATTGTAGTTTCATGTACTATCCATGAATTAATAAAATGACAAGTTTAATTATTCATTTTATTTAATTATTTTATTAATTAATTATTTTTGTATTTTAGTTAACTAATTGATTAATTAATTAATTTTATCACATTGTTTTTCAATTTTATTTAGTATTTAGTTTTTTAAATATGAATTTCATAAATTCAGCAAAAACACAATGGATTATCCAATCAATAGTCACTCAGCACCTCTACAAACCATGATCCCCACACATGATTCTCACAATATGATGTTCTCTCAAATCCAAGGGATCACCTCCACAAACCATCCTATTCACCACATGATCTTCACTACATGATCCCTACGAAAGAGATGTTGTTAGTAACCATGAAAACCGCGAAGTAGAACACCACTCTAGTCTTCATTTTCGGTTTGTACGGATGACTGTAATGATTATGAATGTAAAATTCTAATTTGTAGTTATAGATTTTAAATGATAATTTAAAAAAAACATAATATACGAGTAACCTAAACTAGACTCAATTCAAACTTGCAAGATACAAATATAAGCATGTCACTAATCAACGGGGAGTTGAATAGGGTTATTGAAAGTAAATCATGAAAACTTAAAAACTAATTAAGGTCTCCCTCAATACACACTACACAATCATGCTTGTCTAACTTGCCAAAAATATGTGTGTGCTGGTGAGGCCCATTGGAATTATTTATCCAAATATGGCCAGAACCGTAAGAGTGTATGAAAAAGAGAGGCAGAAGGGAGCTTTTGCTATTTTATTTGTATTTTTGTATGAGTATTATATTAAGGGAAAACTACACAAAACAACTATTGTTCGACTTTCGTTTTCACAATATAACTGTAAATTTTGTTATCGATCAGATCACATCGTTGGATGATTTTTTTGTCAAAAACCATAATCTGTCGTTAGAATATTGACGTTCCGTTAACGATTATTGTTTAAAGGCTATAATTCCCTCGAAAATTTGTTGACTTCAGACTTAGAAATTTCAACAAACTTCAATCTCTCCTACGTATCAAAGTCGGACCGAAGACGACTACTCCTACGGAATGAAGACGACTTCTCCTACGCACCTGTGAACCTGCGAACCAGCTCAGTTGAAGAGTTGCAGCCCTCAGCCCCGTCGAGAACTTGCCTCCGAAACCTGAAACCAGCCACCTAAACCTACAAGAGGTAAGAAATCAAACTCGTCTGAAAGCTTTAGGGTTTTGTGGGTATGAAAAGAAATTGGAATATTGTTTGGTTTAGGGCTTGTAGAATGGATTTATTTGTTGAAGCAAGCTAGGGTTTATGGGTATTGTATGGTTTAGGGTTTGTGGGTATTTTTTGGTTCGAATATCTGTTGTAATTTTCTATAAGCATGGACCTGTAAATGGCTAATTACACCATTTTTTGTGATAATTTTGTTCGAAGTTTTCCGGATAGGGTTTTGTATGGAAAGTCTTTTCCCGTTGGTCAATATGCAAGAAAGTGTATTGTATGTTGTTTGATGTAGTATAGTTATATTGAATCAAATTGGAACAAATACAACTTGGTATGAAATAATTTGAATTTTGAAAGCAATGTAAAGACATAAATATTATTCATCTAACAAAAGAAACAATTTGTATGCACTATGTAATGAATACAGAGGAGGATCAGTTAGGGGGCAAAAACAAAAGGTAAAACAGGTACAATTATGTAACATTGGCAACATATAGTTATGCTTGCCATGACTCTTAGAATAATCAATAACCTGCAAAACCATTATGCATAAGTATTGAAGCTATTATCATTTTTGGTCGTACAATTATCACATAAAAATATAAACTTGTACAGTCCCCAAAACTTAGACATTTGTGTTTGATTTTTTGTATTTTTTTGGTGTGCTACTTTTGGGTGATTTTAGCTGGACTAAGAAAATGAAGAAAAGGATTCTGATGCTGATTTGGGTAGCTGTGATGACATGTTTTGATTAAAATTTGTATGCAAAATTTGTAGATGGAAAAGAAGAGAAAACCAACTCGTCAGTTAATTGACGAATCATCAGAGGATGAGCTGATAGCAGAGGCTGAGATGTTCGATGACCACATCATTGATGATGATTTAATTAATTCTGATGAAACTGAAATTGTAGCTGAGGATTTTGGTTACGAAGGTGGGGATTGTGTACCTGCTAGAGATGACTCTGGGGGTCTTCGTCTGATTCTGAATATGAAGCAACATCAGAGGAGGATGAATCACCATCAGATGATGAGGATGCATCATCAGCCGCTGAGGCATCAGCAGATAAATCTATTCCTGCAGAAGAAGACAATGATGATATGAAGGATGATTTGGGTTGTGAAGATCAGATGGAAGAAGATGTGGTTGATGCGAGGATGTGGGATACGAATAGTTCCTTGAAAGATATAGACCTACGCTTGGGTGACAGATTTATTAGTGCAAAGTGGTACCGGGTAGTCCTACAGAACTACGCTACAGAGAAGCGCAAAAATTACGTGTACACTCTGAATCAACCTAGCAACAATATCGGGGTGATTTGTGATATGCCTAAGTGTACATTTTATATATGGTGTGACTTCGTTAAGAAGGCCAAAGTTTATGCTATTACATCTTTCCGACCGGAGCATACATGTCAAACCGAGCAAGGAGGAGCAAATATTACGACACGCTCTCTAGCATACAGGTAAGAATGCATAATTAATTTAAGTAACTTATAATCATGAGCATCTGATATTTGGGTATTATGCGTAATTTTGTCATGATTTTGATCAACTTTAATCTACTATGCAGATATTATGATTACATCACAAGTACGAAGAAGGTCGATGTCAGTGAGTTGAATAAGGACATATTGAAAGACATTGGAGTAGATGTCGAGGTTGAGAAGTGTTACCGCATCGTTAAGACAGCTGCACATATTCATAATGAAGATGATGGTCTTCAATATGGGATGCTGGAGAAGTATAGGGAATTGGCGCTGAGTAGCAACCCTGATTCGAAGTTCACCATACTAACTGATGACGAAGGTCGACGTCGTTTCAAGTGACTATACATAAGATATGGAGCGCAAAAATCTGGATTCATAAGAGGTTGTCGGTCGTTCGTTGAACTGGACGGATGTCACTTGAAAGCGTATCACGTAGGCATTGTATTAGCAACCGTTGCAAGAGATCCCAATGATGGGATGTTCCCACTCGCCCTAGTAGTGGTTGAGTAAGAGACTATTGCAAGCTGGACATGGTTCATGGACCAATTTTTCGAGGATTTTGGTAGTGGTGAAGAGATGGGCTGGGTCTTTACGTCAGACAAACATTAGGTATTTTCGTCTTATTTTGTGATATATCTGATGCCTCATCTTTAGGTAGTTAATTTAGATAAAAACATAACCTGATGCCTCATCTCTGTGTACTGATTTGCATGGGTTGATAGATGTGTTCAGCCGACACCCATCAGTTGAACATAGGCATTGCATGCGACATCTATATGAGAATTGGTTCAAGTCGTTCAAGTCCCATGATCTGAAGTTGCAGTTATGGAAATGCTCTAGGGCCACCAGTGTGGAGTTGTTGGAAGTTTATATGGATTACTTGAAAGGGATGTACGAGAAAGCCCACACGTGGTTGCTTGACAGACCACCACAGAACTGGTGCAAGACATATTTCAATACAAATTCAAATTGTGGAGCGCAGACAAACAACATATGTGAGTCTTTTAATGCTTGGATAGGGAAGGGGAAGGATCTCCCAATTCTGAATTTTTTAGAGTTCTACAGGAAGAAATTGATGGATTGGTTCAACAGAAAGGGGAGGTTGGTCAGTGGTGATACAACTCTAATTTGCCCAAGAATCAAGGATAGACTCGATGTGGTTATGACAAAGGCCAAGAACTGCAAAGTGCAACAGAGTGGGATAGTTTTGTTTGAGGTAGAGTTGTACAAAGACACCTACATAGTGAGCATTGGAGAGCAGACGTGTAGCTGTTTGGACTGGCAATTGACATGAATTCCTTGCTTGCATGGTGCAGCGACATTGATGAAGGCCAAAAATGAAGTCTATAAGTATGTACACTCCTATTACATGACTCCTACATTTCGTCAAACTTATGACGACCAAATATATCCTCTTGTTGGGTTAGAAAGGTGCAGGAAGGTTAATGTAGATGAATGTATACTACCGCCTGATGTACGTAAGCAACCTGGAAGGCCAAGGACAACAAGGAGCAAAGGATGTATGGAGCAACCAAATTCGAAGCAGAATCGCGCTTCAACTGCTTCAAGGAAATGAGTAGTCCTTCGTTGTAGCAGATGCAGAAATGTGGGCCACAATATCCGTAGTTGCACAACGAAGGATTATGGATCAAACACAATTCCTACAAAGGGCAGAAAAGGAAAATGACCATCATACCGTGTAGGAACGAAGGTCGATGCTGAACTTGTAGAGATTTTGGAGAGGAAAAGGGCACCTACTCGTGCTAGGATGGAAAAGTCAAAGGCCCTAAACAGAAAGTATTATGCACAAAAGCAACGAGTTGAGGCAGAAAATGGTGAAAATGATGTTGAAGATGGTAATGGCCGTGAAGCAGAATTGGGTGACACTGATTCTGAAGGAGGCTTTGGAGATGAGGACAACTACCGAGGGGAGTCTAGTGGTGCTGGGAGATATGATGACTTCCAGTCTAACCAACCAGCTGACCTTGGAGGAAATGCTGAGATGCCAGCTGACTTTGGAGGAGATGCGTCTAGTGGTGGTAACCATCACTCATTTGTCGATGAACTAAGTCAGGTTTTAGACGCTGATGATTCTGCACCAGACTTGGCAACTTTGCAAGTAGTCCGGAAAAAGCGTACACTAAGGAAGAAGCCACCAACAAAAGACATCATACATACAGTAAGTAAGAAGACAATTCAGAAGAAAAAAAACAACCAAAGAAGGTAACATTCATAGATGTACTCCCATCTGAAGTGGTTGAGACCAGTTATACAAAACCAACAGTCACTAGTAAAGCAAAGGCGGTTCCCTCGAAGAAGGCAAAACCGGGTAGTGTGAAATCCAAGGTAAGAATTTAATGGTCTTAAATGTTTTTGTAAGTTAATCTGTTGACTCGCACACAATAATTAGCCCAAATCTAGTTCATTCAAACTGTTATCTACCTACTGTTAATATCATGAATTGAATTTATAAGAGCGTTTATGAATCAATCACCAAAGAAGACAAATGCATGCATATGTATATCCAGTAATCACTAACTAAAGCTATTATAGAATAGTAGTACATGTTAACATGTAGATCTGTTTGAATTAATACAGGATTATAGAATAGTTGAATCGTTATGTTTTTATACATGATTCCTACTCCAGTATTTAATATAATCATGTAATATTTTATGCATTAAGTTTCAAATTTAAACTGAAAATTTCATTTATACAGATGTGGGCATCTTGTCATTTGATTTATATGTTGATTGAAACTAGAAACAGGGGAAAATCAGATTATTGGATATTATCATGTTTTTATATGATGATTTTTAACCCAATCAAGGGCAGTTTTGACTGATGAAATAGCAAAGTTAAAAAGGAATTAGAAGTAAATGTATAAAACCTGTTCAGAGGATTTTTTAAAACCTGTGATGCAAAACCTGTTTTTGTAAGATTGTTCAGAAGATTTAAAACCTGTGATATCCTAATTCTTTTCAATTTCATCTGAAAGCTATTAACTATAATTAAACTAACCTCCTTCAATAACTTGCAGGTTGCTGACGGCCTTCAAAAATGGCTTCAAGCAAAAGGGAAATCTACAGGAATTGGTTGTGAAAATGCAAAGGAAACACCAACGGCAGCTGGAGTAAGAGGAAAAGGGCAGCTGGAAAAAAGTCTGAAGATGAAGGGAAGCAACAATTCTCAGCCTTAGGATGTAGGGTTCTCGTGTGGTCATAGGATGATGATTTTTTGGAATTGTAGGTGAAGGCCATAATGGAAATTAACTATGCTTTTGGACTATTATATTGTTGTGTTGCATATGGTGGCATGACTTTTTAGGAGGCCCATGGGAATAAGATTCCCTCTCCCATGACTATTCAGGAGCTTTTGTAATGACCACACACCTTTTGGTTGGTACAGGCCATAATGGCAACAAAACATTGAAGTTGATGTATTGGACAAGCACCATGTGATGATATGCATGTTAATTACTTATTTGTCATTGTTATGAGTTGGTTTAAAAACTCTATAAAAACCATGTGCCTCACTTGTTAGGACCACAAAGAGAAATGGTGAAGAAATTAGCTTCGCAAGAGGTGGCAGAGGCAGAAAGGAGGTACTTAGAATGAGCGGACAGATGTGGGTACTCCTCTTCTGAGCATACAAATCAATGGAACAAGGCTCCATCTTATGCCCCCCCTCCCATAGATCAATATGTGCACCCGGAAGAATACTTGCCAGATTGGCAATATCCATATCCGGATGGACTGCCACCAACACCCCAACCTCCAACTGACGATAATTACAAATCCTCTGATGATGGTGATGAAGAAGTGAAAAGCAAGCTAGTGCAACCAAACGAGCAACCCAACGAGGAACCAAAAATTGAACCTCCCAACATAGCTCCACCTTCCTCTCCCCTACCATTCGGACAAGCTGAAGATGAGGTGGAAGACAGTGGAGATGAAAAATACATTGTTTCATCTCAAGGTAGTAGTACTGCTACTAGTTTATTTCGTAAACCTGCTGTTTTCAAGTAGTCCGTTCACATATGTGTTTATGCTTATGGTGATATGGTATGTATGTGGTGTAAAAATTGACGTATGTCCCTATCAATATGTATGGTTTATGCACTACTACAGTTTAGTCTAACTCCCACCTTCATTACAAAAATAAAAGTCAAGTCATTACAGAACTATTTTCCAGGTTACATAAGGTACATGTCTTCCTTCACAACTACAATTTTATCATCATCCTTAAAGAACAATACTACCATCATATAAAACATTATACCATACAAAAACCAAATACAGTTAGAAAACCACTTGGCCTCTTTCCTATTCTTTCTTTTCTCAACTCGTAGAGCATCCTTCAATCTCATTATCCGATCGAACAATTCAAGGACTAATTCATCAACCCATTGGATAATTTTATAGCTTCGTTCCCCCTGCATCAACCATTACATACAACAATTACCAAAAGTTGGAAACTCCACTCAGTTAAACATAGCAGATTATGAAGTTAGTGTCTTACATTGTATTTACCACATCCGTAAAATCGCCCACCCGGATTATTGATCGAGTATGATATGAGCATAGGAGCTGAAACTCCACAAAAACATATCACTATTCTTTGTCTTCCGAATTCAACGTCCTTACACAAATTTTGGATCAGCAAAGTTTTTTTATTAGTGAACGAGGTTTTCAAACTGAAAACCAAGTCAAGGGAAGACCCTCATTACAACCCAGAGGATGCCCTATAGACACCTCATAACCAGTACAACCAACCCAAAACATTGGGAACAAACTTAGATCACTACAACCAGAAATTACAACCTTTACGAGAGCAGAAAACACCCACATACATGGGGTATAAACCGGGACTCTTACCCAAGGAAATTTAAAAATCTGAAGCAAACTATGAGCCAACAATAGATCGAACACAATCTAACCAAAACAGAACTACCAACCAGGTCTAGCAACCTAAATAGACACAACTGAAGCTCAAACACCAAAGACAACTAAAGAACAAAACAAACCCCAGCCCACTCCTCCTCAGACGAAATCTCAGCAAAGAAGCCACCAAATCCCAAGCACTACGAAATGAATCGCCGACGGCCAGCACCAATCTCGGCTGGGGGTCAGCTAATAACCCAAAGATGACACCTTCCCCAAACCTCTAATTTCCAAACACAGCTTGAGAGCTGAAACAAACTCGTACCGGCCAACACCGGCGACGAGCCCCGAAACACAACACTGCACCACCGCAAGTGGGTTCGGAACAGGAGAAATTAGTAGATCTGGAGATGAGGTGAAACCAGAGGGCTAAACTGACCTGTTGGTGAAAACTGAGGGAGATGACGCGCCGAAGAGAGGGCAGAAGCCCCAGAGCGAGCTTCTTCCTCAAACCCACCATGGCATCCACGAACGCAGCTCCTCCTCAAGCCACAGAACCCGGCGGTGCCGAGTCCCCTCCCCCCACCATCAGATCTGTTCCCAGCGAATCAAATCTAACCCAAGACTCCTCTCTCGATGTCTATAACCAGACATCAACTCGGACACCGCCGGATACTCCTTCACCGGAGCAAACAGAGAGAGGAGGGGTTAGCATCTAAACCCTAGAAAAACCAAACCTGAGGCTAGGAGAGAGAACTCAACGAACAACACCGGGAGAGGGAGTAGAACAGGGTGGGAGAGGGAGTAGATCTGAAAAGTGGTTGAGGGGTGAAGATCTGAAGAAAGGGTGAGGGAAGTAGATCTGAAGAAAGGGAGAAGATCAGAAGGAAAGGGGAACAAGAAACGGATGCCTGCGGCGATTTCCATGGCCGAAGCCACCGAAATCGCCGCCGGCCAAGGAGGAGAAGGGTTAAACGGAGAAGAAAAAGTAGAGAGAGGTCAGAGCACTTCTTAGAGAGAGAAAGAAAGCGTTTCGTCCTTACACAAATTACGAGTTAAATTACCACAAATCACCCTTTAAGGAAGGCAAAGCACAAATCAATATAAACAAGCTCAATATGTAGATTTATATAAACTAGTTTGGTTATTTAAGAAAGACGAAACTGAAACTCAAGTACTTTAACCAAACTAGTTTGGTTATCAAGTTAGTTTCAATTTGGTTAAAGTACTTGAGTTTCAGTATGACTACTTAGATGGTTCCTGAATGATCAGAAAACGATTAATTTAGCCCCTTAACTTGTAAAAGTCCATTAATGTAGTCCTTGACACATTTCATAGTTAGACAAAATTAGTTTGGTAACAAATCTCCCACGTTTGTTACCTCAAATTTCTAACTCAATTGACTTCTGATCCTAACTTGATACAAATGGACAGAGTTTCTTATTCCCATTTTCTGAAGAATACTGAAGGTTTCATTCACAATCCATATACGAAATATAACAGAAAATGAGGTTTATTTCAAACAAAAACACAACTAAATTTTTTCAAACCCTATCTGAAAATTTTCAAACCAAATCGAACACAAACACAGTCAACATGAGGTAAATTTCAAACAAAAACTAAGTGACAATGAGGAAATATCAAAACCAAATCAAACGGGAGATGAGAAAATTTTCGGATCTTACCATTTCCTTTCTTCTTCCTGCGAACTCAACTAAACTGAACTTCACGCCAGATGAGCTTCGACCTCCTCGTGCGCCTCCTCTCGCAGAACCTCCTCGCGTAGACCTTAATCTCGCGCATAACCTCTTCAACGTTCGTATGATACGCGACTGAGTTCCACATATGAATCAGTAGCAATCGAGGGTATTTTTGGTATTATATCATTTCCACCTAAGCACGTGCGTGGCACGTGAAAAAAAAACAAACGATTTGTGAAAATAGTAACGGCAAATTATGGTTTTTGACAAAAAAAAAATCATCCAACGATGTGATCCGATCGATAACAAAGTTTACAGTTATATTGTGAAAGCGAAAGTCGAACAATAGTTGTTTCGTGGAGTTTTTCCATATATTAACCAGCCCTTTTACAGCAAATCCTTGTCATTCCTTCCTTTTGTTTGCATCTTATTCTTCTTCATTTCCCATGTGAGCTCAGCTTCAGCTTGTGTTCTCAATCTCCGTTCATCGCACCTATTTTCAACTATTTGGGTATCCTCAACTTCTCAAATGCGGTTCTGGGTTCTAAAGAACGACCCAAGACATTGACAGAGAAGTAGAGATCTAAGTTGTGAGGTAGCTTGAGCCTGTTTACATAAGTAGGTTTCACGAGCCAGAGATCCAGATCAGGTTGGATGGAGGATTCGGGAGTTGATCTTGAAGCATTATTGGTGATGGGTTCTGAGTCTCTACCTTGTTCTTACTCGAGGTAGAAGAATCTTCTCTGAAAAATCTAATTTTTATGCTGTAATTGTCCTTGTCTACCTGTACATAGAACATATTGGCTGCTACTATTTTCATTTTCTAGGTACCTACCAATAGTACCATGAGGGATTTCCCCTTTGGTTTTGGTGAAAATGGAGTTCAAGTCGCTGATTCATCATCTTCAAGCACCACCAAAGCAGCTCAGAGCTCGGTTACATGTGTCTATCAGTGCAAATTACTTGGGCGTTATTGCTTAATTACTGTCACTTGGACCAAAAGTCTCATGGGTCAAGGTCTTAGCATATCAATCGATGATCGGACCAACCATTGCCTATGTAAAGTAGATGTAAAACCCTGGCTCTTCTCTAAGAGAAAGGGGTTCAAGAATGTAGAGGTCGAATCTGGCAAAATGGGTGTTTATTGGGACTTGGCATCAGCTCAATTTGGTACCGGACCAGAGCCATTGGAGTCATTTTATGTGGCTGTTGTGTTCAACAGAGAAATCGTTCTTCTCCTCGGAGACATGAAAAGGGAGGCATACAAGAAGATTGGTGCAATCCCAGCTCCCTCCAATGCTACTTTTATAGCTAAGAGGGAGCATATATTTGGGAAGAAAGTAGTGGATGGCAAGGCTCAATTTTGCAGCAATTGGAAGATGCACAGTGTTACAATCGAGTGTGGGCTTAATGATCCGTGCCTGGTGATCTGCGTTGATAGCAAGACGGTGATGAGAGCGAAGCAGCTGAGGTGGAAATTCCGGGGAAACCATACTATTTTGGTGGATGGCGTTCCAGTGGAAGTGTTGTGGGATGTCCATAATTGGCTATTTGGTAATGCAATGGGCAATGTTGTGTTCATGTTCCAAACTGATGAGAAATTGTGGAGCAGCCAATCCTGCTCTCAGCAACCTACAGATTCTCCACTACAAGGTCTGGGATTTTCACTTATACTGTATGCATGGAAGAATGAATAGATGTTTCATTTTTTTTCTTCCAATTACAGATGAAGTTCCATTTGTTTATCTGTAACAATTGAAGCCTAATCTTGTATACAATTCATTCTGCAACATTTTTGGGTTCATATATTTGCATGTTTACTATGTGCTATTTTCAAGAAAACGAGATGTTAAGCATTAACGCATTGACTCCTAAACAAGCTGCAACATAAGCATCAGAGAATCAATGCAACTAAAAGTTCAAACTGATAGCACATGGTGTAAAATAGAAGCGTGTTAGCGTATTTTCTGATGATCATTAACCCACAAATCGGTTAAGGGCGAGGCATACATATACATCATCAGATCCTACTGATCTTCTAATGATCATTATGTTTGTGATATGTGATAGCAATTACGGTTTCAGAAGCGATGTTATCGATTCTGAACTAGAAAAATAGATGTAACTAATCGGTCTGAAGAAATCCTTGGGGGTTGAAGTCCACAACGTTCTTCAACTGGTCGGAATGTATTGATCAACTGATGGCGGGAACTGAACAAAGACCAGACCTTCAGAATTGGAAAGGCCATGCTTTTTCCCCAGGCCTTACACTAAAACGGCGCCGTATACATCTCCATATCTAAAACATCCATCTCCACTCCGCACATTCAAGTCTTCTGGTTTTATCGGCAGAAGCAAATCAAAAATGGTGGTAATCGGAAGTTTGTCTCTTCCGCCGCCACTGGCTCTGGCGGCGCCGACCCTTTCCCGCCTCTCTCGCTTTCTACCAAACCGTCGCGCTTCCTCGCATACCCATATCTCCGACTCCGTTTCCACTCCAATTTTCACTCCCCAATTGCCCAGATTGAGCAACAATGCAAGTTCAGGAGAGCCGGGAGAGACCGTATTGTCGTCGACGATATGGATGGCTACCTGAACTACCTCTCCCTCGAATACGACACCGTTTGGGACACTAAGCCATTCTGGTGAGGTCTCTTCTTCCTTCTATGACCATGTCTATGGGGTTGGTTTGTGACTTAAAAGTTGTTGTTTTGGCATGATGAAAAAGGTGTCAGCCATGGACAATAGCGTTGACCGGAGTGATGGTGATTGGACTGAGCTGGATAATCTTCAAAACGGCGGTGATCACAACAATGGCATCCTTGTTAATAGCCACTTGGTGGTACATTTTTCTCTATTCATATCCCAAGGTTTGCTCTGCTTTTGTGCTTGTGTTGGAAACAAGTTAATGGTGACTTTCTGTAAGGTGTAAGATTATGGTTTACTCTTGCAGGAGTACTCGAGTATGATTGCAGAAAGGCGAAAGAAGGTGACAAATGGTGTAGAAGACACCTATGGTATGACCAAAAGTCGATGATGATCCACACAACTACAACAACAGCATCAAGAATCTAATTGTTTATTGTGTTTGTTTCTTTTGTGTACGAACATTGAACACACATGCCATTATGCATAGCAATGTTTCATTACACTAACAAGACCCGGAAAAAAAAAACTCCACTGCAAGTTCTAATATGTCAGTTTTTCGATGAATCTTTCGACTATATCCATCCCAACAAGTTCTACTAATCTTTCAACTATATCCATCCCAACAAGTTCTACTAATCTCTCAACTATATGCATCAGTGCAAGTTCTAGTATATCAAAATGTGTAGCAAACCTTGAGCCATGGCATCAGTGCAAGTTCTGATGAAGATCTTAAGAAAACCTAGGAAAATGTACTTGAAATACCTTGAGTCATGGCATAAATTTCTGGTTACCCCCAAACAGCTGATCAACTATATGCCACTGCTAAAACACTTGATGCGAAAGAAGATAAAAAATGTCAGTTTGACAGATAAATAAGGGACTCCAGTGTGCATATGTTTTACAGGGTAAGCTGGCCTATGTTTCATACCAAACAGTCAATAATAATTTCATGGATCTTGTACCCAAATTCTTATTGTTCTATCAGCATCGAGGCCTGCAGAAGCGATTTTGTTCACCTTGGGGTGGCAGCTCACAGAAACGACTGTATCGGTGTGTCCTTCTAGCTTCTGGATCATGGTCTTCTGCTGAAGATCCCATAAGTATACACAGTGGTCCTCTGATCCGCTAACTATATACTTCCCATTTGTCACAGAAAATGTAGAGGTTACACAGTATACTTTGTTTACATGGCCTGTGTAGATTTTTAAGAACTTCCCTGTTGAGTAGTTCCACAGTTTCTGCACGGAAACAACACAACACGATGACAAAATAAAACATACAAATCATATGTAATTTAAAAGGCTGAACGATATAAAACAATATTCAGTAAACACAATATAATTGGATGCATTTCATACTTCCAATGTGATCAATCAGACTTTTTTCTGCCTTGAAATTTTTCTCTAGTTCTCTGATCACTAATACATTACCAATTGATTGGGCTGGTTCAAATTTTCTACAGCTCCTCAAAAATCCACCCAATTTGGATGCAAAGTATTTGAATTTCCAACATGATCAATCGTATAATACCCTAATCATCACAGTTTTCACCTGTCCTGTTCGAATTTACATAATTCAAGTTTCCATAAGACCCATACAAGCAATTTTTTTTTTTGCTGAGAAAACAATTCACAAAACTGAAGATCCAATTCGCAAAGAATTGAAGCAAAAGCTAAGAAAGAGAGACATACAAGAGTATTATCGAGAGTAGCAACGAGTATGAATTTTCCGTTTGGCGAGAACTTGGCGAAAGAAACAGCGGGCTCCTTATCGTCGATGAGGGTCTTCAAGCAGGTCCCATTGGCGGCGTCCCAGATCTTGCAGGAGCCGTCGTGGCTGCCGGAGACGATGAGGGAGCCGTCGCGATTGAAATGGACGGAGGTGACAGGGAGCGAGTGAGCCCTGATGACGCGGAGGCACTTGCCGGTCTTGACCTCCCAGATGCGGATGGTCTCGTCGAAGGAGCCGGAGACGATGAGATTGGACTGCGGGTTGAAGTTAACGCAGAAGACCAAGTCGGAGTGGCCCTTGAGGGTCTTGAGGCAGTCGAAGGGGGCGCGTGCGTCCCAGATGCGGAGGGTGCGGTCGTCGGATGCGGAGCAGATGTAGTGGGAGTCGGAGGACCAGGCGAGGTCGGAGACGCCGTCGGAGTGGCCGACGAGGCGGTGGAGGAGGGTGAGGGAGGAGGCGGACCAGAGGATGAGGGTCTTGTCGAGGGAGGCGGAGGCGAGTAGGGTTCCGTCGACGGAGAACTTGACGCAGGACACGGCACGATCGTGCGCCGTTAGGGTCTTCAAGTGCCGATACTCCTTGTACGGCGGTCCTGCTTGGCTCGCGCCACTCGTTGCCATCTGATTGTTTAGACCGCTATGTTACGTCTCGGCTGCGATTTCGTTGTATAGCCGATTTGAGGTTGAAAATTGCGACACACTCAACCCAAACCGACTGCTGCAGCCTTTAATATATGTGTTCCTTTAGAGCATTTCCAACACCGTCGGTTCCTGGCGTTTCGTTGCTGACGGGGGAGTAAACGTCGACGGTTCGTTGGTGTTTCGTTGCTAACAGAGATTATCGACGTTCACGCAACCATCAGCACCTTGCCACCATGCGCCAACGCCAACACCAACGGCTAGTTCCATATTGACTCTTGAAAAATTAATTTTTTAGGTTGAAACTAACAAAATTAAATGCTAATTTTTCCAAATTGTGTATAAATGGAGGTTTTTGCATCCAAAAAAGCACACATTCTATTACTATCTCTTTTAAATTTTCGATTCTTTCTCTTTTTTTCCATCCAAATGGTGAACAATGTCGGTGTCCGTGCCAACGAGTTTGCACTCGAGCGTGTTTTGGAGCAAGCACTCGAAGAATGCATGTCCAACAAGGTCGTTCTAGGTTCGTTACACCAAGCCATGGTCGCAGTGCAACCACGGAAGAGAAGTTACATCGAACGAGATCGGGAAGCTGCGAACGAATGTTTAATGCGCGACTACTTCGATAGGAACCTCGTGTACAAGGTGCATTTTCGTCGTTGTTTCCAAATGTCAAAGGGTGTGTTCGTCTGCATTCTTCGTGCATTGGAGGATCACGATGCATACTTCAGGCAACGATTATACGTTGTGGGAAAGGTATCGTTAACTCCGTATAAAAAATGTACTGCGGCCATTAGACAATTGCGTTATAGAACTGCAGCCGATGGATTGGACCAGTACCTGAAAATAGGCGAAACCATGACTTTAGAGTGCATGATCAAATTTTGCAAGGGAGTTGTTACTATCTTTGGCCCAACGTATCAGCGTAGGCCAACACAGGCTGAGATAAATTACAATTTATCGGTGAATGAAGCGCGTGGATTTCCCAGAATGCTTGGAAGTCTTGATTGCATGCACTGGGAGTGGAAGAATTGTCCAGCGATTTTGAGGGCTCACATTCAAGGAGGGACCACGGGAACAAACCAACCATGGTTCTCGAGGCGGTTGCCACGCGTGACTTATGGATTTTTCACTCGTTCTTTGGCATGACGGGATCCAATAACGACTTAACTGCGTTGAATCATTCTAGACTGTTCGCGAACGTCATCAATGGTTGGCAACCACCAGTCCAATACACGGTAAATGGTAACCAGTACACGGTACCGTATTATCTTGTTAATGGTTGTTAAAGATAAGATTAGTTTGTTCTACTTTGACGCACTCAACTACTTCTAATAGTCTTGCCTAGTCTTGAGGGATAAGATGTTTGTGCCATATATTTAGGAAACTCAGTTATTATACTTTGTATATATAACATTTGTAATTCGTTGTTTGAATCATCTAAAGGAATACAAAATCACCTTCTCTGTCATATGGTATCAGAGCTTACAGGTTTTTTTTTCTCTGATTTTTTTTCTCCATTATGGCCACCACACATTCACAGCTTCTTGCCCTTGCTGATACCGCCAATTCTACTGTCAATTTTCAAATTCCATCCATCAATATTAGGTTGGACAGAGACAACTACTCATTATGGCGTACTACAATTGTTTCGGCTCTAGAAACGTTTGATCTGGAAGCCTATATTTTGGATCCTAAACCACCTGTAGAGGTTCTTTCAACCACCAATACTGATGGCGTTGCTAGCACAACACAAAATCCAGAGTTTGTTGTCTGGAAGAAGCGTGATCGATTTGTCCTTTTATGGCTCAAATCCACTATATGTGAACGTGATCTTGCCATAGTTGCTCGAGCGACTTCTTCTCAAATGGCATGGATGGCTATTGAGAAAACGTTTCAGGCTCAAAGTCGAGCTCGCCGGATGGCCATGAAGGTACAACTACAAACTCTTTCTAAAGGGTCGATGAACATGATGGACAACATTGAGCAAAAATGCTCCATTGTCGATTCTCTTGCGGAGAACCTTCATCCCATCTCTGACGAAGGTCTGATTGGACATCTTCTGATTGGTCTCGATGCGTCCTATGGAGCGTTCACTTCAATATTTATGATGAAGACCAGCGTCGTAATGGTTGATGATCTAGCTGGTCTACTACTCCAAGAAGAGGCCCGCCTAGAACATGAACTTGTTCGTCAAGCTTCTGTTCAGCCTTCAACTCAATCACTCTCTCCATCCTCGGCATTTACTTTTCACCGTTCCAACAACAGATATGCCTCGTCGACCAACACTCAAAATTCTGGTGATTCCTCTGCTTCTCGAAATTTTGATTTTCTTCGTCGTCTCATTATATGTCAATTATGCAGCAAACCAGGCCATGAGACAATAAATTGTTGGTAACGATCAAATCACACTGATTTTCCGTCTCGCCGAGGGATAAGATGTTAGTGCCATATATTTAGGAAACTCAATTATTATACTCTGTATATATAGCATTTGTAATTCGTTGTTTGAATCATCTGAAGGAATACAAAATCACCTTCTCTATCATAATGGTATTTACCGTTCATGGCCAGTTTTTGTGAAAACAATCCCATTGATTTATAGACCGAAACAAAAGAAGTTTGCAGAAGTCCAAGAAGCTTGTAGGAAGGATGTGGAACAAGTATTTGGGGTCCTCCAATCTCGGTTTCACATTATCACTCGACCGAGTCAAATGTGGATGCCCTAGTCCCTTGGCTTAGTCATGAATGCATGTGTTATCATGCACAACATGATAGTCGAGGTGGAAAGTCATACAGATGTTGGCTTCATTGAACCAACAGATGAGGGTGAGCCAATTGAACCAACATTCACGCGAGGAAGGTTCATCCCGTCACATGTCATAGTTGGAAACACCCATTTGATGCATGATGAACATGCTCATTAACAATTAAATGACGACCTTGTCGAACACATTTGGAATAGATATGGTCGATGATGAACAAGGGTAGGGAAGGAGGTGGAGGGAATCCATAACGGGTGCATGTGAGTAACAAAGAAACACTGGAAATGACTTAGCTTTTTGTGAGTGCGTGAGCACGCGTACGTGGGGCGGGAGCTTCGGGATGCCGAGGTGGTGTGGCACATGTGGGTTACTTGGAACTTGTGATTTTGCACACTATTGGATAGCTTCGTGGTTGGTTGAATTTGAACCCTACATCAATTTTATTGTTTAAATCGATAAAATTACAGTTGCTGAAAATCGTGGATAATAGTGAAAGTTTGGAATAATGGAATTGATTGTATTGATTGTTCTATGTGTATTTAAAGTAGTACAAATTTAAAAGGGTAAACCCTATTTCCATACTGTAAAATGATATTTTTTTCACGCGTACATACTGTAATCACCTTTATATGCAAGTCCTACTAGTGATTTTTTTTTTCATTTTCAAGTCTTACCAATAACTTTTAGTTATTTTCAAAAAATACATGGCCTTTTTTGTAAATGTTAGTGTCACCTTCAACAAATTTCGTCATTTTTTGGAAATTAAAGGTCGTTTTCTGACATGACTTGAACATAAAGGTCGCTATAGTATGGAATTACCACTTTCACCTTTGTCCACAGCACGAAAATGTTCTTCTACAAAATAAACTCTAAAAAATACTGATATAATCTAACACGCTTCTGCAATCGAATCTCGGGATGGAAATATGTTGAGACTGGAACGGAAATCCTCAAAGAGTGATGATGGTAGTCCTTTGGTAAAGATGTCTACAAATTGGTATAAAGATGGTACATGGAGCACATGAACCTGACCTGCAATAAATTTCTCACGCACAAAATGAAAATCTAGTTCGACATGTTTGGAAGGGTGATGCTGAACTGGTTACCAGACATATACACAATACTAATGTTATCACAAAAGACAATAGTAGCATTAGAGAGAGGACAATGCAACTCGAGTAAGATATTACGAAGCCAATAAGACTCAGCGACGACATGAGCAACACCACGATACTTAGTCTTGGCACTAGAATGAGACACAACATGTTGGCATTTAGACGATCAAGAGATAAGATTCGAACTAAGAAATACACAGTAACCCAAAGTAGATCGGCGAGTGTCAGGATACCCGGCCCAATCGACATCAGATTAAGCAGTGAGAGAAAAAATAGGGGAAGGACGAAGATGAAGACCATGAGTTATCGAACCTTGAATGTAACGAAGGGTGAACGAGACGACGATGCCAAGTGATAAGGGAAATGCTAGTGGTGAGATGCAAGGAAACGGGAGGCGAAGACGAAGATGAAGTAACAGATGTCATGACGGGGTATAGATCCACAATACTATAACAATGGAGAATGAAGTCCTGATCAAAAGGTCCTTCACAGAAAATCCACACGGATCAAACTCAACAGAACAATTATTATTACGAGTAAATTGACGGACAGAGACGAGATTTTTAATAATATGAGGACTTAACAAAATATTACGTAATTTAAAAAAATTAGATGGTGGAACAATAATAGATAGTCCGGTAAAATCAACGGGTATAGCAGCACCATTTCCAACAATAATAGAACTAAAATTTACACAAGGAGTGATGTGATAGAAGTTACTTGAGTGAGAGGCCGTGTGCGAAGTGGCACTAGTTTCCAAAAACCAACCGTCTTGATGTTGTTGTAAAGTCATGGTGGAAAACAAGTTGCTGAGATTTATTGTTTGATGTGGAGAAGTAGCAGGAACAACTTGCTGTTGTTGAATGAAATTGCATTGAAGAGGAAGCTGTTGGGTTGTTTGTGTGAAACCCGATAGAGTGGAGAGGGCTGCATTTGGGAAGCCCGTTGAAGAGGATATGAGTTGCTGATGTTGTGGGCCTTGAAGGAAATGCTTGACTGGGCCCGAGAACATTAGATGGGTTGTGGCTGCGTGGCCAGCGTGCTGAATTGCGTACGGAAGTTGTTGACTGGCTTCGTTGAGAAGATAGAGCTGCATTGAAGATTTTGTAATATGATCAAGCACTTTGCGGCCAACATATAAATTTTTGAACATTTCTCGCCATTTTTTGTAGCGAGGATCTTTGATTATCAGCTTGAACGGAATGGAGTGACCGGTATTGGTGACGGTATAGGTCGGATGAAGCTAATTGGTATTTTTGGATTGTACTGATGAGGTAATTGATGGTGGGGGATCAGTGAACATATTTGGAGCTAAAAGTGTATGGGATAAAGCAAATGTGAAATGGTTGTTTTTGGATGAGTGTTAAATTAAGGTTGATTGTTGGGTTTAATGGGAAAGGAAATGTGAATAGAGACAAAAGAGGAGTAGACGTGAGAACTGTTAGCATTATAGCATTATGGTCCACATAAGCTACCCATTACTGATGTAGTTATTGTTAGAGTCAATATAGGAATCCATTATCTCTATTATCCAATTTATGGTTTTACCTATATGTATATATAAGACTCTCTTTGTGATTAATAAACACAACACTATCATAAGCATTTACATGGAATCAGAGCCATCGTTCTGATCTTCTTTTGTTTTTTTTTTCTCTCCTACACTTCATGTGTCAGTACATATTGGCATTATGGCATCTGACCAAATTTCAGCGCTTTAAAATCCTCACAAAGCCTACAATCTTTTTTTCGATATTCATCTTAGCAATGTTATTAAGCTAACCTCATCCAATTACATTAATTGGAAACTACAAATGCAGGCTATTATTGAAGGTTACCATCTTTACAAGTTATAGGATTGTTCTCATCCAATTCCCGCTGCCACAGTCAACGATACAACCACTCCTCCTCAATAAATTCTGAATCCAACTTATGGTTCATGGAGGCGACAAGACCGTCTTCCTTATGGAGCTGTTCTCGTTACTCTTTCTCCATCTGTTGCGTCTTTTTGGTGACTCAAACAAAATATACTCATGAGATATGGAGTCTTCTCCGACGCACATTTGCAAAGGCCTCTCGTGGGCATATCAAACAATTGAAGTAGAAGCTTCGCTCAGCTACCAAAGGATCTCTCCAGTTTCCCGACTACATGCACAGACTCAAATCTACTACCGACCTCCTAGCTGACATCGGTAATCCTGTTCATCCTGAGGATCTTACTGATTACATTTTGTAGGGCCTTGATGACAATTACCAGTCTGTCATTGATGGTGTCAATGCTCGAGACTCGCCTATCTCTTCTGATGAGCTTCATGAGAAGCTAATCAGTCGAGAATTGAACATCCAATTGGATCACAAAGTGTCTTCTGGTCCGGCCACTGCTTTGACAGCTCAATTTAGATCCTCGAAGCACAAGCTGCGCGCCTCTACCTATTAACAACCATGGTCATCACCAACACCGACGCCCTCACCATTGTCTCGTTCACCACAAATGCAATTTTCTAGCAAACCTTTTAAGGGACGTTGTCAATGGTGCAAGCAAGGTTCTAAAAGTCGCTAGGCGCTAGTCGGGCGGCTAGGGTCTTTGAGGATTAATCGGGGACTAGACGGGGATTAATCGGGGATTAATCGGATTTGTATTTATATATATTTTTAATAGATTTATTATTGTGTATAGAAAAAAAACATAAATTTTATTGTATTAAAATTTTAAAATAATAAAAATATATTTATAAACCTATAAAATATATGCCATATTTATTTATTTATTATTATGGTGAAATGAAAGATTTGACTTGAAAAATGACTTATGTTCATATTTATCAAAATGAACTAACTATATTATTGATAGGAGAGGAAAAGATAGCTTTTGACTTAACTATATAAATATATTAAATATTTTCAAAATTATAATAATGGTAATCTTTACTTATATGTTTTTATTTTTTTTCATTTACTTTTTTCTCATGTTTCCTCTTCTCTCACGTCACAGGTATATTTTCTCTCTTTTTAAGAAATCAATTACAATATTCCCACAGTCCCACATCGGTTAAAAAGCCAAAAAAGTTGTTCTCTCTCCCTTATAAATGTGAAGCATACGGTAGTATTTTTCAAAGTGAGCCACAAACAACTATGTGTTGGGCTTTCAGTGTCTTTGGGCCTTTTTGGCTCGGACCAAAATAAAGTCTTGTTTATGCCTTACTGTTTTTTTTAAATATAGTTGAAAGTTTTTTAATGTTTGACCAATTGGTCAGGCGCCGACCCACGATTAATCGCCCGACCCACCCGATTAATTTTTGAAAATCGGATGCTCCGACTTGTTCCGTCCAACTACACCAAGTCGGGTCGGCTAAGTCAAAAATGGCGCCTAGGCGCCCGTCTAGTCGGCTTCTAGGCGCGATTTTTAAAACATTGGGTGCAAGCAACAAGGCCATGTTTTGACTCAATGTCCAACTTTCCGCTCCCAACATCCAACTCTCCAACTTCCCACCTGCATCCACTTCTTCAATCCAACAAACTAATAATATTACCACTAAACACACTGACCCAAGTTGGCTCGTGGACAGCAGTGCTTCACATCATGTAGCTCGTGACTTTGAGAATCTTGCTCTACATCACCCATTTAATTGTCATGATGCTTTGTTTGTGGGTAACGGTACAGGTTTGAACATAACTCACACAAGATCTCTTAAGCTTCTTAATTTTTCGTTGACTGGTGTTTTATGTGTTCCTTCCATGTCTCAAAATATTATATCTGTGTCTCAATTCACTCATCACAATAATGCTTCCGCTGAATTCTTACCTGGTTCTTTTGTTGTGAAGGATATATACACGAAGACACCAATGCTTAAAGGTCCTTGTATTGATGGAGTCTATGTCTGGTCAAATTCTCAGTCATCCAATTTCAGTCTCCATCGCTCATCCTCTGCTATTTGGCATCATAAGCTCGGTCACCCATCATCCGCGGTTTTTCAATTCCTACAAAAGCAATTTCATCTCGGCTTTCTTTCAAAAGGATTGCACATCATGTCACATAAACAAAATCCATAAACTTCCATTTCACGATACCAGTATTGTCTCTTCTTATCCTTTAGAAATAATTTACTCGGATGTTTGGACTTCACCTGTTATATCTTATGATGGCTTACAATATTATTACATTTTTGTAGATCATTTTACAAGATATGTTCGGCTTTACCCCATCAAAAAGAAATCTGATACAAAACAAGTTTTCATCAAGTTTAAGTCCTTGGTTGAGAATTACTTCAAACACAAAATCAAAGTTCTTTTTTCAGATAACGGGGGTGAATATGATGCACTCAATAATTTCTTTGCTGAAACATGAATTAGTCATTTCACCTCTCCGCCTCACACTCCTGAACATAACGGTGTCTCGAAACGTCACCATCGCCACGTCGTTGAAACAGGTCTTTCAATGCTTACTTACTCTGGAATGCACATCGACCATTGACATCATGCCTTTACTATAGCGGTGTATCTCATCAATCGCCTTCCAACTCAAGTTCTTGATCATGTTTCCCCTTTTTCGAAACTTCTTAACATTATTCCGAATTATACTAAGATTAAGAGTTTTGGGTGTTTATGTTTTATGTGGCTTAGACCGTATGCTAAAAATAAACTTGCACCTAGATCTACTATGTGTGTTTTATAGGGTATTCATCGACTCGGAGCGCGTACCAATGTCTTGATTAAACTGATATACTTGTCATCATAATATGGATTATGATAATGAGAGTCAAGTATTATAGAGTTTGATCTAAAAGTGTTCTTGGTCATAGGATCATCCTACTGGGACTAAGGTGATTCGGATAGACCAATATATGTATAACAATACTCATTGGATGAGTATTAATGGATCTCATTCATTAAGTTATAATATAGATGATGCATACAGTGGATATGATCATTGAACTGACCAAAAGTGAGATTTCCAAATGGTTGATTTTACCTATACTGCCAATATGGAAATTTTCTTAAGGAACAAATGTATATTGTTGTGTCCTTTGACCTGAGATCACCATAGTGGTTAATAGAATGCTTGTGAAACTTTGATACCGGACATCTAGTGAGTAAAAATGCTAGTTGAAAGGTCATTGTGTATAATTGAGTACATATATAACCAATGGTGAGTCAAGAGGGAATCCATCAACTCAAGGTAATGAGTTTGAACTCTATGTTGTTATGAATCTTATGGTTGAGAAGATCCTTGGCCAAGGCAGAAGAATGATTTAAGAAATGAGTTTCTTAGAGTCATTCAACAAACAGTAACGATCAACATGAAACATAATGGTTATCTATTAGGGTTTGACAGTCAAACCATACTCTAGGATAATCCGGAGTTGGAAAGATGGAAGGAAAAAATGTATCGTCCTTAAACCAGGTTCGTCTTTATTGGATATTGATATTCGTGTTATCCGACCGTCGAGGAGTGTTGCTAGACGCCAACCTTGATTAGTAGTTATGAGATTAATTACTACCGGTTTAACGTTGAACCTATGTGGTCACACACTTACGAGTGATGTTTGATGTTTAAGATCATTTAATCTATTATGAAATAATTTATTGAAATGATCTAGATGACATGTTTGTAATATTTTCTACTAACACAGAAATATAATAAAGGGAAAACTACCAATACCTACCCAAAACCATACTCATTTAACCGATGTTTACTCTAAAGTTTAAAGTTAACAAATACATACCCTTAAGTTTCGAAATGTAACTCAGACCCCCTTCCGTCAGTCAGCCTTAACGATGATGAGCATGTGTATGTGACGCGCCAGGTATATATTTTTTAAAATGGCGAGATTGCCCTCAACACCCTTCTTCTTCTTCTTCACGTTCCTTTCTGTTCGACGCAGACACAGAAATGGGGAGTAAGGATCCACGAAGGGAAGCGACAGAGACGATGGCGATGGAGGATGGTGTTTGGAGGTGTTTATGCAGGCTCGTAGTGCCCATTCGAGTGTCAAAGACGAACGAAAACCCCGGTAGGCGATTTGTTGGATGCCCACGATACAAGGTTAGTTTTGAATTTGTGCCCTAAAATCGTATGTGTAGGGTTTGTGAAATTGAAGTGATAGGGTACGGTAAATGGAATGGGGGATGTGTTTGGTGTTGTTTGTATGATTTTAATATGCATTTTAGTGTGTGATTTTAGTGATCGTAGTGATTTTGCTATGCATTTTAGCTTCTGCAATTATCAATTTAGTGTGATTGTAGTGATTTTAGTGACTGTAGTGATTTTAATGTGTGATATTAGTGATTGTAGTGATTTTAGTGAATTTAGTGTGTGATTTTATTGATTTTGCTATGCATTTCAGCTTCTGCAAATATCAATTTTGCAAAGTTCAAGCAAATGCAGTTTTTTCAAGTGGATTGATAAACCTACTTGTGCTAATGGGAAACGGGTGATGCCTGGGTTGTATGCAAGAATCAAAGCTTTGGAGGACACAATTGAAAGTGTAGATGAAGAAAATGCTAAACTACATAAATTAGTTGTTGAAATAGAGATGAGAAACTCAAGTCTTGAAGTGGAGGTTGAAGTAGTTGTAAGTGCAAAAGCTGAAATTGAAATGGAACTTCTATTGTGTATGGTTGTTGCAATGTGTGCGGTTAATTAGATGTATTTCATACAATTTACTTTTGTACAAGATTGGAAATGAAATGAATTTCATGTTGGTGCAAGTTGTTTGAGGTTATGTAATATGTATCAATTTGGTTATTGAAGTTCATCCCTTTGGAATTCGGTTATAAGAGAGCAAAGTGAAGCAATTTGGTTTGTCACGCCCCAATTTCAGTAAACCGAACTCGGGACGCGAACATTTAAAATAATAAAACATTTTGAAACCATTTTCATTAACCCACTTTAAAAACACCATTTGTTCAACAAAATAATATTTACAACTTAAAAACACGTCCCAACACGTGGACAAAAGTACAAGGTATCCGTCACTAGACTCAAAAGACTGAACCCGGACTCCGCTCCTAGCTCCACAAGCTTCGAGAGCTCCCCTAGTCCGTCCTGTGATCAGTACCTGTAGGAAAAGCAGCTAGGGGTGAGCATTCGCTCACCACCACAGATAACAGACTGACTACAGCATAATTAGCAGACAATGCCGGTAACACCAACAACAAACTCAACTCCGGGGATCACTGTCCCCAACTCAAGTACTTTGACTGACAAACACCCACGGTGACCTTCCTTGAACGACTCAACATTCAAACATGTAAGTAGACCGACACAATGATTACGACCTCTTCCAAGGACTCAAAAGAAACTACGCAACACCAAACAAGATCACAAAGGATCGCACACCAAAAAAGATCACAAAGGATCGCAAACCAGCTGTTCAGTAACCAATTTTGTTTCTCGCCCTTTCCGATCCCAGTCGGTCCAGGCGGTCGACCTGTCTTACAACTTCTTTGTCCATCGCCCTTTCCGATCCCAGTCGGTCCAGGCGGTCGACCTGTCTTACAACTTCCTTGTCCCTAGCCCTTTCCGATCTCAGTCGGTCCAGGCGGTCGACCTGTCTTACAACTTCTCTCACTCACGCGCTTCCCCGACACAAAGTCGGGCCACGCGGTCGACCTGTCTCAGTAACCTCTCTCACTCAGGTAACCACAATCACAATCACAAGCAAGTTCAACAAACAGCAACAACACAGGTTCAGCACTCCACAGGCGCTCATGGCCACCCAAGACACCAACCACAAAACACGGACTCAACAGTCCCACAGGCACTCACGACATCCCAAGACACACCAACAGTAACTCACGGGCTCAACAACCCCACGGGCACTCACGGCCTCCCAAGACACACCAACACTAAACCACGGACTCAACAGCCCCACAGGCACTCACGGCCTCCCAAGATACACCAACAGTAAACCACGGACTCAACAACCCCACAGGCACTCACAGCCTCCCAAGATACACCAACAGTAAACCACGGACTCAACAGTCCCACAGGCACTCACGGCCTCCCAAGATACACCAACGGTAAAACACGGACTCAACAGCCCCACAGGCACTCACGGCCTCCCAAGATACCAACAGTAAAACACGGACTCAACAGCCCCACAGGCACTCACGGCCTCCCAAGATACCAACAGTAAAACACGGACTCAACAGCCTCACGGGCACTCACGGCCTCCCAAGATACACCAACAGTAAAGGCACGGGTTCAACAACCCCACAGGCACTCATGGCCACCCAAAACACCAAAGGTAAAGACACGGGTTCAACAACCCCATGACACTCATGGCTACCCAAAACACTAAAGGCAAAGACACGGGTTCAACAACCCCACGGGCACTCATGGCCACCCAAACTCAACGATAAAACACGCTCGCAACTTACCGAGACTCTAACTCGTAAGCCCGCCAAAGAAATGCTTGCAACCCCCCCCCCCCCCCCCCCCCCCCCCCCCGAGACTCTAACTCGGTCAGGCCAGCCAAAGACACCAACCTTAGTACACGGGCTCTCATGGCCACCCAAGACTCAATAATAATAGTACGGGCTCTCAAGGCCACCCAAGACACAGAAGAAACAACCAACCTCCGGCTTAACCAAAGCCTCCAACAGTCCTAATATCAACAATTTCTCAATCAACCTCCGGGCATGGTCATATGCCTCCAGTACTCCTAATATCGATAAGTTCACAAACAACCTCTAGGCATGGTCATATGCCTCCAGTAATTTTAATAACGCTAAGTTCTCTGCTCCTACGACACTACTAAGTGTCACATGCTTTTCCAATAATTGTTACGATCCCGTATCATGCCTTTCTAATATTTAAATAAAACTACTTAACCTACGACACCCCGATGTCACATGCAATTCTACTGTTAACTTTCCCCAGTCAGGGCCGAGATCCGGCTACTTTTCCCTACCTCGTGCGTGTTCTCCCAAAAGCCAACCTCGAGCTCCGGTGATGATCTCAGTCACTCACCCAGCTTTCCCTTGCCTCGGTCCGTGACACGATCTAAAAGAACACAATTTAAAGGCACTTAACAACTCGCAGGAATAAACTGAAAACCATTAAACTCGATGCCCAAACTTAACCCCGACAATGTCGATCACTCCCAAACTTCTCAATTACTCGACATTGTCGATAAAGGACCCGTAAAGGCCCGATTCGCCCGACATGGCGAATCTGCCCGGGTTTTGTAAAAGGCCTTCCGGGGCTCCAAAAGCCCCCGTTTTCGTTTCTACGGTCTTAGAATAGTTCAAGGGTCCCAATGTACTTGACGGAATCGAATTCCGACTCCCGAGTCAATTAATTAACGTTTAAAGTTTCTAAAACCCGTTTAAACTTCTCCAATTTAAAACCAAATTTCAGTTCGATTAAGGATAAATGGTCCGGGGAACGTTTTAAACCACCCGAACACTAAAACCCGAGCAATCGAGCACGTGGGCCCCACCCAACCTACTTGGCCGTGCCCTAGGGTTCAAGGGGGGGCTCGGCCACCTCCTAAGGTGGCCGGAGCTCCTCCCGAGCTCTCGGTCGCTGGAAAACGTTCAAACAACCCTCCAAACACCTCTAAAACGTCTCCCACAAACCCCAAAATTCACTACAACTCTAACTCATCAATTAAACCCAAACCCTAACATTTGAAAATTAACAAAATGGGAATCGGTTCGGTGCTTACTCAAGAGGAGAACGAGGGGAACGACGTTGCTCTTTGCCTTGAGACGATCCAAGGGTTTGATAACCCTCAAAACCCTATCTTCTTAACCTTCTCTCTTCTTCTCCTTCTCCTTCTCTCTCTAACTCTCTTCTTCTTTTCTAAAACAACTAACTCTATTTTTTTGTATTTCCTTTTCTTTTTTTGATGTAGGTGGCCGGCCACACTCACCCATCACCTCTCATTTTCCCCCCCAAAACTAACACCACCACTTGTTGGACAAGTGGCAAGGTGGGTCCCACACCTTTTGGAAAATATCTACTTGATATTTTCCAATCAGATTCGCGAAAATCGGACGTTTCGGGTCCCCGAACGGGCAATTTTTCCAAGAAATTACGAAACTTGGTGGGCTAAACGGAAACGGCTCAACTAAGACCGCTGCGACGACGTCTAAGCTTTTCGGATCCAAAACGGTCCTCGAATGGACCAAAACGTCGCTCGGTTGACTTTTCCAGCGAAAAGTCATCATTTCCCAAATTGGTCAGAAAGCTGCCCTGAGTCCCCCGGAACTCACTTTGGTCAATAACGGGGTCAACTTAAGTCCGGTATGACACTCGGGGTCATTTTAGGTTCACTTAACTGTCAGTTTAAAAAAAATTAAATTTTCCTGTTTTTCGCAGGTTTGACTGGCGTTGACCGGGAGTGGTTATTACATGGTTATTGTAGTTCATGAATTTGGCAATTTCCGTTACTGAAGCATAGTGTCAATTGGTTGAATTGGGTGTTGGTTAGTAGTGTCAATTGGTTGATGCACTTGGTTGATGTTTGTCCTTGAAAATTTTGACATCACTTGGCTGTAAAATGATCAAAACATGTGAAGCATACAAATGACATACAACCTGTGAAGCATAAAACCTATGAAGCATATAATACATTGAATCAAATTTCTTCCATACAACATTCATAGCAAACTCTGTCAAGCACACAAATGAAACTGAAATTGTCATCAAATTTAGATGTTTGGTGAAATTCAATTCAACACTTAAAGAACCATAAAGGTTCCACCTACCAAGGCAAAATACACCCCCACTAGCAACATACAGAATCTTTCTTACAAAAAAGGACATCAATTGTCATGTGAAGTTGTTGTACATTTGGGGACCACAAAAAAAAACCTACATAGAAGACTAAGGCAGCCAAGTCTTAGAGGAACTTGGTTGTGAGGTGCTCCCAGATCTGCCTCCATCTCTTCCTCGACCTCTCCCACCTTTCCCTGCAGCTCTCCCTCTACCTCTTCCTCTCCCTCTTGTAGATGTTGCAGACCCAGTTGGTGGTTGTGAGACTGCTCCACCAACAAATACTTTGGCCTCCTGCATGAATCTTGTCCCTCCAACTCCTCTCATTGAGGTAAATGCTTGTTGTTTATTAATTATTGTGGTTAGCTATGACATATGAAGTTTAGATACAAAAATTGACAATTTGTAAAGAAGTTTCAACCAAAATTTACCTGACTGTTTTGTTGGCTGAGGTTGAATTCTTGTTGGGCTAGGCTAATTGATGGTGGAGGTGCTGCTGGTTCAGGGTTCCGAGCTCGCATCCTTCGGAGAGCTTCTTGCCTCTTTGCTTCAATTTCTTCTAGGGTACATGTCTTTCTCCTTTCCTCTAATCTTTCGTAATGTTCTCCTGTGTCCACTTTGCTTTCTCAGCATCTTTCTGAGCAGCCTCCTCAGCAGTTATACTCTTACCATGTCACAGACACAGATATGAAGTTATCAAGTTATCGAGTAATGAAGTAAAGCTGAAAACAGATAAACATTTTCCCAACCTTAGCTTTCTCAGGTTGGGGCTGTCTGGCCTTTCTTTGGGTGGCAGTTTCACCGTAGTCTTTCGCAGAACAAGTCCTCTGGTTGTGCCCCTTGCCTTGACATTTAAAGCAAGTAACTGTATTGCTTTTCTTCATTGCTCTGTAACTGTTCTCAGCCCTCTCATCAGCACTTTGTTGCCTCCTCGTCCTAGGTCTACCCGGGGGTTTATGGACTATAGGTGGAAACAATTTTGGGTACCCTAAATCGTCTGGCCAGTTATCCCTACTAGGAACTGGTCTAATAATGCAGAGTACATTTCTTTGTAAGTGCTAACATGGTAGTATTTGTGGACATAGTTATGTAGGTCATCTATTACAAAAGTAATACATGTCACACCATGGATACAAGGTAAACCATTTAACTGGAATTCTAAGCAAGTGCATGTTAGATTCTTCAAATCTACAGTGTATGTCTTACCATGCTGTGTCACCTCAAACTCACCACCCCAACTAGCTAGGATTTTACATGTCTTACTAGTCGATGCCTTCAAAATTTCTAGATCCTTAGCAATTGCTTTACAGATAACCCCTTTATACCCATCGTGTGAACTATGTCTGGTACAGAATAGGCCCATTAATTGTTTCCTAATGTCCTCTAGGAGTTCATAAATAGGTTTCTCCGTAGTTGTAAGGATCCACTTGTTAAAACACTCTGACAAGCTATTTACCTGAATACTACTACAGGCGCGAGTAGTGTAAAATAACTTGCACCAGCCGCTAGGATCCTTCTCTTTCAGCCACTCGTAAGCAACTTCATTTAGCAACAGAAGCCTTTCCATCCTTGTTGCAAACTGTCTTGGTGAAGACGCCTTGGCACAGTTCCACACAGCTGCTTTGAGTGCATCTCCCTTGAAGGTCGCCATGAAGTTGTCCACCAAATGTCGAACACAGAATATGTGTTCAACGCCTTGCATCCAATGTGTGAAAAGCTCGACAAGTCCCTGCAAAATTCAATGGTCAACACAACAGTTTGATAAGCATAAAAAATAAAAATAAAAATGGGCAAAACAATGAGCTTTATACGGTTACCTTTTGTTTATCAGATATTATCACCCAGCCACGTAGCTCATTCGATCCATAGTCTTCGAAGAACTGCTCCAGGAACCACTTCCAACTTTCCTTGTTCTCTTGTTCCACTACGGCAAATGCTAGTGGGAACAAACCTTTGTTCCCATCCCACCCAACGACAGCGAGTAACTGTCCACCAAACTCTCCCTTCAGATGACATCCATCGATGCCAATTAAGGGTCTACAGCCAGTTAAAAACCCTCTTTCCTATGCCCCAAACCTAATGTATATGCGCTTGAAATGTGGTTTGGAAACTGGATCGTTTCCCGAATTGAGGTGTTCTATGTCAACCTTTATTGTGTTGTTGTCATTCGATTCACGAACCTGACATACAGAAATTGTAAAACTGTTATTAATTACATTATAAGAGTAATCACATTACAATGATACAAATTTAATCAGATTATAAGTATCATATGGCAATATGTATACAAATCTTCATATTGCTTCGCCTTCTCCCCACCCAGAATTTCCTTGGTCCTCCAGATGGTTCTATAGGCTTGCTGAACATTTACCTGGACCTCAAGATCATTTAAGATCTTTGCCTGCATCTGTTTACCCTTTATATCAGAGCATGTCATGACATCCGACAAGAACCTACAATATTCAATTCATATTCAATTAGTATACACAAATTCAATGGTCAATATATATCGTCAATTAAAAACATAACCATTACAATACAACTTACCTAACTGCTAGATAATCAATAGTGCATTGTCTGATTTTTTTACTCTTGGACCCGCAGGTGTGCCTTGGTCTCCAATTCTTCACCTCCAGCGGCACATTGTCCTTAGAAGCACTTGCAAAGCATTATAAAGGGCATTCATCTACGGTGCAAGCAATCCCAATCTTCTTCGGCTCGTTCCTTGAAAAATGGTAGTCAACCCCATGCTCCACATCATATGCTTTCAACACCAGCCTGCACACTCTGGCACATGAGAATGTAGAGACAACCCCAACTCCACCTTCTCCAAGATTGATTCCTCGTCCCACATAGCCTGCCATCCCCTATATCTTATAGGCTCAGCCTCTTCCTCAACATCTTCCTCATCTGGATCAAAGAATCCTTTAGGTACTTCATTACCTGTTTCCTCCCCAGATTCTCTTTCACCTTCAACTGCTTCATCTGTGACAGGTACTGTAGCAGGATCATCTTCAACTACCTCATCTGTGTCAGGTACTCCAACAACATCATCTTCTTCCACCCTAATTCCTTTCCATTTCCATTTCCCTTTCCTTAACCTCTCAGCCTCATTTATGGCTTTCCCATACTCCTCTCTCAACCAATCAGGGTCTTCATCAATTTCAGATTCAGGTTGAGGGTGATTTTCAGTTTCAATGTGAGGTTCATTGTGGGATTGACGTTCAGTTTGGGGTGGAGATGCAGTTAGGAACAAAGGATAATTTAGGGATTCAGGTTCAGCGTGGGTTTGAGGTTCACTTTGGGTTTGAAGTTCACTTTGAGGTGGGGATTGATTGTCAACATCAATTCCCTTCTCAGGTAAACTTTCATCCCTAATTTCATCACTACCTAGATCCCCATGATCACTAGAATCACTTTCAGTGTCAGATTCAAGGGATTGAACAATAGTCACTCTCCTAAAATCACATTTTGCAAGCATCCTCTTATATATACTTGGGCTCACAAATAGCCTACACTTATCTTTTGTCACACACTCCTCTATTGGTTGATAATCCTCATTTGTTTCAGGTTGTGATGACCACATGACATTCTCTTTAGGAGAAACAATTCTAATAGGTTATCCCTGGACCCACACAAATTTCTATTGCTATTGTTTCAGGGAATGTTGAACATATCAACAAAATCCTCATGACCTCAATAAGCTTAAACCATGGTTCCAGCCATTCATTAAAACCACTAGGCCTAACTGGGACCTTCCACCATATCAAAGAATTTACGTGGCATCCTAAATCAGCTATAACTTTCTTAAACTTGTCCAGTGAACACTAGGACTGTAGAATTGCCACAAACTCAACGGTACCTCCCTCATATTTGGTTCTATTGTCAACAAAATCCCCCCCCCCCCCCCCCCCCCCCCCAATAGTGAAATTCAGACATCCTGGTAATAACTTGAGGTTGAGGCTGAGATTGAAGCACAAAACACCAATAACAACCAACAAACAATACAATTAATGTCAGGTACTTACTATAGAACAGTTCATATGCAAAACCCTAATTTATTCTACCAAACTGACCCCAAATTTTTAAAAAAAACCCTAATTTTTTTCACAAATTATTGTTAACAGTACTGAATTTTGGTTTCAACTCCACTTTAGAAGCCATAGGTTCCAAATTGTACCAAATCCCTATTTCGGTTTAACAAACCAGTTAAAGCCTAAATTCTTTACTTCCTACACACTACACATTTCAAACCCTAAATCACAGAAACTAATCAGTGCTTGCAAATTTGACACTCATCCTTACTCACAAACTCAAACCCAGAAAAACCTAATCTTTTTTATCTTCAGAAAACCCTAATTTTTGAAATTCACTTCGCAAAAACACAACCTCGGCTTCATACAAATTCTCATCGCAACTAAGCATCGCACAAACACATTCACAAAGCAAAAATTAACGGGTTTTTAACTTACACTTTCTGCATCTGAGAAACCTTCGTCGTATATGTAACCATCGCTCTCCGACTCAGACTCCAACGATCCAGACACCATTGCAGCCCCTCAGTTCCTCGCTTGCGGCCACCGACTCTCTCCACCAGCTCGTACTCTTCAACACGTAGCTCGAACAAGGCTTCTCTCTCGTCTCTTCGTCTGTTCTGTGTGCTAGGGTTACACACCGTTCAATTTTCTTAAATTTCAAACGAGGGTATTTTGGTCTTTCTAACCTTCATCGTTAAGGCTAACTGACGGAAGGGGGTCTGAGTTACATTTCGAAACTTAAGGGTATGTATTTGTTAACTTTAAACTTTAGAGTAAACATCGGTTAAATGGGCATGGTTTTTGGTAGGTATTGATAGTTTTCCCTATAATAAATATTGGAGTTCTTGACTGATTGGATATAGGTCAAGTGGGAGATTGTTGGGTTATGCCCTAGGCCCAATCGAGTTTAAGCCCAATTGAGTCTTAGACCCAATATACTTAATAGTATATTAAGAGAAAATTAGGTTTAGAAAAGATGATTCATCTTATTCTCTTGTAGTCGC
The DNA here is from genome assembly GCA_963921825.1 of Erodium maritimum. NCBI lineage: Eukaryota > Viridiplantae > Streptophyta > Magnoliopsida > Geraniales > Geraniaceae > Erodium > Erodium maritimum. The sequence continues at coordinate 10,699,004 of OY997595.1, forward strand.
TTTTTCTCTTCTCTCCCAAAACAACATTGAAGAATCGCTCTTCATCTCCATAGCCGTCTCAAGAGGTTGAAAGCATCAAATTGTTGCTCGGTGTGGATACACTAGAGGCTTCGTACTTTCGGAGCTGTATCGGATTTGTTGTACATATCAAGTAAGTAATCCTCACAATTTTATCATTGATTTAGATCCAATATTTTGGCTTTGGATCGAACGTTTTAATTCCGTTGCGAACATGATGATGTTTCTTCGATCCTTCAGTACAAAATAAACTCTGAAAGATATTGATATATTCTAACAAATAGTTTAATATAAAATGAAAAATAGAATTATTTGATCTAACATTAGTTTGAGTCGTTTAAGAATATACACAGTGCATCAGCTAAAAATCAATCTGGAAATTTCAAAGTAGTGATGACACAATATAGTAGTCAATGTAGGATCATCGGCACAACTAGTTCAACGCAGATTCCTGAGGCAAGCTGATATAATGATAGTTCGATGCAGTCACAAACAATTAGAGCAACGATTAGTCAGCGGATTAATGTCGCAACGTCACGTGGTCCCTCCGAATTATTGCTCTACCCATCAAATTTTTTTGATTTTGAAACCTATAAAAACCCAACCTTTTCCATCTATTTTGAACGCACAACAAACCTATCTTCTCTTCGACCACATATTTTCCATCCTCTTATTTGTAAAAATATTTTTCCTATCTTCCCCGCTTTTCATGGATTCAGATTTTGGGGAAAATGAATTGAGGAGAAAATGGGAGAACAAATTAAAGCAGTGTTGGAACAACAGATATGAACCGATATGCAAGTCAATGAAGCACGCGACTTCCCCATGATGTTGAATAGTCTTGACTACATGCATTATCAATAAAATAATTGTTTGATTGCATGGGCGAGACGATTTTCAAGGAGAGACCATGGAAACGTTTCATTAATCGTGTTGGGCGTCGTTGCAACTCAAGACTTGTGGATATGTCATGCATTTTTTGGTGTCATGGAATCGAACAACGACATCAATGTACTAAACCAATCAACGTTAATCCAGGAAGCCATAGAAGCCTTTGCCCTATCAATAGATTCCAGGTGAACGGTACTGAGTACTCAACTCCTTACTGTTTAATTAATGGTATTTATCCACCGTATGTTGTCTTTGTGAAAACAATATCGACTCCACTAAATCGTAATTGGCTGCTAAATTATAATAGGGGGTGAGAAAATATATAGAACAAGCATTTGAGGTTTTATAAACTCGTTTTCACAATATTATTCGGTCATGCTGAATGTGGAGGAAAAGTCACTCGCCATAACCATGAGTGTTTGTATTATCGTCTAGAATATGATAGTGGTGAATGAATGACATACATACAGTGTAGTTATTGATCCGCTGGATATTGAGGAGTCACCCACAAGGGTGACGCAACGAGACCCGCCCCCAGACGTCAATACCAACCTCATCATGTATAATAAAGAAAGACACATGGATCGATGTATTTCTAATCAACTCAAAAAAGACCTCATCGATCATATTTAGAACAAATTTTATTGACGAGTACGATCATCAAGCATTATTTTTATATGGGTAATTTCCACCTCAATACCCTAACTATTAACTTTTTTCACCTCAATACCCTAACTATTTTCAGTGGCACCTCACTACCCTAGAATGCCCTTTTTTTCACTTTCATACCCTAACTATATTTTGTGACACCTCACTACCCCAGGATGCATTTTTTGTGGCACCTCACTACCCTACAATGCATTTTTGTGACATTAAAAACTGATTTTTTTTTTAAAAGAAAGTTTGAAAACCAATGACATGCTTTTAAAATTTTGATTGTTAGTGAGTGGTATTATGGATTTTTTAAGTGTTTTCATCCCAAAATGGATGACAAATTGACGGCGAGTATGAAAGTGAAGAAAAAAAAATGCATTCTAGGGTATTAAGGTGCCACTAAAAATAAATAGGGTATTGAGGCGATAAAAATTAATAGTTAGGGTATGGAGGTGAAAATTACCCTTTTCATATTGTCTTGCACTTTCCCTACCTAGGACGCGTCATGGTATGATAAATGGTCGAGTAGACTTATCCGCATCAGGGTCATGAGGCCAACAAAACCAAAATAATTTGAAGAAAAGTAACTAAGAACCAAAATAAGTTGATTAGAGAAACTTGCATGCCTGATTACATTGACAATTGACAACAATCATACAAATTATGAGTCAACATCATTTTATTTGGCATAAGCTCGCTCTGAAAATACTAGGCTCATTCAATATCAAACTCTAGTCTCTAACTAGCTCTCATTTGGCGCAGGCATTAGCCGTAGTCTTTCCTCCGGTGCCTGGTTACCAGCAAAGCCTCCCTCTTCTGCCAGCAGAGATTGCAAGTCACTACCGTTGGCCAAGCTGTTGAATTCTACTGCTTTGGACGGCATCGTTGGGTAACGGCGCTGGCAAAACGTCATCAACCTCTTCACCGACTGCAGATACTTACGAGTCGTCTCGTCATTCATGATGTGGGCCACACTATTGGTGTAGATCTTCTCACGGGCTGAACGTTCATGGATACCAACCATAGTAACACCAATGGGCCAGGGTGCATTTCCGATGGCCAGCTTGATGTAATGGTCCATTGCAGCTAAGTAATCTCGCTTCATGCAGTAATCAACCATCACCAGCAATGCTTGACGAATATCAGCAGGAAGGATCTACACAAAATATATCACTAGTTTGTTATCAAAGATTCTCAGAAATCTAACTGTGCACATTTCTCATGTATGAGTAAATTGTAGGATTCATGCACAAGATCATCACTGTGAGGTGAAAAGCAGAACAGAAAAACTATATGATCAATAACACGGTACACCGTACACGTACTAACTTCTGGGCTAAGGACGAACTACAAACCAACACTACCATATTACAAGTCTTATGCTTGTTTGGTAGGTAACCAAATGCACCAACCAAACACACATAAGACTGATAATGTCAAGGTTCTAAAACTCGGCGAGGTGCCAACTAAGGATCTTTTAACTTATCAGGGAGATATAAGCAAAAGGTGCTTTGTATTAAATAAATAAATATATAAGACAAAGTAGCAATGGTTTAGTGAAATAAAATAGTTCCACGCACATTTTAATTCATGTTCTGTGAAATTGAATTGTATTTGAAAGATGAACTGAACTTCGTACTATGGACAGGTCTTCAAGTACAAAATTCCACACACTTCATAATTGTATATGAAAACTAGTTGACTAAGTTTCAACCAAACTGAATTTTGACCTATTTTAACTTATAGGTGGAAATTGGTCAAAACTAGGCAGTGTTCTAAAAATCCCGACTAGGCTCCGCCTAGGCGCTATTTTAATCCCCGTTTAGTCCCCGATTAATCCCCAAAAGGCCCTAGCCGCCCGACTAGCGCCTAGCGATTTTTAGAACCTTGAAACTAGGTGGTTACGTTTCACCAAGTTCTATACTACACCAATCTGTCAACCAAAAGCTATGGCAACCAAGAGCAGAGATGGAGTATGAAGACTATCATAGATGACAGGGGTATGGGAAAATAAATAAAAAAGGGTAGTAGCAAGGATTGGGCAACAGATCATACTGCTTGAAGAAAAACTAGCTGCCGAGTTCACAAGACAATATGTTCTGTAGACTATCAGGGCAACTTGATCTCTCAAGGGGAAGTTCATCACGAAAGGCACGATTAATACATATATCGAATTTTCATCTAATTTTGTTCATTGAATGGATATAGGCGTAAATCCTGCTCCATTTTCAACATCATTGTTATTTCAATTTTATAAAAAAAATAGTGTAATGTTAGGAATGGTAATAGTAAAAAGAATGAACCTATTGTTTTTTACTTGTCTTCTTTGTCCGTGTCACAAACACACATGTTTTACAAATTACCACTAACTAACTCAAAAGGCTTCTTTTAGAGCTTCTAAATGGAAATTAAACAATTTTATAGTTGAGTTTAATCGATGAAAAGCGTGGTTAAGAGGCTATTTTGATTCACAGCTTGAGAGATTGTTATAGAGAAATAGATATACACATGAATCATAATAAAGCCCGTCTACCACTGGCTCAACTCTCTGCAAACTGCTAACGCATTCTTAAGATTGATTCAGTTAGCTTATAGCTGATACCCATAATCAGATAGTTATAATGTTTATAATCTGCAGTAGTACACCACTTATGTACTGGAAATATGGTAGTTATGTATGCCGGAAAAAAGTGTGCTCCTGAAATATTCCCTCAATGTCACGATTCAGATAGCTTGTTTAGCATGGTAAAATTACTCGCGCTATAATGCGAGGGTAAAAAAAACTCTACTCAAATCCAAGACACTGAGAATCAAGTCATTCTACTAGTACTAACACTCCCTAAACAGGCCATCCAAACTACACCCTCCAATCAAGCTCTTCACCAAATTTTTGGGATCATAACAATGGTAGATTCAGAGGTCTTTTATCTCTAATCACAAATATACTTACAAAATTCGGGTTCTCCTATCCCCTAACTCCTACTAATTCTATGAACAAACCCAGAGGAAAGTAACATGTTTAAATTTTTGGATTGTTTCAAGTATCAGCAACAATTGCCAGGCAAAACAAATGTCATTTAAAACTAAATCCCTTACCTTCTTCCTGCAAAACTTGAAGAGGGGATGCAGGTACCTAGCACACTGCTTGAATGTGGCAACCATGGACTTGCCTTTTGCCGTTCGCTTCTCTGCCTCGGGCATCTCGTCCAGCTCCTGCTTCCACTCATTCAATAGCTTCTTGAAGAAGACGAGAATCTTATCCTCATCACACAGCTCCTCGAAATTGGCCTTCATGCGCTTCAAATCCTTGTCCGCATCGGCTCCACTGGACGCTCCGTCCCCACTCATCTCATCCTCTCCACCTCCCCCATCCCCGTCCTTGGACCCACCGTCGCCCCTCTTCTGCCGCTTCCGATCGCTCACCATCCCCGTCTTCTGCCTCTTCCTCAGCTCCGCAATATCCCGCAGGAAATCGTTCGTCTGCCCTTCGGTCATGTCGCTGTCGACCTCGAATGTACCCGCCTTCAACACGAACTTGAGCCGGTCAAGGCGCGCATCGTCGTCCTCGCCGAAGAGGGTGACGGGTTGCTTGAGGAAGCGGAGGCGCCGGATGACCTCTTGCTTGGGGAGGTCGAGGTTGTCAATGTTCTGCTCGTTCGTTAGGGATTTGGAAGTGGTGGCGCTGGAGGCGGCGGCGTTGTTGTTCGATGTCGAGGAGGTGGTCGACTTGGCGACGGAGCCGGACGTAGTGCCCGTGGCGGAGGCGTTGCTTTGACGTTGGGCCTTGGCTTCCAATTCCTTCTTCTCCTCTTCGCGGAGCTTCTGGATCTGTTTGCGTTCGATCTCCGAACGCTTGAAGAATCGCTTGCCGCCACCGGTTTCTGATGCCAAGCTCTCACGCTTCTTCCGAAGCTCTTGCTGGATGAGATCCATCTTCTTCTTCGTCTATGGGTTCGGAAGGGCCCGTTTCTGAGCTTCTCCGATGAGAGATAATGAGAAGGGGAAGTTTCACGAACATACTCGATTGAACTGTCACTTATTTTTTTTAAACCACCCGGTTTACATACCTACAAAATATTATTGTCCAATTCTATGATATTATGTTAAAACTAATAAAAAAAGGTAATTATCACAAAATATGATGAATTTATCACATTTTTGTGATCTTTAAATTTTTTCATCGGTTTATTCAGTTTTCTCATTTTTATTTTATTTTATCCTATTTTGATAATAAATGAAAGAAATATTTTTATTATGTTAAATCTTAAGAAAAACATTTATTGGAAAACTAATATCAAGATTGGTATTTATTGTTGTTTTTATTTTTAGGAAAGAAGATTGGTATTTGTTACCTCAATTTCAATTTGATACTTCTGTTCATTTTCCTCAATTTATTTTCTTTACACCGTACATTAGGAATGACAATGGGCCGGGTTGGGGTCGGGTTTTGTAATACCCGTACCCGGCCCTATTTCCCTACATGTGGTCTGAGTCCGTCCGGGACCCGATAGAGGCCCACTTGTGGCCCGGCCGAATCGGGTATTACCCTACCTGCCTAATATAAGAGTTGTTTTTTTTTTCTTCCAAGACACTATACATTTATTTCACTACTCAATTTATATTGACAAATCATGTATATATGATGCATAAAAAATTCATATATTTATATGAAACATATAATCTCATCATTTCGGACAATTAACATCAAACCAAAACTAATCACTTCTAAAAAAATTATTCTGATGTCTAATAAACCAAAATCAAATCTAATTATTCATATATAATTAATCAAGCATCCTCTCCTTCTCATTTTCAATCATCAACGTTTAAGTATTCGCATGAACATCGACATGGTATTTTCCTGAATCAAAATAAGAAATATCAAGATATAAAAATAATTTAACAACAAATTAGCTTGCATCTTATTAAAATGTTTACAATATACCTCATCAACTTCAGCATAATCAAAGAGTTGTCAATATGCATCTTTATCTTTATATCATATCTCCGAAAACACACATTAAAGAATTAAATAAATATTAGTGACAAATTAGTATTAAATAGTAATTTAAACTAATTGCATAACTTACTTGATTTACCTCGTATATCATCTTTCCATAACAAACTTTGAGAACACATAAGTGCCTTTAAAGTCTTTGAATGAAGCCTACTACGTTGTGGGGTGACCTTTCTACCTCAAGAACTGAATGATGATTCAAAAGCTACAGTTGAAATCGGAATAGCTAGAACATTTCTAGCTATTTTTCGCAAAGTATGCCACTTTGACCCATGATTTTTCCACCGGACCAGAATGTCAAAATCAACGCTTCTTGGCACGAGTGTGTCCTCTAAATATTAATCTAATTCTGATCTAGAAAATCCCTTCTTTTCCCCACTTATATATGACTTGAAGATAGTCCAGTCCAACCTTACATTCGATGTATCTGAAGCCTCTCCATGACAATTTTGCATCATATTATCATGTTGTCCAAGTGCTATTGATTCTCTATAGTTATATACTTCAACGAGCTTCAAACACAATGTTCTCACTTTCTCAATCTCTAAAACAGATTCATTGTCATAAAGCATAAGTAGGCTTTCAAAAGCTGAATCTTAGATATAAAACAATAGCAATAGACATAATCTCATGTATGTTATGTCAATAATTGTCAAATTTTTGATTCATGCTCAATGTTATAGACTTTATAATTTTGCGTGAACATTTTTTCCATGAAAGTAATGAAAATTTAACAGAGCGCATATGAGGAAAAAATATGTTCGTAGTCGGATACTTACTACCAGAGAACGACTCAGTCACCTCATAAAAAATACTTAGCTTATCACATACTTCTTCAGCAACCACCCATTTCTCATGTCTTGAACAACACTTAAACATCTCCTCCCGAATTTCCAATCGCTTCAAGACTTCCTTATACTGCAAGGAAACCTTCAACATTAAATAAGTAGATTTTCATCGTGTCTTGCAATCAAGGGCTAATTTTTTGTCACATTTAATCTTCAGCTGATGCTTGGTTTCCTTAAACTTTTGCACTCTTTTGGGGGTTGAACTCCAATAAAAAATGGTTTCTCTTACTTTCTCAATACTTTCTTTAATAATGGATAAACCATCTTTCCATTCAAATTAAGAATATGAGCACAACATCGCATGTACAATAGCTTTCCATCTAGTAAAAGTGAGCTAGAAGGAAGTTTTTCCAACAAAATTCTAACAATTACATCATTAGTTGTGCAATTATCTACTGTTAATGTAGATAATTTTCTATCCAAGCTCCAATCAAGCATACATTCAAACAACACATTAGCAAGAACATCAATAGTGTGTGGACAAGGCACATATCTGAACCTAAACACAACAAGTATAAATATAAAAATTTAAAACATGGCATATGAATTATGAAATAAAGTATAATGCAAACAATTTTGAAATACAATACCTGATAATTTTACTCTGCATCTTCTAATCGTTGTCAATATAATACACTGTGACTGTCTTGAATTTTTTTTTTTACTACTTTCTACTCACATATCTTTAGCCAGTGCAATTCTGCTTTCATTTCTCTTTATCTTCTTCATTGCATCATCCTTCTCATGCTTGTAGATATCCAAGAGATTGGTCTTCAAAGTGTTTTGAGTCGGAACTTTGAATAATGGTTGAACCATTTCCATGAGGTTCCGAAACTTCTGATGATCAATCATTGACAAAGGGTACTCGCGCATGATAATCATACGAGCAAGTTCTTTTCTACATGCATCTTGGTCAAATTGATAGTTGTTCAAAATAAATTTCTCATCGTTCTTTCGCTCGCCTACCAAGATTGTCTGACCTATGTATGGTACCTTATATCGTGGACAACGTTTTAGATGTCTACTGAGATGAGTTGTTCCATGATTATTGTCATCTGATAGTGCCTTTTTGCAGTAATTACAAATAGTCATTTTCTTGTTTCCCTCTTGAAATGGTCCCATACCGTGGATCTTTGTCTCTTATTGGTAACAACCGGCTCCGGATTTGTGCTAGGGACGACATCTTCAGTATTATGAACTGGTGAGCTAACCACTTGATCCACATTCAAGAGTTCATTATTGAATCAAGTGGAGCGACGGAGAAGTGAATCAATTGTTACTGTATAGTGTATATATAGGGTAGAAAATATAAACGTAATAATTAAGAAATATATTTAGTTTTTTTTATTTAATAACCTATCGGGCCGGGTTTGGGTCGGGTAGTACTAATCCTGAGCCCGACCCGAACCCGATTAAAAGCCTAGTTAAATTAACTCGGTCCGACCCGTTTGTGAAAATACCTGATTCAGACCCAATTTTTTTGGGCCGGGTAGGTCGGGTCCCCGTCGAGTCCAGGTCAGTTTGCATAAAGAAAATTCAAAAATCATGAATATATATCAATCTTTAGGGGTGATAAAAATAACCGATAACACGACTGTTACCGGAAGCGTCGGGGTGGTCACCATCAGCTTCCGATCGGATGCCCAATATGAAAAGCATGCTAACAGAGTTGTCCGGTCCGATTGTCGATAGATTGTACTGGTCAGAGGATTATAATCAAACCGCCCGATATAACTCGTATTTGGATTATGGCCCAGTTCGTGTAACTATCTTATTTATTTTTCTTGTTGTCTAAAGAATCATACAAGAAAATGGGTTTTATTGTGAACAAAGATGAATGAAGCTCGTGTAATTTCTTATTTCTTTTTCTGAATTCAAGAAATATATATTAATTTAATAATTTTATTATGACTAATCCACAATAAAGTAAGAGCATCCACAGTCATGGGCGGGGAGGCGCTAGCAGGGTGAAAACGTCGGCGAGGAGCTGGCGGGGAGTGCTGGCTGGGAGCTTAAGGTCGGTACTCATCGTCGGCTAGGAGCAAAAATATGAATAAAATGGTTACTATAAGCCAACAAAAAGGCTTACCATTATAGGGTACTGGCTGGGAGAGCTGGCTATAAGCTAAGAAAAAATAATATTTTATTCTCCCCGTCAGCACTCCCCGCCAGCAACCAGCTATATAGTTGTGGATGCTCTAAGCTAGTAAGTCTTTCTTCTTCTTCAACACAATTTTTAAATTTTTCAACCATTTTCTCTCTTCCGTATGCATTTCTTCTTCTTCTTATTATTATTATTATTATTATTTTCTCTCTTTTCTTTATTTTACTTTCCATGCATTTTCACACTTTCATCTTTAATTTCCTGATCATAGCTTATGTTTGTTCATCAGTAAACCATAATTCTTGTAGGGTTTTTATTCAATAAAATAGATTTTTTTTCTGTGGAATTCTTGTACCTACAGTTATATTGATACAATCACCCGCCCATCCGGCCTCTAAAACCCATCTGCCCCGGCTACTGTCGGAGATGGGTTTGGTAGCCTATCTCCCATACCGGTACCTGTCGGTCGGTTCCGATTACTGCCTCATCGGTCGGCCAGTGAGCACCCCTATCAAATTTTACCAAAAAAATAATTTATTTGATGTGTTAACAAGTGACACTTAAGATAATATATTTTCCCACAGACTAATTGATTAGGTCATCAATATATGTCCACTTTTAACTAACTCTATAATCTGTTAATTATGATATCATCATAATTGTATATGATTTATACCATACCATGTTCTTCTAACATGTTAAAGCAAAAAGTAGGGTTTTTAATATACCGAGATCTCCCCGAAATTTTTCCGATATCAAGGAAAAATAGATACAACGATATTGATACCTAAAAACGGTGACAAATCACAGTCAACACATCGAGTCAACTCGATCAACACGTATAAAATGAGAAAAACGGAATATTTTAAACCTTTTACTCTTTTAAAAAAATGAAATTGTATTTATCCTTATCTTCTTGTAAAACCTTCCTCTTTCACTTAACATTAATTGGTTGTGTTGTCCTAATTTCTTCATTTCCATTTACTTTATTGCAAAACCCCTATCACTATATTTTATTGCATTAGAAAGATGATGATGTTGCAGGAAACAAAATTTTCTTCTATCGATTATGATTTTTTGCGGTGTATCGTACTTCACGGGAGGTGGAGTTATCACTTGATCCCGGTTGTTGGTAGTGTAGGAGGAGTGCTGAGTTTGTGGAAAGACACTTCTTTTAAGGTGAATTTTGTAGACGTGATTAAAAACACTTTGTGTTGGTCTAGAGTTTTTATTCCTCGAAATGTATAGGTATCTTTTTGTAATGTTTATGCCCCTGGAACAATAGCTGAACGTTGTGCTCTTTTACAGGATTTATCAGTTTTTGCAGATGATCTCGTTGATTCAGTCTTGTGGGCAAGAGACTTTAATGTTGTTCTTGATCCGGCTGAACGTCGCAATTGTGTTTTTAACAGGTCAGATAACCGTCATTTTCAATCCTTCATCTCTAACATGGGTTTACTTGATATGTCGTTGTTAGGCTCGTCTTTTACTTGGTATTGTGGTGTCAAAGCGTCACAGATTGATTGTTGTTAGGTTAGTGACATTTTTCTTAGCGACTTTGGCCCGTTGGTTCAGTTAGGCCTGTAAAGAATGCTTTCAGATCACCAGCCATTATTGTTGTTAGTAGAAGAAGCTAATTGGGGGCTCGTCCTCTGAAATTCTTAAATGCCTAGATCGAGCATGAATCTTTTATGTCGACTATTAAAAGCTTGTGGGACTCGTATCCAAATCATGCTTCGACCAATTTTACTTTGTGGAGCAAGTTTAAACAACTCCGACATGATCTACAAAAGTAGAACACTGAGGTGTTTGGTAATGCGGAAGCAAAGGTACAATTATTGGTTAAAGAGATTAATGATCTTGACCTTGTGTAGGAGACTCGTACTCTGACTGAAGCTTAGGTTGCTCAATGTTCTTGGTTAAGTGCTTTATTGATTTTACAATAGTGGCTAAAATTTGGAGGCAAAAATCAAGATTACACTGGTTTCACAATGGAGATAGATGTACTCATTATTTCCATAAGATTGCAAACTTTCGGCATATGCGAATCATACTCTCCTCTTTACGGACTAGTCAAGGCCTATGCAAATCAAGATGTGCTGAATTTCTTTAATGATTTTTTTGCTTCGTGCTTATTGGGAAAATGGTTAAATTCTACCTTCCTGACTTTGATCCCGAAACATTTTCAGGTTGATTTTTTAAATGAATTTAGATCAATTAGTCTTATTTCGAGTCCCTATAAGTCATTGGCAAAACTCTTAGCTAACCGGTTAAAAGTAGTGATTGGTGATTTGATTAGTGATAATTATAGTGGGTTTATTGTGGGTAGGCAATTGGTGGATGGTGTTTTGGTTGCTTCTAAACTCATTCAATATGTTTAGCGTGCTAAGATTGAATTCGTTCTTTTAAAGTTGGACTTTGAAAAGGCTTCTGATTTGGTTCAATGGGATTATTCTGATGGGGTGTTAATTCAAGTGAATTTTAATAGTAGGTGGCGGAGCTGGATGCGTAGCTGTTTTCGGGCACATTTATCTGTTCCGATTAATGGTGGTCCGAGTAGGGATTTTTGTATGCTGAATGGTATAAACAGGGATGTCCTTTTTCTCCATTTCTGTCTTTTAATTCTGCTGAGGGTTTACATTTGTCTTTTGAGGCGGGTTAGGCAGTTGGTTTGTATCAGGGGATTGTCATTCGTCATTCGGATTTTGATATTTCTCATTGGCAATTTGCCGATGATATATTGTTTTTTCTTCGTGGTTCTTTGGATGCCTTTCAGAATATTAAGGGGACCCTGCTTGAGTTTCAATCTGTTTCCGGTCTCAAGGTTAATTTTAATATGTCCAAGGTCGTTTTGTTGAATGTGGATTCTTTTTCGATTTGTGATGTGGATTTGTTTTGGAGTGTATAGTGGTTGGTTTGCCTATGACTTATTTGGGATTCTCTCTTGGTTCCTCCTCAAAGAGATTGTCTACTTGGGACCCTATTTTGTATAAATATAAGATATTCTTAGCTTTATGGCATGCAAAATATTTATCATTGGCAGGAAATGTTACTTTTATTCAATCTACACTTTCTGGGTTACCTGTGTTCTATATGTCTATTAAAAGCTCCAAATGGGACAATTAAGGCATTGAAGGCGATGCAACATAGGTTTCTATGGCGTAATTGAAGAGATGGTAGAGTCTTGAATAAGGTGGGATGGTCGGTGGTGTGCACTCCTAAACATTTAGGTGGTCTTGGCCTAAGGAGATTGGAGAAAATGAATGTTGCCATGTTCGCAAAATGGTGGTTCGTTTTGCCACTTCTACAGGTTCTTTATGGAAAATGGTGATTTGTGTAAAGATGTGGTGGTCTATTGAGGAATGGGATTCATTCAGACTTGATAGGAAGGGTAACTGTTATATTTTCAATCACATTCTTGGTCTTGCTTCTGATCTTTTTTGCAGTTTGTTTGGTAATCAGGGTTTAAGGTGGAATTTTGGAAGAGGTGACCAGGTCTCTTTTTAGGATGATGTTTGGTCAAGTAAAACTCCACTTCGTATTCGTTTTCCGCAAGCTTTCTCTATGGTCGTGAATAGGCAAGAGAAGGTGGCAGATTTTTGGAATGGGGCAGGCTGGACGGTTGAGTACAAGAGAGATGATTGGGAATGGGAAAGTGACGAGTTGGATGCTTTGTCAGCGTCACTTTCTCAACACGTTGTGGTCACGGATTTGGAGGATTGTTTGGTTTGGAGGAAGCATCGTTTGGGCATCTCGGTTTCCAATGCTTATTTATTCCTTATAGACGAAGAAGGGGTAATACTACAGTCTTGGGCATCAACATTGTGGATCAGTGGTATCCCACCGAAGCATTGTGTTCTTGCTTGGTTGGCAAATCATACAACCTTACTTACTGCGGTGTTTTTGGAAGCTCGTGGAATTTATCGGATCATTAACCAGATGTTTTGTTCTTTATGTAAGTCAGGTATGGAGACTTCTGAGCATTTCTTTTTACATTATTCATTTTCTTGGTGGTTGTGGGGACGTGTGTCCTCTTGGTGGGGAGTTGTTTGGATTATAACACGTTCTTTTGGTGAATCACTTAGTTTGTGGAAAAGTATGGGATCCAATCATTGGTGGAAGGTGTGGATAAGGGTGTGTTATATCACCATTTGGCATATTTGGTTATTACGTAACTAAGTAGTGTTTAATGCAATCATTGACGATGTTGATGTCGTGTTTGGTAAGATTCAGCTGCATTATCTCTCCATGATGTGGAGCTCTGGGTCTTTGAGAACCTCTACCTCTTATTCTGATTGGCAGCGGTGTCCTAGCTGGTGTATTCGTCCTAGGAAGCGTGGAAGGAGGGTGCCAGCTTGTGTTTGACCTTGCTTTGTCTTTCAGGTCCGATGAGTTTCTGTTCAGGAGTGAAACCAGTTTTCGCCTGTTCCCATTCAGGTCCGGTGAGTGCTCATCCGGGGGGCATCTTCGGGGCCAATATGCTTTTGAGTGGAGGGGCGCGAATTACTTAATCTTTCTGGGACCAGAGGATTCACCCGATCTACCCCTGAGGTATTATTCATTGGTCTGGATGGGATGCATGGTTGCTGGTCTCTTGAGTTACTGTTCATCGATTTGTTTTTTGTCTTTTGATTGGGTTTGCTCTTTTTTCGGGGTTTGTCCCCGCAACTCTTGTTTGAGAGCTCCCTTGTTATGGTTATTGTATTGTTTTATTCCTCCTTAGAGTAATTCTTTTTTCAATAAATTTTGTAGAGCTTATAAAACAAATCTTACTAAGATAATAGGAAGCATTATGTCAGTGTGGCATTGTTCGCGGCACAGTATTTTGCGATGCAGCGTTATCTGCCTTTGTCTCCACTCAGCCCTCTTCAGCTTCTCGCCATTACTCAGGTTCCGGCTATTTTCTTCTACATTCAAGACAATTTCCGTTACTTTTCCGGCCATTACCCTTTGTATTGAAGGCAAATTTCTGTTACTCTTGGTCTAGGGTTTAATGCCTTGCAACATTAACTGGGTTCGGGTAGTCCTTAAATCCATTCACATGTCCTTGACTTCGCACTCAACTCCTTCTACCCATTCGTGCTTTGAAGACCATTTGAATTTCGTTCGTCGGTGAGCTCCTTTCCTTCTTTCCTATTTCGTAGTATTTGATTTGGGTATTTGTTGTTCGGATTTGTTGTTAGTTTGTTTTCCTGTTTCGCGCTTTTGATTTGGTTTGTTTGTAAGTTTTTTGGGTTAGGGTTTGTATGGTTTGTTCTTTGTCTTGTGATGCAGATTTTTCCCCCTGCCCAATCTGATGTTGTGTTTACACCCTGAACACAAACCTGTTAGTTGATTTAGGTTTAGTCACGGCATGAGGTGTGGGGTCTCCACTCTATACATTAGAGTTTATTGTGGGTTGATTTTTCCCATGCTATATGTTGATCTGGCTCTATGAAATTAGATATGTGTTGTAACGTTGTTTAGCTTATTGATTGTTTGGTATTTATAATTTGAACACAAACCTGTTAGTTGATTGGATTTGGTTAAACATTGATCTGCCTCCATGAAATTAGATGTGTTAGATTGCAAATATGTTCTCATAAGTAGGAAAGATGTAAACTTTATAGGGACAGATAGCATGAAAAAAAGTCTTTGATGATCTATATTTTTAATTGAATATTGCTTCATTTCAGTTTCATTTTGTTGTTGTAGAAACTAATTTTGGGTCGTCCAGTTGCTTTTTTTTTTACTCTTTCAAAAATCATGTCATCGTTATTGTAAAGGCCGTGATACTTTTGAGCCATTTCTTTATTACATAATTTTTTTTATCTTTGTAGATTTTTTCCTTGGAATCTTTGTCAAGTCTCTTGACCAATAAAAAAACTACTTGAATATGGGAACATGGGTTTTAAGTGTTATCATAAAAGATTTTTGGGTTCAGTTTGTTTTGTCTTGAAGAAACCTAGATACAAAAATATTATGCGATTCAGTAATGGATGCTTAAGCTTAAGATTTCCCCCTTTAAGTTGATTAATGTCTCAAATATGGTGACAAATTCATTTAATAGATTCAGATAGTTGGGTTTTGATGTGGACAAATGACATGTTTTACTTATGTGAGGATAAGATGATTTTTTGGATGAAATTAGATATGTGTTGTAACGTTGTTTAGCTTATTAATTGCTTGGCATTTATAACCGGTAATTTATATTTGTTAGATTGGTTTATTTATATGATCAGTAATGTTTTTATTCGTTAGTTTGGTGTGGTTAGTTATATGATTGATAGTTTTGATTCTTGGATCTATCCATGTGTGCTCAAATTATTTACTCGGTATAGGTCTTGACTTTGTGGAAATTGATTTGGGTGTGTTTCTGGCATCCCTTATTTCTTTATTGTATTTTCTTAGACAGTGAAAGACATAAACCACTTTTGATGTGGTTTACCAAGTTGTTCGTATGCGCCAAGATTGCAAATATGTTTTCTTTAGTAGGAAAGATATGAACTTTATAGGGACATATACCATGGAAAAAAGTCTTTGATGATCTATATTTTTAATTGAATATTGGTTTATTTCAGTTTCATTTTGTTGTTGTAGAAACTAATTTTGGGTTACGGTTTATATGGTTTGTTTTTTGTCTTGTGGTGCGCTTTTTTTCCTGCCCATTTTTTTGACTGGGTGGTGATTCTGGGGATTTGCAATAATATTAGCCCAGATATATTGGTATGATGCCCTGGTCTATAGTGAGAAATAAAAAGAAATGCAGAAGCCTCTCAATTGTATTTAAGGTTATATGCTCTTATTTGGATGGATGCGTATTCAACTGAATCGTCTTTTGCCTTCCTTGCTCTTTTTTGTGCTCGCTTCCAGGTCAACCTTCATGCAGCCATGGAGTTTGTTCCCCTCCAGTCCCTCACAAATAAATCCGGGTCTATCCCCATAGAGGTGCGGGTCTATCGGCTCTGGGAACCTACCAACCCCAACACCGATGTGCCCCTCAGTCTCGACATGATCGTCGCTGATTCTGCGGTAATTGCCTTCATTAACCTCTTGCATCGTTTGCCTGTTTATATGTTGTTAACTTTTCCCCCTCTATCCAGGGGACCTGTATGTGGGTTCAGGTTAAGAGGACCCTCATCAAGCGCTTTAGGCATCTTCTAACCACCGGCACCGTTTATTCTTTTATGAACTTCGTTGTGTCCCCTGTCACTGGCCAGTACCGCCCAATGAATACCCCGAATAGACTGTTCTTCTCCCTCATCAAAACTGTTAAACGTGTTGCTGCCCCGACACTTGGCATTCCTCAACACATTTTCCAATTCGTGTCTCATGCAACTGTTGTCCAGCGGGCTAACGATCCTACATATTTGACAGGTATTTTCCCCGCTTGCTTATTTTGATATAGTTATAGAGGCAAGATTTTTCCTTTGTCCATGCCTTCAAGGGCAGGCACCTTACTGCTCAGTGAACTCAACTCAGCGGTTGCTACTTTTGCTGTTGTTTTCAGCTTTTATGTCATTGAAAAACTTCCACAAAATTGACCGAGGATGATTAATAAGTTTACAAATTCATGGCAGACAAGAATAGGAATTGGATCAAAGAAACTTTTGATTCGATTACTTATTCGATTAATCGAACCGATAAACTTGATACTGCATCATATCATATTGCTCGCGTATTACTTTTATGTTGTTCATCTTGCCCTATGATTCTAAGCTACTCAAATTCTAATATTTTCAAATGTTGTCTGCCTTTTGATTTCTGTTGGAGAAGTGGAGGCTGTTGCGGGCAACAAAGTCAAGCGTGAATTAGAAGTCCTCTCCCCAACGTAATATTTTTCACACACTGTCTTTGGGTCATTGATTTTTTGTCTCACGCACTTCCTGGTTTTCCCCGCTGTTAGAAAATAATACCTAACTGGATTGTCATGTTCCCAGCGAAGGGAAGATCAAACTAACTCTGTGGAAGACTCAAGTTGAGACGTTTGTCTCAGCTCACGGGCTTGATGCAGCAACTGATCCTGTCATGGTTGTTGCTACAGCCCTAAAAGCCACACAGTATGCTGGTGAGTCTTACTCTACAGTCATGCATTAATATCTATTTTTTATTATACTAGTTTCTGACTCGCCTCCTGATTACCTCCCAGGTGCTTACAGCTTTGGTGCAACCAGTGCAACCCAAATGTTCATTGACCTGGACTGCCCTGATGTAGCTCGAGTCCGGGCTGAACTTGCTGCTGATGCAAAACCCGTTGTTTTGCTTGGCCGGTCTCCAGGGACAGCAAGCACAACTGCTGAGGCCATGTCCGAAAAGTTGACAATTGCTGAGATTCTTGCTGCTGAGTGGAGAAGTCAAGAAGAGGTTAATTCTCATTCTTTCTCTCCGCTATCGTTGCCTACCAAATTATTCGACCTAACACATTTGTCTTGCCAGGGATACAAGATGACATTTGTGGGCTGCATTACTGAGATCTTAACCCACAGTGGGGTGTTTTACCTTGGCTGTCCCGAATGCAAATCCAAGGTTTTTCCTGAGGATGACTTCTACAAGTGCACTTCGTGTTACGCAAAAACAGACTCGCCAATGGTTTAGTGAGTTCTCATCCCTTATGTTTTTCTAATCTTCCACACAAATGTCGGCTAACCAATGTCATTTTTCCATATGCTACAGCTACAAAATCAACTTAACTGTGGAGGATGAGACGGACACAATGATATGCATTGTTCTCAACAAAGTCGTTGAGCGCATGATCGACTCCTCAGCGAAGAAACTCTTTAATCGCTTGGACTCTGGGGTGGACACCTTTCCAAAGCAGATTATGGACTTGTGCGGCCAGGAGTTTATTGTCAAGATTGGGATGACGAAGTACAACCTTGGTAAAGGCAGTGACTCTTTCACGGTTGTGGATGTGTTCACCACTGAACCGATGGTTTGGCTCCTCTTCACACTGTGCAATTATTATTGTTATAGTTGCCAGTTTGTGTTTCTGATGTCTAATTCTATTACAATCCTCAGGCTAGCAAGGGAGGAAATTCAGCTGATATTCGTAAGACACCTCCAAAGTCGCCGGTTGGTCTAGGCAAGGGAAAGGGGAAGGCACTTTATTCCCAGGCTGAGATGAATATGACCCCCCGCAAGAGGAACAACCGTGCTGTTTTTATCTCTGACGGTGAAGAACACTGACTTTCTCTGGTTCTTTTCATTTACAGTTTTTTATGCCCTGTTAGTTTTTGCATGATTTCCTTTATGTTGAACTATGTTCCCCAGACTGAAGCACGTTTTCTTACCACTGCCTAATTTACTGGCAATTGATTATTTTCCCTTCTGTTTCTGTTATTTTAGCACTGTTCATTATGCGCTGTGGCTGTTTTTTTTTTTTTGCAAGCCCACTTTTATTACATGGTGATGTTTCCTGTATTCCCATTACTTGCACTGTGTTTGGTTAAACCTTTGTGTTCCACCTCTATACCTTTCATGGACAGTTCTGACCTTTTTACGCACCAAACAACAAACCAATTTAATGCCCTAACTGCTAACCCTGCTATTTACTGACATTGCTCTGTTCGTTGTTTTTTTAAAAAGCTGTAAGGAATTCCATGGCCTCTTGCATACACCCGCTGTGATTCGCAAGCTTCGCTTTGATTGCACCCACGAGGCGGTTGCTGCTGTCAATCCAAGCAGCGTAAAATTCGTTGAATCTCCAGCGGCGTTAGGGAATGACTTGGTCGGCTGCCTCCTGGGCATGTACCTTCTGTTCAATGGGAATAGCCCCCACTTAGGCCTAGTCTACTTGGAATATTGTGACAAGCAGCCTCGCTGGAATTCTCGATACATCCGGGCGATGGGCAAGCTAAAGATTGGCTACACCGAGGAGGTTGTCCATATGATGCAGAGTCTGCTGCAAGACATGAGATTTGCCCAGGTTGCTCTACTTGATTTCCGGGGTCTTTTCCGCCAGATGCTCCTCCCGGGCAGGCACGTTCAACTAGGTATCACCAGGTTATGTGTTTTTACTGGCCCAACCCACTGGCAATGTAAGACAGAGGTGGAAATTGAGGATGAGAATGAGTTCCAGATCACATGCCCATTTTGCTTGATTGATTTTGAAACATACAAGCTTAAACATAACATGGGTTAGCTATTTGTTGTTTGGTGATTTTCTATATATTGTTGTTTCTTTTTTGCTGCTCATCATGTGGTTTGTTTTTTGTTGTTTTTTTTCAACCATGCCCAGTACTTGAATTAGACTTTTAAGGGTTTTGTGGTGTCAAACACTTTCTCAACAGGTTGAATAAAGCTTGATTATGTTATCTTATAATTTATACCTATTCACACTATGTTTTGTTCTTTCTATCTTGAATGCATTGCTATATCCCCTCAAGCTTCTACGTTTTTTCCTCAACACCTCTGCTATGCGTATGTCGTACAGGTTACTACCTTTCGCTATGAATTCCGATCAAAGGCAAAATGAACTAGATCGTTTGCTTTGCACCATAACCCGTTGGAACAGACGCCGACTTATGGGCTTTACTCGACGTACTATGATTGCACACACACCACCATCTCTTCAAGAACTTGAATATGAACGCAATGTTGCTGCTGCCTATGCTAGGTTACGTCACCGACTTCACCTTCTCGAAGTTGGTTTGCACTCCTATACACCGGCAAATTACCATATGCGGCTGCATCATGTTCAAAATTTCCTAAGGCGCTATATTCAGCCTGTTCACATGTTGTCGTTGGCTATTATGCATCCCCACATCCCATCTCTGGCCCCCGCACATGCATGTCCATTTCCAGTTTGTCCGCAGAACACTATGCCATACCCCTTGCAATTAGACCGCCCGCCCATACTCGATCATGCCTAAAGCCAGGAAAATGATGTCGTATCATCTGCACCTTCGATCGATGGACAGAGTCGTCCGATCCTTCGTGGTGGTGGTGGTTCAATTGGCCATGCGCACACCGATTATGTTCCAGTTCCACCTCCCGCCCTCAGCCCCCATCAAGTTTTGGGCACAAGCACCTTGCCAGGTATGCCACTTGAATGGACCATTTTACCTTCTACCCTTCTTCCTATTTAGTCTTCAACTTATCTATCTTCAACGTATGTAATGGTGTTGGTTTACAAAGGTCGCAACAAACAAGGACAGAACCTTCACAAGCACCTCGACACACACGACGTAATCGCACTCCCAAATGAGGTATGTCCTTTATCACTCCTATTTGCCACTTCTAATTAACCTTCTATCGTAATCTCGATACGTGTACTCTTATACCCCTACCCATTACAGTTGACACTGCGTGGTCGTTCGGTGCCCCAACGTGCATATGTGAAGGTTGTGGTGCCATGATGTGGGCCCAAGAACGCACACTACGACAAGGTTCTGAGAAAGAACTTGTGTTTATGTTGTGTTGCACTGCATGTCGTGTTCGCCTACCATTAATCCCACACCCTCCTACTTTGCTTGCGTCTTTGCTACAATCGAGCCTTGATCCGCGCGAGCCAGTCTTCCGTTCTGAGATACGCACTATAAATGCAATGTTCGCGATGACATCATCTAGGGCACAAGTGGATCAATCAATCAACAACGGCAGTGCCTCTTACGTATATCGAGTTTGTGGGCAGAACTATCACAGGCTTGGATCCCTTCTACCGCCCGGTGATAATCCCCCTCGATTTGCTCAACTCTATATATACGATACGCAACATGAGATTGCTAACAGGCGTTATGCAATTGGCCGAGGAACCAATGAAAATGGGATAGATGATACGCTCATTCAAGATATATCCATCATGCTAGCTACTAATAATGCCTTGGTGGCATCCTTTCGAATTGCTTGGGACCGCTACGAAGCCAACCCAACCGAACCTTTTTCTCTACGCCTGATTAACACCCGACATACATATGTAGTCCAATATGATCAACCTTCACAAGATGAAGTTGCTGGCCTTATTGTTGGCGACTTTGACCACGGTTCATTTGAACGTGATATTGTTGTCCACCACAACTCGGCTGGCCTCCAACGTGTTACAGACCTAGATCTTCACTTCATGGCTTTTTCATATCCTCTTATCCATCCATATGGAGAATCTGGGTTCCACCACAAGATTGCCCTTGTGCTTCCGCCAAATTCTTCAGCAGCCCGTACAACTGTCACTATGCGGCAATATTATGCTTATAGATTTCAACAACGCGCTGAAGAAGGTCGGTCCTTGATTAATGCTGGCCGTCTACTCCAGCAATACATGGTTGATGCTTATATGGCACTGGAGGAAAAACAATTTCGCTATTATCGTCTTAACCAACATGATTTTCGAGCAGTTATGCATTGTGGGTTGATGGATGCCTCGGGTCAAGGCGACACAGATGCTTCTCAATTAGGCAAAACTATTATCCTCCCATCAAGTCATACATGCGGACCGCGCTACCGGGTTGAAAACTACCAAGATGTCATGGCTATTTGTAGCTGGGCTGGCTACCCAAACATTTCCATTACATTCACCTGTAACCCAAAATGGCCAGAAAAAGATGCAATGGTTGGAATGATTGGTCAAAAAGGCGATACAAATCGTCATGACGTTATTGCCCGTGTGTTTTCCATAAAGTTGAGGCAGTTCATGGACGACTTGAGGAAAAAAAAACCTTTGGACCTGTTCTTACATGAAAGGGCCTTGCTTTTTTTGTCACGCTCCTTTTTCCCACTTCCTATCATAAAAACTAAAAATTATTTTCTTATTTTCAGGGCTATACACAATTGAGTTCCAAAACAGAGGCCTGCCGCACGCTCACATTCTTCTTTTTCTACAACCATGATATAAGAACCCTTTTGGTTCACAGGTCGATAAGTTTGTCAGCGCCGAGCTTCTTGATCCAAATGTCGATTTGCCTGCTTACAATATCGTTCGTGACACAATGCTACATGGACCGTGTGGAATTGCAAATCCTAAATTCCCATGCATGGTCAACGGTCAATGTTCCAAGCATTTCCCAAAACCATGGAACCCGTCTACGACGATTGATGAAAATGGGTTCCCCGTTTATATGCGTCGCGATACATCTATTACTGCGACAAAAAAAAGGCCAAATCCTCGACAACAGGTTCTCTTTGCATTTCAAGTTGATTCATTTGTTATGCTATATCGTATACCACTGACCCGAATTCCATACACTTTAACTTACCCACGAATTTGAAAAACAAGATATTCCTTTTCAAGTTTGTTATCCCTTACAATCGCGACCTTTCTGTGAAATATAATGCGCATATCAACGTGGAAATTTGCAATCATTCTCGCGCAATCAAATATTTGTTCAAGTATTTGCATAAGGGTTCAGACCGCGCCATTGCAACGTTCGACCGATCCGACTCAAACCCTTCTAGAGATGAGATTAGGTTGTACCTAGATTGTCGGTACATATCAGCTAATGAAGCGTGTTGGCGGATTTTCAAATTTTACATCCACCACAAGTATCCTCTCGTTGAACGCTTGCAATGCCATCTACCAGGGGAACACACAGCTGTTTTTGCTCCAGATACTACAGTTGAATCAGTTAGGAACCGGCCGGGTATCGAGCGGACTAAGTTGACAGAGTGGATGGAAACCAAAAAAAAGAAACTCGAAGACAAGACACTTTAATGTATGCAGCTTTTCCATCCTATTATAGGTGGGATTCTCAAGAGAAAACATGGGTTCCCCGGAAGCAAGGAATTTCAGTTGGACGTATTTATTTTGCTCACCCTGCCTCTGGCGAGAGGTTTTATCTCCGTATGCTCCTAAACCACGAAACTGGGTCCACATCCTTTGAAGATATTTGAACAGTCAACGGGTTTGTCCATCCAACGTTCAAAGATGCATACCTTGCTTCGGGTTTGTTAGGTGATGATAGCGAATGGATCCAATTTTTAGAAGAAACTTCTAGATGGGCATCAACTTCTGAATTGCGTCGCCTATTTGTCACGCTATTTGTGCATTGCCAAGTTATCGATGCTGCTAAACTATGGGATGCGCATTTTGAATCTCTTTCGGAAGATATTGCATACATCCAAGGGAAGAAGTACCGTTCAGCGAACATGAAGATAACTCACGAGCAAATAGAAGCCTTGACTCTTCTTGAACTTGAACAGTTATTGCATCAACAAGGGAAGTCATTAACGGACTTTTGTGGGATGCCTAATCCAAAGGAGGACGATCTATCTGACCTGGGTAATCGCTTAGTTTTGGAAGAGCTTGACTACAATACAGATGAACAACGTGCCATACATATGCGTTCATTCTCAGCACTTAATGCTTGTCAAGTGCGTGCTTATACAGCCATTATGGATTTAGTTGACAATGATAAAGGTGGTTTGTTTTTCATCCAAGGTCGTGGAGGTACGGGGGAAACATTCTTATGGAATACAATAGTCGCGAAGTTGCGATCTGAGAAGAAAATTGTCCTGCCTATGGCTACTTCTGGCATCGCCGCCCTTCTACTACCGAATGGCCGCACAACACATTCACGATTTCGTATTCCTCTTAAGCCAACATCTGAATCAACTTGTGATGTGTGGCAGGGCACAAACTTGGCTGCCCTTCTACAAAAAACGTCGTTGATTATATGGGATGAAGCTCCTATGGCTAACCGTTTGTGCTTTAAAGCCTTGGACAGAACTTTGCGTGATATTTTACGATGTCGGTACGAAGATAGTTTGGAGAGGCCTTTTGGAGGGTTAACTATTGTGTGCGGGGGTGATTTTAGACAAATATTACCAGTCATTACAAAGGGTTCACAAAATGATATCATCGATGCTGCTTTAAATTCTTCGTACCTCTGGCCATCCTTCCAAGTATCTGAGCTTACTCAAAATATGCGCCTCCTTAACCCGTCCCTCGATGAAGCTGGTGTCGCCGAAATAGCAGCTTTTGATAAATGGATGTTGGAGATTGGGAATGGTACTAAATACGAGTGTGCCCAATATGAACTTATTCGAATCCCACCAACTATGGTACCGTCTACATTTTTTTTTGATCAGAGAGAAAGAAATGCATTAAAAAGGAGGTGTGGTCCTGGGTTAGAAACCACAACAACCAAACCAAAGTCCGACAATAACGGCCTAAAGGCCAAAAGCAACAAAGGGAACAAACAAGACAAGACAAAATAACCACCCCGGTCCACCACAACAACAACTAATACACTAGACTAGTGAACAGTACCTCAGGAGACCGCTCGGGCAACCTTGATCGGACTAGTGAACAGTACCATAGGAGAGCGCACGGGTGAATCCTCTGGCCTCAAGAAGGCTAAGTGATTCGTGCCCCTCCACCCGAACCCGGGCATATCAGCCCCAAACTGCGACTCCGGAACAAGTACTCACCGGACCCTACCAAGGTAAATAAAACCCAAAACGACTTCTGAACGAGCACTCACTAGACCTAGTAAGAGAAACCACCGAGGAGGACCGGGGGGTAAAGGTGCTGAATTCCTCAAACATGACATAGCAATCAACAGTCCATCCTAGGCGCTCCTAGTCAGCGCAGCACCTGGAGACTCGACCCACTCGAGGAAGGTGAATGAACGACCAGTCGCTCCCAAACTGGAAAAAGATCCTTGCTAAACCCTAGCTAGCAGAATGCTTGGTACGATAGCAGCAGACCCTGAGAAGACGCGGCGGTTGCGCTCCAACCAAATCTGCCAAAGACACAGCAATCCGATACCAATCCACTCAGACCTCAGCCTACGCGAACCCAACATAGAGGTCCAGGACTCAAGAAACAGAACCGGCGACATCGGAAACACGCCCACAACTCCCCACCAACCCAAGATCAGAGACCAGACCCTCCAGGTCCAAGAGCAAGTGACAAACAAGCGGCTGGAGTCCTCTCCATCTGAACCACACAACATGCACCTTCAACGAGCTAACGAAATCGGCACACCCCTATCCACCAAGAAGGAAATGGTGGGAACCCCACCATGAGCAAACAACCAGGCAAATAAATGGATCTTGGGAGGAACAGGGGCTGACCAGATCACAGAAGCCCAAGGAGTGACCTCATAATCCACCCAACCAGCAATCACCTGAAATACTCTAGCTGACGAGAACCCTTTCGGATCCCAAGACCAGACCAGTGAATATGGCGTTCGCGTACCAAACGAACACCAACCAGACGGACCCTTACCTCCTCCAACTCCTCAGCATCTCAAACCCGAAGATCCCTATCAAACAGAAAAGCCCAGTCCCCATCCACATAAAACTCTGCAACTGACCCATGATGGCCTGCCACCAACCGATAAAGCCGGGGAAAACGAGTCGCCATAGCTGTACCAAAAAGCCACGGGTCCTCCCAAAAACGAACCGTGGTGCCAGAACCGACCACCCATCTCAACGTACCGGGACCAAACACTCTCGCAAACCCAGGGTCCCGATCTGAACGAACCACACGACGGATGAAGAAAGAGGACACCCTTGCGGGAACCGTAAGCGATCCCAAGTGCCACTCAGTCTCCCTCCACCCAAAACAAGCACAAATGACACGCCTCCAAAAGGCAGCCCCCTCTATAGCAAAGCGCCACCACCATTTAAGGAGAAGACTGGTGTTTACCTCCGAAAGAGAACGAACACCTAGTCCTCCTGAGCCCTTGGACCTGCAAACCACCTCCCACGGAACCTTGGAAAGACACCTCCTCTCACGCCCTGAACACCAAAGGAACCGCCTCTGAAATCTCTCTAGCAGCCGAACCACCTTCTTAGGGGCTCGAAACAAGGACATGAAAAAGATCGACAAGCTAGCCAGGGTCACCCTGATGAGCGTGTGGCGCCCACCCAAAGAGAGAAAGCAAGTTCGCCACACCGCAAGCCTCTCTCTGAACCTATCCACCACTGGGTCCCAAAACGAAGCGAGACGGGGATTTCCTCCCAGAGGAAACCCAAGGTAAGTGAAAGGGAGAGTGCCCAAATAACACCGCATGGCCTCCGCAAGATCCGTACACAACCGATCATCAACATCAAGAGCAACCAGAGACGACTTGGTGAAGTTGATCCGTAGACCAGACACCAACTCAAAGGAGTGGAGAACAAACCTAACAGCACGAAACTGATCCACCCCTGCCTCAAGGAACAATAAAGTGTCATCCGCAAACTACATGTGAGAAACCCTGATGGTTGGGCCAACCCTAATGCCCCCGTACAAACCCTGCCTGATACCAAGCTCAAAGATCTGGTGAAAACCCTCAGCAGCTATTAGAAAAAGATAAGGCGACATCAGACACCCCTGCCTGACTCCCTGTAAGACCTTAAACTGCTCAGATGGAGACCCATTAATCAGCACAGAAGAGAAACCCCCAAGACACGAGGAGATCCACAAAATCCACTTCCCACCAAAACCCATACTCCGAAGAACGTGAAGCAAGTAAGACCAATCAACCTTATCGAACGCCTTCTCGAAATCCAACTTCACCAAAGCGGCCGGCTGATGGGAACGTCGCACATAACCAAGAACCTCCATAGCGACAAGGACACTCTCCGATAACTGCCTCCCCTGCACACACGCGGACTGAGTAGAGCTGATAAGGTCTCCAATCACCCTCTTCAACCGCCTCGACAAAATCTTAGCCATGATCTTGTACGAGGCTGTCGTAAGACTAATAGAACGAAACTCCGAGAAGGAACAAGGAGAAGGGACCTTCGGGATGAGAACAATAAAGCTCGAGTTCACCCCACGACTAAGCTGAAACGAGGCATAAAAGAAGTGAAGAAAACACAAGAAGTCGACCCGAATGATTGGCCAAGCCACTCGGAAGAAGACCAGATTGAAACCATCTGGCCTAGGGGCCTTGTCCCCAGAACAAGCGGACAAGGCCTCCAACACCTCAGCCTCAGTAAAAGGAGACTCCAACATACATGAGTCCTCAACGCTTAACCTGGCAAACGGTAAAACGGGTAAGGTATGACGGGTCGACTGGTCGGAGAAGAAACGAGCCCTAAAGTGAGCGACAACCTGAGCCTTGACCCCTACAGGATCTGAAAACTCGGTACCGTTCTCTATCACCGAGAAGATCTGGTTCCGAGCACCATGGGACTGAGCAACCCTATGGAAGTAGGCTGAATTACGATCCCCATCCTTTCCCCACTTGACTCTGGCCTTATGCTTCCACGAGCTAGATCTCTGTCATGCCTTAGTGGCTAACTCCAACTCTGAAATACAAGTGTCAAGATGCCCAAAAACCGACCGATTCCAGTCACGCAGATCGTTCCTCAAGGTTCTCAACTTGGTCCACCAAATGAACTTCAGATCTCCATGAACCACATAAGAGGACCAACGTTCACTCACAAAAGGGAGGAACTCGTTGTGCTCAACCCAAGCATCGATGAAACGAAAAGGCCTAGGGCCCCAGTCGACCATCTCAGCAGACAACATGATCGAACAATGATCAGAGAGGGAACGAGCGAGTCCTTTCTGAGGCTAAGCACCGCCTCAACCTTCCTAAAACCCTCCTCAGCTGAACCCTTATAACAGACCCCCATACTCTCAGCGAACTGCGCCACAGTGTGGGTGATGCTCTCGCCCGTACGTCCATCAACAAGATCAGACCGAAACTCCGAAAAAACCGACGGGCGAGAACAAGCCAGGGGCGCAACCTCCTCTCCTGTAGAAGAACCCAAACCACCCCCACCACCAACCTCTAACCCAGACCCCGGAGGGCCATCAAACAAAACTAAAGCAGTTTCCACACAAACCTCCTCAGCTCCCTGCTCCCGATTAAACTCGGACTCGGAGTCGCAAGTGGCGTCACACCCGGCCGAGAAACACTGCTCATGACTACCCCTTGCATCATTACCAACTGGTTGAGCCTCAAAAGGAACTACAGCCTGGGACGAGGCACCTACTGCAGATCTAATCGGCAACCGTAAGGAACGCGGCCTAGCCGTGAAAGCATGAATGATCGGATCAATACCAGACCCCGACGAAGCAGCCGAAAGGGGGTCTGGGGGTAGGGCAGGGTGGGATACTATCCACATGCGCCCTCTTCACTACCACATCTGCTGAAAAGTCGTCCCACCGAACAGGAACCGACACACTGTGAAAGGAGATCTCCGAAGTGTGAATAAGAGCTAGGGCCCTGGACATCTGGCCCGAGACTAAAGAAGTCGGATGAACGGAAATCAGGTGACCAACCCTCTCCACAACACGGACCATACTATCCCTACACCTCCTATAGGGGGTAAACCAAGGAGGTCAACCCACAACAGGCGCCCACCGGAAAGGACCCTGTCCAAGAAGCTAGAAAAGGAGAAGAACCTAGGCCAAAGGCTGGTCCAGTCATCTTGGGTCAAGATCTCCCAAATCGAACGATCAACACAACGAAGGAGAAACGTGCGCGATCCCAGGTCAAATAACTTTATACCAGTTATGCCTGATCTCCCCATAGCAGCTACTAGGGATGAGGAAGAGGACGAGGTCGCCGCCACCACCAAAACACAAAGATCCGTCCGCCCAACCAATGAGGGGTTAGCCGAGGGGAGACAAACCGCCTCCAAGCACAATGAAGGAGCGTGTTGCTCCACCCCATCACCCTCTACCCCATGACTAGTCCCGGGAGGGTTACACTCAGAAGAAGAAGCGATATTCCTAACAGGAGTCTGCTCTTCTACAACAAGGTTAACTTCAGAACTAGGCTTAACACCAACAGGAACCACATGAGGTTCAGACATACTTGGCTGAGAGGAAGCCAAAGACCCAGCGCGTCTACCCATTTCCACAACTAATTTTTGCGAGCCCCACATCGACCCATTCAAAGTGGCCACAGCTTTGAGTAAATCAGAATACAACGAAAAGTAAATAAAAGCAAATGGCCTACCTTGCGAAGAGAAGCGAGGAGAGAAAGCGATCCCGCAGAGTCTCCCGATCCGGCTAAAAAGGCCCTAAAGCTGCTCTTTCGAAGTCGACTTGGGGTAATTAGCAACAAAAGCCGGGAACCCCCGATCCTGACTTTTGGCAGCCTCTTTACGAACCTTCGCCTTCTTCGACCTTCTGCTCTGAACTACAATCCAACCTTCCTCCTCATCCCTTGGAACCACCTCACTCGCTTCAAGCACGGGGGCAGGTTTGGAGTGAACCCTGCCATGCTTAAGAGCTCGATCATTGGTGCCCTCGCTGGTCGGGAATGGGCCATGGTTAACAACGAAACACCGATGCCCCACCCCGACTCGCTCATCGGGTTTGAAACCACCCAACTCCGGCCGAGTCCCTCCTTTCTTCTTCGCCGACACCGGTCCAACCACCACCACTCTCGGACCATCATCAGAAAACAAGGATACGGTGGTGCCCCCTGGTGAAAACCAATGCCGGACCCGAGACGATCCGGAGCGATCGACCCCGGCCAAACCAGTCCCACCCTCTCCACCCACGCCCCCTGACAGCACTGGAGCAGCCCCATTTACCACTGCACTGAGGAAGGTCGCCGATTTCGTACTCCGTCTACACTGGCGCACGTCCGGTCCTACACCATTTTCGCGCGAAGCCGGCCATGAAAGGCCACGGGACCAGCTACGCGATGCCGCCCTTGAAACGCCACGGGAGGAGCTACATCCCCACGTCCCAGAGTCGCCTGCATCGGATCTGTCACCCCATCGCTGGGGATCACGGGCCTTTCTACCGGAAACCGGTGCCGTCGCTACCTGGACGCCATGGCCGAGATGCTCCATACCCATCGCCACTGCTCCTCGTTCCAGCAACCCACCGCCTGCAACCTGCCTCTCCAAACCAACCAGTACACCTTTCTTCTTCATATCAACAACTCCGGCCGGCAAGGATCCTCCCAAGGAAGACGAAGCCACTCCGTTCAACTACGAAGCCACTGCCCACAACCCTACTCCTCCGCTCCCAGCCGACCCAACGAAGCCATCCATAACCCAACCACTCCCCCACTATCACAGGATGTCGATCAGTGGAGAAGGGAGCCCATGCTCACCAGAAACACCCGCCGCCGTCGCGCAAAACCCTAGAAAACTGAAACCGGTGTTGAGAGAAAAGTCAACGCTGGTCAACTCTTTCAATTCCCAACCGAAGTAACAAGCCTTATCTCAGCGGTTTACCCAGATTTCACAACTCGCTTTACTGATCATGACTACCTCTATGAACGAGCGATCTTGACCCCCAAAAATGACATGGTTCAAGTTGTGAATGATGTGATGCTTGACATGATACCTGGGGAAGGTAAATCATACTTTAGTTGCGATACAGTATGCAAAAGAAGCATGCGGGTTGAAGATGTTGATACTTTATATCCTGTCGAGTTCCTGAATAGCTTGACCTTTAATGGGGTCCCCTCACACCACATTCATTTGAAAGTAGGTTATCCTGTTATGCTTTTGCGCAATTTGAATCAAACAGAAGGACTTTGCAATGACACACGATTGGTTGTTACAGAACTTGGAGATTGTTCTATTCGAGGCACAGTCCTATCTGGTAGCCATAAGGGTAGGGTGGTCACTATCCCTCGGATTATTCTATGCCCAACTAATTCAAAATGGTCGTTCATACTTAATTAAAGACAATTGCCTGTGGCCCCGTGTTTCACCATGACAATCAACAAAAGTCAAGGTCAATCGCTTAATAATGTTGGTATTTACTTGCCCCAACAGGTTCGTTATTTATAATCGCTTTACACTTATCGCCATAATGCAACTACCTAATAGCTCGATTTAACTTGTGTTTTTTAATGCCAGGTGTTCGCCCATGGACAATTATATGTTTCACTCTCTCGCGTTACATCTATTAAAGGTCTGATCATAGTGAATGCAGACCCTAAAGCAGAAAACATGTTGCTAATAAAAAATGTTGTGTATCATGAAGCCTACCGCAACTTAGCCATACTTAACAACCCTTCACCATAATGTTATATCCTCAACTGTCAATAATAAAGCCTGCTTCTTGCGTTCCCATTCATTTCCTATTCATCTATCAAAAATTATGAATTCAAAGTATCCGCTTGAAACAATATATCCTGTAGATTCAACTACATAATAGTCCAAAACATGTTTCCGAAGAGCAAACAACAATCAAATTAGCCAGAAGTTGACAACCAAATACCAAATAAAAACCATTCATACCATGAGTTTAACATCCCTATTTAAACAAACTTGTTCTCTTCTACTTGAAGTTTCATACAGATAGTCTTAATACTTGCAACCCCAAAAAAACTACACAAAAGCTGGCTTTACAGCAGTTTCCAAACTATAGACCAAAACATTAGAGAATGACTCCCCATCCTATACAGGTTGTTCATCGCCTCTAATGAATGCCATGAATTTCTCATCCAGCCAAGGCTTGAACGCTCCTTCTTGCGCCCGACCCTACAATATACATACAACAATGCATATAAGGATGACCGCCAAACTACAAAAAATCTACCCTGCATTATTATAAAGCAAGAACAGTCCATATTTAAAGACAAATATTTTCTATTAAAAATAAATTCACAGTGCACAAAAAACTTCCATTTACCAAAAAAGTCGACATATAATTACATTTAAAGGAAAAGATGGTTGGTACTTACAAAAAATCAATACAGGTATCCTCTGATTAGATTCAGGCACTTCAATTTGTCTTCCACAGCTGCATGTATTGCAGAAACCAGCTCTGCAGGTTCAGAACAGTTTTGTAGATTACACACCATACAAAAAAAATGGCCAAAAACGTATTCAGATGCAACGAAAATTCGAATGTCAAAATAAGAAACAACCAGAAATTAACAAGATCCAACACAGTTATGCAATATACTTCAACTAATGTAATGCTAACAAACAGATTCTGCATAATTGCTTAACTGTTATGATATCTCTATCAATTGTTCAAACATATGCTCCTCAAAATTAAGAGAAAAAGGTGGATGACATGTACAAAAAACAATACACTTATCCTATAATTATATTCCTGTACTTCAGTTTATGAGCCAAATGTAAGCATTTTTATTAGGGTTGTCATCTTCAACAACTATCTTAAACAATTCCAAAAAAGCGTTACACTACCAGAAAAGCAAAAAAAAAAACGATTTCCAAAACCTGAAGTAATGAACAATACATACAAGGTGGTTGTGACATTTAATGTTTTGTTTCAAACATACATATTAGTCATGACATCTAATGTATTTTTCTAACCAACCAAAACACAAGTACTAACAACCTATGTGTATTTACAATTTCCATGTAGAGCACTTCATGATGCTTTTATTTTGTCTAAAAAAATATCTACTTGCATACTACAATCATTCATAATTTTTTAATAGATATCCAACATGCACAACAATTACAGAAAGCACTGACAGACAAAATAAAGTCATATTCTTTAACCAACCACAACACAGATACTAACAACCTATGTGTATTTACATTAGCATGCGCAACACTTCATGGTGATTTTATTTTGTCTAAAAAAATATCTACTTGCATACTACAATCATTCATATCGTTTTAATAGATATCCAACATGCACAACAGTTTTTACTTACCGGGGTGGGTGTTCAAGTGAGCCTTCATCTCCAACTCAGGCCTTTCACTGATATGGGATTTTTTGAGCCTCTCAAACTCTTCCTTTATGAAAGGTACCCTGACAATCTTCATCAAGCCGTTTCTAATTTCGCTTCGGGATCCACCTATGCATAACAACACTAACTCAAACGGGTACACTCAAACCAACAACAACAAACCAACAACAACATGCAATACAAAACCGACAACGACAACAATCGGTGACTGAGTTTTGCCTTACCGGGAAATTATGGGCTCCCATGGAGTTGCATGCACTTCGAAGCTGTAAAACCCACTCCGTTTCTTTAAGGTATTAATTTGCAAACGAAAACCTTAGGGAAAGTTTTTGAAACGAGTGCAAAAAAAAAAAGCAGGTCTGGACCAGGCCAGGCGTGCAGGCCCAGCCCAGCCCAACGGAGGCCCAATCTGGTCAGACCTGGGTATATAACCCATCCTTACTTCTGAAACCCTAATCTTCCCTCACACCTCAGCCGTCCTCACCCTCTACCCTCTCTCTCTCTCTATCCGACTCTCGACCTCTCTCCTCCTCCTTCGTCTTCTTCGCCGAACCAGCCCCGGCCACCACCATTTCCGGCCGCCACCTCTCTCACCACCCTCATCCCATCCCTTCCTCCTCCATCCCGACCCCGTTACAGCTCCGGCCAGCCACGCGACCCCGTCCACGACCTCTCTGCCTCACCCTTCTCCTTCGTCTTCCTCACCAACTCCGGCCACCGGTTTCGCCACCGAGCTCCCCACGCCATCATCCCCGTCGCCGTCCACAAACCGATCGTCCACCACCGGTCTCATCCCGAGCTCCAACCGTCCACAAACCGGCCGTCCACCACCGGTCTCATCCCGAGCTCCAATCGTCCGTCGCCGCCTCCGATCTCTCCGTCCCGAGACCTAACTCGCCCCGAGCTCCCGCCGTCGCCGGCGAGCTCGCCAGATCCGGAACGGGACGAGCCGTCCGGACCCGAGCCCTACGCCGCCGCGCACCGCCGTCCACCGTTTCCTCACGGTTAGTTCTCGGCCCGTGGAAACTCGGCCGACCGGCGCCGGTGGTCGGCCGGACCAAGCAGAACCGTTCTTCTTCGTCTTTGCTTTCCCGTTCCCGAGTTCGTTCAGATCCGGTCGGGATGGAACGGAACCCCGAAATGGAAGGGAACAGAACAGAAAAACGTAGATCTGATTTGTTTA
This sequence comes from Erodium maritimum, assembly GCA_963921825.1. Taxonomy (NCBI): domain Eukaryota; kingdom Viridiplantae; phylum Streptophyta; class Magnoliopsida; order Geraniales; family Geraniaceae; genus Erodium; species Erodium maritimum. The sequence goes on from OY997595.1 coordinate 10,733,226, forward strand.
AAGGATTGTAAACGTGTAAATCTGAAATTGTAAGGATCGACAAAATATAAGTTATTGATATAATTGTTCCTTACGTTTTGAATCGATTTAAGTATGAAAGGGTTGGGTTCAACCTGTTTGTAAAACGAAATAAGTTTTAGATTAAAGTTTAGATCTTTATCGTTGGGACGTTTAATGGTTATCGTTAAAACTATGTCGGGTTAAGTTTAACGGGTTTTAAAACAAAATTCGATTGTTAAGATTAGACTCGTGTTAAGATTAAATCGAAAAAGGGAAACAAAGCCGATCGGCTTATTAAGGGTTTTGGACCAAAAAATAGCGAGTTTGGAAACGAACGGAAGGAAACCGTTTTGTTTTAAAATCAAAGATGGAATTAATTAAAGCAAGGGAGTTTAACGACGGTTTTAAGTTAAAAAGGGGTTTAAACTGGGTTTAGATCAAATCTGGGTTCGGTGCGCGGGTGCTCGAACCCGATCCGTTGTAACCCTACTGTTGGCCCGCTCGAGTGTAAAAGACAATTGTCGAATTTAAAATGGACAAATCGTGGCCGTTAACCTAACGGCGGAACCGTTATTAATTTGGGCTTTGAGTTATTTAATTTCGACCTGTTCGTACTAGCTTAAAAGTGAGTTAAATCTGTGTTCTTTTAGATCGTGTTGCGGACCGAGGCAAAGGGAGGCTCGGCGAGTGACTGCGAGCATCTCGGGTTTAGTGGAGCGCTTTTGGAGCTGCTTACGAGGTAGGGAAAAGTAGCCGGATCTCGGCCCTGACTAGGGAAAGTTAACTGTAGAATTGCATGTGACACCGGGGTGTCGTGGGTTGTTTAGGTTATCGAATGTTAGAAATGCATGATACGGGAACGTAGCGAATACTGGAAATGCATGTGACACTTAGTAGTGTCGTAGGAGCAGAGAACTTAGCGGTAACTATTTCACTGGAGGCATATGACCATGCCCGGAGGTTGTTGTGCGTTATTTGTTAATTGAGTTTGGGTGGCCTTGAAAGCCCGTGTTATTTGTTGATTGAGTTTGGGTGGCCTTGAGAGCCCGTGTTAATTATTGCTGAGTCTTGGGTGGCCATGAGAGCTCGTGTTGTCGTTTCGGTGTTTTGGTGGCCGTGAGTGCCCGTGGGGTTGTGAACCCGTACTTTACCGTTAGTGTCTTGGGTGGCCATGAGGGCCCGTGGGGTTGTTGAACCTGTGTTTGGTTGTTGGTGTCTTGTTGGCCTTGAGTGCCTGTGGAGTTGTCACCGGTGTCGTTACTGTCTGTTTGAACTTGTTTGTGATTGTGTTTGGCTACTTGATACTGGTGGAGGTTGTGTGGTGTAGCTAGCCTCCCGACTGGGATCGGGAGAAGCGGAGGGGTTGTGGGCTAGCTCCCCGAATGGGATCAGGGGAAGGACGCGCGGGTGTGGCTAACCACCCGACTGGTATCGGGTGAAGCGGAGAGGTTGTGGGTTAGCCCCCCGACTGGGATCGGGGGAAGTTGCGCGACAGGTCGATCGCCTGTACCGACTAGGATCGGAAAGGGCAGGATACATAGATTGGTTACCGAGCAGCTGGTTTGCGATCCTTTGTGATCTTGTTTGGTATTGTGTGGTCAGTCGTGTCTTGGAGGAGGTCGTCGATCGTAGTGTGGGGTGTACATAGCGTATCCGTGTGTTGAGTCAGTTGAGGAAAAGACTGGTCGTGTGTGTCTTTGAGTCGTTGTTGGTGTCATCGGCTTTGTCTACTAATTATGCCATAGTCAGTATGTTATCTGTGGTGGTGAGCGAACGCTCACCCCTAGCTGCTTTTCCTACAGGTACCGTTCGTAATCTGGACTAGGTGAGCTTCTGAAGCTTGAAGAGCTTGAAGCGGGTTGCTGGGAGTTTTGAGTCTAGAGACGTGTATCTCGTTTTGTCCAAGTGTGGGACTTTTATTTTGAGATGTAGATATTATTCTTTTGTGGAACTAAACTGACTTTTAAAGTGATTTATCGAAAACAGGTTTCAGTTTTGTAACTTTTTAAACGTTCGCGTCCCTAGTTTCGGTTCGCTGAAATTGGGGCGTGACAGAAGCGGTACAAAGCAGGAGGTCTCCCCCACCAGAGCAGGTTCGCTGGCCTGATTCGCGTCGGGGTTCTGTTGTTCTAGTAGGTCTTCATGGTCATCGATCGGGTTCACGATTCTCTGTCTACGTCGGCCGGTGCTGCTGTAAGAGCACATCTCTACACTAGGGCAGAGATGGCACCGTCTAGGAAGCCACCGACGCCCTACCAAACGGGCCGATCGCCGGACGCTTGTGCTCCCCCCCCCCCCCCCCCCCCGCCCTAGCCCCTTCGTTTTTCATCGTTACCCTAGACACCGTGATTCTCTCTAACCGGACAACACTCCCTTTTTCCACTATGACGTTTCCTCTTCTGAAGCGTGTGCTTCTTATACTATCGAAGCAACGTTTCACTTCCTTCAAATTCGAACGACATCAACGCCGCAGATTTTGGGTCGTGCCTTCAACTCCTCCCACATGGCCTTATCAGTCCAGGCTCATCGAAACAGCCCATTAGCATTACGTATTCAATCATGGGCTTCGCATTCTACATCAACAGCGTTTCAGCCCACCCTCCATTCCAAACCCATGACCAGATGTACAGAACCGGCCCACCCTAATCAACCCAGCCAATTAACACCAGCAGCCCATTATCAATAACAAAATAGACCTAATACCAAACCCCTTAATTTCTTCTATTTTTATAATTATGCCCCCCTCAAAAAAATTTAACGTCTTGTATTATCATTGAAAAAAACCGGTGCCCTCCCTCACTAAAAAAGCTGACTCTGCCACTGCCACAAACACACAACACGTCATCTCACCTACTATACGTATAATATTCATACCACCTAAATTCCCGAAACACCTATCCAAATATTATTTCAACCTATTATTGTATTCAACATTAATATTTTTACACCTGTCTTAGTCACCGGTTAAAATTCCATGTACAACAATGAAACTACTGCATATCTGGTACACAAACACCACAAAGTTTTCATCACGCCTTGCACCGCGCATCGCGCGGTGCCAAGTACCTAGTAACGATAATAATAACATTGGTAGTAACAAAATAAATGGGCCGTCAACATAACCTATCACTTAATGATAGTATTTACTAGCCATTACTAGTAGAAAATAATAATATATTTGTATGTATTATATTAGAAGTATTTATTAGTCATTACTGATTTATGTTTATACTAATCAATTTATTAAATTATTTAATTTTGTTATTAATATATGTAATATATATATATATATTGGGGAACAATCAAGTACAAACCTCATCTTAGATCAGAACATAGAACTAATCTACACCATTCAATATAGCAAATCAAGGGCTAAGATTTTTGATAAATTCTGATTCCAAAATATGTTCACGCGCATTGTTTGTGGGTATTTTCGGGAAAAAAAAATAGTTGGAATCGTAAAATACAAGTGGGAAATCGAAATTGGCTGCTATTTTCGTTTTTTTTCCACCAAGTTTACTATTTTGATCTTTCCCGCTTCGTTTCAACTCCGATTTAATTTTTTCTTGCGCCAATATTTTTATTTTTCCAAGAACTATCTATCAAGTAGCATATTGAATATTTTTTGAAGCAAGAAAAAAAGATTTACTCAAACAAACAAAAAAATAAACGAAATTAATGTATGTTTTGTAATTTTAAGTTGTATGTGTACGATAAACCTAATGTATGTTTATAGGATCTAAAACTCAATGTATGTTCTTTCCATTTTCATTTGTATGTGTATGCTAAACTTAATGTATGTTTTTATGTTTTCGCAACTGCATATGTGTAAGCTAAACTTAATGTATGTTCTTCCCATTTTCATTTGTATGTGTAAGCTGAACTGAATGTATGTTTTTTCAAATGCATTTGTATGTATACTACCCATAAATTTTCACTTTACAACATAAACATACATTAAGTTTAGGGTACACATACAGCTGAAAATTACAAAACATACATTTATTTCGTTTTTTTTTTTGTTTGAGTAAATCGTTTTTTTCTTGCTTCAAAACGTATCCAATATGCTACTTGATAGATAGGTCTTGGAAAAATAAAATTATTGGCGCAAGAAAAAATTAAATCGGAGTTGAAACGAAGCGGAAAAGATCAAAATAGTAACCTTGGTGAAAAAAAAAGTCGAAATTACCCTCAAATTCGAAATTAAAACCAATTTCAGCATATTTTTATGCGCGTGTAGTTAAAATTAAAAAACAAATCTCATCCATCCAATAAAATATTTTAAAGGATGAGATTAGTTCTACGTTCTGACCAATTTGTGAGGTTTGTACCTGATTGTTATCCTATATATATATATATAGACGCTATCAGGTGCGAACCCCCTGTAATATGCAAACCTGCGAACTGTATCAGGACCGTCGATCTATCAATAGCGCGCGCGATCTACGGCTCAGAGCTAAGCGCGCGAAAGCGCGCGAATTGGAACAAATTCTAGGCCACGCGCCTCTTCTCAGGGGCAAAAATGGAATTTACCATTTTTAATTACGCGCGCGGCCCAGATTGTCTCGCAAAACAAAATAATAATATCCGCAATCTAATCCTGGTCTTTTGAGATTTTAATTTAGACCAAATTTTCGTAAATAAAAACTGATAAACACAGTGCTTGCCGTTTTAAACTGAAAAAAAATTAAAAAATTCTGATCCTGAAACAAATTCTTCTATATATGCAAAAAATAATAGCAGTATAATAAAAATAATTATGTCTGCTTTCTTTGCCTATCACTTCAACTCTTTAGTGTATATGCAAACAATTTGTTCTTTATCCGCAAACAGATATATCAATATCAGGAAACAGATTCCATTTTGGTTTAGTTTGTGTAGATTCCATTATATTCTTAAACAATAAAAAATAAATACTCAAAAAAACACTCTATGTATGCTCCTCTTTAGCTTTTACGCAAACAGTTTGTAAGTTTTCCGCAGAAGATTATATTGGTATCCGCAGACGAGAAAAACTGTATCCGCAGAAGATTTCATTTTGATTTAGTTTGTTAGTTACGCAAACAGTTTGTTAGTTATCCGCAGAAGATTATATAGTTTCCGCAGAAGATTGTATCGTTTTCCGCAAAAGATTACATCGTTTTCCTCATATGAGATATAGATGAAACAATTAAAGATTAAACATGTTTAGGAACTCAACAATCCAACTAAACCCTACAATTTGCCTATATATACAGAAAAACTGCGCAAAGAAAACATAAACTCAACATCAACTCTTAGCAAACCTCAACCCTATCCCAATTATAAACCATGAATGCTTCCAACACCGAGAAGGGTAAGAGCACGAACATCAATCTTCTAACAAAGGAAGAGGTGCTGAAGAGGGGAGATGCCATATTCGCAAAATACAACGTTCTTCTCAATGTTGAGAAGGTCACAATGAAGCAGAAGAACTTAAAGGTGATGATGCTGGAGGCAAAACTTGATATCGATCTTCTTGTGGTTGAGACAGCCAAAATCGCCGATAACGACATGTCAGGTGACTGCATAACTATAGCCAAAGACCTCTTGTGCAGAGTGACATAAGTTAACAGGGAACTGGATGTTGCTCTGGGAATGTTGTAGTTGGGTACCAAAGAATGAACGACCTAGAAGAAGATGGCTTTTTTCTACTCCTTTTTTGTATGGTGCTCTTTTGTTCAACCTGTGTTATGAATGAAAAGATTTCCTAGAAATATCATTTGCTCTATTTAGCTTTTCTGCAAACATTTTGTTCTTCATCCGCAAACTATTATATCGATATCCGCAAAAGGATTTCAGGTTGGTTTACTTTTTTGCAAATTGGAAGGATTATCTACGCAAACTGTGGTTCTTATATTCGCAAACCAAAACAACTGTATCCACAAACCAAAATTTAATGTTAAACATGATTGATTTCATATGTTGAAAATATTTACTTCCCACAAAAAAAAATTAAAAAACTACAGTAATTAAGCATCATCATCATCCCAAAAATCTTCTTCATCTTCAACAACTCCTTCCTCAGGATCCTCCCCATATGGGTCTATATTGTCTTCTTCTTCCTCATTTCCCTCTTGATCTTCTTCATCATCCTCTGCATGGACATCTTCTTCATCATCATCCAGCCAATCTTCATCAACATAACAACTGTCTTCTTCATCATCCTCGGCGGGAGCAGGTCCGGGGGCAGTTGCGGGAACAGGTGCGGTCGGAGGTTCTTCTTCTTCCTCATTCTCCTCTTCTTATTCATCCTCATTCTCCTCCTTTTTCTTCCTCATTATCCTCTTCTTCTTCATCTTCTTTCTCATTGTCCTCTTCATCTTCATATTCATCCGGGGGTGATTCATAATCAGGATCCCCCGGTTGAGGAATGTCGTACTCATTAATGAGAGGGTCATCATCATCATCAGAGGAAGAGGAGGAGGAAGAAGGATTCAGCCTGCGCCTCTTTGAACAGACGTCGTCGTCGTCATCATCACTACTGAAGATTTGTGATGGTGGAGACTTGCATTCGAAAGATTGCCATTTGTCTCCATCACTGTTAGAATATAGAATAGATGGAGACTTGGGAGATGATGACATGGCTATCTACTACGATAGGGATGATGAGAAAATAGTTGATTTGTGTTTAAATATAAAGATACCAAAAGGGTATCAGAAAATTTGGAGAAATGGAACGACGCCATTAATTTGGGAAGCTTTTCGTTTGGCGCGAAGAGATTTTTGTAATGATGACAGAAGATATTGAAATGAAATGACGAAATGAAAGGGCGGTTCTAGTCAGATCAAAAATGAAACGACGGTTGGGTGTATTCACATCAAAAATTAAAAATCATGATTAACTTACTTTTTACTGGATGCTTGACACGTGTTATAACCTGTTGAATTTCGGAAATTAATATTCTGAAAATACAAAATTCTAGTTTGCGGAAATAATGATTTTGTCTTACGTATAATGATTTACCTGTTTGCGGAAATTACAATGCCATTTTGCGAGTAATGGATATTCTGTTTGCAAAAATGTTCTTTCATCACATTACGTGCGTGCTGGGCACGTGTGCCATCAAAAACCCTAAATCAATACCCCTATAAATATACCCATTCTATCACAGATAAAAAATTATTCACACTCACATCTCTTCTGAATTATTAGATCATATATACGAAAATGGAGTCATCATCAAAAAGACTCAAAATCAAAGTTCTTGACAAAGAACATCTTGCATCCGTGCGTGAGCTTCGTAACCTGAAGATGTCTATCATCAAATCACATTTGATTTTAGTACAGAACAAGGTGGACAAACTGAAGGATGAATTATATGCAGAAGACATATCCAACGCGGATGAAGAACACAAGGAGTGCGTGAAGAGTATGAGGAAGACTCTCACGTTGTATAAGGCTATGATTGGAACCGCTGTAGAAGGGCGCCTCTAAGGGATTGCATGAACTTTCCCTACTGTTTTGATGTGTTTTGTGTTTGCTTTTGGTTCTTCTGTATAATGTCTTTATTTTTGTTGTTCTTCCTGACTACAGATGAATAAATGAAAAGCTTTTTTTTTAAGTAAATATGCACAAAAATTTAGACAACATAATACAATATACTACCTATATTGCAAAATGAACACAATGGTTCCGCAAACAAGATGCCTTGTATTCACAAACTCGTAAATTCACAAACGCGAACTTCATAATTCGTTATTGTTTAATATTTGAGAAAATATTTCCTGTGGCTCAAGATAGATTTACCGAAGATAAAAATATCAAATGAGTATCAGAAAATTTGGGGAAATGGGACGACGCCATTAATTTGCGAATCTTTTCGTTTGTCGCAAAGAGATTTTTGCAATGATGACAGAAGATATTGAAATGAAATCGCGAAATGAAAGGGCGTTTGCGTGTATTCACATCAAAAATTAAAATCATGATTACCTTACTTTTTACTGCATGCTTGACACGTCTTCCACCCTGTTGAATTTCAGAAATTAATATTCTGAAGATACAAAATTCTTGTTTGCGGAAATAATCATCCTGTTTTACAGAAAATGGTTTACAAGTTTGCAGAAATTACAATGACGTTTTGCGAATAATGGACATTCTATTTCAAAAATGTGCTTTTATCACATTACCTGCGTGCTTGGCACGTGTCCCACCAAATACTGTATATCAATACCCCTATAAATAAACCCCCTCTATCACAGATAAAAAATTATTCACACTCACATCTCTTCTGAATTATCAGATCATATACACTAAAATGGAATCATCATCAAAAAAACTCAAAATGGAAGTTCTAGCCAAAGAACATCATGTATCCGTACGTGAGCTTCGACATCTGAAGATGTCCATCATCAAGTCCCATTTGATGATAGCACATAACAGGGTGGTCAACCTGATGGCTGAACTGGAAGAAGAAGACATATCCAACGCGGATGAAGAACACATGGATTGTAGGGAAAGCATGGCGAACAAACTCTTGAAGTATAAGTGTACACTTAAAATCATTGTGAAAGAGAGCTCCTAAGGGATTGCTTGTACTTTCTCTTCTGTTTTCATGTCTTTTGTGTTGGCTTTTGGTTCTTCTGTTTGATGCCGTATTTTTTGTTGTTCTTTCAGACTCCAGATGAATCAATGAAAAGCTTTTTGTTTAACTAAATATGCATTAAAATTGACACAATATATTACAATATACTACCTAGTTTGCACAATGGTTCCGCAAACAAGATGCCTTTTATTCTATTAATTTGCGGATCTTTTCGTTTGTCGCAAAGAGATTTTTGCAATGATGACAGAAGATATTGAAATGAAATCGCGAAATGAACACAATGGTTCCGCAAACAAGATGCCTTGTATTCTCAAACTGACGCCATTAATTTGCGAATCTTTTCGTTTGTCGCAAAGAGATTTTTGCAATGATGAGAGAAGATATTGAAATGAAATCGCGAAATGAACACAATGGTTCCGCAAACAAGATGCCTTGTATTCTCAAACTCGTAAGTTAACAAACACAAACTTCATAATTCGTTATTGTTTAATATTTGAGAAAATATTTCGTGTGGCTCGAGAGAGATTTACTAAAGATACTTATCGAAAAATGGTGAGACTTGGAAGTGACACGTGTCAAGACACGATTGTATACTGCAAAGAGCCAGTGATTTTTATAATTGTTTGAAAATTTAATACACATGTAATACAAATCGTCAATATTGGATAAAACACTTGATATTCTGACCTTGAAAAGTAACTACCCACTAACCCCATTACTTTGTTGAAGATTACAATAATACCCCCAAGGACCATTGTTATAAATACCACTACTGAGTAGCTACTTTCACACATCTTTTACTCATCAACTCAAAAAAAGCAACAAAAATGGATCTTGAATGGTCTCGCATGGAAGCAGAAGCTGAAGCCATGCGTTTGGCTTCCATACACCATTTATGGAAGCTCAAATACACGAAAATCCAATACAATATGATGATGATTGATGCGCAGGTGGTGAAGCTCCTGGCTGAAATAGAAACGGACGAAAACCTTACCTGGAACACAAAAGAAAGAGCTTCGAAAGAACGCATGCTTGAGAAACTGAGGGAGTATCAAGAATTCCTCGGGAAAATAACTGTAGATCCCTAAGCCACATCCAGAAGAAGATTTGTGGTATCTAGTTTTTCATGCATGTCTTCTTTTATGTTTTTGTTTGGTGTTTCACACACCATCTTTTCGTAATGAATCTATAAATATTCTCAAACTAGATGTTGTATTTTCTCAAACCATGCTTTCTGTATTCTCAACATGACTGACAGTATCCGCAAACAATAACTTATAAATCCGCAACCTAGATATGAAATATCCGCAAACTACTTCGGTAATATCCGCAAACTTCACATTACAAATCCGCAAACTAAATGTGAAATACGCAAATAATCTACTCGCTAATAAAATAAAATGTTTCGATTGAACTTTCAAAATTGAATCTGGTTCGTCCATTGCGAATAATATATCGACGGTCCTAGATTAACGCGCGAATTGACCCCAACTTTCTCTATAAAACCTCGAAATTCAAAAACGGAAAGTTCCTAAACAAGAAATAGGAAATCGAATTAAACACAGAGTTACAAAGTCTCTCGAAAATTTCTCTACGATTTTCCAAGTATCAACCCTAGATCGGAGTTTTCTCGAAGAAATCTAGATCACAGACAAGGTTAAAAGACTCTGATTCTTCGAAACTTGATTCGAAAAACAAAATCTCATATCGCACCTGAGATCGCACCAGAGATCGCACCTGAGATCGCACCTGAGATCGTCGAAATCGCAACAGAGGTCGCCGGAGATATTGATTGCTATCGTCGGATTTTAACACAGCAAACAATACACAAATCGAGATGTCATCTACAATAAGTAAGTATAGATCTATTCAACAAAATTGATTTTAATCTACAATCGCTGCAAATTCTAATTTTCCGTCAACCAAAACGTCATGATCAAGGTGGTTTTTTTATCCGTAAACTAGAATGCCTAGATACTCAAAACAGTATTTTGTGTTGTACGATCTTTAGCAACATATAATATTTGTTTCTTGTCAAACAATATATAAAATCTCCTCCATGACAAATTCTCAAACTAGGTGTTCAATATCCGCAAACTAACTTGCTTATTTCCGCAAAGCTTAAATAATCTACTTTGCATGTTACTATATACTACTGCCTGTATATGAATTTGAGTACATTATAACTATCTGATTCTATGTGTGCTGTATATGCAATGAGAAATTATTACATCCTCAACCTGATCCTTATTTCGATGAATATCAGCTGCAGGAACAGACAGTGATTGTACTGCAGAATCAGATCTCCAAAACACTGTTCTGTTTTCTGCTGGAGGAACCAGGATATACTTGCCATCCTGCCAGCCTGAACGAACCCCGTTTGTAGAAAAGGAATTCAAGACACTGAATAAGGCGATAGATTTCTACCAAAATTACGCTAGACTGTCTGGATTCACTACAAGAAGGTCTACCGAGAAGAAGGATAAAACAAACAACATAAAGCTAAAGTACATGGTATGCTCCAAACAGGGTGAGATCCCTGAACAAAACAGTCCTCAAATTTTGAAGCCTACAAAAAAGAGGAACAAATTGCTCACAAGAATTAATTGTGAAGCAATGATAAGGTTCACATTTGTTTCGGAGGAATTGGGATACAAAATATCAAAATTTGTTGAAGGTCATAACCACCCTATGGTTGGAGCGGAGCACAGACATGAGATGAGAGGTAACCGACACATGGAAGGCAACCATGTTGAGTATATGAACTTTTGCGAGAGATCGGGAATAGGTCCCTCAAAGGCACACAGAATAATCAGTGAAACACGCGGAGGCCCCAGCCATGTTGGAGCTTTGAAGCAAGATTTCTTCAACTACCACAGGGACTTGAAAGCCTATATTGGAGGAAGGGATGTTCAGATAATCCTTGACCAGTTCCGTGACAAGAAGGTAGCCAACAACAAGTTCTACTATGAGTACGATGTTGACCCAAGCGGAAGCCTCACTAAACTATTCTGGTGTGATGAAATAGCTATCAAGAATTACGAGCTTTACGGAGATAATGTTTCCTTTGACACAACTTACATGACTAACCAGTAAGCATAACTCGTATTCGTTAATCCAATGAAAAAGAAATTTAGAACATTATTCTTTATTAACGATTGATGTTTTGTAGGTACTCGATGCCATTTTGTCCGTTTACAGGAGTAGACAACTATGACAAATCTGTGACTTTTGGGCTGGGACTGGTAACACATGAGGATATCGAGTCTTTCACTTGGATGTTTAACGCTTTTCTGAAAGCGATGAATCGGAAGCAACCAATGTATCTGGTGACAGATCAAGACCCAACAATGAAAGTTGCAATACCGAAAGTCATGACAGAGACTAAGCACAAACTCTGCATGTGGCACATTATGAATAAGATTCGTCTTAAGGTCAGTCTCTAAGAAAATCATATACTCTGTATCCACATCTTGTAATGCTTGTTTACACAAAACGTTTTATTCTTAATATGGTTCTCATAGTTAACTACTATGCGATGCGTTTATATTTTTATTCTCAAACTGTTATGTCTGTTTTCTCAATCTATGAACACAAAATATCCATACGCCACAGTATTGTCAATTTCTGTTATTTATTTCTTCGACTTTACAAATCTTACAAAAAATGTTACAGGTGCCTGGAAGTGTAACAAATGATACAGACTTTGAGAAAAGGTTGGATTCCATAGTATACAACAACCTTATAGGCCCTGATGAGTTTGATGAAGAGTGGGCTAGCATCATTGAAGACTTCAATTTGCAGGACAACACTTGCCTCAATGGCATATTCGATCTGCGACACAGTTGGATCCCAGCATACCATAGGGATTTCCCAATGGGGCTGTTTATGAGAACAACATCAAGGTATGAATCAGCCAACCGGGCCTATCAACAACTCACAGATCAGTACCTAAACCTTGTTCACTTGATCTGGCGGTATGGAGTGGTGATAGAGAACCAAAGGAGTGAGCATTTCAGTCTTATGATGCACAGCTACAATTCATATCCGGTGCTGAAGACAAACACGTGGTTTGAAGCGGATGCTTGGACCGTATACACACACACTGTGTTTGCTGACACACAAAAGCATATAGTTTACGCTCTCAACCGCTGCAGCTTGCCAGGCATGGATGACACCGCAGATGACATCATTGTCTATAAAGTCAGGGATTCGTCGATTATTAAAGATGGTAAGGAATTCAGGGTGACTTGGACGATGAGTACAAACAACTTTGAGTGCAATTGCAACAAGCTTCTAACAACGGGCTATATATGTTCTCACATATTCTTTGCGCTGCAAAACACAACGTTAAGGAAGATTCCTAGTACGCTGGTAAACCCGAGATGGTGTAAAGATACAAACTTGACAGCTACATTGTCTTCTAATGGTGTTGCACCTGAAGGTCCTAGTCTGAAGGACGATGAAGTTATGGATGCAGTGAAAACCAGGTTTACTGAAATGATTGGGACAGAAGATGCAGCAATTTCAAGTATTCGAGGATTGTTGGACACTCTAAATCGATACAGAGTGAAGACGGTGGATGACATAGTGAATGAGAATAGACTCAATAGAACAAGTTTCATAGCATCGGTGACAGGGATCAAATTACCAGAAATAGTCACTGTCCAGCCTCCAAATATCACAAACACCAAGTGCTTTCGCTTGCGATCTGCGAGTAGAATGATCAGCAATAAAGAAAAGGCAATCAATGCTAGTAACAAGCGAAAACGGCTATGCGCCACATGCCGCACATTGCAAGACCATGAAAAAAGGACCTGCCCTCTGAATATGAATAAGAAGAATAAGAAGAATAAGAAGAAGTAGAAATGATGTATATTTTCAACTGCGGATTTCGTTGTTTCAGTTTGCGCATATAGAGAATAAGTTTTGCGAATAAATAAACACTGTTTGATGCTACACTTGTTTGAGTTTTCCGAATTAATAAATTTCATTTCTGCACATGTTTTTATTTATATGAAATTTAATATAATATATTGTACACACATAAGGCAAAACAAGGACACAAGGACCTGCCCCGCTGAGTAAAAATAGGAACAAGAAATAGACTGATGGAGATTATCGATTGCGGATTTGGCTTATTCTGTTTGCGGATATAGGTCAACTGTTTAGCGGATTCAATATAACAAATTGTTTGCGAATATTTCAAATTTCGTTTACTAAAATATATATAATGATTTGAGAATTTACTACTTTCGTTTTGCGTACAAAAGGGAGGTGAAACGGTTTGTGGTAGACCAATCAAATAATGACAGCGTGGAAACGTGGGGGAGAATTAATTGCTCCACTAACCCACGATGCCCTACATATTCCCCTATATATACCCAAATAATGTATCCTTCTATACTCAACTCTTCGAATACCCAATTTTACTCTGAAAAAATGGCGTCGTCAAGCAGCAGGAAGCGTAAAAGCTATGAAGATGAACTCGACGAACGAGAAAGGAAGCTGAAGGAGCAGAACAAGAAGGACCGAAAACAAAAGCGTCACATCAAACACGAGAAGTTCGTGACGAGCTTCAAGGAAATCAAGCACAAGCTTTCTGAGATCGAGCTTGAGCTTCAAATATTGGCCTCGGATGTTGGCGAGGAGCTCTGCACTGACATGAGCACCGAAGAGGTGCTTGCAAACACAGCCTTCACCAGGAAGATAACCGAAGTGATCATAGCTGTGAACAAGGCTATGAAACTGGTGGTATAGGAATAGCAAACCATATTTTCTTCATTCCTTTTGTCTGTTCTTAACCAGTTTAAAGTAATTAAAAAAATCGTTTTACTTAAAATAGTTTATATTTCTCCTTCTATTATATATAATTCCGTTATTTATGTTACACGCGAAACAGATTATTAGAATCAGCAAACCATGATCTCTGTATCCGCAAACAATGATCTATGTTTTCACCTTTATTATATTCGCGAAACATAATAACAGTATCCGCAAACTACAAGATCGTATACGCAAACACCAAGTAAAGAGAAAATACAACTTCGTTATTGCGTACAAAGAGGAAAGTGGACCGGTATGTGGTAGACCAATCAAATATTGACAGCGTGGAAACGTGTAGGAGAATTAATTGCTCCACTAACCTACGATGCCCTAGATATTCCCCTGTATATACTCAATATTGTATACTTCTATACTAATCTCTCAACTCTTCCTAAAACCAATTTTACTCTGGAAAAAATGTCGTCCTCAAGCAGCAGGAAGCGTAGAAGTTATGAAGATGAATTCGACGAACGCGAAAGGAAGCTAGAGGAGCAGAATAAGAAGGACAAAAAACAAAAGCGTCTCATCAAGCATGAGGAGTTTTTGATGAAGTTCAAGTCAATATGGCGTCAGCTTTCTGACATTGAGCTTGAGCTTGAAATTTTGGATATGGAAGTAGGCGAACAGTTGTGCACTGACATGAGCTCCGAAGAAGCGCTTGCAAACTCAGCCCTGAACAGGAAGATAACCGAAGAGATCATAGCGGTGTACAAAGCTAAGTTTCAATCCATGAATCCTTTTTGAAAGAAATAAAGCCACCCTTGGTAATATAATTGTCAGAGCACTGAAACATAAAAGCCCTGCATTCACAGAGAGAAAAAGCCTATTCACTGTATTTGCAAAAATAAAATATCAAAACAAAATAAGGGGAAAAACATATTTTACTTACCAATCCTCGGTTTTGCTTTTATTCAGCACCCAATCTGAAACACAATCCTCAACCTCCAGAATATCGGACCAATAATCTGTTTGACGATCAACGTACGGAGAACACAGAAATTTAGACGGTGCAATCAAACGAGGTAAAGGTTGTTTTTCTGGGGTTTTCCTTAATAAAGATGCCTTGCTACATCCAACTGACGTAAAACTATTGCCACTTGCAATAGGTTTCTTCACAACAGGGGGATTTTTCTTAACACCACCTTGAGCTTTTTTTGCTGCAACAGTACGGGGTACTTTCTTCTCGGGGACATCAGCGGGGCCTTTCTTACCGGGTGCACGAGCGGGAGCTCTCTTCTTCGGTGGATCAATAATTGAGCCAGGCTCCACATGACCAACACCATCAGTCGACTTCTTAGGAGGATGCATGAGACATTTTTTATCAGGAAGAGGTATGCCAGCAGGGCGTTGGACTATGGATTCACGCAATTTTGCCATTGCAAGTTCAGGATTCTCGTCAACATTCTCAGAGACCTCTTTCCCACCAATAGAACGATTGATATTTTGGTCAACCCGTGCAGTAACAATTGGCGGGGGTTGAGTCTTGCAAGTTTGATTAACAGGTGGATCATTGTTGACATTTTTTCCGACAACAATTATATTGAGTGGCTCGGGTTGCTCTTGAAGTGTCTGAAAAAAGTCATTGACAAACGGACACCCGTTGACATTTCCTTGACTGCATTCTAATGTAAGTGGGTCTGATTGCACTGCAAGAGCCAAACAATCATCTTTGTTAACAACATCTGAAGCTTCACGTTTCGCGATTGGATGGTCAACAACCATGTCACAAGCTTCCTTCCCAATACCATAAGCAATAGAAATAGCGTCAAACTCATCGCCAACACTGTTATTCTTTTCTTGCTCAGTTTGTTCTGCAACAATATTATCCACAGGGGCTGCATCATTACTTGCGAACAATTTCCGTACCACATTATCGCATTCAGGGCTTGACAATGTAGTGGATCCAGCAGGGCATGGTGAAAGAATATTGGCAGGCGATTTTTGGGATGGTGAAAGAAGTCTGAACGATGGTGGAGTAACGGCACGAGCAGGTGGCTTCTCTCCTCCTTTGTACCCTTCCCCAACGCGTGTTGCTGCTTCAATCAATTTCTCAATGGTCTCAATAACCCCGGGTAGATTAAACCATGAGTCTTGTGACAGCAACACACTTTGTGTGTCAGGCATGGCCTCTTCGGGATTTTTTTTCCCGGTCAAACCATCAAACAGGGTTGACATTGTCTTGAAACACTCAGTATTGGGATCAACGATGTGCCCTTCAACCAGCAACTGATGCCATTCCAAAAAACCTTCTGCAACCTTATTCCCTGCTATTCGAAACCTTTCTGCAATCCTCTGAATACGATAAAAAAAAGCATGTTAATGTGATTAAATGCAAACAAATAAAACACAGGGTATGCATCAACTACGAAACACATCTTCAAAGAAAAATGTGCATATTTGGACACAATAAACATAGGCACAAATCACATGCAGCAAATACTCAAAACTGTTTCGCAAAACAGAGTGCGCATACTCGTAAAACAAAGAATCATTATCCGCAAACTAGGTAAAGCATACACGCAAAACATAAATTCACAATCCGCAGACTAGGTAAAGCATATTAGCAAAAAGGTCAATCAATAACAGAGAATGCATCAACTAAAACACACACCTGTAGACCAAAATGAGCATATCCGCAAACTGGGAAAAGCATATTCGCAAAACATATATGCACAATCCGCAAAACACGGTATCACTAAACGAAGAACATACATTCACTATTCGCAGAACATATATTCACTGTTCGCAGAACATAAATTCACTGCCCGCAAACTAAGTAAAACATATTCGCAGAACATATGTTCACTATCCGCAAAAAAAACAAGTCAATCAATAAACCTAACTGTACATTTGAAAAACATAATTCCCCCACAAAAAAATTAATAAAATAATAGAATACCTCTGCAGAACACCTTTCACTATGAAAGGGGGAGGGGGGGTATTCGGGGCCGGCGGATCTCCACCATTTCTATCACCACTTTCATTATTCCTATTTACGTTAGGTGGTGGATGCTGAGCAGCATTATCTTCCTCCCTAACACGTGGAGGACCCTCCCTCCGTATGTGACCCATTCCAAATGACTCACACTGTAATTCATCACCGACTCTTTTGTTCATCAATGCAGTATTCCATCCAATCAAAGACGACCACGCCCTAGGAACCTCACACGTGCTGACTTCAACACGATCAAGATAAAACAACTGCATCATTGAAAAGAAAAGACATGTCAGATGAATATAACATAACAGTTTATTAGACATAAAATGCAATACGTTAAAATAATAAATAAACTTACCAACAAGAAAGTGATTGATCCAGAAAAATTCTTTGAACCATCGGGTTTTAACCAGAGTTTTTTTGTATCCACAAGTTTCTTGACTAAAAACTAGCACCAGTTAAAATCTTGTATGTGAGATACATCAACGATATAACGGAAGCATGGCTGATTCACATAACCCTCATTCCCCGAATCGATCATGCAAGTCACAAACAACATCATGAAGTTTCTTTTAAAATCATCTCCCCCTTGAAGTTGCGTCTTCATCTGATCAACCAATTGCTTACTGGTGATAAGACGCTTGATCTCCCCTTTGTCTTTTGTATCGAACTGCTGCTGCCACAATTTAAATTCATCACTACACAGGGTGGCCAACTTATCGACTATGACGTCGCGCACACCATTTGGAATGCCCAAAGCTTCATGCACTTCATTCTTTGTGATACGCAATTTGGCATCTGGCAATTCCAATGATGAGCTAAGATGGTTATACTTAGAGACCAGGTAATATCCAATCTTGCTTGGAATGATCTTCACAGCCAAATGAAGAATGTGCCCTAACCCAATTTCGCGCACTGCTTCTTGTTGGCGTTTATTCAAACTCTCCACCAACTCAACCAATCTCTTTGGAGATGACCTGGTCTTCAAAATATCATCCACGCCAACCTTATCAGATAACGGGACAACTCTATCAGACTCACAACCCTTGGTGCGCTTAACATTCTTCTTCTCAACAGCTAATTCTCCACCTCTCTTCTTTCCAGCTACAGCAGGTCGAACAGCTACATCGAGACATTCACGAACCTCAGCTACCTTCTTCTTCTTAATTGAAAGTCTTCGTTTATTTTTATTCTTAATAGACTTCTACTCCTTCAACATATTAGCAAGAGTCGTATTTCCTTCACCAACATCAGCCTCTGTGGATGGCCTATCCATTAAAAGAAGAGGTACCATTGTATCCGGAGTTTTATCTATAATTCACAAACAAGGGTTAGCATTTCAGCAGTACAGACAATATACAAAAACATTGCATATTCTAGGGAAAGAAAAACAGTGCCCGCAAACAAGATACTACATATCCGCAAAACATAAATTCACTATCCGCAAAACATAAATTCACTATCCGCAAAACATAAATTCACTATCTGCAAACAAGGTAAAGCATATTATCAAAACACATCTGCAAACCAAAATGTGCATATTTGCATACAATAAACATAAGCAAATATCAAATGCAGGATTATTCAAAACTATTTCTCAAACCAGAGTGCGCACGCTCGCAAAACATAAAGTCTTTATCCGCAAATTGGTTAAAGAATAATCGCAAAACATGGACTCATTATTCGCAAAACAGAAAAACAAAGTCCGCAAAACAAGATACTCATAACACAGAAACCCCAAAAACTCTACCAACAACTTGGCTTTCCTCAAAAGTAGATCAAAATCATCTCATATTTGAATAATTTCATGTTATTTCATTATTCACTTGAAATGGTGTACACTAAAAGCAAAACACATTTACTCTGAAAACATGGCACCTATAAAAAATCCGCAAACTACAAACACTATATCCTCAAATTACCTGATTCGCTGTCCCTGTTGGAGAATGTTGTAGATTCAGCAACCTTGTTCTTCATTCTCTAAAAACAGATTACTATAATAAAAAAGCTAGATAACCAAACGAACAAGATTGAATCTAAACCCTAAAAACACCAAAAATTGTAACTCACCACAATGAACTATTGAAATTCACTTCGAAATCGCGCAGAAGACGAATATCAAGGCAATGGAAGCTCAAAAAATCAGATTCCGAAATGTTCGTTTCGCTAAAAACTCGATTCTGCAAGTGTTTTGGTGAGCACGAAACGTTTCTGCGCGAACGGGTAGATAAAAGTACGTTTATACCCCTGAACCATAGCAAAACAGTTGAAATGAATCCCACGCGCAACTTATTTACGACGCGTGCCACTGATGACGCGTTCAAATCTGCGCTATCGCGAAATTCACATCGGACGGCCATAACGAAGTGCGCAGGTTCGCACCAAATCAGGGGGTTCGCACCTGATTGCTCTCCTATATATATATATATATATAATACAAAACACAATTTGGCGAAATCTCCCCATTATTTTGAAATATCCATAACATTGACCTCACCAATATTTCACCGCGACCGGTACTTAGAACATTGCTAAAAAGACAATTATTTTTTATATACACGATACTAGATGAATACTAAGGCACGTGACATCACTACAATTTACATTTTTAAAATCTATTTTTGAATGGTTATAAAGAAGTTCTATTTTCTGGGCAGATTCATATAAATTTTGTAACTGTAGTGTGGAGTTTTTTTTCCTGACGATATATAGGATCGTTTTCACATATTTGGTGGGTTTATACGAAAATTTCAAATATGAATATAGTATTTCGATAATTTATTAACATAATAAATAATGATAAATTTATATGGAAGGGCCATAAAAACCTGACTCCGATAATTTGTCTAATGTATCAAACAACAAAAATTATTTCTCATATAGTTCAGCCACATGGGTTCCTAGCACTCATGGAGGGCAGTGAGGACAGTTCGGAGATCAATAACTTGGCTAGGGAATGTCCCAATAAGACAATTCCAAATGCTCAACAGGCACATTCAGGATCGTTAGACGGGCTCACGTGGATCACAAAGACCTGTGACCAGGCTTACGTATCCAAGGATGAGGGCCTTCAATTTTTTTGTAGGACTGATGATCAGAACGATAATTGGCATGTGGAAGCAAAAGGAGCCTGGTGCATATCTAGATGACCCGGGACCAATGAGGACTAAGGCGCTGAAGGCCAAAGGGAAGGGAAAGGCAGGGTAATGCTACACCCGAACTACCAAGCTGAAGAGGGCCCTACACCTCTCCAAAATCTCTACCCGGCAGTTAGGGGACAAGGATGACAATGATGATCAACATGCAAAGACTCAGAAACATCCCCACCAAGACTAATGAGGGGACTCCGGGAGGGGAGAAGGGGAGACAGTGGGCCTACTCCCCAGGCCTGGGACGAGTGGTGCTTGATCATCCCGAGAATAACACGGAAGCATTGGAGTCTCATTTCTTTTTTAGTAATTTCTATATTGTGTTTACTTTGAATTGTTGGACACTTTTAGTTGCAGGTTTTTCTATTGTTTTTGGGATAATATGACGTGGTGTCAACTTATTCTAGTTTAAGATGTAAATTAGACTTCATTTACGGGTATATGAGCGTCGGGTACCTTACGAGGGACCCGGACAATATTCTGGAACCCAGAATATTTGGTCTTTTTATAACCGAAGTTGGTAGTAATACAATTTGACCTCGTTACGGTTTAAAAATACGATAAATTATTTGTGTAATATTAATTGTTTATTAAAATTCATAGTTTGTTTCACATACAAGACAATTTGATAATATTTAATTATAAGCCCATCCAATTCTAAGACATCATAAATATGACATTGAATAACTTAACCCTTTACAAGCATTCTATGGACGAACATACTCTTATGTAAAAATTTCACAAGATATATTCTTGCGAGGAGAAATCTGGTGAGAACCATGTTTTAACGTAGGAACCGCGAGAACCAATCTAAGTCATCCATTTTAGGAATGGATGGATGAGATGCAATTGAGTAGTTGACTGCAAAAAAACAGTACATTTTAGTAAGTGGTTAGGGTTTTTTAGTAAAACTATCGTATTATTTTTTTTAACCAATTCACTAATTTAATTTTTCCCGCTTCGTTTGAACTCCGATTGGCTTCAAACTTGCGCCATTAGTTTTGTTTTTTTAAGGGCTTTCAATCAAGATCAGTCATGAATATATTTTGAAGCACGAAAAAAAAAATTATTTCGGGGTTGATTTTTCTTTAAAAAAAATCTGGGTAGTTTTTATCAACACTTTGCTCTGGATTTATCAACACTTTTACACTGGTTTTATCAACACTTTACACTGGTTTTATCACCTCATTTTCCAAAACTGATCATAATTTTATCACCTCATCGCGTGCTTTTTATGAACACTAGTTTTATCAACACTAAACACTAGGTTTATCATTCAAATTACGTGTGTTTTATCACCCTCATCACATGTTTTTTTGAAGCACGAAAAAAATTTATTTCGAGGCTAGTTTTTAAAGGAATTATATATGGGTAATTTTTATCAACACTTTGCTCTGGGTTTATCAACACTTTACCCTGTTTTTATCAACACTTTACACTGGTTTTATCACCCCATTCTCCAAAACTGATCATGATTTTTATCATCTCATCACATGCTTTTTATGAACACCAGTTTTATCAACACTAAACACTAGATTTATCATTGAATTACATGTTTTTTATCACATCATCTCAAGTTTTTTTTATCAACGTTAAACTCTAGTGTATCACACTTATTATCAAAATTGAAAATGGTTTTTATCACCTCATTATTTGTTTCTTATGACCTCATTTCATGTTTTTTTATCAACATTTAGCACTAGTTTGGTACTCTGATATAAAACATTTATTAGTGAAGATTTATCAACGCTCAACATTATTTTTATCACCTTGATATAAATTTTTATTTTCGTGCTTCAAAATATATTCATGACTGATCTTGATTTAAAGCCCTTGAAAAAAGAAAATTTTTGGCGCAAGTTTGAAGTTAATCGGAGTTCAAACGAATCGGGAAATATTAAATTAGTGAATTGATGGGGAAAAAAATGGACAATTGTCCACATGGCACCATGCTATTACAATTATACCCTTGCTTGTGTGAGAATGGTTGAAAGTTGCGTGATTTTGGCTTGGATTAGGGTGATGATGTGACATTTTGATGAGTGTTGGATCATAAATGAGTGTGGCTAGGATTGGTTCTCGCGGTTCCTATGTTAAGAGTGGTTCTCAATAGATTTCTCCTCTATTCTTGCAGATAAAAGACCAAACTCAGTATTTTTTTTTTGAAAGGAGACCAAACTCAGTATACTCTTCAACTCTTGAGTGCATTAAAAATAAAATAAATCTGTTGAGTGCATGATACCAGACCGAGATGGAGACGGCGACAAAAGAAAGATTGGAAGAGCGGGAGCCAAGCCGAAAAAGGAGCCGAGAAGAGCACATCGCTCCCCGATAAGAACACGCGCAGTTGCACGTGCAATGGCAGTCAAACCACGTAGGACTCTCACTAACAGTACAAAACTAATATAATAAAGTCACGAGAAAAGGAACAAAACACTGAAGTGGGCCGCGTATATATAACCAGTAACCACCCTCTCTCTCAAGAGCACTTCACTTTCACTGCCGGTTTAAACTCGTCCACAGAACCCATAACCAAACACACACCCTCTCCTCGGCCCACACCAATTCAATATTCAATGGCACAAAGGTTTTACATACAGTGCGCACTCCTGCTGCTCCCCCATTAATGCCCTCTCACGAGGCCTCAGTGAGCTACTCTACTCTTGTTTCTTAGCCCTTCACTTTTTCACGTTTTTGTTCCTTTCTATTGAGCTCGTAACCGGTTCTGAGTTCTGAATCTATGGAGCTGAGTAAGGTTACGCTTGAGATCTTCACCAAGCTCGAGCAGAAATGGCTCTCTCACTGCGAAACCAGGAAGACCAGGATCCTCAGCATTGACGGTGGAGGGACCACCGGCATTATCGCCGGTGTCTCCCTCCTTCGTCTCGAGGACCAGATCCGCCGCAAGACCGCCGATCCTCACGCTCATGTCGCCGATTTCTTCGATCTTATAACCGGGACCGGCATAGGCGCCATCCTCGCCGCCATGATCTGCGCCGACGACGGTTCCGGACGTCCTCTTTTCTCCGCCAGGGACGCTGTCAATGCGGTCGAGGGGAGGAATTCGGAGCTGTTCAAGCCCAGGTACGCCGGCATTTTTCGCCGGCGACGGGGATTCACCGGCGGCAGCATGGACGCGGCGTTGAAGGACATTTTCAGGAGGGAGGACGGTCGGGTCCTGACGTTGAGAGACACGTGTAAGCCGCTGCTGGTGCCTTGCTTCGACCTCAAAACCTCCGCTCCTTTCGTCTTCTCTCGAGCCGACGCTTCCGAGTCCCCGAGCTTCGACTTCGAGCTCTGGAAGGTCTGCCGCGCCACGTCAGCCACGCCGGGCCTCTTCAAGCCGTTCGACCTCGCTTCCGTCGACGGGAAAACCACGTGTACCGCCGTGGACGGCGGTCTCGTGATGAACAACCCGACGGCGGCGGCAGTGACTCACGTGCTCCACAACAAGCGGGACTTCCCGTCGGTGACCAGCGTGGAGGATCTGCTGGTTCTTTCGCTCGGTAACGGGTCTTGCCCGCCGAGGAAGCTCCGTCGAAACGGGGAATGCTCGACGTCGTCGGTCGTGGACATCGCCCTTGACGGAGCCTCCGAGACCATAGATCAGATGCTAGGCAACGCATTTTGCTGGAATCGTGCGGACTACGCCAGGATTCAGGTACATACACAAACACATTTATGACCATAATTTTTAATTCCGTGTCTATCGAGCCCCTGTTTGTTTGCCTGGGAATTAAAATTCCCGAGAAAATTATATCAGGAATCAATGTTCCAAATCCTATAATTTCCACCAACCTTGGTTAATGAGATAATTTTCTCATTAATTTTTATTTTCTCAAGAAACAAACAGAAATGATGGTGTTTCGTGTGCAAATGCAGGCGTTCGGTTTGAGGAGTACGGACGGGATGGGGCCGATAATGGCGGAGGAGATGTTGAAGGAGAGAGGAGTGGAGTCGTCGCCGTTTGGCGGGAAGCGGTTATTGACGGAGACTAACGGTCAGAGAATCGACGCCTTCGTGCAACGTCTCGTTGCATCCGGCAGGTCTAGTCTGCCCCCTACTCCCACCAAGCCGTCCGCCGTTACACCTCTCGCTAACGTCCGTTAGTCGGTTTTAACTTTTCTGTAGTCTCCAAACTCTGTAAGCTTGTCAGGCAGGTTTAATTTAACTGTCTCCTTTAATAATTATTGATGATTTAAGTATGTTATATTATATTGTCTGACTTAGGCAGTCTTGCCTATCACATCAACCAGATGAATAAAAATTGCTTTTGTCGATGGTTTTCGCAGGATAAACGAGACAAATAAAAGCTTCCGTTAATTTTGTTTTCAATTATAATAATACCTTTGCATGAGTCCATCTCTTCCATGATTGACTAGGTCTAGGGGTGTGATTTTCTTTCAGGTGATCGAACTGTGTTTTTACTTTTTAGTATATGTGCCTAACTGACTTGTAACGTTTATACGTGTTAATTACGTCGTCACTTTATTGATCTGGTTTAGACTATATAATATCATAATTTAATAAGTTTGTGATCTATAATATTACGTTTGTATTGTATGTATGAGAGCAACTACAATACGGTTAATTTAAGCGTGTCGAATAGGCAAAAGAAAGGAAAATTATAACATGTCTTCTCTTTTTAGTGTCAACATTTTTGTCAACGTCGATCCCAACTATACCTCTGTCTTATTCTTTTTCTTCTCATGTCTTCCATCTCCTCCCTCAACTTTTCTTTTACCGTCACTTGTTGATTTGATCAAAACCGAACCACAAAATCTGTCCTCTACGCAATATGGAACCGAATCGACCTTAGATTTGATATATCGAATTCGACCCTCCATTATAGATGCTTTAATAAATGAATTATTTCAAAAAATACAAATGTATGAATCACTTTTCAATTATGATTAGGGTTAATTACGTTCACCTACCTTGTATTATACACATTTAACGGATAAATACTTTAAAATTATTTTATAACGAATACATACCTTAAACTAACAGTTTGTAACAAAATCCCCCTTCCATCTATTTTCCCATCCATTTATAGGGTTAGATTTAGGTTTGGAGAGAGATTTAGGGTTGGAGTTGGTTTTAGGATTGTAACGCTACGGATAGTTTCAGAATTTTTGAAAAAATGAACAGTAGATGGACGGAAAACTGGATGGAATGGTGGATGTTGCTACAACTGTTAGTTCGGGGTATGTATACGTTATTTGGGGTAAGTATATGTTAAACGTGTATAGTTCGAGGGAGGTGAATTTAATTAACCCCTTATGATTATTTTCAGTGTTCTAAAAATCCTAGAAATTTTGCGTAGTATACTGACTCAATTAAAATAATTAGATGGTTATGCATAGTTGTTTGGTGTTGGTGATATTATGGGTTGTGCTTTTGAGTTATTTGGTGTTATTTTTTAGGTATTTTAAATATTTTTTACCATTTTTAATATACTGAAATTCATATTTTATTTCTATATATAATAACATATCTATTAAAAATAAAAATAAAATATAAATCCGATTAATCCTCGTCTAGTCCTCGATTAATCCCTGAAGGACCTAGCCGCCCGACTAGCGCCTAACGACTTTTAGATACTTGATTATTTTACTGAAATTTCATTTCTTTGCATGGATCACTGGTAGATTATTATCATTTAACTAAAATCGTAGCAATTGCATGAAGGCAAATTTGTCCGATGAATGTTGTAGTATCATGTCGTCGGACCAATTAAATTCCGACCTATCATTTGTATGCATTTATCAATATATTCATTAGGCATTGTAAATGTTCCAAATTAATGTCTTAATTAGTAAAAAAATCGATACCAAATTACAAAAACCAAAACTTATTGTTTCGTAACCACTAGGACTTCCTCTCCTCCTTCTTCACATCAGCGTCCATTTTTTCTCTTCTGCAATTCGTTTATTCTTCACAATGGTTTCTCCTCCTTCCTTTTCTCTTTAACTACCATGATTTTCCTCATAACTGTCCCCCACACAAACCCTATACCCAAGTTACTCAGAACCATGCTGCCACCTCCATCGACAGACTTTATTAAGTAGTCGCGACTGAGGAAAAAGGCAATTCAGCCTGCTCTTCCGCCTCTTGTACCTCCTCTGTCTCCTAAGCCACCTTCATATCCAACACCGTTGTCCCCAATACCACCGTCCTTCAAGCCGTCACCCGACCCGTCACCACCACCACTGCAACGTATCATCTCATTCCCTCGGTTGGCTTTATCGCAATTTATGGGCATGCGAGATTTAATCGCAATAGTTTTCACGATTCTCTTTGTAGTCGACCCTATCTCCCCACGACGAAATCGTAGTCCCCCCTTCGTCGATCAACATGCCACCACTAGCGTTGTTACCTCCTCCTTTGTCACCAGAGTCGTTGTCATCCTCACATCTTCTGCCAACAAAACCACCGCTGCACCACTTTCCCCTCTGTCACAAGATCTGCCACCGTCATCGCCTCATCCGCTGCCACCAGAGTCGTCGTCACCTCCTCTTAAGTCATTAGAGTCGTCATCGTCCTCGCTTTCTCTACCACTAGAGCTAATGTATCCGCCTCACGCGCCTCCTTTGTCGCATACTTGCTTCCTATCTATTTGGTATGGATCGGCTGTGATCACACATCCTCTCAACTGCTCGACGATAGCCCAAGATAGACGATGGCCCGACCCAAAGACCGACGGTAAGACTATGGTGCACCCGATCAATCGGGGAATCCATGCAGCGACGCTCCATCCCCATTCGTTGGATCGGGATCCTGACACCCCCACTTGGAGATAGGGAAACTGGAATTAGTAGTTGCTCCTGCTGGCCACCGGTGCAAACTCGACGCACCAACCCCATCCTCTGGATCGAGACTCTGACACCTCCGAGGTGTGTGTGGGGACACACATCTCGCCTTACCAAGGTCGGTGTAAATCCGACATTCTAGTTCTCCCATTTCTTTGTGTTTTCTCTGGTTGCCTGTTATCCTTTCAGATGTCTCATATCGAATATCTCATGTATTTTCAGATCTAGACAAGAAACAAAACTTGTGCCACTCACAAAAATACGACTCAAAACAGTATCCACTAGATTGTCTTTGAATTACCCGAGTCTCCGACTAATTATAGGATTAACGTCTGGTACCTACGGATCGAGATTCATGTCTCACCTTTTTATTTTTAGTATTATTTTAATTTTTACTATTATGCATGCATCTGTATCGATTTTTTCTAATAAATAAAGTATTCATTTGCTTAAGAAAATGTCTTAATTTATAAATATCAGATTAAATTTTTTCAGTGGCTGATATGATAAATAACTGGAGATCTTTTAAAAGCAGCCATCTAGAGAGAGAGTGGCTCTTCAACGTACTGTAATGGTGCTGTGGTTCAGAAATCACCTGAGGCCGACACGAACTGAGAAGTACATCAGTTACATGATGGTCTGTCCGTGTCCTTAATGACCCTCCGGTTTAGGCCCACACCCAAACAAGAAACAACCCTCCACAGCTCCACTCCAGTATGGTAAACCAGTAATTAATCACTTGTTAGTGGTCACTATTTAATTTATTTGTTAATTACTTGTACGTGGCTCAATGCTTTTTGGTGTTCAGTGCTATTCGTTTTCGTCAGTTACACTACATACTTAACATATAGTTTTTGATTCTCTACTACAAGCTAGTTTGTCCAGACTAGGACCTGCCTTAGGTTTGGTATACTAACGGGTGCCCCATTTTTTTACACACTTAGAGCAAGCACAACCCACTGGTCCTAAGACTCGGTTCACGTTTTTGCGGGCCGGTCTGTTGTAGGACGGCTTTTACGCGTCCCGCAAAAACGCGGGCCGGTCCGTGGCCCGCGTCTCTCGTCCCACAATTACGGGACGAGTCGCGTCCGGCGTTCGTCAGCCACCCTCTCCCGTGCTGCCACATGTCCCCGACCGTTGAGTAACGACTATTTTTTTTAATCCAAAATTAATCCCTTTATACCCCTATAGGCAACGAGTGGATGCTCAACATAATGTCTCAAGTCTTTGGAATACCAGCAACGAGTAGATGCTCAACACAGTGTCACGGGCCATTGGAATACCAGCAACGAGTGAATGCTCAACATAGTGTCACAAGTCATCAGACCCACAGACAACTACAAAATGATCTTAAGTAGCACTTATGGGGTCTATATGAAGCTGGTTTCCATGACGACGAGTAGTCTTTTGTACTTGATGCTCCTATTCGAGAATAAATAAAATTTTCATTTTTAATTTATTTCTTATTTTTTAAATTTTCATTGTTAATTATTTTTTCACACTTATTTAAATTTTAAATAATTAAAACTGTTTCTGATAAAGAATTAAATAAAATAGTAAAATATCAATTAATTAACCACTTAGCATCCAGTCAGCATCCACTATAAATAGTGAGCCTCTCATTGCAAAACACCAACTATTCTGAGTCGCAAGTCCCACTATTTTGTCCAGTCAGCATAGGAGACTTAGGACTCGAGACTCACTAAGGGCTTTTCCATTGTACATGCTCTTAGACCATGTGTTGTGCTACTGTATCGTTGATTAGTGTTTTTAGTTTGCTAATCAACTGTTCCTTCAATTAAATTGGTTAAATATTCATATGTTAAAATGACATGATAATGTAACGATGAAACTCCAATTAACCGACTATTAGATGATAGGTTTTGTCAATAAGTGTTTTTAGTTTGTTAATCTACTCGTACCAAACACCTCCTAATTAACATTGTCCTGTGTCCCTATCAGCAAAAGTTGTTGCGTTCCCTAGTTCTCAAGAGATACCAAGCATACCATATTTGAAGGGGATTTTCGCGAAACGATAACTCTCTTCCTATTTCTCTTAGATTTACGACCTTTACTATTCTTGGACTCGCCCCGTTTCTCCCTCATCTTTATTATAGGTAAGTCCTTCTCTAATACTAAACCTTTAATGAAATGAAGGAAGACATTCAAACATCTATATCGACAAAATGACATAAAAATACCCAGTAACGGCACAATTTCGAAGAAGAGTTAGGACCCCATCATTTCATAAAACCTCTTTGATGCAGTGGTATCCAAGAATACTCATCATTTTCATCCAGGTCACTATTTATCAATCGGAGTCGGGCGTGCATGTACAGTTGTACTAATGAAATGTGTTGTTGCAAAGAAGATTTGGGGTATGAGTGATGTACAAATCAGGAGTTCGAATTCCAAACCTGTGAATGGTAAAATGATGATTCAAGGTGTTGTTGAAGCT
This sequence comes from Erodium maritimum, assembly GCA_963921825.1. Classification (NCBI taxonomy): domain Eukaryota; kingdom Viridiplantae; phylum Streptophyta; class Magnoliopsida; order Geraniales; family Geraniaceae; genus Erodium; species Erodium maritimum. The sequence continues at coordinate 10,762,973 of OY997595.1, forward strand.
CTCTCTGGGGAGGATTTTCTGGTCTGGTTGGGTCTCTGTTACAATATATGGTGGGAACGAAACAAAATGATTTTTGGGGGATTAGTTCGACAGGAGAATATTGTAGTTGTTCAAAATCGAGAATGGATTGAAGCTTACTGGATCACCAATCAATTGCTACATCCTCATGTTGCTTGCTCGGTCCAAGATTTGCGTCCTCGTTGGAGCCCTCCGCCGATTGGACTCCTCAAAATGAATTTTGATTCTAGTGTCACAGGCCATGGTGTAGGTATCGGCATCACCGTCCGGAATTGGGATGTGAACCGATCGCCGGCTGCATGTCATATTTGGAGGGACCTTTTAAGCCGGATGGAGCCGAATTAATAGCTCTAAATCTTGGCATTCATTTTTGTAGAGATCAAGGCTTTCAAATCTCTGAGATTGAATTGGATTCATTTATTGCTGTTATGGCATGTCGAAATCAGGAGATTTATAGAATGTATGGTGAGATTATTGAAGAAATAATGATTAAGATGTAAAACTTTCATTCATACACTCTGAAATGAGTTTCAAGGAAAACAAATATACTAATTCATGAACTTGCGAAACTGATAGTGGAGAATAGATTGTGTGAGTGATGCAAAGGCTTTGAGCCATCTTTTGTTTCGACTATTATATCTCGTGATTTATTCTAAATGAATTTCCTATTTTAAAAAAAAATGTATAATACATACATACATAATCTAGTTACTCGTACAATATACTATATTTTGCTATTTGTCATCTTATGAAACTTCTCTAGTTAATAATTAACCTTACTGATACCCGTTAGTGCACTGCATTATGCCAGTATCGTTCGTATAATCAATTAATAGCTAGGAAATGAATGCATTTAATTATTCTATTATTCACCAAATGCACATTTACTAGAAGATCACATGCAAATGACTTACACTGCATAGTAATCAGGTGCTGTAACGCTCAGGCCCCTTAACTAGATTCCACACCACGGGGAATTTGTTTTGATGCTGCCTGCATTGAATTATAATGAAGTTAACACGCGATTAAATTATAACTAGGTTTTGGCTCCGATATTTCCCACTATCAACGACCGAGAAATTCAATTAAAATATTTCACTAAGGTGACACGTGTAAAACATGCACAGCCCGTCCACGTACGTGACATTAATTGTTCCCTCTTTCTAACTTCCTTTCCTCGGACTTCTCGACCTTGGTCCCCTTTTCCTACTATTAGTAAGTCCAAAGTAGAGTCCATATGAAACACATCTCTACTAGTTTTGCTCGAGGTGAGCTATCTAGGCCCATTAGAGGTGTAGCCAGCCATATGGGCCTCAGCCATGGGTTGGTAATATACCACACTGAAGCCCATATTTTAGTTGGAATCCTAACTCTTCACGTGCCCAAAATTGCGTCCAATAAAGCATGAGAAATAATTGTGTCCCTAATTATTAAAATATATATTTTAAATATATAATTACTTGGACTGAAGATCTTAAATCTCTATATCAACCCCACTCCATCCCTAAAACTAAAAAGTCTACGAGGATCAAAAACATTGAATTTCCGTCTACTTGGACATATGTGGTTGTCCTTCAAAGAAGAAGTGAAGACAAAGATTCCCCATTAGAGTACCGACAGTTTGACCTATAGAGATATTTACTGGGCCACGATATGGGCCCAAAATAAGCGTAGGTTAGCACGTGAACTGTCCACCATGGCGGGAGCGCACAATCTTATAATTTTCGTAAAATAATTTGGCGGGCGCGCTTACTGATTCCAAAATGATTCACTATAAAAGCCCGACCTTCCACATCACTTCTCTCGCTCTCCCAAACACAAAAGCGTATAGCTGTCACATTTCATTTCCCAAACTGCCCTCGTTCACTGTTTCTTCTTCATCTCAAGTCCCATCCGATGGATCGCAAGAAGAACCAAATCGCCGGCAAGAGAGGCTTGAAGCGGATGCTAGAATTTGATTCCGAAGAGGAAAGTGGCAATCGGAAGGCTCCTGGTGTCTCGTTCGCCGGAGCTCGCCGGGATCTGGCGGCAGAGGTTCGTGCTCAGGTCGATGTCCTCAGCTCAACCTTCTCGTCCGCCGAGGAGGATCGTGTCGCCGCCAAAAGCGCCGTCCACGTCATCTCCGAGCACGCACGGGACGGTACGGATATCACTGAAAGCTTGTTTATCTGGTTGTATTCATTTCTGCGTGTATGAACATGTCAATTTGCGCGATCTTAGAAATGAAATTGCGAGGACTAGTTTTTACCTGCTGGAATCTGAGATTTGCCGCATTTCTAATTTGGCTTTCTTCTAGAGTTGGTTGCTTGCACTGTTTTTGTCTTGGATTTGTTATTACATTAGCTTTCTCCAGTTCAATTTACACGTATGTGTACAGTTTAGAAATTCAGTAGAACGATTTTGCTAGATTAGTTTATTCTTTCATTTATTGTACTAATCTAGTAGCGCCTGATACGTGTACTACCTGAAGTAGTTTGTTTATGTTATTTCTTTTTCTGGATTACCCAAATGATGTGATGAAGTGATTTACGAAGTTTGGAACCACATAATTAGTCGACGATTGTAGTAATATTAATTAGTTGTTGTTTTGACAATTTAATTGTGTTAGTGTATAGGATATTTTGTACACGCACACACACACCTTGAACTATGTTGTTTGTGTGATTGTAATTAATTTTGCAAGGTTTGATGCTACACTGCCCAGATTATAAGTTTAGGTTTCATATATTATAAGTTGAGTGGTGTAGCATTGCTAATTAGTGTTCACTGTAGTTTGTTGGGTTCTGTTAGAATGTGTACTTTAGTGTGATCTCACTTTTGTTTTTGAGTTGCTATATCTTAGATCCACATGTTTGTTGTGCAAGTGCAGAAGACAATGTGAAGTTGATAGTAGATTGTGGAGCCATTCAAGTGCTGGTGAAGCACCTGAAACGTCCATCTTTGGTGAGTGAAGGCGAAGATTGTACGAAGTCATGCAATTATGATGTGGAAAAAGAATGTGCCTTTGCTCTCGGACTTCTCGCCATAAATGTAATGGACGATACTACCTCTCATCACTATAAGTACTATTAATCAGTATGATTAGTCAAATTTAATTTCTTATAAAGTAATATGGTGTGCAAAATTTGATGGATACTTGTTTTCATTTGTTGCTATTTTAATCAAGCATCACAGATAAATAGTATGCTGTGCAGTTTAACTTAAGTTAGTAGTTGCTAGTAGAATTTGTTTCACAAACATGCTTGAAATTTACAGAATCATATCTTATGCTTGCATAAATCTTCTGTTTCATTGAATTTGTGTTGAAGGGTAGAAAAATAGCATGCATAAATTAGGAGATTACATTTTGATTTTTTTTTTGTTTTGTTTTATCTTTTCCATTTTGAAATTTTTAGAAAAAAGTGCCTGATGGTTAAGCCTCTTAAGCCACCTTCTAATAAACAAGCAGTTTTGTAGTGACAATTGTGTAGTTTGCCCCTATGTAAATTTATCAAGGCCATGTTGGAATCTGATGCCTTGATGAAGATTTGATGTTAACTTGTCAATCATAGATCTTGAATGTAGAGACATGAGTACTCTACTGCTAGCGCTATTTAATTGGTGGCTGCTTTTTGTTTAATTTCTGAGCATGAGTTACATATACCATTGTAATTCTCATGAAATCACTGTGCTTGTGGTATTGGTAAACAGTCTCGCCATCAGGAACTTATAGTTGATGCTGGAGCTTTATCTCTCCTAATAGACTTATTGAAGAGGCACACTGATGGTGGAAACACTCAATCAGTAAATGGTGCTATTAGGAAGGCAGCTGATGCAATTACACACCTAGCTCATGAAAATAGCAACATCAAAACCCTTGTCAGGTTTGCTTCTGCTCATAATTGCTTCTAGCCTCCTTATAAAATTATTCTACACTCTTTTATATCAATCTCCTTACATTCAGGGATGAAGGTGGTATTCCACCTCTAATTGAACTGCTTGAGTCAACTGACGTGAAGGTGCAAAGAGCAGCTGCTGGGGCTCTACGAACCCTTGCATTCAAAAATGACAAAAATAAAATCCAGGTAGGTGTGTTTTACTGCAGAACTGCATTTCTTTAGTGCATCCAATAATTCACATTGATTTTAAATTTGCAGATTGTAGAATGCAATGCTCTGCCTACCCTTGTTCAATTACTTCGATCAGAGGATACTGCTATACATTGTGAAGCGGTTAGTTACCATATACAGTTTTGCATTTTCCCCTCAAATACTTTGTTTTTGATATGTACTTAGAACCAAGATTTTTGATGATCACAATTGGTCTGATAGCATGCAATAGATTAGCCAATACTAACTTGTCCAAATGGTCAAGGGCTTGGCCTCCTGAACTGGTGGTCAGAGGTTCGGGTCACGATGGCAGTATAAACCTTAATCTTATAAAAGTGCAATATATTTGGTGCAATCAATTGAAAAGGATTGGTGTTTTTCTTACTGAATTTCCTCGCTGTAGGCTAGAAAATATTGTTCTTCACCTTGAAGCCTGTTTGCATTCTATATTTTCATCACCATCATTGTTAGCACTAGCTGATTGCCATATCATTGTCAGGTTGGTGTCATTGGTAACTTGGTCCATTCATCCCCACACATAAAGAAAGAAGTTCTCCTTGCCGGTGCCTTACAACCAGTAATTGGCTTACTCAAGTAATGCTGAATTTATTTTCTTGGTTTTTCAGTTACTTGATTTCCTCTTGTTATTCTGTTAAATTTGAGATGTACTCATAACTGTCTGCTTTACTTGCCATAGTTCCTGCTGCACGGACAGCCAGAGAGAAGCAGCTTTATTACTTGGTCAATTTGCGACAGCTGATTCAGAATGCAAGGTAGACTAAAATAGCATTTTTGTTTAGAACCTGTTCCTCCCATAAGTCACATCTTGTGAACTGTAATATTTCTTTTCTAAATGATTCAGTGGTGGGTTGCAGGCACATATTGTTCAAAGAGGTGCTGTCCCACCGCTGATTGAAATGCTCCAGTCTCATGATGTACAGCTCATGGAAATGTCAGCTTTTGCGCTTGGGAGGTTGGCACAGGTTATTAGTGATCTGACCCTGTTATTCATTGTTTGAAGCAATTGTGTGACTTGAAGTAGGGAACAGTTCTATCCATTGTTCATTGTGTCACGTCTGTTGTTTTACTTGTCCTTCATAGTGTGCCTTGGTCATGCTGAATTGCTGATACAAGCCTACACGGTTAGATAGTTCACAGGTTTTTCAGTATTGTAATACTGCCAATTCTCTAGATCTCTAAATACCAACTCACTGTGTGTGAGTGGTCTTGTAAACATGGAGTTTCATTTCCTTCTTTTTTGCATGGGTATATTAATATCTCATCCAGTTAACATTTGTGAATTGTCATGACATGTATGACTAACTTTTGATTGATGTAATTTGATTTTCCTTCATGTGACTATTCTGCGTTTTAGCTTATTGATAAGTTGTAGAATATGCAAGGGATATGTGTTTACCATCTTGCAAACCTGTTTTTATGGTAGGATACACACAACCAAGCTGGCATTGCCCATTCTGGTGGCATAGTTCCATTACTTAAACTTCTTGACTCTAAGAATGGATCTTTGCAACATAATGCTGCGTTTGCACTATTTGGTCTTGCAGATAATGAGGTATAATCTAGTGTGCATTTTATGTTCAGTTTATATTCCAGTTACATGTCAAAAATTGAAAATTCAGTGAACTCATTTATATTCCGTCTGTAGGACAATGTTGCTGATCTTGTCAGGCTTGGTGGAGTTCAGAAGCTCCAGGAGGGTGACTTTGCTGCTCAAGTAAGATTTTTATGAATTAAACTATTTGTTCTCTTTTTGTGTCTTAAATTAATTATCAGCTTGGAACTCATCAATTAACTTTTAATCTTGTGCCTGTACTGACAGCCAACCAAAGATTGTGTAGCAAAGACGTTGAAAAGATTTGAGGAGAAGATTCATGGCAGAGTGAGTTAATTTTTTTTAAATTGTTTCAATCAGTTAAATGATGTGGTAGCATGTTCATATGACCAGTGTGCCCATTCTCATTTCATGTTCTCTTGACAGGTATTGAAACATCTGTTATATCTGATGCGTGTTGGAGATAAAAATGTTAAAAAACAAATTTCTTTGGCTCTTGCTCATCTTTGTGCCTCTGATGATCTCAAGTCCATCTTTATTGACAACAATGGTATAAACCCTTCAACTGTCAATGATAATCCAACATTACTCTTTTTTAACGCTGCATGGGATCCAATTCTTATAGGACTTTGTATTTTGTTATGCTCTGCAGGACTAGAATTAGTTTTGGGGCTTCTTGAGTCTGCTAGCCACAAGCAGCGAAAAGATGGTTCAGAGGCTTTGTACAAGCTGGCTACAAAGATTGCTTTGTTCTCTCCAATGGATGCAGCTCCTCTTTCTCCAACCCAACAGGTGTGTTTTCTTTTGATGTCTGGTTGGCATGTTGGCACTTTCTTGTTGAGTTTGTAGTTTGATAACTTCTTCAGAGCAGCACAATATCAACTGTTAAGTCCTTATGCTTGATACTTGCCCCTGTGAGAATATTATATGTGCATCAATTATTGGATTGCTAATCAAACCCCTCATATTACTGACTTTATGACCTCCCAATATTGATTCTTGCACCTGGCCTTAAATTATGCATTGTTGGTGTTTTAGCTTTGGTACTTAAGCTTGTTCATTCTTTTTGCACCCTAGGTTTATCTGGGAGAGCAGTATGTTAACAATCCTACACTCTCAGATGTCACATTCTTAATTGAAGGTTGGCTATTCTTATGTTATTAAAATGTTGTTTTCCTATCATCTTTAACCTCGTCTCCCTCTCTCTGCCCCACAAAAAGCCTTGCTGATAAGTCTTTTGATGTACCAGGTCGACGGTTCTATGCTCACAGGATTTGTCTGCTTGCTTCATCAGATGCTTTTCGTGCAATGTTTGATGGTGGTTATAGGGTGAGTATTGAATGATTTATTATTATTATTTAGTTATGAAAAAGTGCATGAAAATGGTTGAACTTACCCTTCCTTCTGCCCATGCACTGCCCTTGTCAAATTCTATGAACCCACTAAACAAGATTTCAGATTAAAAGCAGAAAAGTGCATCATGTCCTTTGTATGCAATATAACTGTTTGAGAAACTTCATTGTAGGAGAGGGATGCAAGTGATGTAGAGATTCCCAACATTAGCTGGGATGTTTTTGAGTTGATGATGAGGTGAGTTTTGCAACCCAACGACCCCTTCTTTCTTTTTCTCGTTTGAAGTTGGGGTTTGGCTTATACAGTTGCCTTAAAAACTTGGTATGTGTTTCTAGGTTCATATACACAGGATCAGTGGATGTCAGCTTGGATGTTGCTCATGCTCTCCTCAGAGCTGCAGATCAGTATCTTCTGGATGGCCTCAAGTGTCTTTGTGAACATGTCATTGCACAGGTTAGCAGAATATTAAACCTACAACCCTTTTCATCCTACCTTGCATATTAATTGCTTTTTCCTTGCTCTGAAAGTTATTCTGATAATCACATTTCTCTCTCTAGGATATTTCTGTGGAAAATGTTCCCTTGATGTACGAGCTATCAGAGACCTTCAGTGCAGTGTCATTAAGTAAAGCGTGCATACTGTTTATATTGGAGCAATCCGATAAATTGAGAGCCAAACCATGGTATGTCATCTTATCCTTGTATTTGGGTTTCAGAGTTTCATACAAACAGACACATGAATAAAGTTAGTTTCCTCCTTAAATCACTTATCTGAAATCCAAATTGAACTTTTGAAGTATTCTATAATTGGAGCCTATTGTTTGCTTGCAGTTTCAAATAAAGACCATTACCAATCTCTTACATCTATTGCTGTTTATGCCTAGTGGTTTGAACCTGAACGATGAAAACATTGCAGGTATACCTGTCTGATCAAACGAATTATACCTGAGATACGCAACTACTTCACAAAAGCACTCACAACGCCTTTTCAAGATCCTGCTTTGCAAGCGTAAATGGGGAAGCAACATGAGTTTCAATCAGTTAACACTGCAGATGAGAAAATGTACATGAAGTATAGAGTATTGATTCCAAGGTGCAGCATGGTTTCCGTTTGAGTGGTCAAAACGTAAGGTGTTCTTTTCCAACCTAGCATACCATACCTAACGAACTTGCTTCACCATGGCACTGACCAAACCTTTCCCAAGCTTCTGTTTGGCAAGCAGGAAAGTTTCAACAATTACTTCTTTTGTTCATGATCAACCCAATTTGATGGAAAATGTATAGAAAGCACTAGGGCTTCGATTGTTTGATCAAATGAGAGTAGCTTTGACTTTAGTTTTGTATGACAATGTTCGGTAATCATTTAGATACAGATTTTATCTTTGAGATATTCATCTAAAAGTTGAAGTTAACAAACAGAGCTTTCAAGATGTTTATGATTCACATTTTTTAAATGTAAAAGTTCAACTTGTTTAAAAGCTCTAGTTAATATAGATGGAGATTCGAAGAAACTTATTAAGTAGCAAAGAATTCTTATTTTTGAAATGCTAGTCCCTCAATATCAATGTTTTCTTATCCGCAAATTAATTTTTATAACTCCAAATCCCCAAGTGAGGGAAAAGGAAAAAGGCTCAAACACCCTCAAGAAAACAATACAATCAAAGGACCTTTGCCAAAACTAGGCAAATTGCACAACTACTCTTGCAACATAGGCAAGTAAAACCATACAATAAAACACTACACTCCTTGAAAAGCCTACGAGTACATAAAACAGTCACCAATACCTACCCCTCAGAAAAAAAAATGGAAACCAATTTGTAATCTATATCAAAATTCAATTCATCTGAAAACTGGAATGTGTAAATGGAGGTTCCTCATTATCTTATCGAATAGTGACGTGATCATATCTAGTATGTGATATATGTTTAAAGTTCAGATATTTATTCCATCATCTTCTCATTCTTCTCAACATAAGAGGTTATTTGGGCTTTCCTTTTGGTTGGTCCAATCCAATAGCAAAGTGAAAAAAAAGAGATGGGGCACATATTCGTCAATGCCTCACTAGCAAATCTATAGTACAGACCTTTTCTTGGATATTAAGGACCACCAAGGACTCCTTTTTTTAATCAGAAAGAATTAGATAAAAATTCTAGTTTAACTTTCACTTACATCTGCTCCCAAGTATACGTACCTATCGGAATTGGACCATGGGACCTCAAAAAAATGTGAGATTGTGAGAGAGCCTTTGGTTTACCACACTACAGAAAATACATGCACGTATTTTCTTTGTCTAGTTGGAGTCACGTTTCTTAAAACAAAACACTCAAACTTAAAAGAAAACGTATTAATTTAATAATTTATAATCTTGTGCTACGTTTTCAAAGTTTTAGATAAATACAGCTTGTGAGTGGAAATTCTCTTTGCTCGATAGGTTACACATTCGCTATATAAAATTGATACAAAACAAAATAAAACGAAAAACCAAGTTTTATTTACCAGTTGGTAGAATAAAGTTCATGAAAACTAGACGACACAATGTCACTATAGAAACTAAATATGGTTTCAGATTTGATGTATGATTGGTGCTGCAAGTGGGTTGCTATTGTTTTCTTTATCCATTTCCATATGTGTTATCAATTAAAATTTCTGCAACATTTTGGTCATGTGGATATGCATTACCCAATCCGAACAAAGCTGCTTCGCGTGACAAAAATCCAAGACCTTGGACGGTTCGTGGTTTTTGAGGAGGCCGAACACAACCATCAATGATCATGTCCTCTTATCTGCTTTGCTTGCCTAACATCATCAGAGTTCATTAACCTAACTTTTCTTCAATTTCTTTGATTTTTCTTTTGTTTGCTCCATGAGAAACATCCATACGTGCGTGCATTTTTTCCATATGTCGTATTAGAACAATGTCTCACTAATCTTCGATTGAGTCGGCAGAAACATAATGATCTTGTTAGTCTCGTGGTTAACTAGTTAAACTAAGATTCATATCATCTTAGCTAGCGTGTTAGCATCACGTCTAAAAGACAGGGCTGGTCCAACAAATATAAGGCTTAATAAAACGATATTCACTAGAATCACTGCATCAGAAACACACCCGGTTTTCAAACGAAACCCTTTTTTTTATCAGCAGTATATAAATTCATCTCATTCCAAAGATTGAAATGAGAGGACAAAAAACCTCTAGCTACAAAGACTATACAACAGGGAGTATATCAAGCATAAAGGAGCACCGGAAAGGATGGGTACGCAGACCCTGAAAGTGGGTACGCAGACCCTGAAGTGAATGCGTACGCAGACTCTTAAGTGAATGGGTACGGATACCCGATAGTGAAACGGTACAAAGACCCAAAAAGAAACAAACACTGAAAGACGGCTAAAAAAGGAGATTCACACCCAAATATAACCACCATGAAACACAAAAATAAGGTCTCCAACCCAAATTTTACAACCATAAAGTGCTGAAAAGCTAGTCGTCTTCTAAAGAAATCACCAAAGACTTTACCCTAACTTGAGGAGAATACTGTATCTCATCGGCACCCAAACTCAGAGAGTTAAAAGATACCGACGCGCCAACGACCAACATTGCATAACGGCAGAGATAAATCAGTGCAAAAAACACCGAAACTCAAACCCCGTAAGAAGAAGAACTTCTCGATTTCCAAGGCCTAAAGACCCAGTACAACCCGTCATAGGCCAACACCTAAAGAATGACGGGCCCCGCAACAAGACATGCGTACAAAGGAAAATGAAAGGAGCCTGAATCAAAGGATGAGCAGAATTCCTACTAGTTACAGATAAAGCCTAAGAGAGAAGAACCAAACCTTCCGCGACGACGACCGGTGACGATACCAGAAGCACAACGAATCCGAAGTAGGAAACGCCTCCCACGATGAATCTGGACGAAGACACCCGAGTGTCACCACGATCAAGTCCGGAAAACAACCAAGCAACAAGATGGACCGGACCCATGTTGTAGACCAGGCCCAAGAGCTGGCCCAACTGGATCAGGCTCGACCCTGGCCCATCATGACCAAGACCAGGCACTGGCCCATGAACCCAGGACAAGCCCAAGCCCAAAGCCCAAACGGATGGACCTGACCCAATCAAACCAGCCCCAGCCTGCCCGACCAACCCAACCTGCCCCAGCCTGCCCGACCCACCCAACCTGCCCCAACCCAGCAGAACCCTACCCGGTCTTCGATCCAAAACAACCGAGACGAACCCGGCCGCCCCAAAACGAACCAAGCAAACTTCTGAGTAGACCTCTGGCGACCGCCCTGCAGCGAGCCCGACCACCACCATCAACGAAGAAGAGGCCAAGATGAGAGACTGAAGAGACATCGAGCTTATCGCCAGAAGAAACGACGGTAATGAACTCCGGCGAGCAGATCCGAGAGGCTCCGGCGACAAGAGCTGGCTAGGCACGAACCACCGCACCAACCCGAGCCATCACGACTAGAAGGGCAGGTCGGGGCGACGAGCTTCTCATCGGTGTTGGCTCAAGGAACGCGTAACCACAACCGGTGAAGCACAAAGAAAGCAAAGGAAGAAATGGGAAGGAAAAAAAGAGGAAAAATGGGTGGGGAAAAAGGAGCCTTGCCGGCAACAGCCCATGCTGAAGCCAACGACCGTCGCCGACGAAGGGAGGAGAAATGAAGGCGGCGGCTGCAAGCAGGATGAGGGATGGTTGAGAAAAAAAAAGGTCTTTCGATCTTGATATGCTTTTCTTTGTTGGTAGCCCTTAAACGAAACACTTTTATGCATAGTCGTAGCAGAAGCGGATCCAGAATTTTATTCTAATGTATGCCACCGTTAATAATTAAATATATAAAAAATGAAAGTTAGTTTAAGAAGGGTTAGAGTTTGATTGGTTTTTTAAACGACATAACTTTTTCATGAAATAATTTTATCTAAAAAAATAGTGCATGCATATATACACGCCGTACAAATCAAACGAACAACCGTACAATTTTTTGGTCCGCTGTAGGAAGAGAGCTTTGGCAAAACATACAGTTAGTCATACGATGTATAGACGAATTTAGGATTTTTTTTTTGAAACGAGTATACGAGGTATTGTATTACTGTAAAAAGTAAACCTTACAAGGTAGGGCATAACTGCCCAGGATTCCAGATAATTGTCCCGGTCGACCGTAGTCCACCAGGTGCCCATGGATCCGTAAAAAATGTCAGCTTGTGCTTGCAGATTTAAACTCAAGAGTTCCCCTTACTGACATTTCAAAAGAAAAAAAAAATCTCAAATTCCTAAGACAAAATAACCAAATACCTAACCAACCTATGAAAAAATAATCAACAATACGAAAAGGATACGATTCATATGACTATATTTGAACACTAAATTTAAATTGATTACAATGCAGTAAATGATATAATACAAGACATCACGTTTTTTAAAATGAGTTAAAACTACTTCATTTTAAATGACTATAAATACTTATAGATGAATACAATTGAATTGTTATGTCTTACATCTAACTTTTTCAAATATAATTTACAAAAAAGTTATGAATATGGTTGTTGAAAGGTGTCATAGACGTTTGGAGTTTTAAAAGAGCATTTTCAAGTAAAATTAGGTTATATACGCATTAGATTTTCGAATGACCGTAACTTTTTCATACGAACTCCGATTTAAGCCCGTAAAATATCAAATTGAAGATACCTGAAATCTCTAAAACTATATATAACTTTATCGAGGTAGGGTATGTCGTGGCATACCCTAAAACCCTCTAAATCCGCCTCTGAGACATAGTGTGTTAGTTTTGTGTCGTAGGCCAATCTTGATCATGTATGACATTATCATTTATTAATATATTGACACTCTTATTATCATTTTGTTAAATGTTAATTGCATGTATAATAGCATTTTCTAAAACATCAAGTATGTGGCTTGATAGTAAAAATCTTAGATGTATAAAGAGTATTATTCAAATGATCCATAGTCTTATCGATATACTAAGACTAGTATGATATTGATTGATGATCATGTTTTACTGATTATACATATGAGATATGAAGTGAAATCATAGATACTATTTAGTGAAATAGTATTAGATGATCCGATGTGATATTATTCCATACCATAATATGGCTTAAATCCTTTGACCTTGTAGTCATCATGCATTTCTATATAGGTGGTTTTGTATCTTGACACAATTCAACATTGTCTTTAACCGAACAATAACAAAGATCGTTGTTGGGTACATAGTCATCTATGTGAGAAATGTGAGTGACCGATAAAGAATTTGTCCCTCTTATAAATATGAGATAGATTTCGTTGGGCCTCTTGATAAGTGAGGCTGTGAAAATGCATGGTCATGTGAATCAATAATAAGTTATCACGCGCAGTCTACTTCGGATAAAAAAACGAACGGTCAAATAAAATAAGTATGACGATCCTATGCTTTATATTCGATTGCGATATCGATGACAAAGGGATTAACATATTAACGGTTAAAATGGTAAATCAGATTGCCGATCTTCATATAACTTTGAGAAGTTATAATTCTTTGCTAGAGTCCAATTATGACGTGTGGACGAAACATGGATTTCGGGCCCACTACCAATGTTGTATGAGCATACAAGGTCACACACAACAAAAAATCTAAAATCGAATTGGACTTTAAAAGCCCAATTACATGAATATAATTATATTGTATTTGATGTAACATATTTTTTTTATTATTACTTGTTTTTTCTCTTCTAATATAACAAGATTATATCACTCATTAATTTTGAGAACATAGATTAAATAAATATGAGTTTATTATAGGTAATTTATTTTCATATTTGAATTCAATATATTTGAATTTTGAAATAAATAAATATATTATTTATTTTGTTCAATTGAAATCATTTTGAATTCCAGAAATTCAAATTACTTTTATTTGAAGTCCACTCTCTCCTAAAACCTCTCTATTTAGTTGATATTTCACTTGGGATTATAAAATTGAAAGGGTTGGTACGTTTTTAAAAGAAGTTCAGTTGTGGAAAAAGAGAGAAAAGAAAACGGAGAAAAACCAGAGAATGAAAAGAGAGAAAAAATGATTTTCTACTAGCGTACACTTGGATTTGAGAGCTCTTGTTGGTGTGGATACCTGCAGAGGACGCATCCTTTTGGAGACATCTCAACCTCGATAAGCAGAAACATTATGTCAGTTCCCGTCTTGAAACATGCTCAAAATCGAGAAATGTAATTTTTCTTTAATTTTTTGTCTACTCAGAATTACATGGATCCTAAGGATTTTCTAGGTTTTTGTTTATTTCCGTTGCGTTTTTGCATCCTAGAATCCTTCATAGTGGATATCAAGATGACACGATCAAAATGTTGTGTTGACTTTGGTGGCTAGGTGACATAGCATTTTCCCTGTATCGTTTTAGCTGAGCCACATGGAAGACACAATTTAATGATGCGTTAAACTGCGTTTTTCAAGCCACTGGTTGACTTGACCCAATTTGAATGTGGTAATTTTTTTTATCAACAATATTTATTAAAGGAACTGGTTTTCCAAATGAAAACAACCCAAAAGGAAAACAATCCCAAATTGTGCTAGATTATGGGTACACACGGGTCCTCTTAATCATATTTTGCTAACATGAAGCAACCAAAGCCCAATCAGGGGTAATAGACTAACAAACAAAGGTCTAAGACTAGAATAAACCAAAACAAAACACCAAAAGACCTCCGGCCAGACTAACCAAGAACTAGAAAAAAAAAGAAAAAAGAATCTGAAACCCCCCGAACGAAGCAAGGATCACCAGAGCATCCCCACAAAACCATGATCTGAACCAAATCCCCTGAAAACCTCTTACCCCAAACCCCTACCCATCCTCTCCTCAAGAACATGGCCATACAGGCCAGGTCAACACGACCAACAGCTACACGGTGGCCACCATCGGCACACCGTGAGTCCCCAACGACACTATGGCGAGAGGAGAGCAACATGCGGAGGGAGAGGGAAAACAGAGCTTACTAGGAAGAGGAAGAGGTTATCTCAAAGTCCACAACACCAAGAGACCAAACACGATTGAGCACCGAGACAACGCCCCCGAGGCTAACACCAATAGGAACAATTGGGCCTAGACGACCCCCAACCTGTCACCAGTGACGAAGATAGAGGTAGATCTAGGTAGGCCGCCCCGCCAGCGAACAGAGAAACCAACCGAAACACCTCCACACCCACCAAATCAGAAGGCAATGCTTTCCTTTGCACTACTCAACTTCCCAAAGAGAAACCCACCGCCAGAGCCAACACCCCACGACGAAGCCTAAGACGAGTTTGTGACTGATGCCTCCGAACCTCCAGTGGTAGAGAGCGAGGAAGAAAGCCACAAGCGAGGCGAATCAAACCAAAAGAGATGAGAAAAAAGAAGAGAACAATTGCTGGTGAGGAAGAGAACTCTGACGACGAAGAGGGGGCATATCTGAGAAGTTCAAATCTGATCCCCAACCTCACCAATCCAACAGAGGGAAAGGATAAGGACGGAAGGAAAGAGAGGGGAAAGAGAGGGGTACCCCCAATGATGTCCATGGCCGGAGGCGGCAGGGAAAAGAAGAAAGGAAAGCGACGCGGTTGGGGTTTCGGGGGTAGAGAGAAGCGATCGCTTATCTCTCTCGACAAATTCTTGTTCTCATATTTTTAATAAATGTGGTAATTTACTAATCCATTTAAGAGACATAATTTAATGTTCCATCTCCCAAACAACTAATTAATTTGATCGTAGTAGTTGACTGACCCACTTAGGAAACGTAATTTTATGCTTAACCAATGCAGTGTTTGATTGACTCATTTGAGGGACACCGATACAGCATACTCCAACCAAAAAGCACTGATCGAGCAGACCAAGTGAATATTTTGTAGTGGTGGACCGATACCTCCCCCGGGAAATCAGCGTGCGTCGTCCTCCCTTGACTGATACTGGTAGGGCTCCTAAACGCGGGTGTGCTGACCCCGAACTGGTAGGGGAGAATCTTGTCGACTGTTGGCAGAACCGTCGCCACCATACGTCCAGAGAGGTGGAGCAGTCGACCGACCAGACACTCATTCCTGGAGGTGGGGGTGCTTATAGCCCCCTACCGCTGAAATCATCTGAGCGCGTACATCAGACAGGTACAATCTATCGCCAACTGAGAACAAGGTCCCTCCGGCACCTGTCCATTGTTCAGTAAAGCAAACAACAGATGTGGATCGAAGTACCGGTTGACTACTCCCGCCGCCTCCATTCTGTCCCCCGCCACTGCTATCGTCGTTGGCTTCCCCGCCTGAGATCACCCATGCGTAGCCGCGACCAACGACGTCTTGATGTTCTATAAAACCCGTCATCATCGATGACCGGCCACCCGAACACATCCTCCTCCCTACACACGTCGAGCCCGACACCGCTTGACATGCCTCGTCGGAGGAATCTCGCATCGACCCCCGTCGCTGCCATGTCCCTCTGTTATCGACCTAGTAACCCTCGGTTGGGACGTTTGTAACCCCACCACGGGACCAACCTGTGCCGAGATTGGAACCGCCATGACAATCTTCACTGAAGGATCCTCACCTCGCCCCTCGCGGCTGCCGTGCGCCACCACTGACGCGCCTCCGTGCGCCATTAGCAGCCCTGCTATTGCTGTAACCATTGATCCCTGCGGAGCAAAGTAAGGATGCGGTATCCTGAACCCATGTTGTAAGTGGATGTCCATGATCAACAACATGATCACCCATGGAGCCATGAATAGTAGTGGCCTAAGCCCTAGCCGCCGCTCACGCATACCCTTCCGTATAGTTTACTTTTTTTGTTGATTTATAATTAGTTTATTAATTAGATAATTATATGATCAATTTATATATTTTTTATAAGGTGAATTGATTAATTTTAATTAGATTATAATTAATTTTGGACTTGTGAAATAGAAGTTGGCATGATGACCATAACGTAGTTTAATCGTTGTTTTTGAAGGGACTGAGTTTTGCAAAATGACAATACAATCTCTCAGATTGCTTTTACTGAGGGATCATGTTTGTTTTTTTGGTTCCGTTCTTACTTGCTTGTAATGCAAGTGTTATGTTTTGTGTTGGTTATTTTTAGTGTTTTGGTTTTTAGGACGATCCTTTTTTTGAGTTGATTTTCTACAACCTGTCTTGGTCACTTTGGGCTATTCGAATTGTAGGAAGGATACATATACTAGATCGGACATGTATGTCGATATGGTCTAAGAGGACGATGCTTTGACTTCCATATGGATGTGGATACAACTACGACTTGAATATCTTTTTCGTCGGTCCAAATTATGGGCGGGTCTCCTAAGAATATTAGTGCGCCCCCAATTCATGTCCTTGCATCTTTTAAGGTCCCTGTCATACCATCGGTTACTGTTCCGAGTCGCACTTTCACTCTAATTGACCTTCGTATTGGGAAATGGAACACTAAGTTTATGACGAGTTTCATCAAGCACGTGACTGTCACATACCCGAGAGATGCCCCAAGGTTTTTAGAAGCTAGACAAAATCTTGAGTATACCTAACATGCCCACTTTCTTATTGGTATCACTTGATCTTCTAGATTTTTTTGTTTATGTTTTTCTCACTCATATTGAGTATGCAATCTCCTTTTGACTATAAGTTTAAATTATCTCTCAATCTTGATATTTTTTTGTTAATTTGTGGTGCTTTTCTTGGGATCCATAACCTTTTCAATTATGATAAAAATATATATAAAAATAGTTAATCAAGATTTAGTAGTTTTGGTGGTTTGTACAAAAAGGGTTGTAAATTAATTTGTTGTTGAGGGAACAAAACCAAGCTTAGGTGAAGGAAATCAAAAGTGTCCGTACACATTTTGGCGTGTCCTTAAGACAAGAGATTGGGCAATGAGGAAGACATTAACCAAAGCCTTTTTGTATTTATTTGTGGGATCTACTAGAGATTGTCCTAATGGCTTTGTTGCTTAATTAATGGCAATATATACTTGGGTTAACATATGCAAAATCATAATCTCCTTGACATTTCTCACTATTTGCTATCGGCATCATAACGTGCGTGGCAGGCTTAACACTTGTGGTGGTCACAACAGGTTGTATAGCTCACAAAAACCTCTTGGGGCTTTCAAGTTTCACCTATAAATACATACACACCCCCATTCAGTTCTCTCACATCTCCAAACCCCATTCTCTTCTCCAATTGCACCAAACTAAGGAATGGGTTTTGGTAATATTCTTTTTAGAACTTAACTATTATATCACTTCTTCTTTTTGCAACCATTACTTGACCAAGTAAGTTTTGGTCCCTATTATTGTGGATAAGCAAAAATGTCTTTAGGCATTAGTCAAGGTTTGCAAACATGCCTCGAGCCCCTTCTTCAGCTCAAATTAGCTCCACCAAAACAGTCCGGTGGTAGTGACTCGGGGAGCTGGAGCTTCCTCTTATCCCTCGCCGGAGCTAATTCTATACCTAACACCGACGGAGGAGACAGACTAGTCTACGTTCATCCTCAGTGTAAGCGCTCCCCCTCCAAGCTCACCACGGAAAGCTTGGCAATGTGCACGGAGGGCTTGGGAAGCGAGACCGGCAGCGATAACGGCGACAACATCTCTCTGCTTTCATTAGAGAGTAGTGAGCCCTCGAGCCCTGTTCACGCCCGGACCAAGAAACAGAGCCGGGGTGCTATGAATTTTCCACCTCCCCTGACCTCCGTCAGCGGCTCCGGCGGTGTTCAGGTGATGTCTCGCCGGGAAGGCGGCCGGCTTGTTCTGACAGCCGTGAGGGTCTCCACCTCGGAGACCCATTTCCATGCCGAGCGCAGCAATGGCAGGCTCAGGCTTCACTTGCTCACGGAAGAGCAAAAAACAGGGGATTTGAAGGAAGGTGTTGAAGAAGATGGGATTGATGAACATGCAAGTGAGGAGGAGGAAGATGAAGAAGAGGAGTGTTGGGGAGGGGACATGGAGGTGAATTGTGGAAACTTCGGGGGTAAAATCGGAACTGAAAATTATCAGCGGCCAAGGAGCAGATGCAAGGAAGAGAGGGAGAGACATTTTGGGTGGCTCCTTAAACCCATATATCTTTCTTAACAACTCCGAAAATTCAAGTATTTATCACTTTGATGTAGGTTTTGATATAATTTATGTACCTTTGATTTTGTATAAATATGCTAATGGTAGTTATTATAGTTATTTGACATCATGGTCCCTCTAAATGGTTATGTTTTTGTTGTCCCGTTTTGTCCCTTAATCTTATCCAAAAAGAGATATAAATGTGTGCCCACAATTAAAATGCACGCGAAAAACATTTTTGCATCTTGTCACATATAAGCTTGGAGATTGGAATGTTTGGATATGAAGATTTATATGTAACAATTTGGGACACACATCCAATCTATCCGATAGCGTTTGTTAGTTGGGTAGTATTAGGTAACTTAGCATTCACACTAGATGACATTAATTTACCTAATGGTACTTGTTTGTGTGTCTGTGGTCACATGTTTACAATGGCCCATACGTGGAACCAATTGTCTCTTACCAAACACCAATTTTATACCTGCTCGTCTAGTTCATGAGCTTCCCTTTTTGTAACCTTGGTTCCCCTTTGTAACAATGTGCTTTGCCCTAGCTATGACCAAAGATGTTGCCTACTCTTGCTCCTAATTTGTCGTAGGGTAAGAGCGTACTGAGGTTTATGATGTTAATCTTGTTATTGGTGATCTCTTTTGTCGATTGATTATATTACAATACGGGAGAAAAGGAAGCCCTTCTTAAAAGCGTTTTGCTTCTCTAGCATGAATGAGCAGCACTCATGGCCCAAGGAGCGGCGAAGGGAAGATATGAGCGATGGTCAAAGGGTCAACAGACTGTGCTGGGTCTCGCCCTGCCCAGGACCTACACTTGCTGGAGGTTCATAGCCAAAAGAGTTCTCACCCTCTGGTTATCTGACATAGACTCGTCTACAATCCTCAGTCTTGAGGCCGCCTAGAACACTTGGGATGCCTCTGCTTCCCTTTCCTTATGCTTTGTCTCGTTATCATCCAATGTTAGTGTTGGCAATGGAACAACTGAGTAGTTATTCAGGTTAATCGGAAAATACATATTCCTAATTTTGTGTAAATTTATTTCAAAATAACAACTTTATCCCTAAAAAAAATACGTGAGAAACCCAAAAAATTAGGGGCAATCAGCATGCTACCATGCGCTCACCACATGAGAGCTGACACACTAATGACAAATGAGAGACATACACTAATGGATGGGAGATGAACTTCACATGCTCTAATTCCCAGTAGTATACGCATATCCCTAACATTACTTTGAAAAACAATGCACATGATTTTTCTATTAGTTTCAAATGACAAGAACTTGTCGGTAAGTCAACTAATCTCAGGTTGTTGATAAGCAGCGTTGTGAAGGTGGTGCTACCCTGTATTCCACTACTGTACTTGGGAAGGATATATTGGAGGAGGTAACACATTCATTATACATATCATACCAAGCTTTAATACAATGTTACATTTCCAATCCAAAAGCTCCACTTCATAATACTTATTAATAAGTTGTTAAAAATCTAAATTAAAGAAAATTTAACTGGAACACAAGCTCAAACAAACTTTAATACTCCAAAACTGGAGGTGTTGAGTGGACCTCACCAAATATTTATCAAATTCATACTCTTTCAATACACATAGAAAAGTTAATTTAAAAGTGTTGTTACCTAACCTTGTGAACTGAACATGCAAAAATGTATAATAAGAAACAGATGCTGTCAAATTAGTTTGTCGTTTTTTCCCCACATAAAGTTCAAAGACCTGCTGAAAAGAGAGTTTCCACTCATCCATGGACAAATGAAACCACACCAAAATTAAGCAAAAGGGACAAAGTTAGAGAGAATTGACCTATTCCCCATCCCTTTTGGCTTCAATTCTGAGCAAGTAGGTGATAGCGATACCTTGTCCTGTGGCTGTCAATATGCTCAAACCTGATGCTAAACATCAAATAAACACGGGTTAAGGAGGACAAAATGCTGTAACTAAGAGCGATGTCAATAATAATGCAAGGCAAATTAAGAGATGGTTGGTGGTTAACAAAACCAGATTCATTTTGAAGGTATGTTCCAATCATTTTCTTTTACTTACCTGCTTCAGTTCCCCTCATTTTTCTTGCTCTCTACTAGAAAATTGACGGATGCCTCGATGCTTGCAACACCTATGCACCCGACAATTCATGGATTGCCCCGTAGATTTTCACCGAATTGCCCCTCAATCGTTGGGTATATCTGGATGCTCTAAGTTTACATTCTTTCAATGCAGGACACTTCAATACTCCTCACATGGACTAAGAACACACGAACTGGGAGGAAGCATAAACAAGTAACATACCTAATACCAGACTAAGTTATGATACCATGTTAAACTTACTTCAATTCAAAAGCTTAAGTTAAGAGATGGATAACTCAAGTAATACATCAAGTAATCACGAAACCCACATTCTTTCATGGTGAGACCCCTTCAACAATATCCATAATGGAGCAAGTTGACAAACAGAGGTATTATGAGGTCTGGAAAGGCCAACAAAACAAATAAAGAAAATCTATTTTGTGATGTGGTTGACAAATGACAAATTGACACCTGATTTCCAGGAGGCAATGGACCTACAATCAAAGGCTGGCCTCCTGTTCCTGTTGGGAATCATGACATTCTTGTCCAATCCATACAATACTTTCTCCTGTCCAAATAACCCCATTCCTACAGCTTTCAAAGTTCCAATTGCTATAAATTAAAATTTCAAGATCTGAAAAGATATTTAGAAATCTACAACTCTAGATAGAGGTACAAAATTTTGGAAGAAAAAAACCAACTGTACAGAATAGTTATTCAGAGTTTTGCTAGAAAGAAACAAATAAAATTACCATCAAAGATTTGTAACCAAACTCTTGTTTACCACTTGTTAGCGAGAACAAGTCTATTAAGGATAAACACTAAGGGGAGAGCTATATAATATACACAACGGACAACACTCTGACCTAAAAGACTAATCTCGCAAGGTCATGGGTACAAGGTGTATCAATAACTTGTTAGCATCGTATTTATTCAATGTGGGACCAAAACTCATATGTGGACACCTACCTAACAGAATTATGAGAGCCTTAGGGTGGTAGCTATTTTCATCAGAACCATTAAGTACACAAGTGATGGACTGGATGTAGCAAGAATATAGGGAATTCTCCTCCATGTTCCTCTTGACACCTATAGAGGCAGAATCCCTGCTAAAATATAGCTGATTGATGAAATTTATCAGGATCATGAGGTACACAAGTAATGGATTGACTTTAGCAAGAACACGAGTACAAGGCGGCATTAGGGGAATTCTGCTCCATGGTCCATGTGACACCTGTGTAAGCAGACTCAACAGAAACTTATAGCTGATTGACAAAAATATATACGGACAGACTAGAATACATAATTTACTTGGATCCATCTCCACTTCAGTCCTTCCTTTTCACCTATAATGCTGTCAAGTAGCAACTGTGCTTGAAAACCCTCACAGCTCCTCTTAATTATTATTTGATGCGTGACCTTTCAAGTCATGCATAGGAAAGCCTAAGGTCTTAGGCCGTGATAGATGGAGGAAATATTTGAGTCAAATGAGACAGACTACGTAGCAGGAGGGACATGGTAGTGATGGACATAAAAGAAACAAGAAAAAGAGATTTTGTTAAATCTTTCTTCACGAAGTTCATCTCTTAGTATCCTATACAGACATCATCTGAGATGAACAACCAAAGACAGCAACAACATCCCACGTTCTTACGTACCCAATTCATATATTTATAAAGAAGTTGGCACTAACTATTTCTAGAGCCATGCGAGCTACTTTGCTTTTTTATCCAAGTAAAATGTCACTAAAACTAAGCACCTTGTCAAGGGACACTAGTGAGAGAACACATAACTATTGATGCTAGTAGCTTTGGAATTGAAAGTCACTTACATTAAACATCAATATATATCAAATATCGTTTCTCACCCACATAGGTAACTTGCCCAAATGTAACTGGAAAAAAATCAACACCTTAAGGTTGGGGGTATTATAAGCATTATTTGATTTCGAACATCATATCAAATTCTTGAAGTTTGTTTGCAACTAATGTAAAGAGCAAAGCTAAATGCAACTATCCGTGTCCCTGAGTAGAAAAGACTGTCATTTAAGCAGGATCTACAGACTTTGTTCGTATTAACAGACAATGGGAACTGACTTCTAGGATGTGTACTCTAAGTCTGATTTCTTAGGATGGCTTTACTGATCTTTAAGTGTGTGTAAGGAAAGTACGACCAGCACAGCAAAACTCTACTTAGGGCTTCAATTAGGTTAACCTGTGCTTAAACAAGTTGGTCCAAAAATCACTATCAGGCACTGATGGACCCCTCCCTGATCACAGACTTTAGAGAGTAAAATGACAAGAAATGAAACAAAGGTTCTATCAGGCAAGCATATAGTACCAACATGAGGGTATGATAGCGACCCTCTAGGCTTAACAAGCCTAAGGTGACCTAACAAACTCATGCATCCTGGCCGTGTCTCCTATTTCTATGGTTTTATCCCGTTCCCCTCACTAAAGGAAATGTTGTATAAGCTTATCGACTTCCCTCTCTAACTGTATTAGTTTTTTTACGGCCTAATTAGTTACCGACTTCGAAGTCCTGTATTCCTCTATACTCCGTTGTTGTTTTAGCTTCTTTCAAATTAACATAGCTGTGCAGTTCACTAACTACATTGGTTGGAAGTAAGATCATTACTAAAAACTTTATCTGTTTAATTCAGTTCAAGTTCCTTGCAGCGAGAAGTTCCCTCAGATTAATAGTTAAGATTGATGTCGGCTGTAACTATGGATAAGCCGAAATAAAATCCAAACTGACACTCCTGCAAGTGGCATATAATATTTGTGCCATGCTATGGCTATCATTATCTTCTTCCTTAATTACACCTCTCATCACAATTGATTGAACTCTACAAAGTATAATAGATGGGCAACAACTATGAGTTTTTTATTTTATCAATGTACAATTCTTCTTTAAGGTAGAGAATAGAAGAAAGAGGTAGAGCTGGACATTTAAGGGTCAGCATCATTGTCAAGAAGCCTGTAAGAATTGAACAAAAATCTCTCTCACCTTAAATATACCAAACAAAACCACCTCCATATATTTGTTTGTACTTGACTGTGCTTGTGTGTTGGATGTATCTAACAGAGAGCTCATCACTGGAAACTGTGATGAATTCTGGGATCCAAACATTAGATAAAGAAAATGAATTTATATAAATACCCAAGCCTGGGAATTAAGTGGGAAAAGGCTCATAAGATTACAAAACAATGAAAGAATGGAAACTTTACAATTTAGGATCAGAAGAACTGGATTTATCTTTGAAAAATAATTGTGAATATTCTATGTACAAGTTCCATCGATGAAAAAACATGCCCCGTGACATTTGTTGAGTACAATATTTGGGGAACGCTAGAGATGAAACCAACTGTTTATTAACAGAGAAGAGGTAGAATGACCATAGCTGATCTTAAATGAATGAATCCTCATACCTAACTGGAAGCATTTCTCCTCAGAGCATAGGCCTGATAACCACTTAATCCAACAAGAGTAGCAGCAGCCCCAACTGTAATTTAGAAACAGAAACCCCAGTTAAGAACGTTGAAAAGGGAAAAAAATGTGTATGTGTGTGTGAAGTTTAAAGACAATTTACATTCTGAAAAAGATGGATTGGATCTTAGATGACAAACATACTTGAAGCGAGCATAAGAGAATGGTTAACATGATGTCGGTTTTGTTTGCGACTCCTCCCACTTTCAGTTTCTGGAATACTCAAATGAGGGTGTTCAGCTGCACCCAAAATTCTAGAGAGTACATCATTCATTTCTCCAACTTTCATGCTGACAGGAATAGGTTCTTCTATTCCCGATTCTAGAGTGACCTAAAATTAAGTCATAAGTTGGAATCATCAGTATATATCTCTACCATAATGAAAAGTGTTTGGAAGTAAATTAAGACGCAGATAAATGGGAATGGTCCATGGTTCCCGCATGTACACAAGTGTGTAAGGCTATGTAGTCAACTAAAAGGTCATACCCTTGCTGATTCTTGTAAAATCATGGGATTTGGATCTAGATCATTCTTAGCTGCTATAAGGAGGCAAGGAACCGCATAACCACTTTGTTCTCCTTGCCTAGCTACTTCCATAAGCAACTCTCTTGTTCTTTTCCATGAAAAATCACTAGAGCTGCAAAGAGGACAAGTGGGTGTTAGTCATCAAATTACATTGTTACATGCAAAACTTAGAAGAGAAGAATTTCATCAGTATTCAATTCTAATAAGCTGCATATACTTACCAGTCATAGACAAATATTGCAACGCTGCATGCTGCCAAAGATTTCTTATTTGAGAGAACCTTTGCAACTCCATTTTCTGGTATCTCTCGCAATATAAGGGTCTTCTTAATATCCTAGAAAAGGTGGACATATATCATAATATTGCCAGCTCATCTCCAGGCTATGTATAACTTCTTACATTGTAGTTATTCACTGTGTGTGTGAGAGAGAGAGAGAGCTATCTACAATGACATTTTCTGTTTATTGTACTCACCCCAACCTGTTCAACAACATTTGTTACATAACGTTCACCAGCTGTTGAAGGACAATCCTCTAAGAAAGGCCTGCAGTTGTTGTTGGTAACCGATTTAATATGGCTGAGGAGACTATAGGTAAAAATGCAAAATCACATTTGGAAAAGCTAAACCAAGATTATCTGGTCAAGCTACAAAGACTATTTCATTGGTTCAGAAGCAGTACCTTCCTAAAAATGAATTCAGAAGAGAAGATTTTCCAGCATTCTTTGAACCAAAAACAAAGCACTGGAAGACATTTCTATCTGTTTGTTGCTTTTTGCGGTCAACTAATCTTCTCCTAGTAACACGGAGTGCTGAAGCAGGATTTCCACCATATCCAGAGTATATCAAATAAGCAAGGCTGCTCCGTGGATCCAATAGTGTCATAAGAGCCCACTGGAGCACATGATCAATAGAGAGGACATTCCTTACTTGCAATAGAGAGGACAAATAATGGAATAACTAATATTAGTGCATTCACAACAGCAGCAGGCCTACACACCTCAGCGAGAAATCCATCCAGTGACAAATTTCCCATGGCTGTTGTTTCTGCCGCATCCTTATAAGGTCCATCATCCCAAGGACTGAAGTTTAAGCATGAACAGATCAGTTGAGAAATATGTTTTAAGTATTAGAAACAATATAGATTGATGCCTAAGGAACCAGATTTTATAGGCAATAGAACATACCATCAGAAATATTTCATCAAAGAAAATATAGGAATATTGTATTTCAAATTCTAGAAGTGATACCTAAGGAACTAAATCTTGTATTAGAACCAGATTTATATAAAACTATATAATATTCTAAATTTATAGTTAGGATTAGACCAAGGTAATAGCAATATCAATGTTTTAGTAAACATAATACGCCTCTAATTCCTGTGCATCAGATAGAATGTTGGATGAAACATATTAGTAATAATAAAAAAAATCAACTCAAATTCAAGAGCAATAGTATACTCTTATCAAAAAGTGGAAAACAAACATGCAAGCAAACTATATGCATTGGGCACAAAAGAGATGGACATGATAACAGATACAACAAACTGAGTAGAGGATAAAAAATTAGGCATTATCCAATTAACTATAAAAGAAAGACCAATTTTACCTTTCGGGAGCGTTTGAAAATAGATCTTCAAGCTCAGAAAGCCGTAGAGCTCCATCCTAGTAAGATCACAATTAACAGTATAAAACATTCAATCATCTTATATTTCATGGAATAGTGGTTCAAGATTATGATAGAAGTTTGCAGGTACATGGTCAGTGTCAAACATCTGGAAGACCCCACTCAAATACCGTACAGCATCACTTGTCAACTCCACAGTCTACAAGACAGGGGGGAATGAGAGAGATTACTAATTTCTACTAGTAGACAATGGTAAGTTTTTAAAGGTTTACAATGAAAAACCAAAATGACTAGAATAAATGTATATACTGCAATGAGTTGAGTATATCAATGATACCTGATCAGGAGCACGCTTAATTAGAACTGGAAGGTAGTCATCCCTAAGTTTTAAATCATTATCATATCCAAATTTCCTTAAGACAGTCCAAGTCATCTCGAGACGCCCCTTGTCTATAAAAAGAGCATTGAGAAAAAGGAACCCAGTTTGGGTGAGACCAAATTGGTTGACTCCTTGTGGGAATTTCTCTTGTACCAGTGTCTTAACACCTACTATTTCAGCAGGGTGCAATGGTGCATTAAAACATTTAACCTGTTTGCCAACACCAAAGAAAATTAGATTCAGGGCAAAAGATACTCATACAACAAATAAAAAGCAAAGGTTTAAAAAGAAACCTGAAAATCATTCAGCTCCTCATCACTAAGAACACCGTCCAGGTCATGATCAAAAAGGATAAATATTCTTTTCAATGCCTTCATACATCGTGGTTTCAAATCCTGAGCTTCTTGATCAAACAGAGGAGCTGTTGGATAAAGTACTGCCTTTTGTGCATAATAGAAAACCTCAGGGACCTACAAGCAGATTAATCTAATTTTTAAGCTCAGTTAAGTACACGTCTCATTATAACTGAAATAAAAAGCAAAGAGAACAGGGACAGTGCCAATTTATAACAATGCATGAAATCAAAACACAAACACAATTATTGATACTCCAGTATCTATCTTCATATGAAAATTCGGGAGTACGTAAAAAGGATAACTGAAGCTGTACTGACATGCATCAGCCTCAGTTTGTTGAATATGGTTAGTATGCTGTTGGCCTAGGTCTGTTCCGTTGGCTGTCGTGCTTAGTGCTTACACATACCATGCTTTGATTTGTAAAACCTTTTTTCATCTTCCCATCATGTATCTACTATATCTGCCACTTATATCCATTTTTCAACTTCTCCTAGTGTTCAAATTTTAAGAAACACCCACAAGGTTCCTTGAGTGTTTCAGAATAGTGCTATTCCAAATTCCATTAGCAAAAAGGAAGATATTAAATGTCATTACATCACAATATTTGTGCACATTATTAATTTAGCTAACCTTCTCATCAAATCTATTAATGTGAAAGCATTATAACCACATTTGGAATTAAATCCTAAGCATTATTGTCAAAACATGCATAAAATAGTTGTTTGGCACAGATTTTATAAACCTTCTCACAATTGGGCTTGCTGACTCTCCAGGTACTGTAAAAGATGCTTATTATGATACAATCTAAAGGGACCAGTTGATATTAAGTAGAACTGGGTGGTTAAGGTGTCATTAATTAGGATGTCATGTTATGCATGCTGCTGACAAAGACTAAAGCCAACACTCTACATTAGGTATAACCTGAATTAAGTTAGCTGCAGAACACTCTAGACATGTCTCAATCTCCCTATACTCTTTCATAACCGGCGCCATGAGCTGCTCCACGCTGACTGGACGTAGCTTTTCCCGCAAATCTAACTTGCAACCAACCACAATGATTGGAGCCTTCACCTACAAATTAGTAATGGAGTAAATTTAGAGTAATCTTAACTACCCGTCTATACAATAATATGGGCAAATGGCAATAAGAAAGGTGTTGCTATAATATTCATCCCACAAACCTTTATGCGCCGAAGTTCTCTGAGCCAGAAAATATTCAGGCGAGTAAGTGTCATTGGCGGTGTATCACATGCATATGTTATAACCACTACATCTGCTCGCTTGGCTTCTACAAAGAGCTTAGCTCTGTCCCCCAAGCTAAATATAAACAGTTGCTTAGATCAATCAGCGAGATAAAAATGAGAATGAAATTAATGTCCATCACGAGCTCAGAAGTTTTGCAACATGCTTATAGTGAATCATAACAAAATTATAATGTTCAGAATTGATGCAAATTCGGATACAGAACAGCTAAAGACCTAGAACATAATCATCAAACAATAGCCATGAACTAATTAAGCAATAAACCTCTAGCTCTAGGTACATTTACAATACGTACAGGTACAGATGAATGTCCGTACAAGAGCATGTGAGAACGAACGACGACGACAACATATACGTACCTGGAAGAAGTATCGATTATGGTGACGGGGACGAAATCGGGGTAGAAATCAGGAGGGAGGTGAGTAGGGGGAAGCACCGGAGAAACGTTCTCCGGGAAAGATTCAGAGGAGGCAGCTGCGATCAAGCTAGATTTGCCGGTGCCTCGGTGGCCGATAACGACGACTCTAACGCCGGAGCTGTACTTTCCGGCCTCCATTAGAGCTGCGTTACCGAGCGATTGGGATTCACGGAGAGATACCACTACGCACGCATTGCCGTTGAATAGAAGCTGAAGAAGAAGTGGGGATTGGGGTCCGTTTCTGTTTATATGCGTGTTCCAAATAGCCAAAAAAAAAAAGGCTGTGTCTGTTTTGCGATTGAAAGTTAAAAAAATTAAGGGATTTTCAATTTAAGGGTATTGAACCCGACGTGAATCGAACACGCAACCTTCTGATCTGGAGTCAGACGCGCTACCATTGCGCCACGGATCCCTTGTACATTTGTCTTAAGCAAACTTATTTAACATTGTTCATTCATACACCTAGACTGAGTGGACAAAGATAATTTCAACAGGGGTAAACCTCATTCCCATATTGTAAAATGACATTCACACATACGTACTGTGACCACCTTTGTATGTAAATCTTACCAGTGATCTTTTTTTTCGTTTTAAGTCTTACCAATGACTTTTAGTTATTTTCAAAAAATACATGGCCTTTTTCGTAAATGTTAGCGTCACCTTTAACAAATTTCGTCATTTTTTGGAAAATGAAGATCGTTTTCTGACAGGACTTGAACATAAAGGTCGCTATAGTATGGACTTGCCACTTTCACCTTTGTCCACAACACGAAAATGTCGTTACCCCTTTCAACAAACTGTTCAAAGTGGATGGTAGGGGACAAGATGGTGTGAGCCCCCTTATACCCCAGAAAATATCGGTAGCAGACAACAAGGAACTTCAAAGACCGATAGGGGCAGATGAGGGTAAAAAACGAAGTTCAGCATGGACCCATTAAAATCACTTGAACTAGTTGGGTTAGACCCGAGGTTCTATCAACGTTATAAGGAAATTATAGGAGAATAGGTGATTAACGGGGTGTGAGAGGCATTCAGTTTGGGGAATATGCCAAACAGACTCAATGACACGAATATTGTTCTAATCCCGAAAGTGAGACGATTACAAAGGGTGAGCAAGTTCATAACAATCGCCTCATGCAACGTAAGCTAATCACAAAGGTCATCATCAACGGGCTGGAAGACATGTTTCAGAGGTTAAGTCTGAATCACAAAGCGCATTCATCGAAGGTAGGCTCATTGCAAACAACATAATAATCTTAGGTGAGATCCTGCATCATTTGAGATCACATCCTCAGGGCACCAACGGAATAACGGCAATGAAGATCGACATGAGCAAAGCATACGGTCGGGTGGAATGGGGTTTTTTAGAGAGGGTGACGCTTCAGATGGGGTTTGCGGAGAGGAATAAATCTTCTAGTAACGTATATGAGAACGACGAAGCTTTGGGTGGCAATATAGGGTCGAAGAATAGGGACACTGGTCATGGAGCATGGGATCAAGCAGTAGGACCTAATGTCCCATTCCTCTTTATAATATGCGTTGAGGGTCTCTTCTGGTTGATCGTAGAAGAATAGCATATATGATGGTTAAGGGGCATTCATAATGCACCTATTCTTCGCAGACGATAGTTTCCTGTTTTCCAAGGCCACAATGAAAAGTCGCAAGAGTTTGAAAAGCCTTTCTGGGTAAATACGAAGTGGCCACTGGCCAAAGGGTGAATACTAATAAGTCGGCGATTATATTCAGTTCGAACACGTCGGATCAAACAAGGAGCAATATCAAGACTACATTGGGCATAAGAGAGGTGGAGGAAACATGGCTCTACCTATGGCTTCCGTCAATCTTGAAAAAACGTAGATACATGACCTTTGAATTTGTGAAGGATTAGATACTGAGAAGACTTATAGGGGAGGATGAACTACTTTTAAGCAAGGCATGAAAGGAGGTCCTACTAAAAACAATGATACATGCGCTACCCATATATATAATGAGAGTTTATCTTATCCCACAGAGGTTGGATTGAGAGATAGTAGTCATCGTGAATAGATATTGACGGAGTCATGATGCAAGAAAAAGCAAGGGGATAAAATGGTGGCAATGCGAATCGATGGTGATCATAGGTTGAAAGAGGGATTGGGTTTCAAGCACATGCAAGATTTTAATCTAGCGCTGCTCAGGAAACATGTTTGGAAACTTCTCCAACATCACGACAACTTAGTGGCGTGAATACTTAAGGCCAAGTACTATCAAACTCAGACTTCCTCTCGACCAAGGAAAGAGTAGGACAAGTATCATGGGCGGACATGAGGTTGTTATGGATGAGGCGGGACGAAGGTTGGTGGACGGAGTTTCCACAAGAGGGGCAGAACATGCCTGGTTTCCCTCAGAGACATGATAAGGGGGTTGGGGGGGGGGGGGTCCCGAGGGCCATGGGAGAATGGAATGTAAACCAGTTAATGGAATCAAGGGATGGAGGTGGAACCAAACGCTGATTGAAACCAAATTTTCTCCTCTTAATGTGACATCGATCTCGACAATTCTACATGCTTCGGGGTTGTAGGAGGATGAATGGTACTAATGAGGTAGTAGAGACAAACACTATAAGTTCAAAGGATGTGTACCAGATACTCCAACGACACAATAAAATATGGAACCCCTTAGACATGGATGAATTTTGGAAGCGTATGTGGGATCTCCAAGTACCACCAAATATTAAATACCTCACTTGGAGGATAGTCACAATGACACTCCCAAATAATGCTAAATTGTTTAGTAGAAATGTGCAAGTACAGTCGCGGTGTGGGACGTGTGGACAACCTAAGACAGAGGAACATGTTCTTTTTTACTACTTAGGTGTGCAACAAGTGTGGAACTAATATCCGGCTATCCCGCGAATGACCGTCTCTCGCCAAAAGAGAGTTGATTCGGTGATGGAGGGCAGGGTAGGAAGGTTTGATGGAATTTGCAACTGTGGTATGGTGGGAACTTTGGAGATCGAGGAACCTTCGGATGTGGTAGAAGGTTACGAGACCGCCAGAGGCCGTGTAGGAAGAAGGTAAGAGTCTACTCAGGGACTAGAAAGAGGCTCAACAAGCACGATCGGGGAGGGGGGGGGGGGGTGAGAGATTAAGGGAGCAGGTTCGCCAAGTGGGTTAAACCAAGAATAAGAGCAGACATGGTGAATGTAGACGGAGCGATGATATGATCGTGGCCTAGGTGGGGTGGAATGATATGCAGGGAGGGGGGGGGGGGCAATGGGGGTGATAATGACGCCGAACTGCTTAATATTCCTAAGACATCAGGACCTGAAGACAATATAGATTTTAAGCCTCAAGAAAGCGTTGGATAAGGCTCTTGTGGAAGGTTAGCAGGAGGGGACGGTGAAGTATGACTGCCTTTGTATAGTTTAAGCTATCAACAACAAGAAAATGATGTTTTCACCTTTAGGGGGGGCTGGTGGCGGACTACAGAGCAAAATTGTGACCTCTCGTCAGGTTTCGGGTAGAGTTTATGATGAGAGAAGAGAATCGAGTAGCTCATGTACTATCTAGAAACTCTAGTAGTTGGGAAGCAATGGACGTGCGAGTTACAGTAATTGTTGAATGTTTTCTTTTTGTATTGAATGAATATCTTTTATAATAAGAGCATGTACATCGTTGTGATATTTTTAGAGGTTTCGAATCCTTAAATTGTTTGGAATCTGTGCATTTAGGATTCGATTCCAAGATCTATTATTTTCACATTGTCTGGATCTTTCAGAGATCTTTAAGGGTTTCATATCTGCTAACTGAATAATTAACATTGTTTTGCTGAATTTATTAAATTTTGAAATAAAACAAAAATCTAACAAATAAAACCAATGAATAATATTGACTACGGTAGTACAAAAATAATTCAACTTCAACACTTATAACAATCTTAATTATTATTTCATTTAAAAAGTAGTACATAAACTTAATCGTCTTATTCGTAATTTGTTTCAAAGTGATCTCATATGTATTCAACAAGGTCAGCTTGAAGATACCGGTAGATGGTAATATTTTCTGAGATGTCTTCGAATGACAATGTATTGTTGATAGGATAAGGTCCCTCCGTGGTTTTATCGTTCCGATATTGTCCAATCAAGTATGTCCGGAGGGTGCTCCTTTTGTGTAAGATGATACAAGTGTGCATGATATCGGACAACGTATACCTATCCCAAACACGAGCAGGCTGGGAAATTATGTGTCACTGTTCTTGAAGGACTCCAAAAGCTCGTTCAACATCCTTTTTAGCACCTTCTAGGACTTTAGCAAATAATTTTTGTTTGGGTTGGACGGGATGTCAAATCGTCTTCACAGTCCGTCTCAAATTTGGGCAAATATCGTCTACCAAATTATAAGGCCGGTAGTATCGAGTCCCGTTGATCTCTTAGTCCATGACATAGTCACGACCAATAAAAACGTCATCAAATAAGTGTCCGTCGTTGAGCATGTTGATGTCATTGTTCAAGTCAACGGATCTAAAATACGCATGCCAAATCTATAAATCAAGGGATGTTACAACTTCCGGCATTATAGTTGGACTCCCGTGGTAATCTCCCTGCCCAAAGGCTCCTTGCAACGTTGTTGGAAAAATCTTCCACTCTCAATCATGCAGGGAACCCTCACTTGTATCCTGCTTTCAGCAATTGGGTCAAGTCCTCTGTATTAGGTGCTCACTCATACTCCTCCATAAATACCTCAACAACTTTCTAACAAAATCGTTCCACACATTTGAGTATGGTGGTTACCCTAATTCGTAGTGCTTCATCCAATGAATCGGTCAAGCACCTGTACGATAGCATTTGTATAGTGACAATGCATTTTTGGTGCATTGATAAACCCATGTGTTCGAAAGCGTCCTCCTTTTGGACGAAGTAGTAGTCATGCTCCCCTACCTTTTTCATCACTCGAATGAAAAGAGGTCGACTCATACGAAATCAACGCCTAAACATCCCGGGATGCAAATAGGGTCGTCAACGAAATAATCCCGCATTAGTCGTTCGTGAGTTTGGACATGACATCTATTAATCTTTCTTTGGGAAGGTTCTTCGGTTTCGACCCTACACATTAATGCGTCTACATGAGGCTGCATCCTTGCTTTGAGTTGCTCTACTCTTCGTCAGACTTGTGCCTCCATTACACGAACGTTCACCTCCAAATCATCCATACCTCGATGATTACAAAAGCGAGAGAGAAAATGTATATTTTGCTTGTGGTGTGATGAATGAAGTTTGGACACTACAATTTTTTTAGGGTATTTATAGAATTTTTTTCTTATTTTTTAATTAATTTTTGAAAAATTATATATAGTCATTGGTTAAGAAAACGACAATTTTTTCCTCCACAACGCCGCACGTCAACTAGTGATTGACTGACTCGAGATCATGATCCCAAACCGAACAATTCTTACATAAGAGCTGAGCTAATTGGTTCTGGATCCCAATCACCATTCAACTATCCCCAACCGCAAGATCCTTCTCTTCACGTTGTGGGATCCTCCAATCCAAATCATTGTTTGAGGATTGAGAACATCTCCCTCACACGATGTACATACTCCAACATGCCTAGCTTTCCCTCAAAAAAGAAAATATCTGATAAAAATCATATAAGGCTATCCACAATGGCGTCGAAACGCGCGAGTCGTTTGGTTTTCAAATCCGACGTGGCATTGGAAATCTGCATCGAATCGGAGAAAGTGAGTCGAGTCTGCGTCGAATCCGCGAAAGCACAAATTCGACGTCGAGGGTCTTTTAGACTCAGGGACCCATTGAATCGATGGATTCGGGGCCCAACCGTATCGTGACCAACGAACCAGAGTGTGCCGCGTGGCACGATTAGGGCTTAAATGGACTCAACGCTTCGTCTTCCTCACTACTTCTTCTACACCCGTTTCTTCGTCTTCCTCACTACTTTTCTGCACCCGTTTCTCTACCTCAGACCTTCTCTATCTCACGTTTCCATGCCTCCGATGTTTCTGCCACAACAATTTCTCCCAGAACGTCGACACCTTGTCTCCTTCAAAGTTGCACCACCACCATTTCCCCACCGGCCTTACCTCGCCACTACATCTTTTCCACTTCCCGTGTATCTGTCGTCTGAATCTTCTCCAATGACCGACAACAATCCTCTCTAAGGCTCTTCCACGGTGCTGGGGTCTAGCTCGACCCCCCCCATACGATGGCCTGCCAGAACCGGGAACTCAAATCCCGTCGATGGTTTTGTACGCACGGATGAACGTCAACCCGCCGAGAATGCTCCGCCTTTACCATAAATGGATTCGGCCCGAGGAGTCCGCATTGGTGTGTGTGTGGCTTAGATAGGCGGAGCAAGGACGTGACCAATCCGATGATGCGCTTTTAGATGCCATACGGAGGGAGCTCGCCCACGTGACCCGTTAATCCCTCATAACTGAGCGGTCCACTGAGAACTATAACTATCATTGGATCGTTGTCAACCGAAAGGTGAAGAGCTTCAACGAGTGCTGGTGGCATATAAAACGGATTTACCAACCCATTTGGTCCGACGTGCATGTGATGGACATTGTTGAGGAGGTGTATGTCGATAGATACGAACACGAGTTCGTCTGACAGCATTGGTGGATTCTCGTGCCGAACCACCCAAGTTGGATGCAGTCGTAGACACAACCATAATCAAAGATAGCAAGTAGGGGTGTCCATGGGCCGGGTCCCTGCCCCGTGGCTAATTTTTTGAATCGACCCGTAGTGACCGGGTTCAAAAAATTTAACCCGCTCCCGGGCCCGGGCCCAAAAAGACACCTTTGAACCCGTCCGTCCGGATTATGGGCCGGTTCACCGGGTTGGACCAACCCATCCGAATTTGTTATCAATTGATCACATTAACCGTAAATAGTTGCACGTATACTTTCAAATATTTTTTTCATTATCCAAAAACCCTTATAAAGTCATCAAAGAGTGCTTATAAGCTCTCAATTTGATCACTTCTTAATTATGAAAAAAAACTCTCTACCCTATTAAAATTTTATCAAAGGTTCAAGGATTAAAAACGTCATACAGGAAGTTCAAGTTGACTCAAAACAGATTATGATTACAAAAGATGAGTTCAACTCAACACAAAACTATGACATGTTCTATTACAAAATTGGTAATCATTTTCATCTTTATACGTAAAAGTAATTAAAATTGTAAGAGTGTAGCTTTAGGCACTGAACTTGTACCATATCCGGGTGGTCCGGGTTATGTAGGAAAGCATGTGACGAATCCGCAACCCGGACCGCTCACTCCGGGTTTGGTATTTCTAAACCGGGCCCGTCCCCGTAACCCATGGGGACAAACCCACTGGGGCCGGGTGAGCCGGGTTGACCGGGTGGATTGGGTTCCGGGCCAATTTTGGACACCCCTAATAGCAAGTGAGTCGCTAAGGAGTTGGAAAGAATAAGACCGTCATCACACAATACAAGATAGCCAAACCTTTGCCAATAAAGGATCGCGAACCTGGGGATGGCGGAGGAGCTGAAACCGTGGTTGGAGCTGTGGAAACAATAGCCATCCCGAGCAATAACCGAAGGTCCCCATTGCACAATACAAGAAGGTCAACCTTTGGTAATAAAGGACGGCGGAGCAAGGAACGACGGAAGACTAGTAATTGTTTTTGGAGGTGTAATGTGCAGGACAACTTAAAATTGTACCTTAGTTGTCCATAATAAAAAAACGAGTGACGTTGGTTCCCTGAAGGCACTGCTACAAAACACAACTAGTTTTGTCCCGTGACCGTCTCTTCATGGTCCCATGACAGGACTTGTTGTGTTCTTGTAGTAATGACATTAACGAATCACGTCACTTGCCATATTTAATTATGAAATACCGAGAAAACAATTGGAAGTCGTCCCTCATATTTCACCCCAGACCTATTACTCAACGTCCAAGAGGCCTACATGAAGATCGTATTGCGTTGTACTCCTATTCAAGCTTACGAGAAATATTAATAAATGTATTTTGGTTGGGTCGGATCGTCTTACGTTTTGATAAACACATCGATTTAAACATATTTTCGATTTTTATTTTACATAATATGCTCAGCATATTCCTACTGCGACACCAAAAACAATAAACCTATGAATCGGATCGAATCTCCCTTGTTTTTCCAAAAATATCACCTAATTAAATCAAATCGGTCTAATTCTATTCTGAGTAGCCTCTGAGTTATTAGCTAGAGGGCAGAACAGTAAGTAGGAACGGAGAGCCCTAAAGCCCTGTGTAATTGTTCCGTGTGTGTCGCTCCGCTGATTCATCCACACGAGACCTCGGAGCTCCGCTCTCGCTCTCGGCGATCTCTCCTTCACCGTGCAAGCGAAGCAGTAGGAGATGAAGTTCCAAATCGAAGACGTGACGGTGTATTTTCCATACGACAACATATACCCAGAGCAGTACTCGTACATGGTGGAGCTGAAGCGGGCCCTCGATGCCAAGGGACATTGCCTCCTGGAGATGCCCACCGGCACCGGCAAGACCATCGCCCTCCTCTCCCTCATCACCAGCTATACCCTCTCCAAGCCCTCCAATCCCCTCAAGCTCATCTACTGCACCCGCACTGTCCACGAGATGGAGAAGACCCTCGCCGAGCTCAAATCCCTTCACAACTACCAGCTCCAGCACCTCGGCCCCGCCGCCAGGATCCTCGCCATCGGTCTCTCCTCCCGCAAGAATCTCTGCGTCAACTCTTCCGTCCTCTCCGCCGACAATCGCGACTCCGTCGACGCCGCCTGCCGGAAATTGACCGCCAGCTGGGTCCGGGAATCGGCCGCCCAAAACCCCAGCGTTCCCACTTGTGACTTCTTCGAGACTTATGAGAAAGCCGGGGCTGAGGCTGTTCTGCCGCCTGGGGTTTACACTCTACAGGTACGTGATTTACTTGTTCATTGTGAATTGAATCAAGCGATTTAGGGTTGCTCGAATGAAATCTAGGTTTATTGTGAATGAATAAATGTTCTGCCATGTAGGGATTCCTCAATCATGAACAAAACCGTGTGCTTTCTTCTTGCTAATCACAATGTAGAATCAAATATAGGTTTGCTGTGAAAAATGATGTGTGAATTGGATGATCAATGCATTTATGGCCTCATCTTAACCAGCAATGCTATAATTCTATGATTATAATTGCGTTAGATTTGTCCTAATTATGAATTTTGTTACAATGAGTGTAGGATTTGAAGGTATTTGGCAAGGAGAGGGGGTGGTGTCCTTACTTCTTAGCAAGACACATGGTGCAGTTTGCGAATGTGGTAGTTTATAGTTATCAGTACTTGCTAGACCCAAAGGTGGCCGGTATCATCTCAAAGGAAATGCAGAAGGAGTCTGTTGTGGTGTTTGATGAGGCACACAACATCGACAATGTGTGCATCGAAGCACTTAGTGTAAGCGTGAGGAGGCAGACATTGGAAGGGGCCACAAGGAATCTCAATAAGATGAAGCAGGAGATTCAAAGGTATGTAGGTTTCTGTCTACTTTAGTTAGATTCATCAATCTTGCTGAGGCTTTATTAACAACATTTTTCAACACTAAAAATGGGTTGTGATGTGGTAGGAAGGTTGAAAGCCCATGATGAGAATAGACTGCGTGCGGAGTATAGCCGTCTCGTAGAGGGTTTGGCACTTAGAGGAAACCTACCCAGTATGTAGCACCTCAAAAACTGTATTTTGATATCTGATTTTTTTTTTTGCTGGACTTCTTCTCCCATGATGTTGACTTCACTTCATGTCCTCTGCAGTTGGTGATACTTGGCTCTCCAATCCTGCCCTGCCTGATGACATTCTGAAGGAGGCTGTGCCAGGAAATATTCGTCGAGCTGATCATTTTTTGAGCTTGTTACGAAGATTTGTTCAATATCTAGAGTATCGTTTAGAGGCTGAGAATGTTGTTAAGGAAAACCCTGTTTCCTTCGTTGCTCATGTTATTAATCATGCTGGGATTGACCAGAAGTCTTTAAAGTTTTGTTATGATCGTTTACACTCTCTGATGATGACATTAGAAATCACCGACACGGATGAATTCTTACACATCCAGACGATATGTGACTTGGCAACACTGGTCGGGACGTATGGTCGTGGATTTTCAATCATTATTGAACCTTATGATGAGAGAATGCCTCATATTCCTGATCCTGTACTGCAGGTTCGTTTGATTATTGTTTCTTGAGGTTTCCATACGTTGAACATTCTGTGAGAGTTTCACTACTTTACCTGATTTGCATTTAACCCGTTATTATTGTATTTTACAGCTTAGCTGTCACGATGCTTCTCTTGCCATAAAGCCGGTATTTGATCGGTTTCAGTCTGTTGTAATTACATCTGGAACGCTTAGCCCAATTGATCTCTATCCCCGTCTTCTTAACTTCCATCCTGTCATCAGTCGAAGTTTTAAGATGTCCTTGACTAGAGATTGCATATGCCCTATGGTTCTTTCTCGTGGAAGGTAGCTGGTTTAATTGAACCTGTAATAGTCATAATCTCTACTGGTGCATGTGCCTTTGTTGTCAATTATTAAGTCTTAAAACATTAAATACATGAAATTGTTTATGTGCATTATTCTGTATTAATTACATTTTGGTTTGTTGATCCAGTGACCAGCTTCCTGTAAGTACCAAGTTTGATATGAGAAGTGATCCTGCTGTAGTGAGGAACTAC
Source organism: Erodium maritimum (assembly GCA_963921825.1). Taxonomy (NCBI): domain Eukaryota; kingdom Viridiplantae; phylum Streptophyta; class Magnoliopsida; order Geraniales; family Geraniaceae; genus Erodium; species Erodium maritimum. Next base: position 10,802,895 of record OY997595.1, read on the forward strand.
GGGAAACTCTTGTTGGAGATGGTTTCTGTTGTACCGGATGGAATTGTATGCTTTTTTGTTAGTTATTCGTATATGGATGGAATAGTCAATACTTGGAATGACAGTGGGATTCTAAAGGTGATTACAACCTGTGGTGTCTTTTGTGTCAATTGTAATAAGCAATGTGCTTTTTCCTCAGCTGTGAGGAATCTATATTGCTTGATAAGATATTTGATGCTATTGGTTGCACAGGATATAATGCAGCATAAGCTTGTCTTCATCGAGACACAGGATGTTGTAGAAACTACATTGGCCCTTGACAATTATCGCAGAGCCTGTGATTGTGGGAGAGGTGCTGTATTTTTGTCTGTAGCAAGGTACTATTCATGTTAACTATTGTTCTTAATCGTGGGGTTACAGCAATTGCTAGAAACCTGCCTATATTCTTAATGAACTCTTATTTTGTTCAAAATGTTATCTAGATGTTCTTGGTAATTGCATGTGATGGTGCAATAACTGTCAATAGTACATAATGGTCACAGAAGTCTCCTTTGTACTGTTGCAGGGGAAAAGTCGCTGAAGGAATTGATTTTGATCGGCATTATGGCAGACTAGTTATCATGTTTGGCGTTCCTTTCCAATATACTCTTAGCAAGTAATTTTCATTTCTATGTCTTTGCTACCCAGCCGCCACCATAAATATCTTTATGAAGTTTTAATACTACTGTATTTTATGTGAAAATATGAATTTATTTTGCAGAATACTGCTTGCACGCTTGGAGTATTTGAGAGACACCTTCCAGATTAAGGAAGGCGATTTTCTTACTTTTGATGCCTTGGTATGGTTCGACTGCTTATTTGTCATCTAAAAACAGAGAGATTCATTACTTTGTTTTTTTTGGGTCATGTAAAATTCTAAACTTGAATGAGATTCTACTAAAACAGAGACAAGCTGCACAATGCGTGGGTCGAGTGATTAGGTCAAAGGCTGATTATGGAATGATGATCTTTGCTGATAAAAGGTATTGTTGTATTTCTTTCTGCATCTGATTGTTTTAGCTTTTGGTGCCAGCGCTTTGCTGGACTTTAGCTGCTTCATAACTGCTTTGAAGCTAAGAAATGTTGATCTAAATTATCTGTGAATAGCTGTCATGTTTATAGTTTCACTGAAGAGCTGTTGTAAATGCAAGTATTTCAAATAGAGTTAATGAGAAATATTCTTCCATTTTACAAATATATGTGTACTTGAAGGAACTGTTTGCATGAGTCCTCATTTGCTAATATGTAGGAGTTGGTAGCTCTTATATATGGAACTATATCGCCTACTCAGGCGTTTATCAGTGGTGGTATACGGTTGAGAACTCTCCGGTCCCTGTTGTGCACTTAATTTGATATTAATGTGATGGGAAATGAGGACATCTAACACATTTGCTGATAATCTTACAGCATATGTTACATAACATTTCATTTCTTTTGTGCACTTGCTAGCTTTGTGATCATATTGCTGTCGTGCAGGTATAGCCGTCATGACAAGCGATCTAAATTGCCTGGTTGGATATTGTCCCACTTGCGCGATGCACACCTGAATCTGAGCACTGATATGGCTCTTCACATAGCAAAAGAGGTACACTAACTTTGAGTTGGTACTATATCAATAGATTATCTTTAACATGTCATCTCTATTACACCCTTTTTATACAATTGATCTTTTGTTTTGTGGTTTCTCAGTTCTTACGGAAAATGGCGCAACCATACGATAAGGCTGGCAACAGTGGTAAGAAAACCTTACTTTCGCAAGAAGACTTGGAGAAGATGGGTACTGATGGCAATTTCAACGACATGTTTTGACCATTGCCAAGTCAACACATGCTAACAAAGAATACTTAATTCGCCAAAAGATTTATGAGTCAACTTACCCAGACGGAGATCTGCTGGGAGTAGAAAGTTACAACAGGCATCATCATCTGTACAAAAATTCATTTTGGAACCAGCTTTGCCCTTTGTAAATTTTGGTTCACTGGCTCATATACATGGCCTTTGCTTCTTAATAAGCACCATATCAATTTTGTATTTGTTCAATTTTGTTACTTTCATCATCCAAAATATTAGTTTTACTTTACAGTAGTATCTAATATGTTTTTTGGCTAGTATTATGCACTCAGCTTCACTGTGCAATTTTGTTCAGTTTTCCAGTACTTTTGCCTGGAAGCCATTGCCCCATGATATAAACATGTTTTTTTATTTTATCAGCAATGCATATTATAAAAGCTTAAGATAACACAATAGCAAAGTAACTCGGCCCCCAAACAGTTTATATTAATTTATTCTTTATTAAAAATATAAAAATAACATTTTAAATGTTAATTTTGTATTTATCAAGATTAGGAACTATGTATTTGTGATTATTAAACAAACACTTAACAGATTTGGGTCTATAACATTGTGGTTATTAAACAAACGCTCAACTAACCAGTCAAGTGAATCTCTAAAATACGTTTTAAAAATGTAACATTTATTTCATTATTATTTATAAATCAAAAGTTAATGTTATTTCCTTATTTTTTTCGGACATTTTACACGTAATTAATTTTTGGTAGTGGAAGCTAAACATAACCATGTTTTATCTTGGAAAAATGATTTTCGATCGGTCTATGTTTATGTAGACAGTCTCGTTCGATCCCCGATTTTTTTTTTATTTCCAATGATATGTCTTTCACAATATGAAGAGAGAGCTCAATAACTTGCAAGAATTTTGGTATTTTTTTTGTCTCAAATTACGATATTCACTATTTATATTTTAACATATTTTTTTAGCATAGTTGGAGTTCATTTTTATTACGAGTAACATAATGAAAGATATAAAGAAGGGTTAAACATAGTCTCATATCTCGTAAGATCCGAGACGCTAACCCTGAAACAATTAACGCTACTTTGCATTACAATTTTGAAATGATGCAGTGAAACACATAAGAAAAACATACAAACGATGACTATCTTAGGTGTAAACTTAACTAGGGTATTTGACCCTATATGTATGAATACGTGCATCATGTTCTTCCGGTGTCTCAACTCGAAAGTATCCGAGGAGGTCTCTGCGAGAAGGAGAAGTAGGATCAAAGAGCGGGTCAGTGCTCCTTATCAGCGTCCCGCGATCATCAGGATACATGTCTGGCACTCCTGATCTCTATCTCGTTGATGTAGCGATTTCCCAAACCACAGGATAGATGAGCCCTCATATGGTCGCCCACAACCCACCGGAGAGTAGTTCCATTGTGGTACCGTCGTTGAGCCCTGCAAAAAAGATAAAAAGACAATCAAGTCGCCCGAAATCGAGGGATTTCCGCCAGCAACCCAACAGGGATAAAGATACCTTATATGCCAAAAAGAAAGAGAGAAAACAATTCATAGAGAGCAATGGATCAGAGAATGAGAAAATAAGAGTTGTCGCTAGACACGACGACGACTAGGGTTTAGAGCTTATGTCGGAGAGAATAAGAGAGAAAGAAACTACTATTTTAATATTTATTTAGTTAAGTAATATTTCTAATAATTTATCGATTAATTTGATAGTTTTTATGCGTAAACTCTATCAATAATTAAATAATTGTATTTAATAAGATGATATGATTATAATAATCTAATAAAATAATATATTATATAATCTTGTTATGAAAATATTAAGGATTGATTTTCTAATTTTTTTTTCAACTTTTCAAAATGTTCGAGAGGTGTTGTTAGTCTGATATTGCGATAGCGGTTAAGACCATCAGTACAATTGACGGTGAGTTAGGACAAAGTGTGCCCGTTTTTGGAAAAGGGGTGGTGTATTATTGGACTGAAAAACTCCATGGGGTCCAACTGATGTCGTCCCCCTTTAGATGATAAGGTAGGTCTTAATAACATGGAGATACTATGTCTCGATATGATAGGGGAGAATGTTATAGATACTTGGTGGTACTTTTGTCAATTAAAGACTAGTGAGACGTGATACATGTGTACCCTCATCAGTCGTTCTGCCACTCATTGAGAGACGTGAGGCGTGCTAAGCACCCCTCTCCAGTAGCTCCAATAGAGTCCTCTGGACCTACTGATTTAGAACCTCCTACTTCCTACGGGGACATGCCACCCCATAGACTATCAAGCGAGTCCAAACAAGGACTTGTAGCCTCCGCTAACCACCCCGCTATCCTAATCTCTATCGACAATGATCCGTGCAAAACCAAACTAATGGTGCTGGTGATACCACTGTTCCATTGTCGTTGGTCCTCCTGGGTCGATAGGGACGTGAACCTGAACCAGTGGCGCCTACAACACCACCAACCCTTTTAGACCTCTTTCCGCCACCGATCTCCGACCATTCGAGACCCCCTCTTGTTAATCACATTTATCGTCGCGAGCGTAAGGAAACTCAACCGAGGCGACTACAACATATTAAAATGGAATAATCGGATTTTTATTGATTTTCTAACGTAGTATTTAACCTACGGGCAGAAATAGTACCATTTTTTTCATGCAGAATATATTATACATGGTGTATACAAAAATAACATATTGAAATGGAATTGCCCTAACATGTTTCAGTCGTGTCCAAAAGTCATTTCGTATAGCTGACATAACTTTGAAGCAAAATATGATAATTACAGATTATTTCACCATAGCAGCGAAGAGTTGTTGTTAGATTACAATATTGGTAATGAAGGTCTCACAAGTAATAAACAAATTACTAAGCTGCTACCTATTTCTAATCAATCATCAAAACAACTAAGTCAGTGCTACTCTGCAAATGTATGGGGTATGATCTGGTACATCGCTCTCTTCACCTCTACTATGCTCGCTTTCTTCCCACTACCGTTCTCTTTCACCTGATCATAACCACAGTTAATCAATCATCCCATCGAAAATAAATATATATACCGACGTTCAAACGGACGAGATAGATTTACCTTGGCTCTCATCTCCGCTTGAAACACCCCATTACTCATAGACGACTGCACCGTTGTGATCTCGACACGTAGCTCCCTGAGCATCACCATCACATCCAGCAACAGCCCTTCCCTGTAGGGACATTGCAGCTCCACCAACGCGTCGCTCTCGATGATCGACACCTGTACCGACGTTCCCGTCACAGCCGGAGGCGGAACCGACGGCGCCTCCACCGTTTTGGCCTTTGCCACGCCGCCACCCCCCTCCACGATCCTCAACTTCCTCTTCTCGGACCCGGGCAGACCCGCCCGGCCCCGATCCAGAACCGTCACCCCAGTGCTCCCGCTCCGCTGCTCCTTCAGATTCAAGCTACTCGTCCGCTGCGGCTCGGCCGATCTGGACCGTTGCTCCGTCTGCAGGTGGAGGTTACGTGTCTCCAGATCCTGGATCTTCTTACGCAGCTGCTTCACGTACTCGATCGTGTCCCCCAGAATCGAGGCCTTGTCCATTTTCGTCACGAACGGCACCAGCGACCTCAGGATGATAAACCTCTCGTTCAGCTTCTCCCTCCTGCGGCGCTCCGCCAGCACGTGGTTGGCGCTGAGCTCGTCCTGAGGCGTGCCCTTGCGGAACCGCGCTGAAGCGTCGTTGACATCACGCGCCGATTTGGGAGAGTTTTTGTTATGTAGGAACGGGACGCTGAATAGAATGTACTTGAGGAGCCACTGCGACGTGCCCTCCGGCGGGACATGGAGGTGGTGGTCGGAGTGTATCGCCCACTTGGCGAACGCTGATTGGACGGAGTAAGGTGCGTAGCCGGTGGACGCCGATTCGGCCCACCGACTCGGGTGGTTTTGAAGAATCGTTGACACGGTCTGAGAGTAGTGTGTTTCTTCTTGTGACAGCTCGTCGATTTTCGAACCACCTTAAAACAAACGAACATTGTCAGTCAAGTAGTTAACAAGTCTGCAGATACATTGACTACCGAGATCATCACGTGTTACGAAAATCTAAAAGTCAATCGTTCCGAGAATGTAGATGGCAGGAAACCGGGACCACAAAAACGACCAATGAGGTCTCGATTTTGAGCACATGTACCGGTTTGACCCACCAATTTAATTAGGTGGTAAGTCAAAATTAAGGTGAATAAAATTGTATATTAAATTTGGTGGGTGACGTGGAAGATATGAACATGTCATACCTGAAGATAGTGGTGGAGCATGAAGGCCACTTCTCGAGGGCTCTTGTAGCACCGGCCACCTCCGAGCGGACTCAGCTCGTAACGAGTCAGCTCGGTGCTGCGGGTGAGTTGGGTTACCGGCGGAGTGGCTGACGGCGAGCATGTGAAAATCGGAGTCCAAGTTATTGGAGGCGTCGTCGGGGGAGCCAAGCCGGATGTCCTCCGACATTTCGAGCTGCATCAGCTCGCTCGGCTCAGCTGCTCCGGCGGCGGCAGGGCCGTGAACGGGAGGCGCGAGTCTGTTGATTCCCGTCTCGGCTTCCGAGTCGGACTCGGCCTCCTCGTCGTCCTCGTCCTCTTCTTCATCCTCCTCGTCCTCGTCGTCGTCGTCCTGGTTGGCGTTGGCGGGAGGGTCCTCGGCGGCGTACAAGACGGGAATGGCTTGCATGGGGGAGGAGTGGAAGCGGGGGTGGTGGCCGGCGGAGGAGGTGGCGGGGTTGGAGGTGGAGTGCTCGGAGAGAGCTGGCTTTGGCGGGTGCGGTGGGTGGTGCTCCGTGAAGAAGGTCTTCACATGTTGAATGAAACCTAGGTCTTCTTGAACCTGCGAGTTTCATCGTACCGATTAGTAATTATTATTAAGGTTGTAATAAACTCCACACCTTATCATAAGGTTTGAGTTCTGTTACGTACCCTCTCCGTTGTGCCAAATTCAACTACACCATCCAACATGGGAATGCACACCACAGTCTGTACACGGGCGCTCTACAATTAATACGAAAAAAAGATCATCATTTTAGTTATATAATAGTACAATATATAAATAAAATCAGTGATTATAGAATCTTGATTATTGTTAAGTATCAAACACTAATTAATTAGTGATTACCTTGGCAAGAATGGCTCTTGAGAAGGTTTTGCTGTCAGACTCATTTGCACCAGTGAGCCACACATGTTGTCTCCTTGCATATGCCTTTCCCGGTAACCTATCACACCACACACACACTTCTGTAAAAAAATAAATCTATAAACATGCACACAGACACTTAAAAATATATATTATGTATCTCAGTTCAGCTTTAAAGTCTTTCTGAAGAAAAAATACAAGTTAAAAGCTCAAGATGAAGATATGCTTTCAACACATATTTCAAAGTTGTTTGGGTTTTAGAATGAGAATGGTACAGTGTACGGGTTTGGTAACAAAACAATTCTACTATATTAGCCTGTGATGTTAGTAAATAAAACAAGTACTGGACGTTTCTGGCCAAAATATTTACTAGTCATGACCTCACTCACTTTGGGTTTTGTCTCTTCTTCCAAAGAAGAACCTTCCATTATTCATACTCAATCAATCATCTAAAAGCCTTTGGACTCATTCTTTAGAATATATATTCTCCTCATCACATACCCATAATGCTGTGATGATCAACTGGTTTATGATACATTTTCCACACCATTTTAATCCCAAAACTCGTTTATCAGTTCAAATTATCATCATCCCTAAGATATATATCAGAATGTAAAAATTACGAGATGAAAACATTTAATTATCAACTACCCAACACCCTCCCAATTACTTCCTTTCGTGTTTTCCTTATATAGAAGAGAAATGAATGCCCCCCTCTCCATAATTGGAACTATATATATTGAATATTTTACACAAATTTGTATGTGAGAGAGGAGTGAAGTAACTAATTATTATGCCTATGTCCGAAAAGGGTGTGTTAACAGAGAAAGGCCATTCGGTCACTCCTAAATGTTTTGCAGATTGAAGAAGCGCACTGGTAAATTTAGTTATACTCGAATTAATTGCCGGTAAGAAAAGTAGAGGAGAAATAAATACACAAGTCACGAGGGAGAGGAATAATATTGATCAGACGTACCCCGAACCCGGAGGGAAGGAGAAAGACACACACATCAGGTAGAACCACTCCGACTCCGTCAAGTCCTCCGGCGACAGCGACGCGCACGGCCGCCGCGCCGGCTGGTTCGTCTCCCCCGCCGACAACGAGTCGTACAGCTCCCGCAGCTGCTGGCTCCTCTGCAGCGACGCCTCCTCCGCCGTCACCTCCATTGGCTGGATCGTCTTCCTCGTCTTTATCGCTCCGTTGTAATACCCATCTCCCCACACCAACACCCTATACATTACATATGTGTATTTATGGAAACCGTTAAGAGCTCTTCACCATCGGACTAACCCAAATAAGACAGGTGTATGTATTTATCGATATCAAAATTAAGAAACAAATAGTGGTACCCTTGTTGAGGACAGATTTGCCAGAAGAGACTGTAAGTCCATTGAACGGACTGGACCGCCGACTGTAACATGGTCTGGAGGCGGTTACCGAGCGGTGCAGCCATTGGCGATCAATGAATTGTGGAAGAAAGGTTCATAGAGGGAGGGAAGGTAGGTGACAATCGAGAAGGTGAAGCTTGAAATTGAAATTAAGGTGGAATGGGTAATAAAGTGACCAAATATTTAGGAGCACAAGAGACTGACCTGCAGGTGAGAGAGGCGTTGACCACGAGAACAAAAAAGGTAGATATGATGACTTTGAGGATCTATCTACATAGATAGATACACATCCATATCATCACCACCATCATCATCATGTAATAACAATTGAAGTTGAACCTCTCTCTCTACGTATATACATGCTTTTAGAGAGAGAGAGAGCCCAAGAAATGCCTTTACCTTAGGTTCTGAATTTGAAGGGTCGTTAGCTGACAGACAGTACTGAGTACTGACCATGCACTGGCTTTTACTGATCTCATAAAAAATAAAATTAGGGTTTTGTTTGTGAAGGGGAGGAGAGAGAAAGAACAGGGATTTGACTGGTCGGTCTACCAGACAGCTTCTCGTACCTGTCTTTGCTACACTGTGTGCGTGTTCATGGTTGGTTGTCTGGACCTGCACGCACGTGTCTTTCCTCAATATTAGTTGGCCATCGGTGTAAGACTGATCGTTAGGACTTTATGTTGTGCGTTACCGGTGCTTCTTTCCACACCAACTCATTCGATCATGACGAGACTCTACTTTTCGCGGTGTATTGATCGTCGGACTGTGACTGTGTACTTTAAAAATCGTTATATTATTTTAAAAACTAAATTGATTGTAAATTCATATACTTTTTTTTTATACAAAAGTCAAACATTTTTGTGTGTCTATTTAGATGATAAACAAGCAAAATGTTCAAAAGCCTGATTTTTTATATTTGTTGAAATAATAAATTCCGAGTAAAATATGTATAATATCTATGGTGATTCTTGTTTAAAATATGATTTGTCCAGTGGGATTGGATTTTCTATCGAGCAATTTTCATTGGGAACGAGTATCTTTGTTATGTGTATTTATTATTTATTTAAGCTATTGGTGGAGGCAAGTTATTATAAATATTATCTTTCAACATCGTAGTTATGATAACTAGACTTTGTAAAAAGAACCGAAACTCTCTCTGAACCAAAAACCTTAGCCGCCTTGTTTTTTCCCCTTCTTCTTCTTCGTTTCTTTTCGTCGGCGACGCCTGGCCTCCGGCCATGGCCGTCGCCGGTGGTGACTCCTCTTCTTCTCGTTGCTTTCCTTCTTTTCTCCCCCCTCTTTTTCCTGTTTCGGCTTCCTTCTCTTTTTTCTACTCGAGTTCGGTCCCCTGTTTTTGCTCTTCGGTCGGCCGGTGAACAACCCGTGTCCCTTCTTTTCTCAGGCCGTCTCTCTCCGGGCCGACGTTGTTGTGAAGCGCTTCTCCCCACCCTGCATCTCTACAGGTGTGGTGCTCGTGGCTTGCCGGACTTCGTCGTCGGCTGGTGTGGTGGTCTCGTGTCTCGTCTGGCCTCGTCACCGGAGCATCTCAGACCTGCTCGCCGGATCTCGTTTCCAGATCTGCTCGAGGCTTCGTTTTTGGGTTTCGTGGAGCGGGAGGCTCTGCCCTTTGCTGGTTCGCCGGTTTCCTCTGTTGCAGGATGTTGCTTTCCTTGCTAGCCGGAGAGTTTGATCGGCCGGCGGTGTGTGGATGAGTTCTGCAGCAGTGACGGCATGAAGATCGGTTGTTGTTGGGCGGGTAGGGTTTGACGCTTCTGGGCCGGGTTGCTACTGGGCCGGGCTGCTGCCTCTGGGCCGGGTGCTGGTGCGGGCGTGTTGCAGGTGCGGGTGGGTCGGGTTAGTGGTGCGGGCGAGTCCGGTTTGTGGGTCGAGTCACGCCGGTCCGGGTCATCTGCTGGTCCGGTTTGACCGGTTCGGATCCGGGTTGACTTTTCTTGTCCGGTTTGACCCGTTCGGGTCGGATCCGGGTTGACTTTTCTGCAGACCCGACTTGTTTCTTTTTCGCGGGTTCGTCGTTGTTTTGACTTTCGGGGTCAGCGTAGCTTCAGAGGTACCTTTCTTAGAGCTGGTCATGAGACACGTTTCTACATCTTTTTGGGAGTGGATCGTTGTGGCTCTAGTCTAGGTGCTGCTGGTGGCTCACGTTGTTGCCTAGCTCTTCATCTCAGGTCTAGTCGTGGGACGCGTTTCCTCATCCTCGGGTGTTGATCGTCGTGGACCTGGTTGTTAGCTGAGCCTCAATGGTATTCCTCTTCTACTGCTATAGTTTAATGCTCCACTCATTATGCCATTATCGATATCTGTTGGTTTTACTCTGCTTCCTCCCACTTTGTTGGGTAGGTTTTGTCGGTTTCTGGGTGTTGGCCCTCGACGAGTAGTTTGGCCTTATTGCCATTAAGCAGTGTCCCTTCATTATTGATTTTAGTATAGTGTGTTCTTAAGGGTATTCTCTTTAGCACTGTCTCCGTCGTTTGTGGTGTTGGCCATCGACTTGTTAGTGACCGTCTTTCAGTCTATGAGACGGATTGATGGTCCTAATGAGACAGGGGGTTCTTCTTACTATGGCAGTAGATTGGTTTATTTCAGTTTCGTTTGTGCTTAACGTTTGGTTTTCCGGGTTTTGACCTTTTCTACCTTTTGTGCTTCATGGTGGCTATATTTGGGTGTGAGTCTTCTTTTTTAGCCGTCTTTTTCTTTCCCGGGTCTGCGCACCTTTTCACTTTAGGGTCTGCGTACCCATTCTTTTCAGGGTCTGCGTACCCATTCAGTTCAAGGTCTGCGTACCCATTCATTTCAGGGTCTGCGTACCCTTTCACTTCAGGGTCTGCGTACCCATTCACTTCATAGGTAATTTTCCCGGTGTGGGGTTTCAGGGTCTGCGTACCCTTTCATTGTTTCATTCTGGGTCTGTGTACCCATTCATCTTCAGGGTCTGCGTACTCATTCACTTCATAGGTTTTCCCGGTGTGGGGTTTCAGGGTCTGCGTACCCTTTCATTGTTTCATTCAGGGTCTGTGTACCCATTCATCTTCAGGGTCTGCGTACCCTTTCACCTTCAGGGTCTGCGTACCCATTCATCTCCAGGTTCTGCGTACCCATTCATCTTCAGGGTCTGCATACCCTTTCATCTTCAGGGTCTGCGTACCCATTCATAGCTACCAGGGTGGTAGTCGTTCATGTGATCCTTTTTTGTTGGAGAGTCTGTAGCTAGACTTTCTTCTTGTACTCCTCTTCCTCCTTGAGAGAGGTTTAATTTAAATACTTCTTTGCTGATAAAAAAAAACATCGTAGTTATGATTTTTTCGGTGTGTTCATTTCCAATTTCTAAAATCTCTTATGTAGAATTTTTTGAACATATGAATACATTTTATTGATAGACTTTTGAAAATTTAAAAGTAAATATACGCAAAATGAATTTCTTGGAAGTGGGAGTATAAGAAGGACTAGACATAGTATAAGATCTTACAAACAAGATCCGAGAAGGTGACCCTGAAACAAAATTACTGCTTGTCTTCGCAATTTTATGAGTGGTATGGATTCTTTTCCCTGACTTGATCTGAAAATGCTTGTACTGTTTGTTGGTTTTTCGGCGGAGACCTTCTAGAAGAATATGAGGAATATGAGGATTCATGGAGAACACCAGGAAAAGGGGGAGGTTTTAGGTCGAGATGACTATGGTACTGGTAGCAGGGCGAGGTGTGTGTCCCTAGACACACCTCGCTGCTCGTCCATAGACTCATCAGACTCGACGATACTGGGAGGCAATGTCGAGTGTTAGTGTGAGAAACTAAAAAAACCCTCCCTTTTCTCTCTCTCTCAGATACCTAACCCTAAAAACCGCCTCCATCGTCTTCGTGCCCTCGCCGGTGGCAACCTGGGCCTCCGGCCTCGGTTGTTGCCGGCGATGGCCCTCTCCCCCTTTAGCCGCCGTCTTCTCCCCCCTTACCTCTCGTTTTTTCCCCTTTTCCCTCTTTTGATTTTCAGATCTGGATTCTGAACCCCCTTTCTCCTCTCTTCCGACCTTCTTCCTCGTGTTCTCGCCTCCACAGTTGTTCGGTCGAGGTTGCTTCTCCCTGGGCCAGTGAGTTCCGATGCTCAGAGTCCTCGGTGAAGCTCTGTCGGCTTGATTTGGCGACCGACTGGGGTTTTGTGGGTGTGGTTTCGTTGGGTTTTGAAGGTCGTTCTAGACTCTCCCTTGGCCGGGGTTCTTTGCGTGTGACGCTGGAGTCCCGGGTCGTGCTTTGCTCCGACCAGAGTCTTGCCGTCCACAGCACTGGTGAGGTAAGTTTATGGTTCGCCGTGGGAAGCTTTTCTAGTTAGATTTGCTGCGGATCTAGACTTGCTTCCATGTACCACCTCTCCTTTCACCTTTCCTCCGGAGATCTCGCCCTTGTTCGTCCTGCCCGGGCTTTTTCAGATTGTCTGTGGGTGAACCTTGCCGGGATTTTGCTCGGAGGACCTCGTTCCGGCCCCGTTGTCTGTTCGTGAGGGCTCTCGTATCCTTTCGTGTCGTTTATCTTTGTTGTTCTGTTTACTGCGTTCTGTCTCTGTTAACTGCTTTTATCCATCTCAGGATTTGGTTGCCGACCTGTGAGTCGAGGTTCCGACCAGTGAGGTCGTGTTTGTAGGCTTTTCTTTCCTACGGTTTTTGAAGTGGTTCGTGGTGTTCGGAGCAGCGTTGGTGACTTCAGATCGGATCTTGGATACCGTCAACTCATCCTCGACAGGTAGTTTTTGCCCTTTCCTGCCTGGTTTAGATCTATTTTTGCTCTAAATCTTTGTCGGAGGAGATTTAGGTTGGAACTTTTCTAACTCTCCTTAAGTGGATCGTTGGGAGTGTTAGCTTCTGGTGGGTTAACTTAGTTAGCTGAGTTAATTGAGCAGTGCTGGGTAGGTAGGGTATAATTTTATTCTGCCGAGGTATTTGGTTTTCTCCTTCCGGTCTTTGTCTCTGGCGGTTTCGGCTGAGCTCGGTTATGAGCATCCTTGTTTCTTCCCTCCGACGATGGTTCTAGGGTTTCTCATTTCCGGCTCCTCTTTTGGGTCGACTTGTGGTGTTGGCCTAGGTCGGGCTCTCCTGGTGAGAGTTGAGCAGTGCTCGGTGGTGCCTCTTAGGCTTTGATGCGGTGGAGATTGCTCTCGACATGTGTTGTGGAGGTTTGAGTAGTCGGGTTGCTTAGTGGCAGTAGTTGACCTTTGGGTGTTTTGGCGTTGGCTTGGAGTGCGCTTGATGTTCTTTTTTTCTTTTTGCTACTTTGGGTGTTTAGACTTTCGATTTTTTCTAGAGCTTCAAGGTTGTAAAATCGGGGTATTTAGACCTTTTGTTTTGTTAGGGAAGCTACGTGTTTTTCCCGTCTTGTTGGTTCTGGGTTGCTTCTTATTGGAGCGGTTGTGCTTCATGGTTGCAAAATGTGGGTAGTAGGACCTGTTAGACCCGTTGTTTAGTCTGGTTGGCTTTAAGTCTGTAAAATCTGGGTGTAGGATTGTCAAACTCATCCTGTGGTTTGATTACTAGTTCGGTTGGTTTGGTTGTTTTTTCGAGGGTTTTACCCTTATCCTCGTCTTTTTATCGAAGACTTGGACTTTATAAAAATAATTTGCTGATACAAAAAAGACTCGACGATACTGCGTAACAGACCTTGTCTAGTTGTTTGGACCAATATGAATTGTTATCATTGTTTCATTACTGCACCGCGCCACCATCATATTTTCTCTGGCTGCTACCGGCATAATCCGTTGTTGATTCCACTCTCTTTCAGTCCCATCAAAGATGTTAGGGGTCCCGATCCAACGAAAGAGGTTGGGCCAATCCGCACAGAAGCCTTTTTCTCACTAATGTGCCCCCTCAATTCTGTAATATAATTTTATTATCCAACTGTTTTCCATTTCCTTCCCTGACATTTTTATTTTAACATATTTTTACAGGAAAATTACACATAACCTCCCTTAGGATTGACTTATTTTCAGATACCCCCTTAACTATTTTTTTTTCATAGAACCCCCTTAAGTTTATTTTTTTTTCAGTTTAGTCCAACTCCGTTAACTTTTCATCCAAACGAAGTAAAAAAGTCTAAAATACCCTTCATTAACCATCAAAATTTCAAAACTATGCCATTCATTCTTCTGAATTTCAAAATAAGTTATTTTTGTTTATTTTTATCATTAATTTTTTTATCTTTTTTTTGTTAATTCTTTTTTATTTTCCGAATTTTTTATTTTCCAAAATAGATTTATATATATATATATATATATATATATATATATAATTTTTATTTAAAAAATAATATATTATTTTAAAAAATATGTAAAAAAAATCAGATTCAATTTTATTATTAAATTTTTATTCTTTTCCTTTATTTCCTTTTTTTTTGCATTCAATTATTTCCTTTTTTAATTAGTTTCTAAATTTCATTCAATTATTTCCTTAAATTTTATAATTTGTTTCCTAATCTTTTTTTTTATTTCCTTAATTTTACATATGATTTCTTTTAATTCCCTTTTTTTTTCATTATTTATCCTTTTGATTTATTGATTTCTTTATCAATTCATTTAAAAAAAATCATCATCCAGTACCACCCAAAACCACCACCATCCATTACCGCAAAAATCAATCCACCAAACCCATTTCTCCCTCTCCTTTTCATACTGGAACTTCAAGCTAAATTTTAACCAAATCAAATCAGTAACCAATTCACATTTAATTCCTTTATTAATTAACTAAAACAGGCCATTCATAAAACTAAAATGATTTGCAGTAGTTTCAAGCAAATACTTCAAGCACATTTGAGTTCATAAAACCGAGAATCAACAAAAAAATCTCAGTAAACCTAAAAAAAAAAACCCCAAATTTCAGTCCAACCCTCCATGAAAACCGACAATCATAAAAAAAAACAAATTTCAGTTTAGCCATCCATGAAAATCGGCAAGCATAACAAAAAAAACCCCAAATTTCAGTCCAGACCTCCATGAAAACCGGCAAGCATAACAAAACAAAAACCCCCCAAAAAAATTTCTTGCCTCACTATTTTGCAAAAAGAAAAGACAAATCTCAGTAAACCCACATCCCCCATTTCGTCTATGCCCAAAACCATTGCAGACCGCCACCATCGCCGGAGTTCGAGTTGAAGAAGGACGAACCCCCATGGTGACGACGTCTTCACCTTTGGTCGCCGCCTCTATCCATCGTCGTCGTCGCCTCCATGTTGACCATCTTCTACAGCCGCCGTTGATTCAGAGCTCAAGGATGAAGATGAAATGGGAAATGGTTGAGAGAGGTGTGGAGGTGGGAGTTTGAGAGAAAATTGGAGAGTTCTGTGGCGTGGTGAAGAGATATGAGGGGAGAAAGTGGGAGGTGTAGGGTTTGTTTAGGGTTAGGGTAGGTTTTATATGAGGGCATTTTTGACATTTTTTTTTCAAAAATCATCGCATGTGCGGAGCGCATGTCATTTTCCGTCCAAAATTTAACAGCGTCGGACTAAACTGAAAAAAAAATAAAGTTAAGGGGGTTCTATGAAAAAAAAATAGTTAAGGGGGCTATCTGAAAATAAGCTAATCCTAAGGGAGGTTATGTGTAATTTTCCCTATTTTTACTAACTTCTTAATACATTCCTTATTTTTCTGCCTTTCGGTTTCTTTATTGTATTAGTAATTTGGCATTTTAAGTTAAAATAATCAATTAAAGACTATTATTAATTTGAGTTTGGTTATTGAGAAACTTATCAATTTGAATTTAGTAATCTATAAAATTTATACGGTTATGGAGGGATATTTCAAAAGAAAATTTGACTCTAACTTTTTTGATATGAAGATGAAGAAATCAAATAAGAATGAATATCGTACATGTCAAGAAAAATATTTTTTATCGTATCGACAATAAAAGTGTCTTACAACATTTTCAAAATATAAAACTCTGACGTCATGTTTCCGAGTGCGCCCCGAACTGATCATCAGACCTAGGGTCATGCCTGTGGTGAGTTTGGATTGAAGGCGGCGAAGGGTACAGAGGCGCGAAGGAGGCAGCGGGAGCAGAGGCGACAAAGGAGACAACGGAGCGAAGGAGAAAACGGAGGATGGTGAGGAGGCAGCAAAGGGGAAGGAGGCAGCGCCCGCGTAGGCGAAGGCAGCGAAGGCGGTTGCGTTGGTGGCAGCCGATTGGTTACTCAAGGAGAAGAAGAGGATGTTGATTGTAGTGATGGTGGTGGTAAAGTAGTGGTAGATAGACGGGACTGTGCCCGTAGAGGATATCAACGATGTCCCCGTAAAGACCTAGGGCCGACGAGGGCTCCTAGAAAGAGACATTTTTTTACATGATTCCCATGTAGATTTAATTAATGAATAACTAAATTATGTTATATTGTTATGATTATCTGCGCTCACTTAAGAACAATAATCGAAGTTACGGTAAAGCATTGAGTATATTTTCCGTAAGAAATATATCCCCCTTATGTTGGGCATACCATTTGGGACACAATAGATGAGTTTTTACTGTTTTGATTATTAATAATTATACAAAACTCAATAGTAAATCCGCTAATGATTACACTTAATTCATATTCTATTTAATTAGAGTATAAATACATAGTTATTTGCTCCATACTTTATCTATGTGGAACAAACCATATTATACAAACTATAATGTTTTAACAACCCCCATACGAATTTAAGGTTTCAAAACTCATCTCATAAGTTGTATGCATTATGAAAATATTCATCTATCAATCGAAGTATCTCTTGATAAATGATTTCTTAGGTAATCATATATTAAACCAAAAATTGCAAAGTTGCTTTCTTTATCTCAATTGAAATTCTTCCCAATCTTTGTGAACGTAATGAGATTGATTTAGAACATAACCATCATTATGTTTAATTATATATTTTAATACCTAAAATGTTATTAATCTCATTAAGATCCTTCATTTGAAACGGAGAAGTAAGATACTTTTTTTTTTCATGGATACTCATCATATTAGTACTAAATATTAATACATCATCGACATAAAGACTTATGATTATAATATATTATTTAATACATTTTGAGTAAATGCATCAGTCGGCATTGTTGTGTTTTATTCCATCACTCAAAATAGCTTTATCAAACTTTTCATGCCACTGTTTTGGAGCTTGTTTCAGTGCATATATAAATCTCATTAACTTGCACACTTTGCGTGAGTTTTCTTCTAATACAAATTCTTTTGTTGTTCCGTATATATCTCTTCGGTAAATCACCATTCGAGAAAGTTATCTTTACGTCCATTTGATGAACATGTAGATCATATATAGATGCAAGAGATATCAATGTTCATATAGAAGAAAGTCTAGCAACAACATCATAAGTATCAAAGTAACATATCCCTTGCTTTTGAGTAAAACCTTTGACAACCAATCACCTCTTAAGGGCTTGCAAGGTACCATCCTCATTGTATTTCTTTCTGCATACTTATTTACATTTGATGGGTTTCAAACCATGAGGCAAATTAGATAAAGACCGATATCCGTTGGAAATTAACGAGTTATACTGATTATTAATGGCCTATTTCCAAAATGATGCATCTCTCGAGCACAAATCATCTTAATATGATTTGGAACATCCTCAATATTTAGAACAATAAATTTTTTTATTTAAAACCTCATCTCGATTGCCTTCAACAAGGAAGACAATAATATTTGTGTTGATAAAATTTTACTCAATTGGTTTTTCTTTACTTATTCTTCTGCTTTTCTTTGGTTTAACTTGAACTTATAATCTTTTCTTTTTTTTTATTAACAATTTTTTTTATAGAAGGATCAAGTTTTCAGAAGAAAACAGGATCAAGGGGAGACTTCTCAACTTACAACCCAGAATATGCCTAAAAGACATCTCGAACCGGAACAACAAACCCATAAACTGGGAGCAACCAAGGTATACAAACCTAAATTTTTCTAACATAAAGCAAACTGCACCAAAGGTCTAAAAACCAGATAAACAGACGAAAAACAACCAAAGTTACAACATAAGAGTACCGGCAACATGCACGACCTCAGAACCACCCAATAAGGGGAACCAAAATAGGAACAAGTGAAAACAACGAAAACTTAAGGTCTAATAACCAGATTTCCCCAACATGAAGCATCAAAGCGGGGAGGAAAACCCCCCAAACACAACCCCAACCAACCTCCCACACAAACCAAGGGCGAGGAAGAAAAAACCCACAGGCCAACCCCTACCAATTTCAGATCTAAAATGGAAATCCAAGCAATCGCTCCTTTCAACCCTCTCAACGAGAGGAAGGTAACCGGTCGGCGGCCAACACCGCTAGCGACACAAATCCGGTGATGAAAAATGTCCATCGGAAAAGCTCACCCCATACCCATAAACCAACCACTTCATCGGCTCAAGGGCCGAAACACCCCGTCGTAGGCCAACACCTATGAATGCGACGGGGCCCTAGTCCCAAAAGGGCTGAGGAGTGAAGCATGGTCGGAGCAAGGGAGGAGAAAAGGAAAACCAACATAGCGAAAAAGGGAGAGGGGGGAAGCTCACCTCGAAGAAACAACGACCCAAGCTCACGGGCAAAAAGGCAACAACCTGAACAAATTCGTGTGGTCAACGCCGGCGACGAACCCCTAATCTACGTGCTGCACCACCGCTAGCGGCTAGACTTCGGAACAACATCCTAGAACGAGGAGGAACCGGTGACGAAACTGCGATACCTGAAGGAGATGCGAACTAAGGGAGCCGGGAAGGGAAAGAACTGACGACTCCAAGGTTGTAACAGGAGGTAGGAAGGAGGGCTTAACCCAAAATTTCGGCTCCCCATCCCCAAGAAGACGGTGAAAAGGCCAGAATTAAAGCCAGAATGGCCAGATCTGAGGAGCGGAACCCAAGGTCTAGCGGGAGAATAAGAGCGTCGGTGGAGAAAAGGGTAGAGGAAGATGGAAAGAAAGCAGTAGAAATCGCGAGCCTGCGGTGGCAAACGGTGACCGAAGCCTCCAAAACCACTGCCGACGAAGACAGAGAAAAAGAGTGTTTAGAGTAGAGAGGTTCTAGAGAGAGAGATGTATAAAGGTAGTAGTCTCGTCCTCTTGGTACAATATTTTCCTTTTGTTTATATTGTAATCATTGATTAAAGTGTTGTCATGCTTTGAACACTAGATCTAGCTTGTTCTTCTACATCATATATGTCTATATTGAAGGTCATGGACTATACTCTTGGTTGTAGAGACTTGTCCCGAAAGATTTCTATCTAACAACCTTCATTAAACGAAAATTTACCACACGTTCTGAAGAAAAAATAGGGCTAATTACGCTCGTCTATCCTGAACTATACATGTTTAACATATACCTACTCCAAATAACGTATACATACCTTTAACTAACAGTTTGTAACAACATCCCCCGTTCCATCTATTTTTCTATCATTTTTCAGAAATTCTGAAACTACCCGTAGTGTTCTAATATTAAAACCATCTCCAACCCTAAATCTCTCTCCAAACCGAAATCTAACCCTAAAAGTGGGTGGATAAACAAATGAAAGGAGATATTATTAACTATTTTTTACGAAATAATTTTAAAATATTTAACCGTTAAACGTGTATAGTACAAAATAGATGAGTGTAATTAACCCCAAAAAAATATACCTAACCATAGATGTAAACATTAATCAAAAAGTTAACCGTAGGTGAGAAAAACAAAGATTTGATTAATCACCCCCAAGTAATGGATCAGTTCTGGTATCACTTTATGCATATAATAAACTATTAAATGAAACCAAATGGAAACTAAAGTTCTAAAGTTAGTAGCTTAAGAGTTTAGAATTGGTGCTAAATCCCTTCAATACTGTCATGAGAGTATATGGATGTGATGCACACGTGACGAAGATCATGTGATGTTAAACAATTATGTGATGATAATACAATAATTGCAACTAAGATTCGGCTGACAAATAAAAAACAAAACTGAACCTCAATTATAACTTCTCTTTTTTCCTTTTTGCTAAATGAATTGAAAAAGAGAATGCTAAAATGTAGAACTAGATCTCAGCTAATTAATAGGGAGCGGACCACCAAACCACTCATCTCTCATACAAAACTTTATTTTTATTTTTCCCTATAGTGTAAGTATAAGTCCCAAGGTAAAGTGAAAGGAATTTCCAACCAATTATAGTAATATTCGGAAAATATGTATATGATACGGTAAGGAGACAGATAATTGATTTGATCCCACCTATGTTCAAGTTTGGATATCAACTTTTTTGTCATTACATAATTAGTAAAGGATTTGTACCGTGTTAATGATAAATAATTTTTTTTACTCGACATGATAAGAAAGTGTTGATGTTAAGAATTAAGTTTCAAGAAAATTGAGTTTTTGAAGTTTATTCTTTTAACCTATTTAGTAAGATAGATAATTTTTTGAATAATTAATCTAATAATTGTTATTTGATCATGATAGTGATATGAATATACATACATTTCATAAAAATGGTAATACATCATTAAATTATTAAAAACTATTACCAGTTACTTTTGTTTTTGGTGATAATGAAACTTTTCAATGCTCACCTACTGATGAGTGTTTCTTCCAAGAGAACTTGAGGGTGGCATTCATGGAGAGTAAATTTGCAAAAACACATTCTCTCTTTTGGTTGTGTATAGTTGCTCTTCCATATGCATAGCTTTGTCTTTTATTCCAATAAATAAATATGCAATATTATTCTTCGCCTTACATTAAATTTGACCATTAAATGATCTTTGGCCACTTATTTATTTCTTAAGGACTGGGCGAAGTTCTGAGTATGACCGGAACAATGATCATGTGTAAAGATACATCGAAGAACTCGGTTAATAAATTAAGGGATGTATCTTTATTCTCTCATTTGATCGATGTAATTTGAATATTACTAAATCTTTTCTTCGGCTCCGATTAGGATAGAGTTGCGGTGTCTCAAATACTCACCGGCCATGTTAAGAAGACCACATGGGATTAAAAACGCCAAATACCCGATAAGGCATCCAGGAGAAGGAGGAGGCCCAGGACCGAGTAATCTCAAGTTCCTTCAGACCGGAGTACGACTCCTCTTTACTATCCCGAAAGTCTCCCGGGGACTCATTGCAACTGGTGAGACTGCTTCACGGAACTCGGTCCCTGTCATGAGGAGACCATCTCCGGGGGGGGGGGGGGGGGGGGGGGGGGGGGGAGTATTCTAGGGTCATCTTCCTCTGGTGTGGGGAAGACTCCTCGCTGGATGTGCCTGTAGACCAGACCGTTGTCTTAATCCGCTTCACGATGTTCACCTTGGAGGCATGCAAGGGTCTTTAGACCTCTAGTTACCACTCCAGATTAGACATGAAGTCTTGTGCTACCCCGGGAGGGCCAGTAGATAGTACTCCTTAGGGGTCCTCAATTGCGAGAGTACTCAAAGGTGGCACGAGCCTCCCGCTCCACGGGTCTGTTGGTAGTGGGAGGACAAGAGAGCATGGCCAAAACCCAGGGCCACATCAGAATAACCGACTGGTGAGGGGAACCCCCAAATTCCCGAACCCCTTTAGGATGGATTTCAAGAACTCGAGGAGCAAGGGAGGAAAACATTATTATGTTACCTTCATCGGCGATTGTTCTAGGTTTGCGAGAGTTTATCTTCTTACTACAAAGGATGAAGCTGAAGAGATGTTCATCAAGTAGAAAACCAACTCGAGAGGAAGATCAAGAGAGTTAGATCCGATAAAGGAGGAGAGTATGACTGAAACTTCTTGAAAGATGTTTGTGAATCAAATGGTATCATTCATGAAACCAGTACACCATACATGCCTCAATAAAATGGAGTAGCTGAACGTAAGAACCAAACGCTCAAGAACATGATGAATGCAATACTTCCGAGTTCGGGACTTCTTGATGAAATGTGGGGGGAATTTGTCTTATATGTTTGTCACATACTTAACCGTTTACCGCACAAGAACTTGATAAGAATCCCTACGAGTTATAGAAGGGTTACGCTCCTAACCTAAGGTTTCTCAGAGTGTGGGGGTGTTTAGCGAAAGTAGGCTTAACTGACTCCAAGAGAACCAATATCGGATCTAAGACCTATGACTGTGTGTTCATAGGCTATGCTCAGAACAACGTGGCGTATCGCTTCATGTCTCTAGATGACTGCTCCATTTCTGAGGCTAGAGATACTGAGTTCTTGGAACACATCTTCCCAATGAAGAGGAACGTCATTGCTGATCCGATTGAACCCACTATCCCATTTCCTTCGCTTCGTGATATGTGGGTTACCGAAAGCTATACTTTGCATGGTCAAGCTGAGGAACCAAGCAGAAGTAAGAGAGCCAGGACTGAGAAGACCTTTGGAGAAGACTTCATCACCTCTTTTCTCTCTGAAATTGATCTTGAGGGTGCTGTTTCAAACGACTTTGTTTCAAACTTTCGGTTAGAAGACGATCCAAAGACCTATGGTGAGGCTTTGAGATCTGTTGATGCTAATCTTTGGAAAAAAAGTTATACAGGGTGAACTTGACTCTATTGTATCGAATCATACTTGGGATCTAGTAAACTTACCTAAAGGTTCCAAAGCCATGAGTAGTAAGTGGATCTTTACGAGAAAGCTGCGACCCGATGGTACAATAAAAAGGTTCAAGGCGAGACTTATGGTTAGAGGTTTTACACAACCGAAAGACGTTGATTACTTCGACACTTATTCTCATGTGACCAAGATTGTAACAATAAGGTCTCTTGTTGCTTTAGTTTCCATTCACAGCTTGATAATTCATCATATGGATGTCAAGACCGCCTTCTTGAATGATGATATGAAGGAAGAGATCTATATGTCCAAACCGAGGGATTTGTGATTGCTGGTCAAGAGAACAAAGTGTATAAACTAAAAAAAGTCTTTGTATGGTCTGAAATAAACACCTAAACAATGGTATGAGAAGTTCAATCGAACTTTGGTGACTAACGGATACAAGGTGAACAACTCTTATTCTTGTGTGTACTCGAAGATGACGGAATCGGGTTGTGTGATTATCTGTCTTTATGTCGATGACATGTTAATTCTTGGTGATAATATCAGTGTAGTGAACCTTACCAAGAAATTCTTGTCATCACATTTTGAGATGAAGGACTTAGGAGAAGATGATGTCATTTTAGGTGTTAAGGCTATTAGAAACACCAATGACATCTCCTTGAGTCAATCTCATTACGTTGAGAAAGTGTTGAAGAAATTCAATCACTTTGACGTTATACCTGCTAAGACTCCCTATGATCCGAATGTACACTTAATTAAGAATTTGGGTGATAGTGTTTCACAAGTTGAGTACGCCAATATTATAGGAAGTATGATGTTTTTCATTAACTGTATTTGACCAGACATTGTTTACACAGTAAGTAGATTGAGTCGGTGTACACATAACCCAAGTACCGAGTATTGGAATGCTTTAAGTCGTCTGTTGAAGTACCTGAAAGGAACTATGAGTTGGTCCCTACAATACAGTACCTTTTCTAGCGCTCTAGAAGGATACGGTGATGCAAACTGGGTTTCAGGTAATGATGAGATCAACTTGACGAGTGGCTATGTGTTCACCTTGGGTGGAGGTGTTATATCATGGAAGTCTTCGAAGTAGACTTGTATAGCCTGTTCTACCATGGAGTTTGAGTTAATTTCCCGTGAGTTGGCTGGACAAGAGGCAGACTGGTTGAGGAACCTGTTAGTAGAGGTGCTGTGTGGGGAAAGTAAGCTGTGCTTGTTTCACTACACTGTGATTCGCAAGCGGCTATTTGCATTGTGAAGAATAATGTGTACAATGGTAAGAAGAGACACATTCGTATCAGGCACAATGTCGTTAGACAACTCCTAAAAGATTGAGTGATTTCTTTGGAGTTTGTTAGATCTGAAAGAAATCCTGCTGATCCTTTTACTAAGGGTCAACCAAGGAGAATTCTCTTTGATATGTCGAGAGGGATGAGGCTCAAGCCCATAGGTCAAGAAAGTATGGATGACAAGTGTTAGTGGTCATATGCAGTCATACTAGTCTTGATGCACAACATCTTCCATTCCTATGACATTTGTAGTGCTTGATGATCTATAACCAGGTTTGGTGGTGCTTTGAGACGCACTTGATAGATCTTGATAATAGTCCATAACTAGTATTGGTGGTGCTTATGAGACGTACTTGATAGATTGTAATCCATAACCAGTTTTGGTGGTGCTATAGAGACGCACTTGATGGATTCTGCTGATAGGATGGACTTTATGCCCTTAATAGCTCCAGACCCGATTGGGACAGTGCTTGTGAGAAGCACTTGATGAGCTACCTACGTGTGTGATGGTGGGCCGCCATCTATGAAAGACTTGGGGCAAAGTCTTCTTAGAGAACTCATTAGAACCAAGGTATACGCATGACCTTTAATAGTGTTTATGATAGTTTCACGGATTCAGTGGGTACTGAAGTATGATATATGTTGTGTGACGTATCAACCCGAAATTAAGTAAGTCCAAGATTCTATTCACTTACTTTAAGTAAGTTGTTATCACACCTCACTATGCATCAATTCAAAACGAAAGATATAGATGTTTAAGTACCGCACCTTCCAGTAACCTGAACTTTTGTGGTATTTTCTTTTATTTAAATTTTTTTCACATGTTTTCAGTGTTTATCGCTATTTGTGGGGGATTGTTGGAAAACTGGCTTTAAAGCCTCTTTTCGTTTGATGTGAGTCCCACATTGGACAAGTTGTGGGGAGTTGGAGTGCTTATATTAGCCTCCACTCCATCCATGATCAACTTGCCTAAGTGGGCTCTATGCTGGTTGGGTCGGACCCGGCCTTGCGCGCACCATTGCTGTCGTTCGTCCGGGTCGAAACGGGTCGGGCACGGGTTCGAGTTCGGGTGGAGCTCCTGCGGAGCGGGCTAATATATATTTTTTGGCCATTTTTTTTAAATTATTTTTTCTAGTTGAGGACTTATTCAAATATTTTCAAAACGCTTGAACAATTCATCACGTCGAGGTCAAAGAGGTTCCGGAATTTTCGAGTTAGTTCCCCACTTTAACTGATTGAGTTTCAAAAATCAGATAGGTTTTTACGTTTTTAACCCTACCTCTCTTGTACTATAAATGCAGGCTCTAGGCTCTGGATGCCTTTATAAATTACGTTTTTCAACTATTTTCCAGAGCTAGATTATACACGTTTAAGTTCTTCTCCCAAACATATTTCCAAACTTGTTCTGGTTACTGTTCTGCTGTTTCCACATTCGGTAGAGCGAGTGGGCACGTTGGTGGGTAGAGCTGTGTGACTCTTGGGGAGCAACCGCTACTGATCGCCATCTCGGTCACGCCGAAAATTTGCTTTCAAGTTAGTGGACCTTCGTACCAAGCCACATCTGATTTCCTCATTCTGCACGTCACACAGTTGGTCGTTGTAATTGCTTTTTTTGATTGCTTGATCAATCCTATCTCTATGTTTTGTTCTGAAATTCATTCGGCAGTTTACGTTTATTAAACCAACATAGAGCTCTTGATAAACACGTTGAACTTGGCGCTCTTCTTGTCGCTCTTCCCAAAATGGTATTTGATTTGTATTTGTCTTCTTTGAGGGGCATTTGGCGTTGCGGCATTACAAATTGGAGGAAAACATCAACACACTAGTCGGTCCCAAGTTTCGAATGCTCAAACCCGGCATAGATAATTCAATATTGAATATTATTCCTCGACATTCCATCCGATCCTTGTGAGAAGCCATGGTTTGTCTTTGTATTGCAACGACAAAATGACAAGTATACATGCAATGATGAACAATAGAGTTTGAGAGTTTTTGGTGCACGCTCTCGTGATGCACCGAAGCATTTATGTTGCAGATAATACTTAACTAATTTACCTAAGACAATGTATTTGGCATGTAAATGTAATCAATTTTTTAATCAATTATATTGAAGTGCATCGATTACCGCATTGTCAAAAGCTGTCAAACCGTTGTCACGAGGTCAAAATACATTTGATTCCTTGTCACACGGCGTCAACAGGTGTGTTGTGTTAACGTGAAGTTACACTTGACGCTCTGGTGCCAACGTCTTGTAGAGTTGTCGATGTCCACAACTTGCCCCATCGTTCAAATGCTACACAAACCGCTGAACTTGATAACTGTTCATACAACAACATTGATTAAAATCAGCGAAGAGATCTTAACATTAAACACTGATCAGCGAAGCAACTCCAAGCTACATGTCCCTGTCATGTCCAGGTTACTTTGGCATCCAGTAGAAAGAGATGTCCAATCCCCAAACTCCCAAAGGTATAGACATCATGGCTGACCTGCCTTTCTTCCTGTTCTGTACGTGGTCATTGACTACAGTGTTATGTCCTAACCTTCCAACCAAATGGTCAATTTTCTCCATTTTGTTGGTAGAACATACGTCTTCATGCCCTTCTCAATAATAATGGCAATACATTTTTGTAAGCCACTAGGTTAATGAAACGGAGAGATGAGTAACATTGGATAAACCGATTTTTAAATTTAAGGTTGGGGTTTACTTGAATTTTAGGATTAAAAAATGAACGAAAACCACCAATTTCTTTTGATAGAATTCTAAACAAATTAAATAGATAACATTAAACTTCATCAAAAAATATGGTGAAATAAAAAAAAAAGTGAGCACTAACTCAAAATTCTCACATTTAGTCCCAACTTAATATGTAACCGGTTACCAAATTTTCGGTTGTAGATTAATTGTATTTTTTTGGATGTCACGTTTTTTGTTCAACCAAAATGAA
Source organism: Erodium maritimum (assembly GCA_963921825.1). Classification (NCBI taxonomy): domain Eukaryota; kingdom Viridiplantae; phylum Streptophyta; class Magnoliopsida; order Geraniales; family Geraniaceae; genus Erodium; species Erodium maritimum. The sequence goes on from OY997595.1 coordinate 10,830,029, forward strand.
ATGGACCAGGTGAGATCTATATCTTCTTCGACCAATGGCCCACTAAGCCTCCTATTGGGCTTATCATTAGCAGTTGCCATGCCCATTTGTTATGGACCTTAATGTGACCCATTGGCTTTGTTCCGGGACATGGGTATGCGATGAGTACCCATCAGGAGGGATCTATGAGTTTGTTTAAGTATGGGTACGAATTCAAAAAACGGAAGTTGGGAACTAACTATATGATACATAGATATTTAGTCTTCAATCTATGGATAACTTGTTTCATCCACCCAAATTTTAATCTAATAATTCATCTATTTTTTTTTTGAGAAAATAAGAATTGTATCGGATAGAAATCAAAAGTACAGACTCAACCAAAAATATAAGACCGAAGTAAAATTGAAACATAAATAAATGAAATAAAAAGGTAAGACTTAAGTTCTGATCCGTAGGTTTTAGACGTTAACCCTATAACAAGATACCAAGCTAATGTAGGGACAATATATTGGTGGACATATTCCAAGCGGGTGGCTACTTAGTTGCAGCTCATAGTAATATTACATGACTCGACCGGAAAATTCTTGTGCCAATTGATACAGGGCGTTTGAGGGGACAATGGGTATCCAAGAAGAACACCAGGTAATGGGGGGATCAAAATGTCGGACTTACACCGACCTTGGTAAGGCGAGGCGTGTATCCTCATACACACCCTGTTGCTCATCCTTCTACGCATTGGACCTAGCGAGGCTACGTAGTAGACCTCACCTGGCCGCTGGGGCCATCAAGAGTTCATGTTCTTAGTGCACGGCAACTCAACACCGTCGTTGATTTACTACATGTTATTGACGACACACCGGGAGGGGGGGGGGGCGACCACCATCAGCGTCAGCTTCTGCTCCCAATCTTCATGATTCAAATCGGGAGGTTGAGGAAATCTCGTGCGGAGATCCCTAGTGAGTGGAATCAGGCATGTCTCGTTGTCGGACCATGCTTGGAGAATCTTAACAAGATCATTACCAATAAATTGCAATTTTTATTCCTGTTTCGTGCCGATAAACCCGGACTGTGGAAGGTGTGGGAGGCTTGAGAACGAGAGTCATGTACTCTTTCAATGCTCAGGAACATCACATTTGTGGAAGAAATTGGGTCTGGTTTTTCAGACCGTTACAGTAGATCCCCGGATATGTTTGGAACATTTTTGGACCCTCGCAGAGCAGCGGGCTTATGGATATGGTTGTGGTGGGATACATGGAGGGCACGAAATGCTCGGGTCTGGAGGCATGAAGTGATTGGGAATGAGGATATTTGGAGAGGGGCCGAGACTCTGATACGTGATTGGAAAAATTCAAGGCCGAAAGTGTTGAGTGGAGGTCCGGGGGTTCCAAGTCAGGTCCAATTTTGGGCGAGGCTTGCAACATGTACGTTCAAAATAAATGTTGATGGTGCTGTATTGGGAATGGGGAGAGGGGGAGGTGTATGCTTTTCAGGAATGAGCATGGTTGGGCTAGTCTTCCCTGGAAAGCAGAACCCGGGTTTAATTGAACTGATGAGTATAAATGAAGCGTGAAGCACTTTCACGGACTTATGAGGCACGTTGGCATTCAGGAGTAATTGAGTCAGACTGCTTCAGTGTTGTACAAGCTATAAATGGAAGTGAAGCGATATTGTCTCCGATGGGGCTGATGGTGATAGAATGTCGGGCTAAATTGTAGGTCCTTCAGAATTTCAAACTTAGATTTATTCTTAGAGATGCTAATGGAGATACGCATTGTTTAGCTCGTAAAGTTAATAACTAAGGGCATCCACAGTCGTGGGCGGGGAGAAAACGTCGGCGAGGAGCTGGCTGGGAGCTGACGGGGAGGTCGCTGGCGGGGATGGCTGGCTGTGAGCTAAACGTTGGCAGTCATCGTCGGCGCCAACGGAACTTATCTTGAAAAATCTAAATGGCCTATGAAATACTCTTGACTCACTACATTTTTTTTAAAATAACACACAAAATAAATACATTTACTCTCTAAAACCTTATAAAACCTACCCTAATTCAACTGAAAATCACAAACTATCTCTCTCACTATTCATCTTTCTCACAAATCATCGTCCCCCTATCGCATTATTGTTCGTCCGTCGACATGGCCAACCTACCCAACGATGTGGATTTGAATTCCATTTTGCACGAGATACTCGAAGATTGCATGTCCACCGACGGGGGGTTGTTAGATGACGCATTGGTCGATTCTCCACCACGTAAGCGAAAATACATTGCACGTGACCAAGTAGCCGCAAATGAATGGTTAATGAAGGACTATTTCAACATGAACCCTGTGTACACGGATGTGCATTTCCGTCGTCGGTTCAGAATGTTGAAGGATGTGTTCCTCCGCATTGTACATGCATTGGAGCAACACGATGATTATTTCAAGTCAAGGTTAGATGCATTGAGTCAAGTTTCATTTTCTCCTTATCAGAAATATACAGCTGCCATTAGGCAGTTATGTTACGGAATTACAGCTGATGGGTTGGACGAGTACTTGAAGATAGGGGAAACAACATCATTGGAATATTTGAGAAACTTTTGCAGTGCAATCAATAAAGTATTTGGTCCTACGTACCGGCGTAAGCCTACACGGGCTGATGTGGACCACATTTTGGCGGTGAATGAAGCGCGAGGGTTCCCAGGCATGCTTGGAAGTCTGGAATGCATGCACTGGGAGTGGAAGAATTGCTCAACGGCACTTCGAGGAGCACATTCCCGGAGGGACCACGGGAATTGACCAATCGTTGTCCTAGAGGTGGTTGCTACTCGTGACTTATGGATTTGGCACTCGTTCTTTGGCATGGCGGGATCGAACAACGATTTGACAGTGCTCAACTATTCCAAACTGTTCGCGGACGTTATCAATTATTGGCAACCACCGGTTGAATATACGATAAACGGTAACCACTACACACTCTCGTATTATCTTGCTGATGGCATATACCCTTCGTGGCCAGTTTTCGTGAAAACAATTCCATTACCTCAACGACCGAAACAGAAGAAATTTGCTGAAGACCAAGAAGCGTGCAGGAAGGATGTGGAACGACCATTCAGTACACTCCAAGCTCGGTTTCACATTATCAAGCAACCGAGCCGCTTGTGGATGCCCCAGTACATCGGCTTGGTAATGAATGCATGTATTATATCATGCACAATATGATAGTTGAGGTTGAACCTCATACCTACGACGACTACCTTGAACAAATAGATGAAAGTGGACCAAGTCAACCACATATTGCACGAGGAGGCTTCCCTCCGACCCAGGTCATACTTGGAAACACTGCGAGGATGCAAGAGGAACGCATACATTACCCGTTGAAGGACGATCTCGTCGAACACATTTGGAATAAATTTGGAGACGCCTAGTTTCTTCTTCAACTCAAATTTGGTACTCTTATTTGTGATGTTTATGTTTATTTAGTGTATCTTTTTTAATTTAAGGACTTGTTTTTTTTAATATACAATGTAAGAACTTGTTTATTTACAATTTTTTTAGTTTAAGTACTTGTTTTTTTACATATAATTTGATGATTTGTTTTTTTTAAATATAATTTGAAATAGGAATTTGGTGGCTCCATGCCGGCAAAAACGCCAACCACTACCGGTTGCTGGCGGTTTGCACAGGCGGTGAGCTGTCTGGGAAGACAAAAAACAATTTTTCAACCCTTCTCGCCGGCTACTCCCCGCCAGCAGCCGGCGAAATGGTTTTGGATGCCCTAATGTATTATTGATTGACAAATCACGAAAATCCGTTCAAATATCAGTGATGTTTTGTCTAAACATTTTAATAAATTAATGAAAATATCATTTTACGTTAAATAAATAAAAATGACATGAGAATAATAACAAAAACTAGAAGTAATAATTAGTATCATTTCCGGACTTTTCCGAAAAGAAAAGCAAGCAAAAGACCTCGAGCTTATTAGCGCTCGGGGGCAAGAAATCAAACCGATGTTTGATTACATGTGTAGCAACCTAATTGATGAAGAGACAAGTGTACATATATTTTAGGTGGCAACCCAACAACCACTACTCACAAGATGTTGTCAACAAATGCGTCTCCAGTGGCAACTTTGTAATTAATAACTTGCATTGAAGCACAAACTTAGCAATTCGTAAGACAACATGATCACGTAAGAGACAGACGAATCAAGGTGGCGCAATTTAGGTGACGCAATCTACCGGTTCCAGTACTACATCGTACCTATGTAGCTATCAATGTGAATGTGTCTTCTCAGTTTCAACCTTTCACTTTCTGTTCATCTTTTCTTCTTCAGATGACTCATTTTCCAATCAGTCTTTTTTAATGACTCATGACTCCGGTTGAGTCTGTATCAGTTCCGTTTAATACTTGACCCCATAATTTTTTACAACTAAATTTTGATAACATCACAAGTTAAACTCCCGAACCTGATAATAGCATGTTGTGAATATATTGCTCTTTCTTTATGACGTAATATTTTTACAATTACACGTGACATTATAATCTTTATATCTTAAATATAACATTTTACATGTAAAACCAAAATAACAAATGAATCTATATTTTATGATGATCGTAATGTTTTGCCTGTTAAGCTTTTATTAAAATGACATTCACTTGAAAATAAAAGTTTATAACTAAAACATATCAAACTTTATCATACACCAGTTTTTAAGTGAGAGTGATTCATACACCATTATAAGATAAAAGTGTATATATATAGGTTCTTGGGTCATCTTTTTATAACTCAACTTGGCTACAAAAAAAAGGTTCAAATTCAGACAAGGAGAAGACCTTTGATCGTATCAAGTGCTGACCACCAAGATGGGGATCAACTGTGGTATCAATCCCCGATCGTGAAGATGAAGAAGTTGTACATGTCGCTCCAAAAGAGAAGAAGCTATTATTTAGGCTTCCTAGTCTCATAATGGAGGACATGAGAAAAGGTGTGCATAGTGTGAAGGTCGGGTTGGCGCTAGTTTTGGTGTCACTCTTGTATCTTGTCGATCCTCTCTACGAGAGACTTGGCGACAATGCCATGTGGGCTATAATGACCGTTGTCGTCATCTTCGAGTTCTTCGCAGGTTTGTGTTCAGTTCTGTCCATATGTACGATGATGTTTTTGATGCTCCGTAGGTTTCACTTACCATTTCAAAACACGCTCGTGTTGTATAATCATTAGGTGCTGTGCTGAGCAAGGGCTTGAACCGAGGAATCGGAACCGTATTAGGAGGTGGATTGGGGTGTTTGGCCGCAGCTTTTGCCCAAGAAGCTGGTGGAGGAACCGGCAGAGCCATCGTCGTCGGCTTTTCTGTCTTCATCTTTGGTACGTATCATCAGTTTTGTTGAGCATTGTCTCTCGTAATAGTCATAAGCTTTTAGCTGAGTGCAGTGGTCGTGGCAGCGCCGTTGCAAGTCATGTCACGGCCCGCTGCCACAACCAGCCGTGATAGGCATCGTGGAGAGGGATATTGTTGTAGACAGTCATTGCAGGATCAGTCATGGCAGCTCCAAAGCTATAGTCGGCGGATCAATACCACGTCGACACGTGGCGGCAATAATTTAAGGGCAAACAATTTAATTTTAAGTGCAAACAATGGCTCCCTATTATTAGTTATGGTTTGTCATTGGAGAAGCTATGGTATAAGTAGTGGTATGGAAGAGAGAGAAAGCCAAAATCATATGGTGACATGGTATCAGATCATCTGATACCTCATGGATACTCGTTTTAATTGAGCCTTTAACTATTAGTTTCTTGAGTTTTTAATTGAGTCGGTCATCTAATAGTGGTAATGAATGTTTTAGGGGCGGGAGCGACGTGTTGGAGATTGATGCCGAGCATCAAGAAGACACACGATTACGGAGCGATGATATTCATCCTGACGTTCAATCTAGTAGTGGTGTCCGGTTTGAGAGGTGAAAATGTGATGCAGATTGCTCGGGAACGTCTGTTGACAATATGCATGGGTTTTGTTGTTGCCGTTTCCGTAAGCTTGCTTGTGTGTCCCACATGGGCTGGTGATGAGCTTCATGATTCCACTGCTTCCAAATTCAAAGACCTTGCTAATACTATCCAAGGTACCCTATGTAGTTTTGAACTATCATCACCCTCCTATAGAGACTACATTGGTTATTGGTTATTGGGATTTGAACTTGTTTCTAATATAAGCAATGATTAGTGTGTGGATTTGAACTTGTTGCAGGGTGTGTGGAGGAGTTGTTCAGTAAGGAAAATAGTTCAAAAACTATATTCAATTGTTGCACATCTGTCTTACACTCCAAGGCCAAGGATGAATCACTAGTATGTCTTTTGATCTTTACTATTTAGCATTCCAGTAGTAGATGTTAAAGTGTATGTCCCATATCAAAAGTGTGTGGATTTGTTGACCACTTTATAAACATATTGATGTTTGCACCTATGTTTTCACCTATTAGCTTCATATTTTGGGTTGGATCGGCTTTTAACAGCAGTAGACCGGAAGGATGTTTTCATGTGTCATATGTTGGACTCTCATAGAGTGTTCAATTAAGAATCATGAATTTGATTATTTCAAGTGAATCATATCAAACCAAGTGAAATTTACAAGTTGTGTGAGACATGGAAATAGGACATCATAAAGTGAGTAGAGTAAACATGGAAAATAGGCCATTGTAATTAAGAACATGGAAATGTTTCATCCATGAACCAATTAATTGCTCAACTGCATATTGTTAGCTCATTTGGACTAAAATGTGTGATCCACATTGTTTCAGGCAAATTTTGCAAAATGGGAACCATGGCATGGAAGATTCGGATTGTCCCATCCCTGGAACAAGTATCTGAAGATCGGAGATGCTCTTAGAGATCTTTCTGCTACCGTTCTGTCCCTCAAATGTTGTCTTCAAACTGCTAATAAACAACAAATTTGTTCCATGTATCACAAGACTGGTTTAAAAGGACCATCCGAAGATGTAGGGTCATTGGTTGTGTGGTCACTGAGAGAGCTCGGGGAGAGCATCCTGCAAATGAGGAGAAGCCAGCCAGTTGGCCAAAAGCTCAGACTCAACTCATTGAGATTACAGTTAACAGAAGTCATGTCTGGGCCTCAGCAAAGCTCATTCAACACTGGTGAAGAGCTTGCAATGGCAACCTTTGTGTTTTTGCTCATGGAGATTGTAGACAAGGTCGAGGCATTAGCTAAGGAGGTTGAAGAACTAGCACAAGCTGCTGGTTTTCACAATAAATAGATAGATGCATAGCTTCTGTATTTTTCAGTATTCAGACAATTCTGTGTGAGTTTTGGACACTTTTGTCACAAACAAAATATATGCTTTGCATACCGAGGATTAAGAACCAAACAAATGGGAGAAGAAGTCAAAAATCCGCAAAAAAATCACAAATCAGCATTTCTTCAAATTTAAACCATATACAAGAAAGAACTACATATACCAATTCTCCTTTTTTATCTCTCTACATGTTGGTCAGTATCAAAGAATCACATGTGAGAGTAACAAAAAAAAAACAAGCTTGAGCCTATACCATTTCTCGGCTTCTAATCTTGAATCTCCGGGGTTCAGCAACCACCAATAATGTTATCATTGCGCCTAACTATCCCGTGTAGTTACTTTCTGCATAATGCATCTCTATCACAATGCACCAAGGTTCCATCTTCATTATGTACACAGCATTGCGAATCAAATGCCCAGAACCTAAGCTTCTGCAATCAGAGAGCTGCATAAATCACAAAGCCTGAGTAGAATTTGTGGACTTCCGGGTTCTTATAGACTCTTGCTTCAGAATAACTGCATACAGAAGCTCGTTCCAAGAATCGGGAATGCCAGGGAGACACCAGTGGCTGCAGTCTTGGCGGTGAATGGAGGCTGGGCCCACCTTGGGCCCAAGATAGTATATAGAAGCATGACCGTCCTTTCTCCTAGATGACATGCTTGTCACATTCAACACATCTAGTTTCATTACATGCGACTCATTCATGTGCTCTGATAACACATCAACAGCAATTTTGAAATGGGGATCTGAAGAAGAATCAGGCAAAGAGTCTAGATCTGGTAGTTTTTCCAAATGGCAGGTACCACCGCTCTTCCAGTCTCCCCCGCTGTTCAATCCATTCAAATTATTAGTACTAATCGTCATTAACAAACTGAAACAGAGTATTAACATTAAGCATATGACAATACTAACATGAAGTGTATAGGAGCATATGTACGAAAGAAGACACGCGTTTTGGTCATATTGACTTGAGTACCCAGCCAGTCAATCACCGTCTCCACTGACCTCCGGTAAGCGCTTTCAACACTCATCTTTGTATCCACCTCTTTACCTTCTTGGAAATAGCACCCACTAACAAATAACACAACCACATCAGATACCTACCTTGTTGAAATGTTCTGACATCAATATAATTCTTGTCCTAAGCATCTTCTAGTTTCAAATCTTTAAGCAAAGAAAACAGTGATCAAGTGTGTTTTAAGATAATACTAACATGTTTGTGGTCTTCTCGATATTCCACCAATGGCCGGTGTTGAGAATCAGAACATCAGCACCCTTCCAACTACCAGAAGACCAATCCATTTGGTCCAATTTAACAGTCAACCTTACCTGCTCTGGTGATCCGGGAGGAGCCCGACTTTGAAGGACTAAAAATGGAGCTCTATAGTATTCAACAGTACAGTTAAAGTCCTTGAACTTATACACCAAGAAGCCAGTGTGCTTTGTGATTGGTCTTCCATTCACTTCATATATCGAGGTCTTGTTAGGAATAGCAGAGGAGAGCATGCAGAGGAAGGACTCCCATTGGTTCCTCCCAATTGAGTCACCAACAAATACAACCCGTTGATTCCTCAATTTTTCCAACATATTTCTAGCATCAAATCTGTTCCCGGGATAGAAGGGGGGAAACAGATAAGATTAGAAATCAATCAGCTAATAAGAAAGCACTGTCAATCTGGAAACTTCAAGCTTAAAGAAAAAACCGAGATTCACACGAAAAGCAGATGCCTACAAAATCGAAACACTACAATCTAATAGAAAAGGAAAGTAGAAACATTTTTTGAAAATTAAAATGTTACAATTCACCAACTCCAAAAGTTCACGGGCAATAGATCACAATAAGAGTAACATCCAACAAGCTGTCCAAAATGCAAAATTGAATGAAAGTGGCATGACAAAGACAGGACTCCATAAAGAACACTAAAGGATAAAACAATTGCTCAGAACAAGGTCCAAGATAACAGTAAGTAGAAAAATTGAATTGTAACCTTGCCTAGATGCAAGAAAAGAACACAAAATATGATGACAAAACACACTGTAACTGTAAGCCACCACCATCATCACAAGTTTGAAATTTGAATTGCAGAAATTGCCACAGGTTCAATAGCATACAAAACAACAATGGATCATCTATCCTCAAAATGACCCTAATCCAACCTCATATCATGATCTAGATTATGCAAAGCTTCAATATTTTAGATCCTAAACACAAAACAAATGATAACCCAAACTACCCTTTATCTATTATCAAGTTCTCAGCACTTTCTCAGGAAACAAACAGAAAGTGAATACTAAACTCCCCAATCCCCAATACCTGGGCAAGTTGCAATCTTTGGGTTGCCAGCGCCAGTGAGTGAAGAAACTATCCGGTCTACCATTCTCAGTACACCTAAAGCCTTCATCTAGAAAGACGCAGTCTTTGCTTTGATACAGTGGGTAGCTCTCATCCCAGACCCAATTCCCATCAAACACATCACACCCATCGGCGGCTTGGTCCAGAAAGTCCAGTCTCCGATGGCCGCTGTTGGATGTTGATGAAGAACCATAGACCCTCAGCCACCAGACGCCTCTGGATCGAAGCCCCAAAGAGCCCCTGTAATCGGAGGAAAAGAAACAAGCAAGGAAGAGAAGAGCGGCACAGAAGAAGCCGAGAATGGCCAGAGAAGGCTCGAGAGGGTTAAAGCGCCTGAATTTGTTCAAGAACTCCATGTGGGTCATTGGTCGCTCAAATCTCAGGACCTCTTCTCACTCATTCTCTGAACAAAGTATCAAGGATGCGGTGAAAGAAGGTACACAAAGGGATGTTTTAAAAAGTGGGTTTCTAGTTAGAGAGAGAGAGAACGCACTTGTGGGGTCATTAATGGCACTACCCGTTCACAATATGTGGGTTTGATCTGAAACCCAGAAGCTATATTGAAGAAAAATCCTATCTTTCGAGCAAGAACCCCAGATTAAGGAGCTCGAAATAGCTTGAAAATCAACAACACTAGAGATTTGAAAACAGAAATGGAGGAGAAAATCAAATACAGCAGAGAGAGTGTCCAAGCAGTAAACCAAGTGTCTGAAAGCAAAAGTGAGGAGGGTTCCAAAAGTAATTATACAGGGAAGAAGAAATAAAAAAAGACAAAATGAATATTTATTATTCTAAGCTGCCAATATTACCCTTCGATGGGATCTCTTTATACTCTTTTTGCAATGGGCTTTGCTGGAAACGAAAGCTTTGTTGATTGTCTCTTTACCTTCCTTTTCTACGGAAATTAATAACGAATAATTTTGTTTAATCTTTTTCTTTCTTTGTTCTTGTCATTTTGTCGAAACCAAACCAACATGGCTCATTGTCGGTCACGATCAAAGTGCTGTATTGTTCTCGGACTTTAATTATAAACTCACTGCATACGGTTAAGTACGTTAACAAAAATATGTGTATTGTTTTTTTTTTAGAATAAGTGGTAGGGCCGTCTCTGAGTTTCTCTCTGAAATCCTAAGATTTGGTTTGGTGGGAGGCGATGGAGAACGGCCGATTTTCTTCTCTCTCTATGGAGGTGTGGGACGAACCGGTGGAGACGTTGCCGGTGGTAGGAGGTGCAGTGGCAGAGGCGGCTGCGGCTGGAGGAGCCGTGATCGTGGAGGCGGGAGGGGGAGCAGTGAACGGCGCCCCTAATCGCGCAGTAGAGACGGTGGGATCGGGCCCGGCAGCGGTGCATGTAATCCCGCTGTCGTCGGGCGATGGGGATGAGACCGGGACGGGAGGGGCAGACTCCTCGCCGGTGGAGTCGTGGATGAGGGTAGCTCCGATGCAGGATCTGATCTTCTCGGCGATCCGAGGCTCGGGCGAGGCGGCTCGTGGTGGGGAGAATCGGACCGGAGCGGCGCTGGGGCCGACCAGGAGTCCGACACGGGGGTTGCATGCTAGGGCTCGTCGTGGCTCGCACTTCCGGCCGGCGGGGGTTCTGCATGCCGATGGGATTGAGTGCCGGATGCCGGCTCGGGCTCTAGAGGACTCGGAGGAGACGCAGACGGAGTCGCCGGAAGCGCAGGAGCGGCGGCGGCGGAAGGGTAAGGCGGTGGTCGAGGTAGAGGCTAACCCTAGCGAGATTGGGTCGGGTGGGGGACAGCAGACTGGGCTGGGCCGCGGGGGGACGTTCATGGGGGATGCGCGTCGTGCAGGTTTGGGCCAGGACAACTGGCTTCCTAGAGCGGGCCGGGGCGGTCGGAACGGATCGTCTGGGCCGGGTGATGTTGAAAGGTGGGAGGCCCGGTATGGAGCGGGACGGGCTGGACATGGAGGGACGGGGCTGGCACCGAGGGCCCAAGCTCGCCGCCCGGAGACCGGGTCGGCCCTGGGTGACCGTGAGGTATGTCCCGGGGAGGAGATCGGGAGGGAGGGGGGGATGTCGGAATTGGGCACGCGTCTCTCCTCCCTCTGTATCAGGGAGGTAGTCGTCCCGACGGGGGATATTGCTAAGGAAGGAGGGCAGTTCCATTTTGCTCTCGCCGCTAAGGTTCTGACCTCGAAGCGGTTCTTCTGAAAATCTCTGGTGGAAAGAATGGAAGATTTATGGGGAATGAAGGTGGAGGCTCGCCCTCTGGAGGGGGGCCTGGTTGGCTTTTTCTTCCGCACGGCGCGGGAGCGTGCGCGAGTCTTGGCTGGGGAACCATGGGCGTTCTAGGAGTCCCTGGTCCTTTTTACGGACTTGCGGGCTCATATGCAGGTGAGCGAGTTGAGCTTCCATCAGTTCTTGGTTTGGGCCAGGGTCTCCAACTTACCAGTGGGAGCCTGGAACAGAGAGGTGGGATTTCGGATCGGAAGTGCTCTGGGTACCTGTCAGGCAGTGGATGTGGACGGGTCGGGGCGATGCTGAGGAGACTTTATGCGGGTCAGAATCCGGGCAGATATCCGCCTTCCTCTACAGAGTCAGATTTGGTTCCGGCTATCGGAATCGCAGGTACGGACACTACTCCATGTTTCCTATGAGTATTTACCGGATCATTGTTATGGATGTAGTTGTGCGGGACACCTATTCCCGTCGTGCCCGATGACGGGTGGGACCAGAGGTCACTCGCTGCGTGCCCCGGGGGACCCGAGGTCGGCCCTGGAGAAGGCCAAGCATGGGAAGGCGATCCCGGGCACGAATTGGAATTATGGGGAGGCAAGGAATAAGGGCGTTCGGGGGGGCCCCCGGACGCCATCTCCGCGATGTAGCCCCGGGAGGGAGCGGGAGGAGACCTATGAGACGGAGTCCGATGCGGTACCGTCCGAATGGGTGCATAAGGAGATGAGTCCGACACTTTCTGGGAAGAAACGCCCAGAAAGGGAGGAAGATCAGATCGAGTCAGAGGACTCGACAGCGTCTGATGGGGAGTCACAGGCAGCAGCGGCGGGGGGCGTCAAGCACCCCCACCTGAAGGAATGAGTCCGAGGTGGCCTGGGGAGGGGTGGGTCAACTTTGGCCCCTTCCCAGCGGATGGATGGAGACGACACCATCTTCAGTTGATATTTGTCTCCCCTGCCAGTCCGGAGTCAGCAATCCCGCGTTCAGGAGCCCTACCATTATCAATCAAGGGAGGACGACGCACGCTGACACACCGGGGGAGATGTAGGTCCACCAGTATTCCCCTAAACTTGGTTGGCTCGCCTCGTCCCACTTGGAAGAAGCATGCTGTATTGGTGTCACCAAACGCTACTACAGATATCCCCTTCGTCCGCAACCAATTACAAGAGCCGAATTTATTGCTTTTCGTTTTAATTTTGTTTATTAGTTGGATTTGCTTACGTAGGTGGAGTACGCTTGTGTACCCACCAAACTATCTTATTATGGTCTAATACAATTGAAATGATTATTCTAAAAAAAAGAATAAGTGGTAGATTTTATTAATGATTTAGTTGAAAAATATATTAGAGTATATTAGTAAGAGAATTTTTTGGTCACCGAAGAACAGACAAAAAACGAGTTTTGCTGATAAATCAGTGAGAAGCTCTATTCGCAGTTCGTTTAATAAAGATGAGAAATAGGCTCTCGTTTTGAAGTAGAGACCGGACGTTCCTGAAGATAGTGCCCATTGGGGATATAGGAGGGATATAGGAGGGGAGTCTTGCAGGATCATGTTTACTAGGACCTGGGTGTCTTATCGAATAATCACTGGTCCGGTACTTAAGGCTGCCACATTCCTAAGAGTCGTACCAATTGGATAGACTTCAATGATAATAGAGGACTAGACTCCCGAGAGCACCCCGTTAGCCACAAGGCGAACCCCCTTGTCCTTGTTCAGGCTATGATTCCCCACCTTAACTGGTCAGTGTTCTGGAAGACCGCACCGTCCAAATTGATGGCTATTGTACGGTCCGTACCCGATGGTGGGGGAACCCCCTTGGCCGGATTCCGTCCCCTAGACGGTCAAGATGCTACCAAACATTCATTAGCTTCCCTTCAGGCCAAGAAGTTCGTTCGGACCGCAGACAATACCTTAATAGCGACTGGCAAAATTCCTTCCCAAACCTTGGCGTTCTGACTTGGAGTCTGCCTTGAGGTCCTCTAACCCCACCAAGTCGAGAAAGATTTTGTGTCCCTTGTAATATGAACACCCCCAAAGCTAGCCCAACAAGTCTTAGCAAAACTACAAGAGATGAAAAGGTGAGCCACCGTCTCTAGGGTCCGACCACACATGGAGCAGCACTGGGAGACGGGCACAAACTACTGATGTAAGTTGGAAGCTACTTGAAGGGTGTTCGTAAGACAACGCCATAGAAAGTTATGCATGCAAGGTTGGACTGGGATATTCCATAAGTTTGACCACTGAACTCGTTCCCCATAGTGACGGTTACGCTGTCTTTCATCCGCCAAGGCCATATGTATCCTGTTTTTTTCGAATAAAACCCCTTCTCATCTGATGTCCAATACCATTCGTCTTTGTTCTTGGTTTCCGAGATAGGGATATGGATGATCTTATCCTGATCTCCCACCCCAACCAATGCTCTGATAAGAGGAGCATCCCAAATTATTGTACATGGGATCATCAAGCATGCCACTATGGAGCCCTCCAACACTATGGATGATGTCTGAATATATGGGTCCCGACCCGATAGCTAGGGCGCCCCTAAGATTGGGGTATCACGGACCCTAAGTCCCTCTCATAATAGGTGTTGAGAAAATAGAATATTGGACCATATAAATCTCGGATTCCATCTTATGGACGCTTGAAGGAAGTCGGTGGACGGAAAATATCGCGCCTTAAAAACTCGTGCGACCAAAGAGAGAGGCCTATGGATGAGACCCCACGTTTATTTCCCAAGCAGGGTCGTTGTGAGTAGATAAAACTATTCTACTCGATCATAGGATTTTCTCATATCGAGTTTTAAAGCCATAAAACACACATTACCTTGGCGTTTCTGGCGTAGAAAATGTATAACCTCAATGAAAATGATAATGTTGTCCTGAATACATCTCCTCAGGATAGACGGCCCTTGAGTCTCAGATATCACGGATTGGAGTGGGTGTTGTAACCTGCTAGCCAAGACCTTAGAAAGGATGCGGAAGATAACGTTGCATATCGTTATAGGTCGTACGACAATGATCCTAATAGAGATGTCGTTCAGGGCCGGGTCAAAAGTTTGAGTAGCAATCACTCCTTGGATGAACGTACGACCTCTAGTGTGACCACCGGCCAACAGTGTTGGTAGAAACAAGGATTCAAGTCGTCCGGTCCTGGGGACTTATCCAGGGCCATTTGGAAAACCACTGCCCTAATTTTGGTGATTGTTTTCGGGGCCAGGAGTAAAGGTTTCTCTGGAGCCGATAATCAGGCTGAGAACGAAACCAGGAATGGCTCTAAGACTGGCTGATGGGAATAATCAATAAAAGTTCCCGCATCCCTTTGTCCCACATTACCATTTTTCCCACCATATCATAAAGAGCCATGACCGTGTAATACGACGATAGTAGGAAACAACGACTTGGAAGAATTTCGTATTCCAATCTCCATCTACGTACTAATGATGCTTCGCACGTTATCACCAAAATGCTTCCAAGGTAAGGAGAGCCCTCTCATACTGAATTTGTATTGCCTCGCTCCGATAAACCCATGCCCTATCAACCCGTACATTGGCACCATCGTAGATTTCGAGTATTTTGGCTAAAGTGGGCTCGACCCCAATTATGAAGCGAGGTGCCTACCTGGCGAATAGTCTCCACCATAGACCCCGTCGGATCCGTTTTCCAGTTCTCCTGAATTAATTTCCCATAGGTAAGGTCCTGCACCCATTATGATTGGAACTTGAACTTCCAAGGGTCCTAGTGTTCCACTCTGTACGCCAGGGACAGTAGAATGGGCCAATGATCCAACATCGTGGTAACTTTATTATAAAATTCCAGGTTATGTAACGTATAGTAGTAAGGTCGAGAGATGAGAGCTCGATCCATCCGACATTGGACACGTCTTTCATGGTGTTGTCTTCGAAACCATGTATACTGATGGCCAGACATCAGCACATCCACTAGGTTTATATCCTCAATCACTAGACAAAAGTCATCGATTAGGGAGCTCAAATAGCTACCTCCACCTATCGTTTCATCATGATCCAAGATACCATCCAGGTCACCAATGACAATCCAGTCCGGCATGGATGCTTGGTGAAGACAACGCAAGAGAACCCAAGTTAAGTGTCTCTGATCCCGTTGTGGTTCCCCATAAACCCCAGTAAGGCGAACCCCGTCATAGCCTGGGGCCGAAAACTCAATATCAATGAACCATTCATCAATTTTCCGTTGATCAACTTGGACGCTCAAAACCCATAACAGGGCCAAGCCACAATTTATACTCGAAATATGAACACAAATATGACCCACAATTCCGGATGACCTGGTCAAGAGAAAACACCCTTGGCATGATAGAAGGGTCTCAGAGAAATACAGGCCATGTGGTTTCCAGTCATGAAGCAGATGACGGAAGTGTTGTTTGTGGGTTTGAGGCCCCATCCCTTGGTAGTTCCAAGATAGGATACGGAAGTCAAGGTTATGTAGAAAGGGGTTAGGGTTTGGAATCGCCCCGGAGCCAGGATTCATCTGGCGCTGACACTAAGGCATTGGGGTCGGCTGCGAGAGATCCAAAGGCGGTGGATCCACAGACATGGCAGACGAGTCCCATTGATCCGGCTGTGAAGTTGGGGAGGACCCTACTAGAGACGTTCGGATGGTCAAGGAAAACGAGATTGGAGGATCACCCGACAGATTCCTAGGTTATGAAGAACGGCGTCATTACAACGAGGAGGTCGCACCGGATGAGTACCGGAAGGAGCGCCTCCGTTCTAGAATGTACGGTCGCTTGGGCTAGCGGTTCCGAGGAAACCCTAACAAAACTCATAATTTTTGTTGTCGACAAAACAGTCTTTTCTAAAGAAACTAAGTATTAAAACTTATACAAATATGTTTATTGTTTGTAATTGAATCAATAGTCTTTTCTTATAATGTAAAATATTATTGATATTTATTCAACAACGGGTGAATCGGGATAAAATACTCCAAATAAAAATAAGTGTTTAAACGATATTCAGTATACGGTTGATTATAGTTGATCATCTCACTGGTTATTCACAACACTTGAGTTTGTATTCTCGAGAACCTATGAACCGTTATCGAAAAGACGATGCAACGTCAACTAGACAAAAAACCTACTATATTACAGACTAGCAAACAAACACACGCCCTGAAATTGGTTTACCTTATATAAGGCCATAAGACTCTTCTGAAGTCTGCATACCGTAAAGATGGAGAGTACCAGAATAGGGTGATTGGGTTCATGTTGGACTGTTCTTGAGTTTGAGAGGGTTGATATTTGGAGGATATAACAGGGGGGATCATGTTCTCCTGAGGCATGAAAGGTGTATCTTAATTCTATTCCATCCTCGACCCGGGACTTATAGGTCCCGGTGAGCCTACTTTACAGCTCGCGCCTGATCTGATGGTAATAAAAGGTCCATCGATACCTCATAATGGATCATCTATTTCTTTGTGAAGTTTTTCTTCTTCATTTCCTTGAAGACCGACTCTAAAGAAGCCTTCCAACCTTAGCGTACCCCGCAACTTGAGGTCCCGTTTGTTGGATTCTCGGGGTATTTATGTTGTTTCTCCCAACCCCTCTCCCCCCTCCCCAAACCCTCGAGACTTCGCTGATAGAGACATATACCATAACGGTGGGGTGCCTCCCGATGCAAAAAATGGTTCAAGTCGTGTCCCATGTAATAGGCGTGGACAAGTTTTTAACCTGAGTTGAAGGGGGAGGTGTCATGGGTTGGACCCTTCTTACTTTTCTCCCTCTAACTCAAGTTCGAGTCGTTTGTCGGGTTATGGTTAGGGCTAATAGGGGTGGACAAATCATTAGGGGATTGAGAAGTCTGACTCGACTCTAGTGGAAGCCCAAGGAGGTCACAGCCCCACTGTGGTAGGGTCATTTGATGATGAGAGTTGAGCCTCAGTTTCTCTATAGAACCTCCAACATCTATCCTTCCTAGTTGATCCACCGTCGTGTGAGACCAACCCACCACAAGGTACGGACTTACCAGTTTTGGGGTCACCCGGAAGCTATCATCTTATCTCGACTCTATTAGGCCAACCTTTAACAATACCTCCAAGTAGTCCTTAAGGGCGTTGCCCATACGAACGCGTCGAAAGAAAAAATCGGGAAGGTATTCGTATGACATAGGGACCGTCCGATAAGTAGTTGATTCAGATGGCTCAGCATAGTGGGCAGTGGATGTCCAGTTGGACTTTGTTCTTCAGGTGCAAGTCTCGATTGCCACGACTATTTTGTCTTTTGTCAGCCCGCATGCAATCCTCAACCCTATTCAATGTACCCATCGTAGGGGGGGTGGGGGTGGGGTTGAGAAATTGAATATACACTTACGTGTGGTGGAATTATATCTCCTCTGGTTGCATATTGGTCCGAAGGTCAGCCAACTGATCGATATCCCACGAAAGGTTCATGGCTCCTATCCGAGCACTCGGTTTCTCTCTACCATCGAGGGGAAGAAAAATTCCATGACCTCGCTGCCTAGGTATGTTTAACGAGGTCCTCATTTTTTTCAAGTGTTGACGAGGAGCGTGCTCATGATAGGAGGGTTATGTTGCTTCCGGGAGTAAGATGTTTCCCCTCCGCCATATCTCCCTTTGATGTCCAAGATAGTATGGGTCTCGTCTTCGTCCTCCGCTTGTAGAAAAACGGTCTCCATGAGTCTATCAGATTGGGATAGATATTGGGGCCGAAGATTGCTTCTGAACGGGCAACGATGGACGAGCAAGGAGACCCAATTTCCTTCGACAAAGTCTACCGATGGAAAAAAAAGGGTCTAAACATGGATTGTTGAGGTATGCGGGGAAAAGGATGCCATTGACAAACAAGAAAGAAAACAATCGTAGACACAAGAGAAAAATAGAAATGATGGTTTCTAAGAGCATGTACAACATAAAGGACCTTGGTGAGGTCCTGGGAGTGCAGAACTTTTGTTGACAGGACAAAAGTGAGGTCCTGGGAGTGCAGAAAAGTGGGTGTTTTGCAACAGAAAGGACCTTTGAGGTCCTGGGAGTGAAGAACAGTGCTGACTGGATTATTAATTGATATTTTGTTGTTTTATTTAATTCGTTATCAGAAACCGTTTAAATTATTTATAATTTAAACAATTTTGGAAATAAATAATTAATGACAATAAATAATTCATAAATAAATTTAACACAAATATAATTGAACTTTAAATTTTATTCAACCCCTTTTAATACAACCCAAAACAAAATACAAGTTCAAGAATCATTCTATGTTGGGTTGACATCCGGTGGTGGGGGTTGTCGTCGAAGATCATCAATTTGGGCTTTAAGGGTTGCTATGAGTTGTCGCAGTTCGGACTTGAAAAACTTATGGTCTGCCATATCCTCTTCGTCGAAGGAAGATGTATCCTTCCCCAACAGGGACCTGTAGGTGGCGAGGTTTGCTTCCCACTGTTGGGTTAATGTCTGTATCATGCGACACCTTTCTGCATGTTGTTTGTCACGCCCCAAATCCGGTTTTGGCCGGACTCGAGACGTGACCTGAAACAACCGACATAAAAGTAGTAAAACAGTAATAAATTCTTTTAAAGCTGAAAGCGAGTCCAAAATATTTCTCAATAATTAAATCCAAATTTTCAAATATAGTGTCAAAACTTTGACCAGTAACAAAAGATAAATAAAGTTCAACGATGTGGACCAACACATCTCTAATACAATCCTCAAGACATCCGGAAGCTCCCGAGCCTCGAATTCCCCAGATCTCAAGCACACCTGTACACACAATAAATAAACAAATAGGGTCGAGCTTACGCTCAGTAGGGAAAATCGTAAACAACTTTAGCCTCCAAGTTTAATATTTAAAACTGCTTTAGTTCGATGTCATAAAAGTACTTAAAACCCTTAGACCAAAAGATATAATAAACGAATAAAAAGAAATGAGAACAATAGCGCATAACGATAACTTCCCAGCGAACAAATAGAGAACATTATAATAGAATGGAAAACCATCACAACTGGAAACGAGTAAACACTAGTAATCAATGAAAGACTATAGAATCAGTGAAATGAAATAGTATCGCTTTTTCGACGATAACGGTAGCTTAAAAGATTCCATGAAAACACTAAAACGTAACGTAACGTAACGATTAAAATGGGAGTAATTGATATCACGCCAACCACTTGCTTTCTCAAGCCTCCGATCCATGGATAGATTCTGGGATCACCTAGGTTCCCATATACCGATCCGCCAGAGTATCCATATCAAATCAGATTTTCCCTCGGTCCAGAGGAGGCACATACATCGGGGCACTGGAAACCATCCCATCGGGACGCTCATCGTCGGGATTCTCGGAAATTCCTCCAAGGGACTATAGTCATAGGGAGCCAAGGTAGTGCTCCCACAAGACACACACCCTTGGGTGAAACTTCGGAAACCACCTCTCATGAAGTAATCCACTCAATAATCACTTAATATCCCGTAGGATCTGCCGAGCTTTCAAGCTCCAATAACCACTCCAAATAACCACTCCATAATCACTCAATAATCACTCAATATCCCGTAGGATCTGCCGAACTCTCAGGCTCCAATAACCATTCAATAACCACTCAATAATCACTCAATATCACGTAGGATCTGACGAGCTCTCAAGCTCCAATAACCACTCAATAATCACTCAATAATCACTGTCTCTGTCAAACTCCAACCACCACAACGGCACCGGATTACCGCCGCCCCCGGTGTAGTACCGAACCAAACAAACAAACAAACAAACAAACATTTCAAGTATAAGAATAAAGAACATACATTATAACACATCCGACAACCAACACTTATCGAATCCCAATTTCACCACAACACACCAAGGACAGTCACTTAATCCTCAATCTTAGAAGTACACACGTTCATCAATACACACCACACATGATTCATACCCACAATTACCCTTACTATCATACTTACCTACCACGAACCATCGGCACATCGATCACCTGATTGTACCCCTTGGCACAACCATTCATACTCGATCATCCGTTCAATCAGAAATTATATCAACACAATCATCCAACCAATCAAGTAAACATTCAACTAATCAACAGTAAAGTAAACTAGTTCCATTAGACTCTTGATTATCCTAATACCTATCAACCAAGCATGTGAACCTAGAACACAACTAAACCGAGGGCTCATCACGACCTCTCTACCAGTAAATCAATTCCCAAGTATCGAAAGCGAGTTGTACTAATTATTCTCATCCAAAGCATACATTCTAGCAACTTCCGGTTATTAGTAATTTAAAGAAGATTATTCTAGTTATTCGCCTCCTATATGCAATTCTAGGACCGTTCCGATTTTATTAACCTAATATGCATACTATTATTGAAATTACTCGAGTAGTTAGGACTTTCCCTACCTTGTGGTCTTCCTCTAATGATACTCTGCTGTAAAGTCGATTTGCCTCTCCTCCGCTCTTCACACGGGTTCCGGAGTGGTCTTCGTCTTCTCGGGCGAAGTCCAAGCTCTCGGGCAAGGTCCAAGCCTGAGTTTTAGCAGTTAAAACTTACAATCAGTTCCGGTACAATCTAAGGTAAAATTCAATACGTTGCTTTTTAAACTCAAATGGGTCAAAGCGGAACTAAATGATGAATCGGGCTCGAGTACCCGAGCCCAGAGCAGAAACCCGTGCACGTTTCTCGAGGTACGGATCCCGATGCACAGGGTCCCGGGGCACGGTTCCCGAGGTGTCCGAACAGCATTTCCGCTAGTTCCGTTAAGTCTGATTTACTCGTCCGATGTTCCAAAAACGTTCCAGGTTCAAACCAGTTCACAGTCCAAGCCGTCTTAACTCGATTCTGAACTTTAATGTCTTTTTGTTTTAAATCTCGTTTCTATTCCATTTAAAATCCTTTTCTTATCTCTTTTTCCATTTCCATGTTTCGCTTCCATACAACCGGATCCAGAATAAATAAATATTTCCCAAAGACCAGATCCAAATAATTTCTCGGGAACCAATGAAAAAAAGAAAAAAAAAAGGAAAAGAGAATCGGTTTTTGTACTCCGGCCGGCCACCGACAAGTACAACGCCGACCGAGCCTCACCGTAGGGAAAGGAAGGGACGACGGAGGCGGAAGTCTGAGCCCGGCGAAGCTATCGCCTCAGATCTGGCCCGCACGACGAGGATCTCGCCGGAACCACGACGCCCTGGTTCTGAAGGACCCTCCGGCGGCGCGCTCGGGCGTGAGAAGGGAGAGGCGGCGCGAGGCGGTGGGGGAAGAGGAAGCTCGGAGACGGGGCGTGAGAGGACGCCGGAGATGAAGGTCGGGTTTGGTCGACTTCGTTGACTGGAAGAGGAGATGAGGTCCGGGCGGTGGCGAGTCAGGAGAGAAGAGAGAGGTCGGTCGTGGGCTGGACGGAGAGGGGTGGACGAAGGGGAAGGGAGGCGGTGGCGATCTGAGGTGGTGGCTGAGGAGAGAGGAGGGAGTAGAGAGAGGAGGCGCTAGACGAAGAAGAAAGTGGGTTGGAAACCCTAAACTCGGGCTTTTATACTCGGGCTTCGGGCTGGGCTGGTTCCAACAGGTCTGGGTACGCGGATTGGGCCTTGCCCGCCATAGCGAGCTGGGCTCAGGTGCCTGACCGGCCCAGTCCGGTCCACTTCCCTCCCCTTCTTCCCCTTCTTCTTCTTCTTCTTCTTCTTCTTCTTCTTCTTCTTCTTCTTCTTCTTCTTCTTCTTCTTCTTCTTCTTCTTCTTCTTCTTCTTCTTCTTCTTCTTCTTCTTCAACAATTCTTGTTGCACCTTTTTACCCCCAAAGTTTCTGATTTCATAAAATTACCCTTTTGAGCTAAGTGGGGTTTTACATTGTTCGCCACGTGTACGTTCAGACTCCATCCGTGAACGTTCCAGCTCGGCGAAGGCAGACATTTGGGCCGTGAGGACGGTCCCCTTCTTTGCGGCCTTCGCTGCCTTCTTCCCTTGCGGTCGGCGAGGGGGACTTTGGCCGGCCTCAGGGGATGGGGGTGTGTCGCTGAGAGGGACCTGAGTCCCCTCGTAGTTGTCGCTTCCTCCCCATTCTGGTGGTTGGGACTCACCACTGAGATGTGTGCCCTCCTCCCCTGTGCTTGTGGGTGCGGTTGAGCTATAAGCCCCAGCCTCATCCAACAGATGTCGTTGTTGGCATACTTGACGGCGGACATTTCCCATTGTGCCCTCCTGGGCAGTGAACTTCACGACACCCTCGAGCCTCTTCACCCAATGATCCAGCTCGAACCTTAGTGGGTGGTCACCCACTTTCCCTGCCTCCTCCCACAATTCCTTCGCACGTCTCATGTGCTCTTCCTGGTTGGCGCCGCTCGATTTCTCTTCCTTGGACCTCTTTAAATAGCCGAGGAACCTCCCTTCGAGTTGTATTTCTTCGTAACTTCGCACCAGAATGTGGTGCCGGTTTGAGAGTTACCCTTGATGGGGTCTTTCGTAGTACTAAACCAGCAAGTTATGAGGTGGAGGTCCTCCTGCTTGCTGAATGTCCGGCCCTCCGGATCTGGTTCTTGGGGCTGGCCTCGGGGTTGGGCTCGGGCTCGGGCAGGGGCTCGGGCTCGTCGTTGGGAAGGTCCGGCAAAGGATGGTTGGGGGATTTGTACGTCGGGTAGTGGGTGCCCCTCGTAGTTGTAGAATTGGGGTGGCAGCGAGAACCCTTGCGGGGTCATCCCAAACGGTGGCGTCTGAAACCCTTGTGGGTACATACCAAATTGTGATCGCACCTAGAACCCTGGCGCCACTTGAAATTGTTGGGGACGGTAGTGCCCTATTACAAAAAATTAATACAATAAATTAATGGGAAATTTTCACTTTAATACCCTGCCAAACATTTAATTTCACTTTGATACCCTGGAATAAATTTTTTGCACTTTCATACCTAAACCAAACATTTAATTTCACTTTAGTACCCAACTGTTAACTTTCTGTTCGTTTGGATGGAAAAAGGTAAAAAGTCCATAATACCCCTAACTATTACTCAAATTTTCAAACTCAAGCCATTGAACTCAGAACTTGAAAATGAGTGAAATGACAATAATACCCTCCATTTTTAGGGTATTAAAATGAAAATTTCACTATTTTAGAAATAAAATCAGCTTTTTTTATAAATTCAGTTTTTATTTATGAAAATTATTTTTATTTTTCGAAAATTCAGATTTTAATTTAAAAATTACATAAAAATCAATTTTTTTTAAATAAATTCAGTTTTTATTTATGAAAATTATTTTTATTTTCAAAAATTCAGATTTTAATTTAAAAATACATAAAAATCAGATTTCATTTTTAAAAATACATAAAAATCAGTTTTTTTTAATTTAATTATTATTTTCTTATATTTGTTTTTTTTTCATTTTTCTACCCAATCTCCCCCTTTCTCTCTCCCTAACTTCGTCTCTCTCTCCTCCATTTTGGTACTAAATCTATTAAACAAAACACATTGCAATAATCAAACTACCTCAAGACATTTCAAACCACCACTGTCATGCTTGTATGATTAAACCACCATTGTTATGCGTACAGTAATAATACCATTACTATCATGAATCAACTATAAAAAAAAGGGGTAACCCCATTTCGGTACAGTGGACAAAGGTCGTTTTTCAAGTAGGTACCGTCGAGCTTTCACAATATTATGTCAATACAGAAAGTCACTTTCCATTTTCAAAAAAAGACAAAAGCTATTAAACTTAACGGGTTTTTTGGATGGAAAATACATGTGCTGCTCACATGTCCAATTTTTTTGGAAATACCAAGTCTACCCTTCCTCTCTTATAGAAACTCTCTAACCCTCATCTAAACCATGTCCTTTCTCTCTTCTTCTCCGTGAGCTCACCGGAGTTCTCCACATCGGGTGAGAACGTATGGAGCGGCGATTCTGCCCTTCTCCGGAGCTGCTCCTCTTTGCTCCATTCTCGTTCCCTTCGCCGCCACATCGGGTGAGGAAGTATGAATCGCTGAGGTTGATTGACAATTAAAAAAGAAGAAGAAAATGTTCATTGTAGTTTGGTTTTATTTATTTGTTAATACGCTTTAACATAAATAAAGATATCGAAAAGAAAAGTTTTAAAAGGGAATGAGATTGGGATTAAAAATAAAAATTCTTTTTGTAAAAATGATTTTTAAAAATAAAATGAAATTAATTTATTATATATAAAAACTGATTTTTATAAATAAAATTGATTTAAATAAATAAAACTGATTTTTTTAAAATTAAGATTAATAAAGAATTATGAAAAGAAATTAATATTTTCAAATAATTAAGGATAATTAAAAAAATAAAATGATTTTTTTCATATTCATGTTTCAAAAAATAAAAATAAAGGTCAAATTATTGGTAGGACGTGCAAGAATAGTTAGGGGTAATTTAGACTTTTCTAATACTATCATTAGCTCTGTTACAGATTTTGTCCTTATCTGATAATATCGAAAAGGTGGACTGTCAGGACATGAAAACAAAGGTGAGGACAGTCTTTACGTGCGAAAAAATGTCAAATTATCGGACTGATCGGAGGTTTCCCCAAAAAAAAAATCAGAAACAACTCAAGAAAAGAACCCCAAAACCACATACTAGTCCAATATAACCCTTTGCATTGCCCATCTTCTTCGGCAAGAGGTTCTGGTTGTTTTAGGTTCTAACTCCGCAACCACATCAAAAAAAATTGCAAATCAAAACAACCACACCATCACACGGACTGTTGCAATCGCACAGATTGGATCCCAGTGCTTTCTTCTCCGTCTCTTTCTCGAACCAGACCTCACGAACCAAGACGAACCAGACCCATCGAAACTTATCATGGTTGGGGTTCACGGCCTAGAGACTAGTCGTCGTCGGATTTATTCACGAACAGAGACCATCGCAGCGACGAATCGAAGAAGAAGAGATACCCGTCCTGAGCCCTGTCCTAGATCTGAACGCAAATGCCATGTCCCAGATCTGAACGCAAATGCCCTGTCCCAGATCTGAACGCAAATCCACCGGAGATGAAGCATTGAGCTGCTAAGCCGGAGAAGAAGAACTCGACGACGCTTAGCCGGAGAAGAAGCTCTGGGTTGTGTCCCTTGTGGTGTGAAGCTGAAGCGGCAGATGAGGAACAAATGAAAGAACAAATTTTTAGATTAAGTTAGATGTTGATGTAGGACTTAGGTGTATCAGTGCTAAATAAAATGTATGAATTTAAAATATTTCTTATAATGAAAAAATGAAGAAAAAAAAATATATAATAAAATATTAATTAAATTAAAAAAAATGATTTTTATGTATTTTTAAAAATAAAATCTGATTTTTATGTATTTTAAAATTAAAATCTGAATTTTTAAAAATAAAAATATTTTTTATAAATAAAAACTGAATTTATATAGAAAAAACTGATTTTTATGTATTTTTTAAATTAAAATATGAATTTTCGAAAAATAAAAATAATGTTCATAAATAAAAACTGAATTTATATAAAAAAACTGATTTTATTTTAAAAATAATGAAATTTTCATTTTAATACCCTAAAAATGGAGGGTATTATTGTCATTTCACTCATTTTTAAGTTGTGGGTTCAATGGCATGAGTTTGAAAATTTGAGTAATAGTTAAGGGTATTATGGTCATTTTACTTTTTTCCATCCAAACTAACAGAAAGTTAACAGTTAGGTACTAAAGTGAAATTAAATGTTTGGTTTAGGTATGAAAGTGCAAAAAATTTATGCCAGGGTATCAAAGTGAAATTAAATGTTTGGCAGGGTATTAAAATGAAATTTTCCCTAAATTAATTAACAATGCATTAATAAAATAAATTACTAAAAAAATGAATAGAATGCATTAATATAATACATTACTAAAAATAATGAATAGAATGCATTAATACAATAAATTAATTAACAAAATTACGTTACATAAATAATAAGTTTGCACTTACCTGAACTCGACCCCGGTTGCGAGTATGGGGAGTTGTCGCGATTGGCCGTTAGAATGTCTTCAAAACCTCGTGCCAGTTCGTCCTCGCTGAATCCTACTTCGTCACCAGTTGACTGTGCACGAGACCCAGCGTCGCCCGACATTTTTCACGAGAATAATTGAAACGAGAGAGGAGAATTTGGGAAGAAGAGAGTGAAGTTGGAGAGTGAAAGTAGAGAGTGGTGTGGAAAAAATGAGAGTGAAGATGGGTATTTATAGGGTTTTTTTGACTGATTTTGAATTAAAAAAAATATATATAGCCGTTAGTTGACCGTTGCCAACGGTCGGGTGGCCACGTGGCGGCACCGCAGGCGGCCAGCGTAGCGAGGGAGCGAGGGAGCGAGGAGCGGCCAGCGGCCAGCGATCGGGGAGCGAGGAGCGCGTATCAGGGAGCGGGAGCGCGTTTTTAGGGAGCAGGAGCGCGTTTTTTTCGGCTCTACAGCGGAACGGCCCGCGATCCTCGGACCGGGCGCGCGCGGAGTGGGGCGCGGGTGCGTTCCGTTGTACGTGCTCTAAGAAAAGTAACTCTAATTATTGAGAGTGAAACCATGGGCATACTATTTTGAGCAAACCATCCTATTTGTTCAATTATATCATATTTGAAATAAAATGTTTGGCATGATTTTTTTCTTTTCTTTTTTGGTGAAATGAGAATGCTCAATTTGTTTTAAATATCTTGTTGTCATTACTTAATCAATCATTACAACATGATCAAGGGAAAAATCCAAACAAACTGAGATATAGGTCGGAAACCCTTTAGTATATTAGGTGTTCCGACACATTAGGCTAACTAAAAGTCTTCTACAACGATTGCTAGAATTAAGGCAACAACAAGTGATATGCTCAATTACACATGTCCAAGGATCTAAATACCGCGTCGGGTGGTTGTCTTGATTTGCGAGGTGATGATCTGATTCCTCCCAAAAAAGTTTCCCTCTCGTTACCAAGATGCACGCAGCGAGAGAAGCCAGGGAGAGTCGTCTATTTTCAGGCCCAATGGGTTTCCTTCCCGTACTGGACCCCCATCTCCAAGGGTCAAGGTCCAGATCAGGGTCCCTGTTGATGGCGCGAGACGTAGTCCTCTGTGTCTGACAATACAAATAGTTCCAAAGGGACATAACTGACATCCAATACACCATCAGAGCCAACCGAGGCGGGGCATGAGATCGTTCAACGTCAACAAGTATGATTGTAGGTGACGAGGGCCGAGGCGATAACTAAGTCCAATCATAATACGGTGTGATCAGAGGAGAAGAAGAGCTCAAGGAGGTGGTTTATGTCAGCGAAGTCCGGCCAAAGGGGTCCTTTTCTAACCACCAAGTTTTGTTATTGTTATTATTATAACTATTATAAGGTTATCCACAATGGCGTCGAATTGATTAGGTCTAATCTCAGTCTATGGATAAAAAAGTTATAAAAAAAAGGTGGGCCCAATTCGTGAGAAAAAAGTGGCCGAAATTATTTTTTAATTATTTGGGCCACGTGACGATTTTCTTTAGGAGAATCAGGCTTCGACTTTTTTCAACGTTCTACGAATCCATCGATTTTTGTGGGAGTCGAATCGACTGAATCGTGGGATTTGAGATTTTTTATCAAAAAAATGCGAATCGACACCCCTATTCGACGCACAATAAACACTACGGTGGATTGTCTTGCCCTCATGTTGTACGGTTCTAACCACCATCGTTTCTTAATAGTTATTTAATAAATGGAATCCATAAACTCCACTAATCTTTTTGGAAATGTTAATCATGTGATGTATTTGACAAGGTCGACAACTTTCTCATCTTTCACGTATCCACACGGTCGCAATTATCAATCAATAAATAATTATTTTAAAAGAACATAAGCAGTGCAGTTTTTAATAATAAAAGTCGGCAATCGACTATACCTCCAATAACTTAGCGTGATTTTAGCAATAATTATATAAACGCAGCGCTCTTTAGCTGACACGTGTTTCTTGACAACTAGGGCTTGCTTGGTCAAGACCTTTTCTTTGACTCTGTTTTTATACAATTTTTTGTATTTAAGGGCCTTCATTCAAACCAAAGATTATTCTTATTATGTTTATTCAAATCATTTCACCTCACTTTTAATGTGTAGTAAATAAACACTAATTCAGAACAATTTTAAGGACTGAAATGTAAAGGTAATATAAAATAAAATCTAGAACATGAAATCAGAATAATAAGGAACCAATGGTCTGAAGAATACTACAGTGGAAGAAACAGAAGCATGTGCCTGATGATGTTCAAGGCAAGTGCAGATCATCATTATAATTTATAATCAAAATGGATGGACCTCCATTACATTACCATTGCATCTCAAATACATCCTAAGTTCAAAGGGCGATCTTGTCCGCTTAAGACAACATTAGTCTCACCGAAAATAGCTTGACAGTGCAAGATACCAACCAACTACAGTGGCTAAGATTTCAAAAGCTGAATAAATATGGCAGATTTAATGGTCAGAGGCCCTAAGGATCCCAAATATCTTCCTAGATATGTCTTCTGTATTTAGACTGAGTATAACTGATCAAAGACAGGCTCCACAATTCCTACCACTAGAACTGGGTGTTCATGATGCCACAAACATGCTCTCAACTCAGTTTCTATAAATTCTATTCCTCAGAACTAATCCAACCAAATCAACAGTTCACAGATACAAGGTCTTAAGAAGATTGCAATAACATATGATCAAAGTAAGCATGACAAGGAAGGAACCTTAACGGTAATGAAATTCTAGTGCAAGGAGGAATTGAATGTCTGAAGATGCCAAAAGAAGAACATAACCCACAAACTATGCTGCAAAAGAGCAAACATATGTTTGATCATGGTGAACTAAAGTAGAATAGTAAGAATATGCAGGTACACTTTCAAGCCTAGTTGGTTAATTCCATATCAGTATTTGTTTGTTTTATAAAACTGACTACTCAAGTACAAAACACCGAAAGCTCTTCTGGTTAGTAGTGTTACAACGGGAACAGACATTAAATGTCCATTTTCACAGTATGTAGTACCAGAACATGACAAAAGCAAGAATGCCAGTCAATATGCAAAGTCGGTCTAACCTGCTTTCGTTTCTCATCTTCTCTTCCTTCAGCTCGCTCTGCACTTTCGAATACAAATGACAAGACTCAAGAACCTCACTGTAGTTCTTGCTGCGCCTGCAACCCAGTGCTTCCTTAAGAATAAGCAAACTGTTTCTTCCATTAACATGAGCACTTTCCATGTCTTCAAGCTGCATGCTCAGCTCAGTCAACTTGAGGGTTGTCCGAAAACCGTCTCCTTCTGTTTGGATCACTCTGAACTTCATGTTGAGGATGCACTCCACTACTTGGCGTGGGAGAATGTCTTTGGCTGGAAGAACGGATCCAAACCGTATCACAAAATCATTATCTGTTGGCCAATGCCTTTGCCCTCCAAGTGGGCTCCAGCTCGCTAGATTAGCAGCTTGTTTTATTTTCTTGTTCACAACAATCCAACTAAGCCTCAATTCATC
Organism: Erodium maritimum; assembly: GCA_963921825.1. Taxonomy (NCBI): domain Eukaryota; kingdom Viridiplantae; phylum Streptophyta; class Magnoliopsida; order Geraniales; family Geraniaceae; genus Erodium; species Erodium maritimum. Next base: position 10,860,300 of record OY997595.1, read on the forward strand.
GCGAAGCTCCCGCCATAGCTTCCCATCTTTCCTTTCTCTTTCCATTGATGAAATTGGTGGCAGGCCATCAGAAACCGATAGAGTTACTACACCTTCAGGATCCTCATCTCTAGCCGAATAGGTAAGGAGATCGATCCGAAATGGGCAGTTATGGAACCAACCGTTGACACCATCCACATTAGGAATGCCCCATTGGACTGTTGAGCAGATGATTTTGTCTTTGTACCGGATATCCACAATGGAAACAAAATCTGACGGAGATATACTTTCAAATTCATCCACATCACCATAATACTCTGCTTCAGTCCATTCTTCGGGATACTCGAGATGTTCTTTCCAGTGTTGCTCTGTGACTTCCTTGTTTACAATAAGTGGGAAACAGTCTGCATAGAACTTTCTGAATCCACCTAATGATAGTATTAAACTCTTGACGTCTTCTCTGTTGGTTGAAGGCCACATGGAAGAGCATGCATTTTCCCACAATTTCTCTTCTTTAGATATTGAGCAGAAATCTGCACAAGCACAAGATGCAGTAGCCAAGGTTGGGCCGTCAAGACGCCTCAATATGTCGTAGAAAATATCGCTGCTCAAAGATCCCACAGTCTTTACGGGTAGAATTGGCATGTCCATATAGCTCTGATTATCTGAGAAACAAATATTGCACAGAAATGAAGGTATGCCAAATGCGAACTTCATCATTCTAATGATCATTGGCACAGTAGAATCACTATACAGACAAGTTGTAGTCATGAGCTTCATCCTAGTTGGATAGAAAATCAAATCTCTGACATTCGGTTCCAGTTAACAACATCAGATACCAATCAGAAGCATGCAATATAAGCACATCTACGGAGAAGTTCATTATCAACTCAAAAACCTTCATGCGTAAGTTTGATATGATTGAATATGAAATGTATACTTCACATTGGTTAGTTACAACATACAACCCATTAGTCATGAGCTGAAGTCTCCAATATCAAATAGTACACCGGTGGTATGGAGGGAGTAACACCCAAACATATGGAGATTATACACTCAACATACCAACACACAGTCATAGAATATAGGGATGATTGCAAAAAAGTGCCATGAATTTGCCTTGTGTTGCATTTCAAGTAAATTTGTTTTAAAATGACAATTTTACCCTTATAAATTAATTTTTAAAAATGGAAAGCTCAGAAAAGCAATCTAAAGTTTTCACCTCCCTTAGTTTTCTTCCTCGGACATGCAAAAAAGAGAATAAAATTCTGGATTTTTGAAATAAATTTACAGAAAGTGCAACAAAAGGGCAAGTTTAGGATATATTTTTGGCACTTTTTTGCAATTATCCCTGGAATATACACTGAGCAAGCCACAACTTTTGAATAGGATTCTCCTTGCAAGGAGATTATATATGTAGCCACCAATTGTATAGTGGGAACATCCATTTACCCAAGCAGTACTGCCCATACCAGCAAATTTAGATTGATGACACTCTATACAGAGACAATTTGACTCATCCCCATGACAAATTGCTCAAAGGCACAGGCAATCAAATTTTTACAAATTATATTATTCAAAAGAGCCTCCAATATATTCAAAAACCAGATACAATCGCATATACTAAACTGAGAAAATATATATACCAATCCGGGGTGATAGGGTCCTATTACAACTACAAACAAACAAAAGATGCTACAAAACGAACAGACAAGCTATTCCAGGAGAAATTCAACAAGAAATTAGCGACTACCAAACACCAAAACCCATCAAACAGAAAAACCCAAATAGAAAGAAATCGACAAACCTCATGTACGAGCTTCCACCATTGCATACACGAAAACAAGCAACGGAAACAGAAAATTCGAGGAGAAAATGAAAAATAATGTAAAATTTGAAGGATTTGGGGAGAACCCGGATAAGGGAAGAAAGATCCGATGGGGAATCCAATAAAGAAAGGATCGGATCAGGATTTATGGGGTGGGTGTGGGTCGTTTTCCTCTGTGGTTTTGGAAGGTTTCTGGGGTGCTGTGAAATGTCTCCTTGTGTTACACCTGGCCTTGGGATTGGAATCTTTATCGGACATGTAAATACTTAGGGGTGTTCATGATCGGTTAACCAGACCGAAACAAGATATTAAAAACCAAAACCGCAAATCTAGGTTTACTATATTTTGAAACCGAAACCGGAACCAAAAATATGGACACCGGAATTCTCACCAACCAGATGCCATCGGTCGGTTTTCGGTTTTAACCGTTAGAATGGCCCCATCTTTAGGGTCATCTATACTAACGAATTCTTGGCCAATGGGCCGAGAGAGACAAGGTTAATATCTTCCAAGGCCTCCTTCTCTCCTTGATTTATAATGAAACGAAGACAATATAGTTGTTCGTTTGGTCGATGTGGGACTCAAGAAGAAGTGAATAAATACTCATGTTTCAATAATTGCTCTTGGCTCAGGCTTGTTTGAGGTCTTCAATTGTTTTTTTTTATCAGCAATTTTTTTGTTTTATAAAAGACCATGATTTCAAAAGTGAAAGACATGGCCGAGGATATTACCCCTCAAGTACAACAACAAACAGGGCTTTTAAAGCCAACCAAACAAACCAAACATGGGTCTAACACAAACCTACACCCAGATATAAAAAATGAAGCGCTAAAACTGAAGGGCCAAGCCCAAACTAACAGTACAACAACAGGCCCAACAAGGGCAAAACGGGCCAACCGAGCCCAAACTAAGTAAAACCTAATCAGCAACAAGAGAAGAGGGAGGCCTCGAGCCCCGAGCCACCGAAGAGAAACACCCCAACCGCCGGAAACACACCTCAGAGAAGAAGCACCTACGATCAACCTCGGCCGGCAAACAAATAACAACAAACCGGTCCAAGCACCGAGAAGAGAGGTGAGATCCCAAGCGACGAGAAGCCAACCCCAACCGCGACGGGGCCAACCCCCCACAGAACCACAAAGCAAACCAATACCACAAACCTCATCTCCCCCCTCAAACCGCAAGGATCCAACAAAGTGCAAAGAAGGAGCCCCGACGCTAGGAAAAACCCATCGTCGACCCAAAACTAAGATGTTCCCTTGGATCTAAACCCTCCACCACATCCAAAGTGAAACCCCACCAAACCCAACCCCCACAACTTCAACAGAGCCAAAGGCTGAACAACCCACGCCGGTAACCGCCGGCCGTGGGCCCCGAACCACACCACCATGGTCGGGAAAGGAAGTATGAAGAGGGGAGGGTTTGGGAAGCAACCCAAAGGATAGGGGAAGATTAGACCAAAGAGAAAACAACCAAGTAAACCCAGATCCCATCTCTCCGATCTCCGAGAAGGAGATCCCGACGGTGGCCAGCACCAACCGGTCGGCCAAAAATGGGGAAGAGACAACAACCAGAGCCTCAAAAATGAGGCGGTGGCGTCAGGAAAACCGGGGGGCGCAAGTAAAAGGGAAAGTGAGTACCTGAACACAGATCTGAACTCCCCTTCTCAGATCTCGAAGTTTCCAAGACCCATCGGTGGCCAACACCTACCGGATGACCTTCACGACGAGAAGACACTCTGAATAGGGCGCCGAGGAGTAGATCTGAGCATCCAAGAGCGAAGAGGCAAAGGAAGACCGAGTAGCCTGAAGGAGGAAGGAGGAGAGAGGTAGGGAAAAGAAAGTAAAGGATGAAGATAAAAGGAGAAGGGGACCGCCGACGACAGCCCCGGGAGGCCGCCACCGACGGTCAAGGACGGAAGGAGAAGAAGGGTGAACTCGGCTTAGGGTTTGGAAGAGTCTAGAGAGAGGTCGAAGCTTCTTTCTCTAGACTCTTTTCTCCTTGAGGTCTTCAATTGTTAATAATGATTATGATAAATCTTGATTAGTTGAATGACTTTGTAAATTGTATATGATAGACTATTCATTGATTATTTTATGAACTATGCACATATGTGTTTTACATGTATTGTATGTGCAGAGGATAGATTCATCACATTTTACATTGATATTGTAATCATTTTTTCACGACTAAATGGATTTTATGCAAGTAGTGATTTTTATTAAGACTTCACATTGTATACTGTAATCATGGTTTTTATTATAATAAAATGAGCCTCAACTACTTTTTCCCAAATGATTAAAGGTGATGATACTGATAGTATTGGAACTACTACCTATAAGTTGGTAAAGCCAGAGTGAATGTACTGTAAATTTGATCCCACGTCGAAAGTCTTCCAGATGAAAAAACATGTTCATATTAGTAGTGCATTTTCCGTAAACAATGTGAAGTGGCCGTGAGTTGTGGAGGAGGATAAACTTAGGCCTATTCAGTTCCGGTTTTACCGGTTAACCGTTGGGCATCCATTACTGAAACCGAACACCGACCCAAAGACCTTCGGTTTGGTGAAAATCACACCGGAACTGACGGTTCCGGTTGGTTTTGGTTGGCTCTCCGGTTTTCGGTTAACTTTGAACACCCCTATAAATACTACACTACACCCAACTTTCTCTTGACTTGTGAACATTGCCTTTAATTTTTCTCAGGTGTTAATTACGAATAAATGCGTCATTACTGATGTGTTTTTCTCTTCTTTTTTTGAAATGTTTTTTTTGAAAGGAGATTCATTAATAATAATAAACCTTACAAACAAAGCAGAACAAGCGTTGCATCCATCGATTGGTCTCGGAAATCCGAAAGACGACCAATGAGATGATAGCTCTCGACAATGGCGACGCAGCGCCTCGAATAACTAAGTACCAGATCGTTCTTTCTTGTCGACAATCCACAAAGGTTCGTCGATAGAGAGACCCAACCGGTAACGCCACCAAAGGTAGCAACAACACCTACCAGAGATTTTCCGGTCAAAGACGGGTCTTTTACGGCAAAAATCTGATAGGGTGACTTCTTGGAAAACAAAACAAACAAACAAAATAACAAAACAACAACATCGAAACTGAAACTCTCCGGGCCGTCCTCCAATGGTCGGGGCTGAGATCGAAGCGAGGGGGGAGGCGGGCAGCGCCGACGGTGAAGATCTGATCCGTTAGGGGCAGGGGCACGGGACTGGCCGGGTGAGCGCGGTAAAGCAGGAGCATGTCGGCTCGGACTGCGGCGCTCCGACAGCATGTGGGAGCAGATCTGGTCGCCTGACCTGAGTAGTGTGGTGGAGAGGCTAGTCCAGAGAAGATCCGGTCGTCGTTGTCGCCGGGAGAACAGAGGAAAGGGCTGCCAGCCGCCGTATTCGCCGGGAATAGAGGCCGGAGGAGGGACCGACATCTCGCCGGCAAGAGGACCACGAGGAGGAAATCGATCGGGGCAGATCTGGGGCTTGACTCCGGCCAGGGGAGGACGACCGGAGTAGATTTGGCGGAGGCTTCCAAACGTGGCTCGGGGAACACGCCGAAGATGCCTCGCCGGCGACTCCTCGCCGGGGCACCTCTCTCGGGAAGGCGGCGACAACACCAAGGCCATGGGGGGAGGAGAAGAGAAAGAAAAAAGGGGAAAGAGGATCGAGCTAGAAGGAGAGGAAGTAAAGGACGTCCGCCGGCAGCTCATGTGGCCAGGACCACTCTAGCCACCGGCGGCAGCAAGCAAAACTGGCGAGGGGAGGCTTGCAAGGCTTGCGGTGGGTTAGAGAGAAAAAGGGTCTAGGGTTTTTCTGTTTATAAGTTAATTCATCTGTTTTTCATTTCAGTGTATTAACATTCAAATTTATGTGCACGCCAGGAGGAGCATGGACATAATTATTTTCGAGCTATTCAGAATTCGTAAGTAGGGAGTCAGATTCGAGGATAGCATGGTATAGACAATGTTTGGGTAGCTCTGGATCATTAAACAAGAATTGAAATTATGATTTTTGTGGTTCAGATTGTTACTCAGAACCGTGGGGATCGGGGTCATGATCTTGATCCGGCCAATAAGAAGACGTCACGTGGTGTTGGTATGGAAAAAAAGAGGAGTTGTTGGCTCCAACGTTTAGTTTAATTTTTTTTTAATGATCTTTAATTTTGAAATAATAAAAATATATATTACTATTCATAAGACTTAAATTCGACATCAAACATATGAGAAGGCACGGGAGGGGATGGTGGCCCAGGGTCTTGGCGAGTGTGTTCAGGGGGGCAGGGCTCTAGCCCTCCCCTTTTGGATCCGTGTAGTGGGTTTGGAGGTCAAGTGGTGGGGTCGGTAGTCTTTGATGCTTTGACTGCTTCGATGTCGGGTATAGGGAATCAGGGTAGTCCATGGAAAGATGCCTTGAATAAACTTTCGATATCCAAGGGTCGGGTTGTTAAGACGTTTAATTCTTCTGGTACCGTGACTTACTTTAAGCTTAGAATGCGATCCATGAGTCGGGAAAGAGCTGTGCAAGCTGCCCCTTCAGCGGTGGACTTATGGAATCATGCAGTCGTTAAGCCACCTAAGGGCGCCCTCCTGGGAGTCAAGTAGAATAGTAGTTAATTTTGTTGTTTCTCTCTGTCTGTTTTGCTGGGTTTATTTTTTTTTTTAGGGACAACTCTCCTTTTGGTGTTAAAGGTTTTTCCATTAACCTCTATTGTCGGGAGCTCCTCCGTAATCGTTATTTTTGGTCTTCCAGCCTTGACGTTACTCTCCTTCTTGGAAAACATCTTCTTCTTAATAAATGTTCTAAACTGATAAAAAAAATGACATCAAACATATGTATATGTGTGTAGTTTCATAAGCCTTGACGTTACTCCCCTTCTTGGAAAATATCTTCTTCTTAATAAATTTTCTGAACAGATAAAAAAAAGATATCAAACATATGTATATGTGTGTAGTTTCACATGGTAATTTGCACTCATGTGTCATATATATGACTCTGGCTGTACAATTTTGGTGTATTTTATAAACAAGAATTACTTATACCTATCAAACGATTAGAAACCCTAGCTCATCTTCTCTCTATAGTCCCCCCCCCCTTCCCTTTAGTCTTGAAACCACCGAAGGCTTCCGTCTAGGGATGTTCGTTGGTTGGTTTCCTCGTCTTTCTTGTTTGGCCTAATGTCCGTGTGGTTCCTGTCTTACCTTCTGCTGTATTTTTGCGACCTCGTGTCACCCCTTCCTTACCTCTCCATCCTCTTTGTCGGTGTCTTCCTTCTTTTCCAATGTCCTCCTTCTTCTCTGGTTATGCTTATGGCATGGGGGTTTGGTTGTTCCTTTGTCCCTACCCTGGTTATTTTGTCCAACCCATGACAACCTAGCCCCATCTCCTCTCATCGCCGCCCATCAGTCACCAAACTCGTTTATCCGCCATCGGACTTTGTCTTCCGGTCGACCTCCGACCACCACCTCCCTGGAATAGGGCCTGCATGGTCTGGGGGAACTGGATCTAGCAGGACCTCTACTCCAGCCACTCTTTCCTTATCTGCGTCGGAACCTCATTACCGAAACAACCTGATTCTAAATGATGTGAAAAGAAAGGTTCGTTGGACCTCGCCTCTCCCTGAGCCTGGAGGGGATGGTGGCCCAGGGTCTTGGCGAGTCTATTCTGGGGGGGGGGGGGGGGGCAGGACTCTAGCCCTCCCCTTTTGGATCCGTGTAGTGGGTTTGGAGGTCAAGTGGTGGGGTCGGTAGTTTTTTATGCTTTGACGGCTTCGATGTCGGGTATAGGGGATCAGGGTAGTCCATGGAAAGATGCCTTGAATAAACTTTCGATATCCAAGGGTCGGGTTGTTAAGACATTTAATTCTTCTGGTACCGTGACTTACTTTAAGCTTAGAATGCGGTCCATGAGTCGGGAAAGAGCTATGTAAGCTGCCTCTTCATCGGTGGACTTATGGAATCAGGCAGTCATTAAGCCACCTAAGGGCGCCCTCCTGGGAGTCAAGTAGAATAATAGTTAATTTTGTTGTTTCTCTTGGTCTGTTTTGTTGGGTTTATTTTTTTTTGTTTTTAGGGACAACTCTCCTTTCGATGTTAAAGGTTTTTCCATTTAGTTCTATTGTCGGGAACTCCTCTGTAATCGTTATTTTTTGTCTTCCAGCCTTGATGTTACTCTCCTTCTTGGAAAACATCTTCTTCTTAATAAATTTTCTGAACTGATAAAAATAAGGCATCAAACATATGTATATGTGTGTAGTTTCATATTGTAATTTGCACTCATGAGTTATATATATGACTCTAGCTGTACAGTTTTGGTGTATTTTATAAACAAGAATTACTTATGCCTATCAGACGATTAGAAACCCTAGCTCATCTTCTATCTACAGTCCGCCCCCTTCCCTTTAGTCTTGAAACCACTAACGACCTCCGTCTAGGGAAGTTCGTTGGTTGGTTTCCTCGTCTTTCCTGTGTGGCCTAATGTCCGTGTGGTTCCTGTCTTACCTTCTGTTGTATTTTCGCGACCTCGTGTCACCCCTTCCTTATCTCTCCGTCCTTTTTGTCGGTGTCTTCCTTCTTTTCCAGTGCCCTCATTCTTCTCTGGTTATGCTTATGGCATAGGGGTTTGGTTGTTCCTTTGTCCCGACCCTGGTTATTTCGTCCAACCCATGACAACCTAGCCCCACCTCCTCTCCTCGCCGCCCATCAGCCACCAGACTCGTTTATCCGCCGTCGGACTTTGTCTCCCGGTCGACCTCCAACCGCCACCTCCCTGGAATAGGCCCTGCATGGTCTGGGGGAACTGGATCTAGCAGGACCTCTACTCCAGCCACTCTTTCCTTATCTGCGTCGGAACCTCATTACCGAAACAACCTGATTCTAAATGATGTGAAAAGGAAGGTTCGTTGGACCTCGCCTCTCCCTGAGCCTGGAGGGGATGGTGGCCCAGGGTCTTGGCGAGTCTATTCTGGGGGGGGGGGGGGGGGGGGGCAGGGCTCTAGCCCTCCCCTTTTGGATCCGTGTAGTGGGTTTGGAGGTCAAGTGGTGGGGTCGGTAGTTTTTTATGCTTTGACGGCTTCGATGTCGGGTATAGGGGATCAGGGTAGAACATGGAAAGATGCCTTGAATAAACTTTCGATATCCAATGGTCGGGTTGTTAAGACGTTTAATTCTTCTTGTACCGTGACTTACTTTAAGCTTAGAATGCGGTCCATGAGTCGGGAAAGAGCTATGTAAGCTGCCCCTTCATCGGTGGACTTATGGAATCAGGCAGTCATCAAGCCACCTAAGGGCGCCCTCCTGGGAGTCAAGTAGAATAATAGTTAATTTTGTTGTTTCTCTTGGTCTGTTTTGTTGGGTTTAATTTTTTTTTGTTTTTAGGGACAACTCTCCTTTTGGTATTAAAGGTTTTTCCATTAATCTCTATTGTTGGGATCTCCTCTATAATCGTTATTTTTTGTCTTCCAGCCTTGACGTTACTCTCCTTCTTGGAAAACATCTTCTTCTTAATAAATTTTCTGAACTGATAAAAAAAGACATCAAACATATGTATATGTGAGTAGTTTCAAATGCCTTGACGTTACTCTCCTTCTTGGATAACATCTTCTTCTTAATAAATTTTCTGAACTGATAAAAAAAGACATCAAACATATGTATATGTGTGTAGTTTCATATGGTAATTTGCACTCATGAGTTATATATATGACTCTAGCTGTACAGTTTTGGTGTATTTTATAAACAAGAATTACTTATGCCTATCTCATCTTCTCTCTACAGCCCGCCCCCTTCCCTTTAGTCTTGAAACCACCGACGGCTTCCGTCTAGGAAAGTTTGTTGGTTGGTTTCCTCGTCTTTCCTGTGTGGTCTAATGTCCGTGTGGTTCTTGTCTTACCTTCTGTTGTATGTTCGCGACCTAGTGTCACCCCTTCCTTACCTCTCCGCCCTATTTGTCGGTGTCTTCCTTCTTTTCCAGTGCCCTCCTTCTTCTCCGGTTATGCTTATGGCATGGGGGTTTGGTTGTTCCTTTGTCCCGACCCTGGTTATTTCGTCCAACACATGACAACCATAGCCCCACTTCCTCTCCTCGCCGCCCATCAGCCACCAGACTCGTTTATCCGCCGTCGGACTTTGTCTCCCGATCGACCTCTGACCGCCACCTCCCTAGAATAGGGCCTGCATAGTCTAGGGGAACCGGATCTAGCAGGACCTCTACTCGAGCCTCTCTTTCCTTATCTGCGTCGTAACCTCATCACCGGAACAACCTGATTCTACATGATGTGAAAAGGAAGGTTCGATGGACCTCGCCTCTCCCTGAGCCTCCTCATCCACCGGAAATGCCGCAAGAGTTCTCGTTGCCCATGTCTTTTGCTCATCGGGGGCTACTTCACCCCTTATCACATATTTCAGCCATGCCAACAAGGGCTTGTGTTTCTAGCAGACCAACCAACAGTTCGCCGTTGTCGGAGGGGTTTAAAAGGGGCCAACCTATGGGTGACATAGGATTTACGGCCTGGATAAGGAAAATCGTACTTTGGGCTACTTACTCTGTGAATCAATCACGTCCCCTTTCCCAACTTATGTGCGGATACCGACCGTCTCCAATTTCTCTCAACTCGGTGCTCCCTCCTCCTCAAGATCTGTAGCTCGTGTTTTGCTGAAAAAGGACGAGGTCTGGTTGCTCCAGATCTTGTTTGCATAAACCTTACCAAATGGTGTCGTGTCGGCAAGCGGCTCCTTTCCTTCCCTCTCCTTGAGGCCGACTAGAGCAACAAACCCTCCTCCCAGGGCTCGGGAGGTTTACTCTCTCGTTAGTGTTGGTTACCCCCATAAGGGTCGATGTTGTGGATGTCCCTGCCACTTCTTCCAGACTATCGCTTCCAACAACCATTCTCTCTATTTTCTGAAGAGTTCCCCCCCCCCCCCCCCGTGCCGACGACCTCAAAATATATATTAGATGTCCTCCCCGTTCTCGCAAAGGTGTCATGGTTCTCAAGCACGTCTACTAGTTACTGTTAGAATATATTTAATTGGGTTATTAAATATAATTACTATCTTCCCTATTATGTGGTCAATTAGAAACCCATCCCTTTTAGGAAACGCGCTATTCTAATTAATGGTAATTACCAATTGATTGGTAAAGAAGTCTTTCCTAATTCAATCTCTACTTTGATGGACGGTAGAGATTGAATCTTAATGAAACCCTAATAAGGAATCTTGGTCCTTTATTTCATCATAAGTACTACACAATACACAAACACCTAAAAGAGAGTATAGGAAGGGGAGAGAAACCGAAGTTCATAAGACGAACTACGTGGACTTTGATCTCTCATGTAATGTTGGGAGTACGTAGGCAATCCGAGTACGTTCCGGATACAAGTCCCTTATGCCCAACGAAGATCTACTACAAGTGCATCCACAACCATGAATGAAGGTATTCCTGAAACTCTCTTCATCTATTTATTCTGTGATTGATTGTGATGCCCACGATTTAGGGTTCATGTAAATTATGACTTACATGTGGTATCAGAGCACGGTTTAGGGCACACAATTTTTCCATAATGTGAATATAATTGTTTCATGATTTCTGATGCATGTTTTGGAGATCTATAATATTTATGATCAAACTATGCTTTAATTGTTCGGATGAATTTTTTATGCATACTAGTTCAGAACTCTAACTGTTGTTTTAAATATCATACATTTTGAAGGGATCCGAACGCCGACCCTAGCTCTGAGAGAAACGGGCACAAGGGACCAGATGGTACGCAGCCGGCGTCAGGGACCAGTTCTTGGGTCCAGGGGAGGTAAGTCTCTATTGATTTCCTCTGTGTTTTGTTCCGCTTGTTTTGAGTGAGACTGGGGTTGTCTCGCATGGGGTGTTGAACATCTTGTGCGATTGATTTGTTTCTGGTCTGCTTGGGGAGGATCTGGGTAAGGAAATTGAGTTGGTGATCGCAAAGCAGGGCCGGTGTAGCCCCACATCTCGTAGGCGTGTTCTGTGGTGTAGTTGGTGGAGACGGGAGGAAGGTGTGTGGTGACCGCTTCGGGTGTTAGTCCCGGTAGGTGGTCGGCCTGTTTTTGCCGGGTGTAGAGGAAGTGGGTCCGGAGTCCGGACGTTCGTCTCCGAGCGAAGCCGACATGCCGGTTTTGGGCACCCGAGGGGAGCAGGGCAGAACGGGTAGGTCAGGCTTGGGTCTATGTAGTTCCTATCTTGGAACTGTCGGGGCTTTGGTAAGTTGGCGACGGTGGAATACCTGAAAGGGGTGATCCGCCGTCGGAAGCCACATGTCATTTTCCTTAGCGAGACGCTGGCTAGGAAAGGAGATGTGAATGCTTTGAAGCTGAAGACGGGCTTTCCGGGTGGGTGTGAGGTGCCGGCGGTGGGGCAGAAGGGGGGGGGGGCTGATCCTTTTGTGGACGGTAGAGATGTCGGTTACGCCATATCCCAGTTGATGAGAGGTACATTGATGTGGAAATCAAGAGCCCTGGTGGGGATGTCTTCCGGTTTACGGGGGTGTACGGGGAGGCGAATAGGGAACTACGTTGGCAAACGTGGGAGATGATTCATTCCCTTGGTGCAAGGTCGGGGGCCTCGCAGCGTTGGCTCCTGATGGGGGATTTTAATGGTATCTTGAAACAGAAGGAGAAGAGAGGTGGTCGTCGGTACCCGGATCGCCTGGTTGCTGGTTTTCGGGGCGCTATGCGGGATGTGGGAGTGCATGATCTCCCGCTTCAGGGGTATGGGTTTACCTGGCACAGTGGGAGTGAGCCGGAGACGAGGATGGCAGTGCAGTTGGACAGGGCGCTGATTTCACCGGATCTGCGAGCCATGTGGCCGGAGGCGCATCTGGCCAATTTGGGAATCTCCACGTCTGACCACTTACTGATTTTGGTGGACTCGGATAGGCGTGTGGAACCGGTTGGGTCGCGACACTTTCGATTCGAGAATATCTGGGCGGAGGACCCGGAATGTGGCCACTTGATCCAGGCAAGGTGGGGGGCCCCGGGTGATAGAGATATTGGCTTAAAAATTCGGGAGACGGGCTCTGAGTTGGAGGTCTGGGGTAAGGAGGTGTACAACGCGTTAGCCCAGAAGATAGCAAGGTATGAAAATGATATGTTGTGGCTGAATGGCAGGGAGGATCGTACGAGTATTCGACGTCGCAGGGCCCTGCAGAAACTATATGTCAAGGCGTTGGAGCAGAAGGGTGAGTTCTGGCGACAACGTGCTAAGCAACATTGGCTTACGGACAGTGATCAGAACACGAAGTTCTTCTAGGCATCAGCGTCACAGAGGAAGAGCATCAACAAGGTGTCAGAGCTGCGGGATGGAGATGGAAACGTCCTAACCTGGGAGTCGGGGTTGGGAGATCACATCCTGGATCTCTATAAGACGTTATCTCGGAGGACAAGGGGGGATGGGGAAAATTTCCCGAGGTTCCGCCAACAGCTGTCGGAAGCGCAAAACAGAGCATTGATGGGGGAAGTCACATCGGACGAGGTGCGGGAAGCGACTTTCTCTATGGGGCCAAATAAGTCGCCGGGTCCGGATGGGTTCAACCCCTTCTTTTATCAGAAGTACTGGGGAACGGTGGGAGAAGATGTGACTCGCTGGGTACGTCGGATCTTTGCGGGGGAGGATATTCCAAGGGAGTTAAATAGAACGACGCTCGTCTTGATCCCGAAGGTAGAGTGCTCGATGTCTTTAAAGGATCTCTGTCCTATTGCGCTATGTAATGTGGTGTTTAAAGTGGTCTCGAAGGTGGCTGCTAATAGGTTAAAGGGGCTTTTGGATGGACTGATTTCGGAGTCCCAAGGAGCGTCTATGCCTGGCCGTTCCATACAGGATAATATAATTCTATCCTACGAAACCTTACACTATCTCAAGAACAAACGGCAAGGGAAAAAGGGGTGGGTGGCGTTGAAACTAGATATGAGCAAGTCTTACGATAGGGTAGAGTGGGGCTTCTTGTGGGACATCATGAGGGGTTTTGGGTTTGGAGAAGAGTGGATTGCTCTCGTTCGCCGCTGCACGTACTCGGTGACTTATAATATTGTTGTAGGAGGATAGCAGGCGGGTTTTATTCAACCAGAGAGAGGTATTAGGCAAGGGGATCCGTTATCCCCCTATCTGTTCCTCTTTTGTATGGAAGGTTTCTCCCGACTACTCCAAGGAGCTGAAGGGGCAGGGGAACTCCATGGGGTGAGGGTGGCTAACAGAGCGCCAACGTTAACACATCTTTTCTTTGCCGATGACTGCTATGTCTATTGCAAGGCGACACCGGAGGAGATGACTCGTCTGAGGAACTTCCTCCGGATGTTTGAGGAGGCGTCAGGACAGGTGGTGAACTAGGCTAAATCATCTCTGTTCTTTAGCCATAACACGCCAGGGCATAGGCGGGAGGAAGGGGTGCAGATCCTGGGAATACCAGAGTTGGATACCCCATCCCCATATTTGGGTGTTCCAAACATGATGGGACGGAATCGGAAGCAAGGCATGCAATATGTACTGGATAGAGTCCTTCGTCGGATCCAGAGATGGGACGGGAAGCTTCTAAATGGTGCAGGGAAGGAGGTATTAGTCAAGTCCGTACTACAGGAAATCCCCACCTACACGATGAGTGTTATGAGAATACCTAAGGGGATACTAGATAAGATGAATGTGGCCCTTGCTTGGTTCTGGTGGAAGTCGGCTGGACCGGAGGGGAAAGGGGTTATTTGGCAGTCCTGGAAAAATATGTTACGACCAAAGGAGGAAGGAGGTTTTGGTTTCAAGAACTTGTATGATTTCAACTCCGCCTTACTGGGTAAACAGTTGTGGAAACTGGTGACGGAAGAAGACAGCTTAGTGGCTTAGGTATTGAAGGCTAAATACTACCTGAGATCCTCAGTGTTGGAAGCAGTCGGGAAACATAATCAGAGCTATGTATGGAAAAGTATCATGTCGGCACAAGAGATGGTCAAGAGTGGGGCCTAGAGGTCGATCGGGCCAGGAACGGGTACGTCGTTATGCGACCATCCTTGGCTCAGAGGGGTGGAAGCACAAGTGCAGTCGCCGGGTCCTGGAATGGAGGGGAAGTTGGTGTCAGATTTGATGAAGTCGAATGAAGGCGCTGGGACGCAGAGCGGATCAGTACACTCTTCAGCCCGACGGATCAGAGGGCGATACTGGCGGTTCCTGTAATAACCAACTTGGTTATTTAAAATTTTTAAGACAGACACTTAATTGAACCTAAAATGACCCCGAGAGTCATACCGGACTTAAGTTTACCCCGTTATCGACCAAAGTGAGTTCCGGGGGACTCAGGGCAACTTTTTGATCAATTTGGGGAATGTTGACTTTTCGTTGGAAAAGTCAACTAAGCGACGTTTTGGTCCATTCGAGGACCATTTTGGATCCAAAAAGCTTAGCCGTCGTCGCAGCGGTCTTAGTTGAGCCGTTTCCTTGTAGCCCGTCAAGTTTCGTAATTTCTTGGAAAAAGTGCCCGTTCGGGGCCTGAAACGTCCGATTTTCGCGAATATGATATTTTTCCAAAAAGGTGTGGGACCCACCTTTCCACTTGTCAAACAAGTGGTGGTGTTAGGTTTTGGGGGGAAAATGAAAGGGAGACTACAAGGGGGTTCGGCCAAGGGTTAAATCAAAAGAAAAAAAATAGAAAAAAAGAGAAGAGAGGGTTTAGAGAGAGAAGGAGAAGAAGGAGAGAGAAGCTAGGGTTTGGTGTCCACTATTCACGTCTCCCACCCTTGGATCGTCTCAAAGCTTGGAGATTCACCCTCCCCTCGTCTTCCTCTACGGTATACACCAAACCGATCTTCGATTCGTCATTTTCTAAATCTAGGTTTTGGTTTGAAACTATTAGTTTAAGGTTGTTTTGATGTTGGGGGAGTGTTGGAGACGTTTTGGGGACGTTTGGAGGTGAAGGAGAACGTTTTCCGGCGACCGGGAGCTCGGGAGGAGCTCCGGCCACCATGGGGGGGCTGGCTGGCCGAAGCTAGGGCCGGCCACCACCATGGTG
Source organism: Erodium maritimum (assembly GCA_963921825.1). Classification (NCBI taxonomy): domain Eukaryota; kingdom Viridiplantae; phylum Streptophyta; class Magnoliopsida; order Geraniales; family Geraniaceae; genus Erodium; species Erodium maritimum. Next base: position 10,876,122 of record OY997595.1, read on the forward strand.
GGCCGGGCCCAATTGAACCCTAGGGCCCACGGCCAAGTTGGTCCGGGTGGGCCCCACATTCTCGGGTGCTCGGGTTTTGTGTTCAGGTGGTTTAGAACGTTCCCCGGACCATTTATCCTTAACCGAATCGAAATTTGGAATTAAAATGCGAAAGTTGTAATTATCGGGTTTAGAAACTTTAAACGTTAATTAATTGACTCGGAAGTCGAAATTCGATTCCGTCAAGTGCATTGGGACCCTTGAATTATTCTAAGACCGTAGAAACGAAAACGGGAATTTTTGGAGCCCCGGAAGGGTATTTCCAAAACCCGGGCAGATTCGCCATGTCGGGCGAATCGGGCCTTTACGGGTCCTTTATCGAAAATGTCGAGTAATTGAGAAGTTTGGGATTGATCGACATTGTCGGGGTTACGTTTGGGCGTTAAGTTTATTGAATTTCAGTTTATTCCTGCGAGTTGTTAAGTGCCTTAAAATTGTGTTCTTTCAGATCGTGCCGCGGACCGAGGCAAGGGAAAGCTGGGTGAGTGACTGAGATCACACCGGAGCTCGTTGGTCGGCTTTTGGAGAACACGCACGAGGTAGGGAAAAGTAGCCGGATCTCGGCCCTGACTAGGGAAAGTTAACAGTAGAATTGCATGTGACACCGGGGTGTCGTGGGTTAAGTAGGTTATCGAATATTACAAATGCATGATACGGGAACATAGCGAATATTTGAAATGTATGTGACACTTAGTAGTGTCGTAGGAGCAGAGAACTTAGCGATATAAGAATTACTGGAGGCATATGACCATGCCCGGAGGTTGATTGTTTAATTCCTGTCTTGGGTGGCCATGAGAGCCCGTGTTTTATTGTTGGTGTCTTGGGTGGCCATGAGAGCCCGTGTTTTATTGTTGGTGTCTTGGGTGGCCATGAGAGCCCATGTTTTATTGTTGGTGTCTTGGGTGGCCATGAGAGCCCGTGTTGTATTGTTGGTGTCTTAGGTGGCCATGAGAGTCCGTGTTGTATTGTTGGTGTCTTGGGTGGCCATGAGAGCCCGTGTTTTACTGTTGGGATGTCTTGGGAGGCCGTGAGTGCCCGTGGGGTTGTTGAGCCCGTGAGTTACTGTTGGTGTGTCTTGGGAGGCCATGAGGGCCCGTGGGGTTGTTGAACCCGAGTTTTTACCGTGGAGTCTTGAGTGGCCATGAGTGCCTGTGGAGTGTTGAACTGGTCTTGTTACTGTTTGTTGAACCTTGCTTGTGATTGTGATTGCGAGTGCCCGAGGTTAGTGACCCGACTTCGTGTCGGGAAGTGGTATGGAATTTGGCTGGCTTACGAGTTCGAGTCTCGGTAAGTTGCGAGCATTCTTTGGCTAGCCTGATTCGTGTTCGATTCTCGGCAGGTTGTGAGCATTTGTAGGCGATGAGAGGGCAGCTCCCCTTCCGACTAGCTATCAGAAAAGTAGCATTGTATATATCGCCAACAGGTCGACCGCCTGGAGCCTGACAGTGATAGGTAAAGCGCGTGGGGCAGGCTCGAGCCCAGCCGGTTAGCAACCGGCACTGAGCAGCTGACAGGAATGAGATCCTTTGTGATCTTGTTTGGTGTGCGATCCTTTGTGATCTTGTTTGGTGTTGCGTAGTGTTCTGTCGTGTCCTTGGAGGAGGTCGTCGATAGTTGTGTCGGGGTTACATTACAAGTCCGAGTGTTGAGTCTGTTGAGGAAGGTAACGGGTTGTGTGTCAGTTGAGCACTCGGATTTGGGGATTGTTTTCCCGGTGTTGCGTTTGGTTTTGGTGTTACCGGCATTGTCTGCTAAGTATGCCGTAGTCAGCCTGTTATCCGTGGTGGTGAGCGAACGCTCACCCCTAGCTACTTTTCCTACATGTACTGATCACAGGACGAACTAGGTGAGCTCTCGAAGCTTGCGGAGCAAGGAGCGGAGTCCGAGTTTTTATCTTTTGAGTCTAGTGACGGATACCTTGTACTTGGTCCAATTGTTGGGACGTTTTTGAGTTGTAAATATTATTTTGATAACTAAATGGTAATTTCAAAGTGTTTATTCAAAACAGGTTTCAAATGTTTTTATGATTTTAAATGTTCGCGTCCCGAGTTTGGTTTACTGAAATTGGGGCGTGACAGTTCCGATAAGTAGGACGACCGCAAGGGATTCCTATTATTGGGCGGCGGACTATTTGGGTCAATACACGGTCAGGTCGGCATATGGTATGGGCCAACAGGATCAGGCACCCGTCCAGGCCCAGCCAGAAATTTGGTCGGCTATTTGGAAGCTGGAGGTGATGCCGAAGGTCAAATCCTTCATGTGGCGCACCTGCTCAGGCTGTTTGCAAGTGGCAGTTAACCTGAGGCACAGGCATGTGGATATGGCAGCAACCTGTTCGGTTTGCTCTGAAGCATAGGAATCGGCTCTCCACCTTCTGGTTCAGTGCCTAGTGGCAGCGGAGTGCTGGGCAAAATCAGGGTTGAAGCTACCTCAAGAAGCCCAGACGATGGTAGAGTGGTTGCATGGTACGCTGACCATTAACCCCCCGACAAGCGGGGTACTGATAGGATGTCCTCTGTGGGAAGTGTGGAAGGCTAGGAACAAAGTGGTATGGGAAAATGTAGTTCAACCAGCAGCCAGTATTTATCAGACAGCATTCCACCTACAGACAGGGTGGATGGAAGCCAGGAAGCGGAAGCTACAAGCACAGGCGGTTCCTAGCCATGCCAGGGTATAGGCTGCAGAAGTGTGGGAACATCCCACTCAGGGCGCGTGGGCCATCAACACAGATGGCGCTTTGTTTGCGGCGGCGGACAAGGTGGGAACATGATGGATATGTAGGGACGATAGGGGTCATCTCAGGGATGCTCGGTCTACATCATTCCATGGAGCCCAAAACCCGGGATTATTGGAAGCCTTTGCGATCCGGGAAGCGCTAACGTGGCTCCAGCAGTACCCTCGCCAGAGGGCTGTGGTCCGGAGCGACTGTAAGGTCATAGTGGATATGATCAGACGAGGGGGGAATCTGCTCTCTCCTCTGGGAACGATCGTTACAGATTGTACTTCCCTTTTATCTACACTCGAGTGCGTGGAGCTCGAATTTGTAAAACGGACAGCGAACAAAGCAGCTCACTGGCTTGCCAGGGCGGCTTGTTCTAACCCTGTCTGGAATTGGCAATGGGGGTCATATCCCCGAACCTCTTCAAAACATCATATTTGCCGATATTTAAATAAAATCTCATATTATCTCAAATTTTTTTTTACGGATGAACAGTAACTCCGATCTAAAACGTTATATTTTTTTCCGGGATGAATAGTATTTTCGTAACCGTGTTTTGTGAACAGTGTCGGATTTGAATAATAATCTGATTTGAATAGTGTTCTGTAATCAGATTTGAATAGTAATCAAATTTGAATAGTATTTTGATTTAAATAGTGTTCTGTAATCAGATTTGAATAGTAATCTGACTTGAATAGTGTTTTGTAACCAGATTTGAATAGTACTTTAAAAAAAGTTTTTTTTTTATATTTCGGATGAACAATTTTTTTCCCCTCAGATGAATAGTGTTTCCGACTTAAAAAAATTAATTAATTTTTCTTTTGGAAGAATTGTGGTTCCGACTAACAGTATTTTAAAAAAATGATTTTCCCCAGATGAACATTACTTCCTTGAACAGTATTTCCAAAAAAAAAAGTTGAAAAGTGATTTTCCCAATGTACAGTGACTTTTCGAATAAACAATGTTTTTGGATGAAATTTAATTTCGAAAATCAAGATTCTATCATTTTAATTTCGAAAATCATGATTCTTGCATTTTAATTTCGAAAATCATGATTGTTGCACTTTTCTTTCGAAACTTATGATCGATGCAATTTATTTCGAAACTTATGATGCAATTTTTTATTTCGAAAATTATGATTAATGCAGTTTATTTCAAAACTTATGATGCAATTTTATTTCGAAACTTATGATCGGTGCAGTTTATTTCGAAACTTATGATGCAATTTTATTTCGAAACTTATGAATAATGCAATTTTATTTTGAAACTAATGATAAATGCAATTTTATTTCGAAAATTATGATTTTTTGCACAGTTATTTTGAAAATCACATCCATGACTCTATAAAGTTTCCGCACTTATGTTTTGAGTCTGAAGCTTTCCTGAATATAAAAGACATTCATCCCACACATGATATTTTAAACATCATATGTATTCTTTGTAACAATTATTGTATGTTGTATAATTTTTATTGGTTTTGCTAAGTTCAGGTTAAGAATCACCACAGTGATCTTACCTTATAACTGTTTGCTAATTGCATGTTAAATTAAAGAAGTTTTATTATGTCTTTTTGAACATAATGACATGCGTGATGTTTGAAATATAGTAATCCTTGTAACAATTATTGTATGTTGTATGATTGTTACTGCAAACATTTAGGTTAGGGATCACCACAGTGAACTTACCCTAGAATGATTTGCTATTTGCATGTTTCCACCATAATTATGTATGCAAAATTGATCAACATGTGTAGTATTTAGTTACCCACAGGTAGACTATAAACATATGATTGAGTCAATACCTTTTGGAGTTTTGTATATGCTTAGACCAAAGATATCCACAGATAACTTGATAGTTTAATTAACTGATAATGCATCACTCAATTACGTCAGTTTTGAATATTGCAACTATGGTATAATAGATATATGTTGACTACCCACAGGAGCACCATAACTTCTTGTTGTAATATTTCAATTATGTTTATGTGTGTTTGTTACCTACTTAAATACTTGTTGTATCTCTATAAATTGTAGCATCTTCACCTGCTAATTTGGCATCCTTAATCTCTATCGTTCCAATCCTCACTGTGACCAACTTCTCAAAATGGAAAGAGAAAGTTAAGTTCACTTTAAAAGTACTTGATTTGGATCTGACATTTCATTCAGAATAGTCAAGCTCCTCTTACTGTATCTAGTACCGAGGTGAAAAGATTTCCCATAAATTTTGGAAGACCTTGAATAAATTGAGCTTATGTTCTTAAGGATGATAATTTCTGAGCAACATTAAGAGTTCTCTTTTACCATAGAGAACGTTAAAAATTATCTAGAAGATATGAAAGAACGGTTTAGGATTATAGGCAAATCCCTTGTAGGGAAACCTATGACTGTTAGTCTTAGTGCCCGTAGTTCAATCCTAAATGTCCAAATGTATATATCACCGTTAGCAATAAAATTAAAGCGACTTTATATTACTTATGTGTTGGAGTAATATATCGACGTGTGCTCTGATCTATGCCCACCATGCGAATAGAACCATAGATCGAGATAGATCACACTCGATGGGTCCCTAGTCAACAAAGCTTCACTAGAAGCGACTAGTATGAAAGATGGCTCTTTATGGCTTACGTTCTGTTAGTCATTGGAATGGGATTCCGGAGTCTGATCATAGATATCATGTGGGACATGATATTGGACGACCCGCCCTGAATATGTGCCATAGATTAAGTCATGAACATATTCAGTGTTGTAGCTTGTCATGTATCCTTAGACCAAGGAGTCTTTGTGATCGCTATGTAGTGAACAACTGAGTTTGACCTGAGCCTAACGTTGTCCGTAACAGGGCTTCCATAACGGCCAGGATTGGCTTGGGGACGGGCTACATGAGTGACACGAAAGACGGCTAAGGGATTTATCCCTCATACTAAGGTATGGGAAAGATATCGGTTCTCGGCCGCTTGATCGAGAGTGACTGGAAGAATAGCATGGCCATGCACATGATACTGGGTATCATATCTTCAGTCATCTCACATATCAAGGAACGGTGATTGAGAATAATAAGGATGACGGCTCTATGCCTTATCTCAATCAGGATATCGGAGATAAAAGGATAATGACAGGGACGACGGAAAGGTTAGAATCGATAGGGTCGATTCGTTATGTAGTGTCAGGCAATACTAAAGTCTCGTTAGTTGCCACTTAAATAGGATCAAGTAAAATGGGATTTTACGTTGATCTATTGACATGCATAAACCTAAGGGTCACACCGGAGGATGAAACTCATTGACACATTTATGGAGAATGGCCAAAAGGGAGTTGTCTCGGGACAGGACCAAAACTGGGTTTTGGGTCATGTGCCCGTAAGTGAATAGGACTTTACGGATCGAGACAAGGCTTGGAGTCTTGGGATTGATCGCGTCGGATAATGTTGGACATTTCCGGTATGGAAGGCATGGAGGCGATGAGCGAATCACGGGACCTCGTTGGAAATGGCCACGGGCCATGTTCCAAGAGACCCATGAAAGGCCCATGCAACCAAGGCCCATGGAACTAATTAATCAAGTCTTGATTAATTAGTACTAAGTAAGCAAGACAAGGATTAAGGTGTTGGTGATTCACCACCTAACCCAATCTTGTCTTGCCATACTTTGTCCTATTTACACCTTACTTGACACCATACTTGTCCCATGCCTTTAGTTGGACAAGTATGGGTTTTGTTATGTTTAAGTCATCTTTTTTCAACATAACAAACACAAGACAAGAATAGGAAACACATTTTCTCTCCCTCTTCCATGGCCATTTCGGGTTTGGCTAGTTTCCTCCTCCATTTTTGTGTTCTTGAGTCCTCAAAGAGAAGAACTACGTGGCTTTGATTCCCATGTGGATACGTAGGCGTCTTGGAGACTCAAGCCAATCATTCGTTAACCGGTGTTCTTGTTTTGGTAAGAGATAGTGCTGAATTTTTCTCTTGTGAATCCATTCTTTGTTAGTTGTTTCATGGTTTTAATCGTCTCTTGGTTTTTATTGATTTTCCGCTGCGAGTTGGTTCATCTCCAACCCTACCTCGAGACCCAACAGTGGTATCAGAGCCGTGCTACCTTCGGGATTCACAAGACGGTGTTCAAAGTTTCGGTTTTGCTTGAAAGTTTCGTTTTTGGCATGTTGTTTTGCTAAATTGTTTGATAACATGTTTTAAATTCTTGTTTATGGATTTAATGCATGTAAAATGAATTTTTGAAAATTATTTCAAATCTGGAAATTTTGAAAAAATTTTGATTTTTCGGGTCTCGGGAGCGGGACTCTCGGGGAGCCGAAACCGGGACCGAACGGGGCTCCGTTGGACGGAGCTAGGCCAAGCATGACCATTGGATGGTTGATATGCCAAGGCTAAACCGTTTTGTTAGTTATGACGAGTTTGGAACCGTCATGATGAACTCGAAGATCAAATGTTCAAAAGTTTCAATTTTGAACGGTTTCAATAAACCGAGCATCAAAAAATTTCGAAACTTGGCTATTAATTAAAACCGGAAAATCACATGATGTTTGATAACATGCTTGTTTGATAACACGATGTGTGATGTGATGTTGGAATGGTGTACATAATAGCCCCGAGCTCGATTTAATTATTTATCGCTTTTCACGGCCTGCGAGCCGTTAGAGTTAACGTGTAATTATTCTTTCAAGGTGTGGTCGTCGAACCACTTGTTTGTAATATTTATTTATTCCCGACCTGCGAGTCGTGTATTAAATTGTAATATTTTACTCAAGACGAAGAAAGGGCGAAAAGGTCATTTGGTGGCTTTTCGGGTGTTGGCATCGGCTTGGAGTCGGTGGAGCTCAAGAAGCTAGTGGGAGTTAGTTTAGGGGGCTATTATGTGCACATTTACCGCTTTATGCTTGGTTTAGTTTATGCATGATTAATTCTATGTGTTTTAGAATCGCATGCTTAACTTTATTTACCGAGCATATCACCTCACATGCAAAGATAAAATTGGAATTTTAATCCTTGTGTGTGAACCCTTAGAACCGTCATTGCATTGGATGTAGTTGACGGGTTCAAAGGAAGAATTACATTGGATGTAATTTGAGGCATCATTGCATTTGAAATGTAGTTGATGTGCTCATCGCATCTAGGATGTGCCAAAGTTTTGAACACAACTGGACAAGTAAAAGCGGGTCATGTCCGATACCTCCCAATCATTAACACCTTACTACCTCCCCGTCCTATGGGTGTCGTGCGCATTAGCGGAGCATCCATGGGGAAGCGGGGTAGTAGGTTTGGACGACATATGTGGGTGTCGTGCGCATTAGCGGAGCACCTACATAGTGACGGGCCATAGTTGAAAATTGGTGGACCCGACTACGATTCTCGGCCTGAGGTTGAGCTAGGGTAACAGATAGGGTAAGTCGTGTACATAAGTACATACCCTAGCCAAGAGTCACATTGGATGTGATTGGATGGAGTCCTACCTACATAGCTCGATTAAGTGGTGAGCATTAGTTCAGCTTAATCGAGTGAATCAAGGATCTTGGTTTCAGATTCTAAAGGTTTAGAATTGATTGTTGGTGTTTAAGCTTGATCTTCATAAAATTTATTCAGTTTACTGATTGAATTTTATCTGTTGTAGATCAGATTTTTTTCCGGGATGAATAGTATTTTCGTAACCGTGTTTTGTGAACAGTGTCGGATTTGAATAATAATCTGATTTGAATAGTGTTCTGTAATCAGATTTGAATAGTAATCAAATTTGAATAGTATTTTGATTTAAATAGTGTTCTGTAATCAGATTTGAATAGTAATCTGACTTGAATAGTGTTTTGTAACCAGATTTGAATAGTACTTTAAAAAAAGTTTTTTTTTTATATTTCGGATGAACAATTTTTTTCCCCTCAGATGAATAGTGTTTCCGACTTAAAAAAATTAATTAATTTTTCTTTTGGAAGAATTGTGGTTCCGACTAACAGTATTTTAAAAAAATGATTTTCCCCAGATGAACATTACTTCCTTGAACAGTATTTCCAAAAAAAAAAGTTGAAAAGTGATTTTCCCAATGTACAGTGACTTTTCGAATAAACAATGTTTTTGGATGAAATTTAATTTCGAAAATCAAGATTCTATCATTTTAATTTCGAAAATCATGATTCTTGCATTTTAATTTCGAAAATCATGATTGTTGCACTTTTCTTTCGAAACTTATGATCGATGCAATTTATTTCGAAACTTATGATGCAATTTTTTATTTCGAAAATTATGATTAATGCAGTTTATTTCAAAACTTATGATGCAATTTTATTTCGAAACTTATGATCGGTGCAGTTTATTTCGAAACTTATGATGCAATTTTATTTCGAAACTTATGAATAATGCAATTTTATTTTGAAACTAATGATAAATGCAATTTTATTTCGAAAATTATGATTTTTTGCACAGTTATTTTGAAAATCACATCCATGACTCTATAAAGTTTCCGCACTTATGTTTTGAGTCTGAAGCTTTCCTGAATATAAAAGACATTCATCCCACACATGATATTTTAAACATCATATGTATTCTTTGTAACAATTATTGTATGTTGTATAATTTTTATTGGTTTTGCTAAGTTCAGGTTAAGAATCACCACAGTGATCTTACCTTATAACTGTTTGCTAATTGCATGTTAAATTAAAGAAGTTTTATTATGTCTTTTTGAACATAATGACATGCGTGATGTTTGAAATATAGTAATCCTTGTAACAATTATTGTATGTTGTATGATTGTTACTGCAAACATTTAGGTTAGGGATCACCACAGTGAACTTACCCTAGAATGATTTGCTATTTGCATGTTTCCACCATAATTATGTATGCAAAATTGATCAACATGTGTAGTATTTAGTTACCCACAGGTAGACTATAAACATATGATTGAGTCAATACCTTTTGGAGTTTTGTATATGCTTAGACCAAAGATATCCACAGATAACTTGATAGTTTAATTAACTGATAATGCATCACTCAATTACGTCAGTTTTGAATATTGCAACTATGGTATAATAGATATATGTTGACTACCCACAGGAGCACCATAACTTCTTGTTGTAATATTTCAATTATGTTTATGTGTGTTTGTTACCTACTTAAATACTTGTTGTATCTCTATAAATTGTAGCATCTTCACCTGCTAATTTGGCATCCTTAATCTCTATCGTTCCAATCCTCACTGTGACCAACTTCTCAAAATGGAAAGAGAAAGTTAAGTTCACTTTAAAAGTACTTGATTTGGATCTGACATTTCATTCAGAATAGTCAAGCTCCTCTTACTGTATCTAGTACCGAGGTGAAAAGATTTCCCATAAATTTTGGAAGACCTTGAATAAATTGAGCTTATGTTCTTAAGGATGATAATTTCTGAGCAACATTAAGAGTTCTCTTTTACCATAGAGAACGTTAAAAATTATCTAGAAGATATGAAAGAACGGTTTAGGATTATAGGCAAATCCCTTGTAGGGAAACCTATGACATCTTACAACCATGAAGTTTGATGGCTCACGGTCTATGCATTAATATTGCATTGAAATGACCCACCTAACGGTTAAATTAAGAAATTTGGGAATGACAGTGGACGAATAATTTCTCGTCCAATTCATCCTAAGTAAATTACCTCCTCGGTATGGACCATTCCAAATTCATTATAATGCTATTAAGAAATAATGGGCAATGAATGAATTGGCTAATGAACTGGTACAGGAGGAAGTCATACTGAACCGTGAAGGTATTAAGGTTGCCCATCATATTCAAGAAGTTGGACCTAAAGCTGAGTACATACAGCATTTTTAAGCCATGAACGAGCACCACCCAGGTTAAATGCAACCAATAAAACAATCAAGAAGGAAAAGAAAGTGGACAAATGCAATTTTTTGACTACTTTCAGAAGGATTGTCCAAAAACAGATGGATGGTTCGAAATGAAAGGTAACCTTTTGGGTTTCGTAAGATTGTTTGAATCTAATCCCACTTGTGCTTCAAATTGGTGGATTGATAGCGGTGCAAATGTCCATGTTTCTGAACCATGCATGGATTTTTTTTAACGACCAAACCATAAGGCCAAGTGAATTTTATTTTTTATGGAAAACCGAGACAGACTAGTGAAAGCTATTGGTATTTATCATCTCATTTTGAAAAAATAAAATGGATTTTGCTTAGATTTATTTCAAAATCTTTAAGTTCCATCTATTTCTCGTAAATCATTTTCCGTAAGAGAACTTGATAAAAATTGGTTTTAAAATGTATCATGCAGATGGAACTTTCAAATTTATTTCAAAATTCTTGTCACATTGGTTTGGAATTCTAGTTGATAAACTTTATAAACTATGTTATTCTGCATGTTTATGGAGAAACTGAACGCGAGTCATAAAGTCACGACTCTTACTTCTTGAAATACACAACTTCTTGAAATCATCCATACAAACATTTGCGGACCTTTCCACATTCCTACTTTTGGAGGTGAAAAGTACTTTATTATCTTTATCGATGATTATTCTCGTTATTACTACTTATATCTATTGCATGATAAATCTCAATTATGGATACTGTATAAGTGTTCATTACTAAAGTCGAGAGGCAATTAGATATGAATGAGAAAATCATTATGTCAGATAGAGATGGTAAATTTTATGGCATATATGATGAAACAGGGAAACACCCTGAATCTTTTGCCAAATTACTCCACAAACTTGGAATTGTTGTTCAATACACAACACCTGGATCTCCATGGTAGAATGGTGTAGAAGAAAGACATTAAAGAAATCGATAATGTTAGATTTTATGAATGACGATATTAGTGGGAGTGGTAAAGTAAAACATGTAAGCATTCAAGAAGTTCAGATTCATATTTCTTTACCCCACTTCTGAATGTTGTTAGGAATCATATCATTGTTGAAACATTGAACAATGACGATTACCTACACATAAAAGTTCACTCCATGAACACAATATAACCAATAATGATCATATCAAGTACATTCTAAGGAAGGAATATTAAAGATTCGATTTCCTTTTCACATGTCATTATTAAAGTCGCTCATTATGACCTCGAGCTACAATAAATGGATGTGAATATCGTCTTTCTTACAGGAGACTTGGTGTAAAACCCGCTTCGTTTCATTAGGGTATGAAATTAAAATCCTAAAACCTTAGGGTAGGTTCTTGAAACAAGTGGAAAAAAAAAATGGAAGCTGGGAAGGCCAGGCCAGACCCGGTTTGGGCTTGAGCCCGTTTTCTGGTCTGAGGCCCGATGGGCCGGCCCAAATTCGCGTGGATATAAGCTGAAACCATTAGGGTTTCATCGTTATACCAACGCGCAGCCCTCATCCCTCCTCTCTCTCTCGATCCGACCCTCTCCCTCTCTCTCTCTCGTCTTCCTCGCCGAAACCATCCCCGTCCACCACCGTTCCAGCCGCCACCTCCCTCACCAGCCTCATCCCATCTTCTTCTCCTCCATCCCGACCCCGTCACCGCTCCGGCCAGCCACGCAACCACCGTCCCCGACCTCCCTGCCTCTCCCTTCCCCTTCGTCTTCCTTACCAAACTCCGACCGCCCACCACCAGCTCCGGCCACCCTCGTCCCGAGCTCCCCACACCATCTTCCCCGTCCCCGTCCAAAAACCGGCCGTCCACCACCGGTTCCGTCCCGAGCCCTAGCTCGCCACCGAGCTCCACCTTCCCTTCAACCGAACGCGAACCGAGCTCCCGCCGTCGCCGGCGAGCTCGTCAGATCCGGAACGGGACGAGTCGTCCGGACCCGAGCCGTACGCCGCCGTACACCGCCGTTCCCACCGCCGCTATCCACCGTCTCCCCTGCCACCGTTCCTCACGATCGTGCTGCGGACCGAGGCAAAGGGAGGCTCGGCGAGTGACAGGGATCATCTCGGGTTTAGTGGAGCGCTTTTGGAGTTGCTTACGAGGTAGGGAAAAGTAGCCGGATCTCGGCCCTGACTAGGGAAAGTTAACTGTAGAATTGCATGTGACACCGGGGTGTCGTGGGTTGTTTAGGTTATTGAATATTAGAAATGCATGATACGGGAACGTAGCGAATACTGGAAATGCATGTGACACTTAGTAGTGTCGTAGGAGCAGAGAACTTAGCGTTAACTGATTTACTGGAGGCATATGACCATGCCCGGAGGTTGTTGTGCGTTATTTGTTGTTGAGTTTGGGTGGCCTTGAGAGCCCGTGTTAATTATTGCTGAGTCTTGAGTAGCCATGAGAGCCCGTGTTGTCGTTTCGGTGTTCTGGGTGGCCGTGAGTGCCCGTGGGGTTATGAACCCGTACTTTATCGTTGGTGTCTTGGGTGGCCATGAGGGCCCGTGGGGTTGTTGAACCTGTGTTTGGTTGTCGGTGTTTTGTTGGCCTTGAGTGCCTGTGGAGTTGTCACCGGTGTCGTTACTGTCTGTTTGAACTTGTTTGTGATTGTGTTTTGGTTACTTGATACTGGTGGAGGTTGTGTGGTGTAGCTAGCCTCCCGACTAGGATCGGGAGAAGTGGAGGGGTTGTGGGCTAGCTCCCGACTGGGATCGGGGGAAGGACGCGCGGGTGTGGCTAACCACCCGACTGGGATCGGGTGAAGCGGAGAGGTTGTGGGTTAGCCTCCCGACTGGGATCGGGAGAAGTTGCGCGACAGGTCGACCGCCTGACCACGTCTATGATCGGTAAAGGGCGAGAGACAGAGATTGGTTACTGAGTAGCCGTTTTGCGATCCTTTGTGATCTTGTCTGGTATTGTGTGGTCAGTCGTGTCTTGGAGGAGGTCGTCGATCGTAGTGTGGGGTCTACATAACGTATCCGTGTGTTGAGTCAGTTGAGGAAAAGACTGGTCGTGTGTGTGTCTTTGAGTCGTCGTTGGTGTCATCGGCTTTGTCTACTAATTATGCCATAGTCAGTATGTTATCTGTGGTGGTGAGCGAACGCTCACCCTAGCTGCTTTTCCTACAGGTACCGTTCGTAGTCTGGACTAGGTGAGCTTCTGAAGCTTGAAGAGCTTGAAGCGGGTTGCTGGGTGTTTTGAGTCTAGAGACGTGTATCTCATTTTGTCCAAGTGTGGGACTATTATTTTGAGTTGTAAATATTATTCTTTTGTGGAACTAAACTGACTTTTAAAGTGATTTAACGAAAACAGGTTTCAGTATTGTAACTTTTTAAACGTTCGCGTCCCTAGTTTCGGTTCACTGAAATTGGGGCGTGACACTTGGAAGAGAAAGTGTACATGCGTCAACCTGAAGGCTTCATAAACGAAAGCTATGGAGACATGGTCTACATATTTAAGTAATAAATTCATGGACTTAAGCAAGCTTCGAGGTAATGGTATCTAAAGTTTGATGAAATCATTACAATTATGGATTTCAAAGAAAACATTGTAGATCCGTGTATATACCTCAAGATCAGTGGGAGTAAGTTCATATTTCTGATTATGTTTGTTGATGATATCTTATTGAATGTTATGTTCTTCTTGTACAATCCAAGGGATTGCTAATTGGCAAGTTGCGAAGAATGTGTTGAGATACTTAAAGAAAACAAGGTAATATATGCTAACATATAGAAAATCAACACATTCACAAATGGTTGGATTTTCGATTCAGATTTTTTGGTGGATAGCATGATATATACATCTACCATGAAGGCTGAATACTTAGCATGCTATGAGGCTTTTATTTAAAAGTCATAATTGTAGAATAGGTTTGAGTTTTGGGGCATTATTTCGTCCTCAACTCTCTATTATGATAATGAATGTGCAATTATTTGAGATATCTAAGGTATTAAAGTGATCACCTTGCATATCCATCATTGTAACAAGATGTTAAAAGAGGAAAGATTGTCATTGAGCACATAGGCACGTATGTTATGATTGCAGACATATTAACGAGAGAACTACCTTACAAAGACTTTTCAGAAGCGCACTGAAAGTATGGGTCTTGACGATAGTTCCTACTTAAGTTGTCTGTCAGTAAGTCTGCCTATATTTGACATTTATATTATGAGCTCTTAAGTTATCTTTTGCATCTTACATTCTGTTTTCCGAAGTACAACACATTATCGTGGGAAATTATGATGAGAAAATGTGTCTTTTATAAAGACATTATGGGACATGTACGACGACTTCTGATTATGGTCTTTTTCTGAAGGTAGACAATGTTTGTAGTACATGGAAGGAATCACGTCGCAAAGTAGATTTTCTATTTAGATATGTGCCCACCATGACTCCCATTGTCTATTGGATTAGTTAAGACACTTATGACTACCGTATAACGATATTAAGTTTAGCACTTTATGCCGGCCTTATGATCTCTAAAAGGATGGATAAAGACCGTTTCTAAATGACCAAGTGGGAGACTGTTAGAATATATTTAATTGGGTTATATAATTATTATCTTCCCTATTATGTGGTCAATTAGAAACCCATCCCTTTTAGGAAACGTGCTATTCTAATTAATGGTAATTACCAATTGATTGGTAAAGAAGTCTTTCCTAATTCAATCTCTACTTTGATGAACGGTAGAGATTGAATCTTAATGAAACCCTAATAAGGAATCTTGGTCCTCTCTTCACCTATAAATACATGTAACTTATTCCATCATAAGTACTACACAATACACAAACACCTAAAAGAGTGTATAGGAAGGGGAGAGAAACCGAAGTTCATAAGATGAACTACGTGGACTTTGATCTCTCATGTAATGTTGGGAGTACGTAGGCAATCCGAGTACGTTCCGGATACAAGTCCCTTATGCCCAACCAAGATCTACTACAAGTGCGTCCACAACCATGAATGAAGGTATTCCTGAAACTCTCTTCATCTATTTATTCTGTGATTGATTGTGATGCCCACGATTTAGGGTTCATGTAAATTATGACTTACAGTTACTACCTGAACCAACAAGCTCATGGTACCCTTGATCGTCGAGGTATGCCCTGTATTATCGACGAGGACCCTGACCCCGACCCTCGGGGATCAGGGCCTGATGGGGTGTGGATACCAATTGTGCCCAGAAACAAGAAAATCTCTTCGGCTTCCCAACCATCCTATGACTTTCTCTGGAAGGGTCATGTTCCGTGGGACGAGGTTATCCGTTATTGTGCTTATCCTCAACTGTCGAATCTATTCTATCGTTTTACGTAGAAATCATTTATGGTTCAGCTACGTGTGTCGATTCACCTGTTTTATTCGAACGGGGGATGTCGGTCGCTATCTTAGCTTGTATTAGTTTTATCCCTTGATGATGTATGTTTATTGATTTGTCGTGATTAATCGAATACATACTCTTTGCTAAAAAAATAATAATTACTTATGACTTATCCTTATCTTTATTATCGACACTAAATAACATCCTAAATGACCATGGCGCACTCGGGGCACCGATCCAGAAGCTTACAATTGAGTCATAAAAATATTATTTAAAAAAACATCTTGCAATAATAAGTAGTAATTAATTATTTACACGTAATATTAACATTTTCAATATTAGTTTATATTATTTGAGAAATATATTAACTTTAGAATTTTTGGCACCCCCACAACAAAAAAGGTAATCCATATTCAACAAAATTGAAATCCTAAATGAATCCCCAAAATCGGTCGAAGAACCCTCGAAATTTGGAAATCGAGAAGAACACTTAGGGAACTGTCAAGGATCTAAAGTGATCCTTGAGACACGAAATGGAAAATGGAAGTTTTGCACTATTGAGGATGCAAATTACAGAGTTAAGACATCTTGGGAGAGCCTTTTTCCTACTCTAAGCTACCAATATCAATTCTAAAACATTTAATACCAAAACCTTAGTAACGTCAAGCTTATATACTACCAAGAGAGGACAACGAGGCAAAGATCAATGACAGACCTTTTTCTCAACAACTAATCAGGAGTAGACGCGCGTCAACACCATGTTTATTCCAGTAATAGAAATGGTAAAACGATGTCCTTGTCTTCTTTTTCTTCTTCAGACGGACTTTCTTTGTCACGCCCCAAATGCGATAATGACCGGACCCGTGACATGATTTAGTGAATTTAAATAAAACAATTTAAAAATAACGAATAACTGGTAAGTATAAAATAATATAAATCAACGAGAGTTTCAAACCCTGAGTCTTAAGCTCGGTCAAATACAAAAACTCAAAAGAAAGGTACGTCTTTACGAAATACAAATAAACCCCGAGTCTCCGCTAGCTCCCAGTTCTACGTAACCCTCTAGTCCAAAGTATAACTATCACCTGTAGAAAACACGGTCAGGAGTGAGCTTGACGCTCAGTAGGGAAAACCCCGAAAACCACCTCAACAGATTTACCAGAAAGTCTTTTTTCACAAATTTAAGTTACATCCAAAAAGGTTAAAACAACGATACGACACTTAAGCCAAATAAAAGACAAAACCCCCTTTTTAACCTGACGTTTACCAGTCCAACCACACTAACTTCAGCTCAACAACATCCAATCGACTAAGGCACACGACCATAAGGTTACAAACCAGTAAGACACCAAATTACGTTTCTGAACTAACTTGTTAACAATTAAAAGGAGAAAGCGACCACAAAGACAAATAATCCAACTAAAACAAACTTCACTTTACCCGACCACAAACTGTCCCGAGATTCCACATCCAAAGCCCCTTCACAACCGACTTACGGACAACCACAAATACGACACTTTAACTTACACGGAAGCTACACACATGATTTCATCATCAACCAATCAATCAAGTCATTCGCGGTTACACATGACTCATAACAAGGAAACACTCATAGTCACAAACACCGCAGTACTCATTTAATCCAAACATTATCAAAACACACAACTCGTAACCCCTGCACGGTCTCGAGAGCAACTCGCTCGATCCAAGAGACTTCCACAACCACAATCACAATCATACTCATATGTGGCACACTTGCCCACAACATAACAACACATGCATCACCGAATATCATGTATCATGCTTCTCAATTTACCACACATAGCACACATGCTTCACCGAATATCACCTATCATGCTTCTCAATTTACCAAACATAGCAACGCATGCTTCTCAATTTACCAAATGTAGCAACACATGCTTCTCAATTTCCCAAACATAGCAACACATGCTTCTCAATCATAGCAACACATGCTTCTCAATTTCCCAAACATAGCAACACATGCTTCTCAATCATAGCAACACATGCTTCTCAATTTACGAAACATAACAACACATGCTTCTCAATTTACCGAACATAGCAACACATGCTTATCAATTTAACCTCGTAACCAACAAACACTTACCATCACTTACCGTCACCACACTCAACGTGGTAAACCCCACCTGCTTAACCGGTATCCAATCCCCAACCTTCCCACAGTTCAACATATCAGATAAAAAAGGAAATAACCACTCAAATCATCAACATGTATAACTAGTTCAATTCTATCCGTTTCCATGTTCGTTATTGATTAACCGTTCAAGCATCAAAGAAAACACAACAGATACATTCAGCACACAAGTCCTGGGGGCTCGACATGGCCCGATTCTACCAGCACAACAATTCCCAAGACAGAAATCGTAAATGTTGACAATTTGATACGTCTATGCTAGTTGTTCGTTTCCTATATGCATACTAGTTCTTTAGCCGGTTTATTAGGTTTCCCTATATGCATTCTAGTAAAACCATAATAAAATGGGTTCGAGGTAATCCCTACCTCTTGAAGAGCCGATAGCTGCGTCTCCTAGCTGCTGACGTCCTGGCCCCACCGGTCTTCTCCGCGCTCGGGGTAACGGCCGGTGACAAGATCTGGCTCGAAGAAGGCTCGGCGAGGTTTGGGAGTTGACGGTGGCGCTGGGCTTCTGCGAATAGAGGAAGAAGACGGAGAGGAAGAGAGAGGTGAGTTGGGGGTTTTCTATTTTGTGGTTTCTGTCGAGGGAAGGTGTGGAGGAAGGGAGGTGAAGGAGGAAGAGAACGAGACAGGCTCCGGCGACGTTCACTGGTTTGGCGTGAGAGGTGCGAGAGAGAGAGAAGGATGCGACGAAGATGGTGACTCGGGATTCGTGCGGAGAACTGGCGACTCGAAGGGTCGCGGTTGGGTTTTGTTCAGAACCCTAGGGCCTGGTCTCTTGGGCCCGAGTGAGTTGATGTTTGGGCCTGCTCTAGCTCGGCCCAAACACGAGCCTGGGCTGGCCCAACTCAGATCCTGCTCTCTCTTTCTTTCTTTTTTCTTTTTTTGAAAACGAACCAAAAATAAATTCGTTCTCCAACCCTCGGCGTTTTAAAACGCAATTTAAACCGTTAATTTTTCAGGTCTTTACATTCTTGGCGAGCATGCAATCGTAATATCTCTCACATATTCGCCTCTGTTCGACAGCTGAACTTGAGAAGGAGAGGGAAATGGAACCATGTCTCAAGGAATCGAGGGAAACGAACCTTCAACAACAATGATTCGTTGTAGCAGTGATGGCACAGGATCGATTGAGGATGAACGGTAGTGTGCACCAGAGATGGTCTCGAGGTTGGGCGTGACCATGAATGAATCGTCAGTTTCTTTGGGCTCGAAGGTTCTGGTTTATGTAGATACAAAGACCCATTTTTGACATGCGTTGAGGATGACAAGGACGAGGTATAGGTCGATATTCACCTCATACCGAGATCCAAACATCCCCGAGGTGTCCTCACTGTTAAGTCCTCGCCGCCTGTGGGTCATGTGCCAGATTCGCCTGTGGTATCCTCGCCATGAAGTCGTCGCCGCCACCTATAGTGTCCTCGTCGACCATATCTACTCCGCCTGCGGCTGTTGTCTCGTTGATGCGTAACAATGTAATTGTGTATATATGTTATTTTTATAAGATAAAGGGACGTGAAGGTTATAAATATGTACACATAAAGACGTGTAAAGATAAAGATGAAAGGGAAGGTCGTAGATTTATTTGGTAATTTAGGTTTAGAAAAGGGTTGTAGGAGGAGAAATCTGGTGAGAACCATGTTTTAACGTAGGAACCGCGAGAACCAATCTAAGTCATCCATTTTAAGAATGGATGGATGAGATGCAATTGAGTAGTTGACTTGTTGACCGCAAAAAACAACACTTTTCAGTAAGTGGTAAGGGCTTTTTAGTAAAGGGGAAACCCTGTTTCCTAACCCCATTTGAGCTTTGTTTTCCAATTCCTAACCTAGGTTTACCTTTGGTGACATTTCCCAACTGTCACCTTTCAATTCTTTGCAGAAAATATCGTTTACCGTTTATTTTGACGATTCCGTTAGTTTTTTTGCCACGTGTCACTTCACCGTGACGACACGTGGCCAACACGTACGCAAAAAACTAACGGAATCGTCAGTTTTGACGATTTTTGATACTTTCTGCAAAAAATTGATAGGTGACAGTTGAGAAATGTCACCAAAGGTAAACCTAGGTTAGGAATTGAAAAACAAAGCTCAAATGAGGTTAGGAAACAGGGTTACCCCTTTAGTAAAACTATCATATTACTTTTTTTTAACCAATTCACTAATTTAATTTTTCCCGTTTCGTTTGAACTCCGATTGGCTTCAAACTTGCGCCATTAGTTTTGTTTCTTTAAGGGCTTTCTATCAAGATCAGTCATGAATATATTTTGAAGCACGAAAAAAAATATATTTCGGGGTTGACTTTTTTTATAAAAATCTGGGTATTTTTTTATCAACACTTTGCTCTGGATTTATCAACACTTTTACACTGGTTTTATCAACACTTTACACTGGTTTTATCACTTCATTTTCCAAAACTGATCATGACTTTATCACCTCATCACGTGCTTTTTATGAACACTAAACACTAGGTTTATCATTCAATTTACGTGTGTTTTATCACCCCCATCACATGTTTTTTTTTGAAGCACGATTTTTTTTTATTTCGTGGCTGGTTTTTAAAGAAATTATATCTGGGTAATTTTTATCAACACTTTACACTTATTTTATCAACACTTTACACTGGTTTTATCACCTCATTTTCCAAAACTGATCATGATTTTATCACCTCATCGCGTGCTTTTTATGAACACTAGTTTTATCAACACTAAGCAATAGGTTTATCATTCAAAATACGTGTGTTTTAACACTTCCATCACATGTTTTTTTTGAAGCACGGATTTTTTTTATTTTGGGGCTGCTTTTTAAAGAAATTATATCTGGGTAATTTTTATCAACACTTTGCTCTGGGTTTATCAACACTTTACACTGGTTTTATCAACACTTTACACTGGTTTTATCACCCCATTCTCCAAAACTGATCATGATTTTTATCATCTCATCACGTGCTTTTTATGAACACCAGTTTTATCAACACTAAACACTGAATTTATCATTGAATTACGTGTGTTTTATCACCCCATCACAAGTTTTTTTTTATCAACGTTAAACTCTAGTGTATCACACTTATTATCAAAATTGAACATGATTTTTATCACCTCATTATTTGTTTCTTATCACCTCATTACATGTTTTTTATCAACATTTAACACTAGTTTGGTACTCTCTCCTCTCATTTTCATCCTTCTGTTCTACATTGATCTCCCTGTACGATAATTACTGTAGAATAGTTATGGATTCTGTAAAGGACGACTCCTCCAAAGCTGAAAAGGACGTCAAGAGGAAGAACCGAAAGAAGTTCTCCGTTAACTCAAGGAAGCCTGTTTCGGTTCCGGTGAAGGTGATCCACAAGAAGTCACCGCCAAGACATGGTCGGGATAGGTCCGGTGGAAACGCTTCCAATCCACCCAAGGCGACCTCTTCTGTCAATTGTAGCCCCGACGTTGCAAAGTCTCGGGTTGTTGCTACTCCGACAGCCAAACTGGTATCACAAAACACAACCTCACAAGGATTAAAGGTAATCTCAAATCAGATTTTTATCTGTAATCTCCCAGAGACCTCAGTTGCTTGGGTGATAATTTTTTTTGGTACTTACGATGAAATTCATACCTGCTTCGTTCCTCGCCGGAAAAATAGAAGAGGACGATACTACGGTTTCGTCACCTTCTCAGCCGACTCAGCTGCAACACAAGAAATAGAGAGTTTGAATGGATTTAAAATTAATGGTCACCAGCTACTTGTGGCTCTGGCTCGACCTCCTTCTCATCGGTTTCGTAGTGGCCTTGGTGTGATTCCGGCCTCCAATCCGGCTTCCAAACCATACCCAGTTCAGACAAGCCCCGTTCCGGCCCCCAATATAAATGGCGTCCCTGAACTCTCGTGCTCGCCGGTGGGATCTCGCTCGTCGATGGGTCCGGTTCCAACAGGTGTGACAAGATCTGATCCGGCCCCCAAGATGGTATCGATCACTGGCGTCCCTGAATCATGCTCGCCGGTGGGATTTCGTTCGTCGGTGGGTTGCTCACCGGCGATGGATGAGGATCTGAAGAAATCGGATCAGACGAAATCATTGATTGTAGATACTCGATCTTTGATTTCCAACGTACATGCCGAAGATCATGGATGCCCGAATCAATCTCTGATTGGTCGAACTAAAGCGACAACTCGAGGAACTCTAGTAGAAGGGTTTCATCCGCCCGAGCGTATCTCCGTGGGGAGCACCCGCCCTTTTTGTGAAGAAGAAGGGTGGAGCTTTGAGGATGTGTATCGATTATCGGAAGTTGAAACGGGTGACGGTGAAGAACCGCTATCCGATGCCAAGGATCGATGATCTATTCGACCAGCTGAGAGGAGCGAAGTACTTCTCGAAGATCGATCTTCGATCCGGGTACTACCAGCTGAGGGTCCGAGAGGAGGACGTGGAGAAGACCGCGTTTCGGACTCGGTACAGACACTTTGAGTTCCTAGTGATGCCGTTCGGTTTGACGAACGCACCAGCAGCCTTTATGAATTTGACGAACGACATCTTCAGACCGTATCTGGACCAGTTTGTCGTAGTTTTTGTTGACGACATCTTGATTTACTCGCCTAGTGAAGAGGCGCATGAGGAGCATCTGAGGACCGTCTTGACACTTTTACGCACTCATCGGCTGTACGAAAACCTGGAGAAGTGCGAGTTCTGGCTCACAGAGGTGAAGTTCCTCGCGCATGTGGTGTCCCGAGAGGGTATCTTAGTCGACCCGGTGAAGGTCGATGCGGTTTCGAAGTGGGCACGACCCAAGAACGTATTTGAGATACATAGCTTCCTGGGGTTAGCAGGGTATTATCGACGATTCGTCCAAGACTTCTCACGATTGGCCGCACCGATGATAGCTTTGACTCGCAAAGGAGCGGAGTTCCTATGGACTGGTGAGTGTGAGCACTCCTTTACCGAGCTAAAGGCTCGATTGACTACCACTCCAGTGTTGATCGTACCAGAGCGAGGAGTAGGTTATGATGTTTACTGTGACGCTTCAGGCGAGGGACTGGGTTGTGTGCTGATGCATTCCGGGAAGGTAGTTGCTTATGGCTCGAGACAGTTGAAGGCACATGAGCGCAACTACCCGACCCATGATCTAGAGCTGGCAGCAGTGGTATTTGCTCTGAAGAGCTGGAGACATTATCTGTACGGTGAGCGTTTCAGGGTGTTCTCGGAGCACAAGAGCCTCAAGTATATTTTCTCTCAACGCGACCTGAACATGCACCAGAGGCGATGAATGGAGTTACTTGAGGAGTACGACTTCGAGCTACTCTACCATCCGGGCAAGGAGAATATTGTCGCCGATGCCCTGAGTAGGAAGTCGACTCACTACATTGCCAGCATAGCTGTCCGAGAGTGGGACATGCTTGAGGAGTTGAGCTCATTCAGACTTGAGCTAGAGGAGGTCACAGATGGTATGGCTTTGTGTGCACTGGTGGCTCAGCCCACGTTGGTCACTCGGGTGCTGGAGGCACAGGCTGAGGATGCCGAGACAGCAGAGATCAGAGAGAGACTAACCAGCGGTGTTGAGATCGAGGGTTGGGAGCAGAGGGCGGATCATTGCCTCCGTTACCGAGGACGATTATTTGTACCACGAGGTTGCAGAGACTTTGTTTTGAGAGAGTGTCATCACTCCCGTCTTGCTATGCACCCGGGTGGCACCAAGATGTATAGAGACATCCGACTACAATTCTGGTGGAGCGGGATGCGTAGAGCAGTCGCAGATTTTTTTCCGGGATGCCTCACATGCCAGCATGTGAAGGCCGAGCATCAGCGTCCCGCCGGCCTACTACAACCTTTACCGATCTCTGAGTGGAAGTGGGAGCACGTTACCATGGATTTTGTGTGTGGATTGCCGAAGTCGCCGAGAGGGCACGATGCTATTTGGGTAGTGGTTGACCGACTGATCAAGTCGGCGCACTTTTTAGCCATGCGGATGACAGACACTATTGATGTGTTGAGTCGGTTATACGTTAAGGAGATTATTCGCCTTCATGGAGTACCGGTGTCGGTTGTATCCGACAGGGACCCTCGTTTCACTACCATTGTAGGAGGGAGTAGTCCCACTCGTACCAGAGACAGAACCTTGAGTCCCAACCACTTGCACCACACCACGAGGGAACTGAGCTTCGAAAGCTCTAATTTCACGGTGGTGAGTTCCAGGCCGAGCCAAAGCAACGAAGAGTATATGCCCATTCAATTTGAGTCCGTTTAATCCCAAAATAGCCTGAGAAGCCTCAACACATGTCGAGAAGGAGATGAAACCAAAAAATCTCCCTCCCTTGTTCGAACGCTTCAAAACAGAACACCTTCGGACGGACCCAAAAGTGATGAAAACATTACTTACCCACTCTTCCGTAGAACCATAAGGGAGATTGCAAATAAACACATCGGTGGAACTTCCGACGTTCTCCGAAATATTCTCCTTATTGGTTGGTTGAGTGAACGTTTGATTCCGATTTGCAGTCACTCTAGGGTGCTCCGTATCGATCTGAGAATTCGGAACGATCACCGGATCAAGAGCAGCGACAAAATTCTTGACCGCAACTCCACCCTGTTCACGACCCTGGACTGAGCTCGGATGCACTGGTTCCACTTTCTTTTTCCCAACCAGACTGGAACGACCAGAGGTGTCTTTAGACATGACTTTCTTAGCCCGTACTTTCGCCTTAGTCGGTATTGGAGCACGAACTCGTTTGGAAAATTGAGCTCCTTGCCTATTTCCTGACACCATCTTACCAACAGGATAAACGATAGCGCAATAGGTAGCATAACTCGATGTAATTCTTCCTTTGAACCCGTCAACTATATCCAATGCAATAACGGTTCTAAGGTCTCACATACAATGATCAAAATCCAATTTTATCTTTGTATTTGAGGTCATATGCTCGGTAAATAAAGTTATGCATGCAATTCTAATCCAACACATAGAATTAATCATGCATAAACTAAACCAAGCATAAAGCGATAAATATCCAGATAACAACCCATTAAACTAACTCCCACTACCTTCTTGAGCTCCACCAACTCCAAGTCGATGTCAACACCCGAAAAGCCACCAAATGACCTTTTCGCCCTTTCTTTGTCTTGAGAAAATATTACAATTTAATACATGACTCGTAGGTCTGGAATTTATAAATATTAAAAATAAGTGGTTCAACGACCACACCTTGAAAAAATAACACGTTAACTTTAACGGCTCGCAGGTCGTGAAAAGCGATAAATAATTAAATCGAGCTCGGGGATATTATGTACACCATGCCAACATCACATCACACATCGTGTTATCAAACAAGCATGTTATCAAGCATCATGTGATTTTCCGTTTTTAATTAATAGCCAAGTTTCGAAAATTTTGGATGCTCGGTTTATCGAAACTGTTCAAAAATGAAACTTTTGAACATTTGATCTTCGAGTTCATCATGACGGTTCCAAACTCGTCATAACTAACAAAACGGTTTAGCCTTGTCTTAGCTCCGTCCAACGGAGCCCCGTTCGGTCCCGGTTTCGGCTCCCCGAGAGTCCTGAGACCCGAAAAGTAAAAAAAATCAAAATTTACAGATTTGAAATAATTTTCAAAAATTCATTTTTAATGAATTAAACCCATAAACAAGAATTTAAGACATGTTATCAAACAAGTTGGCAAATTAACATGTGAAAACCGAAACTACAAGCACAAAACCAAAACTTTTGTCACCGTCTTGTAAATCCTGAAGGTAGCACGACTCTGATACAATTTTTGGGTCTCGATGGAGGGTATGAACATATACTTGCAGCGGAAATAACTCGAGGCCATTCCATAGAACACTACCAAATATTAGATACACAAGAGAATAAAAAATATGGATGTCTCCTTACCTATTAGTTCAAGAACACCAAAGAAACGATGATCGGCTTGAGTCTCCAAGACGCCTACGTATCCAATTGGAATCAAAGCCACGAAGTTCTTCTTTAGATGACTCAAGAACACAACAAGATGGAGAAAATAAGCCAAACCCGAAATTGTAGGGAGAGAGGAAGAGAAGTTGTGTTCCTATACTTGTCTCATGTTTTGTTGTATGAAAAAGATGACTTAAACCATCAACAACTATCAACGACAAGTAAGGTGTGAAGTATGGTGTGAAGTAAGACAAGTATGGTGCTAAGTATGGCAAGACAAGATGAGATTAGGTGGTGAATCACCAACACCTTAATCCTTGTCTTTCTTACTTAGTACTAATTAATCAAGACTTGATTAATTAGTTGCATGGGCCTTGGTTGCATGGGCCTTTCATGGGCCTCTTAGAACATGGCCCATGGCCATTCCCAACGAGGTCCCGTGATGTTCTCATCGCCTCCAAGCCTTGCATACCGGAAATGTCGACCATTATCCGACGTGATCAATCCAAGACTTTAAGCCTTGTCTCGATCCGCAAAGTCCTATTCACTTACGGGCACATGACCCAAAACCCAGTTTTGGTCATGTCCCGAGATAACTCTCTTTTGGCCATTCTCCGTAAATGTGTCAATGAGTTTCATCCTTCGGTGTGACCCTTAGGTTTATGCATGTTGATAGATCAACGTAAAATCTCATTTTACTTGATCCTATATAAGTGGCAACTAACGAGACTTTAGTATTTCCTGACACTGCATAGCGAATCGACCCATTCGATTTTAACCTTTCCGTCGCCCCTATCATTATCCTTTTATCACTGATATCCTGATTAAGATAAGGCATAGAGCCGTCATCCTTATTATTCTCAATCACTGTTCCTTAATATGTGAGATGACTACATATATGATACCCAATATCATATACATGGCCATTCTATTCTTTCAGTCACTCTCGATCAAGCGCCCGAGAACCGATATCTTTCCCAAAACGTAGTATGAGGGATACATCTCTTAGACGTCTTTCATGTCACTCATGCAATCCGTCCCCAAGCCAATAATGGCCGTTATGGAAGCCCTGTTACAGGCAACATTAGGCTCAGGTCAAACTTAGTTGTTTACTGCATAGCGATCACAAAGACTCTTTGGTCTAAGGATACATGACAAGATACGACAATGAATATGTTCATGACTTGATCTATGGCACATATTCATGTCGGGTGGTCCAATATCATGTCCCACATGATATCTATGATCAAACTTCGGAATCCCATTCCAATGACTAACAGAACGTAAGACATAAAGAGCCATCTTTCATACGAGCCGCTTCTAGTGAAGCTTTGTTAACTAGGGACCCATCGAGTGTGATCCATCTTGATCTATGGTTCAATTCGCATGGTGGGCATAGATCAGAACACACATCGATACATTACTCCAACACATAAGTAATATAAAGCCGCTTTAATTTTATTGCTAATGATATATATATATATATATATATATATATATGGAAATTTATGATTTGTAAGAACCACTCCCGGTCAACGCCAGTCAAATCGGCGAAAAACTAGAAAATTTACATTTTTTGGACAGACACTTAAATGAACCTAAATTTGACCCCGAGGGTCATACCGGACTTAAGTTGACCCCGATATCGACCAAAGTGTGTTCCGGGGGACTCAGGGCAACTTTCTGACCAATTTGGGAAATGTTGACTTTTCGCTGGAAAAGTCAATCGAGCGACATTTTGGTCCGTTCGAGGTCCGTTTTGGATCCAAAAGCTTAGCCGTCGTCACCACAGTCTTAGTTGAGCTGTTTCCTTGTAGCCCGTGAAGTTTCGTAATTTCTTGGAAAAAGTGCCCGTTCGGGGCCCGAGACGGCCGAATTTCGCGAATCTGATTGAATAATATCTAGAAGATATTTTCCAAAAAGGGGTGGGACCCACTTGCCACATGTCATGAATGTGGTGGAATGAAGAAAAGAGGACAACTTTGCCCTTGGACTTAAAACTAAAGGAAAAGGGAAAGTGAGGGTATTTTGGTAATTTTGATGTGTGGTTAGTGTTTTTGAACAAAACAAAAGATGAGAGGCATGGTGATGGTCGGCCACACTTGTAAAAAATGGACTTTTGGAGAGAGAAAGGGGAGTTAGAAGAAGAAGATAAAAGAGAAGGAGGTGTTGGAAGTTTTGGCTTTTCCCGTCGATCAAACCGGTGGATCGTCTCAACGATAAAAGAATTGAGCTCACATCGACGTTCTCTACGGTGAGCACCTAACCAATTCTCGTTTTGTTAAGTTTAAAAGTTAGGGTTTGGATTGAAATGGGTTGAATATGGATGAGTTGATGTGTGGGGTTTGTTGGAGGAGTTTGGAGCGAGAGATGATCGTTTTCCGGTGACCGGAGGCTCGGGGGAGCTCCGGCCACCGTGCACGGTGGCTGGCCGACCTTGTAGGGTGGCTGGCCGGAGCTAGGACCGGCCACCACTGTCATGCCCCAAATCCGGTTCTTGCCCGGACTCGAGACGTGACTTGAGTAAAACGGTTTTCAACACCATTTAACCAACAACAATTTCATAAATCCTTCAAATAAGTCTCAAATCAGAATAACTCAGTTTAAAACATAAATAAAACCCTCCAGGGTGTAATAATAATCCTCCAACATGGTTTGTTCAAAACTGAAGTAAAAAAAAAAACGAAGTCTCTAATAAGACACCCACACCAAGAAGCTCCCGAGCCTCTACTCCTCAATCAAGCCTGTAATCACAACAATAAACTCATAGGGGTGAGCTTGCGCTCAGTAGAGAAAATACATAACAAGGTGGACTTTAAACTTAATAACTTCAACATCACAGTCAACAAATAACTCTTAGCAATTACAGGCAATAAGTAAACCAATCAATGCCATGGCACATGAAGTCACCACCCTCCGATCCACATATGATGTGTCCTCTCGGATTTTCCCTCAAGTCCGGAGGAGACGCATATCATTGAGGCTACCAGAAACAACCCTTCAGGGGCGCTTATCATCGGGATTCTCAGAAACGTCTCCAAAGGACTATATGTCCTCGGGAACCAAGGTATTACTCCCATAGGAAGCATACACTTGGGCAATTCAAAAATAATCAGATAATAATGAGTAACACACTCAAGCGCAACACGAAATAATCCATTCCCAACGAACACCATTCCACTATCACACATAGCTCACAAATCTCCGTTTCATCACAACACACAGTACACGAATCACATAACCACAACTTACCTTTTACTTACCAATTTTGACCCATCGGTCCATCGATCACCTGATTGCACCGAATGGTACAACCATTCATACTCAATTCTCCACTCAACCATTTGAGGAATCAAGCAATCAATCAAATACATTCAACAGTCAAGCACGAGTTCAATCAACCAATCATAAAAACCTTCAATCGAGCATTCAAGCATGCAATTCAACTAGTTCCATTAGACTCTTTAGCCTATCCACTAAGCAACCAAACAACAAAGCATGTGATCCTAACACACAACTAATCCGAGGGCTTTGCCAAGGCCGCTCTACCAGTAAAACAATTCCTAAGTATTGAAAGCGAGTTACACTAGTGATTGTCATCCTACACATGCATTACTAGACGCTTCCAGTTATTAGTAATTAAAAGACAATTATTCTAGTTATTCGCATCCTATAGGCATTTCTAGGAGCTTTCCAATTTTATTAGCCTAACATGCATACCAAGCTATTATTTGCACATTTATCGCTTTATGCTTGGTTTAGTTTATGCATGATTAATTCTATGTGTTTTAGAATTGCATGCTTAACTTTATTTACCGAGCATATCACCTCACATGCAAAGATAAAATTGGAATTTTAATCCTTGTGTGTGAACCCTTAGAACCGTCATTGCATTGGATGTAGTTGACGGGTTCAAAGGAAGAATTACATTGGATGTAATTTGAGGCATCATTGCATTTAGAATGTAGTTGATGTGCTCATCGCATCTAGGATGTGCCAAAGTTTTGAACACAACTGGACAAGTAAAAGCGGGTCATGTCCGATACCTCCCAATCATCAACACCTTACTACCTCCCCGTCCTATGGTTGTCGTGCGCATTAGCGGAGCATCCATGGGGAAGCGGGGTAGTAGGTTTGGACGACATATGTGGGTGTCGTGCGCATTAGCGGAGCACCTACATAGTGACGAGCCATAGTTGAAAATTGGTGGACCCGACTACGATTCTTAGCCTGAGGTTGAGCTAGGGTAACAGATAGGGTAAGTCGTGTACATAAGTACATACCCTAGCCAAGAGTCACATTGGATGTGATTGGATGGAGTCCTACCTACATAGCTCGATTAAGTGGTGAGCATTAGTTCAGCTTAATCGAGTGAATCAAGGATCTTGGTTTCAAATTCTAAAGGTTTAGAATTGATTGTTGGTGTTTAAGCTTGATCTTCATAAAATTTATTCAGTTTACTGATTGAATTTTATCTGTTGTAGATCAAATGGCAAATTCAGCGAACATTAATAGTTTGTCATTAAAAACCATTCTTGACAGGGTCAAGCTAAATGGGACAAACTATTTGGACTGGTACAGAATTTTGAGGATAGTCCTCAAGTCTGAACGCAAAGAATATGTCCTTGACAAGGCTGTCTCTAAGACCATATCAGAGTTACATGAAGTGTCATTAACTGCTGAGAAGAATATCTCAGGGATCTGGGATCCAAGGATATTCTGATGGTCAACAAGGGAATTGGAAGTGGCATGGGCTGGGCCCATGCGCACTTGGCAGGAAAGATGAGACACCTGAGAATGTCTGCTTCTACTGCCAACAGCCTGGTCATTGGAACCGGGATTACAGGAAGTTCACGGCTGATCTGAAGAAGGGCAGTGGGACTGCGCCTTCATCAAATAGCCTGGATGATCTGAAGAAGGGCAGTAAGACTGCGCCTTCATCAGGAAACCTGGATGATCTAAGAAAGGGCGGTGGGACCGTGTCTTCAATCGGTATTAACTCTATAGAGCTACATCTCTCTACTTCCAAAGATTCATGGGTATTAGATACCATGACTGAATCTCACACATGCACTAATATATGGTGGCTGAAAGTAGGAGAGATTTGGAAAGCACGAAATGGACCTCAGAGTTGTGGCAACTGTTGTAGGATCCATGAGTCTTGCTTTGCCAAGAGGTCTTGTCTTAGTATTGTATAATGTATATTGCATACCTACTTTTAGTAGGAATATTATATCTGTATCCGTGTTTGACAAGGAAGGATATAATGTTAATATTGGAAATAGAGTTTTCAATGTTCTATGCAATGATATGTTTTATACCAGTACTGACATGGTTGGAGGATTGTACATATTAGATATGGGTAACAATGCCTCAAGTTCTATATATTCCGTTAATACCAAGAGGTCTAAATCCAACGATTTAAACCTAACTCTGTTATGGCACTGTCATTTGGGTCGCATAAACAAGAAGCGCCTATCAGCACTTCAGAAGTGCGGGCTTTCAGGTTCATTCGAATTCCATTCGATCGATAGGTGCAAGGTTTGTTTGATGGGAAAAATGACTAAAGTGCCCTTTATCGATCGCGATGAAAGGGCGGGTGAATTATTGGGGCTTATACACTCGAATGTGTTTAGACCAATAAGTTCACTTGCCAGGAGGGGTTTTAGCTACTTTATCACATTTATTGATGATTACAGTAAATATGGTTATGTCTATTCGGTGAGACATAAGTCTGAAGCTTTTGATAAATTCAAAGTGTTTAAGACTAAAGTAGAAAACCAGCTCGACAAAGGTATTAAGGCACTTCGATTGGATCGAGGTGGAAAATACTTGACCACAGAGTTATTAGATCATCTAAAAGAGAATGGGATCCTTTTAGAATGGACTCCTCCTGGGACACTGTAGTTGAAAGGTGTAGCCAAACGGAGAAATCGGACATTGTTAGACAATGGTCCGTTCCATGATTAGTTAGACTGATCTCCCAATCTCTTTCAGGGTTTATGCTCTAGAGACGACCGCATTCATAGTGAATCGGGCTTCGACAAGGGTGTGGAAAGGACACCATTTTAAAAAATGGTACGGGATGATGCCCGCTTTGTCCTTCCTAAAGATTTGTGGTTGCGAGGCTTATGTGAAACATTTGGTTTCGACTAAGCTCGAACCAAGATCTGAGATATGCACCTTCGTGTGGTATCCCAAAGCAACAAGGGGATACTATTTCTACAATCCCAGTGAGAACATGGTGTTCGTCGCTTGGGGTGGGGTCTTTATGGAAAAGAAGTTTTGTTTCCAAAGACGTCATTGGGAGGACTGTGCATCTCGAAGAAATTCAGGATGGTACAGATCTGTTTAAACCAATTGGCAACCCAGTAGAAAGGAGCCAGAGACTGTCGTAGAGTAAGAACCAATTCCTGTTACAATTCCGGAAGGTCCAAGGCGATTTGAAAGGATCAATCTTCCACCTCCAAGATATGGTATCCAGAGGTGACAATGAAGTCATGGTGGATCACGATGATCCAGCCACCTTTCAGGAAGTCGTGGATGGGCCCAACTCCGAGTTATGGCTGGGAGCCATGAGGGAGGAAATGTAATCCATGTCGGACAACCGAGTCTGGGAACCGGTTGATCCCATCAATGGTGTGAGGACCATAGGATGCAAATGGATCTTCAAGGTGAAGATGGACATGGACGGCAACCCTCTGACCTACAAAGCTCAACTGGTGGCGAAAGGTTATAGGCAGATCCAATGGATTGACTATGAGGAAACCTTCTCCTTAGTGGCTATGGTCAAAATCGATCCAAATTCTTCTTGACATAACTGCGTATCATAATTACGAGATATGGCAAGTGGATGTCAAAACCGCTTTCCTAAATGGAAATTTGACTGAGTACGTTTGTATGTCTCGGCCCAAAGGTTTTGACGATCCGAAGAATAAAGGAAAGATTTATAAGTTGTTGAAATCCATTTATGGATTGAAACGAACTTCTCGGAGTTGGATCCTTCGTTTTGATGAAGCTGTAATTGGATTTGGCTTAATCAAGAACGAGGATGAATCTTGCGTTTATAAGAAGGCTAGTGGGAGCAAGATTACCTTTCTGGTTCTCATTGAAAACAATATCTCAACTTTGCACGAGACTAAAGCTTGGTTGAGGAAGTGTTTTTCAATAAAGGACTTAGGCGATGCTTCTTATATCTTATGGATTAAGATATGTAGATATCGCACCAAGAGGGTCTTGGATTTAAGTCAGGGAACCTATGTGAACAAGGCATTGAGTAGGTTCTTAATGCTCGATTCAAAGAAAGGACTCTTACCCACTAGTCATGGCATTCATCTCAGCATGACTCAGTGTCCTAAGACACCTGATGAGATGAAAAGGATGATGAGAATCTTGTGCGCCTGGGGGCAGGATCAATCATATATGTCATGACATGTATGAGACTGGACGTCTCGTAAGCCTTATGTTGTACCAGTAGACATCAGTCTAACCCGGTGGAAAGATGATGTTGAACTAGTCGTCGAAATATGAGTAGACGGTAGTTTTCCAAGACAAATCCAGATGACTTTAGAAGTCAGTCAGGATATGTGTTTATGCTGAATGGCAGAGCTTTAGCTGGGAGAGCGTAAAGCAAGATACCATTGCCGAATCTACGACAGGGGCCAAGTACATGGATGCTGCAGAGGCAGCTAAGGAGGCTATGTGGATTTGGAAATTCACGGCAGGGTTGGGTGTAATTAAAAACCCGTCCAGTCCGGTGAATCCATTTTGCGACAACACAAGGGCCATTGCGCAAGCTAAAAGCCTAGATCGCATAACAAATCCAAACATGTACTGCGGCGTATCCACCTCATCAGATAAATACTGAACTGAGGTGAAGTGAAGATAACCGATATTGCAACAGATGATAACATAGCCAACCCTTTGACTAAGGCAGTGTCACTGCCTGAACATGTTAGACATGTAAAGTCGATGGGGACATATTGGAGTTTAGATTGGAACTAGGGCAAGTGGGAGATTGTTAGTCTTAGTGCCCGTAGTTCAATCCTAAATGTCCAAATGTATATATCATTGTTAGCAATAAAATTAAAGCGGCTTTATATTACTTATGTGTTGGAGTAATATATCGATGTGTGCTCTGATCTATGCCCACCATGCGAATAGAACCATAGATCGAGATAGATCACACTCGATGGGTCCCTAGTCAACAAAGCTTCACTAGAAGCGACTAGTATGAAAGATGGCTCTTTATGGCTTACGTTCTGTTAGTCATTGGAATGAGATTCCGGAGTCTGATCATAGATATCATGTGGGACATGATATTGGACGACCCGCCCTGAATATGTGCCATAGATTAAGTCATGAACATATTCAGTGTTGTAGCTTGTCATGTATCCTTAGACCAAGGAGTCTTTGTGATCGCTATGTAGTCAACAACCTAGTTTGACCTGAGCCTAACGTTGTCCGTAACAGGGCTTCCATAACGGCCAGGATTGGCTTGGGGACGGGCTACATGAGTGACACGAAAGACGGCTAAGGGATTTATCCCTCATACTAAGGTATGGGAAAGATATCGGTTCTCGGCCGCTTGATCGAGAGTGACTGGAAGAATAGCATGGCCATGCACATGATACTGGGTATCATATCTTCAGTCATCTCACATATCAAGGAACGGTGATTGAGAATAATAAGGATGACGGCTCTATGCCTTATCTCAATCAGGATATCGGAGATAAAAGGATAATGACAGGGACGACGGAAAGGTTAGAATCGACAGGGTCGATTCGTTATGTAATGTCAGGCAATACTAAAGTCTCGTTAGTTGCCACTTAAATAGGATCAAGTAAAATGGGATTTTACGTTGATCTATTGACATGCATAAACCTAAGGGTCACACCGGAGGATGAAACTCATTGACACATTTATGGAGAATGGCCAAAAGGGAGTTGTCTCGGGACATGACCAAAACTGGGTTTTGGGTCATGTGCCCGTAAGTGAATAGGACTTCACAGATCGAGACAAGGCTTAGAGTCTTGGGATTGATCGCGTCGGATAATGTTGGACATTTCCGGTATGGAAGGCATGGAGGCGATGAGCGAATCACGGGACCTCGTTGGAAATGGTCACGGGCCATGTTCCAAGAGGCCCATGAAAGGCCCATGCAACCAAGGCCCATGGAACTAATTAATCAAGTCTTGATTAATTAGTACTAAGTAAGCAAGACAAGGATTAAGGTGTTGGTGATTCACCACCTAACCCAATCTTGTCTTGCCATACTTTGTCCTATTTACACCTTACTTGACACCATACTTGTCCCATGCCTTTAGTTGGACAAGTATGGGTTTTGTTATGTTTAAGTCATCTTTTTTCAACATAACAAAGACAAGACAAGAATAGGAAACACATTTTCTCTCCCTCTTCCATGGCCATTTCGGGTTTGGCTAGTTTCCTCCTCCATTTTTGTGTTCTTGAGTCCTCAAAGAGAAGAACTACGTGGCTTTGATTCCCATGTGGATACGTAGGCGTCTTGGAGACTCAAGCCAATCATTCGTTAACCGGTGTTCTTGTTTTGGTAAGAACTAGTGCTGAATTTTTCTCTTGTTAATCCATTCTTTGTTAGTTGTTTCATGGTTCTAATGGTCTCTTGGTTTTCATTGATTTTCCGCTGCGAGTTGGTTCATCTCCAACCCTACCTCGAGACCCAACACGGGCTGCTCCTCATAAGTGACATCATCCGCTACCTCGATGTCTGACCACTTAATAATGTGGGAAGGATCTTCCGTGCATTTCCGCAATTGGGACATGTGGAAAACGTTATGCACGTTCCCAAGCTGCGGTGGCAACGCTAACCGATAAGCTATGGCTCCAATCCGATCCAAGATCTCAAATGTTCGATAAACTGCGGGGCCAACTTGCCTCCGTCGTTGTCGATCCGCTAAGGCCCCTCTTAGGCTCACTCTCAGAGATATCTGATCCCGCGATGAAACTCAGTAGGCCCACGCCTTTCGTCTGTGTAACTCTTCTGTAGGCTCTACTCGGTCTTTAACCGTTTTTCTCATTTACTCGACCTTTACTAACTCATGCTTCACTAGTTCACGCTAGTTACTCAAAAAGCCATACTTGGCGGTGAACAACAGCCTTTCTCCACAGTTCGCAGTTTTGACATGCAACCATAACTCAAGAACCACTGATGTACCCAACACGTCAAAGAACACTCAAATCGTTAAGGAATACCGGATGACGGTATAAAACATCCTATACTGGAATCCTACCTCGGTATAGACGTCGTGCTGAAATACTCTATATCGGTCTGGAAATTCTATACCGGAATCTCCCGTCGGTCATAGATATCGTGTCGAAACACCTCACAAGGCGAACTGAAGTAGGAATTTACACGTAGACATAACCACTCAGTTTCCTTCTTAGTAACTTTTACAGGGACAACTTACCCAGAAATCCAATATTCGCCATGCTAAGACCAACCACAAACGATTACCCGATCTAGTAAAACGTAACAACCACTACCTCAAGACAAAGGATCTCATGATCATTGCACGATTCGGAACAATCATTCGATTTACCACATCTGGTGGGCCAATAACGCGCAACTCAAAGGGTAAATCGTACCCACCTCAGACACTGAGGAATGCTAGAAACGATCTTGGCAACCCCTAACAGACTCCAATTTTAGTGTAGACGGCGGACCGTCATCAACAACTTCGATGTAGATACTTCTTATCATGATCCTCAACTGTACCGGTATCACACCGGATAGAACAACTTCGGTTCTAACATGCCATACCGGGATCTTCCTTCGGTATGGGTGTCTTATCGGAAAACTCCGAAAATCTAACAAGGACGGAGCTATCCGAAGGTGTAACTCCTCAATTCTCTTTAGTAACCGTCTCCCGAATAGTTCACACTAGAACGCCAAACAGGTCTTGTCACGACCTAACACACTCAGACGAGCAAGCAACACACAACAGTAATCATCCAAACAAAGGTCCTCATAACCACTGCGGGGTTTGGAACAATCGCTCGTTTCATCACATCTCATGAAAAAGGTAGGTATACCTCCGTCAAGCAACGGGTACCGCGTACCGTCATATAGTCAAAAAGCGGCATGCCTCAAACATAACTCACTCAACACCTCCCGTCATGCTAAGTCTGGCATACGGGTGCGTCACACAACTAACCCCCACGGAACTCGTAACCACACTCCTCAACTCAGGACCCCACCACACTCACAAAGCATGGTCGAACGAACCCACACCAACTGCAACCACATAAATTAACATGTCATCACACACCCAGGGTAAACGATAAAGCACAAACGTGTCTCGCACACAGCCAACATCACGCTCATCTGTCACAACGGTTAAACCTGAACACGGTTCTCAACCTGGTACGGGTCAGTTACACATAACGTACAACAAACTCAACTCGCGGTAAACCAACCACATCTCACTGTGATCAATCGAAAAGGTTATCCAACTCGCGATATTTCTCTTGACATCAATACTAGTTCTCAACATTTGATCAACCACTTCACAAGTCATCTCACCTGAATCATCATAACACGAGACAATGGTTCTCAAAACCGGTGCATGGTTCGGTACCACCATGAACTCTACCAACATTTAGTTGGACGAACGACGTACAACAACACGGACCAATAGAACCCCTCACTGGCACTTGGTCAAAAGTAGGCGTCCTTCAAGACACCAAAATTAAACGCACGAAATTACACTCCATTGCGAACCACGTGTTAGCCTCGGTGCCCGTAGTCCGATCGTAAATGTCCAATTGTAATTATCATCGTTGGCAATATAAATAAAGCGGTTTTTATATTACTTAAGTGTTGAAGTAATATGTCGTGTGTGTTTCCGATCTATGCCCACCATGCGAATAGAACCATAGATCAGGATGGATCACACTCGATGAGGTCCCTAGTCAATAGTCTTCGCTGGAGGCGACTAGTATGAAATATGACTCTTGATGGCTTACGTTCTATTAGCCATAGGAAAGGGTTCCGGAGTCTGATCATAAACATCATGTGGGACATGATGTTGGACGACCCGACCTGAATATGTTCCATAGATTAAGTCATGAACATGTTCAGAGTCGTAGCTTGTCAGGTATCCTTAGACTGAGGAGTCTATATGATTGCTATGCAGTAAACAACCAAGTTTGACCTGAAAGCCCAACGTTGCACCGTGACTGGGCTTCCATAAAGGCCATGATTGGCTTGGGGAATGACTGCATGAGTGACATGATAGACGGATAAGGGATTTATCCCTCATACTACGGTATGGGAAAGATATCTGGTTCACGGCCGCTTGATCGAGAGTGACTAACAAGAAAGCATGGCCATGCACATGATACTGGGTGTCATAAGGTCAGTCATCTCACATATCAAGGAACATGGATTGAGGATAATAAGGATGACGGCTCTATGCCTTATCTTAATCCGGATATCGGTGATAAAGGGATAATGACAAGGACGGTTGAAAGGTCAGAATCGACAGGGCGCGATTCGTTATGCAGGGTCGGGCTATACTGAGTCTCGTCAGTCGCCACTTTGGTAAGATCAAGTAAAATGGGATTTTACGTTGATCTTACCGACATGCATAGACCTAAGGGTCACACCGACAGTTTGATACTCGATAAGAACATAACGAACCTGAGTTGGAGGGATTTGTGGCGGGGATCGCCATAGTGGACCGGCTAGCATATTGGGCTCGGCATGGGCTCTCTTGGAGAGGCCCATGGCCGGCCCATATAGGCTAGGCCCAACAAGGACTCAAGTCATTAGATGACTATTAGTCTTGTTGACCAAAATTGGGTGGGACCCAATTTCCACTAAACTAATAAACTAGGTTGTTTATTAGTTCCACCTAGCATCTTGGCATGGCCACTTGTCTCAAGTAGAGAGCTAAGTGTTTCCACTTAACTAAGCATGCAAGATAGGTTGGAGAAGACAACATGCAAGTGTAGAGAATTAGAGAGAGAGTCTTCTTCTTCTTCCTCTACCTTGGCCAAACCCTCTCCAAGCTTCAAGGTTGGTTTTTCATGTTCTTGAGTCATCAAACTCAAGAACTATGTTGGCTTTGATTCCGTTAAGGATACGTAGGCATCCAAGGGGCTCAAGCCATTCAAAGTTGGGTGTTGTTGAACCAATTTCGGACAACTAGAGGGTGCTGAGTTTCAGCACAGTTTTGTCCGACCAGTCGCTTTGAGGAGCTCGATCGGAGGATCATCCGATGTCTGATGAAGCTGATTTTTGGAGTGAACGTTCTCCACATATGGGTCTTCAATCTGACCAAAGGGATTTGAGTTTCAACGGTTCGTTTTAGATATACACCAGCTTCAAGATGAGGCACTTGCAAAGGTGATGTTCACATACCTTTGCTGAATTTTCAGACTTGTTTGCATATTTGGTAGACTCATCTCGATTGATTCGTGGTTAATATTCCGCTGCAATTTTGTGTTTAACATGTCCACCGGGGCAGGTCCAACGGACACTACTTCTCCAACCCGTCGTCTCTCACGGGACTGATTCTGTGACTGAAAGAATCCTGGGGTCCCCTGCCTCCTAGGATTGCGACTCTTTGACGGCCTCAAGAAGCCCCTCGGCCTTGGCCTGGTCTTCCGCGCCTTGGGCGTTTTGCAAAATCTCTCTAAAGCTAAAGTTTGTTCCACTAATACAGAATAGTCCTCGGGTCTGACTGCAATGACTTAAACTGTGCTAGACGAACTAAGTCTCTTCTCCAAAACGCCTGCGGCGCTCTCCTCGGTCGGCACCATCCCGGTGCAGAACGATACGGGGACATGAACCTCGCCTAATACTCATAGACGGTCACCCCTTTCCACTGCAGATCCAAAACTGCTGGTGTCGGTCATCTCGAATAGATCGAAGGAAACACTGTCCCAAGGACAGTCCGCTGAACAGCTGGAAGTCATTTCCAAATCTGGTCTGCACATGTTGCTTCCAGTATCGTGCTTCTCCCTCGGCTGGGGGGTCGTGGAACATATTCTCCAACGAATATTTGAATACTTTAAACGTATTAAGGTTGTGGGTAACCCACTCCAACCATAATACAACTGCCTCGGGGTCTGAATTCCTGGACTAAACTAGTGTACTCAACTTATGAAAACTCCTAAGTGCCTGGGCCGTGTAACCGTCCACCTGGCCTGGCATCTCGGTAGTGACTGCATCGACGGTAGGCACAAACTCTTGTGCCGGTGTTGTAGTCTCATGCTGAGCGCAGCTAACACTACGCGAACCACCTCATTAATCGGGCCGCTTAAGTCGGCTCTGCGACTGGAGGAACTCTAGGTGGTGACCCTACCGGTCTATCCCCAAAACTCTGGTGCTCTATGGAAGCAGCACTCTGGGCGCTCACTGCCCCTGCCAGAACAACAGCTGGTGTCTGACTCTGCCCCACAACTGAACGGCTCTTGGTACTCTCCAGGACATAAACGCGTGACACCTCGTAAGCTCACTGCATTTAGAACCTATAGGTTCATAACTCAGTTTAACCCAATCGATTCGATTTACCAAAACATGACGTTTTCGTGCGTCTCCACCGGATCCCACTTGGATCAAAAGTAAGTCGTAAAGTCAAAAGTAACACTTATATAGACAAGAGACCCACACCTCGTGCGTCTCACACAGAAATCAACGGTTCGATCAAGTACAAGGACGTTCACGTGCATCTCACCAGTCACCCAAGGTTTACAGCTCTTAAGCTTAGTAGGTATATATATACTCATATAAAGTCACACAAGTTCGCATCTCAATGCGTCTCACAACAACAATCAGCGATTCAATCAAACACACAACCAACTCCCACAGGAGGGTTCAATCAAGTCAAAGAAATCCACTCCCATTGGAGGATTCAATCTCAAGCACACCACACAAGGCACAAAGCAACAGGCATACCCCTTGCTCGGGTATCCTTTCACAAAGAGGGGTTTAGCAGCACAACACGATCCAATTCATTAATCACCCTAAACCTTTCCTTCCCTTCCATAGATTCCCACTTCTTAACTTTAACCAAACTGTTTCATGTCGATCTCATGTCGTTACAACCCGATTCAGGCGTCCCCGAACCTCATTGTAACAACTTGACATCAAACCATCACGCTCGACTGCAGTGGCGCCCCTGAGTCAGACCGTGATAGTACAAACACTTTAGTTCTACCAAACTTTCGGCATGACCTATTCGTAATTTCCCTTAAACCTCCGCTTAAGCGGGACATTTACCAAACAATTTCACAAGAAAAAAGTACGCAGAGTTCTCATGCTCGACCAAAGGCACCACACGGTCAATACATAGAGTGCTCATGCTCTTCAAGTTACACGATAAAGTCAATAACCGGAGTTCTCGTGCTCCCCAAAGTACACAACACAATCAATAAATGGAGTCCTCGTGCTCCCTACAAAATCACTATACTCGGTATGCGGAGTGCTCGTGATCCCAAATACCACGGGGTGCTCGTGCCCCAAATTCGCCACACACGGGCACACGGGGTTCTCGTGCCCCAAACTCGCCACTCATTGGGCACACGGGGTTCTCGTGCCCCACCAACATCCTCAACATAAACGATATACGGGGTTCTCGTGCCCCACTCAAAGTTCTCATACAACGGAATACGGGGTTCTCGCGCCCCACCCAAAACACTCAATACAAGCATACATGGAGTACTCATGCTCCAGAAAAGCGGTTAATCAAACAAGTCAACACTTGAACAAGACCAAACTACAACTTGAAATTTTTCGAAATGATCCACCAAAATGGAAACACCACCAACCGTTGGCTCACTCTACAACGAATGCATAGCGGGTCGATCATCGCCCGTTAATCCAATTCCGATCTCAACCATTCGGCTTCACCGATCACAAGGGAGAGGATACCAATCAAGTAATGCAAACATTGTAGTGTAAAGATTCCATTTAGGACAAACATTAAAGCGACTCACGACTCATGTCGTTCCAACTCTCCGCGTCAATGTTTCCAAGTCACGTCACTGAGTATCACGACTCAGACTCCCTAACTCTACCCACCTAATTGTCTTCGGTCTGAGGTTTGAAAACAAGTTCACGAAGACACCTGTTTCAAATGAAACCAGGCTCTGATACCAAATTGTCACGCCCCAAATCCGGTTCTTGCCCGGACTCGAGACGTGACTTGAGTAAAACGGTTTTCAACACCATTTAACCAACAACAATTTCACAAATCCTTCAAATAAGTCTCAAATCAGAATAACTCAGTTTAAAACATAAATAAAACCCTCCAGGGGTGTAATAATAATCCTCCAACATGGTTTGATCAAAACTGAAGTAAAAACAAAAAAAAACGAAGTCTCCAATAAGACACCCACACCAAGAAGCTCCCGAGCCTCTACTCCTCAATCAAGCCTGTAGTCACAACAATAAACTCATAGGGGTGAGCTTGCGCTCGGTAGGGAAAATACATAACAAGGTGGACTTTAAACTTAATAACTTCAACAACACAGTCAACAAATAACTCTTAGCAATTACAGACAATAAGTAAACCAATCAATGCCGTGGCACATGAAGTCACCACCCTCCGATCCACATATGATGTGTCCTCTCGGATATTCCCTCAAGTCCAGAGGAGACGCATATCATTGAGGCTACCGGAAACAACCCTTCAGGGGCGCTTATCATCGGGATTCTCAGAAACGTCTCCAAAGGACTATATGTCCTCGGGAACCAAGGTATTACTCCCATAGGAAGCATACACTTGGGCAATTCAATAATAATCAGATAATAACGAGTAGCACACTCAAGCGCAACACGAAATAATCCATTCCCAATGAACACCATTCTACTATCACACATAGCTCACGAATCACCGTTTCATCACAACACACAGTACACGAATCACATAACCAAAACACACGAATCACATAACCACAACTTACCATTTACTTACCAATTTTGACCCATCGGTCCATCGATCACCTGATTGCACCGAATGGTACAACCAGTCATACTCGATTCTCCACTCAACCATTTGAGGAATCAAGCAATCAACCAAATACATTCAACAGTCAAGAACGAGTTCAATCAACCAATCATAAAAACCTTCAATCGAGCATTCAAGCATGCAATTCAACTAGTTCCATTAGACTCTTTAGCCTATCCACTAAGCAACCAAACAACCAAGCATGTGATCCTAACACACAACTAATCCGAGGGCTTTGCCAAGGCCGCTCTACCAGTAAAACAATTCCCAAGTATTGAAAGCGAGTTACACTAGTGATTGGCATCCTACACATGCATTACTAGACGCTTCCGGTTATTAGTAATTGAAAGACAATTATTCTAGTTATTCTCATCCTATAGGCATTTCTAGGACCTTTCTAATTTTATTAACCTAACATGCATACTAAGTATTTAAACGAGAAGTTAAGACTTTCCCTACCTCAAGGTCTTCCTCTCAACACTCTGATGTCACAAACGATAGTCACCACACCGTTCTTCACACGGGTACCGGCGTGATCTT
Source organism: Erodium maritimum (assembly GCA_963921825.1). NCBI lineage: Eukaryota > Viridiplantae > Streptophyta > Magnoliopsida > Geraniales > Geraniaceae > Erodium > Erodium maritimum. Next base: position 10,919,635 of record OY997595.1, read on the forward strand.
CGATCTCCTAGCTCGTGTCCACGTTCTTCCTTCTTTCCTAGCTTGGTCCCACGGTCTTGGACCTCAAAAGACCACAAATTAGTTCCCCCAACAAGGTGTTCTTCTCCCCAAAATACACGACAATACTCAGAAATGGACCAAGGTTTGAAGAGGTGATGTGGGAAGCAAATTGAGCTAAAAGGAAGGGTTTTGGCCTCTGGGGGTCTGATCCGGAATGCCATACGGACCGTGTGGCTAGCCATGCCGGAACATGGCACAGACCATGTCACAGGCCAGCCCGGAAGCCAGCGCGGAACGCGTCACAGACCGGCCTGGAGAGCGACACGGACCGTGTCAGGTACCGTGCCGGACTCCCGTCCGTTCCGTGCCGTGTGCCGTGCCGGTACCAGGCCCGTTCCGTGCGGCATACCGTGCCGGCACCTGGCCCGGTCCGGGTCAGCTTCCGTATCAGACCTGACCAGCTCCTTCCCCTTTCTTCCCCAACTCGAATTTCACGAAAATCTCAACACAAACCCCATTTCCAAGCTCTCTTAGCTCCAAAATGTTCAACCAAAGTTACCCAACAGCAACACCCTCAATGGGTTCATCAAACTTCAACCAAAACACAATCCAAACATCCTACTTCACTACTTCTTCTCCAAGCACCACCCACAAAGCAAGTTCTTCAAATTTTAAGCCAAAACCCACAAAACCCATAGATTGGAAGTGGATGAAATGGAGAGTTAAGAGTATCTTTACCTCTAGGGAGATGAGATGAAGAAGATGGAGTGAAAATGGAGGCAAAAGGACCAAGAACAAGCTCCAAAATCCAAGCTTTCTTCTCTATCTTCTTCCTCAAGAAATGAGCTCTTCTCCTCCTCTCTCCTTGTGATTTTCGGCTGCAACAATAGGAAATGAGCTGAATTGTTGCTCCCTTTCCTTTAAATGACCTATTATGTCAATTTACTCAAAAGCCCTTAAGGTCTTATCCCTTTAAAGGTAAGTTAGGAGGGTATGAGAGTCATTTGAAGCCCCATTTTCATCCTCCAAGCCAAGTATGACAAGTGTCATGTGTGGTCACTCCCACTTGATAAATTTCCAGCTTTCCAAGATTTTATCGGAAAACAACCGATATAAAGCCCAAATTTGACCGACGGTTGACTTAAACAAAATTACAGTCAAACTGAAGGAAACGGCCCAACTAAGCTAACCGTGAAGTTGGCTAAGCTTTTTGGGCCCCGGAAAGGTCCCGAATGACTTTTCGAGTCATCGGTTGACTTTTCCGGCCGAAAGTCAAACTTAGTTAGGATTCACCGGTTCTACCGGGATCGACCGGGGGCGGGTCTTACAACCACCATGGTGGACCGGCCCCGAACCGGCCCTAGCAACCCACGGCCAAAGGGGGTCGGGTGGGGCCCACATGCTCGGGTATTCGGGTTTCGTATTCGGGTGGTTTAGAACGTTCCCCAAGTAATTAATCCACACCCGGATTGAAACTTGGAATTAAATTGTGAAAGTTGTAATTTGACGGGTTTAGAAACTTTAAACGCGAATTAAATTACTCCGAAGTCGGAATCTGATTCCGTCGAGTGCCTAGGAACCCTTGAATTATTCTAAGACCGTAGAAACGAAAACGGGAATTTTCGGAGCCCCGGAAGGACGTTTTCAAAACCCGGGCAGATTCACCATGTCGGGCGAATCGGGCTTTTCCGAGTCCATTATCGACAATGTCGAGTAATTGAGAAGTTTGGGAGTGATCGACATTGTCGGGGTTACTTTTGGGCGTCAAATTTATTAAAATTCAGTTTATACATGCAAGCTTAAAAGTATTTAAAATTGTGTTCTTATTAGGTCGTGCCGCAGACAGAGGAAAGGGAAAGCTAGGCTAGTGATCGGGATCACGCCGGAGCTTGATTGTGAGCTTTTGGAGAAAGCATACGAGGTAGGGAAAAGTAGCCGGATCTCGGCCCTGACTAGGGAAAGTTAACAGTAGAAATGCATGTGACACTTGGGTGTCGTGGGTTAAGTAGGTTTATCGAATATTAGAAAGGCAGGCGACACCGGGTGGTGTCGTATGATACGGGAATGTATCGAACAATAGAAATGCATGTGACACTTAGTAGTGTCGTAGGAGCAGTGAACTTATTGATATTTGAATTTACTGGAGGCATTTGGTTATGCCCGGAGGTTGATTGTTTAGTTCGTGTCTTGGGTGGCCATGAGAGCCTGTATTTTACTGTTGGTGTCTTGGGTGGCCATGAGAGCCTGTATTTTTTTGTTGGTGTCTTGGGTGGCCATGAGAGCCCGTACTTTACTGTTTGTGTCTTGGGTGGCCATGAGTGCCGTGGGGGTTGTTGAGCCTGTGAGTTACTGTTGGTGTGTCTTGGGAGGCCATGAGTGCCCGTGGGGTTGTTGAGCCCGTGAGTTACTGTTGGTGTGTTTTGGGAGGCCGTGAGTGCTCGTGGGGTTGTTGAGCCCGTGAGTTACTGTTGGTGTGTCTTGGGTGGCCATGAGTGCCTGTGAAGTGTTAGACTGGCGTTGTTTCTGTTTGTTGAACTTTGTTTGTGATTGTGATTGTGGTTACCTGAGGTTGGGGGCCCGCTTCATAATAACAGGGGTCCTGTGATCGCACGCGTCTGCATGTTCAGACGGGGTAGGGGGCCCGCCCGTGAGGAAAGAGGTCCTGGCCGCGCGTGCGTGGGGGTGACAGGTCGACAGCCTGATCCGACTTTGTGTCGGGAAAAGTGCAACAGGTCGACCGCCTGGCCTGACAGGGATCAGCAAAAGTGCGACAGGTCGACCGACTGGCCTGACAGGGATCGGCAAAGTGGCGTGGGGGACTGAGCAGATGGAGTGCGATCCTTTGTGATCTTGTTTGGTGTGCGATCCTTAGTGATCTTGGGTGTTGCGTGGTTATCTGTTGTGTCATTGGAGGAAGTCGTCAATCGTTCTGTCGGGTCTACATTACGTGTCCGAGTGTTGAGTCAGTTGAGGAAAGTACCAGTTTGTGTGTGTCAGTCGGGTTGTTGTTGGTGTTACCGGCATTGTCTGCTAAGTATGCCGTAGTCAGTCTGATATCCGTGGTGGTGAGCGAACGCTCACCCCTAGCTGCTTTTCCTACAGGTACTGGTCGCAGGACGGACTAGGTGAGCTTCCAAAGCTTGAAGAGCTAGGAGCGGGAGTCCGGGTTTACTTTTGAGTCTAGCGACGTATGCCTTGTATTTTGTCCGCTTGTTGGGACGTACTTTTAAGTTGTAAATAATTATTTTGTTTAAGTAAATGGTGGTTTTAAAGTGTTTTATTGTCTTAAACGTTCGCGTTCCGAGTTCGGTTTTACTGAAATTGGGGCGTGACATGATTGAACTTCGGGCACATAAGTAATATAAAGCTGTAGGTCAAGAGGATCTCGTGGGTCAGGCCAAGCGTGGGTATGGGCCTGGATCAGATCCGGTTCGCTGGTCAGATCCGACCCGGTTGGACAGATTGAAAATAAAACTATATTCTTCTCCTTATTCGCTATGACATAATAATTATTATGACCGATCTTGTTTCCTAGAAACACGTAAAAATGATCTTGTTACACCAATTTGGGTGTCATCTGATTCGGTTCTAGTTAAAACGTGTACGAACAGATTTCATCTGATTCTGTTCTAGATAGAACATGTACGAACTACGAACAGATTTCATCTGATTCGGTTCTAGTTAGATTACGTACGAACATATTAACTTGTCATCTGATTCGGTTCTAGTTAGAACACGTACGAACAAATTAACTTTTCATTTGATTCGGTTCTAGCTTAGAATACGTACGAACAAACTAAATTTTCCAACTATTGGAAACTTTTGACAAATCATATATATATATATATATATATATATATATATATATATATACAGTTTCTTTGTGAAACAAACGAGAGAAACTTGGAATACAATTCATAAACGATTTTCTCTAAATTTATGAAGGAAACAAATTGGATTTATTTTCTAAATGGTTTCTTAGTCTCATAAAGGGAATTTAAAACATTTCCTTAGAAGAACGGTATTTGTAATCGATCTTATTTCTTGAAAACACGTAAAGATAATCAAACAAATGGATTGGTGAAATCCGTAAAATAAATTAGATTCACTTCTAAAAGTAGAACATGTACTAATAGTTGAAAGAAATTCGATCAAAATCGACAAATTGAATGGTTTCAATTAGTTGATTCAGATTTTTGTGAAAAACGTCTCAACGAGAAAGTTGGAACTAAAAATTCTTTGTTAGAATTTAAGTTCAATGTTGATTATGTTTTTTTAAGGAAAACATATGAACAACTTGCTTTCACTTTAGAACGTGATGAACAAATGATGTTGTTATATCTACTTATGAACCTCAGGTTAATTGGTAAACCATTTGTTCAAATTCTATAGTTGATAAAATCGATTGAATCGATATCTTTCTTTGAAACACGTAAAGCCGATTAAATTGATGTTTAGCTCAATCGAGGTTTGAGCTAAACGGTTCAATTGGTTTGAACCGTATAATAGATCGATGTGGATCTAAATAATAAGAGTTATTTTCATCTCACTACCCTAACTATATGGTTTTTTTTTCATCTCACTACCCTAACTATTTTTTGTGGCACCTCACTACCCTAGAATGCACTTTTTTTCACTTTCATACCCGTCGTCAATTTGACATCCATTTTTGGATGAAAACACTTAAAAAGTCCATAATACCCCTCACTAACAATCAAATTTTCAAAAGCATGCCATTGGTTTTCAAAATTTCTTTTAAAAATCAGTCTTTAATGTCACAAAAATGCATTCTAGGGTAGTGAGGTGCCACAAAAAATAGTTAGGGTATGAAAGTGAAAAAAAGGCATTCTAGGGTAGTGAGATGAAAATATCCCAAATAATAAATATGATCCTGTTCTTATTAAGAACATGTAAGGAAAAATTGGAAAACTTCAATTGATTTCAAAAATGGAATAAATCTATACAAGAACAAGGAAAGAAAAATTGATTAGTTTCATTTTCCAAATTCTTGATCAAACACGTGCGAACGATTAAAGTTTGTTAATCGATTCGGCTTCCTTGGTACAAGTTCAATCGAATGTGTCGATTTATCATTGAGAAGATTAATTTTTTATTGACCTATTAATCGATTTTTGTTTCAGTCTGAAACACGATTAATTGTAGGCGTTCATGATCAAGTTAATTTTGCTCCATGTAAAGAACAAATGACCAAATTGAATAGTTTTAATTCTTGACAATTGAAATATGATAAATTTAAACATGTTAAAATACATCCAAATGTTAAAAATTGTTAATTGGAATAGCTTCTTAGTGAAACAACGTGATTTTATTTGAAAATGAGATTCATTATATGGAATTGCTCAAATTTCAATATGACTTCAGAATATAGGAAGAACCTCGAAACGAATTGAAGCGTACAAGGCTTAAGGACGTTTTATGAGGGTGATAAATTAGTTTTCACTAAGGATGGATATTTGTGTGAAATGAATAAGTTTCCAAACACGTAAGTCCAAGAAATGAATAACGTAAGGGGGCGCTTCTTATAATTATCTCATTGTGTCATTATATGTATAACATGAGAAATTGGACACGTTTACCACGTAGCGCTACGTAAGAGTAAATAATATCGGAACACATCCTAAAATTTCAACGGACTATAAATGTGAAATTTATGTCAAAATAATTATACACATGACGAACCTTTTGATCAAATCAAATTTGGGTTGTCACTTGACATGTGGAGGGAGGGGAAGCTATTTTGTTAGCTAACTACCTTTGAACAAACTATTCTTTAAGAAATTAGACAATACTCTACATGAATAATGGAAATTGAGAAAAACTTCCAATAATTACTTGAAAATATGGGGGTGTCTTGCTAAGTTACTGACCCCATTATCTAATAAGATGGAAATTGGTCCTAAACGGTGGACTGTAATCCATTGAAGCTAGCACCTAAATAATGACACAAAGGTTTGACAATGTCATGCTAGACAATGATTACTAGATAAATAAGTGTGACAAATGATAGATGTCAAGAGCACAAATGAGGGATACTTGATATTATGTCTATACGTGGAGGACATTTTAATCATGGGGAGTAATGATAAGATGGTAAAGAGTACCAAAACCTTGTTAAACTCTAAGTTTTACATAAAAGAAATGGTACTCGCGGATATGATTTTGGGCGTCCAAATCAAACGCTCATTTTATGATGTCATATTAACCCAATTATACTACATAGGAAATATATTGAGTAAGTTCAGTAAGAAGGATACTTGTGATGCTAGAACATCGATAGACATTAGTGAACACTTGTCTAAAATAAAGGTGAAAGCATTGACTATGTATCTCTTGGTTTTACTAGACCTGACATTACAGTCATGATAAGTACATTAAGAAGACTCACAAGTAATCCAAGGAAATACCATTGGACATCTATCATAAGAGTACTTGGATACTTACGACACACTCGTGACTATGGACTACAATATACGAGAGAAAATGTTGTTCTTAAAGGATACTCTAATGCTAGTTGAATATCTGATATTAAGGATTCAAAAGGCATGAGTGGATATGTCCTTACTCTAGAAGAAACAGTAGTGTCGTGGAAATCCTCAAGACAAACAATCATAACCAGATCCATCATAGAACCTGAGTTTGTGGACTTGGATAAAAATAAGTAAAGAAGTTAACTGGCTACGAAACTTCTTGGAGGATATTCCAGACTAGGCAAAGCCTGTACCCAAGGTATGCATGCGTTGCAATAATCGAGCATCAACTAATCTCAACTAGAGTTATCGCTATTGACTTTGTAAGATCAAAAGATAATATTTCGAATCCACTAACCAAAGGGTTAGAAAAGGATCTAGTTGAAAAATCATCCAAAGGAATAGGTATAACACACGTAAACAAATATTCCATTATGTGAAGGAAAACCCAACCCAGTTGACTGGAGATCCCAAGATCTAGGTTCATTGGGACAACCTAATTGAATAAACGCTTGTGCGGTCACTGTGGGGGTCACTCCGGGTCCATTCCTATGATGTAAATAGTGATTTAAAATGTGTTAAGGTTAAGCTATGCTTTTAATGATTCATTGTGTTTCAATAATATGAGCAAAGAGATCACCTATGTGAGAGTGAGGCGGAGTCGCTTCAAGGGAAACTGTTGGGGCTTAGTTTTCTTAAACTCTTGCAGAACCAAGAGATGTCCATGACTTACAGACTTAACCATGAGAACCAAAAAAATCATATTTTGTTGGTGTTTGTGTGGAATGTATCTTCATTTACATAAACGACAGAATAGTTCAAAGACACTACGTCTACTAGTCAGTCAGTAAAGTAAATACATCTTCACAACGGAAGGCTCAATGGTGTTGCCGACCTATTCTATACAGATATCAGCTATGAGAAGTTACCATCTCATCGCTTTCCTCCCGCGCTAAATTCTATTCACATGGGGATTGTGTAAGAACCACTCTCGGTCAACGCCAGTCAAATCGGCGAAAAACTGGAAAATATAAAAAATTTGGACAGACACTTAAATGAACCTAAATTCGACCCCGAGAGTCATACTGGACTTAATTTGACCCCGATATCGACCAAAGTGAGTTCCGGGGGACTCATGGCAACTTTCTGACCAATTTGGGAAAGGTTGACTTTTTGCTGGAAAGGTCAACCGAGCGACGTTTTGCTCCATTCGAGGCTCGTTTTGGATCCAAAAAGTTTAGCCGTCGTCACGGCGGTTTTAGTTGAGCCGTTTCCTTGTAGCCCGTGTTATAAAACGATAGGCAATAAAACGAAATAGCGATCAAAACCAAAAACGGAGAACACAACGATATAACGTGGAAAACCCTTCCAAACAACGGAGAGGAAAAAACCACGGGCGCCAACCAGCAAAACTTCACTATAGGGAGAATGTTTACACAACGCCGGGGATTTACACTGATTCAACTTATCCCTCATGGCAGCTTACAGGTGGTATTTATAGGAGTGGTGTAAAGATAGTTCATACAAAATAGGGAAATAAAAATCTCTACACAATTAAGACCCAGTTTGGGAAACAAGGCATAAATTCCCTAAATTGATTACTTGCTAATCAAGCCAAGACAATTCCCTAAATAGTTGCTTGGTAACCAAGCCACAAAATAGCTTGAATTTGGATCAACTTTCAACAAACTCCACCTTGAGACAAATTCCTCCTTGTACCATAAAGCGGTAGACAACTCCCTGAACGAACAAAGAAAAAATACTTTCGGCGCCAAACAACCACTAGGGCTAAACAATTATACCAACTAAGCTTGAGCAAAGCTCAAACTTAGCAATAGGAACTGGCTTCATCATATCACCAGGACTATCATAATCATGCTCCACCTGTTCAACACAACTTAAAGCATAGTGAACAACGTTACAGTGTTCAATTAAACGAGGGCGAGGACCTTTGTTTCTCCTCGGTCTATCAGCAGCAATACAGTTATTTGTTTGCTGCAAAACAGGTGGTGTAAGCTGAACACCAATGTCTTCATTTTCGTTATTTTCATCAACCTCATTTACTTTGTCGTCCAGGTGCTCCACCTGCACGCTTATCCTCTGTTGCTCATCATCAGAAAATTTAGTAACATCAAGAACATCAGAGGCATCTATAGAGGAACTATCATTGAACATGACAGCCTCATTAAAAACAACATTCCTGCTCAGCAAAATTCTTTTAGTTTCAGGATTCCATAACTTATATGCCTTTGCTCCTGAGCCATAACCAAGAAACACACACTTGACAGCTCTAGGCTCTAACTTTCCATTATCAACGTGTGCATATGTTAGTCTTAGTGCCCGTAGTTCAATCCTAAATGTCCAAATGTATATATCATCGTTAGCAATAAAATTAAAGCGGCTTTATATTACTTATGTGTTGGAGTAATATATCGATGTGTGCTCTGATCTATGCCCACCATGCGAATAGAACCATAGATCGAGATAGATCACACTCGATGGGTCCCTAGTCAACAAAGCTTCACTAGAAGCGACTAGTATGAAAGATGGCTCTTTATGGCTTACGTTCTGTTAGTCATTGGAATGGGATTCCGGAGTCTGATCATAGATATCATGTGGGACATGATATTGGACGACCCGCCCTGAATATGTGCCATAGATTAAGTCATGAACATATTCAGTGTTGTAGCTTGTCATGTATCCTTAGACCAAGGAGTCTTTGTGATCGCTATGTAGTCAACAACTGAGTTTGACCTGAGCCTAACGTTGTCCGTAACAGGGCTTCCATAACGGCCAGGATTGGCTTGGGGACGGGCTACATGAGTGACACGAAAGACGGCTAAGGGATTTATCCCTCATACTAAGGTATGGGAAAGATATCGGTTCTCGGCCACTTGATCGAGAGTGACTGGAAGAATAGCATGGCCATGCACATGATACTGGGTATCATATCTTCAGTCATCTCACATATCAAGGAACGGTGATTGAGAATAATAAGGATGACGGCTCTATGCCTTATCTCCATCAGGATATCGGAGATAAAAGGATAATGACAGGGACGACGGAAAGGTTAGAATCGACAGGGTCGATTCGTTATGTAGTGTCAGGCAATACTAAAGTCTCGTTAGTTGCCACTTAAATAGGATCAAGTAAAATGGGATTTTACGTTGATCTATTGACATGCATAAACCTAAGGGTCACACCGGAGGATGAAACTCATTGACACATTTATGGAGAATGGCCAAAAGGGAGTTGTCTCGGGACATGACCAAAACTGGGTTTTGGGTCATGTGCCCGTAAGTGAATAGGACTTTACGGATCGAGACAAGGCTTGGAGTCTTGGGATTGATCGCGTCGGATAATGTTGGACATTTCCGGTATGGAAGGCATGGAGGCGATGAGCGAATCACGGGACCTCGTTGGAAATGGTCACGGGCCATGTTCCAAGAGGCCCATGAAAGGCCCATGCAACCAAGGCCCATGGAACTAATTAATCAAGTCTTGATTAATTAGTACTAAGTAAGCAAGACAAGGATTAAGGTGTTGGTGATTCACCACCTAACCCAATCTTGTCTTGCCATACTTTGTCCTATTTACACCTTACTTGACACCATACTTGTCCCATGCCTTTAGTTGGACAAGTATGGGTTTTGTTATGTTTAAGTCATCTTTTTTCAACATAACAAACACAAGACAAGAATAGGAAACACATTTTCTCTCCCTCTTCCATGGCCATTTCGGGTTTGGCTAGTTTCCTCCTCCATTTTTGTGTTCTTGAGTCCTCAAAGAGAAGAACTACGTGGCTTTGATTCCCATGTGGATACGTAGGCGTCTTGGAGACTCAAGCCAATCATTCGTTAACCGGTGTTCTTGTTTTGGTAAGAACTAGTGCTGAATTTTTCTCTTGTTAATCCATTCTTTGTTAGTTGTTTCATGGTTCTAATTGTCTCTTGGTTTTCATTGATTTTCCGCTGCGAGTTGGTTCATCTCCAACCCTACCTCGAGACCCAACAGTGGTATCAGAGCCGTGCTACCTTCGGGATTCACAAGACGGTGTTCAAAGTTTCGGTTTTGCTTGAAAGTTTCGTTTTTGGCATATTGTTTTGCTAAATTGATTGATAACATGTTTTAAATTATTGTTTATGGATTTAATGCATGTAAAATGAATTTTTTAAAATTATTTCAAATCTGGAAATTTTGAAAAAAAAAAAATTGATTTTTCGGGTCTCGGGAGCGGGACTCTCGGGGAGCCGAAACCGGGACCGAACGGGGCTCCGTTGGACGGAGCCAGGCCAAGCATGACCATTGGATGGTTGATATGCCAAGGCTAAACCGTTTTGTTAGTTATGACGAGTTTGGAACCGTCATGACGAACTCGAAGATCAAATGTTCAAAAGTTTCATTTTTGAACGGTTTCGATAAACCGAGCATCAAAAATTTTCGAAACTTGGCTATTAATTAAAACCGGAAAATCACATGATGTTTGATAACATGCTTGTTTGATAACACGATGTGTGATGTGATGTTGGCATGGTGTACATAATAGCCCCGAGCTCGATTTAATTATTTATCGCTTTTCACGGCCTGCGAGCCGTTAGAGTTAGCGTGTAATTATTCTTTCAAGGTGTGGTCGTCGAACCACTTGTTTGTAATATTTATTTATTCCTGACCTGCGAGTCGTGTATTAAATTGTAATTTTTTACTCAAGACGAAGAAAGGGCGAAAAGGTCATTTGGTGGCTTTTCGGGTGTTGGCATCGGCTTGGAGTCGGTGGAGCTCAAGAAGCTAGTGGGAGTTAGTTTAGGGGGCTATTATTTGCACATTTATCGCTTTATGCTTGGTTTAGTTTATGCATGATTAATTCTATGTGTTTTAGAATTGCATGCTTAACTTTATTTACCGAGCATATCACCTCACATGCAAAGATAAAATTGGAATTTTAATCCTTGTGTGTGAACCCTTAGAACCGTCATTGCATTGGATGTAGTTGACGGGTTTAAAGGAAGAATTACATTGGATGTAATTTGAGGCATCATTGCATTTGGAATGTAGTTGATGTGCTCATCGCATCTAGGATGTGCCAAAGTTTTGAACACAACTGGACAAGTAAAAGCGGGTCATGTCCGATACCTCCCAATCATCAACACCTTACTACCTCCCCGTCCTATGGGTGTCGTGCGCATTAGCGGAGCATCCATGGGGAAGCGGGGTAGTAGGTTTGGACGACATATGTGGGTGTCGTGCGCATTAGCGGAGCACCTACATAGTGACGGGCCATAGTTGAAAATTGGTGGACCCGACTACGATTCTCAGCCTGAGGTTGAGCTAGGGTAACAGATAGGGTAAGCCGTGTACATAAGTGCATACCCTAGCCAAGAGTCACATTGGATGTGATTGGATGGAGTCCTACCTACATAGCTCGATTAAGTGGTGAGCATTAGTTCAGCTTAATCGAGTGAATCAAGGATCTTGGTTTCAGATTCTAAAGGTTTAGAATCGATTGTTGGTGTTTAAGCTTGATCTTCATAAAATTTATTCAGTTTACTGATTGAATTTTATCTGTTGTAGATCAAATGGCAAATTCAGCGAACATTAATAGTTTGTCATTAAAAACCATTCTAGACAGGGTCAAGCTAAATGGGACAAACTATTTGGACTGGTACAGAATTTTGAGGATAGTCCTCAAGTCTGAACGCAAAGAATATGTCCTTGACAAGGCTGTCTCTAAGACCATATCAGAGTTACATGAAGTGTCATTAACTGCTGAGAAGAATATCTCAGGGATCTGGGATCCAAGGATATTCTGATGGTCAACAAGGGAATTGGAAGTGGCATGGGCTGGGCCCATGCGCACTTGGCAGGAAAGATGAGACACCTGAGAATGTCTGCTTCTACTGCCAACAGCCTGGTCATTGAAACCGGGATTACAGGAAGTTCACGGCTGATCTGAAGAAGGGCAGTGGGACTGCGCCTTCATCAAATAGCCTGGATGATCTGAAGAAGGGCAGTAAGACTGCGCCTTCATCAGGAAACCTGGATGATCTAAGGAAGGGCGGTGGGACCGTGCCTTCAATCGGTATTAACTCTATAGAGCTACATCTCTCTACTTCCAAAGATTCATGGGTATTAGATACCATGACTGAATCTCACACATGCACTAATATATGGTGGCTGAAAGTAGGAGAGATTTGGAAAGCACGAAATGGACCTCAGAGTTGTGGCAACTGCTGTAGGATCCATGAGTCTTGCTTTGCCAAGAGGCCTTGTCTTAGTATTGTATAATGTATATTGCATACCTACTTTTAGTAGGAATATTATATCTGTATCCGTGTTTGACAAGGAAGGATATAATGTTAATATTGGAAATGGAGTTTTCAATGTTCTATGCAATGATATGTTTTATACCAGTACTGACTTGGTTGGAGGATTGTACATATTAGATATGGGTAACAATGCCTCAAGTTCTATATATTCCGTTAATACCAAGAGGTCTAAATCCAACGATTTAAACCTAACTCTGTTAAGGCACTGTCATTTAGGTCGCATAAACAAGAAGCACCTATCAGCATTTCAGAAGTGCGGACTTTCAGGTTCATTCGAATTCCATTCGATCGATAGGTGCAAGGTTTGTTTGATGGGCAAAATGACTAAAGTGCCCTTTTATCGATCGCGATGAAAGGGCGGGTGAATTATTGGTGCTGATACACTCGAATGTGTGTAGACCAATAAGTTCACTTTCCAGGAGGGGTTTTAACTACTTTATCACATTTACTGATGATTACAGTAAATATGGTTATGTCTATTCGCTGAGACATAAGTCTGAAGCTTTTGATAAATTCAAAGAGTTTAAGACTAAAGTAGAAAACCAGCTCGACAAAGGTATTAAGGCACTTCGATTGGATCGAGGTGGAAAATACTTGACCACAGAGTTATTAGATCATCTAAAAGAGAATGGGATCCTTTTGGAATAGACTCCTCCTGGGACACTGTAGGTGAAAGGTGTAGCCAAACGGAGAAATCGGACATTGTTAGACAATGGTCCGTTCCATTATTAGTTGGACTGATCTCCCAATCTCTTTCTGGGATTATGCTCTAGAGACGACCGCATTCATAGTGAATCGGGCTTCGACGAAGGGTGTGGAAGGGACACCATTTTAAAATGATATGGGATGATGCCCGCTTTGTCCTTCCTAAAGATTTGTGGTTGCGAGGCTTATGTGAAACATTTGGTTTCGACTAAGCTCGAACCAAGATCTGAGATATGCACCTTCGTGTGGTATCCCAAAGCAACAAGGGGATACTACTTCTACAATCCCAGTGAGAACATGGTGTTCATCGCATGGGGTGGGGTCTTTATGGAAAATGAGTTTTGTTTCCAAAGACGTCATTGGGAGGACTGTGCATCTCGAAGAAATTCAGGATGGTACAGATCTGTCTAAACCAATATGCAACCCAGTAGAAAGAAGCCAGAGATTGTCGTAGAGTAAGAACCAATTCCTGTTACAATTCCGGAAGGTCCAAGGCGATTTGAAAGGATCAATCTTCCTCCTCCAAGATATGGTATCCGGAGGTGACAATGAAGTCATGGTGGATCACGATGATCCAGCCACCTTTCAGGAAGTCGTGGATGGGCCCAACTCCGAGTTATGGCTGGGAGCCATGAGGGAGGAAATGAAATCCATGTCGGACAACCGAGTCTGGGAACCGGTTGATCCCATCAATGGTGTGAGGACCATCGGATGCAAATGGATCTTCAAGGTGAAGATGGACATGGACGGCAAACCTCTGACCTACAAAGCTCAACTGGTGGCGAAAGGTTATAGGCATGTATTGACTATGAGGAAACCTTCTCCTTAGTGGCTATGGTCAAAATCGATCCAAATTCTTCTTGACATAACTGCGTATCATAATTACGAGATATGGCAAGTGGATGTCAAAACCGCTTTCCTAAATGGAAATTTGACTGAGTACGTTTGTATGTCTCGGCCCAAAGGTTTTGACGATCCGAAGAATAAAGGAAAGATTTATAAGTTGTTGAAATCCATTTATGGATTGAAACGAACTTCTCGGAGTTGGATCCTTCGTTTTGATGAAGCTGTAATTGGATTTGGCTTAATCAAGAACGAGGATGAATCTTGCGTTTATAAGAAGGCTAGTGGGAGCAATATTACCTTTCTGGTTCTCATTGAAAACGACATCCCAACCTTGCACGAGACTAAAGCTTGGTTGAGGAAGTGTTTTTCAATAAAGGACTTAGGCGATGCTTCTCATATCTTAAGGATTAAGATATGTAGAGATCGCACCAAGAGGGTCTTGGATTTAAGTCAGGGAACCTATGTGAACAAGGCATTGAGTAGGTTCTTAATGCTCGATTCAAAGAAAGGACTCTTACCCACTAGTCATGGCATTCATCTCAGCAAGACTCAGTGTCCTAAGACACCTGATGAGCTGAAAAGGATGATGAGAATCCTATGCGCCTGGGGGCAGGATCGATCATATATGCCATGACATGTATGAGACCAGACGTCTCGTAAGCCTTATGTTGTACCAGTAGACATCATTCTAAACCGGGGGAAAGATGATGCTGAACTAGTCGTCGAAGGATGAGTAGACGCTAGTTTTCCAAGACAAATCCAGATGACTTTAGAAGTCAATCAGGATATGTGTTTACGCTGAATGGCAGAGCTTTAGCTGGGAAAGCGTATAGCAAGATACCATTGCCGAATCTACGACAGAGGCTAAGTACATGGATGCTGCAGAGGCAGCTAAGGAGGCTATGTGGATTTGGAAATTCATGGCAGGGCTGGGTGTAATTAAAAACCCATCCAGTCCGGTGAATCCATTTTGCGACAACACAAGGGCCATTGCGCAAGCTAAAAGCCTAGACCGCATAACAAATCCAAACATGTACTGCGGCGTATCCACCTCATCAGATAAATACTGAACTGAGGTGAAGTGAAGATAACCGATATTGCAATAGATGATAACATAGCCAACCCTTTGACTAAGGCAGTGTCACTGCCTGAACATGTTAGACATGTAAAGTCGATGGGGACATATTGGAGTTTAGATTGGAACTAGGGCAAGTGGGAGATTGTTAGTCTTAGTGCCCGTAGTTCAATCCTAAATGTCCAAATGTATATATCATCGTTAGCAATAAAATTAAAGCGGCTTTATATTACTTATGTGTTGGAGTAATATATCGATGTGTGCTCTGATCTATGCCCACCATGCGAATAGAACCATAGATCGAGATAGATCACACTCGATGGGTCCCTAGTCAACAAAGCTTCACTAGAAGCGACTAGTATGAAAGATGGCTCTTTATGGCTTACGTTCTGTTAGTCATTGGAATGGGATTCCGGAGTCTGATCATAGATATCATGTGGGACATGATATTGGACGACCCGCCCTGAATATGTGCCATAGATTAAGTCATGAACATATTCAGTGTTGTAGCTTGTCATGTATCCTTAGACCAAGGAGTCTTTGTGATCGCTATGTAGTCAACAACTGAGTTTGACCTGAGCCTAACGTTGTCCGTAACAGGGCTTCCATAACGGCCAGGATTGGCTTGGGGACGGGCTACATGAGTGACACGAAAGACGGCTAAGGGATTTATCCCTCATACTAAGGTATGGGAAAGATATCGGTTCTCGGCCACTTGATCGAGAGTGACTGGAAGAATAGCATGGCCATGCACATGATACTGGGTATCATATCTTCAGTCATCTCACATATCAAGGAACGGTGATTGAGAATAATAAGGATGACGGCTCTATGCCTTATCTCCATCAGGATATCGGAGATAAAAGGATAATGACAGGGACGACGGAAAGGTTAGAATCGACAGGGTCGATTCGTTATGTAGTGTCAGGCAATACTAAAGTCTCGTTAGTTGCCACTTAAATAGGATCAAGTAAAATGGGATTTTACGTTGATCTATTGACATGCATAAACCTAAGGGTCACACCGGAGGATGAAACTCATTGACACATTTATGGAGAATGGCCAAAAGGGAGTTGTCTCGGGACATGACCAAAACTGGGTTTTGGGTCATGTGCCCGTAAGTGAATAGGACTTTACGGATCGAGACAAGGCTTGGAGTCTTGGGATTGATCGCGTCGGATAATGTTGGACATTTCCGGTATGGAAGGCATGGAGGCGATGAGCGAATCACGGGACCTCGTTGGAAATGGTCACGGGCCATGTTCCAAGAGGCCCATGAAAGGCCCATGCAACCAAGGCCCATGGAACTAATTAATCAAGTCTTGATTAATTAGTACTAAGTAAGCAAGACAAGGATTAAGGTGTTGGTGATTCACCACCTAACCCAATCTTGTCTTGCCATACTTTGTCCTATTTACACCTTACTTGACACCATACTTGTCCCATGCCTTTAGTTGGACAAGTATGAGTTTTGTTATGTTTAAGTCATCTTTTTTCAACATAACAAACACAAGACAAGAATAGGAAACACATTTTCTCTCCCTCTTCCATGGCCATTTCGGGTTTGGCTAGTTTCCTCCTCCATTTTTGTGTTCTTGAGTCCTCAAAGAGAAGAACTACGTGGCTTTGATTCCCATGTGGATACGTAGGCGTCTTGGAGACTCAAGCCAATCATTCGTTAACCGGTGTTCTTGTTTTGGTAAGAACTAGTGCTGAATTTTTCTCTTGTTAATCCATTCTTTGTTAGTTGTTTCATGGTTCTAATTGTCTCTTGGTTTTCATTGATTTTCCGCTGCGAGTTGGTTCATCTCCAACCCTACCTCGAGACCCAACAGCATAAGCAGTGCAACCAAAAACTCTCAATAGTGAATAATCAGCAGGTGAACCAGACCATACCTCAATGGGAGTTTTCTTATCAAGTGGAAAGCTTGGAGATCTGTTTATTAAGTAGCAGGCGGTGGAGGCTGATTCAGCCCAAAAACGTCTGCTCATGCGAGCATTAGAAAGCATGCACCGAGCCTTAGAGATGATGGTTCGGTTCATGCGCTCAGCCACACCATTCTGTTGAGGCGTGGACGGGATGGTGTGGTGCCTTACAATGCCTTCATTGCTACAATAGTTGTCAAAATCATTTAAACAAAACTCCATGCCATTGTCAGTACGAAGCACTTTTACCTTCTTCTCGGTTTGCTTCTCCACCATAACTCTCCACTTCTTAAAAGTATCAAACACATCAGATTTATGTTTTAGAAAATAAGGCCACACTTTTCAAGAGTAATCATCAATTATAGTAAGCATGTAATTTGCACCACCAAGAGAAGTTTTTCGGGAAGGACCCCAAACATCAGCATGAACATAATCTAATATCTCTTTAGTGGTATGAACGGAAGAATTGAATTTAACTCTCTTGTGCTTACCAAAAATGCAGTGCTCACAAAACTCCAACTTACTCATGTTGCAGCCATCAAGTAAATCTCTCTTGATCAACTCTGCCATGCCTTGTTCACTCATATGTCCAAGGCGCTTGTGCCACAAATTAGTTTTACTAGGTTCATCAGAAATAATAGCAGCAGTAGCAGAACCATTTAAAGTGCTACCTCTAAGAACATATAATCTTGCAGAGTTCATATCACCTATCATGTGAACGAGAGAGCCTTTTGATACCTTTAGAATTTTATGTGAGCCGGAGTACTTGTACCCTTCATCGTCAAGAGTGCTGAGAGAGATGAGGTTTCTCGCCATGGTTGGTACGTGTCTCACATCTGTCAATGTGCGTATCATGCCGTCATGCATCTTGAACTTAACGGAGCCTATGGCCACAATCTCACGTGGGTTGTCATCTCCCATACGTACCACATCTCCACTCTGCAAAGACTTATAAGAACTGAACCAGTCTTTGTTACAATAGATATGAAATGAACAGGCAGTATCAAGAATCCATTCATCATAAGCAGAAACACAACCAACAAACACAACTAGGCAATCACTATCAGAATTATCGTTGGAAACAACAGAGGCCTTACCATCACCATCAGAATTGTTTTTCGGTTTGCACGTACCGTTCCTTTTCTCCTTATTCTGAAGCTTATAACAATCTTCAATGATGTGATTTGTTTTCTTACAATGCTTGCAGAACTTGTCGCCTCCTTTGGACTTAGAATGGCCTCTCCCGTTCTTGCTCTTATAGTTGTTGTTCCTCTGCTCGGTCCTCCCACGTACATGCAGAGCTTCTCCCTTGGAGGATGATGATCCTTCTCCTTGTACCATAAGTTTCATCTTTTCCCTCTGTTGAAGGGCCTCATAAACTTCCGCAAGAGTTAGTTCATCGCGGCTCAATAATATGGTATCTCGGAAATTTGCAAAAGAACTAGGCAATGAACATAAGAGTAGTAGACCTAGATCTTCATCATCATACTTTACCTCCATGGACTGCAAATCAAAAACGATCTCCTTAAAGACCGCTAGGTGATCGAGTAGAGAACCACCATCTTGCAACTTGTGTGTGAACAACTTCATCTTCACGTGCAACTTACTGGTCAGATCCTTGGACATGCAGATCGATTCCAGTTTGAGCCAAAGCGCTGCTGCATTTTTCTCCAGCAGTACTTCCTGCAAAATATTATTTGATAGATGAAGATGAATTAGAGATAGTGCCTTACGATCCTTACGCTTCTCCTCATCGGTCCACGTCTTCGGATCCTTCTTAATGAATCCATCTAGCGCATCATCAAGGTCAGGATGAGCTAGAACGGCCCGCATCTTTACTTGCCACAGAGAAAATCGTGTGGTGTAGTCGAACAACGATAGATCGAATTTCAATGATGCCATATCGTCAGAAAACCTAGATTGAACAACCTGGCTCTGATACCACTTGTTATAAAACGATAGGCAATAAAACGAAATTAGATCAAAACCAAAAACGGAGAACACAACGATATAACATGGAAAACCCCTCCAAACAACGGAGAGGAAAAAACCACGGGCGCCAACCAGCAAAACTTCACTATAGGGAGAATGTTTACACAACGCCGGGGATTTACACTGATTCAACTTATCCCTCATGGGGGCCGTCCATCCTATAAATCAGGATGAGCTAGAACGGCCCGCATCTTTACTTGCCACAGAGAAAATCGTGTGGTGTAGTCCAACAACGATAGATCGAATTTCAATGATGCCATATCGTCAGAAAACCTAGATTGAACAACCTGGCTCTGATACCACTTGTTATAAAACGATAGGCAATAAAACGAAATAGCGATCAAAACCAAAAACGGAGAACACAACGATATAACGTGGAAAACCCCTCCAAACAACGGAGAGGAAAAAACCACGGGCGCCAACCAGCAAAACTTCACTATAGGGAGAATGTTTACACAACGCCGGGGATTTACACTGATTCAACTTATCCCTCATGGCAGCTTACAGGTGGTATTTATAGGAGTGGTGTAGAGATAGTTCATACAAAATAGGGAAATAAAAATCTCTACACAATTAAGACCCAGTTTGGGAAACAAGGCATAAATTCCCTAAATTGATTACTTGCTAATCCAGCCAAGACAATTCCCTAAATTAGTTGCTTGGTAACCAAGCCACAAAATAGCTTGAATTTGGATCAACTTTCAACAGCTCGTGAAGTTTCGTAATTTCTTGGAAAAAGTGTCCGTTCAGGGCCCGAGACGGCCGAATTTCGCGAATCTGACTGAAAAATATCTAGAAGATATTTTCCAAAAGGTGTGGGACCCACTTACCACATGTCAATTATGTGGTGGTGTTGGGTTTTTGAACAAAACAAAAGATGAGACATGAATGGTAGTTTTGTAAATATGGAAAAGTGGTGTTTGAAACAAATTAAAAAGGAAAGAAAGTGTAGGTCTCGGCCATTTAGAAAAAAAAAGAGAAGTAGAGAGAGAAAGAAGAGAGAGAAGAGAAGAGAGAAAAAGGAGAGAAAGTGTTGGAGTTTTGTGATTTCCCGACGATCCAACCGGTGGATCGTCTCAACGATCAAGGAATCGAGCTCCCACTGTCAATCCCTACGGTGAGTACCCTTTCGATTTTCGTTTTGGCACGTTTGAATTTTAGGGTTTGAGTTTAAACGGTTTGATTAAGGTTGGGTTTTGTTTAAGATTGGTTTAAAGATGAATGGTTGAGGTTTGGGGTTCGTTAGGAACGTTTTGGGGCGAAAAGGAAATTTTCCCATTGTGGCCGTGTGGGGCCCACTTGGCCGGGCCTCGGGTTTTACGTGTTCGGGTGGTTTTAGACTATCCCCGAATCGATAATTCACACCCGGAACGAATTATGGGATTAAATTGTGGAAATTGGAAATTTCAGGTTTATAAACTTTAAACGCGAATTAAATCGCTCGGAAGTCGGAAATTGATTCCGTCGATTTCATTGGAACCCTTGAATTATTCTAAGACCGTAGAAACGAAAACGGGAATTTTCGGAGCCCCGGAAGGACGTTTTCCAATCCCGGGCAGATTCGCCGAGCCGGGCGAATCGGGCCTTTCCGGGCCCGTTGTTGACAATGTCGAGTGATTGGGAAGTTTGGGAGTGATCGACATTGTCGGGGTTGCATTTGGGCGTTTAATTCTTTAATTTCGGGTTTCGCCTGCTTACTTAAAAAGTGTGTTAATTGTAATAATTGTAGACCGTGTCGCCTACCGTGGAAATAGGAGGCTAAGCGGGAATTATGGAGCTTTGCCGGAGTAAGAGTATCGGGTTTGACACGCTTCAAGAGGTAGGGAAAATTAGCCGGATCTTGGCCCTGACTAGGGAAAGTTAACAGTAGAAATGCATGTGACACTTGGGTGTCGTGGGTTAAGTAAGTTTATCGAACAATAGAAAGGCCGGCGACACCGGGTGGTGTCGTATGATACGGGAACGTATCGAACAATAGAAATGCATGTGACACTTAGTTGTGTCGTAGGAGCAGTGAACTTATCGATATTAGAATTACTGGAGGCATTTGGCTATGCCCGGAGGTTGATTGTTTGGTTTGTGTCTTGGGTGGCCATGAGTTCCCGTGGGGTTGTTGACCCTGTGTCCTTACTGTTGGTGTGTCTTGGGTGGCCATGAGTGCTCGTGGGGTTGTTGAACCCGTGTTTTTACTGTTGGTGTGTCTTGGATGGCCATGAGTGCCTGTGGGGTTGTTGAACCCGTGTTTTTACTGTTGGTGTGTCTTGGGTGGCCATGAGTGCCCGTGGGGTTGTTGAACCCGTGTTTTTTTACTGTTGGTGTGTCTTGGGTGGCCATGAGTGCCCGTGGGGTTGTTGAACCCGTGTCCTTACTGTTGGTGTCTTGGGTGGCCATGAGTTCCCGTGGGGTTGTTGAACCCGTGTTTCACCGTTGGTGTTTTGGGTGGCCATGAGTGCCCGTGGGGTTGTTGAACCCGTGTTTTACCGTTGGTGTCTTGGGTGGTCATGAGTGCCTGTGGAGTGTTAAACTAGTGTTGTTGCTGTTGTTGAACTTTGCTTGTGATTGTGATTGTGGTTACCTGGGGTTGGTGAGTGACAGGTCGACAGCCTGATCCGACTTTGTGTCGGGAAAAGTGCGACATGTCGACCGCCTGATCCAACCGTCGTGTTGGGAAAAGTGCAACAGGTCGACAACCTGATCCGATTGGGTGTCGGGAAAACTGCGACAGGTCGACAACCTGATCCAACCGTCGTGTTGGGAAAAGTGCGACAGGTCGGCCGCCTGATCCAACCGTCGTGTTGGGAAAAGGGCAGGGGGTTACTGAGCAGTTGGAGTGCGATCCTTTGCGATCTTGTTTGGTGTGCGATCCTTTCAATCTTGTTTGGTGTGCGATCCTTTGTGATCTTGGGTGTTGCGTGGTTATCTTTCGTGTCCTTGGAGGAAGTCGTAATCGTTGTGTCGGGTCTACATTACGTGTCCGAGTGTTGGGTCGGTTGAGGAGAGTAACAGTTTGTGTGTCAGCCGGGTTACTTGAGTTGGGGGATAGTGGTCCCTGGTGTTGGGTTGTTGTTGGTGTTACCGGCATTGTCTGCTAGTATGTCGTGGTCAGTTTGTTATCCGTGGTGGTGAGCGAACGCTCACCCCTAGCTGCTTTTCCTACAGGTAGTGGTCGCGGAACGGACCAGGTGATCTCTCGAAGCTTGCAGAGCTAGGAGCGGGAGTCCGGGTTTCCTTTTTGAGTCTAGAGACGTACGCCTTGTATTTTTTTTGTCCGCTTGTTGGGACGTACTTTTGAGTTGTAAATTATTATTTTTGATTAACTAAATGGTGGTTTTAAAGCGATTTATTTAAAAGTTTTGAAAATGTTTTATTGTCTTAAACGTTCGCGTTACGGGTTCGGTTCTACTGAATTTGGGGCGTGACAGATTGTTGGACAAAATGAGTTTAGACAAGTGAAAATGGTCACTTTGACGCTCAATTATCTATCGGATTGGGTCATCCTAGAACTATGGAAATATTAGCTTCATACCCTAGGAAGTGAGGCCTTTCCAACGAGATATTATGAGGTCTAAATGGACAAGAGGTGAATGAGAAATTAAAGCTCAAAAATCACCCGTTGAACTTAGTTATTGAGAAAATTGCAAATGAAAAATGCACCATTCTTGTGTAATCCCACATAGAAAGATTACCGAACTTTCATTGGGTTTATATAGTGTTGTCATCCTAGCATGTTTGAATTGCTTGGATGAAAAGCTATGTGCGGGACGCGAAAGCCCCAATGGATTTGGGCCTGTGGCACTATTTTCGTTTTGCTTCGGTCCGTATTAAAATCTCAACAATTAATTTCCAATTTTCAGAATATACAAATTAAGGAAATCTGAAATTGATATCTATTTCAGTTTTGGAAATTAGGAAAAGAAGAGGAACTTAGAAATTGAATTTTTTCTGTTATGTAATTGTTTTCTAGAATAAATAAATGGTTTTCGATGAATGATATTTTGATATATTTTAAGTATATAAACTCAAATCATTCTATTTCCATATTATTCGCATTACAAAAAGACTCTTTAATTCAAGGGGGAAAAGGTTACTAGAGTGTAAAGAGACTATAATCGGTTTCAACCACAACCGATGCTCCCATCACTTTTGGAACCCTTCTAATTTCACATACGTCTAGAGCATGTAGGTGAGAGTTGACTTAAGACTTTGAGTAGTCGTGGTGTGCTTGGCGGTGACAAGATTCAAAACCTTGATTTTAGTGAGCATTGTGTATATGGGAAGCAGTGCAGAGTCACTTTTGGTGATAATATTCATATCATCATAGGGATTGTGGACTATATCCACAGTGGAGTTTGGGGACCCTCTAGATTTGCATCAAACGGTGGTTCTCGGTATTGTGGACCATATCCACAATGAAGTTTAGGCACCCTCTAGAGTTGCATCAAACGGTGGTTCTCGATATTTCGTGTCTTTTATCAATGACTTCTTAAAGAGTATGGATCTATACCATAAAACAGGAAAATGAAGTTAAGGATATTTTCAAGAAGTAGAAGGCTATGATTGAGAAGGAGGTGGGTAGGGTGATCAAGGTTTTGAGATCTCACAATAGCGGTGAGTACACCTGAGATCCCCTTAAGGATTTCTGTTCGGAGCATGGCATTAATAGACACTTCATAATGAGAAAGACACCACAAAAGTTCGGGGGTAGTAGAGAGGATGAATCATACCCTGTTAGAGAGAGCACATTGCATGTTGTCCAATGCAGGTTTAGGTAGAATATGGTGGACTAATGTAATAAATACGACGTGCTGCTTTATTAACTGCTCTCCTTCATCAACTATTGAGCATAATGTTCCTATGGATGTATGGTCTGGCATTCCTTGTAATTATTCTAACTTGTGAGCATTTGATTGTCCATCTTATTATTAAGTTCCAAATGATAAGATTTGAGTAAAGGCAAAGTAGATATTTTTCTTGGTTAGGGTACAAGTTATGGTGTCCCAAAACTCAAAACAAAATGTTATTAGTCAGAATGTTACATTCCATGAGGAGGCTTTGCTGCATGCAAAATGTAAGAGATGCAATGATGGATCTCCTATTTGGAGAGGTGATAGGTATTATGAAGATAAAGAAGATTATCATCAGGTGGAGCTTGGAGCTCCTCGTACTCAAGCATATAGTTCTTCATATATCGTACATGATGATATAGTTATAGATGATGAGGTTCTTATTAATGGGAACGAGGTCCTTACACAAAAACAGGTTCAGCATATTGAGACACTGTCTTTGGAAGCGGGTAGAGGACCTAGGGTCGGGCATACACCTCAGAGATTCGGCTATGAGGATGGAGTAGTTTATGCTTTCCGGTTATTGATTATGATGTTCCTAACACATATACGCAGAATCCATGTGATGATCACAAAGAGGAGTGGAAGGACGCGATGGACGAGGAGTTGTCATCTCCTCATAATAAGAATCAAACTTGGGAGCATGTTACACTTCCTAAGGGAAAGAGATCAATAGGATACAAGTGGATCTTTATAGTGAAAAACGGGATTCCAAATTCCAAGAATAATTGTACGGGTATAAGGTAAGGTTGGTGGCTAAAGAATATGCACAAGGTAAGATTGATGTTGTCCTGTCTTCCACTACAGGATCTCTCGTTTTTTAGACGACACAAACATGACCGACTCAATACAGGAAAGGTTATTTGGATGTCTCATGCCACTCACGGTATGAAAAGAGAACCCCCTACATTGTCACTTGGAATAGTCGGATACTATTGTTATAGGGTCAGCGTTTTGATTGTTGTGTGGTGGTATTGGCCAGGGGCTCACCATTTTTTTTTTCTGGTACTAACTGTAAGAACCGCCCCCGGTCGATCCCGGTCGAACCGGTGATTTTTGGCGAAGTTTGACTTTCGACCGGAAAAGTCAACCGATGACTCCGGGAGTCGTTCGGGACCTTTCCGGGGCCCAAAAGGCTTAGCCGTCATCACGGTTATCTTACTTGGACCATTTCCTTTCTTTTGACTGTAATTTTGGAAAAAAGTCAATTTTGGTCAACGGGGGCTCGAATCGGATTATTTTATCGAATAAAGTAAGTGGGCTGAGATTATTTTAATTGGAAATGACCTCATGTGGACACTTGGCATTATTTAATTAAAAGGGAGAAAAGAGGTGGGAAAGGACACTTGTGCCCTTACTTTTTCCCAAAAATGTGAAACAAGACAAAAGGGGCTTTATGGTTTTTCCACTCAAGGTTAAAGAGCACATGAGACACAATTTTCAGCTCATTGCGCTGATCTCACGGGCTCTCCATGCTATGGTTTAAAGCATCATGGTCGGGTCTCCCTGAAGACGGTTCCTCTAGTCAATGCTCGCACGGTGCTGGTTGTTAGTGTCCTTGTGAACATCTGCATCTTCCAGCGTTGACGAGTTAAACGGTGCATGTGCGAGGATAGTGTCTCGAGGTGCCGTTTCGAGTCCCGGTGGACAGCGGTTGTTCTTCCAAGTTTTCGGGGGCTTCTTCTATTTTGGGCCTAGTTCTGTATCCGTCCCCTTGCCTTCGGACCTTCAATAAAATCGTTATTTTTGCTCTTAAAAGAAACAAGCCACAACAAGTTATAGTCTTGCAACAAGACCACTGCCTCCTGTCAATGTGTATTTTTTCTCGGAAAAATCCTCCACAAACCCTAACCCATTCTCTAGCTTTGCATTCTCACGCGCTTGTCACTATACAAGAAATTTTTAGGTCTCAATTTTGGACATACAACTCACTTGTGACAAAAGATATGATTTATTTCTGATGTAGATTAAGGTAAAAAAACACCCATGTTGAAACATATATCATATGTTGTTCAAAAAAGAAAGAGAAACATATATCATATGATCCTCTTTTTATGCTAGGTTTCCGGCTTTGTGCTCCAGGTGGTAGGTTGCAGGGGGTGATGGGAGGAGAGTGAGGCAAGGGTGGCCCTATTTGGGGGTATCGTGTGTCCCAACCAATCATGTTCATGTGTTTGGACAAGGCTGTTTAACCACTCTTTAGGAGTCAAGATCGATCGCAACATCTTCGAGTTCTCGGAATCTGAATATTACATGTTCCAAACAAACATTAAAAACAATAACTAACATTAAAGATAGGTATATATACTAAAAGGGGAGCTTTCGGGTACAAACCTTATTTCGGGTCAGAACGTAGAACTGATCTGGGCCATTGATTACTCAGATCGGATGGCCAGCGAAATTCAGGGGGTGGGGGTTGATTGATTACGAAATCAATTATAAGATATGCATTAATTAAAAAGATAGTAAAAGATATGCATTAAATCTGGGCTTTTAAATATATGATTTAAGGGCCCAGATTGAAAGTTTTACGTTCTGACGAAAGATGTAAGTTCGTATCTGATTGTTATCCTATACTAAGATAGGTATATATACTAAATCACAAAGTACACAAGTGCTTACTTGATAAAAGGGAGGATCCAAAAAGGCCTTGACGACAAAGTTCGATAATCGTAACCCTTCAAAGAGCGCATCAAATTCCAAACCTCAACATCCAAACGACGGTTATTATAGTTGGTGTAGACCACGTAGTCGTTAAGGCATTCATATACATATCCTTGACCACCCCTAAATTCATAACCCGACATGCAAGAATATGAATGACCGTTATCAAAATGCAACCAACGATCTCCTAACAGCTCGAGTCGAGTAACATTTTCGGCAAAGAAATTAATCTTAAAAAGGCTATAACTCGACGCGAGGCAAAAAGCGCCCCTCGTGTAGTAACGCGCACGCAGACAGAGCTCTCCGTCGACAACAACGAGCTGTCTAGCCAAAAAAAAGAGACCCTCTACCCGATAACGGTCGCAGAAACAGGGCTCTCCGTGGACAACGTAGAAGGGTCGGTAAACCCTGATATCGGATGGATTGTAAGTATTGTGGTGACAGTAGATGTTGTTGTGACACGGAGCTAGGTTTAGGTTTTGGAATTGTACGTAGCGACCGGTGGTTAGGGTTTGGGTCAATGGGAAGATGAAGAGCTTGACAAGTTGGGAAGGCGAGGATTGGATCCCGTACAAATTGCCTTTGTAGTAAACGACGTTGTGTATATCATATACCTCGCGCCCAGGATCTATGAAGCAAGACCAGGTTTTGGAGGTGGGGCCGGCGACTGCTACCTTGCCGGAGATGGAGACGACGACGAGGCAATCATCAGAGTCGGGGCTCGCCGTCAGGAAAGCCTTGGACTCGAAGTTATTGTATCGAGACGATTGGAATTTATCCAAGGGGAGAGGGGGGAGAGGGATGGCGGCTCCGGTGAAGGGATTGAAGAGGGTGACGTGGAGGTCGGTGTGGTCGAGTGAGATGAGCCAGCCGAACGGAGATCCCCAGCACCGGCTGGTTCCGGCGGTCTCCGGCAGGTAGATCGGGAAGGTGGTGCCGGAGGCGAGGTTTTGGAGGTTGATGCGTTTGGAGCCGGGATCGGTTCCGGGGACGTAGAATGGTCGGAGGTTGAGTTTGTGGTTGAAATTGGTGTAGGCATCGTTGGCTAGGGAGTACCAAGTACGACACGTGGCTGAGAACCTGATGTAATCGTCGCTGGAAACAATTTTTCCGGCGATTAGATGGAAAATATCCGGTGGAATTGACGACCAGCGATTGGCTAGGGAGTACCAAGGACGATGTATTCATAAAAAGTTATAATTTACTTTTGGGAAGACTATCAATACTTACCCAAAATCATGTCCATTTAACTGATGTTTACTCTGAAGTTTAAAGTTAACTGATACATAAGTGATTTTTTAAACAATTTTTTAAATATATAAATGAAGTGATTTTTTAAATAAAAATGAAGTCATTTAATAAGTATATATATATTGAAGTGTAGCTGAGGGTATTTTCGTCATTTTAGCTGACGGAGGGGTTTTGAGTTACATTTTCAAAACTTAATGGTATGCATCAGTTAACTTTAGAGTTCAGGGTAAACATCAGTTAAATGGGCATGGTTTTGTGTAGGTATTGGTAGTTTTCTCTTTACTTTTTGTAAGATTTGAGCTATTAACCTTTCTTTCTCTAAAATAGACGTTATGCCCTCTCTCTTCTTCTTCCCCAAACCCTAGATCTGAACCTTAAGGCCGCCAGTGATTTTTCGGCAATCTATTGTCAGAAAATCATCGGTGGTCTTTCCCCTTTTCTTTTCCTCGCTTGTTTTGTCTTTTCTCTTCTTCGAAACCTCCTATTTGGCCTTCGAGACTCTGTTTCAACCCTCTTCTCCCTCTGTGCTTCGTCGTTTGTTTACCCGGCTGTTTCCGATGGCTGGTTTCGATTTTGACACAGAGGGAGAAGCTATGGGTTCGTTATGGGTCGTCGGGGTTAGATTGGTGGGTGGTTGGGGTTTTTCGTTTTCACCTTCCTTCCCCTCGCCGCTTCTTCGCCTTCTCTACGTCTCCGACCGTTATTGGTTGTAGATCTGTCTGTGGGAAGTTGTTCTCCTTCAGTTTTGGAGTTATGGCTTCAGATCTACTCCGTTTTCGGTCGCTGGCGTCCTTCTTCGGTCAGGCGCGTGGTTTTGGGCCTCCGATGACTGCGCGTGCTTCTCACCCTCGCTTCAGATCTACTGTTTATGTCCCTGATTATACTCCCTCACAAGTATCGACCGTTTGGTACCGGATCTCTTCACTCGTGGCTTCGTTGCGCCCTTATTCGTAGCCCTGTCGTATTGCTTGGTGTGGGTCCGTTGCTGGCGTTGACCGGACGGATGGTTTGGGTCTTTTGATTATGGTTGGAGTTGAGCACTAGAGTGGCAGTTCGACAGTTGGGTAAGTATTTCCACATCTTCCTTCCGATTTCATTTATTTCCTTGGAACCCTACTTAATCTTGACTGCTATTCACTCTCCTGGACACAACTGGGTCTGGGAATCACTGTTTTGGGTGTTGGCCTACGGTGACGTGTGACTCTCAGATCTCCGGTGATAGCTTAGGTCTCGATTCTAGGGTTTTGCTTACTCTAGTGGTGGCTTTGTCATAGCCGGAGTACGGGTGTTTTGGTGTTGGCCAACACCCGGTTGTCTCTCACATTTTGGGGGAGACAATAGTGGGGATTTGGTTGGAACCGATTGGGTTGGGGTGTGGTTTGCAGTTTCAGTTTTCTGATCTGTTTTGGTGTCTGGCCGGTTTAGCACTTTTTCACTGTTTTCTCCTCGCGCTTAATGGTTGGAAAACATGAGTATCAAGACTCTGTTTTGTTGTTATGGTTTTATGTTCCGCCTTTGTTTGGCTCTATTGCAAATTATTATCTGGGTATAGGTTTGTTGTTAGACCCATTTGTGTTTTATGGTTGTACTTCTAGGTAGAAAAATCTGGGTAGATAGCCCTTCTGTTACACTGGTTTGGGGTGCCTTTGGGCATGCCCGTGTCTGTTCTGGTGGGTTCTTCCCATTTCCATGTTTTCATTTTGAAAACATGGTTCTTTATAAAACAAAAAACTTGCTGATAAAAAAAAAGGACGATGTATTCATGTAAAATACATTCGAAGAAGTATTTTTGGAGGAACCTCAACTACAACTCAACCCAACAGTTGGGAGAAAACGGTCCACAACCTAAAATTTTCAAACATGAAGCAGATATTACAAAGATGGGTCTAACAATCCTATACCCTGATATATCAACCATGAAACAAACTAAAACGAATCCAACAAGGAGTAAATGAAAAAAACAACAAAAAGGTTTAAAAACCTAAATATACCCACCATGAAGCTCAAGTAGTACACCGACTCGACCAACACTCGAAACACCCCAACACCAAACCAGAAATCACCTTCATTCAAAGAATTGTAGTGCCCCGACACGTCGACGACCAACACCTATAAGACGACAAAGAGAGGTCGTAGATCGAATGACCACCGATACTTCATAACCCTACAATTAGAAATCACAGTCTTCAAACAAAGGCACTAAGACCTATAACCACTAGTCGTAGGCCAACACCAAAACCGACGAGCCCCAAATCACAACGGATTGGGAACACAAAATACAAAATGAAGTCCGGAACTACGAAACAAAGCAATGCAATCACAATAACTAATCAAGAGAAGGGGAAAAACGAGACACCTTATCCAAGCCTGAAAAGGTAAGTTGGAGGAGATCAAAACATACCCGTCCACCCAAAAACCCAAGCAGCCAAGAGACCACGTGATCTGGTCTACAACGAGAGAGGTGTTCACCAATGACCAACACCAAGAAATCTGGTGTACCGACCTCCCCCGTCTCACAGGCCCGAAGTGGAACCACCAAGGCAAGATCCGGTTCATACAAGATCTAGTTCACCAATCATCCAACGAAACAGCAACCACAAGGGACCCCAACATCGGGTCAGGTGAGTAGAAGGCAAAGAACTCCAACAGGTTAGAGCCCAAGACGGCGAGCTCGGTAAGGCAGGACCCTTCGAGCGCCGGTGAGCGGGCAGACAGGACTCAGTAGTGAGGCGGGACCAGCGAAGGCACAGGAACAAGCCTGCTCCAGTAAGCCATGGAACAACAGCTCCGACTGCTATCACGGCCCACTACCGACGACAGAGCCACGGAAACGAGGTCTAGTGCGAAGCAATGCAAAACCGAAAGGAAGAAGAGGGAGAAAAAGAAGAGTGACAGGAGAGGTGAGAGAGGCATCTTCCGGCAACGATCATGGCCGGAGCCGTGGCCGAAGCCAGCGGGGGCAAGGAGGGATGGCGGCGGGTTGGGGTTCTCTAGGGTTAGAGATGTAGAGAGAAAAAAGTATTTCTGCAAGTCAAAATATAAGCCATGTGTTTTTACGACGCTCTGTAGCAATGGTTCTCCTCTTCTTTTTCGTACAAGACTTTTTTGTTCCAGCGGCTAAGGACGAGTGCACGATCGATGACACCTCGTCAGCTCCACGACTTTTAGCTAGGGAGTGTGGCATAACTTATGGATATATTGATTCTCTTTCTTTTTGTTGGGTGTCTGGTGCCTCATCTCTATGGTGACCGTTTAACGGACAGGTAGTAAGCCGCGGCTTAGCAAGACAGGCCCCGACGATCTTCTTACAGGATGATTTTGATGCCTCTATTTCTGAGTTCCTCCGAAGAGGCTTTGGTCTCAAATAACTAGGTGAGGTCAGCTTTGTAGCATTGCCAGTCCCTTTGGTAAGATTGTGTCTATAACGACCGAGTCGAATTAATCGATATTTTGGTTTTATTCGATTTGATTCAAAAGGTGCAGCGGCGAAGGCGATCGAGTTATTGGATGGGTTTAAAATTGATGGATATGTGTTATTTTTCGCCATGGCATGGCGTCGCCGTACGGAGATAGCTTCGACGAGACACTTTGTTTCTAAGGTACAAAAATAGAGCATGTTGGAGGAACACATGCCGACGACGTCAAATGTGGATGAGGTCGTTTTGAACTCATTAGAGGATACCTTAAGAGGGAAGTTGGTGTCATGGACTAGCGGGGCGTCTATAGGCTTCACCGAAGACTCGCCGGAACTAGGTGAGCATGGTGCTGATCCCGATCATCAAGCAAATTTGATATCTTCGGATGACAAGTTGGGATTGTCCATGATGTTCTCACGGATTCTGGAGATTGCAATTTACTTGGGAAGAAGATCGCGTCTGTTGCAGAAGATCACGGCGGCGTAACTCTTGAGGATGACGAGGCTCGACACGTGGATGAGATTGGGCCGGTTCAAGTGTTTGGGCCTGAGTGCGTCTGGGTTGGTTGTGGGCCTGGTAGAGGTTGTATCAGATACCCAGCAGAAGTTAGTTAAAATTTCTGATTTGATTGAACAACAGGTGGCATCTACGTGGAAGGATGCACTTGTTAAATCGAAGCGAGTGAGTCGCCCACCCAAGCATTTAACAGAATGCTATACCTTGACGTGTAAACCAAAGGTTTCTGACAGGGAGAGATACATTTGTTCGTCAATATTGGGAAACAGGTTGAACAATGGCGTATGAGAAAAGGAAAATCTCAAGTCGTAGTTTCGGCTCAGGGTATCGATGCATGGACTGCACTTCGTGAATTGATGCCAAGTGGAAGGAGGCGACGACTCGTGTTTAATGGGGGTTTTCTTTTCTTTGTTTGTTTTTTGTTCCATGTTTTTTTCTGGTTGAGCCCCTCTGTAATCGTTGGTTCTCACCTTGATTCCTCTTGTATCAGGGCACTCCAATCTTTATTTTGGATTCGGGCTTAATAATAATTTTCGAGCTTATCAAAAAAGAAGTATGCCACCGTGACTTGAAGCCGAAGAACACATTGTTGGACGGAAGCCCCGCTCCTCATTTGAAGATCTGTGATTTCGGATACTCTAAGGTAGTAATGGTCGTCATTAAAGACCAAAATGTGATGCTCAAGTGCTCATATGCTTACACGTTCATCATTTATGTGTCATAGCCAAAAGACCGATAAAGTGACATTCTAACTTATATTGTCTTTTCTGTCTTCGGTGTTGCATTCACAGCCAAAATCCACAGTAGGAACGCCTGCATATATCGCTCCCGAAGTATTACTCAAGAAACAATATGGTGGAAAGGTAATATTTATTCGATTTCATCGAAACGTAGTATTTATATGAGTAACATGCTAGATAATGCTTCTTGATAGCGCGAGTTTCGCGACAATGTACAACATGTTAAGTACCTTATGTAGGTTTCAGGATAATTGCAAAAAAGTACCTTAAGGTATTCACTTTTTGCAACTTGTAGTCCTCTTCTTTGATAATTACAACAAAAAAAACGCCCCAAACTTATACTTTTGTTGCACTATGTATAAATTTGTTTTAAAATGGCTTTTTTACAAGGAATAGCGACAAAGACAACAACCCCAAGAAACCCTAATTCTGCTCTGACTTTAAATCTGTGCCCCCTCTTCACTCAGTTGCCCGCCGCCCCTTCGTCCTCGTCGGTGACGGCCACGGCTGTTGCCGGCGAGGACCCTTAGCTCCTGTTCCTCCCTTCCTGCTTCTCCTTCTCTTCTCCCTCGCCGCTGGTCTCGTTCGGGTCTCCGACGTCGGGCTCCTTCTCCGGCGGTTTCGGCTCTCCGACTCTGATCTGGTTCTTCTCCGGCGCCCTCATCCTGCTCCGGTCTCGGCTTTGACGGCAGATCTGAGGGTCTCGGCTCTTCAAGGCAGATCTGGACCGATCTCGTTCTGGACTCCGATCCCGGTCTCCTTCTCCGGCAGCCGTGGGTCTCTAGCCTTGCTCGACTCCGGCGCCCCCAACCTCGACTCCGGCACCCACAACCTCTGCTCACCCGACTGTTCTGTTTTGCTGAGGGTCTCGGCTCTTCCGACAGATCTGGACCGATCTCGGTCTCCTTCTCCGGCGGCCGTGGCTCTCTAGCCTTGCTCGAATCCGGCGCCCTCAACCTCGTCTCCGGCTCCCTCAACCTCTACTCACCCGACAGATCTGATGCGTTATATTTGAACGATTGGGCCAGAGCTCTGCTTATCTCTCTTCCAAGAGGTTTTCGATGACGAGTTTTGGTGCCAGTGATGTCACGCCCCAAATTCGGATTTGGCCGGACTTGAGATGTGACTAGAAACAAACGAGATAAAAGCAGTAAAACAGTAATAAACTCTTTTAAAGCTGAAAGCAAGTCCAAAATAGTTCTCAATAATTCAAACCAAAATTTCAACTTTAGTGTCAAAACTTGACAAGTAACATAAAGTAAATAAAGCACAACAACGTGGACCAACACATCTCTATTACAACTGTAATAACCACTCCCGGTCAACGCCAGTCAAACCTGCGAAAAACAGGAAAATTTAAAATTTTTAAGACGGACACTAAATTGAACCTAAATTGACCCCGAGGGTCATACTGGACTTAAGTACACCTGTACACACAATAAATAAACAAATGGGGGTGAGCTTACGCTCAGTAGGGAAAATCGTAAACAACTTTAGCCTCCAAGTTTAATAATAAAACTACTTTAGTTCGATGTCACAAAAGTGCTTAACACCCTTAGACCAAAAGATACAATAAACAAATAAAAAGCAACGACAACAACAGCGCATTCACAAGGATAACGATAACTTCCCAGAGAATAAATAGAGAACATTATAATAAAATAGAAAACCATCACGATTGGGAACGAGTAAATACTATTAATTAATGAAATGTTATGGAATTAGTGTAATAAAATAGTATCGCTTTTCCAAAGATAACAGTAACTTAAAAGATTCCATAGAAATACTATAAACGAATCTTGACTACTAATATGGGAATAAATGATACCACGCCAACCACTCGCTTTCTCAAGCCTCCGATCCATTGATAGATTCTAGGATTACATCGGTTCCCATATCCCGATCCACCAGATTACCCATATCATATCAGATTTTCCCTCGGTCCAGAGGAGACACATAACATCGGGGCTACCGGAAACCATCCCCTCGGGACGCTCATCGTCGGGATTCCCGTAAATTCCCCCAAAAGACCATAGGTCATAGGGAACCAAGGTAGTGCTCCCGTAGGACGCATACACTTGGGTGAAACCATAGTAACCATCTCTCACGAAATAATCATCCAACTGCCCCGTAGGGTCCAATAACCAATGCCCTCAGGCTCGCATAATCAATCCTCATAATATCCAGTACCCATTTCCCTCAGGCTCCAATAATCAATCCTCATATATCCGGTAATCAATGCTCTCAGGCTCCAATACTCAACCAATATCTCACAATATCTGTCAAACTCCAACCACCACAACGGCACCAGATTACCCCCCCCCCCCCCCCCCCCCCCCGGTGTAGTACAGAACCGAACAAGCAAACATTCAAGAATAAGAATAAAGAGACAAGCACCATAATTCATCCAACGATGAACACTTCTCGAATCACACTTTCATCATAGAAAAGACATCCAATAACACTCCACACTTACCGTATACTTACCTGTCACGAACCGTCGATCACCTGATCGTGCCCCTTTGGCACAATCAGTCATACTCAATCATCCGTTCAAACAAACAATTAATCACCACTCAATCAATCAACAAATCATTCAAGCATCCAAGTTCAATCTTTCAACATTCAATCATGCGTTCGATATAGTTTCATTAGACTCTTGATTATCCTAATAACTAGCAACCAAGCATGTGAACCTAGCACAGAACTAATCCGAGAGCTCGACACAGCCTCTCTACCAGTAAATCAATTCCCAAGTATTGAAAGCGAGTTACACTAGTCAATTCCCAAGTATTGAAAGCGAGTTACACTAGTCATCTTCATCCTAAGCATGCATTCTAGACGCTTCCGGTTATTAATAATTGAAATACGATTGTTCTAGTTATTCGCATCCTATAGGCAATTCTAGGACCTTTCCGATTTTATTAACCTAACACGCATACTAAGCGTTTAAATAAGAAGTTAAGACTTTCCCTACCTCTTGAAGAACCGCAGTTGCGTCTCCTAGCTGCTGACGTCCTGGTCACACCGATCTTCTCCGTGCTCGGGGTAAAGACCTGGGGTTAACACAAAAGGGATGTATCTGTCCCGGTCCAACCCGTAACGATCCTCGAATTTAATAATTTAAGTCTAGAAATTTATTTTGTCCAAACGTTCTTTAGAAGTCCAGTAGTTGATTGAAAATCCAGGTATTTATCTGATTTTAAGCCCAATAATTAATTAATTGATATTTTAATTAATCTGGTCAGACCCAGCCCGACCCGAGTCCGACCCGAATCCAGGCCCGACCCGGATCCAAATCCGGATCTGAATCGGTCCAGCACCTGACCCGGACCCGGCCCCAGACCCGGTCCAGACTTGGTTCCCGCCCGAGTCCAGACCCGTCTGAGCCTGGTACGAGGCCCAATGCTCTGATCGAGGCCCAGTTGACCCGGTTTTGGCCCAAGTGGCCTGTCTCGAGTCCGTCTGGCTCGTGGGTCAGGCCGGCTAGGTTTCCGGCTTCTTTCTGGCGGCGGACGGCGGCGGAAGGGTCGGAGTGGGGTTCTCGACGGCGGCGATAGTGTCAGGAGATCCGGAACGTCTTGGGAAGGTCGTCAGGGATACTTTCGAGCTTGCTCGCTCTGGATCTGGCGACGTGAGGAAGCCTCGCTGGCGAGAACTTCAGATCTGGAACACGAGGTTCCGGCGAAGCTCTTCCGGCCTGCTCGACTTGAAACGACCTCGCAAAAGGGTTGAATCTCAGGCAAAAGGTGAGGGAGAGAGATAATCGGGGTCGGAAAGAAGCTCACCGTGACTGGCTCGTGATTCCGGTGAGGTGAGTTGCGAATCGAAGACGACGCTCGTCCGTTCGTCGCGAGTCGAGGAAGAAGGAGTAGAAAGAGGGAAGTGAGTTACTGGGTCTTGGTGAGGCGCGGAAGTGAGGAACGGGGTGGGTTTCGTTGCCAGAAGAGGTAGAAGATGGATGAGGACGGGGGTGTTCTTCACGGCGGCGTTGTCTCCAGGGTCGGGTTCATGAGAGCAAACGGCGACAGAGGAGAGCGAAGGCTCTTGGGACCCGTGCGTGCAAAATGGGAGATAAACCGGTGCTGAGCTAGGGTTAGGCACAAGTTTCGGGCCTTGGCGAGTTGGGCTTGACTCCCGCGAGTTGGTCCTGGTCTGGCTCACCTGATTCAGCCCAAAACTGTTCTTCTTCTTTCTTTTTTTTTTCA
Organism: Erodium maritimum; assembly: GCA_963921825.1. Lineage (NCBI taxonomy): Eukaryota > Viridiplantae > Streptophyta > Magnoliopsida > Geraniales > Geraniaceae > Erodium > Erodium maritimum. The sequence goes on from OY997595.1 coordinate 10,956,629, forward strand.
AACACACTCGTTGCAAAATACTTCCCCCATGCTTCAAGTTGCCAACTATTACCCTTTTTGAAAGAGCGGGGTTTTACAGGTGATGTTCGGTGATTGTGTTCCTGCCTCGCCGGTGCGGTCTGATCATTATGACAGTGGGACTCCTTTCTCCCGTGAGATTGGAACAGTTTGGTTGGACGTATTGGTGGTGTTTGGTGGCCTTTTGCAGTGTGGTTGTTTAGATTTGTGGGGGTGGGCTCTGCTGTCTGTTCGGGATATATCTGCTCGGAGTCAGCCTTAACCTTGTTGGGTCTCTATTGGAATCAAAGGAGACACCGCCCTTTGGCCTTGATCCTCCCGGGTGGTGCGAGGGGATATCCCGGCCTCCTCGGGCTTCCCAGGGGCAGAACCGCTGCTCTCCTCTCTCGGCTCCGGTTTGAAGAAATTCAGGTTCTATACATGCGTTTTCGGTGCTGGCCGAAGCGTTAAGCGGACCCTCCGTGAGTTCGAAGTTGTTCGAGTCTGTTCTCGCGCATTTTCACCGAAGTCCTTTACCTGCACCATGTCGGAGTGGTTTGAGACGAGGTTCTCACTGAAGGGACTCTCCAGCGAAAGTTGGGGCGCGTGAGATCGTGTGGTATCAACTCGGTTCGTTGCTAGTAAAAGCTCTCGGTTCTTGGATTAGGCTTTGGGTGGCTCTCGGTTTCAGAGTTCTTGGCTGTGGTTGGTGTGTTTGGATCTCACCGGTGGTAGCCAAGGTCTGACAGAATGGCAAGCCTGGTGCTCGATAGAAATATCGGGTCCTCTACAATCGATTTCCGGTGATGACCGGTTTCGTGTTCCGGACCGGCACGGGTTCTTGCCATGATGTTCAGTTCTGAAGTTATCTTCGTCCTTTTCCCTTGGTAAGCTAAGCCTCTCCTATTCGTACATGCTAACTTAGTACTTGGTTTCGCTTTATCTCGACCCGGTGGTGGGTCGAGCTCGTCGGTTAAAGGCGTTGACCACCGACGAGTTCATAGAAGCCATTTGCTAGGGTTAGTAGGGTAATTCGGATCTGTCTCAGCCGTTAGTGGTGTTGACCACCGGCGTTATAGTTATTGCCCTTCGAGGGCCAGTTCTATTGAGATGGGATTCGGTCCAGCAAATCAAGGATAGGGTTTGGTTTTCTCCGGTCTGGTTCGGCAGTTGGATTTTACTCCACCAGGGCTTCTTGGTTCATTTTCAGAGCATCATGGTAGCTAAATCCGGTTTTCAGACCTTTTATCATTTTTGGGAGTATTCCAACTGTGTTCGGTTTTTCAGGGCTTCATGGTAGTAAAATCTAGTTTTTAGAACTTTCATTTGTACCGCCCGAAGATGAAGGTTGCGACCTTCTAGGGGGTGGGGTTTTCATTCATTACCCTGTGGTTTCATTGTGTGGTGTTCTTTTTTGTGCCTTGATCTATAGTGAAAGATCGGCCTTGTACTCCTCTATTTCCTCGTTGGAGGTTTTAATCTAATTTAGTCTTGCTGATAAAAAAAATGGCTATTTTACTGTTGAAATTTTAAGTTTTAAAAACAATAATTAAATAACAAAAAATACAAATTTTCATATCCCTTAAACTTTTTAATCTTTTACGGTACACAGAGGAAAATAAATTAAGGGATATGAAAATTTGGAATTTTTGTTTTTTACTTTTATTTTTAAAATCTAAGTTGTAAGAGAAAAATCATCATTTTTATACAAGGGTAAACTACAAATGCATACCCTGAAGTTGTCACGTTTAACCGATGATTACCCAGAAGTTTAAAGTTAACTGATGCATACCCTGAAGTTACGAGTTGTAACTCAAAACCCCTTCTGTCAACTAAAATGATGAAAATACCCTCAGTGATTTTTTAAATAATTTTTTTTAAATATAAATGAAGTTATTTTTTAAATAAAAATAAAGTCATTTAATAAGTAATTATATATATATATAACAAAAGTAATTTTTAAATAGTTTTTTTAACATAATTATTGAAGTGTAGTTGAGGGTATTTTCGTCGTTTTAGCTGACGGAGGGGTTTTGAGTTACAACTCGTAACTTCAGGGTATGCATCAGGTATCTTTAAACTTCAGGGTAATCATCGGTTAAACATGACAACTTCAGGGTATGCATTTGCAGTTTACCCTTTATACAAATTGCAACAAAAGACAAGTTCATGGTACTTTTTCCGGTTATCAAAACAGAAGGCTACAAGTTGCAAAAAGTAAATACCTTAAGGTATTTTATTGTAATTATCCGTAGATTTTTTTTACCAAATACGTATTTATAAATCTATGAGCTTTTTTTTATCAGCAATTTTTTGATTTTATTAAAACCAAGTTTTCGAAAAGAAAACCAAGGTCAAGGGATTATCCCTCCAAAACACAAACAATTTAACAAACAAACCGTTAACCACCTTCGGTTACTTGCTTGTCAAGCTTCCCAACCAACATTTGAAATGAAAAAGCTTGGCTCCCAAGTTATCAAACAAATGAAACTAACCCCAAGGAATGCATCTAAGCCCCCCTTCCATAACTATGTTGTAATGATCCTTGACAGTTTAGAACCCTTGACAGCACCTGGGGAAGATTGACCAAACCAGTAGCCTTGTGATAACCCTCCCCAACAGATCAGCAACCATCTTGAACTCATAATGTCTGCCCCACCGATCTCCAAAAACCAGCAAAGTAGTTCTACAGACCAATTCAGATCCATTCAAAGCTAAGGATTTGTGTACAGCAAATAGTATGCAACACCAAAGACACAAAATGTCTGCAGAAGAGAGAAAGCTTCCCCAACCAGCATCTGACCACCCAAAACCGTTAAGTACTCAACAAAAGCAAGAGAAAAGCCTAGGATCTAGACCAGGACTGACCAACCTCTCACCTAGAACTAATTCCCCACTCAAGAAACACAAGAAAGAGAAGGCCAGAACAAATGGCCAAGTACCCACACTCCAAAAAACAAGGTAACAAAACCCCCACAGACACTCAACCTAACCTTACCAGCCTAAAAAACTCACCCCCAACCCTCCCGCAACCCAAAATGAAGGAAATCAGCGATCCAAAGTACTCAGTTAAGCCATACCACCAAGCCTACGATCCCTTCCAGCAGGAGTAGTTTTCTTCCTTAAAATACAGCCCCCTGGCTTATTTATCCAATCCATAAATGAGAAGAAAGCTCTTCCCTTAGCAAAAGCCCATACCAGCTGAAATACATCATTTTGTACCTGTTATAGCACTTGTTCAGACCTGAACAGGACTTGGTTGAAAACCAAATTGTTTCTGCACAACCAGATTCTCCAAATAGTGAAGAATACCACAAATCTCCAAGGGGACTGAGAGGAAAATGGTCCAAGAGCCTTCCAAGTAATAAACCAGTGTTTAATATCATCTGGAAAGGCTGTCTTTACCCCCCCACCAATCCAATAACAGTGTCCAAATAGACCAAGAAACACTACATCCCAAGAATAGGTGATCCATTTCCTCAGGTTCCTCATTGCAAAGTGGACACCAAATATTTGTAGAGTATATTCCTCGGCTGAGAAGGAAACACTTTGTAGGCACAACTTGCATGCATATCAACCAAACAAATGCAGTTATTTTAGGGGGAACTTTAGAATCCCATAAAAGTGTAGGCCAAATCAGATCTTTCTCAGCAACATTGTCAAGGTACTGGTACATTTTATGTACTGAGAAGCCTTTGTTGTCAACTATCCATTCCACCTTGTCTTCCTCAGCATTTAAAGGGGGCAGAGCATTAATTTTGCCCCATAATAAATCAAATATGTCTTCTTCCCAGCCTCTCAGTTCCCTTCTGAAAATTAAAACCCAATCCATATCTAGCCAAACCTGTGAAACCAAAGCCCTCTTCTGGTGGCTTAGATGATAGAGTCTTTGGAATAAAACCTTCATAGGCACATCAGTGATCCATAAATCATCCCAAAATAAAGTTGATCTCCCAGAATTGATAGTCCAATGAAGTCCCACAGCCCCAAAAGCATCTGCAAATCTTGGATAATCCAATAAGGACCTTACATGTCTCAAGAAACTATGATCAGTGCCTAACATAAATTTTGAGAGATCCCAAGCTGAAGGGTCCCAACCAAATTTAGAGCATAGTAACCTTTTCCATAATGAATCATGTTCCAGAGCAAACCTCCACCACCACTTGGCCAATAATGCCATGTTCATTATCTCCAGCTTCAGAATTCCTAGGCCTCCTGCATTCTTTGGTTTGCAAATATTGTCCCATCTCACTTTATGTAGAGACTTTTTGTTCAATTTCCCACTCCAAAGAAATTTTTTCTGCCATTTCTCCATATCCTTTATAACACCTTTGGGGGCTTTATATAAAGACATGTAATACAGTGGAAGTGAACTGAGTAAAGATTTAATAAGTTTTATCCTTCCCCCCAAGGATTTATTTTTGGCTTGCCAAAGACTCAGATTGGTTTTGAATTTGTTGATCACTGGCCCCCAAGTTGTTGCTCTCCTGGGGTTGGCACCTAAACTGAAGCCCAAATAGTCAAAGGGTGGCTGCACTGCACTGCACCCTAAAATCTCAGTTACCTCTTCAGTGAGCATAGAGCAAGGATTCATTAGCAAAACTTTTGATTTATTGAAGTTTATCTTCAATCCAGTAGCTTTTTGCAGACATATGAGAGTGTGCTTCAAGTTGATGGCTTGTTGTTTCCCAGCTTGGATAAAAATTAAGGTATCATCAGCAAATTGGAGATGGGTGATCTCAGGCCCTTGTTCACTACATTTCACTCCTGAGAACATATCTGAACTAGACCCTTTAACCATAAGTTGGTGTAGGCTCTCAGCAACCAATGCAAATAATAATGGAGAGAGGGAGCAGCCTTGTCTAAGACCTCTCTTGAGAGGGAAATCAGCAGAGGGAGAGCCATTTATCAGTACTGATGTACAAGCCTCCATACATACAGAGATCCAATCCTTCCAAATATCCCCAAAACTCATAATATTCAATACATTCAACAATGCTTTCCAGTGTATGTGATCATATGATTTGTCAAAATCAAGTTTTAATACAATAACCTCTTGCCCCACCTTTTTGATATGATGAATGAGTTCTGTTGCAATTAACACCCCATCCATAATTTGCCTCCCAGCAATAAAACCAGTTTAGGTATCATGTACTAAACAATTCATGAGGGTCTTGAGTCTTGCAGCTAGGACTTTGGACACCATTTTGTAGATGATGGGTATAAGACTGATGGGCCTGAAATCATCAAAACCCACTGGAGCATTGTTTTTTGGAATAAGAGTGATGAAAGAAGAGTTCAATCCCTTCCCCAGCTGTCCTCCCTTGTGAAAATGATCAAAAACTGCCAAGATATCCCCTTTCACAACCTCCCAGCAAGTTTGATAAAATAACATTGAGAAGCCATCAGGGCCAGGAGACTTATCCCCATTACAGGCTTTAATGGCCAATAAAATCTCAGTTTCAGTAAAAGGAAGTTCCAAGTGATTAGCCTGCAGGAGAGTAATGGTTTTAAAAGGTAAGGAAGACAGGTCCAAGCACACAGATGAGGACCCTTGGAATCTTTTAGCAAAGTGTTCAGTTGCAGCCTGTTTGATCTGATCTGGCTCCTGATATAACAGCCCACCTTCTACAATACTGATAATTTTCAATCTAGCTTGATTAATTTTGGCCACTATGTGGTAGTATTTGGAGCACCTATCCCCATTAATGGACCATTTTTGTCTAGCCTTCTGACACCAAATTTTGGCCTGAGTTTTGAAACTGAGAATGAGTCTAGCATTCAACAAAGCCCTCTGAGAGATCTCCTCAAGGCTGAGACCTCTATCTTCAAATAAGAAATCCAGGGCCCCAATCTCTTGTTTGATCCCTTCAATCTGAGTATCCAACCAACCAAACACATTGATGTTCCAAGTCCTATAAAAAGCTTTTAGAGACTTAAGCTTGAACCACAGTTTATAGGAAGGAGAACCTTCAATAATAATACTCTCCCAATGGTCTTTTGTATGTTGAAAGAAAAGTGGATGGCTGACCCAAGCATTTATGAATTTGAAAGGCCTAGGCCCCCAATCCACCACAGGATTGGATAAAACAATAGCCTTGTGATCAGAAATTAATCTAGGGAGGCAAGTTTATGAGAGATTACTGAAGGAGGCCACAATTGAAGCTGAAACCAGGAACCTATCAATCCTGGATGCCATGTTCCTAGAATTGAACCATGTATATTTTCCCCCTCCCAAAGGCAAATCCACAAGGCCCTGGTCTTCAACAAAGCTCCTGAAGTCCCTCAAACTTGTAGAAGAAAAATTGTTCCCAGTCTTCTCCCCAGGGTCCAAGATGGCATTGAAATCACCCGCCACCACTAGATTGTGATGTAGAGATGAGATCACTTCTCCAACCTCACCCCAAAGCCCTGTCCTAGCACTGACTGAACAAGGAGCATAGATGTTTATCACATATATAAGTAAATTCAGAGGCAAATACCAACCAGTCCAATAGATAACATGATCATCACAGAAATTTTGATACATTTCAAAAACCCCTTTGTCCCACAGAGTGAATAGTCCCCCAGAATTCCCCAAAGATGGGCTACAGATACCCTCCCAAGATGAACTGAGGCCACAAGATGATAAGAAATATACAGGTAAATGAGATAGCTTGGTCTCATGAATTAAAACCATAGCTACCAAATGCTTGGAACACACGTTTCGAATGGCTCTTCTTTTTTGTCTTAAGGTAGCCCCTCGAATGTTCCAAGACAACAATCTCATGGTTCAGAAAGTCTGAGGGGGGTAATAGACCTCCCCACCTCTAGTTCACCCTCCTCCAAATCTTCCAAATCACAATACTCATCTTCAGTATTAGTATCTAACTCCACAGATTGATTGACCTCATGTTCAAGGTTGTCAAATTGTTCTGCTACCAGTTCATCAGATAATTAAGCCTTTAATCCCAGAGCCTTGCAATACTCTAAAGTTCCAACCCCTCCTTGATCAAATTTTTGTCTGGCAGATTCACTCCTCTTCTTTGTAATAGGTCTGAGTTTAGCAACAATGGTTTTAGCCTTGGATCTTGTATTATAAGCAACAACTTCTCCTCCCTTTCCTTTCTTCCTGTTCACAGAAGCCTTGCTGGCATGTGTAATGCTTAACACCTTATTAGGAGTTAAATAAGATTTTGAACCCTCATTTCCCTCAAAAACCATGAAATTAGCCAAAATAGCCTGTGGTCTGGGCCCCAAAACTGCAGCATATGAGGAAGAACTTTCCATCTCATTAATACCCCCAAACCCAATGTAACCTTGTGTCCTTGTTGCTCCATGGCTGTCCTCTCAGACAAAACAAGAGTATATGTAGGATTTGATCCAAACTCCACCATTGGTACAATACTGAGTACACCAGAACAGTTGGCCGGAACAGTGAGTAAGCTGTTTGAGTTTTCTTCACCCAAAGAATCAGGCACAATTAATAATTCTTTGTAGGTAGGTGAGGCCAATGATAAACTCTCATTGTTGGGAACAAATTGCAGAGGAGAATTTGGAATGTCTGTTGGATTTTCTGTCAATCCATGCTCAGCCCCCACCACATTAATCCCTCCCACCAAACCATCATCTTCCAAGGGGTTTACACAGGCTAATAACTCCTCCACCTCCATATAAGCTCTTAATACCCCTTCACTACAAGGACCACTCTCAGAATTAATACCTATAACTTCCTTTTCTCCTGAGTAATGGGAGGAAACTTTGTCTGAACTAGAAGAGTCAGAATTAGAGAGTTAAGAGGCCACAAAATTCACTTGTGGCACCAGGTGACAATCCACAGAACTGACCATGACATTGTACATCTGTTCCTCAAGAATGAGCCCTGTTTCCTTATAAACCCTAGGGTACTCTTGAGAATGCAGAAGTATAAAACCCACCTCCAATGAAGTACCATTCAAGGTTTGAGGATGAATCCAGACTATTGTCCCAAGGTCATCACAAACAGCATTGAAAGTTTCTGAGCCCCAGCCCAAAATGGGGATGCCATGGAGAGCAACCCAAGTAAATTTACCTCATTTCCTACAAAGATGAACCTTATCCTCCAAAAAAGTCATCCAGCTCCTCAACCACAAAGTATCTTGTTTCAGTGCATCCTTTTCCACCTGCTCCTGTGGGAAATACAATAGAACCACCCTATTTCCCAAGGATTTGATGCAGATTTCTCCATCTCTCTCAGCATGGAAATCTTCCATGATCATCTCCAGTGAATAATCTTTGTTTAACACCGCAAGATGTCCCTTGTCCAGCCACCTTTTTTACTCCTCAACCACTCTCCCTTGAGGAAAAATCACCTCAGCTTTGTAATAACCACTCCCGGTCAACGCCAGTCAAATCTGCGAAAAACAGGAAAATTTAAAAAAATTCGACACACTTAAATGAACCTGAATTTGACCCCGATATCAACCAAAGTGAGTTCCGGGGGACTCAGGGCAACTTTCTGACCAATTTGGAAAATGTTGACTTTTCGCTGGAAAAGTCAACCGGGCGACATTTTGGTCCGTTCGAGGTCCGTTTTGAATCCGAAAAGCTTAGCCGTCGTCGCAGCGGTCTTAGTTGAGCCGTTTCCTTGTAGCCCGTGAAGTTTCGTAATTTCTTGGAAAAAGTGCCCGTTCGGGGCCCGAGACGGCCGAAAAAGGGTTAGGACCCACTTGCCACATGTCACCAATGTGGTGGTGTTAGGTTTATTGGACAAAACAAGACAAGACTACTTGATGATTAGTTTTGCAATTTAAGTATTATTTTTTGTTTTAAAACAAAACAAAAAGAAGATCAAGTAAAGGTGTTCGGCCACACATTCTAAAAGGGAGAAAATAAGAGTCTTTAGAGAGAGAAAAAGGAGTTAGAAGAAGAAGAGAAAAGAGAAGGAGGTGTTGGAAGTTTTGGCTTTTCCCGTCGATCAAACTGGTGGATCGTCTCAACGATAAAAGAATCGAGCTCACATCGACGTTTTCTACGGTGAGCACCTAACCGATTCTCGTTTTGTTAAATTTAAAAGTTAGGGTTTGGATTGAAATGGGTTGAATATGGATGAGTTGAGGTGTGGGGTTTGTTGGAGGTGTTTTGGAGCGAAGAGATGAACGTTTTCCGGTGACCGGGGGCTCGGGGGAGCTCCGGCCACCGTGTATGGTGGCTGGCCGGTTTTACAGGGTGGCTGGCCGGAGTTAGGACCAGCCACCACCTTGGTGGACCGGCCCCAAAATGGCCCTAGCCACCCACGGCCAAAGGGGGTCGGGTGGGGCCCACATGCTCGGGTGTTCAGGTTTCATGTTCGGGTGCTTTAGAACGTTCCCCAAGTAATTAATCCACACCCGGATCGAAATTTGGAATTAAATCGTGAAAGTTGTAATTGACGGGTTTATAAACTTTAAACGCAAATTTAATTACTCGGAAGTCGGAAATCGATTCCGTCGAGTACATGGGGACCCTTGATTTATTCTAAGACCGTAGAAACGGAAACGAGAATTTTCGGAGCCCCGGAAGGACATTTCCAAAACCCGTGCAGATTCGCCATGTCGGGCGAATCGGGCTTTTCCGAGCCCCTTATCGACAATGTCGAGTAATTGGGAAGTTTGGGAGTGATCGACATTGTCGGGGTTGCATTTGGGCGTTTAATTCTTTATATTCGGGTTTCGCCTGCTTACTTGAAAAGTGTGTTAATTGTAATGATTGTAGACCGTGTCGCCTACCGTGGAAATAGGAGGCTAAGCGGGAATTATGGAGCTTTGCCGGAGTAAGAGTATCGGGTTTGACACGCTTCAAGAGGTAGGGAAAAGTAGCCGGATCTCGGCCCTGACTAGGGAAAGTTAACAGTAGAAATGCATGTGACACTGGGGTGTCGTGGGTTAAGTAAGTTTATCGAATATTAGAAAGGCAGGCGACACCGTGGGTTAAGTAACAGATTCTGGAGCCACTGACTTGAAGTTCTCGGTGGTAAGTTGTGAACAAACAATTTGAAAAGAGACTCCCGCCCCGAATGATGATCAGCTATCGGCTCAAATCGATTTTGAGTGGCTATGATCACTGAATCCAACCTCCTACCAGGTCCAGTACCAGGACCAGTGATATTTTCATAACCCGGGGGAGGCCCCGTTGCCGACGACGAGACCATGTATACAAGAACCACAAAACAGAGGAGGCTCTGAGAGACGAAGTACGGGAGCGAGGAAAGGTGGAAGTAGGAGGCAGATGTAGGCTTAAAAGAAAGGTAGTAGATGGAGGGAGCTCAACGGTGGTCCGATGGGTATCGGAGACGCCATCGTGGACACTACACCGTGAGAAGAAAGAGCGAAGATTCAGGTAGAAAACACTGTAGGGGAATAGTAATTACGGTAGCTAGTTGAGAGGCTCACCTATTAGTTAGAAATTGAAAAAGGTTCTATAAATCTATGAGCTTATCGATAGAACTATGGCCATTCTTTAACTTACAACTTCAAATAGACAGAGGGTTAAGTACACCTATACAATTCTTACCTAAAGAAGAAAATAACTAGCGGTATATTTACAGAACATATGACTATTCAATGCCTTGTTTGTGATTTATATGAATTTGTGGAAGAAATCATGGAAAGTGATTATGAATTTTACAAGACTCATAAATACACCATCCATTGATACTTAGAAAAGGCAGAACACATAAATGATCTATTTATTAGAAGAATTAAAAAGGGAATTTTAGATTATAAATCTCCTAATACTTTATGTTGTAGTTATACCACCTAATGGAAGACGAAATCAACAAAATAAGAAAGGCACTAGCAGAATTAGAAATGGAGGTTTCAGAACTTGTAGACGAGATAAGATTAGAAGAAACATCAATCCATGCTATAACGAATAAAGAAGAACAAATAATATTTGACCAGACATTAATTCTAATATCCCAGGTAATTTATCAGGATTCAACACCAGAGTACTCTCCATATATCCCTTTTCTTTTCTTAAGTGTATACCACTAGCTCTCCCTGTTCACCCAAAACCTAGTTCTGCCCCCTTCTTGCCGTTGGCGGCCTCGGTCACGGCTGGGCGCGTCGCCGGCGGGGTTCGGTTCCCCTCTCCTCCCTCTCTCATAACCCTCTTTCAATTTTACCTTAACCCTTCTCCGTCTCCTCCTCTCAATACTGCTTGGCTGTAATAACCACTTCTGGTCAACGTCAGTCAAACCTGCGAAAAACAGGAAAATTTAAAAATTTTAAGACAGACACTTAACTTAACTTAAATTGACCCCGAGGGTCATGCCGGACTTAAGTTGACCCCGTTATCGACTAAAATGAGTTACGGGGGACTCAGGGCAACTTCCTGGTCATTTTGGGAAAGATTGATTTTTCGCTGGAAAAGTCACCCGAGCGACGTTTTGGTCCATTCGAGGACCGTTTTGGACCCGAAAAGCTTAGCCGTCGTCGTAGCGGTCTTAGTTGGGCCGTTTCCTTGAAGCCCGTCCAGTTTAAATTTTTTTTTGGGAAAAGTGCCCGTTCGGGGCCCGAAACGTCCGTTTTTCGCGAATCTGATTGGAAAATATCAACTAGATATTTTCCAAAAGGTATGGGACCCACCTTGACACTTGTCAAGTATATGGTGGTGTATTTTTTGGAGGGAAAAGGTGTGGTTGGAGAGGGTTGGCCGAGTATGGGGTATTAAGGGAGAGAGTTAGTTTTGTTGTTAGTTTAATTAAATTAGAAATTAGAAATTAGAAGAGAGGTTTTAGAGAGAGAAGGAGAAGGAGAAGAAGAGAGAAGAAGGGAGGTTGAGCTAGGGTTTGTGATCGAGCCCTTGGATCGAGTCAAAGCAAAGAGCAATCCCGTTCCCCTCGTTCTCCTCTACGGTAATACCCGAACCGATTCTCGTTTTGATTATTTTCAAGAGCTAGGGTTTGGTTATAAACTAAGGCTTAGGGTTGTGTAGAGTGTGGGGAGGTGTTGGAGACGTTTTAGAGGTGTTTGGGGGTTTAATTTCACGTTTTCCGGTGACCGGAGGCTCGGGAGGAGCTCCGGCCACCGTGGGTGGTGGCCGGCCGGCCATGTGGTGGCTGGCCGGAGGTGGCAGCAGCCACCACTTGGTGGTCGAGCCCCTCCCTCAAACCCTAGGGTCTCGGCCAAGCCTCTTGGGTGGGGCCCACGTGCTCGGTTGCTCGGGTTTTAATGTTCGGGTGGTTTAAAACGTCCCCCGGACCACTTTTTCCTAATCGAATCGAAATTTGGAATTAATTTGGAGAAGTTGTAATTAACGGGTTTTGGGAAACTTTAAACGTTAATTAATTGACTTAGAAGTCGGAATTCAATTCCGTCAAGTGCGTTGGGTTCCTTGAAATATTCTAAGACCGTAGAAACGAAAATGGGGGCTTTTGGAGCCCCGGAAGGCAATTAACCAAAACCGGGCAGATTCGCCATGTCGGGCGAATCTGGCCCTTACGGGTCCTTTATCGGCATTATCGAATAATTGGGAAGTTTGGGAGTGACCGACATTGTCGGGGTTACGTTTGGGCGTTAAGTATGTAATTTTTTGGTTATTCGTACTAGTTTAAAAGTACTTTAAATTTGTGTTCTTTTAGATCGTGCTACGGACCGAGGCAAGGGGAAGCTCGGCGAGTGACTGAGTGTGCTTCGGGTGTTGTTGGAGCGCTTTTGGGATTGTATACGAGGTAGGGAAAAGTAGCCGGATCTCGGCCCTGATTAGGGAAAGTTAATAGTAGAATTGCATGTGACACCGGGGTGTCGTGGGTTGAGTAGATTTATTTAATTATTAGAAAAGCATGATACGGGATTGTAGCGTTCAAGAGAAAAGCATGTGACACTTAGTAGTGTCGTAGGAACAGAGAACTTAGCGATAATTGAATTACTGGAGGCATATGACCATGCCCGGAGGTTGTTTGTGAAACTAGTGATTTTAGGACCGTTGGAGGCATCGAGTATGCCGGAGGTTGTCGTGCGTTTTATTTAATTGTTGAGTTTGGGTGGCCTTGAGAGCCTGTATTTAATTGTTGAGTTTGGGTGGCCTTGAGAGCCCGTATTTAATTGTTGAGTTTGGGTGGCCTTGAGAGCCCGTATTTAATTGTTGAGTCGGGGTGGCCATGAGAGCCGTGTATTTAATTTGGTGTCTTGAGTGGCAGTGAGTGCCCGTGGGGTTGTTGAACCCGAGTCTTGACTGTTGAGGTGTCTTGAGTGGCCTTGAGTGCCTGTGTGATTGAACTTGCCTGTGATTGTGATTGTGGTTACCTGGGGTGGTGAGTCCTAAAGGTCGACAGCCTGATCCGACTTAGTGTCGATGAATTGCGAGTTTTAAAGGTCGACAGCCTGATCCGACTTAGTGTCGATGAATTGCGAGTTCTAAAGGTCGACAGCCTGATCCGACTTAGTGTCGATGAATTGCGAGTTTTAAAGGTCGACAGCCTGATCCGACTTAGTGTCGATGAATTGCGAGTTCTCGTTTACTATGGGCGTAAGTTTGATTTTGGTTGGCCCGGTGGGCAAGGTTCGATTTTGATTGGCCCGGTGAACGGGGGTCGTCGTGTTGTGCGGGTTGGTTTGCCGCCGCTTGTTTGGTGCACGTCGGTGCGGTCTCGTTTACTAATGCTAGTATATAAAGTACGTTTAGCTTGAGCGGTGTAGCGCTTTAGTGATAAGCACGTTAGTGTAAGCTTAAGCGGGTGGACGTTAGTGCTTTTGTACTGTCGTTTTTATTTAAGTTCGCAAACTGAACGTTTGCGTGTATCCGTGCAGAGGATATTGTTTATGGCTCGCGGTAAGCGGGGACGACCATCAGGAACACGGGGCCAGGCACCCACGCGAGGCCGGCGGGGACGGTCAGCAGGGGCACCAGGGAGGGTGCCGACCGTCGAGCCCGCCGACTATGCGGAGGCACAGGGTACTCCTGTCGGAGAAGACAGGAGGAGTGATGCGGGGCCGTCTGCAGGCACCCCCAGTGTTCCGCCAGTCGCGGACCCTCCAGTGATGACTGCCCTGGATGAGCTTACCAGGACCGTTCAGAGTTTGGTGGCGATCATCGCCAGCCGAGAGTCGGCTTCGCCAGCACCAGAGGCAGCCGCAGTCCCGGTGAGGGCCGCGCAGACAGAGGATCTTACCTCCCGAGCGCTACTAGATTTCCTGAAGCTCGGGATACCTGTTTTTGTCGGGGAGCCGAATCCCGACCTGGCCGAGCGATGGATAGAGCAGGTCACACGAGACTTGGACACATCGGGTGTCGAGGATGGCCGTCGGAGAGTGTCCTTCGCGGCCCATCAGCTGAGAGACAGCGCCTACCACTGGTGGGGGCGGGTGAAGGACACGGTCGGATACGACTACAGCGTATTCCAGGAGGTATTCATGGCACAGTACTTCCCCGAGTCGGCTCGGCTGGAGCGACATCGGCAGTTCTTAGACCTGGAGCAAGGGGGGATGACGGTAGGAGAGTACGAGGCCAGGTTCACAGCCTTGGCCAGATTCGCGCCTGAGATGGTGACAAGCGAGACGAACCGTTGCCTGCGGTTCCAGGACGGACTGAGGCTGGGCATCCGGAACCAGGTTCTCGCCTTGAGGATACGGAAGTATACCGACCCCGTGGACACCGCAGCTACAGTAGAGCAGGGCGCCAAGGATGCAGTCAGGAGCCGTGAGGTCCGACCTCGGCCGATCAGTTGGGCAGGGCCGTCAGACTCACGAGACTCGCGGAGGCAGAGGACCGCGGGATCCTTCCGACCACCGCCTCATCAGAGTGGATCGAGACAGCAGGGGTCAGTGGCATCAGTGGGGCCAGTCGCCTCAGAGAGGAGGCCGTCATGCTATCACTGCGGGCAGCCAGACCACTTACAGCGAGACTGTCCGACGAGGGGAGGAACCGCGACAGTACCAGCTACTAGCCGGACAGGCCAGGGCTCGGGGTCAAGGGCTGACGAGATCAGCTGTTACCGATGCGGCCGGGCCGGTCACACTATGGCATGGTGCCGAGAGCAGTTGGGGGAGACATCAGTGCAGCGACCGCAGCAGTCGCGGACAGTACAGTCGCCCAGAGGTCGCCCTCGACAGGGTCAGCAGCCGAGATCATCACGGCCGTCTACGAGCGCACCAATTCCGAGACAGCAGCAGAGTCACGGGTATCCAGCAGCCAGTGCGCAGGGTCAGAGGCAGCAGGCCTCGCAAGGGAGAGTATATGCAGTCACCGACTCCAGAGCCCCAGGACCTAGCACGTACCGTGAGACCATCCAGGGTACGTGTTTGTTGTATCATTTATGGGCTTTGTTCTTGTTTGATACCGGGGCATCGCACTCTTTTATTTCGTCGGGTTGTGCTGAGAGGTTGGGGTTGAGCTTAGAGCCGTTGAGTCCACCCCTATGCCTGGACACCCCAGTTGGGGGTGGTGCATCGTTGACTAGAGTATGTCGTGCCTGCGAGATTAGAGTCGCAGACTGTCCTTGCCCTGGTGATCTTCTCGTGTTGGGGATGACTACCTTTGATGTGATTTTGGGTATGGATTGGTTGTCGAGGTACCGAGCCAACATCGATTGCTACAGACGACGAGTGACAGTGACAGTGGGCGGTACGAAGGTGACGTGCGTGCTGGGGAGTAAGAGTGGCACTTCTCCCTTCAGTTCCTCCCTCGCCAGCCGTCGACGAGGGTTCAGATCGGACAGATCTGGATGCAGGACACTCCTCGGTAGAAATACCGTCCTCCGGTGAGAGCTTTTGGGGTTGGCCGAAGCGTCTGGAGGACAAGGATTGTGCTCTGTTATTGAAGATCTGAAGGAAGATCTGCTGCTGGGTAAGCTCGAAACTCTAGTCTTGTTGGATGTGTCTCTCCTACCCGTTCTCTCCATCTTTTCTTGGTGTCTTCGCTTCATCTCGACCTTGTGAGGGTCGAGCTCGCCGGTAAAGGGGTAGGCCGCCGGCGAGTCTCAGGGCATGTTTGCCCATCAGAAGACTCCAGTTAGGGTTAGATGGTAATTCGGGTTTGTTTAGATTTATCCTTCTAGGTAGGGTTTCTTGGCTTCCTTAGTCTTGGCTGGTGTTTTTGGTCTTCTGTCATCTCCCTGCTTTGGATCCTCTCTTCTGTTGCATTCCTTCATTCACTTCTTCAGAGCCCAACTCAAGCAAGCTTCAAAGGCTCGGGGTTTTTCATCTTCATTGCTATGGTTCTACTAGCAACACTCATCATCATTTGGATGCAGTTTACTTCACATGCTGCAGAACCTATCACTACGTTGCAGTTCACTTCATCTGCTGCTGAACTTCATCACTTAGCAAGGCTAATCAAGTTTATTTGTTGTTTTATGTGGTGTTTGTCAATTGCATATGGGATGTTGATTTGGGGGTTTCATTTTCATACCCTGTTAGTGTTCAGGTTGCATTGTTTTGTTGTTGAGGGGCTTTCATTTTCATCCCCTGTTGTATTTCAGTTTACTGCTCTTTTTTGTGCTTGATCTGTAGCTGGATCTTAAGCTGTATTCCTCTTTTTTTGTGCTTGATCTGTAGCTGGATCTTAAGCTGTATTCCTCTTGAAAGGTTAACTTATATATAAAAAAAATTGCTGATCAAAAAAAAAAACACCAGAGTCGTCAAAATATAAGGCAGTAGAAATAATAAAATTGTTAAAGAATTTTATAACTGCAGAAGACAAATTATGGTTTATAGAGGAAGGTCTAACCATGAATTTTTGGATAAAACCTATAAAAGAAACGGAGATAGGAGAAAGTTCAGGAATAAATGAAAGAGAAGACAACCTTAGAAATGAATTAGAAGACATTCATAGAAGAATAGGAGAAATACTAAGAGTAGCATAGATGAGGAATGGGAAGATACAGAAATGGAAATAGATGAAGAAGAAAATGAAAACATAATAGAAAGAATAGTTAGATTGTATGATTTAAAACTTGAAATAAAGACAATTGGATCGGGAGCCCAGCAGCCTAAGATGGATAGATTAAGGTTAATAGCAGGAAAAGAGTGGGCGTATAATAGGGATATAAACCAGCATATAGAAAGCTGCAGAATTAGCTGAGAAATCATAGAACAAAAGGAAAATACTATAACAGTACTAAGACAAATACTCCGACAGAAGGATGAAGAAATATTAAAGCTACAAGAAGACAAGCTAATGGTAGACCCAAATAAAGAATTAGAAATAAAACAACTAAACGAAGTGATAACTAGTCAACAGGAACTAATAAACGACTTATTAAAAAGATAAAGATGGACAAAGGAAAAAAATCAAGAGACTTACTACCAGATGGACACATATGAGGGAGGATCCTCACAAACATTAAGCTTTAAACCAGATCCTATCAAAAAATCCAGAAAGAAGAAGAGGAGTTAGAAATAAAAAATATATTTAAAACACGCTGGTTTGATAGAACCAAAGACATAAGATACATAGCCCAAAAACATGAAAAGGTTATAGAAGCAACAAGTATAAATGGAACAGCAAAAATCAGTTTGATCACTAAAGAGATAATTAAGAGAGAAATAAGCAAGTTAGCTGTTAAGGAAGCAAGAAGGTATAAGAATATATATTTGGAGGAATAGAATTCACTATAATAGCTTACTTTCAGAAAAACATAGATACACCAATACAGATATACATCTTAGATGACAGAATACAGGAGAACATACAAGATGCTTTGATAACAGTGATAAAAGGGAACTTGATATATCAAAAACTACAAAATTTGGTACAACCAGACTTCAGTATATCGATGAAAGAAGAGCACAAAAATAGAGTTTTGACCCTTTTATTATAAATTAGAGGGTATAAAAATGCCAGAAGGAAGTAAGATAATGAGTATAAAAACCAAGATGGTATACGCCCTAACGGGAGGACACAAGGTTACAAAACAACATGAAAGAAAGTATAATAGTTCCAAGAATATATCAAGACATATTAGAACAAATGCCACATAAAAAAAACTCAAGAATAACGATACCAGAAGAAATACGAATAGATTTTAGGACCAGAAGGATAGAAACTGCAAAATCTATAGCAAACTGTGAAGGAAATAGACTAAGCTTTAGAAAAAGAAACAAGACAACCAAACTTATCGAGACAATTTAGCTCTCCAGGATACCTAAATTATCCGAGAACAGTAAATTTGATAGACAGCAAACCAAACAGCTTGAAAGTACAAGTAACTATAATAGAAGATAATGTGTCAAGGGATTGTATAGCAGAAGTCAACACAGGAGCAATCAAGAGCTTTATCCATATAAGTAGCGTTAATGAAAATCATTGTTTAACAATAGAACCACAATCGTTTAACTACCCTGAGAATGAAGAGAAATAATCATCACCAAGAGAATAAGCCTAAAGATATTAATACAAGATCTGGAATACGACCTAAATATAGGGGTGATAGAATATGATAGCTTCAATGAGATACTATTAGGAAGTGACTTCCTAGCAGAAATAGATTATGAAATAAGCAACCAAGGAATAGAAATAAAGGAAAAAGGTAAAACAAGATTTCTAAATAAAATACCATGAATTTAGAAAACAAATTGGCAAAGAAAAGGACAAGGCTCCAAGAACTAAAAGAACTTATAGAAGAAGGTAAAGACTCACAAGAAAAATATGCAGAGTGTCTAAAAGTTCAAGAGGAACTAAAAGGAAAAATAAAAAAGCTGGAAAAAATGAAAAGAAAACCTGAAAAGGTATGGATAAATATGGAAAATGGATGAAAGAAAAGAATATTCATAAAATGAATAATATAACTAGTGACACAATGTTAAGACAGCTATGGGATGAGATAGTAATAAAACAAAAACTAGAACAAAAATTAGATAAGATAACTCTATTAGTGAATAATATCCAAGAAGAAATAAATAATATAAAAATTGAACAAGAATTAATAAGAACGATAGTCAGAGAAGAATTAACTAGCCTATGGAATAATTCAGAAGTACCAACCTATAAAACAATATTACAAAAATTAACAAAAATGGAAGGAGAAGCAAGTACTAGTGGTACTAGTAAACAGATAACCAAAGAAGTTAAAATCGAACCAGATCTAGTGCCAATAAATGTATGGAAAAGAACAAGAGAACCTATAATGGTCTATGTCAGCAAAACAAAGACAAAGGTTTCAGAGTCTATAAAAAAAGGCATTAAAGGAACTAACAGACCTATAAATGGAACATAGTGTATTTAATTTCATTGAAAAATATGGGAGAGAAATAGGAGAAAGGAATAAACAAAACTATGAACCTATGAAAAAAGAAAAGAACCTACCAATCCAACAGACTAGCAATACAAAAAAGGATAAATATGTACAAGAGAAAGTAAGTGAATTAGAGAAAGAGGTACTGAAATTGAAGAAGGAAAATAACAAGCTCAAAGATACCATAGACACATAATGGTATAAGAAATACAAGAAATATAAAACCAAACATAAGAATACAAAGAAAGATCTAGACAAAACAAAAATTGAATTAAGAGAAGCAATGGAAAAAATAAAAGATCTAGGAGAAGATTTAGCAGAAACTAGAAATGAATGGAGGGAAATGAAAGAAAGCTTAGAAACCCTGAAAAGACAATTAAATAAATTAAAAGGAAAAGAAAAAGCTTTCGAGGAACCAGATGAAGAACCCAGAGAACATGAGAGTGAAACTGTAAGAACCACTCCCGGTCAACGATAGTCAAACCTGCGAACAACAGGAAAATTTAATATTTTTAAGGCAAACACTTAAATTAACCTAAATTGACCCCGAGGGTCATACCGGACTTAAGTTGACCCCGTTATCGACCAAAATGAGTTCCGGGGGACTCAGGGCAACTTTCTGATCAATTTGGGAAAAGTTGACTTTTCGTTGGAAAAGTCAACCGAGCGACGTTTTGGTCCATTCAAGGACCGTTTTGGATCCAAAAAGCTTAGCCGTTGTCGCAGTGGTCTTAGTTGAGCCGTTTCCTTGTAGCCCGTCAAGTTTTGTAATTTCTTGGGAAAAGTGTCCGTTCGGGGGCCCGAAACGTCCGTTTTTCGCGAATCTGATTGGATAATATCTAGTAGATATTTTCCAAAAGGTGTGGGGCCCACCTTTCCACTTGTCCAACAAGTGGTGGTGTTATTTTTAGGGGGAAAATGAGTGGTGAGGGAGGTGTGGCCGGCCACATGTGTTAAAAGAGAAAAAAAAAGAAATTGTGTTAGTGTTTTTGAAATAGAAAAGGAAGAGAGTGTTTAGAGAGAGAAGGAGAAGGAGAATAAGAGAGAAGGAGGAAGAACTAGGGTTTGGAGAATATCCAACCCTTGGATCGTCTCAAGACAAAGAGCAACCGACTTCCCCTCGTCTTCCTCGTTGGTAAGACCTAAACCGATCGTCGTTTTGTTAACTTTTGAAAGTTAGGGTTTGGGTGAAACTATTGGGTTAGGGTGGTATTGAGGTTGGGGAAGTGTTGGAGACGTTTTAGAGGTGTTCGGAGGTGTGATTGCACGTTTACCGGTGACCGGAAGCTCGGGAGGAGCTCCGGCCACCGTGGGTGGTGGCCGGCCGGCCATGGGGTGGCTGGCCGGAGTTGGGACCAACCACCACCATGGTGGCCGAGCCCCATTGAAACCCTAGGGCCCACGACCAAGTGGGCCGGGTGGGGCCCACGTGCTCGGGTGATCGGGTTTACGGCTCGGGTGGTTTAAAACGTTCCCCGGACCATTTATCCTTAACCGAATCGAAATTTGGAATTAAATTGGAAAAATTGTAATTAACGGGTTTTAGAAACTTTAAACGTTAATTAATTGACTCGGAAGTCGGAATTCGATCCCGTCAAGTGCATTGGGATCCTTGAATTATTCTAAGACCGTTGAATCGAAAACGGGAACTTTTAGGGCCCCGGAAGAACGTTTACAAAACCCGGGCAGATTCGCCATGTCGGGCGAATCAGGCCTTTACGGGTCCTTTATCGACAATGTCGAGTAATTGGGAAGTTTGGGAGTGATCGACATTGTTGGGGTTGCGTTTGGGCGTTAAGTTTATTAATTTCCGGTTTATTTCCTGCGAGTTTAAAGTGCATTTAAAAATTGTGTTATTTTAGATCGTGCTGCGGACCGGGGCAAAGGGAAGCTCGGCGAGTGACTGGGATCACGTCGAGGCTTAGTGGAGCACTTTTGAAGTTATATACGAGGTAGGGAAAAGTAGCCGGATCTCGGCCCTGACTAGGGAAAGTTAACAGTAGAATTGCATGTGACACCGGGGTGTCGTGGGTTGAGTAGGTTTATTTAAATATTAGAGAAGCATGATACGGGAACGTAGCGTTTATGAGAAAAGCATGTGACACTTAGTAGTGTCGTAGGAACAGAGAACTTAGCGATATTAGAATTACTGGAGGCATATGACCATGCCCGGAGGTTGACTGTTTAATTTAAGTCTTGGGTGGCCATGAGAGCCCGTGTATTGTTGTTGGTATCTTGGGTGGCCATGAGAGCCCGTGTATTGTTGTTGGTGTCTTGGCTGGCCATGAGAGCCCGTGTATTGTTGTTGGTGTCTTGGGTGGCCATGAGAGCCCGTGCATTATTGTTGGTGTCTTGGGTGGCCTTGAGAGCCGTGTTTTACTGTTGGGATGTCTTGGGAGGCCATGAGTGCCCGTGGGGTCGTTGAGCCCGTGAGTTACATTGGTTGTGTCTTGGGAGGCCATGAGGGTCCGTGGGGTTGTTGAACCCGAGTCCTTACCGTTGGAGTCTTGAGTGGCCATGAGTGCCTGTGGAGTGTTGAACTGGTCTTGTTACTGTTTGTTGAGCTTTGCTTGTGATTGTGTTTGCCCGGGGTTAGTAACCCGACTTCGTGTCGGGGAGTGGTGTGGATTTTGGCAGGTTACGAGCATTCTTTGGCTGGCCTGACCAAACTCGAGTCTCGACAGGTTCTGAGCATTCTTTGGCTAGCCTGTTCCGTGTCCGGATCTCGAAAGGTTATGAGCATTCTTTGGCTAGCCTGATCCGTGACCGGGTCTCGGCAGGTTACGAGCATTCTTTGGCTGGCCTGATCCGTGTGCGAGTCTCGGCAGGTTCTGAGCATTCTTTGGCTAGCCTGATCCGTGTTCGTGTCTTTGGAGGAGGTCATAAATGGTTGTGTCGGGTTTACTTTGTGAGTTTGAGGTTGAGTCTGTTGTGGAAGGTAACGGGTTGTGGGTCAGTTGAGTACTTGAGTTGGGGATTGTAGTCCCGGTGTTGGGTTTGGTTTTGGTGTTACTGGCTTTATCTACTTATTATGCCATAGTCAGTCTGTTATCCGTGGTGGTGAGCGAACGCTCACCCCTAGCTGTTTTTCCTACAAGTACTGATCACCGGACGGACTAGGTGAGCTCTTGAAGCTTGTGGAGCTAGGAGCGGAGTCTGGTTTTTATGTTGTTGAGTCTAGTGACGAATACTTGTACCTTGTCCTTCTGTTGGGACGTTTTTGTATTGTATATATTATTTTTGATAACTAAATGGCAATTTCAAAGTATTTATTCAAAACAGGTTTTAAGTGTTTTATGATTTTAAATGTTCGCGTCCCGAGTTCGGTTTAATGAAATTGGGGCGTGACAGCTTGGTATCAGAGCTCGAGGTTTCACACCTCGGACTGTCCGTCAATTAGGTGGGGAGGGTCGAGTCAGTGTAGACCCGTCATGTCTTGAGTCTTGTTTTGTTTGTGCGTATGTTGCAGTATTTTGTTGCTGGCATACTGATTTTGTGTGGTTGCGTGAACTGTTTTTAAACTGTCGGGGGTCGACTCAGGAGCGCTCCTATAGTCGAACGTGACGGTGTCGAGGTCAAGTCGGTACAACGTAGTTCGGGGACGCCTGGACCGGGTTGTAACTACGTGATATCAAGAAATGAGGTTTTAAAATGAAAGGGAGAAAGTTTTAAACTTGACTGGCCCTGTGGGCGTATGTTTTGATTTTGGTTGGCCCGGTGGGCAAGGGTCGACTTTGGTTGGCCCGGTGAGCGGCGGTCGTCGTTATTGGGATTGTTGTTGTTTGACCTTGTCGGTTTGTGATTTGGTTGAGGTTGGAAGACTCGTGGTTGGTTTTGTTTTGTTGCGCGTGTATTGTTAATTTGGTGGTCTAGCGCGTGTGTCGTTAAGACCAATTTTAGGGTTAAGACGGGTTGAGTTTCGAGTTTGAAGCAAGTTTGGAAAACAGGTCTGCACGAGCGTCACGGATCCCGTCACGGATCCGTGACGGACCAGAGAAGGTTGGCAGGATTTAGGTCTTTGTCACGGATCTGTGACCCCAACCGTGACGGGGTCTGCCACGGATACGTGACCCCTGTTTTTGCATCGTCTTGACTTCGCAGTTTTTCGTGTTGTTGTGCGTGGCTTGGTGTGCGTTCATGCGGTTTAATTGAGATTTCGCTTACGTATTATTATAATTAAAGTATAAATAGCGTGAGCGGTGTGACGTATTAGTGTTAAGCACGCTAGAGTAAGCGTAGACCGCGTGAACGTTAGAGTATTTGAGCTTGTTGTCTTTTTATGAGTTCGCAAACTGAACGTTTGCGTGTATCCGTGCAGAGGATACTGACTTATGGCTCGCGGTAAACGAGGACGAGCAGCGGTAACACGGGGACGGGCGCCCACGCGAGGCCATCGGGGACGGTCAGCGGGGACACCGGGAAGGGTGCCAACCGTTGAGCCCGCCGAGTACGCGGAGGCGCAGGGCACTCCTGTCGGAGAATACAGGAGAAGCGACGCGGGACCGTCTACAAGCACACCCAGTGTTCCGCCGGTCGCGGACCCTCCCGTTATGACTGCCCTGGATGAGCTGACCAGGACAGTCCAGAGTTTGGTGGCTGTCATCGCCAGCCGAGAGTCGGTTTCACCAGCTCCAGAGGCAGCCGCGGTACCAGTGAGGCCCGGTCAGGTAGAGGATCACACATCCCGGACCCTACTAGACTTCCTGAAGCTAGGGATACCCATCTTCGTCGGGGAGCTGAACCCCGACCTGGCCGAGAGGTGGCTAGAGCAGGTCACGCGGGACCTGGATACTTCAGTTATCGAAGATGGCCGCCGCAAAGTGTCCTTCGCAGCTCACCAGCTGAGGGACAGCGCCTACCACTGGTGGGGGCGTGTGAAGGACATTGTCGGGCACGAGTACGACATTTTCCAGGAGGTGTTTCTGGCACAGTACTTTCCCGAGTCGGCTCGGTTGGAAAGACATCGGCAGTTTCTATACCTGGAGCAGGGAGGATTGACAGTGGCGGAATACGAGGCCAGATTCACGGCCTTGACCAGATTCGCGCCGGAGATGGTGACTACCGAGCAGAATCGTTTCCTACGGTTCCAAGGGGGACTGAGACCGGTGATTCGGGACAAGGTCCTTGCCTTGAGGTTGCGGAAGTATATAGATCTCGTGGACACCGCAGCGACGGTGGAGCAGGGTATCCGGGATGCGGCCAGGACCTGCGAGGTTCGACAGCGGCCGACCAGTTTTACAATGCCGTCAGAGTCACGAGACCCGAGGAGGCAGAGGACAACGGGGTTCTTCCGACCACCGCCTCATCAGGGTGGATCGAGACAGTTGGGGTCAGTAGCATCAGTAGGGCCAGTCGCCTCAGAGAGGGGGTCGACATGCTATCTCTGCGGGGAGCCAGGCCACTTGCAGCGAGGGTGCAGAGCGAGAGGAGGGTACACGACACTACCATCGACCAGCCGGACAGGCCAGAGCTCGGGGTCGAGAGCCGACGAGGCCAGCTGTTTCCGGTGCGGCCGGATGGGACACACTATGGCATGGTGCCGCGAGCAGTTGGGAGAGACATCAGCGCAGCGACCGCAGCAGTCGTGGACAGTACAGTCGCCCAGGGGTCGCCCTCGACAGAGTCAGCAGCCAAGGTCGTCACGGCCGTCTACGAGGGCACCAATTCCGAGACAACAGCAGAGTCATGGATATGCAGCAGCCAGTGCGCCGGGTCAGAGACAGCAGGCCTCGCAGGGGAGAGTGTATGCAGTCACCGACTCCAGGGCCCCAGGATCTAGCACGTACCGCGACACCATCAAGGGTACGTGTTTATTGTATCATTTGTGGGCGTTATTCTTATTTGATACCGGGGCGTCGCACTCTTTTATTTCGTTGGGTTGCGCTGAGAGGTTGGGGTTGAGCTTAGAGCCGTTGAGTCCACCCTTGTGCCTGGACACCCCAGTTGGGGGTGGAGCGTCGTTGACTAGGGTCTGTCGTGACTGCGAGATTAAAGTCGCAGACTGTCCTTGCCCTGGTGATCTTCTCGTACTGGGAATGACGGCCTTTGATGTGATCTTGGGAATGGATTGGTTGTCAAGGTACCGAGCCAATATCGATTGCTACAGGCGACGAGTGACAGTGTCAGTGGGCAGTACGAAGGTGACGTGTGTTCTGGGTAGTAAGAGTGGGGTCCTCCTGTCGGCGTTGTCCGCTAAGGAGGAAGTATCGGCTGTGCAGAGCCAAGAGTTACCGAGAGTGGTATGCGAGTTCCCCGAGGTCTTTCCTGAGGAGTTGAGCGGGTTGCCACCGGTTCGGGAGGTGGAGTTCGGGATTGACCTAGTGCCGGGAACGGCGGCGATATCGATGGCGCCTTACAGGTTTGCGCCGGCAGAGTTGACTGAGCTGAAGCGTCAGCTAGAGGAACTTCAGCAGAAGGGGTTTATCCGTCCGAGTGTATCGCCGTGGGGAGCACCAGCACTCTTCGTGAAGAAGAGTGGAGAGCTTCGGATGTGTATAGATTACCGGAAGCTGAACCGGGTTACGGTGAAGAACCGATACCCGATGCCGAGGATCGATGACTTGTTCGACCAGTTGAGAGGGTCGACCTGCTTCTCGAAGATCGATCTGCGATCCGGTTACTATCAGTTGCGAGTCCGTGAGGGGGACGTCGCAAAGACTGCGTTCCGGACACGCTATGGGCACTACGAGTTCCTGGTGATGCCATTCGGACTGACGAACGCACCTGCAGCGTTCATGGACCTGATGAACAACATCTTTCGGCCGTACTTAGATCAGTTTGTGGTGGTGTTCGTGGACGACATCTTGATCTACTCGCAGAATGAGGCGGCACACAAGTCACATCTGAGGGCTGTTCTGACATTACTGCGCGAGCATCAGCTTTATGCCAACCTAGAGAAGTGCGAGTTCTGGCTCACTGAGGTGAAATTCCTCGGTCACATCGTGTCCCGTGACGGTATCCTGGTCGATCCGTCGAAGATCGACGCGGTCTTGAAGTGGGCACGGCCCACGAGTGTCTTCGAGATCCGCATCTTTCTGGGGTTGGCAGGCTACTATCGGCGATTTGTCCAGGATTTTGTGCTACTAGACGCGCTGATGACTCTGCTGACACGCAAAGGAGTCGGGTTTGTGTGGACGGAGGACTGTGAACGAGCGTTCACGGAGTTGAAGACCCGGCTGACTACCGCTCCAGTATTAGTGGTGCCCGAGCGAGGGATCGGGTATGATGTCTAATGTGATGCGTCCGGAGAGGGACTGGGCTGCGTACTGATGCAGTTGGGCAGAGTTGTGGCTTATGGCTCCAGGCAGTTGAAGACGCATGAGCGCAACTACCCTACCCACGACTTGGAGCTGGCAGCAGTCGTGTTCGCGCTTAAGGGCTGGCGATATTACCTTTATGGCGAGGGGTTTCAGGTGTTCTCGGATAACAAGAGCCTCAAGTACATATTTTCCCAACGAGACCTGAACATGAGCCAGCGGCGGTGGATGGAGCTACTCGAGGAGTACGACTTCGAGCTACACTACCATCCGGGTAAGGCGAACGTGGTCGCCGACGCCTTGAGTCGGAAGTCGGTTCCGAGCCTCGCCAGCATATCAGTCCGAGAGTGGGACATGATGGGGGAGCTGAGCACGTTCGGGCTTGAGCTAGAGGAGAGTACTGGCGGCATGGCCATGTGCTCATTGGTGGCTCGGCCCTCACTGCTTGCCCAAGTGTTGGAGGCGCAGTCGGAGGACGTCGAGGCGTCAGAGATCCGCGAGAGAGTCGTCAGGGGTGACGAGGTGGTAGGCTGGGAGATCTGTACAGATTGGGGGCTACGGTACCGAGGAGGGTTGTTCGTGCCGGGAAACTGTAGAGACGACGTATTGCGAGAGGCACATCATTCGCGTCTTACAGTGCACCCGGGGGGCACCAAGATGTACCGTGACCTCAGGCGGCACTTCTGGTGGCGCGGGATGCGGAGAGCAGTCGCAGAGTTTGTGTCGAGATGTCTCGTCTGTCAACAGGTGAAGGCCGAGCATCAGCGTCCCGCAAGATTGTTACAGCCACTGCCGATTGCCTAGTGGAAGTGGGAGCACATTACGATGGACTTCGTGTGTGGACTACCGAAATCGCCGAAGGGAAACGACGACGTATGGGTGGTAGTCGACCGATTGACCAAATCGGCCCATTTCCTAGATATGAGGATGACTGAACCGGTCGACAAGTTGAGCAGCTTGTATATTCAGGAGGTAGTACGTCTCCATGGGGTCCCGGTGTCGATAGTGTGTGACAGGGATCCCCGCTTCACATCCAGGTTTTGGCCGAGTCTATAGAGAGCGTTGGGGACCGAAGTTCTACTCAGTACAGCACATCATCCCCAGACAGACGGTCAGTCCGAGCGCACTATTCAGATCTTGGAGGACATGTTGCGAGCATGTGTGCTGGATTTCAGGGGATCATGGGAGACCCACCTGCCGTTGGTCGAGTTCGCCTACAACAACAGCTTCCAGGCCAGTATAAGGATGGCACCGTTCGAAGCATTGTATGGGAGGCCGTGTCGATCGCCAGTGTGTTGGGCAGAGGTGGGGGACAAGAGTCTGCTGGGGCCGGATCTTGTCAGAGAGACAACAGAGAAGGTCGCGCTGATACACGATCGGTTGAGGACCGCGTAGAGTCGGCAGAAGAGTTATGCCGACAGGCGACGTCGACCTCTTGAGTTTGCAGTCGTGGATCACGTGTTCTTGAAGTTGAGCCCGAGGAAGGGGCTGGTACGGTTCAGACGCGGCGGGGGCAAGTTGGCTCCGCGGTACATTGGCCCGTTCGAGATCTTGGGCAGAGTGGGAGCAGTGGCCTATCGTCTGGCGTTGCCACCGCAACTTGGGAGAGTCCATAACGTCTTCCACGTGTCCCAGTTGCGGCAGTACAACACAGACCCCTCCCGCGTCATTGAGTGGACAGATATCGAGGTGGCTGACGATGTCTCCTATGAGGAGCAGCCGGTTCGGATCATGGACACACGGGAGCAGGTCCTGCGGGGAGGCAA
Source organism: Erodium maritimum (assembly GCA_963921825.1). Taxonomy (NCBI): domain Eukaryota; kingdom Viridiplantae; phylum Streptophyta; class Magnoliopsida; order Geraniales; family Geraniaceae; genus Erodium; species Erodium maritimum. The sequence goes on from OY997595.1 coordinate 10,984,819, forward strand.
GATTATCCGCCTGGTACGAGTGCAGTGGAAGCATCACGGGGCTGAATCGACTTGGGAGCGCGAGGACGAGGTTCGCGCGAAGTATCCCGCCTTGTTCGTTACCCGAGGTACATCTGTTTTAAATTTCGTGGACGAAATTCCTTTAAGGGGGGTAGATTGTAAGACCCACTCCCGGTCAACGATAGTCAAACCTGCGAAAAACAGGAAAATTCAAAAATTTTAAGGCAGACACTTAAATTAACCTAAATTGACCCCGAGGGTCATACCAGACTTAAGTTGACCCCGTTATCGACCAAAATGAGTTCCAGGGGACTCAGGGCAACTTTCTGATCAATTTGGGAAAAGTTGACTTTTCGTTGGAAAAGTCAACCGGGCGACGTTTTGGTCCATTCAAGGACCGTTTTGGATCCAAAAAGCTTAGCCGCCGTCGCAGCGGTCTTAGTTGAGCCGTTTCCTTGTAGCCCGTCAAGTTTCGTAATTTCTTGGGAAAAGTGCACGTTCGGGGGCCCGAAACGTCCGTTTTTCGCGAACTGATTGGAAAATATCTTAGATATTTTCCAAAAGGTGTGGGCCCCACCTTTCCACTTGTCCAACAAGTGGTGGTGTTATTTTTGGGGGGGAAATGAGTGGTGAGGGAGGTGTGGCCGGCCACATGTGTTAAAAGAGAAATTGTGTTAGTGTTTTTGAAATAGAAAAGGAAGAGAGTGTTTAGAGAGAGAAGGAGAAGGAGAATAAGAGAGAAGGAGGAAGAACTAGGGTTTGGAGAATATCCAACCCTTGGATCGTCTCAAGAGAAAGAGCAATCGACTTCCCTTCGTCTTCCTCGTTGGTAAGACCTAAACCGATCGTCGTTTTGTTAACTTTTGAAAGTTAGGGTTTGGGTGAAACTATTGGGTTAGGGTGGTATTGAGGTTGGGGAAGTGTTGGAGACGTTTTAGAGGTGTTTGGAGATGTAATTGCACGTTTTCCGGTGACCAGAAGCTCGGGAGGAGCTCCGGCCACCGTGGGTGGTGGCCGGCCGGCCATGGGGTGGCTGGCCGGAGTTGGGACCAACCACCACCATGGTGGCCGAGCCCCATTGAAACCCTAGGGCCCACGGCCAAGTGGCCGGGTGGGGCCCACGTGCTCGGGTGATCGGGTTTACGGCTCGGGTGGTTTAAAACGTTCCCCAGACCATTTATCCTTAACCGAATCGAAATTTGGAATTAAATTGGAAAAATTGTAATTAACGGGTTTTAGAAACTTTAAACGTTAATTAATTGACTCGGAAGTCGGAATTCGATCCCGTCAAGTGCATTGGGATCCTTGAATTATTCTAAGACCGTAGAATCGAAAACGGGAATTTTTGGAGCCCCGGAAGGGCGTTTACAAAACCATTCCGGTGTTGTGGGTCAGTTGAGTACTTGAGTTGGGGATTGTAGTCCCGGTGTTGGGTTTGGTTTTGGTGTTACTGGCTTTATCTACTAATTATGCCATAGTCAGTCTGTTATCCGTGGTGGTGAGCGAACGCTCACCCCTAGCTATTTTTCCTACAGGTACTGATCACCGGACGGACTAGGTGAGCTCTTGAAGCTTGTGGAGCTAGGAGCAGAGTCTGGTTTTTATGTTGTTGAGTCTAGTGACGGATACTTGTACCTTGTCCTTCTGTTGAGACGTTTTTGTATTGTAAATATTATTTTTGATAACTAAATGGCAATTTCAAAGTATTTATTCAAAACAGGTTTCAAGTGTTTTATGATTTTAAATGTTCGCGTCCCGAGTTCGGTTTACTGAAATTGGGGCGTGACAGCTTGGTAGGATCTATGGCCCAAGGAATAAATCCACATGGATATTTCCTAGACTTAGATAGTGCCTTTGAAATGCAAGAAGTGAACAAAAGAATTACAGATTGGACACAAGGAACCTTTTTGGCTGTTATGTCCACAAAACATACAGATAACCTAGATTATGTTTACGACCTAATTTCTAGAACAATGCTAGGAAAAGCGGCACATTGGGTAGAGTCAATAGCTGAAAGACTAAAAGAGGTAGTAATTAGAAATTCTGCAGATTTTAGATCAATGATAGCAGTATTTGAAGTAATGCTAAGACAAGAGTTTGCGGGAGAACCTTGGAATGTGGCACCACATGTAGTATCGGAACAAAGGAAAGCAGAAATGAGAATGAACCTTAATAATATGAGATGTTGTAGGATAAACAAACTAGCACCTTATACTACAAGTTTCTCTAAGATCTTTTACGAAGCAAGATTTTCCCCAGAAGAAGGAATAGTATATCAACAGTTGTATTACGACCATCGGCCAAGTTCCTACAACACCGAAATAACTAAAGAGTATAATAGCATGGAACCAAGAGAAAACTGTTTGGGAGAGAGAATACGAGTCTTAATAGGATATCTTATGAGAAAATGTGAAGAATATAGACTACAACAAAAGGTAAAGAAAGACAAGAAACTAGGATTAAAAGAAGTTTGCGGATTAATGGAGAAAAGATTGGTATTTGGTTGTGATGAACGGTTAAAAAACCCTTATAGGCAGAAAAAGAAAAATTACAAGAGGAGAACTGAAAAATATAGAAAAGATGACAGAAATCCCTATTACAAATTCAGGAAAAGGAGATTCAGGAGGTTTAAGAATACCCCACAAAATAGAAACAGGTTTAGATATAAAAGAAAATTTAGACGCAAACCATACAGAAAACAGAACGTAAGTGAGTGTACGTGTTGGAACTGCCATGAAAAAGGACACTATGCAAATAGATGCCCTAAGCTAAAAGAGAAAAAAATAAAATACGTTAAGACGTCAAAATTTATAATGAGCCTAGAACAAATAAGAGAGGATGATAAGAGATGGTATGCATGCGAAAATTTATATATAAGCGAAGAAGAAGAAGAAGAAGAAGAAGAAGAAGAAGAAGAAGAAGAAGAAGAAGAAGAAGAAGAAGAAGAAGAAGAAGAAGTAGAATCAGACGCACAATCATATGATAATGATTCACCCAATAATGAGACAGAATAATGGTTGCAATATATATAGAAGCCTATATAGAGTATAAACCTGATAAGATGATAAAACAAATAATATTTATAGACGATGGGGCAGACTTATGTCTAGCAAAGAAAAATGTACTAGACCCACAAAGGTTAATAAAATCCAATATCTAAAAGACTAAAGTAACAAGATTTGATGAGAGAAGAAAAGAGCTAGATGAAATAGCTACAAATGTGAAGATAGTCCTACATAAGACAGTGGTTAGAATCCCTCTAATGTAACAAGAAGAAAGAATGAAACAACCAGTAATATTAGGAAACAACTTCTTAGATTATTTTAGAACTAGAATAGTAAGAATAGATACTGTTAGCTTACAAACACCCCGTAACAAATGGATAATCCTTAAAAGAATACACCCAGAAGCTATAAGGAGTGTAAGCAGCATAAACCTAGAAAGGGATAATAACTTGAAAATGTTAACAGAAAAATATCACAATCTATTAAAACCCAATTTTGGAGAAAACCCAGTAAAATTATGGGACAAAGAGAAAATATATGCTGAGATAGAACTAATAGACCCTAATGATATTATAAGATCTAAACCCATCAGATACAGTCCAACGGACCAAAAAGAATTCGAAAACCAGATCGAAGAATTGATAAAAATGAAGCTCATACAAGAAAGTAAGAGCCCTCATAGCAGTCCAGCTTTTCTTGCAAGAAAACATAATGAACAAAAGAGAGGAAAAGCCATAATGGTGATAGATTACAGAGACTTAAATAAGAAAACAATATTTGATGGATATTTTCTACCCTATAAGAGGAACCTTATAAATAGACTAGGAAATAAGAAATGGTTTAGTAAATTTGATTGCAAAAGCGTATTTTGGCAGATAAATTTAACCAAAGAATCGAGACCTCTAACAGCCTTCAGTGCACCACAAGGTCATTATGAATGGATAGTTTTGCCCTTCGGACTAAAAAATGCACCCCAAATATTTCAAAGGAGAATGGACCAAGTTTTTAGAAAATCAAGAGATTTCTGTATTGTATACGTAGATGACATACTTATATTTAGTGATACTCTAGAAGAACACATTAAGCACTTAGACCAATTTATAAGAATAGTAAAGCAACATGGGATACTACTATCAGAAAAGAAATCTGAAATCTTTAAGAAAGAAATAGAATATTTGGGATATGAAATAGACACAAATGGCCTGAAGTTACAAAACCACATAGTAACAAAAATATGTAATTTTAAAGAAACACTAGAAAATAAGAAAGAGGTACAACAATTCCTAGGGATAATAAACTATGTTGCGGACCATATAAAAGACTTACCAAAATTAAGAAAACATTTACAAGAATTAACAAAGAATAGACCCTTTGTTTGGGAAAAGAAACATGAAGAATGCATAAGATTACTAAAAGAAAGAGTTAAAGACTTATCAAAACATAGAATTCCTACAGACACAGACCAACTAGAATTATTTACAGATGCTAGTGATGTAGGATGGGGAGCCGTCCTCATAGCTTCTAAAAAAGAAGATGTAGATAAAGAAAACCCTTTCATATGTGGATACGGAGGAGGAACATGGAAAACCAATGAAAGTAACTACCATATAAATGAGAAAGAACTGCTTGCAGTAAAATACGGAATTAAGAAGTTTCATTATCATTTGTTGCCAGTAAAATTTATAGTTAGAACATACAATACACAAGTCAAAGCTTTTATTACAAACAAAATAGACTTATTACAAAAACTAAACAAAAGAAGAAAATGGCAATCTTTTTTCTATTGCTATGATTTTATTGTGAAAAACATCTCAGGAGCTAAGACATATTAGCTGATTTTTTTGAGCAGGAACAATCATGGCTAGCAGAGACAAAGAGTTTGAGGCCTATGTTGAAAAGGAAATAAATTTCATGAGAGAAACTAAAGAACATATAGAGGATTTACATACAGAAAACCTTAACCTTAATGAGAAAGTAGCAAAAAATAATAAGACCATCGAAGAACTAGAAGTAGAACATATAAAATTATTAGAAGAACTCTCAGAAGCCTTTAAGGGAAAACTGACAGAAGTATCTCTCAAAGCCCTGTAGTGAAACCTCAAGAGTTTGTATCTAGACTAGTGTCCAAACCACCTCCCCCCATCACACCTATGGCTTCACCAACAACCATGTGTGACAAGATAAAACATCCTAAAGAAAGAATAGAGGCATATGAGCAAATCATAAAATATTATGACTATAGGACCAACAAGGAAATTGTAAGAGCCACGAAATTAACCAAGTACCCAAGGTATATATGTAACAAGGAAGCAAGTCCAGAGATAGTAGAGAAGTTGTTCTACTATGGTTTTATTGATAATATCATAGTAGAAGACCAAGCTTTAGACAATCTTTCTAGACTCCCTCAGATAATTACAGATTCTGTTAAAAGTCTAATGGCTTCCTTTGGCCCAGGCAAATATGGTATTCAAATCTTGGATGTCAGTGCTGACCTCGTTGGGATGCCTATTGTGATATGTCAGTTGTTTAAGATAGGAAGAAACAGTACACCCATGGGAGACTCAACTAGTAGCAAACTCTTGGTACCCTTCACTTTGGATAATTTCCAGAAGTGGCTTGCTACCAAAAGAGCTACTGGGTTGGCAACCTTAAAAGGTAGGCTGAGTGATATGTTAAGAATTAAAAAATCTCATACTATTGGAGTTCACCTAGGAGGAAAGGTAGAAGAAATTATAACCATCTATAATGACAATGAAAGAATGCCCCAAGAAAATGAAGAACTTAAGAGAATGTATGAAAGGATCAACAACCTTCAACACACCCATAAAAAAGAAACTATAGAGATATATAACGAGTCAACTAAGCGAAGGCCAGGAACGGTCAATCGAGTGGACTCAGTCCAAGAAAACCAGTCTAGAGGAGGTCCTTCTTCCCCAAATCCCTTCATGTAGAAACCTCCAATACTAAAAAAAATGTAATATTCAGAGGTCTTACAAGAGGCAAAAGCCCAAACTCGGAGATACAAGATTATAGAGGCGAAAGCCCAAATTCAGAGATCCTACTAGAGGCGAAAGCCCAAACTCGAAGATTATAGAGGCGAAAGCCCAAATTCAAAGATCCTACAAGAGGCGAAAGCCCAAATTCAAAAAAATAGATGCAGGTCCAAGAATGATTCAGAAGTACCAAGCAATCAAGAAATCCAAGAATAAAGACCCAAGCCCATTTCAGAAATGAAGAATCAAGCCCAATTCAGAAATGATCAAGCCCGATCTAGAAATGAAGATTCAAGACTGCCAAAGTGATGAACGTCAATTATTGAAGACAATAATGGAAGATAAAGATGAGAAGACATAAAGAAGAGATGCCGACAAAGAATATACCAGCTATGCAGGCCCACGTGATGAAAAGACACCAATGAAGAAAAGCAACGGTTCAGAAGAAAAGAGGAAAGAACTGTAGAACCCACTTGTAGAAAGTAGAATCCATTTGTAAGAAATAGACTGGTTGAGGAACTCGATAAAAGGAGGCCTCAGTTCTTGTATTAAGGCATCGGAAAAAATTTGAGTAAACTTTGTCTTCGAAAATTCTCTGGAAATGAGCAACTAAACTCTCTTCTTACATCTGCAATCCCAAACAACACCTCAAATCTCAGAAATAGCTTTCTCATCACACTTCCCCGCCTCAAAATATCCGACTTACCAATCTCAGAAGTTCAAGAATTCGCGTTCGAGCTATCTCCTGGCAAGACTCATGTAAAGGCAGGAGGCCATGATGAGGATAAGCATGTCGATTGAAGTACTCCGGAACTCTGAACACTAGAAAGGTATGTCTGATATACTTTGTGCTGGGTGTATGATATGCATGACTATTTCTTAGATCATGGTGCTAGGATTGTAGATGTATTAACAAAACCAAAATGATTCATATTGTGACACTCGAAATAGATCAAGTCGTATTAGGACACGAATCTTGTGTAGTAACTATAACTTTACAAATAATGCTTAGATATCCCACTGTAAGAGTAAGTTTATATGATGTTAAAATTTGTAGAGAAGGCCTACCTTTTTACCCTCATCAAAATATTATTATTAGAACAGAGCACCAATCCTTCTACCCTCGTTAGGGTCTTAGGTGTCTTAGGTGAAAATCGGTAGATCCAGCCTTCGGACTTAACTGGTATCAGAGCCTAAAAAGAAGGAGAGAAATGGATGAATCTATGTGGGGAGTGATTCAGAATGGAACGTACATAGACTTGAATAATGAAGAATACTATTCTTACCTAAAAAAGAAAATAACTAGCAGTATATTTACAGAACAGACAGAGGGTTAATTACACCTTGGTGCACTGATGTTTACACGTTTTTCACCTACACGTTAGTTGTATATTCGTTTTGTGCTCTTTTTTTTTTCCAAAAATGCCCTTGGTCCTGATGTCAAAAATATCATGTTTTCGTCTTTTTGAATAGTTCTATCTTTTAAGGAGTCTTTTTACATATACTCAGCCTTTCAAAGATCTCGATGAGCCTAGGAACTTCTGCCAGACAATACACGTATTTCTTTTTCGCTCTTGTTTATAACTAAATGTAGGAGGTAGACAAAATAAGGGACCTCATTCAACAGCCCTTAAATATTCACCTTTCTCAATTACATACCCTTATGTTTAAAAAAATTACAACCTCGAAGTTCTTTTGGTCTAAGTTTATCCCAACTCTGTTAACTTTCGGGTGTGCAATGACAAATATACCCTCATAAACAATAAAAAAAACAAGGGTATTTTCGCCATTTGATGGAATTAGGATAAAATGAGCCTGAAAAACTTCAGGGTTGTCAAAACTATTTACATTTCTGACAGCCCCACTTGCGGGCCGAAACTATTTTGTTGTCGATTCCAGATGGAGCAACATACATTCCTTTGCATTATGGCTAGCACGGCGGAACAGGACAATTACTTCATTCAAAAGGGTGACACTACCAGTCAACTGGGGTTCAGTCCACATTAGAAATGCACGGCTCCACTTCAGATGCTCGCACATGGTTGCTCCGCTGATTCGTTAGATGAAGCCATGTGAATGGGAATCTCAATCATCATTTTTAAGGTGTTTAAATATCTTGAAATCAACCTTCCTTTGCTTTAACTAAAATGCCTATTATTGTTTTTTTTATCAGCAAAGCGAAATTTAGATTAAACTCCTTTTGAGGGGAAAGGAGATTTACATGGATGTAGTTAATTGTTACGAAGGAAAATGAAACACAATGAACAATTATGAAGCCATGAACAAGCAAGAAACCGGATGAGAATGTTACAAGGGATTGAGGGGTCTTCCAAAGACTAAGTATGTCTTGAAAGTGTACTGAACTTGCTGCATAAATTTGCAATTTAAGCAGGCCTGTGAAAAGCTTTTTCCAAGCTATGTCAAAATCAAAAGGTTGTCCAATGAGGTGTATCAATGTTGTGATGAAGTGATCCAATCTGCTGAACTTGCTGCATAATTTTGCAGATTGAAAACGTCTGTGAGAAGCTATTTCCAAGATACGACAAAAGTGATCCAATCTGGTGATTTTGCATATTGGAGAGGTCCAATGAGGAGTGATCCAATCTGGTCCTTAGTGAAGAGCATATGAGTCTGGAGTGGGATGAGCTGTTGTGATGAGATACATTGAGAGCGAATCCAAAAATGAATTGCTGAGGTGGACTTAGACAATGCTTGAGCTTGTTTGGAGGTGCCTTGAGTTCTGGTTGAGGAGCAAGAGCTTGCAAAAGTGCTCTTAGGCAAGTTGCACATGATAGAAGCAAATAATCCAGAGCAACCCAAGACCTGCACAAGTAACTTGACGAACAAGAAACAGAAAAAGACCACTAACTTAAAGGACATACCCTCACACAGAAGACAAAGAAGGAGGGGAGGAAAAGAGCCCACACACTAAGTCAAAAGGAAGGCCAAACCCACAAGAACCAGAGAAGAAGAAGAAGAAAAGAAAATGCCTATTATTGTTAAATTCTTGAAAGGCTTATTAACTAGCAAGAGTAATTTGGTGAGAGGTGAAATTGTGAGTTTAAGTAAGGAATGTTCCATTATTTTGTTGAAAAAACGCCTTATAAGCTTAATGACCTTTCATGTGTTTAGAGCCCAGAAGTGTAATTTAGTGAAACCATAAGCCCTTTAGGTCAATTTCCTTGTGAAGCTGATGAAGCAAGGGAATGGGAAATCTATTCCCAAAAGAGGTCTTGTGTTTTTTTTTGATCGGCAAAGCAAATTTAAATTGAAACTGTTCTTTGGGTAGAAGAACAGAGTTGAACTACAACCACAAGAGCAATCCATCGAGGATCCTCAACCAACAATTCTCTACACACAGAGAATACCACCAACAACCAGCAACACTAACGCTTCACGCAGGAAGCTACAACCAATACAACAGACAAACAACCAACAACAATACTAGTAAAAGAACAACGAAAAAAGGCCTAATCACCAAAATTAACAACCTTGAAGCTCGATTTTGATTTTTAAAAACAGGCCTCACAACCGGATTCACTACCATGAAGCACCAAGAACCGATAACCTCCCAACAACCTGAGACAACCCTAACACCAGTCCAAATCAGCCAATACAGCTCCATAATGATCCATCTAAATGGCATAGGATTTCTACAGGCATACTGCCCGGTGGACTCGCCGACGGCCAACACCGAATTACGGCGAGACCCGGTCATAAAAGTGACCGGAAACACAAGAAGACCAACATGAAAAAAAGAGGTCGAAGGAGAGGTATTGAGCCAATTCGAAACAGGGCAGGGTTGAGAACACATACCTAACTCGGGAGCCAAAAGCCGCCCAAGGAGCAAACTTTTGAGCGAACCAGCGACGGGCGGAAGGGCTCCACTGTAGACACCACCACCTGAGCTGCATCAATCCGAAGACGGGAAGGAATTGCCACATTCAGCTGGTAGAGACGCCTGAGCAAGCAGAAACAACACCATCGGAGCAGCTCCGCCGGAACAGCAAACACCAACCTGAAGCACCCACAAGCCCCACTCGCTCCCCAAACAACCTTTCCCCAAAGGAGAAAAAAAACCTCACCCCAAATTTCACCAGCAACAAAGGCCAGTCCCCAAAACCACTCCGAGCATTGCCGAGAAAAGCCAAACAGGGGCCAGCACCACCAAAGGCTCGAATCTCATATCTGAACCGAAAATGATCAGATCTGGGTGAACCGGACGAGGGAAGCTCGTCGCCGGAACACCTCAGGCAGCTCATCGACAGCAACAAGGCGGGGCGGTGAAGGGAGGTCAAATCTGAGTCCAATGGACCAGATCTGAGAAAAGAAGGGGGTTAAACGGGTTTTGTCTCCGGAGAACGCATGAGAAGCGAGAAAGGGATAGAGGGCTCAGAGAAGGGCTTTGGAAAACAAGAAAACGGACAAGGGGAGAGCCCTACCGCTGAGCTTCATGGCCATGCCAGCCAGAAGATCACCGGCGGAGGAGAGAAACAAAGCCGGTTGCGAAAAGGGGAGAGAACTAGGGTTTTCTAGAGAGAGGCGACTGCGTCTCTCTCTAGAACTTTTTAGTTTTGAGGTCTTGTGTTGAGAACGTTGTAAGTTTGGAAGTTTGGCCCCCAAGGCAAGCTTTCCAAAAGCTCATGCATTTAAGCTTAGAATTTTCTAATTAGTCCAAATTAGAGCCTCCAATTGAGTTAACTCCAAAATTTAATCTAAATTCTTTTCTTAGCCACTTGAAGTATATGTATTTGAATGAAGATGACTCGTATCCTATAATCATATCTTCCAAGTTCTCTAATGAAATGAAGGATGAGTTTATTCCAGTCTTAGAATAAGAGTGGGGATTTAGGTGAGACTTTAGCTCATATTCAGGTTTCTAGTCCTCGTTTGTACTTGCAAGATTATCTTGTAAAATAATCTTAATCTTATGGTGAACCCTTATAAGAGATCCAAGCATTTTGGTGATGGTACTTGGGAAAAGGAAAGTTCATCTTCCTTTTCGGATGAGTTAGGCTCATATCTGTCGAGTTAGTGACATTAAACAAATAGGCTTCTCGGGAGACACCCCACTTTTTATTGTATATTTGTATTGTAAGAACCGCCCCCGGTCGATCCCGATCGAACCGGAGATTTTCGGAAAAAGTTGACTTTTTGCTGGAAAAGTCAACTGATGACTCCGAAAGTCATTCGGGACCTTTACGGGGCCCAAAAATCTTATCCATCATCACGGTTAGCTTAGTTGGGCTGTTTCCTTTCCGTTGCCTATAATATTTGGTAAAGTCAACTCGGGGTCTTTTTCGGTCAACCGCAGTCCGATTAAGAACAAAATCTGATAAATCCTTTGTGCTGGATTTATTTGAACTAGGGGTGGTCCCCGCTTGGACATGTGTCCATACTTGCTTGGAATGGAAGAATTGGTTTCTTTTGACCCATTTACCCTCTTGGTATGCCTTAAAGGGGTGAGAGCAAGGAGGGGTAGTTGGGGAATTTCCACCCTAGGTTAAAGGCACAAATACCTAGAGCAATTCAGCTCATTTGTGTCTCTTATCAGATTTTTTTAGAGAGAGAGAAGGAAGAGAAGAGTTCTAGAGACTTGAGGAGGAATAAAGGAGAGAAAGAGAAGATTTTGGAGCTTGATTCTACTCAAACCTCACCAAAATCATTGGATTCTTCTTCTACACTCCATTTCCAAGGTAAATTCATCTTCCTTTTTCGTTTTGGGTAGCTTTGGTTCTTGGGTTTTGGAAGAGAATGAAGGACAATGGTTGGGAGTTGAAGCTTTAATGGTGGATGGTGTTTTTGGAGTGAAAAAGGAGTTTAGATGTTGCTTTTGTTGTGGTTTTGAGTAGTTTTGATGAGACCCATTGAGGGTATTGAAGGTTTGGCGTTATTGGTTCTGTTTTGAAGCTTTTGAGGTTCATCATTGGAGGTTTTGAGAGGTTTTTCGCAGAAAACGAAGTTGGGGAAGAAGAAGGAGGGCCTGTTCTGGTCTGGTACGGAACGAGGCGTGGAAAGGATCTCATTCCGGCCCTCTGAGTGGCACAGAACGGGCCATATTCTGGCCCTCTGAGTGGCACGGAATGTGCCTCTGAAAGGCCCTCTGAGTGGCACGGAATGGGTCTCTTAAAGGCCCTCTGAGTGGCATGGAACATGTCTCTGAAAGGCCCTCTGAGTGGCATGGAACATGCCTCTGGAAGGCCCTCTGAGGGGCATTTACTATCCGGTCCGTGCTTTCTTGTTGGGGGTAATTCAGGTGTTTAATCTTTAAACCGCCCTTGAATTACTATTAATTCCCGTTTTACTTGTGTGATCCAAGACCTTGGACCCGAGATCGACGGAGGAGGAGACCCGAGGACATCGAAGAGAAGACCGGAGGTAGCGAGCCAGGACGTCAGCAGCTAGGAGACGTAGCTGTCGATTCGTCTTGAGGTAGGGAAAGTAGCGGATACCGGTTTAATTGCGGAAAGTTACTAGTATGCATGCTAGGATTAATAAAACTGGAATGGTCGTTTATATCAGATAATAATCAGACGAGTCGTAGTAACTTGTAGGACGTGATTCACTAGTTAACTACTTTCAATACTTGGGCTTTTGTCGTGCTGGTAGATCGGCCATGTCGAGCCGTAGGTTGTGTGCTGTTTGAACTGCCTGTTATTGTGTGTTGTGCGCGTTGTGTGACTTAGGGTCGGTAAGTTTAATAGACAAGATTTAGTATATCTGCTGAGCATGTTGTTTTTATGTGTGGGCGAGTGTGCCGTGTTTGTGTTGATGTGAAACCTTGGATGTGGCATGGTCGGGTGAGTGATAGACCGACGTGACGTGTTGTGGTTCGATTGTTGGGCATGGTAAGCCGTGTTTTAGTGTAATATTATCTTGTTGTTTGTTTCGAGGAGTTGCTTCCGGTATGGTACCTACGACCGAAGGGGTACGCCGGTGTAGGGTAGTACCTAGTCCGATGAGTGGTCTCAAGTATGCGCGGTCCCCCTGGTAGTGGTTCCGGTATGATACCTACATCGAGGGGGTAATCCGATGTAGGATATCTAGGCCGACGGTTACGTATTCAGCGCTTTGCCCGAAGGAGTTCCGGGAAAGTTGTGTTACTTGTTCTTTGCCCGAAGGAGTTCCGGGAAAGAATGTCTAGGCCGATGGAGATTCCGGTATGACATATTGAGATCGTGCCCCGTGTGTTTTCCGGGAAGATATCTAGGCTGACGATGTGTGTTCCGGTACGATATGATGGAGTCGGGCTGTGGACAGCCGACCGAGTAGGGGACTGCGGTACGGGACGTATTGCACTTTTACGGTTTACTTTATGTTCGATGACTTGTTAATTGGTGTGCTGGTTGCTTTTTGTGCTGTTTGGGTGATCGTGTTTGTAAGTGTGGTTTGGTCTTGAGTTGAGGATTGTGGTTACGTATTCCGTTGGAAATTAGTTGTGTGCTTTACTAGTATGCCCTAATTGGACGGTTACCCGTTGTGGTAAGCACTTGCTTATAACCTTAACTACTTTTCCTACTGAGCGAAAGCTCACCCCCTTACCTTGTTGTTTTTCAGGCCTTAAGCGGGTTGTGTACCAGCTGGATGCTCGGTGCTTGGGAGCTTGCGAGAGTCCTAGACTAGTAGTCTAGAGACGTATTATTCGTTTTTATTAAATTCTTTTACTGTTTTTTTTAACGAGCTGTCGACTCGTAGCATTGTTAAAGATTTTAAAATTTTGATTTGGAGACTCGTTGGCTTTATTCCGTTTAAAATTATTACTGTTTTAGTTCACGTCTCGAGTCCGGTCAAAACCGAATTTGGGGCATGACATGTATATTGTGTCTTGTTTTCTTCGTATGCTTTAAAGAATTGAGATTTGAAATTCAATACTTTTTGATGTCCTTGTTTGGTTTGATTTTGTTTGGAGAAAACATGTTGTCAGTTCTTAAAGAGAACTTTGATTTGGTGTAGACTTTCTTTTCTTTTTTGTTTATTTTTTTCCGTTATCGAATTATAGTGTGAATGCTCATAGTGCATGAGTGGATGCTTATTAGCTGACAGTAATATCACGGCACCGAGTTCGTTGAGCTCCCTTGAGCGTAGTAGCATATTTCCTTTGGTCATGCACATTCAAGGGGTCCTCACAGCTTATGATAAGTCCAAATAGCTTTCTCATCAAAGAGACGGTATCTCTATTCTCTTTCTTGTTTACGTTGCTTTAGAAGTTGCTTGTAGAATTTTAATGTTTATCTGAGAGTGTTGAGCATCCGACTTGTCATGTTGATAGATTATACATTTTAATTCTTTGACGTATTTGATTGTTTCACATGAGTGTAGAGTGATCTTACTTCTTTATGCACATGTTTTTAGGTCGAGTCACAGTCAGGACAGTGCAATATTTTAAGTGAAAAGTAGTGTGTGATTCTGGGTTCTTGACTTTGTGTGTTCATGCATCATGTTTCATATAGTCCGTTGATAGTTTTGTGAAGACAAAAATATTTGTTTTCTGGTCATGTGGGTATTTTAGGACTGCTTTCTGATGACTTGTTGAGTAGTTCTTTGCAGGATCTTTCAGTCTTTAATTATTGAACTATTACTTCATGATCATTTTTTTTTTGCATTGCTCTAGTTGGTACATAGGCATTGTATGACTTAGCTACGTAGAATTAGTGTTCTCACATATGTAGAACTTACTCTTTTACTTTCACTTTGGTAGGTCACTAAATTAGTTGTTGATTCTTTTGAATTATGTGCGGTAAATGGAGTCTAAACTTGACGAAGGTTCCTTTGAGGCGGAATAAAATAAGAAACACCAGATTTTAAGTCTTTCCAGAAAGGAGAGTTCTCTCTCTAGCGTTCCCGAAACTCAACCCTAGTTGCCTTCTCTGTAATCCCCTTCCCGCCGACGATGTCATCGGCTCCGGCCTCTAATGTCGCCGGCGGGGACCCTACCTTGCTTCTCTCCTTCAGGAGTTCCCGATCCCCCTTCCCCTCTCCTTTTCCGTTGCAGCTTCCTTGCCTCTCCCCTCCTTGCAGATTTGGACGCGCCTCGTGCTCCCTCTGGCGGCGTTTCGTTGCTGCCCGTGCCTCATGCTCCCTCCGGCGGCGTTTCGTTGTTACGCCTGGACATGCTCGTCGGAGCGTTGTTGTGCACGCTCGCAGATCTTACATGCCCAGATCCGGTTTCGTTCTCTGTTGGAGCTCGGCTTCTCCTGGTTCGTCGCTGCTATCTCCTCCTCCCGGTTTTAGGATCGTCGGTAGGTTGGTGTTGCCTCGCCGTAAGCTGCTATCGCCGACACTCTTGGTTTGGTCACTGGTTTCCTATCGGCCGTTTCATCGTGGTTCAGCCCAGGTCAGGTCAGGTTGGGCTTGAGTCTCGGCCTGTGCCTGGGCCTGTCTGTTTAGTTCTGGGCTTAGCCTGGAGCTGGGCCTGGGCCTGGGCTTGATCTAGTACGGGCCCGGTTGTTGCGGGTTCGGGTCATGAACTGTTCGGGTCGTGGTTTGTTTAGGTCGCTGCTTGTTTCTGCCTCCTTTCTTTTGTGTTGGTTTTAGTTACGTGGGCGGTGGCTCCTTCGGCGTCAAGGAGTTTGAGTCTGGCTCTCTTCTTCCCGGTGACGCTCGTTGGCTCCGGCATGGGACGCACTTCCTCTTCGAGGATCGTAGCGGCTCTGGTTCGTGGTTGCCGTTGGTGGGTCAGCTGCTCTTCTTCTTGGCTTCGTCTACAGATTGGTTACCTCGTCTGCGACTCCTGAGGTAGTTGTTCCCTATTTATGACTGGTTTTCATCTCTCTCCCTACTGCTCTACTTTCTCGATTCATTTCCTTGTGCCCCCGTCCACATTCGTGTCGTGGAATCGTCGGTTTGGGGTTGACCGTCGGCCAGGGCATGGGGCTTCTTAGCCCTAGGAAATCAATTGGTTTAGTAGGTTGGTCTTGAGGGCTCCTGTGGATTTCCGCCGGAGTTGTCTCTACCGATCGTGGTGTTGGCCACCGGCATTTACAAGTTCTCTGTCTAGGTTATGGGTTCAGGGGACTTGTTGAGATGAGAGATGTTTGAAATCCTTCATAGATTTGGTATGACAGCCTTTGGGTGGTAGGTGTTCACTGCCTTTTCAAGTGCTTATTGGTGGATAAATCCGATTTTACGGACCAGTTTTTTTCTTGGACTACTTGGCACTCTCCCATCCTCCTTCATCTCATTCACAAGGCTGCAAAATCACAAGGTTGTACAAGCATTCACATAGTTGAATACACATAAGGTTGCACAAGGGATTTTCCTCAAGGTTCATTTCACTGTTTGGTTTGGGACAAGACAGTACAAGCATTCACATATTTGTATACACATAAGACTGCATTGGGGATTTCCTCAAGGTTTCATTTCACTGTTGGTTTGGGGGATGGGTAGTTTGTTTTAGAAGTCTTTCTTATCTGTTTTCTCTTTTTGGCAAGTTTCTAGACCAGTAGCTCGCTTGGGAACTCTTGTCTTGTATCTTTTTTCTTAAAAGATAATTTCAATTTGCTTTCGCTGATCAAAAATACTTAAAATAAGAAACGCGATAAATTGAAAAAATGATCTTAGATCACCTTTAGGACGTTTGAACTAAAAATAACACATTTTCATTTTAGTCACCTAGTCTAGTCTTTCAATTCTATCTCTTACATTATATGAATATGTTCCCATTTTTTGTCAACAATTTTTTTTAATACCAAGTTTTCAAAAACTGAAAACAAGGTCAAGGGAAAACCTTCGGATACAACCCAAAACAATCCATTTAGGCACTTACAAACAGAGACAAACAAACCCAAAACAATGGGTATACACGGGTATACTTACGTAGATTGACACACTTTAAGCTCACTAATAAACAGAACAAACTCCAACCAAACTAACCCACACAGGGGTTGAAACAGGACTCTTACCCAAGTACATATAACAAATAAAACAAGAACCAAATTGCCGCCACCACACCCGTCCCTCAAATTCATCCCACCAGCACTTTAGAACAGCTAAACCAGGCAAAACAACCAACTCGGGGGCCAACGCACAAATACTCCGAGTGGACCTGATCCAAACCAAGTCGGGACAAGAACCACTGGCGAGAGAACGAGAGAGAAGGGAAAACCTAGCTACGAAACCTGCCAAACAGCACCCCTCTCCAAAAGGGAAAGTAGACCACAACTCCACAGCACTCTGCAAATCAACCCCAGCAATTGCCCGAACTCCAATATCAAACCCTCACAACTCACAGGAGTCACGAGAACTCTGGCACACCGGTGGCCAACACCACAACGGTAAAGTACCCTCCGATCTCGACCTAGATAGTCCGAAACAATAGGTCAATGCCCAACTCTCGACGTCGGTCAACACACGATTGTCGAGTCTCCGCCAAAACAAGGTCGGAGAAAAGGAACATCAAGATCGAAATCAGAGGAGGGGGTGAAGAGTGAGAGAAACAACCCGAGAGAAACCAAACACGGAATCTCTCAAGGCAACAACTAGGAGTGACGATCCGAACCTGAATCACCCAATCTTCACCTGGAAGGAGGAAGAAGTGAGTCCCACTGCTGAAACTGGTACCGAACGCTGCAACCGGAGGAGCGCGAGGATGACGAGACCACCACAGCAGCGAGAGTATCCCTTGTCGGCGACAATCCTTGCCGGAAGAAGGAAAGCCATCCCACAGTCCAACCCGAACGACCTTATCCCTGCACGCGCGAGAGAAATGCCACCGACCACCAGATCTGAACACTAGTGGTTACCCACAGGAAACCCGAGCACGAGAGGGAGAGAAGACGCAACAAGGCCGGCGACGAAACCCCCAGGTCGACGAAGAAGAGTAGATCTGAAGGAAGGACGCCCAGATCTGGAAGTTTTGCCCCAGGACGTCGATCGGTGAACCAAAATGAAGCTTGCCCAAGAAGAGAAAAAGAGAGGTACGATAAAAAGAAATATGAGAAATGTGAGTTCAAAATAAGTGGAGGAGATGGGATAAGGCAAAGAGAATATAAAAATGAAGTGAAATGGACAAAATAAGTCTGAATTTGTATTTAAAAATGGAGATTAAGAAAAAGAGTTGGTGAGATCACGAGGGTATGGCATGTGAGATGCATATTGTCGGGTTTGAGATGTTGTATGTTTGTGAATATGTATTTTATGGGTGTCTCATCTATTATTTTCATACCATTTATAAGCTTAATAAAGTCCTTCTTCTAATTTTTGAGTGTCATGATTCCTTCCAATTAGTAGAGAAAAAATGGACTTGAATAGTATATGAATCTCTAAAATCCTTGTAAAGCGAAAGAAAGAAACACTTCTAGAGTGCAAGAAGGAGAGTGAGTAAGTTTCGATTCAATTAATTCTCTATTTGTGTATTTCAGTTTATGTGATTTCCTAAGTTGGGTAGAAGATGCCCCTCTGGCTAAAGAAGATGGCATTGTGCAAGAAAAGAATTGTTTGCGGATGATAATCCTCTTGAATAAAAAGAAACAAGATTGTTGAATACGAGTCTTCACCTGATACCTAGATTGATATAATTTTGTGCAAGTAATTTCATATACATTCGGATCATATTCGAAGACTATTAGTTACTATTGGAACATGTGAAACAGTGTTAATGTCAAAACCGATGTCCGATCTAGTCCGACACTGTCTGATAGAGATCTATAGTGATCGTTAGTGTTTGATAGTGTAAGCCCTTGTTGACAAAGCATCAGTGGCAACTGTACAACTAGAACTTGGTTGGACGGGTTACAGAATGAGATAAGAGAAAATGGAACAGAAAATGAGTAGTATCGAAAAGAAAGAAGCTCAGACATACATATATATGGAAAAAGACAAAAAAATGAGTACTTCCACTAGTTCATTAAAAAACATATATTTGAATTAAGATTCAAAGTAAAATACTTTCCAAATTTAGTCGGTTTGAAGAACATTTATTTTAAATTTAGCCCATGTACAAATCTTTGACAAAGGTTGTAGACAATCCAATAACAATGAAAAGTAAAATCTTGGTTATAATTCAAGATTCAAAAAAATGGTTGTATTTTTTTTCCTATGGAAAATGGAACAAATTGATTTGCTTTTTGAAACTAAGAACATAATTTATTCCAAAAAAAAAAACTGACAGAACGAGATGGAGTGAAATGACTAAATGCCGCCACATTTTTTGAATATCAAAATAAATTAATTAAAATAGAAAAATGTGTAAAATGTTATACTTAATTTTTGAATTTCTAAAATATGAAAATGCAAAAAGAGAATATTTTTTAATTAAATTCATTATAAAATGAAAATAAGAATACAAATTTTAAAAGAAGCATTACTGAAGATTAAAGAAAGAATTTGAACGCAGCCGCTCTCTCTCTCTAGGTTCTCTGCTAAGGTTTGTGTTGAGTGCAGGTTTTGCGAAAACGTAGCCGCTGTCCATGGAGCCTTCGACGATGATGGTGACGAGTGGAGAGGAGGGTGTGGAGGACGTCGTCCACTGGGGGCCGCGTCTGGTGGTGTCCGGCAAGCAGGCTGGCTCTCCGATGGAGGGGGATGTCCTCGGGCACGGGTGGATTGAACCGGAGGAGGACTCGGAGCGGGGCTCTGAGGCTTCGACGGAGGAGACGCCGGTGGAGGAGATGACGCCGATGGAGGAAGTCACGCCGGTGATATCGGATGGGGCCTGGTCGGGAAGGGAGCCGGGCTCACCGGTGATGCACTTCTCGGCTATGCCGGTGGCGGAGGATGGCTGGGTGGTGGGTGGTCGGCTCCGAACTGGCCCACCCACGCACCGTCGTACGGTGGCGAGGGGACCCAGGTCGCGACGGTTGGGCGGTGGCGGGACCCAAAGTGGGACGGGGCAGGGCGGCGCTGTTGCCGTGGAGGGGGCTTTGCATGGAACGGGAGACGATTCAGTGGTGGTCTCCTCGGTCTCTGTGGCCGGCTTGGGGGCGAGGCCGGGTTCACCGGTGCCGGAGGCGGTGCTGGCAGCGAGGGAGGCGTCGGAGGCGATGACTTGGCGGCGAAGGCAGGGAAAGGAGCCGATGGCGGCTAGGGTTTCGCCAGGTTGGGTCAGGGAGGAAGCGGGTTTGGGCCGAGGGTTTATGTCTGATGCCCGTAGGCCTGCTCCTCCGAGAACTGGGCTGGGTCCTCATCCGGGCTAGACTCGGGACGGTGTGGGTGACGTAGCGGAGTGGGCCGCCCGATATGGGGCGGGCCGGGGTGCACAGGGTGGGCCGAGCGGGGCGGATCCAAGGACCGGGTCAGCTCGGGTGCGGGTTTCGCCTTCCGGGGGCGAGGCACAGGTGGCTAATGGGGTCGGTAGGGGGCACAGATGGATCTGGACCGTCAGATGGGGGCTATGCGGATCAGGGAAGTCGTGGTCCCCGTTCAGGAGGTTACGGGCAGGGGCAACTTTTACAAGTACGCGATGGCAGCAAAGGTCCTGACCTCCAAGATCGTTTTCTGGAAGTCGGTGGTGGCGCGTATAGAGGACGTCTGGGGGATGAAGGTCGAGGCAAAGCCACTGGAAGGTGGCCTTGTGGCCTTTTTCTTCAGGACGACCAAAGAAAGGGAGAGGGTTCTTCTAGGCGAGCCCTGGTCCTTTAGAGACTCTCTGGTCTTGTTTACAGACCTGAGGGCGCATATGCAGGTTAGTGACTTGCAGTTTCATCATTTCTCGGTTTGGGCGCGGGTCTCAAATCTACCGGTAGGGGCCTGGACGAGGGATGTGGGCTTCAGGGTTGGCAACGCACTGGGTGTCTGTCAAGGCATGGATGTTGATAAGGACGGGCTCTGCTGGGGGGACTTTATGAAGGTTCGGGTCAGGGCTGATATCAGGATTCCTCTGTAGAGCCAGCTTTGGTTCCGCCTTTCTGTCTCGCAGGTACGGACTCGTCTGATAATTTCTTATGAATTTCTACCTGAACATTGCTTCGGGTGCTGCTGTGCGGGTCACCTTTTCCCGGTCTGCCCGGTTGTGGGCAGTTCCAGGGGTGTATCCCTACGCGCACCTGGAGACCCGTGATCGGCCTTGGAGAAGGCGAAGCATGGGAAGGCCACCCCGGGGACGAAATGGACCTACTTAGGTGGGTCGGACAGAGGTGTAGGGGGGTCGAACAGAGGTGTCCGGGCTAAAGAGGCCCCACGAACACCAGGGAGGA
This sequence comes from Erodium maritimum, assembly GCA_963921825.1. Classification (NCBI taxonomy): domain Eukaryota; kingdom Viridiplantae; phylum Streptophyta; class Magnoliopsida; order Geraniales; family Geraniaceae; genus Erodium; species Erodium maritimum. Next base: position 11,005,948 of record OY997595.1, read on the forward strand.
CGGAGGGGTCGGGTTGGTGGGGGCGCAGTCAAGCAGGGGTCGAGGAGGACCGAGCTGCGTGGATGGCAAGGGATGTGGCCCCGTCTCTGTCTGGGAATAAGAGACTAGTGAGGGAAGAGGAGCCGGAGGAGGAAGAGGACTCGGCGACGTCCAATAAAGGTTTCACCTACAGCGGCGGGGGGCTCCAAGCACCCTCGCCTCCAGGAATGAGTTGGATGGGCGCCAGGGAGGGGTTGGTCGGTTGTACCTTCTCCCTGGTGTACTGGTGGCATTGGTACCACCAATAGCTGACAGGTTACTCCCCTACCACTTCGGGGTCAGCATTCCCGCGTTCAGGAGCCCTACCACTATCATGCAAGGGAGGACGACGCACGCTGACATACCGGGGGAGTAATTGGTCCACCACTGTTTACCTATCGTCTGGTCTGCTCGATCAGTTCTCTTGGTTGGCGTACACTGTATCGGTATCTTCGGATGTTACCGCAGTCCCAAATCCCCGACCTACTATTATGCTACAGAGCACATTTACTCTTTTTGCACTTGTTTTTCAATTATTCCATTTTGGTTTATGTACGGTGACGCCCCATTGTGGGGTCCCGAGTTAAGTTATAATTAATGAATATTACCATTTCCTCTCAAAAAAAATAAAGAAAGAATTTAAAAATAACTTTAAAATAGGCAAAACCCAAGATATTACTTACAAATAATCACAACCCGAAACCAAAAATCCTAAGTCTTCACTGCACACTTTACCCTGTTTTGCAACTACAAATGGCAGCACTTCCCATGCCAAAACTTACAATCTTAAACCCCCCTCCTCAATTCATCCCAACAAAATAACCTTACCCTCAGAACCTATTCTGCTTTCTGCAACTTATCTTAGAATTAGCACACCATTCCTCATATGAAATAGGACAACGACTGAACTCCCACAAATTGCATCATGAACACCAAGGCAGGGCCGTCTCAAGCTTTAAGCGAGTTAAGCAATCGCTTAAGGCCTCATAACGAAAAGCCTCATAAAATTAAATAATAAACCGTTTATGACCTTGGATCAAAAAAGGCTCCATAAATTTAAGGACTTATTATTATTTGATCAAATATAATCAAACGAAAATGTTAGATTTCTAATTTTAAAATTAAATTTTATTACTAATTGTGCCAATTTTGATCTCGATTCAAATTTGTTCTTTAGAAGAAAAAAAACAATTCTCATACAAAATAAAGACAAATTTTCTTGATTGTTGAACGTTCTAACAACTCTATAGGCCTTTATTTAGCAGTGAAAACTATCGTTAACGAAACAAAACATGCAAGTTCAATTTACTAGTGATTAGTGAACTAAATAGGGATCAAACAAAAGAATGGAACAAAACCAAAGAAAAAAGTGTAAATATCTATATACCACAGTATAGTATTTGTTTGAGGAATGAGAATTAATTTGTCAGCTTCATTACGGAAATGCTTAAACCAAAATAACATGAGAAAGTAAGTTATCAAGAGAAAGAGAAACTATTCCAAATTTATTGCAATAAAATAGGTATTATGAAAGTTTCATTTCATGATTAATCAAGATAATAAGTAGAGTTGGCTTTATATACATATCACATGAAGTTGTATTGTTCAGACTTTAGGAAAATGATTCGCTCATTGGCGGATGGAGATGTTTCCCAATCGTTGACATGAAGTTGCTCAACAAAGCACAAAGACCAGAGGCCATAAACATGAATGATGATTTATTTCTGGCTTTTGAGTTCAAAATCAAAATGATGAATTTGTTTATAAGTGTCTTTAATCTTTAGAGATTAACAACAATTACATGAAGTTTGATATATATCCTGAGGTAACCTGGAGAATGTGTTGGGCTTGTCCTATTTTGCTTTTGTCGGTTAAACGGTGGATTTCAATACCAAATACCCTAAGTTCTTAAAAATTCTTACTTACTACCTTGCAATGTTATTCTAAGTTCTTACGGGTTTCTTATTTTTGGTTATATTCGATTGATCATAGTTAAAACCCATATTTAATATTTAAAAATTATTTTTTAAGTGTGAAATTTTCTAGAAGATAATGGCAATAGCTAGCCATACACAACGTCACATATATTCTAGATAATTTAGTGCAATTTTTCTAAAATTATCTTGAACCTATCACATCCAAACAAGACATGAACATATCTTATTTGGGGATAAATGTGATTCCTTAAATATTTTGATTTTTGTACTGAATTCTAGACGGTAAATCTTATCCATCGATGATATCTTGTTATAAACTAATATTCATCATCCATTTTATATTTTTAGTGTTATAAATAGATGTTGAAGCTCATTTGCTCAATATCATCTAGATTAATATTTTTATATGAGCAAATTTACTTATTATCCTATTATATTCTTTCATAAGAAAAAAAATTATCGATCAAATTCTCGCTTAAGGCCCCAATAATTATTGGGCCGGCCCTGCACCAAGGACTTTCTAGATAATCTACATGGAAACCTTTACCAAATTTATAGCAACAGTACCACCAGAATGTATTCGACAATGAAGCTCAAAACCATATGCATAAATCCTGTAGCAAATCGTATTTACAGATCAAATACCTTTATTCAAAATTTGCGGTCTTATATGGCACCATTTCTATACCTTTACCCAAGTCTTACATGCCACAATTCAGTAGATGAGTCATTCAAAAGAGTTAATGGACTATGAGATCGAGATGGGGGTCCTCGAGTAGGAATGGTTCGAGTAGGCCGACGGGTTGCTGGATTAGGATGTGGGGCCGGTGTACAAGCACCCTTATGCCAACAACTTCTCCTCCTGCCCTTAAGAGGTAAACTTTACATTGCATTCCTGTTAAAAGAGTAACAAGTAGTCATAAGTCTTGATAATCTGATAAAAATGATTTTTTGTGAAAACTATCGACTACATAAAATCAAGATTTATAAGTCTTACGAATTAGATTATCTGGATCCATTGTTGTTCTCATGGAAAATGCATGAGGAGCTTCAAACACTATCGCCTGAAGAGCAGGTTCCTCATCATCATATGGTCCGAACAGCTCTATAATCATAGACAAAAAAGGTTAAAACAAAATATAATCTAATTTTCATTATATATTTCCATTACCTGTTGTTTGTGGGTCTGGTAGGTGGCTCACATCAAATACTCCGCAGCCAAAAGCATCAAGCCCGTCCCTTATACATGCATCAGCTTCCACATATTCCACTGGTCCCAGATTATAAGCGGCATCCAAAAGATATTCGGCATGTATGGTGTCAAACACCGTCATCTCTTCTGTAGCAACCAATACGTTAATGTTCTCAAATTATTATTATTATTATTAATATTCGATCGCAACTAATTACTCACCACCACCACAACCACCAGGTGGTGCACAATAAAGGCAGTGTGTAGAGCAGATGGCTACCAACCATACCCCGGTGCGGGCATTTACCACAATTGAGTAACAATTCACAAACGGGTGATAGGGACTAGCAAATGTTGTATCAGCAAATACATGCTTAATATTAACAACTCTATGCTCAACATTTAATTTAAAAATCAATGGGACGGGTTGAACATATATATTTGATTTGCTAGAATCCAAAAATGAATCTCCCATACAAAAGGGAATTTCGACATCATGCTCGATGTCTACCAAAATAAAATCAATGGAAGATTCAAATACAACCCCTCTCTTGAGAACATCTTCCATAGTACCCCTTGGATATCTTATAGATTTGTCAGCCAACTCTATGGATACTATGGAAGGATTCGACTCAGATAGAGTTTGTGAACTATTTTCTACAATTATACAATTATTATTTACATCTACAGAATTCAAAGCATCAAAACTACATGGAGATGGAATAGGTATTGTACAAGATGAGTAAGAACTTGATACCTCACATTCCGCGCTTACCTCTAAACTCATGGTTGGATAATGAGTTTCTTGTTCTGTTGTATAACCTAAGTGCTCGGACTGATCTTCCTCAATGTGAATTGCTTGATCGTGTATAGCTCTCTCATTCACCACTTGTATAATAGGATTTATTTGATTCATTGCATTGGCTATTTGACCCAGTTGAACTTCCAACTTTTGGAACCGGGAATCAATGTTCTGATTCACTGTCTTCTGCTCCTGCACAGATGCTTTGTACAGCTCAAGCACCTCCTTTTTATCCTCTTTCATCTGTGCCATCATGGTTAGCATCATCTGCTCCAGTTTGGAGGAAGACTCTTGTGGTTCCACTTGATAACCTTGATCAAAAGTGGAAGGGTCCTCCCAGTATTGACAATATGCATTTGAATTCAAGTACTCACAATTATAGTTAGAATGGTCATAGCTCCACAACAATCACAATACACAGTATCACAATACCAATTCTCCATAAAAGTTATAATGCAATGAATCAACTAAACAAATATATACAAAAAATGGAATAGTCTTAACACAAATTACAAACGTCTCAGAGTTGCCTTAGTTGCTCCCCGGCAACGGCGCCATTAACTTGACACTCTGAGAATTTACCCTCAGAATGGCACGACAAGCGTACCGGTCGTCAAGTAGTAATCGTAATTTAAGTCCAAGATATCGTACCCAAGGGAGCAATTAGACAAGCACTTTAGTTAATTAATTCGATGGTCAAGCTATTCCTATAACGATGATTGGTTTGGTTTTGTAAAATGTAAATTCATGCAAGCAACGAGATTACATGAATGATCCGAAAATAAGCACAAAGTCACAGCAAGATTGTAAATCATAGATAAAAAACGATCTAGGACATTAACGTGGTTCGAATGTGATGAACAACTTAACAGGGTTCGGTATACATTTGCAACTAATATTATTCTAAGGGCAACGGGAATTCTCTCAATGTAGTCCTAACCATCTCTCGATCGTATTAGGACCCTAACATACTCAGTCCGCCTAATTATCTATAATCTATATAGCATTATAATCTATGAATTCCTCTAACTTTCGGGTTTCACTCCTATAGCTATTGCACTCGTGTTAGTCTAACCATATTTTGGCTTAGATTAAAACTCGAGCTATTTAATTCCCTTTTCCTCTTCCTAACCTCATTTCTCAATTGTTGGTTAACAAGATAAAATCATACATATACTTGATCAAGGCAATGTAGCATTACGAACGGAATTAAATAAACGATATCCTAATACTAGTTTAACAACTGCGTAACCGAAATAAGTTAAATCAATTCATCACATCGTTCCCCTAGCCCTAGATCATGAGAGTTTAGTTCATGGCAATGAAATATGAACACTTAGAGATGAATAAACCACTGAAATTCATATTAAACATTAAGAGTAATACAAATATCAAGTTTGAATCCAACTACACAAAACGTTGATGTTCTAATCTCTTGCTTTCGATCTTCTCTCAAAGTTCTCCAAGCTCCCAAGAATGTTTTTCTCCTCAATTTCGTGATCCCCTCTATAATGACCTTATATCCCTTTTATATGTTGAATTAAATCTGATTAAAAATGGGAAACGCAGCTGGAAATCGCGCTTTTGTCGTCTGCTCTATCGCATGCACGTCGTGCATTTCACGGTGCATCTTAAGTTGCACCAGTTATTTGCACGGCGTGCAACTTTCCGGTGCAGATTTTTTTGTCTCTGATCTGGATGCACCACCAGGTTGCACGCCGTGCAACAAGCAGTGCACTTCTTCTTTGCACCCCGTGCAAAGAACTGGTGCACCTTACTGACACTTCTGCCCAGCTTCCAATTTGGCTCCGTTTCGCTCCCGTTTCACCCCTTTTCGTTCCAATTGCTTGGCGAACTCTAAAATAAGACCAATTACACAAAATGAGCGAAAAATGCATCATTTTATATTTACTCGGGACTAAAAAGAACATAAATGTGGGCTAATGACATCCAAAATAGATGTATTATATGTCCATATCAAGTACATTTCTTGAGGTTTTGAGATGCATGATTCAAGCATTTGTAATCTTTCAAGGACTTTTATGTAAATGTCATTATCAAGTGAGCCATACTAAGTAAGTAAAATAAATTAAAATAAAAAAAAATAAAATAAAAAGAAGTAAAATCTGAGTGTGATTGCATCCATAACCGGTGAATATGTCTCTTCATAATCAATTCATGGTCGTTGTGAAAATCCTTGTGCGACGAGTCGAGCTTTGTATGTTACGACCTCGTTTTTCTCATTTCTTTTACACACACATACTAATTTATATCCTACGGTTTGACATCTTCAGGTGTTTGGACTATAGGTCCATAGACTTGGCCTTTATTGAGTGAATTCAATTCCGTCTCAATGACATTTTTCCATTTCGGCCAATCATTTCTGTGTCGGTATTCACTGACCGGTCTTGGTTCATGATCCTTGTTTTCTTTTATAATATCTAATGCAACTGCATGTGCAATATATCATCCACAATAACTTCTTTTTTATTCCATCTTTCACCTTAAGTGACATAGTTAATCGCGATCTCTTTATTGTCATCTTTGTAAGAACCACTCCCAGTCAACGCCAGTCAAATCTGCGAAAAACGGGAAAATTTAAAAATTTTGGACAGGCACTTAAATGAACCAAAATTTGACCCCGAGGGTCAGACCGGACTTAAGTTGACCCCGATATCGACCAAAGTGAGTTCCGGGGGACTCAGGGCAAATTTCTAATCAATTTGGGAAATGTTGACTTTTTGTTGGAAAAGTCAACCCAGCGACGTTTTGGTCCATTCGAGGTCCGTTTTGGATCCAAAAAGCTTAGCCGTCGTCGCATCGGTCTTAGTTGAGCCGTTTCCTTGTAGCCCGTGAAGTTTTGTAATTTCTTGGAAAAAGTGCCCGTTCGGGGCCCGAAACGGCCGAATTTCGCGAATCTGATTGGAAAATATCCAGAAGATATTTTCCAAAAAGGTGTGGGACCCACTTGCCACATGTCACCAATGTGGTGGTGTTAGGTTTTTTGGACAAGACAAGAGAAGACTACTTTGAGTAGGACTGTGCAAAAATCCGACCATCACCGAAAACCGACCGTCACCGGCCGTCCCCATCACCGAAATAACCGAAACCGATGGTCACGGGTTGGGTACGGGGATTAAAATCCCAAACTGACTACCTTTTGGGCGGGTCATGGTTTTCTAAATGAAAACCGATGGTTAACCGGACCGGCCGGTCATAGATTGGGCTTAGCCCATCTATTAGCCCACCAATCTGTAATATATTGAAGCCTATACATTCTGCCCAATCTTACCCTTTCATCCAGCCCAACAACCCATCTTAATTTCAGCCCATTTGTATTAACCCATTTTAAACCCTATGTCACCCTTATAAATACATCTTATTCTACCCATACCTACACAACTCTCATCCCTCCCCCATTATTTTATCGGCCGCCTCACTCTACAAAGTGCAAACCATCTCTCTCGCAAACGTCCACACCAAGACTAGAAACGCCAAGGCCAGACAGAGAAGATATTCAAGTCAAGTGTGTTATGTGCCACACCTTCGATAAAGGTAAAACTTGTATCTATCTCTGTCATTCTGACGAATCATGCCACATTCATTCCTCATCTTACTTGCTTGTTAATCTCATGGCAGTGACAGTCTTGCGGCGGGCGTGCTCGGGGATGCGGCTTGCTCAACCCGGTGTGGATTTTGAAGGTAGAGAGTGGTATATTGCTAATCTCTTGTCTATATTAAATTATGACTTGTTTCTATTTTCCGTTTTCCTTGCTTTTGCAGTTCTCTGATTTTGAAAGTTCTCGATGTGCTCTATCCGGTGGGTGTTTCTTATTCATGTTACTTAAAAGCTCTATATACATGTTTCATTTAATTTCTTCCTAAAAATACCCTTTTCATGGCTTCCCAGATTGGTTTTTGTGTTTTTTTTATCAAGGAAGGCATATATTAAGCAACCCTCTTTCGAGGAGGACAAAGGTTACAAACCAAAAAAGCACCTAGCTACAGGTGAGGAGGAACCAAATAAGGATGAGAAGAACTGAAATAAGATTACAAGTAAACTAATCAAAAGAGATGAGTGAGAGCAGTGTTGCTGTAGTCTGAAGCAAAGCCTCAACTGATGAGGTTAGGACCAAAACAGAGTTAAAAAGAGCTGCAATCATGTGTAGTGTGTAGTAGTGATGAGGAATTGCAAAGTACTGATAGATGGAGAATTTGGAGCCCTAAAATAGTGATGAAAGGAGTAGAGGCCTGAAGTTGATGATTAACTTTGTCTGTGGTGCCTCTAGCTAATGCCTCTCAGTGAAAGTCTGTCAGTGTTGTCTCAGTGAGGTAAGTATTGCTTAGATGAGGATGTGGTTGTGGGGATTGGGCTGTGAATGGAGAAGATGTAGCTTTTGAGTGAGGTTGTGTATGAGAGGATTGTATTCAGTGAGGATGAGTAGCTTATGGATGGCCCTTAAGTGTAGACTGAGTGGATGAAGTTGTGTGATTGTATCAGTCCTAGTAAGAGGAGCAGGCAGAGGTGGCTTGAGGAGCAAGCAAGTGCAACTTGAGTCCCAAGCAAAAACCTGCAGAAGAAGAAGAACAAAAGAAAAACACTCAAAGCAAAAACCACACACAAGAGAGGGGGAGAGGAGAAAGCCCACACACCAAAGAGAAGAGACCCACCCAAAGACGCTCCTAACCTCACCAAGAGCAAAACAAGAACCCCCCACCCCAAACCACCCACCCAAAACCCAGAGGAGAAGAAGGGAGATAAAGCTGAGGACAACCAGTTGAGGAAGAAGAGCATCAATTAGAGGCACATGATCTTGGGGAGGCAACCCACTGTTGAATTGTAAAGTGATGATCTTGATTGAAAGAGGTTCATTCCCAGCTGTAAGATTTGTTTATGATTCTATTGAAGATGGTTGAAGAGGTCTCATTGTTTCCATTGAAGATAAGATCATTCCTAGAGAGCCAGAGATGCCAAAGAGTGATCTGAAGTAAAGAACCCCAACACCTTCTTAATTTTCTGGGGACAAGGAAAAACCAAGAACAGAAGAGGTCTTTGACAGATGCAGGACAGACCCAAGCTAAGCCCCACCAGTTGCAGATGCGTGCCCAAGTATCCCAAGCCTTTATGCAGTGCAGAAGAATGTGAGGCCCATCCTCAAAATCCCAAGAGCAGTGTGAGCAGATTAGTTGTTGAAGTGAGAAGTCCATGCCTCTTCCTTCTAAGAAGCATTTAGAAGGTATTGCTTCTAAGCAAGCAAGCCAAGAGAAGGCAGATATTTTTGGAGGAACACCAGGGATCCAAACCTTAGAGGACCAGTCAGAGGCAGAGCTACCTTGCAGTGCAAGTAATCCATACATTTTGGTTACAGAGAAACCTTTAGGATCCCAATTCCAGGATAGATGATCATCAAGGAGGGATAAGTGGATGGAGTCCAATATTGCAGAGAGGACACCCCATTCATGAGCTTCCCTACCCAAAACAGGCCTTCTCAAGTTTAGATTCCAGTTGCCATCTTCCCAAATATCAGCTATGAGTGAGTGTTTGGTGGTTGATAGTGAATAGAGTTTAGGGAAGAGGGTTTTAAGAGTAGCATCTCCCCACTAGAGATCATCCCAGAAATGAATTCTATTACCTCTACCAAGAACCCAGGCCAGCCCCTTATTTCTAAAGCAGTCAGCAAATCTTGGATCTCTTAAGAGTGTCATAAAATGAGAGAGGAAGCTAGGCCTTCCTAGTTCAGCAAATTTGTTGAGGTCCCACTCACTGAGATTCCAGCCCATTTTGGCACAGATAGTTTGCTTCCAAAGAGAATTTTTATCTAGGGCAAACCTCCACCACCATTTTTCTAGGAGGGAGATATTCATAAGGTGTAGGTCTCTGATACCTAGACCCCCATCTGATTTTGCTTTGCAGATTTGCTTCCAGCCTACCTTACAGAAGACCCTTGAAGGTGCATTTTCATGCCACAAGAACCTCCTTTGCCATTTTTCCATTTCCTTTAGCACTGATTTAGGAGCTTTTAGAAGAGAGAAATAATACAGTGGCAAGGCACTGAGAGTTGATTTGATGAGGGTAATTCTTCCCCCAAAAGATAGCATCTTTGATTGCCAAAGTTCAAGACTTTTTTTGAATTTAGAGATGATAGGGAGCCAGGTGGAAACCCTCTTAGGACTGGCCCCCAGAGAGAAGCCCAAGTATGGTAGAGGCAATGTACCAATATCACAGGAGAGTATGGTTGCAAAAGTTTCAATGTCTTCTGGTGGAATGTTGAAAGGTATTAAGATGGATTTGCTGAAATTGACCTTAAGTCCAGAGGCCAATCTGAATAATTTGAGTACATTTTTCAGATTATGAGCTGCATTGATTGCTGGTTTGATGAAGAATAATGTGTCATCTGCAAATTGCAGATGAGAGATGAGTGGACCATTTATCCCTAGAGAGATGCCTTGGAATTGATCATGTAGAAGTCCATCCTTCATGATTTGGTTTAGCCCTTCAGAAACTAGAGCAAATAATAGTGGGGACAATGAACAACCCTGCCTTAAACCTCTCAGTATCTTGAATTGTGGGGATGGAGAGCCATTGATGAGGATGGAGACATGAGCTTTGAAGCAGGATATCATCCATAGCCTCCATAGGCTACCAAAGCCCATTCTGGTGAGCAATTTCATGACATATATCCAGTCAACATTATCAAAAGCCTTCTCAAAGTCTGCTTTAAATAGGAGAGCAGGAAGTTTTGATCTTTTGATCTGATCAAGGACCTCATTAGCCACCAAAACCCCATCTAGGATTTGCCTCCCAGCAAGAAACCCAGTCTGCTCAAAGCCTACCAGTTGATTGACCACTCCTTTTAGTCTTGAGGCCAGAATTTTGGTGAGGATCTTATAAGGACAAGCCATTAGGCTGATGGGTCTAAAGTCATCAAAAGATAGGGGTGTGTCATTCTTAGGTACTAAGGTTATGAAGGATGAGTTGATTGTCTTCCCCAAGTGACCAGACATATGGAAATAGTGGAGAAAATTCATCAGATCTATCTTAATTATAGGCCAACAAACTTGATAGAATCTGAGAGTAAAGCCATCTGGGCCAGTTGCCTTTTCTCCATGGCAAGCCATTAATGCTGAAAGTGTTTCTTCTTCAGAGAAGGGCCTCTCAAGATCTTGAGACTGTTCAACTGAGATGAACTTGAAGCTCAAAAGATCAAGATTGGTATGGTTAGTCAAGGGGCCAGAGTATCTTGCTTCAAAATGAGAGGATGCTGCCTCTTTAATCAGTGTTGGATCATGCAGCATTGAACCATCAACTAGGATTTGAGTAATTTTTTTCCTTACTCCTTGAAAGTTTGCCACCCTATGAAAGAATCCAGAGCCTTTATCACCCTCATGGAACCATTTTTTCCTTGCTTTTTGGCTCCATAGTTTGGCAAGCAACTTTGTCTTTCTAATGATTTCTGCTCTCAAACAGCCTCTATCAGTACATTCAAGTGGGGTTAGATCTCTCTCTTCTATCAATGCATCCAGCTTATCTAGCTTTGTTGTAAGTTGGGCAATGTCTGTGTCTAGATACCCAAATACATGGGAGTTCCATTCTTTGAGGTGATCCTTTAATAATTTGAGCTTCTTCCAGAGAATAATGTGTGGTTGGCCTGTGAATTGTGTAGCTTCCCAGAATTGTTCTACCAATTTATAGAACCTCTCATCCTCAATCCAAATGTTGAGGAACTTAAATGGTCTTGGGCCCCAATCCAGTTGTTCTTCAAAGAGTAAAATGGGTCTATGATCAAAGATGGACCTTGGCAGACATTTTTGAGTGAGATTGTTGAATTTTGATAAGAAATCAGAAGAAACCAGGAATCTATCCAATCTTGAGGCTATGGAGCCAGTTCCAAACCAAGTGTATCTCCCTCCATTTAGGGGAAGATCAATTAGAGCAAGTATGTCTAGGAGCCCTTGAAAGTTATTCATATCAGAGGTCGATCCTCTAGAGGATGATCTTTCATCAGCAGCTAACACAGAGTTGAAGTCTCCAGCTAAGACCAAGAGTGAGGGAAGGGAAGGAGTATTTAATTCAGTAGACAATTCTACCCAAAGAGCTCTTCTTCTTGATCTTGAGTAGGGGGGCATAGATATTTGAGATGCAGCAAACTTCTCCTGATGCTTTAAGAGAGCCAAACCAGATCATTGCACCATTTATTTTTTGAAGTCTTGTGAGTTTGAAGTATGCAGTTTTCCAACACATAATGAGTCCTCCAGATAATCCAACAGCTGGGATATAATCCAATTCCTAGCCCCCGTTCATACCACAGGAACTAAGAAAGCTGGATGATGGGGAGAGAATGTTTTTTTCTTGCAGAAGTACCATTGAAGGCTATTGCTTGCGGATCAAGTCACCCAGGGTCTTCCTCTTTTGTGAGGAAGAAAGCCCTCTCATGTTCCATGAGAGGATATTCATTAGTTGACTAGATGAGGGGAAGAGGAGTGGGTAAGAATCCCAACTCCACAGGAGTGACCAAGCTTGGTTTTATCTGAATATCAATTTCTTCACTGTCAACAGTAGCATGAGAATGTTGATCCAACTCAACCCTCTCATCATCCAGGGAGGCAAGTTGATTCAAAATCAAGTCTTCACTACAGTCAGTAGAGATTCCAATCACCTTACCAAAGGACCAAGCCTTTTTTGCTTCATTCAACTGGCTTTTGGAGACAAAGGTTTTAGGGTTGTAACCTTCCTTTCGTTTGGACCTTGTGGAATATTGATGAGGTGAGGGTTGGGCTTTTTTGAACCTGGATTTTTTAATTTTGGAGAGAGGGGGGAAATTGAATCATTTTCCAAGATGTCAGCATGTGGAGGAGCAAGAGGCAGAGTATAATTGTCACTGGCCAGGCAATCTAAGCCAAGTAAATTAGTTGGAAGTAGCTGTGTTGAGGGTGATGGTTGTTCTGCAAATAGTTGTTTTGTTGCAGTAGCATTTAATGAGGGTTTGCCCAAAGTGTTTCTCTCACCAGAAATTGGGGGCAGGGTTTTTTGAGCCTCACCCACTTGATGTAAGTTTGTACTTGTTGCATTGAGATTGGACTGAGTTGCTTGGAAAGAGATTGGGATGGTCGGAATCTGACCTGATGGAGAGTGAACAGTCGAATATTTGAGAGTGCTCTGGAGTGGGGTAGCTCTCAGTTCATCCTCATCGAGGGGAACAGAATCATCCAAGGTATCTTTGACCACCACTTTTTTGCAGTAGTGAGAGATCAGAGGGAGTGGAATAAGAGTTTGAGATGTGTATGAGTCCCTCAGAATGCCCCATCTGGGTTTGAAACTTTTCCAAGCTTTTAATATCAGTTCCTTTTGCATTAATTTCTTGTTACTGAGAAGGTGGAATGTCTGCAATAGAAGAAGGTTGAGTAGGCTGAGAATGAGTGTCCTTTCCCTCAGAGGTTGGTGAACAATTATCTCCCAGTTGTGATGAGGAGCAGTCCTCATTTTAAGGATACAGAACCTGAGCTGATAGTATCATCCAAGTCTTCAAGTAAGGCATTAATGGGAGGGACCTCAGAAGAAGAAAGGGTCTGTACCCACAAGGAGTATTTGTGTCTGCCAAGGATTAACTCAGTGGGTGAGTCTATAGGGGTATAACTTGTTGTATGAATTAACAAGTAAGCCTCATTGATTTGAACACCAACTGAAGTAACCGGGTGTGTGTAGATATGTTTGCCAAACTTAGAGATTGCAGCATCAAAAGATTCATCACACCAGCCATGGTAAAGTACTCCCTTCACTTTGATCCAGCTTAGATGACCTCCACTTCTTTCCAATAGATCTTTACCGGGTATGAAAGAGAGCCAATTTTGAAGCCAGACCCCATCATCTTTCATTATTTCCTTTTCCAGTTCTGAGTTTCTGCAATGAACTAAAAGGACATGGTTACCCAAGTCTTTGAGACTGACTTCACAAACCCCTTCCATTTTTATATCTCTCATAATTGATTGTGCATTGTGGTTCTTGTGAGCTATAGCAAGATGAGAGTTCCTTAAATAGAGAAGTTGTTCAGTGACTACTGAACCTTGTATTCTGAGAGGTTCTTCTACCAAGGGACTTGGTTTTGTGTTGATGGGGTTGGAGATTTTATTTCCATAGGCCTTGGTGACAAATAGTTTGTATCCATTGCAAGAGTAGCCATTGAAGAGAGCGATGGCCTTCTTGAGCTGAAACTGAAGGAGGAAATAACAGAAACCATATGTCTTGCCTAATCTACTAGTCTTAGCAGCAATGTGGACTTTAATAACACCTCCAATATCAGCAAAGAGATTTTTTAGCCACACCTCATTGGCAGTAGAAGGTAAGTTGTGGATGTAAGCCACAAAATTTGAGGGATGAGTTGAGGTTGAAGCTTGGCCCTTATGATGATTCTGGTTCCAATATGAGTGTTGTTTACCTTTGAAATAGATTTTATCCTGCTCAGTAAAGTTGTTGGTGTCATGAGAATAACTTGGAGTTGCATCTGGTCCGGAGAGGAGTGGTTTGAAATGCTTGTCATAAAACATTTTCTGCCCATCTAAGAGTTTTGTGTGTCCACCTGGGGAGTATTCTTGAGTTCTATCACTGTAGGAGGGGCTTGGGAGCCTCCTCAATGATCTTGGCTTGATAAGGTTTTGAGGTATTTGAGCAACAGGGTTGTGAGGACGGATAGCAATGTTGTTGAGAGGAGGTCTTTCAAAACCTGGAGGAGGCCCTATCGAGGAGGATTGAGTGCCTTCAACAGAACGAACAGGGAAAACCAGGGGAGGGTTTCCAGAGAGTTCAGCTATGGTTAGCATTATGCAGAGATGGGGTAAGAGAGGGAGGGGAAAGGGGGTTAGAGAGTATCAAGTGCAGCAAGAAGAGTCAAGTCGAAGGTGGTCCGATGGTGATGGAGTTCACATCATGGACGCAACACCTGAAGAAGGAAGATTGAGAAGAAGGACTTCAAAGATGAAGAAGGTGGAACAGTAGATAGGGATGATCTTCGATGAACAGAGATGTGTGAACTGTAGCAGTTTGAGAGAGAATGAGAAAATGTAACTCATTTGATTTTTGTGTGAAGATGTTTATGTTACAGATTCTTATTTAAATATGGTACCTAATTAGAGCATAGTGTTTGACATTGTGATGAGTGTTGTTAGGGATTGCAACATGAATAACTTAGCTTCTTTATGGGTTTTGTTGAATCATCTAACTTTAGCTCTAATTTTTTTGTGGGCATGGTTTAAAAACAAGTAAGACAGTACCTCAAATCATATATTGCATTTAAGTGGATGGTTTGAATGTAAAATTCAATACTATGTGTGAACTAATAATATGTTTTGGATCCAAATTACCCTTTTTGGGATGTTAATATATGGATTATTAGGAGGAAGCTTTTTTTTTTGTTCAACAATTTTTTGATTAAAGACCCATCCTTCGAAGTGAAGAATAGGGCCAAGGGTTGAACCCTCAAAGATAACATACACACCAAGTTTTGCACCCAAATACTCACTGCCTTGGGTTACAAGCAACCACAAGGAGATAACTTGTGGCACAAGTTTTTCAGCTAAACTAAACCAGTACCGTCTAACTCCCAGTTTAAACAAAAATATGTAACAACACAGACCCTAAACCCATTACAAACTTCGACCAACTTGATTTATCCAACATCTACAAAAGCTCCACTGTAAATCCCAATTTTGCACAAAAGGAGGTAGCACCAGAGTTGAGAGATTATGCAGTCCAAGGCACCTGCAAAATGGTCCAATTATGCAGCAAAGTAGGTAACAATCTAACAAGGTTCACTAGCAAGGCAATCTCCTATCTGTAGAAGATGCAGGGGTAAAAGGTTAACCCAGACCCAACAAACTCTCAAAGTCCTAAAAAGTTCTACCCTTTCTCCAACTACCATTAGGATCCAAAGCCTAAAAGTTGCTCTAACCACACTCAAAAGACAGAAAACAAACCCCAGCCAAAATGAATAACAAGTCCTTACCAAACTCACAACAGTCCCAGCCCACCCTCCTACCCATCCTAAAACCCAGAACAAGCCACAATAACTACAACAGTCCTTCCAAACAAATACCAGTGAAGAATGGACAGGACAATGACTGGGGTAAATAAATGTTAAGGCCCTAAAGTTCTCAAAGATCCAAAGCAGTCTTGAGGGTTCCCAATCCAAGACAAGAAAGAGAAGGAATGATCACCCTTGAATCTGGCCCAAAGTAGTTGGTAAGAGTCACTCTGGATTTGTTGAAAGGTGTGATCAATATGCAGTATTTTGTTGTTAAATAAGGCCTCATTCCTACTCAACCAGATTCTCCAAATGATGATAGAAGAAAGAAATGACCAATGCTTCCTGTTTTTGCCTCTGATCGGATGATTCCAAGAGATATCCCAGTTCAAAATAGTGTCTGGGAGAGCAGTTTTGACTCCCCACCAATTCAAGCACAAGTTCCATACTCCAATAGAAAATTCACAGCCTAATAGGAGATGATCCAGAGTTTCAGGCTCAACATTGCACAAGGCACACCAAATATTCCCAGCATAAAGACCTCTGGCCAGCAAAAAGCACTTGGTTGGGACTCCCTGCATACACATTAACCAAGAGAAGGCAGCCACTTTTGGAGGAAGAATTGGAGTCCAAAGGAGAGCAGGCCAATCCAAAGGAGTGTTAGATTGGTCATCAATAATTTCATACATTGTATGCACTGAGAAACCCCTTTGATCCAATATCCATTCAGGTCTATCATCCCCTTGAGATAGTCCCAAAAAGTTGTCCATCAGATCACAAAGACCATGGAATTGATCCATCTCCCACCCTCTGAGGTCTCTCCTAAAAATCAGGATCCAATCACCTTCAGTCCAACAAGTAGAGACTAATGTGTTTTTCTGAACACTTAGATGGTATAGTCTCTGAAAGGCAAACTTGAGAGGGGTGTCTGTCAGCCACTTATCCTCCCAAAATAAGACCCTATTCCCTGATACCACAGTCCACTGGATTCCTACAGCGCCAAAAGCATCTGCAAATCTTGGACAAGAAAGTAATGATTCCACATGTGATGGTTGTTTTATATATCATGGTGATTACTAATATGCTTATATGAATACATATGTTTTGATCTTCTATCCCATACTATATTAATATGGTTACTTAAAATTACTGTTGTTTTTGTCACTAGATTCACTAGCACTCTACCGCATAGTCCCTATTAATTTGCTCATTGTTAGTTGATCATTATAAAGTCATGGATCTATGATATTTATTCATTTGTAGAAATCAATAGATATGTTTTGATCTTTTATTTCATATTATATTAATATAGTGATTTGTGATATTGATATGTGAATACAGATAGATTTTTTCATGTTTCCTTGAATCCTTTTTAAGTTTGATAGTACTATAATCCTTCTATTTTTTGGCAGGTAATACTTTTAGAAGACCACTGATGAGGAAATAATTTGAAGGACTATTTATTGTTGTAATGGCAGTGACATATTAATTTGCTTTTTTGTATTATGTTTTTTTTGAAGTTAATGGTATGTAACTATAATCATTTTGATTTTTAAGAGATTAGTGGTAGGAAGTTAATGTTTTAATGTGTGAAATTTTGTATGTTGGTTTAAATTTGTGAAGGCCCAATAGAAAGCCCATTGGGCCTGGGTAGGCTGGTTATAATCGTCACCGCCCGGTAGTAAGGCTGGGCGGTTATTAGATTTCCTTTAGGCGGCCGCGGATGGGTACGGGTACGGGTTTTAGGTAACCGGGAACAACGGTTTGGGTAATGGGTATGGGTTTTGGGGCGGGTATTGGCCGATGCTCACCCCTAACTTTTAGTGTTAGTTTTGTAATTAAGTATTAGTTTTGATTTTTAAAACAAAACAAAAGGGGGATGAATTGGTATGTCTCGGCCATATTCAAAAAAAGAGAAGACTTGGAGAGAGAAAGTGGTGATAGAAAGAAGAGAGAAGAAAGGGAGAAAAAGAGAAGAGAGTTTGGAGATTGGTGGCTTTTCCCGTCGATCAAACCGTTGGATCGTCTCAACGATAGAAGATTCAAGCTCACACCGTCATTCTCTACGGTGAGCACCTAACCGATTTTCCTTTTGTTAAGTTAGAATTTTATGGTTTGAGTTTAAACGATTCAAATATGGTTGGGTTTTGGTTAGAATTGGTTTAAAGATGAATGGTTGAGGTTTAGGGTTCGTTATGAACGTTTTGGGCAAAAAGGGAATGTTACCATTGTGGTCGTGTGGGGCCCACATGCCCGGGTATCGGGTTTTCGTGTTCGGGTGGTTTAGGACGTTCTCCAAGTCGTTAATCCACACCTGGATCAAAATTTGGAATTAAATTGTGAAAGTTGGAATTTCGGGTTTAGAAACTTTAAACGCGGATTAAATCGCTCGGAAGTCGGAAATTGATTCTGTCGATTGCGTTGGAACCCTTGAATTATTCTAAGACTGTAGAAACGAAAACGAGAATTTTCGTAGCCACGGAAGGGCGTTTCCAAAACCCGGGAAGATTCGCCATGTCGGGCGAATCGGGCTTTCCCGGGTCCATTATCGACAGTGTCGAGTAATTGGGAAGTTTGGGAGTGATCGACATTGTCGGGGTTACTTTTGGGCGTCGAGTTTATTTAAATTCAGTTTATGTCTGCAAACTTAAAGGTACTTAAAATTGTGTTCTTTTAGATCGTGCCGCAGACAGAGGTAAGGGAAAGCTGGGCAAGTGACCGAGATCACGCCGAAGCTTATTTGTGCGCTTTTGGAGAAAACATACGAGGTAGGGAAAAGTAGCCGGATCTCGGCCCTGACTAGGGAAAGTTAACAGTAGAAATGCATGTGACACTTGGGTGTCGTGGCTTAAGTAGGTTTATTCGAATATTAGAAAGGTAGGCGACACCGGGTAGTGTCGTTTGATACGGGAACGTATTGAACATTAGAAATGCATGTGACACTTAGTAGTGTCGTAGGATCAGTGAACTTATCGATATTAGAATTACTGGAGGCATATGACCATGCCCGGAGGTTGATAGTGAAACTGTTGATATTAGAATTACTGGAGGCATATGACCATGCCCGGAGGTTGATTGTGAAACTGTTGATATTAGAATTACTGGAGGCATTGGTTATGCCCGGAGGTTGATTGTGTAGTTGAGTCTTGGGTGGCCATGAGAACCCGGACTTTACCGTTGTGTCTTGGGTGGCCATGAGAGCCCGTACTTTACTGTTGTGTCTTGGGTGGCCATGAGAGCCCGTGCTTTATTGTTGCGTCTTGGGTGGCCTTGAGAGCCTGTGTTTTACTGTTGGTGTCTTTGGTGGCCATGAGTGCCCGTGGGGTTGTTGAGCCGTGAGTTGTTGTCGGTGTGTCTTGGGAGGCCGTGAGTGCCCGTGGGGTTGTTGAGCCCGTGAGTTAATGTTGGTGTGTCTTGGGTGGTCATGAGTGCCTGTGGGGTTGTTGAGCCCGTGAGTTACTGTTGGTGTGTCTTGGGAGGCCGTGAGTGCCCGTGGGGTTGTTGAGCCCGTGAGTTACTGTTGGTGTGTCTTGGGAGGCCGTGAGTGCCCGTGGGGTTGTTGAGTCCGTGTTTTACTGTTGGTGTCTTCGGTGGCCATAAGTGTCTGTGATGTGTGAACCTTTGTTGTTGATGTTTGTTGAACTTTGCTTGTGATTGTGATTGTGGTTACCTGAGGTTGGAGACCCGACTTTGTGTCGGGGAAGTTGCGTGAGGTGTGGCTAGCCACCCGATTGAGATCGGGGGTAGGGGAGAGGTTGTGGGCTAGCCTCCCGAAAGGGATCGGGAGAAGGTGCGCGTGGGTGTGGCTAACCTCCCGACTAAGATAGGGGGTAGGGGAGAGGTTGTGGGCTAGCCTCCCGACTGAGATCGGGAGAAATTGCGCGACAGGTCGACCGCCTGACTTGACAGGGATCGGTAAAGGGCGAGAGCGAGAGAGAGAGAAAGAGAGGTTACTGAGCAGCTGGCGTGCGATCCTTTGTGATCTTGTTTGGTGTGCGATCCTTTGTGATCTTGGGTGTTGCGTGGTTGTCTGTCGTGTCTTTGGAGGAAGTCGTCAATCGTTGTGTCGGGTCTACATTACGTGTCCGAGTGTTGAGTCGGTTGAGGAAAGTAACAGTGGGTGTGTGTCAATCGGATTACTTGAGTTGGGGACAGTGATCCCCGATGTTGAGTTTGTTGTTGGTGTTACCGGCATTGTCTGCTAAGTATGCCGTAGCCAGTTTGTTATCCGTGGTGGTGAGCGAACGCTCACCCCTAGCTGCTTTTCCTACAGGTACTGGTCGCAGGTTGGACTAGGTGAGCTTCCGAAGTTTGAAGAGCTAGGAGCGGGAGTCCGGGTTTACTTTTGAGTCTAGCGACGTATACCTTGTATTTTGTCCGCTTGTGGGACGTACTTTTAAGTCGTAAATAACTATTTTGTGTAACTAAATGGTGATTCTTAAACTGTTTTATTTAAAATGTCTGAAAGGTTTTATTGTTTTAAACGTTCGCGTTCCGAGTTCGATTTTACTGAAATTGGGGTGTTACAGCTTGGTATCAGAGCTCGAGGTTTCACACCTCGGACTGTACGTCAATTAGGTGGGGAGAGTCGAGTCGGTAAAGTCCCGTCATGCGTTGGGTACGCAGGTCGGAAATCGTGTGTAGACCCGTAATGTCTTGAGTCTTGTTTGTGTTTGTGTGTATGTGCAGTATTTTTTGCTGCGTGAAACGTTTTTTTAAGCTGTCGCGACTCGACTCAGGAGCTCCTGTAGTCGAACGTGACGGTGTTGACATCAATGGGTACAATGTAGTTCGGGGACGCCTGAACCGGGTTGTAACTACGTGATGTCAAGTATGAGGTTTTAAAATGAAAAGGAGAAAGTTTTAAATTTGGTTGGCCCTGTGGGCGTGTGTGTAAGTTGGTTGGTCCGGTGGGTTTGTTTTGATTTTGGTTGGTTTGGTGGGTGCGTTTTGATTTTGGTTGGTCCGGTGGGTGCGTTTTGATTTTGGTTGGCTCGGTGGGCGTGTTTTGGTTTTGGTTGGCCTTACGGCTTGTGTTTAAGGTTGGGTGACTTGGATTTGTATGTGAGTCGTTGTGCGTGAGTTGTTAAATTGGTGATCGAGCGTGTGTGACGCTTAAGACCGTTTTTGGGGTTTAAAAAGGGGTAAAAATCGAGTCTGAAACGAATTTGGGTTTAGGGTTCCTGTCTTGTTCCACCGTCTTGTTTGTGCAGTTTGAGTGTCGGTTTTGCATGACCGTGTAAATGATTGTGTTGGTTGTAGAGGCCGTAAGTTCGGTGTTATAGGGATGAGGTCTTGGGTTCGAGACTCATCAATAACCTGCGGTAGTGATACAGCGCCTCGGTGTGAGAGTCTCACCACGGAGAGGGGTTAGGGTTGGTGCGCTGCGGCGCCATACGAACTAGGTTTCCCTATGTGAATGGGTGTTCGAGGTTTCCCTCGCGTGAACGGGTGGGTTGAGGTTTCCTTCACGTGAGTGGGTTATTTGAGTTTTCCTTATGTGATCGGGTTATTGGGGTATTGATAGTGTGAGCATTAGTGTTTGCTTAGTCGAGAGCGTGATCCCCGTCTTGAGGTTTCCCTACGTGATCGGGTAATTGGGGTATTGAGGTGGTGAGCAATAGTGATTCGCTGAATTGAGAACATAATCCCCGTTTCGAGGTTTCCCTTAATTGAGAGAGTATTTGAGGTATTGATAGCTTGAGCAGTGTGGCGTTTTGGTACCAGGTCTTGAGGTAGTGGTTTGCCCTGGTTAGGTTGGTAAGTCGTTAGTGCTTTACTAGTATGCCATAATCGAACGGGTGTCCGTGGAGGTGAGCATAACGCTCATCCCCTTTACTACTTTTCCCGCAGGGGACGAGTAGCGAACACTGGTTTGGTTGCGGAAAGTTATAAGTAAATGCATAGAGGATCGTGTGAGGGTTGTGATATACCTTATCGGTGTGACTAATGGTGTGGTTGTTCGGTGTCTGATTTGGGTGTCATTTTATTGGATATCGGGGCGTCACACTCGTTTACTTCGTCGAGTTGTGCTGAGGTGTTAGGGCTGAGTTTAGAGCCGTTGAGTCCACCCCTGCGTCTGGATACGCCGGTTGGGGATGTTGTGGTGTTGGCTAGGGTCTGTCGTGCCTGCGAAGTTAGAGAAGCGAACTGACACAGGAGGTTCGAGAGAGGGCTCAAGAGCCTTGATGCTGGATCGAGTCCTCACCCCGAGGATTCGGGTATGTTCGGAGTTGGTAGGCACGACGACGGTAGAGGAGCGAGGTCTTAGAGAGACCGCGAGGTTCCGTGAGGTTCGGCAGCGACTGAGCTTGTGCGTGTATCCGTGGGAAGGATACTTACGAAATAACAGCCTTTGACGTGATCCCGAGAAAGGATTGGCTGGCGAAGTGCCGAGCCAACATTGATTGTTACTGGCGACGAGTGACGGTGTCAATAGGCAACACGAAAGGTTCGTGTATTCTGGGCAGTAGGAGCGGAGTTCTCCGGTCGTCTTGTCCGCAGTAAAGGAAGTGTCGGCCGTGCAGAGCCGAGAGTTACCGCGAGTGGCGTGCGAGTTCCCTGAGGAGTTGAACGGGTTGTTATTAGTCTTAGTGCCCGTAGTTCAATCCTAAATGTCCAAATGTATATATCATCGTTAGCAATAAAATTAAAGCGGCTTTATATTACTTATGTGTTGGAGTAATATATCGATGTGTGCTCTGATCTATGCCCACCATGCGAATAGAACCATAGATCGAGATAGATCACACTCGATGGGTCCCTAGTCAACAAAGCTTCACTTGAAGCGACTAGTATGAAAGATGGCTCTTTATGGCTTACGTTCTGTTAGTCATTGGAATGGGATTCCGGAGTCTGATCATAGATATCATGTGGGACATGATATTGGACGACCCGCCCTGAATATGTGACATAGATTAAGTCATGAACATATCAGTGTCGCAGCTTGTCATGTATCCTTAGACCAAGGAGTCTTTGTGATCGCTATGTAGTCAACAACTGAGTTTGACCTGAGCCTAACGTTGTTCGTAACAGGGCTTCCATAACGGGCAGGATTGGCTTGGGGACGGGCTACATGAGTGACACGAAAGGCGGGTAAGGGATTTATCCCTCATACTGAGGTATGGGAAAGATATCGGTTCTCGGCCGCTTGATCGAGAGTGACTGAAAGAATAGCATGGCCATGCACATGATACTGGGTATCATATCTTCAGTCATCTCACATATCAAGGAACGGTGATTGAGAATAATAAGGATGACGGATCTATGCCTTATCTCAATCAGGATATCATAGATAAAAGGATAATGACAGGGATGACAGAAAGTTTAGAATCGACAGGGTCGATTCGTTATGCAGTGTCAGGCAATACTAAAGTCTCGTTAGTTTCCACTTAAATAGGATCAAGTAAAATGGGATTTTACGTTGATCTATTGACATGCATAAACCTAAGGGTCACACCGGAGGATGAAACTCATTGACACATTTATGGAGAATGGCCAAAATGGAGTTGTCTCGGGACATGACCAAAACTGGGTTTTTGGTCATGTGCCCGTAAGTGAATAGGAATTTACGGATCGAGACAAGGCTTGGAGTCTTGGGATTGATCGCGTCGGATAATGTTGAACATTTCCGGTATGGAAGGCTTGGAGGCGATGAGCGAATCACGGGACCTCGTTGGAAATGGCCACGGACCATGTTCCAAGAGGCCCATTAAAGGCCCATGCAACCAAGGCCCATGGAACTAATTAATCAAGTCTTGATTAATTAGTACTAAGTAAGCAAGACAAGGATTAAGGCGTTGGTGATTCACCACCTAACCCAATCTTGTCTTGCCATACTTTGTCCTATTTACACCTTACTTGACACCATACTTTTCCCATGCCTTTAGTTGGACAAGTATGGGTTTTGTTATGTTTAAGTCATCTTTTTTCAACATAACATTCACAAGACAAGAATAGGAAACACAACTTCTCTCCCCCTTCCCTTTCAATTTCGGGTTTGGCAAGCTCTCACCTCCATTTTTGTGTTCTTGAGTCCTCAAAGAGAAGAACTACGTGGCTTTGATTCCCATGTGGATACGTAGGCGTCTTGGAGACTCAAGCCAATCATTCGTTAACCGGTGTTCTTGTTTTGGTAAGAGATAGTGCTGAATTTTTCTCTTGTGAATCCATTCTTTGTTAGTTGTTTCATGGTTTTAATCGTCTCTTGGTTTTTATTGATTTTCCGCTGCGAGTTGGTTCATCTCCAACCCTACCTCGAGACCCAACAGTGGTATCAGAGCCGTGCTACCTTCGGGATTCACAAGACGGTGTTCAAAGTTTCGGTTTTGCTTGAAAGTTTCGTTTTTGGCATGTTGTTTTGCTAAATTGTTTGATAACATGTTTTAAATTCTAGTTTATGGATTTAATGCATGTAAAATGAATTTTTGAAAATTATTTTAAATCTGGAAATTTTGAAAAAAATTTGATTTTTCGGGTCTCGAGAGCGGGACTCTCGGGGAGCCGAAACCGGGACCGAACGGGGCTCCGTTGGACGGTGCTAGGCCAAGCATGACCATTGGATGGTTTATATGCCAAGGCTAAACCGTTTTGTTAGTTATGACGAGTTTGGAACCGTCATGACGAACTCGAAGATCAAATGTTCAAAAGTTTCATTTTTGAACGGTTTCGATAAACCGAGCATCAAAAAATTTCGAAACTTGGCTATTAATTAAAATCGGAAAATCACATGATGTTTGATAACATGCTTGTTTGATAACACGATGTGTGATTTGATGTTGGTATGGTGTACATAATAGCCCCGAGCTCGATTTAATTATTTATCGCTTTTCACGGCCTGCGAGCCGTTAGAGTTAGCGTGTAATTATTCTTTCAAGGTGTGGTCGTCAAACCACTTGTTTGTAATATTTATTTATTCCCGACCTGCGAGTCGTGTATTAAATTGTAATATTTTACTCAAGACGAAGAAAGGGCGAAAAGGTCATTTGGTGGCTTTTTGGGTGTTGGCATCGGCTTGGAGTCGGTGGAGCTCAAGAAGCTAGTGGGAGTTAGTTTAGGGGGCTATTATGTGCACATTTATCGCTTTATGCTTGGTTTAGTTTATGCATGACTAATTCTATGTGTTTTAGAATTGCATGCTTAACTTTATTTACCGAGCATATCACCTCACATGCAAAGATAAAATTGGAATTTTAATCCTTGTGTGTGAACCCTTAGAACCGTCATTGCATTGGATGTAGTTGACGGGTTCAAAGGAAGAATTACATTGGAT
This sequence comes from Erodium maritimum, assembly GCA_963921825.1. NCBI lineage: Eukaryota > Viridiplantae > Streptophyta > Magnoliopsida > Geraniales > Geraniaceae > Erodium > Erodium maritimum. The sequence continues at coordinate 11,031,182 of OY997595.1, forward strand.
GTAATTTGAGGCATCATTGCATTTGGAATGTAGTTGATGTGCTCATCGCATCTAGGATGTGCCAAAGTTTTGAACACAACTGGACAAGTAAAAGCGGGTCATGTCCGATACCTCCCAATCATCAACACCTTACTACCTCCCCGTCCTATGGGTGTCGTGTGCATTAGCGTAGCATCCATGGGGAAGCGGGGTAGTAGGTTTGGACTACATATGTGGGTGTCGTGCGCATTAGCGGAGCACCTACATAGTGACGGGCCATAGTTGAAAATTGGTGGACCCGACTACGATTCTCAGCCTGAGGTTGAGCTAAGGTAACAGATAGGGTAAGTCGTGTTCATAAGTACATACCCTAGCCAAGAGTCACATTGGATGTGATTGGATGGAGTCCTACCTACATAGCTCGATTAAGTGGTGAGCATTAGTTCAGCTTAATCGAGTGAATCAAGGATCTTGGTTTCAGATTCTAAAGGTTTAGAATCGATTGTTGGTGTTTAAGCTTGATCTTCATAAAATTTATTCAGTTTACTGATTGAATTTTATCTGTTGTAGATCAAATGGAAAATTCAGCGAACATTAATAGTTTGTCATTAAAAATCATTCTTGACAGGGTCAAGCTAAATGGGACAAACTATTTGGACTGGTACAGAATTTTGAGGATAGTCCTCAAGTCTGAACGCAAAGAATATGTCCTTGACAAGGTTGTCTCTAAGACCATATCAGAGTTACATGAAGTGTCATTAATTGCTGAGAAGAATATATCAGGGATCTGGGATCCAATGATATTCTGATGGTCAACAAGGGAATTGGAAGTGGCAAGGGCGGGGCCCATGCGCACTTGGCAGGAAAGATGAGACACCTGAGAATGTCTGCTTCTACTGCAAACAGCCTGGTCATTGGAACGGGGATTACAGGAAGTTCACGGCTGATCTGAAGAAGGGCAGTGGGACTGCGCCTTCATCAAATAGCCAGGATGATCTGAAGAAGGGCAGTAGGACTGCGCCTTCATCAGGAAACCTGGATGATTTAAGGAAGGGCGGTGGGACCGTGCCTTCATCCGGTATTAACTCTATAGAGCTACATCTCTCTACTTCCAAAGATTCATGGGTATTAGATACCAAGACTGAATCTCACACATGCACTTTTATATGGTGGCTGAAAGTAGGAGAGGTTTGGAAAGCACGAAGTGGACCTCAGAGTTGTGGCAACTGCTGTAGGATCCATGAGTCTTGCTTTGCCAAGAGGCCTTGTCTTAGTATTGTATAATGTATATTGCATACCTACTTTTAGTAGGAATATTATATATGTATCCGTGTTTGACAAGGAAGGATATAATGTTAATATTGGAAATGGAGTTTTCAATGTTCTATGCAATGATATGTTTTATACCAGTACTGACTTGGTTGGAGGATTGTACACATTAGATATGGGTAACAATGCTCAAGTTCTATATATTCCGTTAACACCAAGAGGTCTAAATCCAACGATTTAAACCTAACTCTGTTATGGCACTGTCATTTAGGCCGCATAAACAAGAAGCACCTATCAGCACTTCAGAAGTGCGGACTTTCAGGTTCATTCGAATTCCATTCGATCGATAGTGCAAGGTTTGTTTGATGGACAAAATGACTAAAGTACCGTTTTATCGATCGCGATGAAAGGGCGGGTGAATTATTGGGGCTGATACACTCGAATGTGTGTAGACCAATAAGTTCACTTGCCAGGAGGGGTTTTAGCTACTTTATCACATTTAGTGATGATTACAGTAAATATGGTTATGTCTATTCGCTGAGACATAAGTCTGAAGCTTTTGATAAATTCAAAGAGTTTAAGACTAAAGTAGAAAACCAACTCGACAAAGGTATTAAGGCACTTCGATTGGATCGAGGTGGAAAATACTTGACCACAGAGTTATTAGATCATCTAAAAGAGAATGGGGTCCTTTTGGAATGGACTCCTCCTGGAACACTGTAGATGAAAGGTGTAGCCAAACGGAGAAATAGGACATTGTTAGACAATGGTCTGTTCCATGATTAGTTGGACTGATCTCCCAATCTCTTTCTGGGGTTATGCTCTAGAGAAGGCCGCATTCATAGTGAATCGGGCTTCGACGAAGGGTGTGGAAGGGACACCATTTTAAAAATGGTACGAGATGATGCCCGCTTTGTCCTTCCTAAAGATTTGTGGTTGCGAGGCTTATGTGAAACATTTGGTTTCGACTAAGCTCGAACCAAGATCTGAGATATGCACCTTCATGTGGTATCCCAAAGCAACAAGGGGATACTACTTCTATAATCCCAGTGAGAACATGGTGTTCGTCGCTTGGGGTGGGGTCTTTATGGAAAAAGAGTTTTGTTTCCAAAGACGTCATTGGGAGGACTGTGCATCTCGAAGAAATTTAGGATGGTACAGATCTGTCTAAACCAATTGACAACCCAGTAGAAAGGAGCCAGAGATTGTCGTAGAGTAAGAACCAATTCCTGTTACAATTCCGGAAGGTCCAAGGCGATTTGAAAGGATCAATCTTCCACCTCAAAGATATGGTATCCGGAGGTGACAATGAAGTCATGGTGGATCACGATGATCCAGCCACCTTTCAAGAAGTCGTGGATGGGCCCGACTCCGAGTTATGGCTGGGAGCCATGAGGGAGAAAATGCAATCCATGTCGGACAACCGAGTCTGGGAACCAGTTGATCCCATCAATGGTGTGAGGACCATCAGATGCAAATGGATCTTCAAGGTGAAGATGGACATGGACGGCAACCCTCTGACCTACAAAGCTCAACTGGTGGCGAAAGGTTATAGGCTGATCCAATGGATTGACTATGAGGAAACCTTCTCACTAGTGGCTATGGTCAAAATCGATCCAAATTCTTCTTGACATAACTGCGTATCATAATTACGAGATATGTCAAGTGGATGTCGAAACCGCTTTCCTAAATGGAAATTTGACTGAGTACGTTTGTATGTCTCGGCCCAAAGGTTTTGATGATCCGAAGGATAAGGGAAAGATTTATAAGTTGTTGAAATCCATTTATGGATTGAAACGAACTTCTTGGAGTTGGATCCTTCATTTTGATGAAGCTGTAATTGGATTTGGCTTAATCAAGAACGAGGATGAATCTTGCGTTTATAACAAGGCTAGTGGGAGCAAGATTACCTTTCTGGTTCTCATTGAAAACGACATCCCAACCTTGCACGAGATTTAAGCTTGGTTGAGGAAGTGTTTTTCAATAAATGACTTAGGCGATGCTTCTTATATCTTAAGGATTAAGATATGTAGAGATCGCACCAAGAGGGTCTTGGATTTAAGTCAGGGAACCTATGTGAACAAGGCATTGAGTAGGTTCTTAATGCTCGATTCAAAGAAAGTACTCTTACCCACTAGTCATGGCATTTATCTCAGCAAGACTCGGTGTCCTAAGACAGCTGATGAACTGAAAAGGATGATGAGAATCCTATGAGCCTAGGGGCAGGATCAATCATATATGCCATGACATGTATGAGACCGGACGTCTCGTAAGCCTTATGTTGTACCAGTAGACATCATTCTAACCCGGGGGAAAGATGATGCTGAACTAGTCGTCGAAGGATGAGTAGACGCTAGTTTTCTAAGACAAATCCAGATGACTTTAGAAGTCAGTCAGGATATGTGTTTACGCTGAATGGCAGAGCTTTAGCTGGGAGAGCGTAAAGCAAGATACCATTGCCGAATCTACGACAGAGGCCAAGTACATGGATTCTGCAGAGGCAGCTAAGGAGGCTATGTGGATTTGAAATTCATGGCAGGGCTGGGTGTAATTAAAAACCCATCCAGCCCGGTGAATCCATTTTGCGACAACACAAGGGCCATTGCGCAAGCTAAAAGACCAGATCGCATAACAAATCCAAACATGTACTGCGGCGTATCCACCTCATCAGAGAAATACTGAACTAAGGTGAAGTGAAGATAACCTATATTGCTACAGATGATAACATAGCCAACCCTTTGACTAAGGCAGTGTCACTGCCTGAACATGTTAGACATGTAAAGTCGATGGGGACATATTGGAGTTTAGATTGGAACTAGGGCAAGTGGGAGATTGTTAGTCTTAGTGCCCGTAGTTCAATCCTATATGTCCAAATGTATATATCATCGTTAGCAATAAAATTAAAGCGGCTTTATATTACTTATGTGTTGGAGTAATATATCGATGTGTGCTCTGATCTATGCCCACCATGCGAATAGAACCATAGATCGAGATAGATCACACTCGATGGGTCCCTAGTCAACAAAGCTTCACTTGAAGCGACTAGTATGAAAGATGGCTCTTTATGGCTTACGTTCTGTTAGTCATTGGAATGGGATTCCGGAGTCTGATCATAGATATCATGTGGGACATGATATTGGACGACCCGCCCTGAATATGTGACATAGATTAAGTCATGAACATATCAGTGTCGCAGCTTGTCATGTATCCTTAGACCAAGGAGTCTTTGTGATCGCTATGTAGTCAACAACTGAGTTTGACCTGAGCCTAACGTTGTTCGTAACAGGGCTTCCATAACGGGCAGGATTGGCTTGGGGACGGGCTACATGAGTGACACGAAAGGCGGGTAAGGGATTTATCCCTCATACTGAGGTATGGGAAAGATATCGGTTCTCGGCCGCTTGATCGAGAGTGACTGAAAGAATAGCATGGCCATGCACATGATACTGGGTATCATATCTTCAGTCATCTCACATATCAAGGAACGGTGATTGAGAATAATAAGGATGACGGATCTATGCCTTATCTCAATCAGGATATCATAGATAAAAGGATAATGACAGGGATGACAGAAAGTTTAGAATCGACAGGGTCGATTCGTTATGCAGTGTCAGGCAATACTAAAGTCTCGTTAGTTTCCACTTAAATAGGATCAAGTAAAATGGGATTTTACGTTGATCTATTGACATGCATAAACCTAAGGGTCACACCGGAGGATGACACTCATTGACACATTTATGGAGAATGGCCAAAATGGAGTTGTCTCGGGACATGACCAAAACTGGGTTTTTGGTCATGTGCCCGTAAGTGAATAGGAATTTACGGATCGAGACAAGGCTTGGAGTCTTGGGATTGATCGCGTCGGATAATGTTGAACATTTCCGGTATGGAAGGCTTGGAGGCGATGAGCGAATCACGGGACCTCGTTGGAAATGGCCACGGACCATGTTCCAAGAGGCCCATTAAAGGCCCATGCAACCAAGGCCCATGGAACTAATTAATCAAGTCTTGATTAATTAGTACTAAGTAAGCAAGACAAGGATTAAGGCGTTGGTGATTCACCACCTAACCCAATCTTGTCTTGCCATACTTTGTCCTATTTACACCTTACTTGACACCATACTTTTCCCATGCCTTTAGTTGGACAAGTATGGGTTTTGTTATGTTTAAGTCATCTTTTTTCAACATAACATTCACAAGACAAGAATAGGAAACACAACTTCTCTCCCCCTTCCCTTGCAATTTCGGGTTTGGCAAGCTCTCACCTCCATTTTTGTGTTCTTGAGTCCTCAAAGAGAAGAACTACGTGGCTTTGATTCCCATGTGGATACGTAGGCGTCTTGGATACTCAAGCCAATCATTCGTTAACCGGTGTTCTTGTTTTGGTAAGAGATAGTGCTGAATTTTTCTCTTGTGAATCCATTCTTTGTTAGTTCTTTCATGGTTTTAATCGTCTCTTGGTTTTTATTGATTTTCCGCTGCGAGTTGGTTCATCTCCAACCCTACCTTGAGACCCAACAGTTTCCACCTGTTCGTGAGGTGGAGTTCGGGATTGACCTGGTGCAGGGAACGGCAGCGATATCGATGGCGCCTTACAGGTTCGCTCCAGCCGAGGTGAAGAGTCAACTCGAGGAACTTCGAGAGAAGGGGTTTATCCGGCCGAGAACATTGTCGTGGGGAGCGCCAGCAATCTTCGTGAAGAAGAAGAGTGGAGAGCTTCGGATGTGTATCGACTACCGGAAGCTGAACCGGGTTACGGTGAAGAACCGATACCCGATGTCGAGGATTGACGACTTGTTCGACCAGTTGAAAGGGTCGACATGCTTCTTGAAGATCGATTTGCGATCCGGATGTTACCGTTGCGAGTCCGAGAGTGGGACTTCGCAAAGGCTGCATCCCGGACACGCTATGGGCAGTACGAGTTCTTGGTGATGCCTTCTAGACTGACGAACGCACCTGCAGCGTTCATGGATCTGATGAACTTTATATTCCGGCCGTTCTTAGATCAATTTGTGGTGGTGTTTGTGGACGATATCGTGATCTTCTCACAGAACGAGGCGACGAACTGCGAGAGTCGCATTATTCGCGTCTGACAGTGCACGTGGGTAGCACTAAGAGGAGCGCGACATCAGGTGGCATGTCTAGTGGAGCGGGATGCGGAGAGCGGTCGCGGAGTTAGTATCGCGATGCCTCACTCGTCGGCAGGTGAGAGCCGAACAACAGCGTCCCGCTGGATTATTGCAACCACTGCGGGTTGCACAGTGGAAATGGGGACACGTCACGATGGGTTTCGTGAGCGGTTAGCCGAGTTCGCCTACAACAACAGCTTTCAAGCCAGTATCATGATGGCACCGTTCGGAGCGTTGTATGGTAGGCCGTGTCGGTCGCCCATGTGCGGGGCGGAAGTGAGGAGTGAGGGTTCACTGGATCTAGAACTGGACGGAGAGACAGCTGAGTCGGTCGTGCCGAAGCGTGAGCGGTTGGAGACCACGCAGAGTCAGCAGGAGTTGTGCTGACAGACGGCGCCGACCTCTCGAGTCAGTAGTCGGTGATCATGTATCCTTGGAGGTGAGTCCGGAAGGTGGACTGGTGCGTTTCAACCGCAGCGGAGGCGAGTTAGCCCCGCGGTGTATCGGGCCTTTCAAGGTCTTGAACGGAGTGGGAGCAGTTGCATACTGACTTGCACTGCCACCGCAGCTTGGGAATATCCACGTTTCCCAGTTGCGGAAGTATATGCGGACCCCTCGCACGTCATTGAGTGGGCGGATGTCGAGGTAACGGATGATGTCTCGTATAAGGAGGAACCGGTTTGGGAAAATGGATCCATTGGAGCGGGTCCTGCACGGAAAGTTTATCCGCCTAGTATGGGTGCAGTGGAGGCACCACGAGGCTGAGTCGACTTGGGAGCGCGAGGACAAGGTTCACGCGAGGTACCCGATCTGTTCGACTCCTGAGGTGCGTTGTTTTAAATTTCGCAGACGAAATTCCTTTAAGGGGGTAGATTGTAAGAACCACTCCCAGTCAACGCCAGTCAAATCTGCGAAAAACAGGAAAATTTAAAAAATTTGGACATGCACTTAAATGAACCTAAATTTGACCCCGAGGGTCAGACCGGACTTAAGTTGACCCTGATATCGACCAAAGTGAGTTCCGGGGGACTCAGGGCAACTTTCTGATCAATTTGGGAAATGTTGACTTTTCATTGGAAAAGTCAACCGAGCGACGTTTTGGTCCATTCGAGGTCCGTTTTGGATCCAAAAAGCTTAGTCGTCGTCGTAGCGGTCTTAGTTGAGCCGTTTCCTTGTACCCCGTGAAGTTTCGTAATTTCTTGGAAAAAGTACCCGTTCGGGGCCCGAAACGGCCGAATTTCACGAATCTGATTGGAAAATATCTAGAAGATATTTTCCAAAAAGGTATGGGACCCACTTGCCACATGTCATAAATGTGGTGGTGTTAGGTTTGTTGGACAAGACAAGAGAAGACTACTTTTAGTGTTAGTTTTGTAATTAAGTATTAGTTTTGATTTTTAAAACAAAACAAAAGGGGGATGAATTGGTATGTCCCAGCCATATTCAAAAAAAGAGAAGACTTGGAGAGAGAAAGTGGTGGTAGAAAGAAGAGAGAATAAATGGAGAAAAAGATAAGAGAGTTTGGAGATTGGTGGCTTTTCCCGTCGATCAAACTGTTGGATCGTCTCAACGATAGAAGATTCAAGCTCACACCGTCATTCTCTACGGTGAGCACCTAACCGATTTTCGTTTTGTTAAGTTCGAATTTTAGGTTTTGAGTTTAAACGATTCAAATATGGTTGGGTTTTGGTTAGAATTGGTTTAAAGATGAATGGTTGAGGTTTGGGGTTCGTTAGGAACGTTTTGGGGCAAAAAGAGAATTTTGCCATTGTGGCCGTGTGGGGCCCACATGCCCGGGTATCGGGTTTTCGTGTTCGGGTGGTTTAGGACGTTCTCCAAGTCGTTAATCCACACCCGGATCGAAATTTGGAATTAAATTGTGAAAGTTGGAATTTCGGGTTTAGAAACTTTAAACGCGAATTAAATCGCTCGGAAGTCGGAAATTGATTCTGTCGATTGCGTTGGAACCCTTGAATTATTCTAAGACTGTAGAAACGAAAACGAGAATTTTCGTAGCCACGGAAGGGCGTTTCCAAAACCCGGGAAGATTCGCCATGTCGGGCGAATCGGGCTTTCCCGGGTCCATTATCGACAGTGTCGAGTAATTGGGAAGTTTGGGAGTGATCGACATTGTCGGGGTTACTTTTGGGCGTCGAGTTTATTTAAATTCAGTTTATGTCTGCAAACTTAAAGGTACTTAAAATTGTGTTCTTTTAGATCGTGCCGCAGACAGAGGTAAGGGAAAGCTGGGCAAGTGACCGAGATCACGCCGAAGCTTATTTGTGCGCTTTTGGAGAAAACATACGAGGTAGGGAAAAGTAGCCGGATCTCGGCCCTGACTAGGGAAAGTTAACAGTAGAAATGCATGTGACACTTGGGTGTCGTGGCTTAAGTAGGTTTATTCGAATATTAGAAAGGTAGGCGACACCGGGTAGTGTCGTTTGATACGGGATCGTATTGAACATTAGAAATGCATGTGACACTTAGTAGTGTCGTAGGAGCAGTGAACTTATCGATATTAGAATTACTAGAGGCATATGACCATGCCCGGAGGTTGATTGTGAAACTGTTGATATTAGAATTACTGGAGGCATATGACCATGCCCGGAGGTTGATTGTGAAATTGTTGATATTAGAATTGTTGGAGGCATTGGTTATGCCCGAAGGTTGATTGTGTAGTTGAGTCTTGGGTGGCCATGAGAGCCTGTACTTTACCGTTGTGTCTTGGGTGGCCATGAGAGCCCGTACTTTACTGTTGTGTCTTGGGTGGCCATGAGAGCCCGTGCTTTATTGTTGCGTCTTGGGTAGCCTTGAGAGCCCGTGTTTTACTGTTGGTGTCTTGGGTGGCCATGAGTGCCTGTGGGGTTGTTGAGCCGTGAGTTGTTGCCGGTGTGTCTTGGGAGGCTGTGAGTGCATGTGGGGTTGTTGAGCCCGTGAGTTACTGTTGGTGTGTCTTGGGTGGCCGTGAGTGCCCGTGGGGTTGTTGAGCCCGTGAGTTACTGTTGGTGTGTCTTGGGAGGCCGTGAGTGCTCGTGGGGTTGTTGAGCCCGTGAGTTACTGTTGGTGTGTCTTGGGAGGCCGTGAGTGCCCGTGGGGTTGTTGAGTCCGTGTTTTACTGTTGGTGTCTTCGGTGGTCATGAGGGCATGTGGAGTGTGAACCTGTGTTGTTGCTGTTTGTTGAACTTTGCTTGTGATTGTGATTGTGGTTACCTGAGGTTGGAGACCCGACTTTGTGTCAGGGAAGTTGCATGAGGTGTGGCTAGCCACCCGACTGAGATCGGGGGTAGGGGAGAGGTTGTGGGCTAGCCTCCCGACAGGGATCGAGAGAAGGTGCGCGTGGGTGTGGCTAGACTCCTGACTGAGATCGGGGGTAGGGGAGAGGTTGTGGGCTAGCCTCCCGACTGAGATCGGGAGAAGTTGCGCGACAGGTCGACCGCCTGAACTGACAGGGATCGGTAAAGGGCGAGAGCGAGAGAGACAGAGAGAGGTTACTGAGCAGATGGCGTGCGATCCTTTGTGATATTGTTTGGTGTGCGATCCTTTGTGATCTTGGGTGTTGCGTGGTTGTCTGTCGTGTCTTTGGAGGAAGTCGTCAATTGTTGTGTCGGGTCTACATTACGTGTCCGAGTGTTGAGTCGGTTGAGGAAAGTAACAGTGGGTGTGTGTCAGTCAGAGTACTTGAGTTGGGGACAGTGTTCCTCGGTGTTGAGTTTGTTGTTGGTGTTACCAGCATTGTCTGCTAAGTATGCCGTAGTCAGTCTGTTATCCGTGGTGGTGAGCGAACGCTCACCCCTAGCTGCTTTTCCTACAGGTACTGATCGCAGGTTGGACTAGGTGAGCTTCCGAAGCTTGAAGAGCTAGGAGCGAGAGTCCGGGTTTACTTTTGAGTCTAGCGACGTATACCTTGTATTTTGTCCGCTTGTGGGACGTACTTTTGAGTCGTACATAACTATTTTGTGTAACTAAATGGTGATTCTTAAAGTTTTTTATTTAAAATGTCTGAAAGGTTTTATTGTTTTAAACGTTCGCGTTCCGAGTTCGGTTTTACTGAAATTGGGGCGTGACAATCTTTTTCAGATGTTTAATCATCTTTTGAAGACGTCTCTTCATTTATCACATTTTCTTGTTCTTCGGGAATTGTGATATCATTTGATATACCAACTTGCTGAACTTGTTCCTTTCTTTTTCTTGGGTTTTTATCTTTGGATCTGATAGGTCTACCACGCTTCTTGCGTGCTTTAGACTCATTTGCTAGCGCTAGCATATTTCCCATTTCTTCATCAGGAAGAGTAATTCTACAACGAACATTTGCAATTGGTATTTGTGATTTTATCACAGTCTTAACTTCTATAAATGCATTAGGCAATGTGTCTGCAGCCTTTTGTAATTGGATAATTTTCTGAACTTCTAGTTCACATTGATTCGTAAGAGGATCAAAATGAGACAATGTCAATGCATTCCATGAAATTTCCCGTATCTCTTTTTCAGACGTTTCTTTCTCCCCCTAATGCAGAGAAATTGTCTCATCAAATCGATAGTCGGAAAATCGTGTCGTAAACATATCACATGCCATGAATTCAAATACATCTGTGTGAATTCTTTCTAAAAATGTTGGACATTCAGTCTCAACTTTTGTTGGAGATGGTCTTGTAATAAGTTTTCCTTGAAAACAACAACACATGGGTAATCTTTTGACAAAATGACATTTTTACTCTTCAGGTTATTTCCATGTGAACTTTCTATGATTTTTCGCATCATTATGGAACCCGGATGGCCTAAATGATCATGCCATATCATAAAATTTGATGGGTCCATTGGTTTTTGTTAATCACGTACCATATTGGATTCAATTGGTATAATGAAATATAATATGATCCCAAACTATATGAATGGAGTTTCTCTACAATTTATTTTCTCCCCAAGACTATGGGCGTGATGTATAAACATTCAATCGTCATTTTCATTTGTTGTCTCAATGTGATAACCATTTCGACGAATATCTTTGAAACTTAACAAGTTTCTTTTTTTTTCTGGTTGAGAACTTGCATCATTGATAATAAATTATGTACCATTTGGTAACATTACATTGGCTCTTACGGAGCCTTCAATAAGATCCGATGCACCAGATATTTTGTTCACTTTAATCTCTCAAGCAAAGTGATTCATGTTGCTTTTAACATAATTAGAGAAAAATTTGTCCGTAGTTTGTCATAAGACAAATGAATAAAATTATAAACAAGACACTCCAAATATTTCATTTTTCAATAAGAAGGTAGCTCTTCCGGAGCCCTCTATTATATTTGCAGCACTCATAGTGGTGTTCACGCTTTCCTCGACCATTGTCAGATATGAAAAATATTTCTTGTTTATCAGAATTGTATGTGTAGTGACACTATCAACCATATTCATATCGTTATCCTTTTCTGTAAACAGATAGATCACTTCTGAGATCCATATCATTTTATCTTAGAAAAATGATGTACTAGTTTACAAACTACATAAGAATATAACAGAAATATTAATACAAATCATCCAAATATTAGCTTATATTAATGATACTTATTTTCCCGTCATCATCTGCAAATGAGTTAGAGACATTTGATTCGATCTACAGGATCCAAGTCATCAATAAAAAATTTCTCTACCCTTTTATTATTTTCCTTCAATCAAATCTTTTATCACACTTCAGGTACGCAACCAATTACATTTAAAATATAACTTCCATCATGTTCATGAGTTTTCATTTGATGTACCATATTCTTTATTGGGTCTTTCATACTCATTTCACTTCTTGTGGTACACCTTATTATTATTCTTTCATGGAATTTGGAAATTATTTGGCTCATAACTATGATTACGACCGCGACCACGTCTAGGTCATTGGTCTTCCTTGGGTCTGGATCTACCCATATCATATCACATTCACTTCAGGGAATGGAGTGCAGCTAACATGGCGAGCTTGATTGTTTTAAACAATAATTCATTACTTAATAAATATATTAAGTCTAATTCTTTTCGTTCTCGGTAATGCTACTTCAAGAGCATACTAAATGGAAGTAATGTAGAGGAAAACATTTTTCATCGATTATAAATAATATGATGATGTGTGGAAATAGTTTCTTTGATTTATCCTGCAAGGATACCAATTTAGAACTTCAAGTCTTTATGTAAGCTTCCTGTCACATTTTTTTCAGTAATTGCATGTATCTTGTTTACTTGGATGATGGGTCCAATAAATTTGTTTCTTGACAATTATAAAACTTCATGTTCACAATATCATGACTTGTGTAAACTTCAGGTTACACACTGAATTTGTATAATGTTCACACAAATATGAATAAGTATATATTATGATTTACACAATGAACGAACTCGTGGGGTGTATAAATATAGAAATTAGATATGTATATAACCACACACCGAGAAAGCTCGTGGGATATTCGTAGTAAATAAAAATAACTATATATAAAATTTTAGGCTTCAAGCCATGGACACAAGTTACAAGCTTCGGGCTTGTGGTCTGTCATTTAGTTATAAAAGTAAGTTTCAAGTTTATACTTTGAACCAAAACTTCAGGTTTTGTCATCATTAGTTACATGTGAACTTCGGGTCACTCTAATTTCTTCAAGTTTATACTTTGAACCAAAACTTCGGGTTTTGTCATTATTAGGTACATGTGAACTTACGGTCACTCTAATTTCAGTAAGTTATAATACCCACAATCTTTAATCAAAACTTCAGGTTTCGTAAATCTTTTCTCGTTAATATTTGAACTTCGGGTTCAAAATGATTCGACATTGTGAAACTATAAAATCAATATAATCAACTAAGTAAAAATATAAGTAAAGAATGTGTCATTAGTTACATGAACCATCAACTACAATACTCTTATTCATATATGGAAGAGAATACACAATCATTTGTTGTACCATGTATTTGGAACTTCTGGTCCAACATACATCAAGTCGATGGTATTATGTATTTGGAATTTCTGATCCAACATACCATCATATTTGTAAACTTCAGGATACAAATATACTACCTGACAAATTTATTCACAAAATGACCATGCGACGAGAGAATACATGGAGTAGCCAAACTACCCATGTAACCATATATAATATATATTTTTCAAGTTTCATGTCATTAAGCCAAGTTGCATGTTATAAGAAAAACGGTTCGTATCTTGGAACTTCAGGTCCAAATGATTCGATTTCAACAAATCTCACTTTTGAGTATCAACAACAAAAACACAAGTCTATAATAAACATCAAATTTCTTATGTGAAATATCCAATGTATATTGGCAATCACAGAGCATACTTATCAAAAAACATAAATGAACTTGTATAAATAAACATGAATCAAATTACAATAAATTCACGATAATACAAAACTTTGATATCTGGATAGTAGAGCAATTTGTGATGATAACGTGTTGTGAAAGTAAGGACAATACTTATGAATAGAAGAACAATGGAAGAACAATATCAAGAGAGAACAAGAGAATATGGAGAGAATAGAATATATTATTTCATTGATATGATTTCATCATTTACAATAACCTCTATTTATAAGCTCATAACATGTACATGAAAGGTCATAACCTTAATGTCATATTAATCTATACATAAAGAAGAGAAATGGAAAACCCAAAGGTCTTGCAACATAAGTTTAAAAGCCTACATGAAATAAAGATGTCATCCAACACATATATTTTCATAACAGTATAATTGTTGTTTTATTCCATTTCTTTCCTTTATTTTGTATGCTTTCTTTTCACTTTATTTTGTATGCATTATTTAGTTAGATGTATGTGTTTAGATCTTTTTATTTGTTGTTTTTTTCTGATTTATTTTTCAAGCCTAATTTTCGTCATATTAGTTTTTTATAAGCAATTGTTATTTATATTTTTGAATTTTTGAGTCGAAAAATACAAAAAGAATGAGACACGACTAGGCCACCATACCATGGGCCAGAACCTAGAACACAAGGGTTTCAGAAGCAAAAAACACGCCACTAGGATTCCTCTCTAGGAACCCTATACCAATATGTCAACCAGGTCGTTGCACCTTTTCTTGGATCCACCACAACGCTCCACCCCCAACTCGGGTCTCCATCGTCGGCCTTTCGAACTCCCACACCGCCCAACCAACGCATTAACCATTGTATGTCGCCATACCAAAGGTTCGACGCAATTCTGGAAGCTACACCTCTCTCTCAGCCTCCACCGAAGGAAGCTCACCGACCAGCCAACACTAGTCGGTGACCCCAAGGAGGGGAGAGATGGAACTAAAGACCTATGGCCCTATCATCGGTGAAGACAAGGACGAAGGTAACTTCGATTGTGAACACAGAGCCCAGAAGACAACTTGCAGAGCATGACATCACGATGAAACACCATGGCATATCTCACGGGAAAGAACCCATCTACACTACTCTCAACTACCCACGAGTAACCCATCGATGACTAGCACCAATAGTTGACCAAAAAATCGGGAGAGTGAACAACTCCTATCCTCAAATCTCCTCCAGGAAAGGGGACAAAAGAATATACCGCTACTCATTAGAAATGCCCAATCCCTAGAGAAACAAGAGGGAAGAAGTCGCGAAGCCCGTCCTATGGCACTGAGGCCTATGACGAGCCTCAACCCAAATCTGACAAGACATAGTACATAGTCTCAAGAAGAAACAACACAACCATTGCACGAAACCAAAGAGAGGCCTCCGGCAGAATCAATGGTCTTTAAGGTGGAGTCATGACACCGCCGACAACAGAAGAAAATCCATAGGGTTTGTAACCATAATCTGATATGTTACGTACAACGCCTAGTGAAGTTTCTGAAATTCTAGTAATGTGTAGTAGCAAGATGTCGTCCAAGATGTTTACTTGTCGGAGACACCAAGATGTCTTACAAGATGTTAAGACATGTGAACTAACATCTTGCTTTACAACAGTATAGAGATATAAACGATAACAAACAAGAACAATAAAGACACACAAGTTTATTACCTAGTTCGGTGTATCATCACCTAAACCTGGGAGCACTTTTCCAGTGGAATGGATTTCAATATCACATAATCAGTCAAAACATACAAGTTTGGATCCTCCTGATCAAACCCATGCTAGTATTACAAAGTGAAAAACCTATCTTGTCACGCCCCAATTTCAGTAAACCAAACTCGGGACGCGAACATTTAAAACAATAAAACATTTTGAAACCTTTTACATAAATCACTTTAAAATCACCGCTTGTTCATCAAAATAATCATTTACAACTTAAATGTACGTCCCAATAAATGGACAAAATGCAAGATATACATCGCTAGACTCAAAATAAACCCATAATCCCGCTCCTAGCTCTTCAAGCTTCAGAAGCTCACCTAGTCCAACCTGCGACCGGTACATGTAGGAAAAGCAGCTAGGGGTGAGCGTTCGCTCACCACCACGGATAACAGACTGACTACGACATACTTAGCAGACAATGCCGGTAACACCAACAACCAACTCAACACCGGGGATCACTATCCCCAAACTCAAGTAACTCAACTGACACACAACCCGTAGATACTTTCCTCAACCGACTCAACACTCGGACACGTAAAGTAGACCCGACACAACGATCGACGACATCCTCCAAAGACACGACAGACCACCACGCAACACCCAAGATCACAAAGGATCGCACACCAAACAAGATCACAAAGGATCGCACTCCAGCTGCTTAGTAACCTCTCTCACTCACGCGCTTTTCCAGTCCCGGTCAGGCCAGGCGGTCGACCTGTCTCAGTAACCTCTCTCACTCACGCGCTTTGCCAGTCTCGGTCAGGCCAGACGGGCGACCTGTCTCAGTAACCTCTCTCACTCACGCGCTTTGCCAGTCCCGGTCAGGCCAGGTGGTCGACCTGTCTCAGTAACCACAATCACAATCACAAGCAAGTTCAACAAACAGCACAACATAGGTTCAACACTCCACAGGCACTCATGGCCACCCAAGACACACCGACAATAACTCACGGGCTCAACAACCCCACATGCACTCACGGCCTCCCAAGACACACCAACAATAACTCACGGGCTCAACAACCCCATAGGCACTCACGGCCTCCCAAGACACACCAACAGTAACTCATGGGCTCAACAACCCCATAGACACTCATGGCCTCCCGAGACACACCAACAGTACAGACACGGGTTCAACAACCCCACGGGCACTCACGGCCTCCCAAGACACACCTATAGTAACTCACGGGCTCAACAACCCCACAGGCACTCACGGCCTCCCAAGACACACCGACAACAACTCACGGCTCAACAACCCCACGGGCACTCATGGCCACCAAAGACACCAACAGTAAAACACAGGCTCTCAAGGCCACCCAAGACGCAACAATAAAGCACGGGCTCTCATGGCCACCCAAGACACAAAAATACACAAACAACCTCCGGCATAACCAATGCCTCCAACAGTTCTAATATCAACAGTTTCACAATCAACCTCCGGGCATGGTCATATGCCTCCAGTACTTCTAATATCGATAAGTTCACAATCAACCTCCGGGCATGGTCATATGCCTCCAGTAATTCTAACATCGATAAGTTCACTGCTCCTACGATACTACTAAGTGTCACATGCAATTCTAATGTTCGACACATTCCCGAATCATACGACACTACCCGGTGTCGCCTGCCTTTCTAATATTCAATAAACCTACTCAACCCACGACATCCCAGTGTCACATGCATTTCTACTGTTAACTTTCCCTAGTCAGGGCCGAGATCCGGCTACTTTTCCCTACCTCGTATGCTTTCTCCAAAAGCGCACAAATAAGCTCCAGCGTGATCTCGGTCACTCGCCTAGCTTTCCTTTTCCTCTGTCTGCAGAACGATCTAACAAGAACATAATTTTAAACGCTTTTAAGCTTGCAGGCATAAACTGAATTTTAATGAACCTGACGCCCAAAAGTAACCCCGAAAATGTCGATCACTCCCAAACTTCCCAATTACTCGACATTGTCGATATTGGACCCGGAAAGGCCCGATTTGCCCGACATGACGAATTTGCTCGGGTTTTGAAAACGCCCTTCCGGGGCTCCAAAAAATTCCCGTTTTCGTTCCTACGGTCTTAGAATAATTCAAGGGTTCCTAGGCACTCGACGGAATCGAATTCCGACTTCCGAGTAATTTAATTAGCGTTTCAAGTTTCTAAACCCGTCAATTACAACTTTTACAATTTAAATCCAAATTTCGATCCGGTTGTAGATTAAGGATACGGGGAACGTTCTAAACTACCCGAACACAAAACCCGAGAACCCGAGCAAGTGGGCCCCACCCGGGAAACCATGGCCGTGGGTGGCTAGGGCCTTTTGGGCCCAGCCCACCGTGGTGGTGGTCGGCCCTAGCTCCGGCCAGCCACCCCACATGGTGGCCGGAGCTTCCCCCGAGCTCCCGGTCACCGGAAAACGTGCCTCTTCCCTCCAAAAAGTCTCCAAAACATCTCCAACAATCCCCACACCTCATTTCCACCATAAACTACTCATTTTAACCAAACCCTAACTTTTGAAATTAAGCAAAACGACGATCGGATAGTATCTCACCGTAGAGAACGTCGAGGTGAGCTTGAATCTTCGAACTTTGAGACGATCCAAGGGTTAGATGACGTGAATAGTGACCCAAACCCTAGCTTCCTTCTCTTCTTCTCTCTTCTTTCTCTTTCTAAAAACACTCCAATTTCTCCTTTTTTTCAAAGTGGCCGAACCCCCCCCCCCCCTTTTAATGTCTTCTTGTTTTTCCCAACAAACCTAACACCACCACTTGTTTGACAAGTGGCAAGGTGGGTCCCACACCTTTTTGGAAGAGTATCTAGGAGATATTTTCCAATCAGATTCGCGAAATTCGGACATTTCGGGCCCCGAATGGGCACTTTTTCCAACAAATCACGAAACTTCACGGACTACAAGGAAATGGCTCAACTAAGACCGCTGCAACGACAGCTAAGCTTTTTGGATCCAAAACGGTCCTCGAATGGACCAAAACGTCGCTCGGTTGACTTTTCCAACGACAAGTCAACATTTCCCAAACTGATCAGGAAGTTGCCCTGAGTCCCCCGGAACTCACTTTGGTCGATATCGGGGTCAACTTAAGTCCGGTATGACCCTCGGGGTCAATTTTAGGTTTAATTAAGTGTGTGCTTAAAAAAATTTAAATTCTCCTGTTTTTCGCAGGTTTGACTGGAGTTGACCGCGAGTGGTTCTTACAATCTACCCCCCTTAAAGGAATTTCGTACACAAAATTTAGAACAACGCCCATATATGATACAATAAATACGTATCCTGATAGGTCTCGCGGTAGGTAGTGGATCCTGGGGCCCGGGAGTTGGTAACTGCGTACACTCTTCCCTCTGACGCCTGCTGCCTCTGACCCGTCGCACTAACTGCTGGATACCCATAGCTCTGCTGCTGTCTCGGAGCTGGCACGCTCATCGACGGCTGCGAAAACCTCGACTGCTGACTCTGACGAGGGCGACCTCTGGGCGACTGCACGGTATACGACTGTTGCGGCCGTGGCGCTGACGTTGCCATAATCGGCTCAGGGCACCTTGCAACAGCGTGCCCAACCCGGTTGCATCGGAAACACCTCCTATCGTCGGCCCTCGGCTCCGTGCCCTGGCCTGTACAGCTGGTAGCGTCGCGGGCCTTCCTCCCATCGGACACTCTTGATAAAAGTGGTCTCGCTGCCCGCATGTAAAACATGTCGACCCCCTCTCTGAGGCGATTGGCCCCACTGATGCTACCGACCCCATATGTCTCGCTCCACCCTGCTGAGCATGTGGTCGAAAGAACTCTGTGGTCCTCTGTCTCCTCGGGTCTCGTGACTCGGACGTCTCCGTAACATTGGTCGGCCGCTATCGAACCTCACGGTTCCTTGCCGCATCCCGGATACCCTACTCCACTGTCGCTGCAGTATCCACGAGCTTCGTGTACTCCCGCAACCTCAAGGCGAGAACCTTATCCTGAATCGCTGGCCTCAGTCCCCCCTCGAACCGTAGGCAACGGTTTTGCTCTGTCGCCACCATCTCTGGCGCGAATCTGGTCAGGGTCGTGAATCTGGCCTCGTATTCTGCCACTGACATCCCCTCCTGCTGCAGGTCCAGAAATTGCCGATGTCGGTCCAACCGAGCCGACTCGGGGAAATACTGTGCCAGAAAGACCGTCTGGAAGATGCTGTAGTCGTGCCCGACTCTGTCCCTCACATGCCCCCACCAGTGGTAGGCGCTGTCCCTCAGCTGGTGAGCTGCAAAGGACACTCTTATGCGGCCATCCTCGATACCTGAGGTGTCTAGGTCCCGCGTGACCTGCTCTAGCCATCTCTCGGCTAGGTCTGGGTTCGGCTCCCCGACGAATGTGGGTATGCCTAGCTTCAGGAAGTCCAGCAGGGTCCGGGCAGTATGGTCCTCTGCTTGAACGGGCCTCACTGGGACCGCTGCTGCCTCCGGAGCTGGCGATGATCGCCACTAAACTCCGTACTGTCCTGGTCAGCTCGTCCAGGGCGGTAGTAGTGGGAGGGTCTACGACCGGCGGGACGCTGGGCGTGCCCGTAGAAGGTTCCGCGTCGCTTCTCTTGTCCTCGCCGACAGGAGTACCCTAGGCCTCTGCGTACTCGACGGGCTCAACGGTGGGCACCCGTCCTGGTGTCCCTGCTGACGGTCCCTGCCTGCCTCGCACGGGCGCCCGTCCCCGTGTTACCGCTGATCGTACTCGTCTGTCGCGAGCCATGTGTCAGTATCCTCTACACGGATACACGCAAACGTTTAGTTTGCGAACTTATATAATGACAACGTGCTCAAATACGCTAGCGTTCACACGGTCTACGTCTACCCCCATGTACTTGTTACTAAACGTCACACCGCTCACGCTATTTATACTTTAATTACAATAATACGTAAGCGAAACCTCAATTAAACCGCACAAACGTACACCAAGCCACGCGACAACAACACGAAAACTGTGTAATCAAGACGGTGTAAAAGACAGGGGTCACGGATCTGTGACAGACCCCGTCACGGTTGGGGTCACGAGGCCGTGACAAAAACCTACAATTCGCCAAATCGCTCTGGTCCGTCACGGATCCGTGACAAGATCTGTGACACTCGCGCAGACCTGTTTTCCAAACTCGGTTCCAACTCGAATCTTAACCCGTTTTAACCCTAAAATTAGCCTTAAACAACACACACGCTTGACCACCAAATCCACAACCACACGCGCCACGACTCACAGACAAATCAAGTCATTCAACCTCAACCAAAACACAAGCCGACACGGCCAAACAACAACAACACACGCCCACCGGGCCAACCAAAGTCACACACGCCCACAGGGCCAACCAATTTTAAAACTTTTTCCACTTCATTAAAAACCTCATTTCTTGACATCAGGTAGTTACAACCCGGTCCAGGCGTCCCCGAACTACATTGTACCCACTTGATATCAACATCGTCACGCTCGACTACAGGGGCGCCCTTGAGTCGAGTCGCGACAGTTTAAAAATGTTTCACGCAGCAACACACAAACAGCATGCCAGTAACCCCATACTGCACATACACACAAACACAAACAGGACTCACAACACAACGGGTCTACACACGGTTCCGACCTGCGTACCCAACGCACGACAGGACTTTACAGACTCGACTCTCCCCACCTAATTGACGTACAGTCCGAGGTGTGAAACCTCGAGCTCTAATACCAAGTTGTCACGCCCCAATTTCAGTAAACCGACCTCGGGACGCGAACATTTAAAACAATAAAACCTTTTGAAACCTTTTACATAAATCACTTTAAAATCACCGCTTGTTCATCAAAATAATCATTTGCAACTTAAAGGTATGTCCCAACAAATGGACAAAATGCAAGGTATACGTCGCTAGACTCAAAATAAACCCAGGATCCCGCTCATAGCTCTTCAAGCTTCAGAAGCTCACCTAGTCCAACCTGCGACCGGTACCTGTAGGAAAAGTAGCTAGGGGTGAGCGTTCGCTCACCACCACGGATAACAGAATGACTACGGCATACTTAGCAGACAATGCCGGTAACACCAACAACCAACTCAACACCGGGGATCACTATCCCCAAACTCAAGTAACTCAATTGACACACAACCCGCAGATACTTTCCTCAACCGACTCAACACTCGGACACATAAAGTAGACCCGACACAACGATCGACGGCATCCTCCAAAGACACGACAGACCACCACACAACACCCAAGATCTCAAAGGATCGCACACCAAACAAGATCACAAAAGATCGCACTCCAGCTGCTTAGTAACCTCTCTCACTCACGCGCTTTTCCAGTCCCGGTCAGGCCAGGCGGTCGACCTGTCTCAGTAACCTCTCTCACTCATGCGCTTCCCCGACACAAAGTCGGGCCAGGCGGTCGACCTGTCTCAGTAACCTTTCTCACTCACGCGCTTTGCCAGTCCCGTTCAGGCCATGCGGTCGACCTGTCTCAGTAACCTCTCTCACTCACGCGCTTTGCCTGTCCCGATCAGGCCAGACGGTCGACCTGTCTCAGTAACCACAATCACAATCACAAGCAAGTTCAACAAACAGCACAAAACAGGTTCAACACTCCACAGGCACTCATGGCCACCCAAGACACACCGACAATAACTCACGGGCTCAACAACCCCACAGGCACTCACGGCCTCCCAAGACACACCAACAGTAACTCACGAGCTCAACAACCCCACAGGCACTCACGGCCTCCCAAGACATACCAACAGTAACTCACAAGCTCAATAACCCCACAGACACTCACGGCCTCCCGAGACACACCAACAGTAAAGACACGGGTTCAACAACCCCACGGGCACTCACGGCCTCCCAAGACACACCTACAGTAATTCACGGGCTCAACAACCCCACAGGCACTCACGGCCTCCCAAGACACACCCACAGTAACTCACGGGCTCAACGACCCCACGGGCACTCATGGCCACCCAAGACACAACAATAAAGTACGGGCTCTCATGGCCACCCAAGACACAACAGTAAAGTACGGGCTCTCATGGCCACCCAAGACACAAAAATACACAAACAACCTCCGGCATAACCAATGCCTCCAACAGTTCTAATATCAACAGTTTCACAATCAACCTCCGGGCATGGTCATATGCCTCCAGTACTTCTAATATCGATAAGTTCACAATCAACCTCCGGGCATGGTCATATGCCTCCAGTAATTCTAACATCGATAAGTTCACTGCTCCTACGATACTACTAAGTGTCACATGAAATTCTAATGTTCGATACGTTCCCGAATCATACGACACTACCCGGTGTCGCCTGCCTTTCTAATACTCGATAAACCTACTCAACCCACGACACCCCAGTGTCACATGCATTTCTACTGTTAACTTTCCCTAGTCAGGGCCGAGATCCGGCTACTTTTCCCTACCTCGTATGCTTTCTCCAAAAGCGCACAAATAAGCTCTGGCGTGATCTCGGTCACTCGCCTAGCTTTCCCTTTCCTCTGTCTGCAGCACGATCTAACAAGAACACAATTTTAAACGCTTTTAAGCTTGCAGGCATAAACTGAATTTTAATGAACCTGACGCCCAAAAGTAACCCCGAAAATGTCGATCACTCCCAAACTTCCCAATTACTCGACATTGTCGATATTGGACCCGGAAAGGCCCGATTTGCCCGACATGACGAATTTGCTCGGGTTTTGAAAACGCCCTTCCGGGGCTCCGAAAAATTCCCGTTTTCGTTCCTACGGTCTTAGAATAATTCAAGGGTTCCTAGGCACTCGACGGAATCGAATTCCGACTTCCGAGTAATTTAATTAGCGTTTCAAGTTTCTAAACCCGTCAATTACAACTTTTACAATTTAAATCCAAATTTCGATCCGGTTGTAGATTAAGGATACGGGGAACGTTCTAAACTACCCGAACACAAAACCCGAGCACCCGAGAAAGTAGGCCCGACCCGGCCAACCATGGCCGTGGGGGGATAGGGCCTTTTGGGCCCGGCCCACCATGGTGGTGGCCGGCCCTAGCTCCGGCCAGCCACCCCACATGGTGGCCGGAGCTTCCCCCGAGCTCCCGGTCACCGGAAAACATGCATCTTCCCTCCAAAACGTCTCCAACAATCCCCACACCTCATTTCCACCATAAACTACTCATTTGAACCAAACCCTAACTTTTGAAACTAAGCAAAACGACGATCGGATAGTAGCTCACCGTAGAGAACGTCGAGGTGAGCTTGAATCTTCGAACTTTGAGACGATCCAAGGGTTAGATGACATGAATAGTGACCCAAACCCTAGCTTCCTTCTCTTCTTCTCTCCCTTTCTTCTCTCTTCTTTCTCTTTCTAAAAACACCACAATTTCTCCTTTTTTTTCAAAGTGGCCGAACCCCCCCCCCCCCTTTAGTGTCTTCTTCTTTTTCCCAACAAACCTAACACCACCACTTGTTTGACAAGTGGCAAGGTGGGTCCCACACCTTTTTGGAAAAGTATATACGAGATATTTTCCAATCAGATTCGCGAAATTCGGACGTTTCGGGCCCCGAACGGGCACTATTTCCAAGAAATCACGAAACTTCACGGGCTACAAGGAAACGGCTTAACTAAGACCGCTGCGACGACGGCTAAGCTTTTTGGATCCAAAACGGTCCTCGAATGGACCAAAACGTCGCTCGGTTGACTTTTCCAACGAAAAGTCAACATTTCCCAAACTGATCAGAAAGTTGCCCTTAGTCCCCTGGAACTCACTTTGGTCGATATCGGGGTCAACTTAAGTCCGGTATGACCCTCGGGGTCAATTTTAGGTTTAATTAAGTGTCTGCTTAAAAAAAATTTAAATTCTCCTATTTTTCGCAGGTTTGACTGGCCTTGATCGGGAGTGGTTCTTACATATCTTAAGGCTCCCCTTGAATCTGAGAGCCACTCGATCCCACTCTTCAAGCCCTTCAGACTTGGATTACTTCGAGCCCTTTAGTCTCAAATTGGTTCTTATTCTTCAATGAGGCTCATGAATTTTCCACACGTCACAAGCCAAAAACAACTCAATACTCAGTCACTTACAAACAGAGTATGAGAACATCAATGTTCTTTGTTGTTCAGTACATTCAGCCTCCCTACACACTAGTCCAACACACTTAAGAGCTCTAAAGCTATGAAGAAGGAATAACAAACAAAATAATATGCACAAACAACAAAAATGATCCACGGATCATAACAATGGTGATTAACAGCTAATGGTGATACTCTTGGCTTTTTTATAGCTGCTCCATCTATTATAGTCGTGCCTCCCTATAGTTTCTCAAACCTTAGAGTCACGATCTAACTTAATCTCAAAGTTTTCATAACCTGGAACAATTCCTAAAGCGAACAAATCTCTTATGAATAGAAGTATCTTCAAGCTTGGAAACAAATCATAAACGAATATGATGCTTGGAATAGAAGTTTCTTCAAAGTAGAAAACATAAGATGCTTGTCTTCAAATTAGGGAACGCACACGCCCAAGATGTTAGTCAAGATGTTCGCAACATGTGATCCAACATTTGTTCTAACATCCTTGATGACATTTGGTTAGACATGCGATCAAGCGGAGCTTTGAATATCTTCATGAGTTATGTAGCTCCTACAGCTTGTAAATGTGCTTCCTAGGGTTTCACAATCGTTGGAGTCATGATCAAGCTAAATCTCTTTGTTTCCTTGTGTTGATATCTTTCTTAAATTTAATAGATCACTCTCGTAGAATATCTTTAAGTTTGGAAACAAATCTTACTTTTCAAAATGAGTAGAACTCTAACGCATGAGTATCTTCAAGCTTAGGAAATAAATCTTACTTCCTAAAATGAGTAGAACTCTATCGCATGTGTATTTTCAAGTTTAGTAAACAAATCTGCAGTACCAGATATGCACAACATGTATGTCAACATTTGGATTGACATATATTCTATTTTTATTGTAGGGCACGCACAGGATGCCTGATGACATCTCAAATAACATCTTGCTTGAAATAAACATTACCAACTTAAATATAAAAACAGTTTCTTCTAATTTGATACTAAGAGATATAAGATCTGAAGTGATTAGTTAGATCTTGGAAGACATGTCGAGAACCCATCTAGGAGGGTCGACATGGGTGACGGCACCACCCGTTGAGGTTGTGGATCGAAGAGAACCAGAGGAAACTCACCCATGGATGACGCAGGACCAACCGGAGGCGATGCCATGACTGACGGAGCAAGGTAGGTCAGAGGCTGTGATAGGACAGACATAGCCTGCAGCGACGAGGAACCCTCCGACCTCAAGGACCATCCTGAGGCAAAACCTCCGGTACCATCCCCTGCCCTAGGCGTAACCGAGAAACCATACGCCCTTATGGACCTTGGGAGGGGGAATCCGTTCCACGATCACAACCCCCCCCCCCCCCCCGTACCGCTAGTCCCGATCAAGCGAACCTTCCCAGTGGAGGATGATCCACCAATATGAAGGAATATTTTTTGAACCTTCCCAGTGGGTGACAGACATGATGTTGCGAATCCAAGTAGTGTTGGACACCCACCCTTGCATGGATCATACGAGTAATGAGGGCAACCATACTGAAGAAACTCAGAGGTATAGCGAACCTTCCCAGTGGAGGATGATCCACCAATATACATGTAGATACAACTAGGGTACAGAGAGAGGAACCTCGTCGGTATACCTCCCCTCCTAGGACGGATGATTCCGACCCCCCTACCCAAAGGTTGGACGATCCCCGTTGGTACTTCTCATCACCATGAACGGATGTATCTGATACCCCCACAAGGTAGTTTGAAATCCATGGACACAAATGAGTAAGATGGCCGCGATTGGGTAGGAACGAGGCACGGTGAGCTGGCTCGCGGGTCACTATGAGTCACCTAAGGCACCTCATGGTGTCTATGAGGAGTCACACCTTGACTTCTGTGAATCAGATACCGTCTGATTCCCAGCCTCCCCCTTTATCTAGCATACTCCTTGATCGACTGGTACGACATAGATATATTGATCAAGTCAAGACGAGGAAAGTACAATGGATTCACAGCGCTCAACATAGTTGGAATAGAAAATCACTCCTAGCATCTTCCTAGGTCTAACCGAGTATTTAAACATAGGATCAGTTTTTCGGTTGTTACCGAAACTCTATCTAATCATATTTAGATCATTTCCACTCATGTACGATCTTTACGGCCCTTTAATTTTATATCAATAAAAAGTCTCGTTCGTATGCTAAAAAAAACCTTAGGTCGTTAACCAGGCATAGTTAACTCAATGAATTGACAAAATACTTCTCTTGTTACGTATCTTATAGGATAACTTTATTAATACATATTGACGAACTCTGATTGTCAAATGCACGCTATAAAAGAGAAGAATTACAGGGTAACATGCTATCACCTTTTTTTATTCATAAATAAAAGAGATAATTGTCCAAAAACTACCCTAAAGTTTCGTCCACAAATGAGTTGATGCACAAAGCTTTGTCCACGCTGTGTGTCCACAAATGATAAACCGGATGGAACCGACCATTATCGACACCGTCGGTGCGTCTACCGCCGTATTCCGGCCCGATGGCCATTATGAGAACAAGAATATTGGAGGTCTCCGGGTGGGTTACCGGGAAGAAGGTCATATCTGGTGGTTATACGGCCGTATGACCCATAAACTCTTTTTTTAAATGTTTCCGAGCCCATAATACCGATATCCAAATTAGCAATTGGCCAGCTCTTTTCGTTATACTAAAACTTGTCTAAGATTTAATAAGAACAGCTCAAATCCAAAAGAAACAAATAAGACAGAAAAGGAGGAAGAAGAGCTTAAGAAGAAGGGGGAGAAAAGTTTTGTATACCAAATGCACTAAGAAAGAAAGTTAAAAATTCTATTCTATTTTTTTTTTAGCGAAAGGTGTAATATTATAACGTTTAGAATCGATTATATTGTTGTGCATCGAGGAACATGTTCCTCGACCACAGAAGGTCAGTATGAATGAACAATGGCTCACTGAGCCTTTTCATATCAGAACCGTCACAGACGGTACTGTGATGCCCACGGGAAAAGACAGAAGACGAGGGGGGAACGGGGTACCGGAACTCAGAGAGCTCAACAGTGGTGATGGTGGGAGGCCAAGCATCGTCTAGGGACTCATCCTAGGGCCAGTCCTTGATGCTCCCATCCCTAGAGAAATCCTCAATTCTCTGTTCGACAAGAATTGATCCTGCAAAGACAAACTCAAAGAAAAAAAAGACTTTCGATTGTCCAGATCAATAATCGTGAAAGGGGTCGAGGCGGTGGCGGCAATGTAGGCCAGAGAGAAGGATGTGCCGGTTGCGGCTGCAGAACCGGCGGCGGCGACTTTAGGGGCGACTCTAGAGAAGATGGTGGCATCCGAGACGGCGGCGACATCAGAAGCGCCGACGACAGCGGGACGTCGACGGCTTCAAGGATGGCGGCGGCAGCATCAGGGGTGGCGGCTGTAAAGACGGAAACCTCCTAGAGCGGCGGATTCAGGGGTGCTTTAGGGGCGGCGGTAGCGACTGCAGAGGCGTTAGCGGCTTCAGGCAGCTTGAAGTTTGGTTGACGCCGAGGTGAACCAGACGAAAACCATCGGGATTGCAGAGGGGGAACCGGACATGATCAGTAGACGCGCCGGTGGTGGTGGGGGAGAGTCCATGACACAGTGGCTAGCGGCGGCCCGAGAGGAACCCTAGCAAAGAAAACTCGCTCAGGACCCAAAGGGAATGTGCCGAAGAGAGGGTGGATAGAGAAGAGAAGAAGAACCAGGGTATAAGCTATGGCAATTGCCATAGCCATAACCATGGTGGTGCGTACGGCGGCAGAGTCTCAAAACCCTAGTAGAGCTCCCCAAAAAAAAATTATATTCTATTATATAATAAATCTATATTATACATTATATTATTTAATATTTATAACCAAATTCTAACTCTTCATCTTCCACCTTATTAAAAAAATAATTTTCAATATTAGGTTGAATAATTAAAAAATAATAGTGTAATTGTGTAATTATGTGTATGATCTTCAACACAGGACTTGCAAAATTTATTAATAGTGTAGTTGGGTACTAAACTGTATCTTAACTCATAGTTAGGGTAGTGAGGTGTCATAACTATTTTTAGGGTAATGAGATGAAACTTAAGAATTTTTAAGATAATGAGATGAAATTAATCACTATAATTATATAGTTATTATAATTATGAAAAAAAAATGAATGGTCATCTCACCTACATTAAACATCCCATCCAATCCATTTTCCCATAATTTTTTTACTTTAACTTATTATTTTAAGAAATCTTAATGGTCTTATATCTTTTTACCTTCCCAATAATTTTTTACATCTCCCAATACTATTTTCTTCTCTCTTTACTTAGAGCATCCACAACGCTCACCGTCGATACTAATAGGGAGCTGCTGGTGATGAGTATTAAAATAATATTTTTATGTTTCCCCGCCAGCTCACTGTCGGCGTGAAACGCCAACACCGTGCAATGGACGACTTTTTGCCGACGGGGAGCCGCCAGTGCTGTGAATAAAATATTTCCAAAATAAGAATTAAATTAAACTAAATTGCATAAAAATAGAAGGACTAGTATAAGATGACCGATCGAAATTTGAACTACGAAGTGAATTAAACTAAGTTAAGCGTCTCCAAATTTATTCCAAATGTGTTCGACGAGGTCGTCCTTTAATTTATAATGCATGCGTTCATCTTGCATCCTCTGAGTGTTTTCAAGTATGACATGGGACGAGGCGAAGCTTCCTCGCACAAAATTTGGTTCACTTGGCTCACCCTCATCTGTTGGATTAATGTAGCCATCGTATGTATGACATTCTGCCTCGACTATTATATTGTGCATGATAACACATGCCTTCATCACCAAGCCAAGGTCCCGGGGCATCCACAAGCGACTCGGTCGAGTGATCATCTGAAACTGAGCTTGGCGTGCACCGAAATGCTCGTTCTACATCCTTCTTGCACGCTTCTGGGACTTCACCAAACTTCATCTGTTTCGGTCGTTGAGCTAATGGAATTGTTTTCTCAAAAACTGGTCATGAAGGGTAAATCCCATCAGCAAGATAATACGGGAGTGTGTAGTGGTTACCATTTATCGTATATTGAACCGGTGGTTGCCAACCATTGATAACGTCCGAGAATGGTCTGGAATGGTTGAGCACTGTTAAATCGTTGTTTGATCATGTCATGCCAAAGAACGAGTGCCAAATCTATAAGTCACGAGTGGCAACTGCCTCGAGAAAAAAAGTTGGTCGATTCTCGTGGTCCCTCCTTGAATGGGAGCCCCACGATATCGTTGGGAAATTCTTCCACTCCCAGTACATGCAGTCAAGACTGCCAAGAATTCCCGGGAATCCTCGCGCATTATTAACCGCCAAAATGTAATCAATATCAGTTTGTGTTGGTTTACGCCGGTACGTAGGACCGAAGATTGTAATGATTCCCCTGCAAAATTTTCCCAAACATTGCAAAGTCGTGGTTTCGCCTATCTTCAGGTACTCGTTCAATCCATCAGCTGCAATTCCATAACATAATTGGCTAATGACCGTAATACAACTTTTATAAGGAGATAAGGAAACTTTACCCACAGCGTCGAACCGTTGCGTGAAATATGTATCGTGATTCTCCAATGCATGAATAATTCGAAGGAACACACCCTTTGGCATTCTGAAGCGACGACGGAACTGCGCCTCCTTGTACACAGGGTTAGTGTTGAAGTAGTCGCTCATTAAACGTTCATTCGCGGCTTCCCGGTCACGTGCGATATAGGTTCGCTTATGTGGTTAAGAATCGACCATTTCGTCCTCTAACCAACCGTCAACGAAGTCGGTGGACATGCATTCTTTGAGTAGTCCATCCAAAATGCCATCCATATCGAAATCGTTGGCTCGGTAATTGGCCATTTCGACGAAATAATGTGGGAGGCAAATAATGCGATAGTAGTAGGATGAGATGATATGTGAATAGTGTTTCCGTTTGATTCAAACATCCCTATTTATATAGCATTTGAAAATAAGGACATTCAAAATTTTGTTATTTTCAAACTACTTTTTATTTTGTCAAGAACAAATAATATGGCAAATAGATTTTCTAGTCGTTGGCATCGGCGCTGAGTGTTGGCGTGGAGCTCTCAGACGCTCCTCACCATCAGCGTCCTCCCCGTCAGTAACCCGCCACCTCCCCGCGTCGATTGCTCACAGCCAACAACTCCCCGTCATTTCTCCAACCAACGTTGCGGATGCTCTTATTAATTCTCAACATCATCTTCTTGTGTTTAACTTTTCTTATCTCTCACTGTCTTTTTCTTCTCTCTTTCATCTCAACAATATCCTAATATCTACTCTCTTGTTCTTTTGATTTTACTCATGTGTGCCGTAACCAAAAAAAAATTCATTAATTTCTTTAATGTGGCTATATTTTCTATTTCAAAAAATTAAGCTGGACCTGATATAAGAAAAACCACCGGCTATTACATGTATACCCGCCCACCCACCCGACCCTAAAACTCGACCGACCCGGACCATACCCGCCCACCCACCCGACCCTAAAACTCGACCGACCCGGACCATACCGATTTTGGGTCCGGTAACCGTACTCCCTTACCGGGACCTGTCGGTCGGGTCCGGGTAATGCCTCACCGGTCCGGGTAACCGGTCGGTGAACACCCCGTGTGTTACTATATAACCCTTTATCTTAATTTTTTATTCCTTAAGAATCAAAGGTCGTTGAGGTGTAATAATGTGTACCCTTATCTTTCAATAATACATACACCTTGATACAAAAACTACATAGATCTCAAAAACATGGTTCTATGATAGACCTGCATTTCAACATAAACAACTGAAGGAGTTACCAAAACAAATCCTATGAAGCACTGCACTACACAACCTTGAAACAAAGTCCTACAAATCATCAAAATCCATCTCCCAATAATCAGATGAGTTCTCATCAGTAACGGAACCATAACCATCTCCTAGCTCACCTTCCTATGAAACTTCTTTCATGTCACTACAACACAAGGCTCTATCAGTTCCCAGAACGGCGACGAATTGCTTACCCAGAAACCCTATCCAATACACACTCCCTCTCCTCTTCACCCTGAACACGAGATTTGGCTCTCAACGCCTTGACAACCCTTTTGGCTCCCTCACAATCTCCCCTCAGCCTCAGCAATGATATCTCCAGATCGAGTTCTCTTACCTCCATACATATACCAGTAAGCCAGAGCACAGGGTGATAGCCAGTGATGGATCAGCTTCGGTATCTCAGGCCTGCCTTTCGGCCAAAACTGGTCTGCATAGAAACTGAAGTACTTGTGTGAGATGGTATAGAATGTATCCAATCTTGAAACTGTTCATATACATGTGCCTTCAAAGCAGAATTGAACTCAAATCGGATAAAATGAGTCTTCTTCTTCCTCCTCATATCTGGTTCGATCCTCAGACCACCTAATAGCAAACCCACCAAGATTTCTCTTTGTTCTGTGCTCAGCTTTGGCCTTTCGGGTCTGTCAGATTGTTTCTTCTTTGATTTCAGGATGGGGTTGAGTTTCTCCAACAATGGTGCCTCAACCTCGTATTTCTTCAAACACATCAGTTAATACATCTTCAAAGCCTTATAATCGTTTCCATAAGAAAGAAACCCGCTTAACATGTTGTTGCAAGATTGAGCATTGATTCCAATCTCCCCATTCCGGCGCATTTCATCAAAAATCCGATAAGCTTTGTCAAAATTATCAACTTTGACAAGAGAATGTAAATATATATTGTAAACAGTACGGTCTGGTCTGCACTTCTCCATGCTCCGGGTGAAGGTCACTTCCAGTTTATCATGGAAGCTCATGTTGAAATACATATTCATAAGATCGATAAAAGACCGAAGAAGAGAGATCTTACCACTTTCAATGAACTCTTCCATGATGGTCTCGGCGTGTTCCATTTCTCGAGCCTTGCACAATACATGATGCGCTACATAAGACATAAGGGGTTTCACCTGATTCTTGCATCTTCCTGAATATCTCCAAAGACTTCACAGGCTTCCCCGCCTTTCCATAGACTTCGATCTTGTAAAGAAAAGCTTGAGGTGGGATAGCGCTGCCGTTGATACACAAGAGCTTGAGCCAAGCTCTTTCGGCTTCCTCAACATTCCCAAGCTTTGCACAAGCTCTCAAGACGGACACAAGCACATCTCCATCCTCCTCAAACACTCTTTGTTCCATTCCTTGCCTCAGTGAAGCTATCCTTTCTCTATCTACAATGTCCTGATAGCTATGAAGCCAAATCAGGCCGCTGTACATATCTTTCTGGATCTTGAGCCTAGACGTCCTTACATTATGAAAAACAAACTTGGCTTGCTTGAGATAATGTTTAGAAGACGAGCCTGGTTTGCTCACAAGAGCTCTGAAAAGAGAATTGTGCAAGCTGAGTTGAGGTTTGTAGCCTCCCGAATGAATCATGCGATTGTAAATGTAGCATGCTTCATCTAAGCAAGATTCAACATTTGGAGAGCTGAGATATGAAACGATCAAAACATGAAATGTGGATTCGCTTGGAACGCATCCCTGATTGATTATGTCATCGAATATCTCACGGCATTTTGAGAATTTTCCCTCTTTACCTAAGTAATCCGCTAGCTTGTTAGCAAGAGCGAGATTGAAGCAATACCAGGTTTGTTGCATCATCCATTTATAAACCTGAAACATTACATAATCCATAAGAAGATTATACAAACAAGGGATCATTGCAAAATCTTGGGTGGACTATGCCCTTTTTGCAAATACAATTGGTGAACTATTTTTTTGTGCAAAAAAACACCCCCAACTGTTTTCCATTTGCAAATCCACTAGTCGGGTTAATTTGCAAAAAGTCGAAAGTAATCATGCAAAAGTGTATACATAAGAGCTCCAAATCGCAAAACACGTGAACAAAAGGGTTACAAATTGCAAAACACGTGTAATGTAAAGGGAAAATTTGTCATTCCCAAAAAATAATTAATGTCACGTGACTATTTTCATAACAGATTTACACGAAAAATAGTTTAAGGATGTTTTTTTTGTTAAAAAAAAATTGTTCACCCATAGTACATGCAAAACACGCATAATTCATGGCTAGTTTTTGCAATCATCCCTACAAACAATTTAGCTTAATCTCCATCTTTCTCTACTCTGCTACGTTTGGGAACACAAAATTAACATTTTTATCAAATTATAAGGTCTTCATCCTAAGAGCTATTTAGAGCTACAAATGAATCAATTATTATCTAATGAACAAGATCAAAACTTGACTATAATCAATTGAACCCAGATGGAAAAATTGGGAGATTTTGAAGCAATTATTCCTATAAACAATTTAGCTTAATCTCCATCTTGCTCTACTCTGCTATGTTTCTGAACACAAAACATAACATTTTTATCATCAAATTCTAAGGTTCTTCATCCTAAGAGCTATTGAGAGCTACAAATGAATCAGTCATTATCGGATGAACAAGATCAAAACTTGACTACAATGAATTGAACCCAGATGGCGAAATTGGGAAAATTATGAAGCTTACCCTGAACCCAGAATCATTCTCGCGAATCCTCAAGCAATGAACAACAATGTAGGTGGCGTCCTCTTGCCTCAACCACTCCCGGTGAGCTTTCAGAATTTTGATCTTCGCTGCCGCCCTGTGCGCCGGCAGCTGCTCGCGCAACCAAACCTGCCTCGACCGGCGCCACTTTTCCCGGAACTCATCGAGCTCCTTCACCTCCAGCTCCGGCGCTTACAGGCGCTTCAGCTCCCTTGTCGAAATCGAAAGCCTCATCTCCGCTTCTACCGGTGACTTCCCAATTCTCCTTGGCGCCTGACGGGGAAGGATCGTCCGCAAACGGTTCAGAGTAAGTAATGGAAGGAGAAAATGTTGGAAAAAACCCTTTGGTTTATTTCACTGAGTCCCACATCGGTAGGAAAGAAGCTTGGTGGTGTGTTTATTAATGCCTTTCTCCTCGTCCTGCTACACTGTCTACAATGGTAAAACTTTACCCACTTGAGCAAATGAATGACTAATTAGCTACTCTTTTTACAAAATCAATTTGAAGCCGGAAGAAAGTAGTGGTGGGGAGAGGAGCCAGCACAACGAAGACGTATACAGCATTGAAGCCTTTCTCTGGTCTGAATATAGAGGGGGAAGAACATGGGTAGGATAAGGTTGGGTGGAGTTAGTATGTGGCTGAGATGAAAGAAGATTAAAATAGTAAAAAAGTTTCAATTATCAGTGTAGTTGGTTAAAATTAAATGGGCTTAAGAATTGGGTAGACTAGACAGGTTAGTAGAGGCCCAAATACTAGCTGTGCGGGCGGATCGCCCTTTCCTAATCCAATATCCGCCCAACAACTCGCAGATCTGGGG
The DNA here is from genome assembly GCA_963921825.1 of Erodium maritimum. Taxonomy (NCBI): domain Eukaryota; kingdom Viridiplantae; phylum Streptophyta; class Magnoliopsida; order Geraniales; family Geraniaceae; genus Erodium; species Erodium maritimum. The sequence continues at coordinate 11,066,012 of OY997595.1, forward strand.
ATTTTTGATCGGATATCCGATCCATAATGACAGATAGAGTTTATGTGAGTGTCGGATCTGATGTGTTTTTGGGTGGGTCGCGGATTTTTTGCACACCCCTAGACAAGACCAATAAAAATACAATTAACCATTCAAAACCAAGCTATTCATCTCTTTGGTCGTATCTCGGATTCTCGAGAACGACTGGTGGATGCAACGCTTTTGAATCTTTCTTTTCAAAAAAGGTATCGTAATTGCATGATTGATATCCATTAACAATTGTTTTCATAATAGAATAATATGATATAGTGGCCCATTTCAAAGCCCAATTTGGCTTGGGCCAGCATGTGCTCAGACCTCAGCCTGCTCAATCAGGGTTTAACCCGTGTGGGATCATGAACCTATCAAGTAAAGTCCCGAAAAACTTCCCTATTTTAGGGTCACTTGTCAAACAAGAAAAACTTAAACTCAATTTTGACTATCGAGCAGCTCGGCACAGACGATCCTAATCATAAAAAGGAAATATGGAGTTCTAGGTAGCTTCTACTGTAGATTATGATTATCCAATAAACAGGCCAACTGAGCTTGAAGGTGTATAGCTGAAATAAAAAGTTGCAGGAAAATGTAAATTACTAACATCTTCTTAACACACTTTCCGGAGAAAATCAAGATGATCCGTCAATCTCCAAACAGTTGGTAAAATTGAAGACCAGACAGACAGCAAGACAACTCATTTCATATTCTCCTACGACACACGATGTTTACATAACAAAAATATGCAACCCATGCAGCATATCTAATGGCCTCTGCCACGTCCTCGTCCTCGCCCACGTCCACGGCCCCGCCCCCGTCCAACATCTCTCCCTGAATCAATGGAACATCAAAAGGATTAAGAGAATGATGCAGCAGAAGAAAACATAGTCTATGTAACATGGTTGAAACAGAAGAGAATTGAGAGATTTGCAATACCAGCAGTGGGCTTCTTGGGCTTGACCCTAGGTGTCTCTTCAACCAGTAGTGTCTCCAAATTCAAGCTGTCAGGAAGAATGTAGTAGCGAATGTTGTTACCCCTCACACTCAAGTGATCAAGAGTCACTGGATTTTTCCCCTTCACTGTAAGTTTCACAGTTTTCAAGTGGGTGTTCATACTAACATCCACGCCTGTAACCATAAAAGGAAATCAATATCAAATTAGCGTAACAGTTTTCAAGTGGGTGCTTCAGTTAAGGGCAATGACTAAGTAAATGCAACCAAATTCTCAAAATATGTATAGCTCCACTTGGCATACATGAATAATGCCTCTAACGGTAACAACATACAACATAAACACAGACAGACATGTGCAAAGCTAAGACAGTATTGCAAAGGTTCAAAATGCAAGACAATATGTCTCATGGTACTGAGAAGCTCTACTATCAATAATCTAAATAAAACTCTCTCATAATGACATCTGCAACGCATATCATATTGTTGAGGGAGTAAGGGCAAAATCTATAGAGATGCTTCACAAGGGTTGCCAAGGTCAATTTTCACAAATACAGTCACAATAGCTTATTCGCAAAAGATAGAACCACTGCACAGTCATTTAAAACGAAGAAACAAGTAATGCTTTCCTTCAATAACAACACAACGATCACTTACACAGAGAAAAAAAATTGTTCAAGGATCCAACCAACACTAACTATTTGAGTTTGCTTTACAGCCAAGAAAGACAGATGCAGTGGGTGGACTCAGAAGAACACATTTGTCAAGTTCTAATAGGGAAAAGATGTTCATCTCTGATACAAAAAAATGCATAAACTCAAAGGAGGAAAGCTCCACAAAACTACAAGTCGAATAGATCTTACTGCCACAAACATTGATATATATATATATATATATGGAAATGCAAACAGATGGGAACTATTGGTGTATTCCAGAGAGTTAAGAAAAAAATCAAGCATAATTAGAAGCTTGCGAAGACTCTGGCTTATGAGAGGAAACATATAAGCTCTTGGATCAAGGAGTTCAATCAACTTGTTATGGATAGGAGCAGCCACACATCATTGAGTATAAGCAAGCAAGCAACAATGAAGGAAGTGCAAACCTTAACTGAAGAGCAACCTGACACATTTTCCTTCTTAAGTTATAAAGCAATGCACGATTATGGACCTTCTCAAAAACATAATCCTCAGTCTTAAGCAACCAACATACTCCTTAGAAAGTAAAGTATAACATCCTACAGGAAAACTATAATTCAGAGAAAAGTTAGAAGTTTAATAGTACCTCCGGCCAATGAGTGTCATACACCTAATCCCTAATTTGAATGTCTCAAACTGAATGTCCGTTTCCCTTCTTTGTAAGTTAAATACACATGAAATATCAACCATATCCTCAATTTCATTAGCTAGTTCGGTCTTTTAGTGGATTAGCATGTGGTAGTGTATGAGGGCATGTGCACAAATTAAGCCATGATTTGATTCATCATTAATGTTTTTAAAAAGAACAAACAGGATACCCAGTATGAGATGGAGGGAATAGTTATTTGTCCAATGAAGCTCTTCAAATTACAGTCACAAAGGAATGTGATTCAGAAACTTTTGATAAGCATGATAACCACACCAGAGCAACAACAAAAAAATATTCTAAACCCTGGACAGAGAAGATTATGGCAATCACATCAAAATGCAATGTTATTCCACATTTTAGCCAATCTTACTCTTATGCTTTTCAACGAACTAGTCTGACTTCCTAGTTGCTTAATCAACTCAAATTAAAGGGAATTCAACAAATAACAGAGAATTATCACAGCTGCCTGTGCATAAGAACTAGAAATCATTGTCATACAAAACACACATCAGCCTCGCCAATCCAAAAAGACAGGAGATATAGTAAGGTCATTAGTAAATGGAGAAAAGTAACTTCACAGAGCCTAAAATGCAAAGTACAAATCCGACCCCCCATTCAAAATACGCTTACAAGTTGACTTCAAATGAAAAACACGATGCCCCAAGCAGAACATCATCTATGAACGACATAAATGAGCTTCAGGGGTTTTGCTAAACCCTAAAAAACCATAACACGATGCAGTACTAGAATTCCAGAAAGCACTGTGAAATAGTGGGGAACCTGTTATGGTGCCGTGAACAACGGTTCCGTTCTTGAGCTCGATCGAGACGGTCTCGTTGTTCAGCTTCATCAAAAACCTACACACGTTTGAAATTAAACTATCACTACAGAGAAGCAGGAAAGTCGATGCAGCAAAGAAGAAAATAGAATGATGCACGAAGGAGAAGAGATTCAAAAGCGAACTGACCTCACGAGCTTCATCTTGGCAGTTAGGGCTCGAAACAAGACAAGGCAACGCCACTAAAGGAAGCGAGAGAGAAGAAACTGGGTTCAGATGACACTGCAGAGTTAAGAGATCCCGAGTTAGGGCTCGCGATAGTGACGAGTTGGACTCCGGAAAACGACGTCGTAGTTTAGTAAACAGGAACAACGCAAATCCCCGAGACCGAGGGCCGATACGATCACAACATGGTGCGTAGTGGGAACTTTTTTTTTTTGAACTGAGTAATTAAGGAAGTATATTATTGTCGATCAAAGAAATACACAGTGGGAATTATTCGGGGCTCTAGAATATAGTCTGGGTGCATCGAAACGGATTCGGCGTTCATGGACCCATAAAAGTAGTCTACTTTGCATCATAGACAAAACTTAAGGACATCCTCTTACCGACATTTCAAAAATACAGAAAATAAAAAGAGAAATGAAACAGTCCAGCAGAATAGAAACGTCCAACATGAAACAAAATAGGAAACTAAATACATGGAAATAATGCGATTTTCTGGTTGCCATCCTGAGGTAGTCCAGCATTGGCCACCTTGGGTCTTCTAGGGGAGGCATATGGATCATCCCCCTTCCCTGGGGATCTTATTTCTCCTAGCGAGGTTGTTGAGGAGCCTTCGCCTGATGGTTCACTTCCTTGTTGGACCGTTCCATCGCCATCCCATCAGTCCTCCAGTTACGGAGCATAACCCTAATCAGGGCCGTGAGATTGGGAGAGACTGCTCCGGCCAACTTGCTTGCGAGGGAGAAGTGGTACCTACCATCCACCATCGCCGGGATCGCTTCAATTGGGATTTCTAGATCTTCCTTCCCGTCTTCCCAATCAAGGACCGACACCCAAGAATTGGTCAGATTCCGAGAGGGCATTAAAGTTTTGATCTGAGCTTTCGGGCGGGGAACCGGTAGGGGAGGGGTGTCGAGGACCGACTCCTCCGAACGTGGTGCAACCAAGGCCGAGAGCCTCGAAATGGCCGTCCCCGCTTCTACATGTGGGAGACGAAGGGCCGACCATGCCGGTGCTTGAGGTTCCTAGTGGTTTCCAAGGCTCCGATCCTCGCCATCATTTCCCAGATAGGCATGTAGCGCCGATGACCGTTGGGCCGGTGGAGGAGAGGAAGAGCGTAAGTGCACTGTGGATTCCACCATAAACCTACACCTAAACCTCTAATTATAATCGAGGTATAGTCGGTTATGTCTAAATAGTTAAACGTCATTGCAAAGAGGAGACTCATAGAACGTAGTGAAACCAATCCCGGCTTGACCTGAAGCCAACCATATATGTCTAGACACAGTTGGTCCTGGCATGAGGCTCACTGAAAGTTTGGATAAAGCATGTGGTGTGGGAACTGAGCTTTGAGATTGGTGGAGGAACCCTAAGAAGGGTCGGGTTGTCATTCTTCTCTAGTAACCCAAGACCTCCAAGAGGTATCATGGATTTCAACAAGGCTATTTTCCGCTTGATACTCTGTGTGATCTTCAACTTCTTCCGCCCTCTTCCTGGCTAGGGTATTCGGACGTAGTCTGGGCTCTCTTGGAGAACCAGTTGTGCTCGTCCTGTCTACCCCAGGGTTAGGTAAGACGTTGATCGTCACAACCAGACTCGCATCTCGATCCATATCCTCCTCGGTCTCTCTCGATGAGCGGGTGGGCTAGACGGGCTTGGAGAACCCAATATGTGCTAGTGACTTAGGCAAGACGTTAGGTGTTCGATATTATCCCCTACCCGGTATAGACAAGAAAACTGGATGGGCTTCCAAGGAAGGCCTTGGTGGTAGAGCCTTCCAGTTAATGTTGATTGGTTTAACCAATATACATATCTCATCTACAACAAGGGAGAGGTCGAACCTTGTGACACACGGTATAGATGTGTCGCATTAATGAACCACATGCCCAATCAGCCACAATTGAAGTAGAATAATGGTAACCGCTCATATTTGGGGGGTAACCCGGACTGGCTGAGGAATTTCCTTAAATCACAAGACCATCGAACGGTGCAAGGGGAAACGATGTTCTACCAAACCGGACATGGATTTTTCCACACTAACAGAGCCCACAATTTTCAGACTGCACATTTACGCATCCCCCAACATGTTGCCCACTGTGATACCAGCCGCCACCGTGATCACCTTCGTAGGAAAACCCCATGCCTGAGCCCACAACTGGATCCGATTTAGACGGGGTAAGGACAACTTATTACTTGGTGGGTCAGTGAGGATGAGAGGAGCATGACTGAAAAACCAAGGTTTGTCATATCATACCCGATCCATCGCCTCTTGCAACGAGAAATAGAACTCATACACCCCTGGAGAAATTTCTTTGATTATCAAGCCAGCGGCTGAGGAACCTCATCCTTTTGTGTGAACTCGTAGCATGATGTCCCCATTGTTTGACCGGTTAAACAACAAACACCCATTATTTCATACCGGAGGCAAACCGGAGAAATATGATCCAGTGGTGTGCGAAGGAGCTCGATGACGTGTCCTCGTCCAGAAAGAAGAAGCAGACAATAAGGTCTATTGAATATAATTAAAGGAAGAGGTGGAGAGGTTGTAAAAATGAGGCATTCCTTGGTACGACCTCGTCGGCCTATCTTCCAAAGAAGTGATTTGAGAGTCCAATGTCCTTACCGCTGGCGAGCACGCTTCGAGGTCTCTTTGGATATCCTCTAGAGAAGGGGAGGTGATGATAGAACCCCAGAAATCATATACAACTGTGAATCTGACGGGACATAGGAGGATGCCTAAGGTCGTCTCTTAATGGGTGACTTACGTGGATGCCTGATGCGACCAGTGAGAGGGTCCGAAGACGGAGACTACCCTACATGGAAGATTGGTAGAGTGGCCCCTTCTCGTACCCCATCGGTAGTTAACATTTCGCCAATGCTCGAAGAGACATGAGGGACGCCAACTATCATGGAAGCATAACCCATGCAGTCGATGGCGGCGACGGGACCGAGGGAGGCGAAGACTGCAGCATTTTGGCGTGATTTCTCCATCCGAGACGCTTGTTTTGGTCGGATGAACTTGTGAGAGAGCCGAGGCGGGGACACCAGAGTCATCGCAATCAAAGAGGGCGTGGCGGAAATGATGGTTGAGAGGAAACCCTAGAAAGTCCTTTAATAGTCTTCGTCTTTCGGAGAGGCTTGACGAACTCCATGGTGGGGGCACAAGAATAACGCCAATGGAGAGGAGGCAACGTACCGAACCATATGGAGAACAATGACGATGAAGTTGGTGGCACCATTAGAACATGAAAAGAAAACTTTAGGGTTTCTTTAGTCTCTTCTTATGTCCAACGATCTTTTACTCATCAGATAGTTTTGTTTATTTTATTTTTTTTGAGGATTAACGATGGATATTATATCATTAAAGTGTTTACCGCAAAAAAACATACCAAAACATAAATTGAAAGTAAGAAAATAATTAAAATATGGGTGAAGAGTAAACATGCTCTTGTGGAATCCTTTGGTGTTCGGAAGGTAATACTGTGACAGCGTCCTAAGCTCACCAATGCAGCGGCTCCAAACGGGCTTTCAACGACCGAGCAGGTCTGTTGTAACTTCTCATGCTGGTAGACTGAGAATCCCCCTAGGTTGTCAGCGTGCGTCGTCCTCTCCTGCTTGATAGAAGTGGAGCTCCAAAGCACGGGATTGCTGACCCCTGAGCTGGTAAGCTCTTGATGGTACCACTGTCATCCTACATCCAGGGGGACGGTATAACCGACTCCCTCCCCTTGGACCATCTCACACTCATTCTACGAGGCGAGGGTGCTGAAAGCCCCCCGCCGCTGTATGTGATGCCCCGAATTGGGTAGATCCGATCGGGATGTATACCACACTCGCCCCACTCTCCTGGTCCGATCGGACCCAAGCCCCCTAGAGACTACCTTGGGCCGACCCTCCTCTTTCCGGGTCCTTATACCTGTTCCCAATGGGCCCCGATCCTTCATCAAACCGGCCCGTCCATCAATTGGACTCAGCCCACCAGACCTGCCAGCCCGTCCTTCATCTCTACCCAGCCCAGACCGTGGGCGGAAGCCTAGGCCCATCTTGCCTACAGCCCTAGCACGCAAGCCACTGCCCTTCTTGCATCCGCCCTCAGGCCCCAGTCCAGCATGTTCCCAACTGAGCTGACTCCTCCAGGCCTACACCCATCAGCCCAAACTGCTCTTGGACCTGCGAAACCCTAACCGGCTTCATGCCCATCCTCCTCCCCGTAGTCGTCGTCTCCGACGACACCTTCACCAAAGCCAGAGTTCGCCTCACTAGCCGGAGTTGACCCTGCGATCTCCCACCTACCCCTCGGGTCATCACACCACTCTCACCCTCCTCCCTCTGAGCAGGGATTTGGGTCCCGCCCTCCTCCAACAACACCTTCGGCGAGACGGAACGGGGTAAAACTTGCTCAGGAGAAAGAGAACTCGCCGGCCGACCAGAATTCCTCTGCACCGTCCGTGCCTCCAATCTCATGCAAACATCATGATGACAGATCACTAAACAACGGTGAGTAATCACCCAGATTGGTTCGGCGGCGACTGAATCAAGCCCTAGCCGCCAAACTGTTTAATGCTATATATATTTTGTAATAATGTATTATGTTATCAAACAAAGTCCATACAAATTATTATCTCCTGTGCTTATGTGACCGGAGGCGCATTTGGCCAATTTAGGTATATCAACCTCCGACCATCTACCAATTCTGCTGGACTCTGACCTCAGGGTGGATCCAATCGGTTCTACACAATTTCGTTTGAGAATATTAGGGCGGAAGACCCTAAGTGTGGCCACCTGATCCAATCGTGATGGGGTGCTCTTGAGGATAGTGGCATCTCCACAAAGACGAGGGAAACAGGGAATGCACTGAAGGTATGGGGTAAAGAGGTGTACAATGCGTTAGCCAGGAAGATTGCCAAGTATGAAAAGGACATGTTGTGGTTGAATGGCGGGGTAGATCGTACGAGTATTCGGAGACGTAGAGCATTACAAAAACTCTACGTGGCGGCGCTAGAATGGAAATGAGAGTTTTGGCGGCAGCGGGCTAAGCAACAATGGCTTACTGATAGTGACCAGAACATGAAGTTTTTCTAGGTGTCAACATCACAACAGAAAAATATCAACAAGGTGACCGAATTGCAGGACGAATTTGGAAATGTCCTGACCTGGGACTCGGGGCTGGGAGACCATATTTTGGAATTCTATAAAACGTTATCAAGGAAATCAATGGGGGACGGGACAAGGTTTTCAAGGTTTCGACAGTAGTTGACAGCGGAACAGAACAGGTCACTGATGTGTGAGGTGACGTCAGAGGAGGTGCGAGATGCTACTTTCTCGATGGGACCCAACAAGTCGCCGGGGCCGGATGGGCTCAATCTATTCTTCTACCAAAAGTACTGGGGTACGGTAGGAGAGGACGCTACCAGGTGGGTGCGACGTATATTCGCGAGGGAGGAAATACCGCGAGAGATGAACAAAACAATGTTGGTTCTGATTCCGAAGGTGGAATGTCCCATGTCACTGAAGAATCTCCGGCCTATTGCCCTTTGCAATGTGGTATTTAAAGTGGTCTCGAAGGTGGCGGCGAACCGGTTAAAGGGCCTGCTGGATGGTATAATTTCGGTCTCTCAAGGGGCGTTTGTACCAGGTCGGTCGATACAGGATAATGTTATTCTATCATACGAGACACTCCACTTTCTAAAGAACAAGAGACAGGGCCGAGAGGGGTGGGTGGCTCTAAAGCTAGACATGAGCAAGGCCTATGACAGAGTGGAGTGGGGTTTCCTGTGGGATATGATGTGTGGGTTTGGTTTTGGGGAGGACTGGATAGCACTGGTTCGATCATGCACGTATTCGGTAACATACAACATTGTGGCAGGAGGCCAGCAAGCGGGATTCGTCCAACCGAGAGAGGAATTAGACAAAGGGACCCGTTTCCCCCATACATGTTCCTGTTTTGTATGGAAGGTTTCTCACACCTACTACAAGAGGCCGAAAGCGGGGGAGACCTACATGGGGTTAAGGTGGCCCCACGGGCGCCTTCGCTCACTCATTTGTTTTTTTCCAGATGACTGTTATGTCTACTGCAAGGCGTCCATGACGGAAATGGGACGGTTGAGAAACCTACTTCAAATGTTTGAGGAAGCATCGAGGCAGGTGGTGAATCAGCAAAATTCATCTCTGTTCTTTAGTACCAATACGATAGACACCAGACGGGAGGAGGGGGTCCAAATTCTGGGGATCTCGGAGCTGACACACCCTTGAGCAAGGTCGTGCGGAGGATTCAAAGATGGACGGGAAGTTGCTAAATGGGGTTGATAAGGAGGTATTAGTCAAATCTGTTTTACAAGCAATTCCTACATACACGATGAGTGTCATGAGGCTTCCAAAAGGAACTTTGGACAAGATGAATGTAGCGTTAGCCCGTTTTTGGTGAAAGACATCGGGTCCAAATGGGAAAGGCCTCATATGGCAGTCGTGGGCGACTATGTCTCGTCCGAAGGAGGAGGGAGGGCTGGGATTCAAGAATCTATATGATTTCAATACGGCTCTACTGGGTAAACAACTATGGAAGCTCATGACAGATGAATCCATCTTGGTAGCGAGAGTGTTGAAGGCTCGGTATTATCCGGAGTCCTCAGTGTTGGAGGCGGTCCGGAGACCGAATCAGAGCTATGTCTAGCAGAGCATTCTGTCCACGCAGGATCTAATCAAAAACGGAGCATGGAGGTCGATTGGTCCGGGGACAACTACATCGGTACGTGACCATCCGTGGTTGACAGGGGTAGAGGCAAGAGTGCAATCGGTGGGACCGGGTATCGATAACATTCTAGTGTCGGGACTTATGAGGCCTAACGAGAGGTGATGGGACATCGATGTGATCGGAAATCTATTCAATATGGAAGACCAGTGGGGCGATACTAGCAGTCCCGATCAGCAGGACGGCCACCTCGGACTCGTGGTATTGGGCGGGGGACTATTTGGGGCAGTAGTCTGTGAAGTCGGCTTATAGCCTGTGTCAATAGGAGCAATCGCCTTTCAGCCCAAACGGATATATGGACAACTATTTGGAAGCTGGAAGTGATGCCGAATGTGCGAACTTTCTGCGGAGAACATGCTCAGGGTGTCTACAGGTGGCAGACAACCTTGGGCGACGACACGTGGAAATGGAGGCAAGGTGCCCGGTCTGCTCAGGGGAAGATGAATCCGAGCTACATCTATTAGTCCAGTGCCCCGTAGCAGCAGAATGCTGGGCCAAGTCCGGCCTGAACACCCCCCAAGATGCTCAGGATATTACTGGCTGGTTGCAAAGCACGCTTCATCTCAATCCCCCGACAAGCGGTGGACTGGTAGGATGTATTTTGTGGGAATTGTGGAAGGCTAGAAACAAAGTAGTCTGGGAAAATATCGCACATCCGGCCGCCAGTATCTTTCAAACGGCCTTTCATCTACAGGCAGGTTGGCTGGAAGCCAGGAAGAGGAAACACCAAGCACAGTCAATCTCCCGTCACCCACATATAGGTGCAGCAGAATCTTGGGAACGTCTCAATCAAGGGTCGTGGGCCATAAATACAGATGGGGCGTTGTTTGTGGCAACGGATAAGATAGGAACTGGCTGGATATGCAGAGATGACATGGGACAACTCACGAGGGCCTGATCTGTATCCTTCCACGGATCTCAGAACCCGAGGCTAGTGGAGGCATATGCGATTCATGACGCACTGATGTGGCTACTACAATATCCAAGGAAAAGGACGTTTGTGCAAAGTGATTGCAAGGTCGTAGTGGATATGATCAGGAAAGGAGGGCGGCTGCTATCTCCTTTGGGAACAATCGTCACAGATTGTATTTCCCTTTTAACTAAACTTAAGTGTGTGCAGCTCGATTTTGTAAAACGGACATCGAACAAAGCAACTCATTGGCTTACCAGGGCGGTTTGTTCTTCCCCTGGCTGGAATTGGCAAGAGGATCATATCCCGAGCCTCTTCAAAATATCTTTCTTGCCGATATTTAAATAAAATCTCATATTTTCTCAAAAAAAAAAATCTCCTGTTCAAAAAATCACTTATTAAATGCTAGCAACTTCTCTACAAAATAAGCAAGCCTGTTCGCGAAATGAGAAACAAAAAGTAAAACTTAGTTCACTCCCATCAACAATGCAACTGAAAATTTCCAATTTCATACATAAATTCTCTTATTATCATACTTAATGAGGAAATTACAATTACAGCTTCACCTAATTATACCTTTTTTTTATCATTAAACTAATACAGAAACATCTTCTATTTATTCTGAACATTAAAAATTGCTTAAGAAAGCAAGCAACAAGACAGCAAATATAGTACTAGCAGAAGTGAGTAATAACAAAAATTAACCATAGGATTGAACCGAACCGCACGTACGCATCAAACACCTTAGACATACAAATATTAGAACCATATAGTCTCCATATCTTTCTTCAAACACCCGGTCCCCTTTCTCCGCTACAACACACGATCAAACTCCGATCACTCTCCCGGCGCAAGAGTACGTAACGTTGCAAGACTCATCGACGACGACCTGAAACCGATGCCAAGGCCTCGCCAGGAACACCGGCAGGCGGACCAGCACCTCGCAAACGCACTGATCGTCCACAGCCTTCAACCACCGGCAGCAATCCTCCTCGACCGGGGTCTCGCGGTGGCGGTGGCGGCGGTGCTCCTCGTGGTCGAGCCTGTGCCTGCGCCTGTGCCTGCGCGCGTGGTGGCGACGCCTGCCCTGCCCGTCGTCGTGGTCGTGGTCGTTGTCGTTGTGATGGTGGTCGTCCTGATGGTCGGAGGTGACGTGGACGAGCTGATCGTCAGGCTCGTCGGGCTCGTCGGAGGGAGGAGGGGGCTCGTAGGGGTTGGAGGAGTAGGGGAGGAGGGAGCAGGCGTGGTTGGCGAGGGCGAACTGGGAGAGGCAGAGTGGGCGGGCGGGGATCGGGGGAGACCTGAACTGGGACTCAGTAATCATTGGCGTGCCGGTTAGGATTAGGAACATTATAAAGAGTGTTATTGGTGGGAGGCCTTTCATTCTCTCCATATGTAGAGTAGAGACCCCTTTCTTCTTCTTCTTCTTCTCTATTTCTCTACTGATATAACTGCTTAAATATCACAAAATAAAAACCCGGATGGAGGTGGAGGATATCGTTTTTGAAGTATTTAGCTACTTGTTCGTGGCTTCTATTTATATATATAAGCTATGCTTTCATAATCTTTATGTGGGTGTGTAAAGACTGAGAAGTCACCAAGACAGTGAGGATGCGAAGTTGGTGGATAGGTGCTTTGGGAGAGTTTTAAGCTGCTATAACTCAGAAGGAGGGCTCATTCTTTGTGTGATAATCTTGGTTAGGTGACATGTTTTGTTTTTCAAAATTAGTGCTAGCTAATTAACAACAAAATTACCTCAAATGTACATTTGTTTATGTTCTTTTGTTAACAAAAAAACTGTTCTTTTAGCATTTTTGTTTGCGAAATCGAATTTTTTTTGTTATTAATAGAAGTAATGAAACATGTTTTGTTAAGATTAACATCTAAAACTTGATTTTTAGGGTTTTCCTATATCTCTCATGCTTCCTCTCTCTTCAGCCCACAAGCCCTCCGATATCTATACTGCGTTGCCCTCGTGCTTCATCCTCCTCGGTTCCCCCTACTGCCCTCACTGCTCCTGATGTCATCATCACTCCTACATCAACCCAAACGAGGGCCTTCTCGAGTCCTCCTACTACCCAAAACACAGACCCGTCACATGTGCCACCACGTATCATGCCACCCCCGTCCAAGAATTCATAAAGCCGGTGCGCCCTAAACGGAAAAAACCTTTCCGCCTCCTCCCTCTCTTTTTTCACCATCATCGATGCTACTAACGTCCCTCACTGAACCATGTCTAACTGTGATTGGGGATAAAACGAGATCCCTCCCGAGCCCAATACAAGCGAATGCAGCCGACATAAGAATGGCGCCACATATGCTTACAATATCCATCAATGAGGACACCGCCCATGGAGATGCCCCCTGCACCGCACGATAACCAACGTACCGATCTTACCGTCATTTGGCCTGAAGCTTAAGCCCCCATCAACAGAAACTCAGTCTGGCGATGTCCCATTTTGCCCGGCTGGGAGGCAGAAAATCCCTATCCACCATCATTCACATATGTCCATCTCTTCGGTTGGGCAAGTCATGGATCATCCTACAACACCTGCTGCCCAACCCTGCGGAAGGACCACAGGAAGGGCTCGCCCTTTTCCTCGTCCGAGCGATCCACTAGAGGCTGTTCTACTCAAGCGGATGACCAAGTTAGGGATTCAAGATTTTCTGACTAATATACCAGTGTGTCCTTGGAAACGGAAGTATGTGTCACCCAACCCTAGGGAATGAGGATCAAGAGAAGTTGGGACGACACAAGATCTCTTTCCTAACCTAGATACTCTTGTCACTGGACCCAAGGACTGGCTCGCCTCAAGGATAAAAGAGCTTCCAAAGGAGCTAGAAGGCATAGCCTTAAAAAAAATCAGCCAAAAACAAACCAAGCGAAAAACGGATTCAACCTCCAACTTCAGAGACCTTTTCCTTGACACATGAGAGAGCTCGAAGGTCTTTAGAAGCCTTGAGGGCTGCCTGGTTCCAAACATCCGTAGCCAAAGGAGCAACTTGAATAGCTTGTTCTCGACTCATAGTTAGAGTTGTAATCTTGGACGAATAAACCATTGTGCCAAAGAAATTGTACTCAGTAATTTGACCCCTAAAAGTTGAAGGTTTTAAGAAGGTGGACTTCCAAGTGTATCTAAGAGTTTATTTAAATTAAATTTAACTATATTAAATTCATTTATCTAACTCTAAACAAATTATTTATTTAACAAAATAACTCTAAAAATACTTTATTTAACAAAAATGACTAAAAGTGTCCCTTATTTGCTTGAGCCCCAAGCACCAGCTTGGGGTATTAGTCCCTAGGGCCAGCCTTGCACATAAGGATTCGGTTTATCACTTCAACACCATTAGACCATCCACACAGTCCGATTAGGTAGATTTTTTGGAAAATTAATGAACAATAAATCTGAATTGTGGGTCTAATTTTTTCCGTCACAATGGGAATAGATCGATTCGATCTATTCCGAGTTAAATGTTAAGAAAAAAATATATATATGAATGATAAGTAAATGAAGGTAATATTATTATTTTCGAAAACGAACCAAGGATACTACAACACAAATTCGTTAAACACAAAAACCCGAGAACCAACAAAAAACACCACCTACCAACCCAAGAGGATGAGAACTAGAGGTTAGCGAACCCGTTCATCTCGCGCCAGTTTGAATATTCGCAAACAATTGCCCATCACTCGTGTTTGTTGAAGCGAAGATCGACATTATAGAAATACGTATGGTTGGGCCTCGAGGAGCACCTCAACATCAGTGGCGGTTGGACCGACCTCAAGTTGGGCCTACAAGAACGTCAACTCAAATCACTTCACCTGGACGTTGGTCTTTTCCCAGTAATCTTTGATATGCTTCTCGAACCGAGGATATGGAGTCGAAGCCATGAATTTACAGTCTGGCATGAGCGTGAATCATCCACGCAACCACTAGTCGCCTCTCCTCCACTTATGTCCAAGTTGGCACCACGAAAGATTTGGTGTTGGAGAAAATAAGAAGAGTTGGTCCCGATTCTATTTTGGATAGAGTATTGAAGGAGAAGAGTCGGTGCCGATTCTGTTTTTGAAGAGAGTATTGAAGAAGAGGAAGAAGAAGAAGAGTTGGTGTCGATTCTGTTTTTGGGATGACTTTAAATAGGGGAGGCCGAATCATTGGGTTTTCTTTTAGAAGTTCTCAAATACTATCAAAGGGGTAGAATCTGTCAAACCATTGAATATGATAGAATCGGCTCATGTGAACGTGTGGAGAATCGGTAACACAAGACAAAATTACAGGGTTGCATTTATTTCGAACATTGTGGGGTACGTTAGAGTACAAAATAAAATGAACGTGTTTGAAACCGAATACAATGATAGAAAATAAAAACGTTGAACATGCTAGTTGTGATTCATAGCTCGAAGCATCTTGAACATAAGAGCCCGTGGTTGGCCTTCTCCGGCGGGGTCCAGTCGGATGTGCCGAGAGCAATTGCTTCAGCGTATTGCCTGGTCAATGGCAACTGGTACTTCATAAGCTTTGCTTTTGTGCACTCGAATCGACCACGACGAAGTTGTTCTCACTCGATCATGTACAATACTAGTGGCGGACCCCAATCAGCCTGTGAAACACCGCTTTCGTTCTCGGACTTCATAATTTTGGTTGGAGACTACTTTTGGAAGGAAAGGTTTTTGCCTTTAATAAATGAGAATGAGTTGCCTTATATAGGCAACGAAATCGATCAAATGGAAAACATTGGGAAGGTGTACAGTTCATATTACAATGAAATAAAGTTGCCGAAATATAGGTAAATGGAACATCAAAAAAACAGCGAAACTACGGAAAGCCCGATATGAAACAGAGATACGGAAATACATTGAACCCAACTACGGAAACAAAATGAACAAATAGTTTACTAGTTGCCTCCATCCATAACGGCCTCCGTCCTAAACAAAGTCTAGATGTGTTCAATTAGATCAACCTTCAGTTGCTGGTGCACTGCTCGATTCTCTAGCCGGCTTGAGTGGTTTCAGATGTAATTGCAACCTGGTAATGGCTTTTAATGGACGGGTATGATTGGTTCTTCGGATGAGAGTCGTTATATTTCTCCCAATAGGTGTCTCGTTCATCATACACAATCATGTTGTGTATAATAATGTACACGCTTATTATCATAGACTATTTCCTATCGTCCCAACCCCAAGTAGGCCTACTTATGATATGAATTATAGAATTCTGAATGCCCTATCCACATCCTTCTTGCGGCCTCCTTTTTCTTTGCGTATAGCACGTGCTAGGGTAGTTGTGGTACAGGGATGGACTTTACAAACACCGCCCACGGTGAGTGAATTCCGTCAGTTAAGTAGTAGGGAGTGTTGTAGTACATACCATTGACCTGAAATGCGATTGGAGGCTGCTGACCTCGATATACGTGAGTAAATATGGACGATTGGTTCCAAAAATTAATATCGTTGTTCGAACCCGGCATACCAAAGTTGCATGCCAAATCCAGGTGTCGGGCCCTGAACCTACTTCAAGCATGGCAGTAGGTCTAGAATGATCGCCTTGCTTGTGAACCCCTGATGCGCTTTTGGACAATTCTTCCACGCCCAATGCATACAATTGAGGATGCCGATACAACCTAGAAAAACACGAGTTTCATTCACACGCGTAATGTAAGCAATATCATTACCATTCGGCTTCTTGATGTAGGTTTCACCAAAGACGTTGATTACGGTGAAGCAAAAATGGTGCATGCACTCGAGGGCCGTTGTCTCATCCATTTTCAAATGCTCATAAAGGCTGTAAGCCGAAGCACCATAACACAACATCCGTATTGCTACAGTACACTTTTGAATTGTTGAGAATCCAACCCGATCACGACAATCAACTTTTTGTTTGAAGTAGTCATCAAACTCTGACATGTCATCTGCAATCTTCATGAAAATAGATTGCACCATTTTGAAATGCCGATGAAATTTTTTTTACATCGTACATCGGGTCACTAAAAAGTAGTCGGACATAAGACGGTCGTGAGCAACGCTTCGATCTCTAAAAATATAATTCATTTTCTATTTCTCCAGACGGGTTCCGTCATCCATGCCTCTGCTTCCCTAAAATTTTCCCGTAAAGACTCCAACATCTCTTTCTCCGTTTCTCGGGTCCTTGCACGTAAAGTTGCATAGTCTATTTCGCCGTTATCGTACTCCCCGCTACTCGACAAATCCATAATGAAAAGACGATAATAGAAGGATGTAGAGAGAAAACGATTGAATTTTTTGTGTGGGGATACAATTTTGAACAATGAAGTAGGCTATTTATAAAACAAAAATTCTAGATTTTTATTTTATTTCAGTCAAATGAATTTGCTGACTTGGACACGTGGCGAATTCACCGCGCCATGACAGATTTTGCGCGTCGAATCTCTCCACGTGTTGCTCGCTAATTCATGCGGTCAACGGCAAATCTACTAAACCAACTCTACAGACGGTCTGCATAATCATAGACCGTCTAAAGTCCACCCGATTTGACACGTGACACGACCCCGAATCGACAACTCGACGAGAAAAAGCTAATTTTTCACCGATTTCAATGCCCGAATCGACACGCCTTAGACCCCACTATGGATGTTCTTATGATACAACCATAAATTGCATCAAGAAGACCATAAAGAGTGGGGGAGAAAATAAAATATTTCTTCCTACTATAAATACATATAAATCCAGGTCTTTCTAAACAAAATCATTTATATGAAATCAAAAGAAATTATGTTGTCCTTTTTATCGAAATATTTTTTTTCATGATGTTCTCTAGAACCGATCTTAGATTCTTTCGATGAACGTGCACGTTCCTTCATACGGGCACCGTCTTGGCTATCTAAAAATACTCCACTACCGCCACCACATCATTTTTCATCTAATCCATCATCTATGCTTCGGATCTGACCTAGAAGCCTTCACGTCTGCCACAATCTCCGTCACTAACGCCATTACCGCCACCTCCTCCTCTGCCATCGTAACCGCCGCCACCTTCATCGCCTCCTCTACCATCAGAACCGTTGTTTCCTCCTATGTCACCAGATCCGCAACCATCCTCGCATCCTCGCCTCCTCTTCCACCAGAACCGCTTCCTCCGCCTTCTCTACCACTAGAACCGCTGCCTCCGCCTTCTCTTCCACTAGAAACAGTGTCTCCGCTTCCTACGCCACATGTCTGTTTATTGCACACCTTTCCCTGTCAAGGTCGATGCAAAGCCAACATCCTGTTTTCCCTTTTCATAGTGTTCTCACTGAATGTCCATTATCCCCTCAAACGCCCCGTATCACATATCCTGGATATTTTCAGGCGATTCATGAAAAAAAATCACGTGCCCCTTACACCACTGCGATAAACGCAATCATCTTCTTTTAGGGTCAACAGATCTCGTTTGTTAGATCTGAGACTATGTCTAGCCATTTCGTTTATTTCAATTTCAGTATTTGCCGTTTGAGTATGTTTACTTTTGAATTTTCAAAAGTCTACCAATAAAATTCTATTTTATGCTAAAAAAAAAAATTGGATCCTTTTTACTAATACATGTGTGATTTTATACTTCTTTATTATAATAATTTCTTTTAAATCTTTGATATAATGTTTGCGTTTAAGCTTTATACTCCTTTGACATTTTTTTTTGTCTTTTGATGTTTTTGATCAAAACCTTAGTGTTTTATACTTATAAATATATTATATATGTTATAAAAGTATGAATGATACTTGTGAATGGAAGAACAAAAACTAGAGAGAACAAGAGAATATGGAGAGAGTAGAAAATAGAATATTATTCATCACTTCATCCTTTACAATGACCTCTATTTATAAGCTCATAATCATAGAGACATAACCTTAATGAACTACATAAATAATAGAATTCAAAATACAAAAGTCTTCTAACTCCTATTTAGAATATTCCATGTGGTCATCCAATCAAATATTCATAACACTCCCCCTTTGGATGACATGTACAAATATTATTATGCCTCGTTAAAACCTTTCTAGGAAAAACCCAGTGGGAAAAACCCTAGAAGGAAAAAGAGTACATAATTTGTACAATACGTATATAAGTTACCTCATTAAAAACCTTGTTAGGAAAACCCATTGGGATAAACCTAAAGCAAGGGAAAAAGAGTGTAACACGTATTTCTCCCCCTGATTACAACATCTCCTCATAAATCAAGGAGTTTTCTCATTCTGATCTTAGCAAGTTGTAGGAAGTGCTTTAGTGAACAAATCTGCAAGATTGTCACAAGAACGAATTTGCTAAACATCGATATCTCCCTTTTAATGAAGTTCACGAGTAAACAAGAACTTAGGAGAAATGTGTTTCGTTCTATGTCCTTTCATGTAGCCTCCTTTGATCTAAGCTATACAAGTTGTATTATCTTCGTATAAGACAGTTGGACTTACTTTATTTATTGAAAGATCACATGATTCTCGGATATGATGGATCAAAGACCTTAGCCATATACATTCACGACTTGCTTCATAAAGAGCTATCAACTCAGCGTGATTTGAAGAAGTGGCTGTAAGGATCTGTTTTATCGAGCGCCAAGATATAGCGGTGTCACCATATGTAAATACATGCCAAGTTTTTGACCACGCTTTGTGGGGATCAGATAAATATTTGGCATCAACCATATCCAATCAATTCAGACTTCGAGTCTTTTGAATAAAATAACCTTATATATAATGTTCCTCGAAGATATCTTAAAATTTGTTTAACTCCAGTTCAATGTCTTCGAATCGGAGAAGAACTAAATCTTGCTAGGAAATTAATAGAAAATGCAATATCACGATGGATGCAATTAGCAAGATACATTAACACCCCAATGTCACTAAGATATGATACTTCTGGACCAAGATATGGTACTTCGGGACCAAGGAGTTCTTCTTCTTTTCGGGGGCGAAATGAATCCTTTTTCACATCAAGTTATCGAACAACCACGGGGGAACTCAAATGATGTGAATTAACCATATTGAATAGTTTAAGGATCTTCTCAATATATGATGACTGGTGAACAAAAATCTCCTTCGACAAATGTTTAATCTGAAGGCCAAGACAAAATTTTGTTTTTCCCCAGTCTTTCGTTTCGAATTCACTTTTCAAGTATTTCATCATCTTTACAAGTTTATCATGTATTCCAATGATGTTCAAATCATCAAAACATAAATCGCGACGATGGAAAATCCGGTTTTCATCCGTTTAATAAAAACACATGGACATATTTTATTGTTGATGTATCCTTCTTTCAAAAGGTATTCACTAAGACGATTATACCACATTCGACCAGATTGTTTTAGCCATTACAAAGATCTTTGGAGCTTTATTGAGTACATTTCTTGAGGTTTTGAGATGCATGCTTCAGGCATTTGTAATCCTTCAAGGACTTTTATGTAAGTGTCATTATCAAGTGACTCATACTAAGTAAGTAAAATAAATTAAATAATTAAAACAAAATAATAAATAAATAAATAAAAAGAAGTAAAATCTGAGTGTGACTGCATCCATAACCGATGAATATGTCTCTTCATAATCAATTCATGGTCGTTGTGAAAATCATTGTGCAACGAGTCGAGCTTTGTATCTTACGACCTCGTTTTTATCATTTATTTTGCGCACAAATACCCATTTATATCCTACGGGTTTGACATCTTCAGGTGTCTGGACTACAGGTCCGAATACTTGGCGTTTGTTGAGTGAATTCAATTATGTCTCAATGACATTTTTCCATTTTGGCCAATCATTTCTTCGTCGGTATTCACTGAGCGATCTTGGTTCATGATCCTCATTTTCTTTTGAAATATCTAATGCAATTGCATGCACAAATAAATTATCCACAACAATTTCTTTTCTATTCCATCTTTCACCTAGAATGACATAGTTAAACGAGATATCTTTATTGTCATCTTTCTCAGGTGTTTCATAATATTTTGAAGATGTCTCTTCATTTTTATCACATTTATTTCTTCGGGAATTGTAATATAATTTGATGTACCAACTTGCCGAACTTGTTCCTTTCCTTTTCTTGGGTTTTATAATTGGATCCAATAGGTCTGCCACGCTTCTTGCGTGCTTTAGACTCATTTGCTAGCGCTAGCATATTTCCCATTTCTTCATCAGGAAGATTAATTCTACAAGGAACATTAGCAATTGGTATCTGTGATTTTATCACAGTCTTAACATCCGTAAATGCATCAGGCAATGTATTTTCAACCTTTTGTAAGTGGATAATTTTCTGAACTTCTAGTTCATATTGATTCGTACGAGGATCAAAATGAGACAATGTCAATGCATTCCATGAAATTTCTCGTCTTTCTTTTTCAGATGTTTCTTTATCTCCCCCTAATGCAGGGAAATTGTCTCATCAAATTGACAATCGGTAAATCGTGCCGTAAACATATCACATGTCATGAATTCCAATATATCTATGTGAATTCTTTATAAATATGTTGGACATTCAGTCTCAACTTTCATTGGAGATTATCTTGTAATAAGTTTTCCTTAAAAACAAGCAACACATGGGTAATCTTTTGACAAAAAGGACATTTTTACTCTTCAGGGTATGTCCATGTGAATTTTCTATAATTCTTTGTATCATTATGAAACCTATATGGCCTAAACGATCATGTCATATCATAAAATTTGATGGGTCCATTGGGTTTTGGTTAATCACCATATTGGATTCAATTGGAATAATGAAAGTATAATATAATCCAAAATTATATGAAGGGAGTTTTTCCACGATTTCTTTTCTCCCCGAGACCATGGACGTGATGTATAAACATTCAACGTCATTTTCATTTGTTGTCTCAATGTGATAACCATTTCGGCGAATATCTAATCTGGTTGAGAACATTGCATCATTGATAATAAATTGTTTAGCATTTAGTAACTTTATATTGGCTCTTCTGGAGCCTTCAATAAGATCCGATGCACCAGATATTTTCCGTTGCTTTTAACATAATTAGAGACACTTTTGTCATGAGTTTGTCATAAGACAAATAAAATTATAAACAAGACACTCCAAATATTTCATTTTTTCAATAATAAGGTAGCTCTTCCGGAGCCCTCTATTATTTTTGCAGCACCCGTATGCCTTGATGTTGTAGCACTATCAACAACACACATATCTTTATCATTTATGTAATTAGATAAATCACTTTTGGGATCCATATCCTTTAATATGAGAAAATTAATGTATTGGTTTACATACTACAAAAGGATATAACAGAAATATTAATACAAATCATCCAAAGATTGGCTCATATGCATGATACTTGTTTTCTCGTCATCAATTACAAATGAGTTAAAGACATTCGATTAGATCTTCAGAATCTAAGTCATCAATAAAGTTTCTCTCTACCATTTCTTATTTTCCTTCAATCAAATCTTTAATCATACTTCAGCTACGCAATCAACTACATTTACAAAATAACTTCCATCATGTTCATGAGTTTTCATTTGATGGGCTATATTCTTTCTTGCGCCTTTCATACTCGTTCCACTTCTGGTGGTACACATTATTTTTCATGGAATTGGAAATTATTTGGCTCATAACTATGACTACGACCACGACCACGTCTGGGGCATTGGTCTTTCTTGGGTATGGATCTACTCATATCCTATCACATTCACTTCAAGGAATGAAGTGATGCCAACAGGGCGAGCTTGATTGTTTTCAACAATAATTCATTACTTATAAATATATTAAGTCTGATTCTTTTCGTTCTCGGTAACGCTACTTCAAGAGCATACTAGATGGAAGTAATGTAGAGGAAAACATTTTTCATCGATTATAAATAATATGATGAAGTGTGGAAATAGTTTCTTTGATTTATCCTGCAAGGATACCAATTTTAGAACTTTAAGTCTTTATGTAAGCTTCATGTCACATTTTTTTCTTCCAGTAATTGCATGTATCTTGTTTGCTTAGATGATGAGTCCAATAAATTTGTTTCTTGACAATTATAGAACTTCATGTTCACAATATCATGACTTGTGTAAACTTCAGGTTACACATCGAATTTGTATAATGTTCACACAAATATGAATAAGTATATATTATGATTACAAAATGAACGGACACATTATAATTCATGAAATAAACATAACCATACACTAAGTAATTTGTGGGGTGAATATAAGAATGAGATAAAAACATGACCACACATCGAGCGAACTCATGAGGTAAACAATATATAAATAAGTGCATAGAAAATTTTTAGGCTTCAAGCCTTGGACACAAATTACAAGCTTCAAACTTGTGGTCTGTTATTTAGTCACACAAGTAAGTTTCAAGTTTTGTCATCATTAGGTACATGTGAACTTCTGGTCACTCTAATTTCTTCAAGTTTATACTTTAAACCAAAACTTCGGGTTTTGTAAATCTTTTCTCGTTAATATTTGAACTTCGGGTTCAAAATGGTTCGACATTGTAAAACTATAAAATCAATATAATCAACTAAGTAAAAATATAAGTAAAGAATTTGCCATTAGTTACATGAATCATCAACTGTAATACTCTTATTCATATATGAGAGAGAATATACAACCATTTGTTGTACCATGTATTTAGAATTTCTAGTCCAACATACATCAAGTCGATGGAACTATGTATTTGAAATTTCTGATCCAACATGCCATCATATTTGTAAACTTCAGGATACAAATATAAGATCACAAATTTATTCGCAAAATGACCATGCGACGAGAGAATACATGGAGTAGCCAAACTACCCATGTAACCATATATAGTTTTTCTTTCAAGTTTCATGCCTTTAAGCCAAGTTGCATGTTATAAGAAAAACGGTTCGTATCTTGGAACTTCGGGTCCAAATGATTCGATTTCAATAAATCTCACATTCGAGTATCAACAACAAGACACAGGTATATAATAAACATCAAATTTCTGATGTGAAAGATCCAATGTTTCATTGGCGATCACAGAGCATACTTATTGGAAGTTGTAAATTAATTTGTATAAGTAAGCATGAATTAAATTCAAATAAATTCACGATAATAGGAAACTTTGATACCTGGATAATAGAGCGATTCGTGCTGATAACGTGTTATAAAAGTATGAACGATACTTGTGAATGGAAGAACAAAAACTAGAGAGAACAAGAGAATATGGAGAGAGTATAAAATAGAATATTATTCATCACTTCATCCTTTACAATGACTTCTATTTATAGGCTCATAATCATAGAGACATAACCTTAATGAACTACATAAATAATAGAATTCAAAATACAAAAGTCTTCTAACTCCTATTTAGAATATTCCATGTGGTCATCCAATCAAATATTCATAACAATATAAGATATGTTTTATTATTTTCATCAGAAGTATCTATTTATTTTTATGTTTTGAATGAAATATGAAATAGAAAAAATTCTTAATCATGGTAGACAACATATTTTAGATATTTATTTTGTGAGAAGAGATAATGGCTTCTAGTAAAACTCCAAATTTTCAATGTCCTACTCCTTTGTTTTGTTTTTTTTGCTCAAGCACAACATAATTTTTAGGAAGAAACATATCAACCACAACCGACTTCAATAAAAAAAAATAATAAACGATTCTTATTTATATTTTTAACTGTGATTTTATTTATTGTATTATCTTTTTAATCAAAGAGAAAAAATTTATTAACGAAGCTTACGATACAAAATGAGGAACCCAACAACTTAGAAATGAGAAGGACCTAAAGCACAAACGGTAGTAGCAACATAACTAGAAAAAACAGTCAAATGACTTTGATGGGACTAGGAACCCTGCTACTATTATGGGGACTCAGCACCACTTCAATTTTCTTGAAGCCCTCTTCGGCCGAACCTCTATAGCGGACTCTTAAGCGTTTAGAAAATCTCGCGACCGTGTGCGTAATACTCTCCCTTGTACGCCCATCAATCAACGAAGAAGAAACCCCATAATAAACATCTAGTTGTGGGAGGGTAGCTCCAAAGTCGACCTGAAGTGGCGGAGGGGACCGATCTGCGAGAGGGATAAGAGCCTGATCAAGTTCATCACACAGATATGTGACTGAGGTTGCTTTCGACTTGTCGACATCTAAGACTATATCTTCCTACCTATCTGTCTTGCTACCCGAGTGCATTAAGGACCCCCCCTCCATCTATAGGATTATGTGTTTCACAAACAATGCGAATTTTTTATAACATAATCATAATTCCCAAACTCCGCATCATTCGAATAACTAATCTATGACTGTATGTAAGTACGATTACCTCTTTATAGAGCAATTAAACTGTTGTAATGCATATTTTAGATGGAGAATTTTCAAGACGCCCTCTTGTAGTTCTCCCTCTACCGGTATCCACACGAGAAAGTACTCCCACAACTATGAAGCTTGCTAGAGCTTTGGAACAAATTTCTCTTGTTCTCTCACTATGGTGGTCGAAAATTGCTAGCACGGTGCTTGTGATTTTTAACCAAGGGGGTTGTTAAAGTTTGTTTCCCACATTAAAATTGTATGGACGAATTGACCACTTGATAAGCATATTGATGCCTCCACCCATCAACTTGAGCTTTTTGGGTTAAATTGGACTTTTAAATGGTATCAGAGTTGGTTTGGGTATGTGAGTCTGCCTTGGTGTGCAAGACCTCCTTTCGGTTCCTTAGTGTGAAACACGTGCGAGGCTCACACGTGATGGGAGTGTTAAAGTGTGTGTTCCATATAGAACGTGTATGGACAAATTGATTACTTGATGCATCCACTCATCAATTCTTGAGCTTTTGGGTTAGATTGGGTCATAACACAGGTCTTGTATTTTTAGGTTTTTGATTCTCGAATCAAATCTTTGTAGAATTAGGAAATCTTGAAAATAAAGACCCAAAAGAGCCTTGTTTCCCTTTTCTAGTCCATTAGGTCTGACTGAAATCCCTTATTGCCCGTTAGGGTTTTTGGCTAAGCCTATTAATCATGTCCAAGTCATATGAAGTTTGCCATTTCGCTTTTTCATAACCTATTACCATAAGTATCCTTATCTTGTGTAGTTTGGTGATATCATGGATGCATACAATACATAGAAGCTTCATCATTTTCTATGTTTTGTCTTTGGTTTCTTGATCCCGAGTTCAGATTGTAAGTGACAACTTTTTGTCCACTCAGATGATCATGCTTTATTTTACAATCCTTACTCATCAAGGGCCCCGATGATAAATGACTTACGTTGATGACGACACAAGTGGCAAGATCCGTATGACAATCACTCATACTTCTCATAAGCATGCATCCATAACTGAACACAACCTCTATGACCATCTTGTCAAGAGTAGTGGTTGTGTCACACTACTACAAAATGCTTCAACATCGACCGAATTATTCATTCGTTGTTGAAACACTTTCGGTCGTTATTGAAACTTCCCGACCGAATAGTTGGTCGCGCGTGGTCGCTATTGAATCCATTTTTTTTCAATACCACCGAATTTTTCGTAGTCGCTGTTGAATATTCTACACCGACTAAAATTGTTGTTCGGTTTTAAAACATTAAAGTTGGTCGTTAATGAACATTCAATACTAACCGAAAAGTTTAGTCGGTGTAGAATATTCAATAACACATAGGATGTATGACGATTCAAGGTTATAGGACTAAGTTATACTTTAATAGATGAAAAATATTCACGGTCTGGTTTTATGGAATATTCTCAAAATGGGTTATCCAATATCAATATTTTTTATATTATCACGAGTATTAATAATTTCTTCTAAACATAGTAATCTCCTCTTAACCAAATATCATGTAACGATCAATTTCACTTAATTTGCACTCGTAATGAAAATGATCCTATTTTTTTACAAAACATATATTAGTATCGTTAGAATTTGTAATCGATGGTTTTTAATATATTCAAATCATTCCTCTAGATCTTATATATCATATATGAACACATATTTGTCTAGTAATCGATCAAATTACTCCTTTTTTCTTAGAATAAGTGATAGACTTTATTAATTATCTAAGAAGTAGTACATACGACGTGCCTCAGGGAAAAAGATCCCCTGACCACTAAAAAACGGACATAGAACGAAGTAAGAACCTTGTCCACAGTTCTTTTAACGAATTCGAGAGTTAGTCTCTCTTTTTGAAGAAGCTGAAAGAAATTTAAGCTAATAAATTTAGGAGAACGTTTAAAATGGTACCTAAACGCTGTTTGATCTTGCTTTTCAAGGACTTTTTTTGCCGTGAGGAGTGCGACCGAACTTGAACTCATCAGTAGTAACAGGAAGATATACATGAATCAGGGTTTCCTCCCGGTAAAAGTCCTTGAATCCTGCTCACTAGTTATTAACCCTGCAAAATAGAAAACTGATAAAGTAAAACAGACCCAATCGATTAGCCCGATCCAGAATCGAGAGAGAGGTCGAGGAGGGTGAAACGGTGGAGGCCAAGAAGATGAACGCACCGATGACGACTTCAGAAACGGTGGGGGGTTGATCAGGGAATGGAATAGTGACGGTAAAGACGGAAAATACACCGAAGATGGTGATTGAAGATGCGGGGGATCGAGGACGGAAAGACAACATTAAGGAACAATGGTAAGAAGACCGTTGTCGTTAAGACAAAGCAAAGGGACCGAACATATACCGGAATTAATCATGTGTAATGTTTAAAATATTTTTAAAACTACATGTGTTTATAACCTCCTGTCATGATTAAGATACTTAAGCTCCCTATTTTCTTCACCAATTTCAGATATCCTATTTCACGATGATGAATATTCCATTAATTTAGTATTTTATTGTTTATCAGATGAGTCATAACATACAATATAGTCAAAGAAAAATTAAATATTTTTTCCCCTCTCCATGAAATTCATCAGATTTAGAGAAAAATAGGGAATCGACTGAAAATGAAGGCTGACCTACAAAATTAATAATTATTATCCTACTATAAAAGTCAAAAAGAAAATATTTTAGAACATACCCTTGACTAAACTAAAATAGGGATGAGAGTGACAAGTATGTGTTGGTGCTTGGTGTCCTATACTCATAAATCCTCATCAGTATTCAAATGGTCTCTTTCCTCTCCGACAGAACAAAATGACTGAAATACCCCTCTTAAAATAATAAAACTTTGTTTTCCTCTTTGTGTCACACTCTACACGCTGCTTAGCTCTGCTCCTACCTGCACCTGCACCTGCTCTTGACTCTCTCTCTCTCTCTCTCTCTATCTCTAGCTCCACCGAGAACAACAACGAGGAGGCGGTTCTGAAATTTGGGATGTTGCTCGCGAACGCCCTAGCCCTAGCTCGCGCGACGACCTATTCGATTCACTTTAACGACCTTGTGTTTGAGGCCGATGACATTCCTATCAGCTCCGGATGGTGGTTCGTCTATGCTGGCGTGTCCTGCTTGCTTGTGCTCTTCGCCGGGATCATGTCTGGCCTCACATTGGGCTTGATGTCTCTGGGCCTCGTCGAGCTCGAGATCCTCCAGAGGAGCGGTACTTCCACTGAGAAGAAGCAAGCCGGTGGGTTTCTGATTATGTTTCAGTGTCTAATTTACCCATTTTAGTCAACTGTTGGATTGCCCAAATGTTAATTTTATTTTGTTTGGTTAAATTATCACATGGGTTTTGATTAAACGCATGGGTTATCGAATTGGTTCATCTGAAGTTCAAGTCTATTATTAATATTTTTGTGATGAATGATGTGTAATGGTAATTAGACTTTGAAGTTCCAATTTAGCATTTTCACATCTGGGTCTTAGGCTTGATTTGTTATTTGCTACCATGATGAGATTGTTAATTTTTTTTCCTGCTTAATTTGGTAAGGTAGTGATTAATTTCTATAGGGGCTGTTTCTTGGATCATCTCGGAGCTCCTTCTCTGAACGAGGAAACAAACTAGGATTTCAGACTTCTTAGAGGCTTCTTTTCTGAATATGGGGTGTTTTTATCTCTTTTTTCTTCGAGGAAGGCTTATTTTTTGTTTTTGGATTCTCTTTCATTTATGCAGCCGTCATCCTGCCGGTTGTTCAAAAGCAGCACCAGCTACTAGTAACTTTGCTTCTATGTAATGCCTGTGCCATGGAGGTAACTAACAATTTAAATTCTCTTCTGCTCTTGAGAAGTATGCTTTCTTTGACTTCATTACATTCTCCATTAGAAGAGGCTATTCTACCATTTATTAGTATATTGGTCATCCACTGGATAATATCTTTCCAAGGCCTGTCTTGCAGGGGTAACTTGTGATGTACATCCTCACTTAATCATGAAAACTGGAATCCTTCTTATATGCTATACCCTAGGAGGTTTTATTGGTATTAACATGCAATCACTTTGACTAGGATATGTAGATATCAATTTTCTTTACTGAGCGAGCTAGAATAAAGGAAGCGGAAAATGGTTTGTAGTTTATATATATCTTGCCTGATTACAGTATCAGATATGGGTCATTATAAATTAATATGACTACAGAATTGTCATCTGACATCAATTGAAATAATGACCTTGAATACCTTCAGTTCAGTACTTTTGGCTTGTCTTTAGGATTTTTTGCAGCATTCTAATTAACTATTTTGGAAGGTCTTTGAGTAACAAGGGATTTTTTTTCATTTTCTCTCTCTAAGGGGACCTTCTCATAATTTCATGTACCAAGTGGTGACCATGTCTTTTATGATGCATAAAACTTCTTTGCGTTTTCATTCACATATGTAGGAAAATATTATGACATCTTACTGATTTGGGCTTGATTATTTGTCTTTGTATACGCAGGCCCTTCCCATATATCTTGATAAGATTTTTCATCCCTTTGTTGCTGTTTTGCTATCTGTAACTTTTGTTCTAGCTTTTGGAGAGGTACATATGCTTCTAGTTCATAAACCCATTTTCAACCATTCCACCTTTTATCTAGCCTAACTTTTTCTCTCTATTTAATTTTGTCAGGTTATTCCCCAAGCTATATGTTCCAAATATGGACTCGCTGTTGGCGCGAATTTTGTGGGGCTTGTGCGTATTTTAATGATAATTTGTTATCCTATTGCGTACCCCATAGGAAAGGTAATTCACTATATGTAAGTAGAGTTATAAATTTAAGTTCAGAGATTATAATATTTAAAGAACCAAGTATATAGTTCCCCCTTTCTTCTATATAAGTACAATTGATTGCTATCTTTGCTTGATATACATTTCACTGAGCAAAAAATAGATATTTTAATGCTGACGTCCCATAAACTAAATATTTGGGTTAATTGTCCAAAAGTGCACTTAAATTTTGTCCACAAACGAAAACACACCTAAAGTTTTGTCCACACTTTTAGGGTGCACGGAAATTTTGTCCACCGACTTCTGTTATAAAAACATAACAGGTTTATTGTCAAAAACTACCCTATAGTATTGCCCACACAACTGTAGGATGCATTATGAATTGCCCACACAACTTTAAAATGCATTATGTATTGCCCACAAATCTATTGAATCCGCGAAGAACTGCCCAGACCATTCATTCTAAATATCCCTGGTACATATTTCTAACGTAAGTCGGTGGACAAAACTTTAGTGCACCCTAAAAGTGTGGAATTTTTTTGTAAATTTGTTAGGGCTCCATTGGACATGATTGATTTTGATGCGTATATTTTTAGATGACTTTTCAGGCTAAGTTAGAGACATCTTTTGGAGAGGTACAGTCTGCTTCAACTTCAAGTTCGCATGTAATTCATTTAGGGAAAATTGTCCAAAACTTAAAGTTTCGTCCGCAAATGAGTTGATGCACAAAGTTTTGTCCACGCTGTGTGGCTACCCTAAAGTTTTGTCCATGCTTTTGTGGGTGCATTGAAGTTTTGCCCACGCTTTTGTGGGTGCATTGAAGTTTTGTCCACACTTCTATTCAATCCGGGAAGCACTGCCCAGAGGCCCCAAACCATCATTTTGAACATCCCTATTACGTCAAAACTAAAAAAGTCGTGGACAAAACTTCAGAGTAGCCACACAGCGTGGACGAAACTCTGTGCATCAACTCGTTTGTGGACGAAACTTTAGGGTAGTTTTGGACAATTATCCCATTCATTTAATATGTAGAATTATAATGAATAGTAACTAAGGTAGGCTAATGTGCTTGAACATTTTCACATCTAGTTAGGATGGTTCCTTCAGCTCCATAGAACCTTAACTTTTGATAATGCCATGTAGCAGTAAGGCATTGCAAAATGCTGTATAACCTACTTTGCATATTGAGGACATGTGTAATGTAAATTTCTATCAGGTTCTAGATGCTGTTCTTGGACACAGTGATTATTTGTTTCGGCGAGCTCAGTTAAAGGCCCTTGTGAATATCCATGGCCAGGAGGTAATATGGCTGGAAGTTCATATAGTGTTGTTCTACTAGTCATCTTGTGCAGAATGTTTCTAAATTTGTGAAGAAAATTATATAACTGTTGGTCTGAGTGTGCAGGTTGTATATCTTTCTATGCATTCTCAATGTTTGTTGTTTGTGTTCATACTTGGTACTAGGAAGGAAAAGGGGGTGAGCTTACGCATGATGAGACAACAATTATCAGTGGAGCGCTAGATCTGACATTAAAGGTATTGTTTTAAAAAAGCATTTTAGAGATTCCTCTGGTTTCATTTCTTTGCAACCTCTTCGCGTAATTAAGTTTGGGCGATATCTTAATTCTTTTCTACATTTTGCTTTATTGAGGATGATGATAATATGTAGACTAAGGCCATCTTCTGTTGAAATATGAAACACAGCACTCCAAATTTCTTCATTTGTCTGTAATTATATGTAAAGCAGCTTCAATGAAGGATGCTTTTTACCCTTCACATGGTCTTCAAAATTGCAAGTTACATTACCAAATACATATCTGGTTTATTTCATGGTCAAATTACATAGATTGACCTGTTAGAGTTGCTGATATTACCTAAATAATAGGGATAATTTTGTAAACAAGCTTCGAACTATGACCCAAGTTCATAAAACCACCCTCAATTTAAGTTATATGAGTGCATAAAAGAATTTTTAAGCTTTACCATCCCTAACCCTGTTATATTCATTGTAAAATGTCAAAAATACCTTTGCACAGTAACAGTTGAAAATTAGAAAATAAAAAATGGTAATAATATATATTTTGTAGAAATAATTAGTTATACAAAATTTTAAACTGAAAAATATTTGTTACAATTACTGTAGCAGGGGAAATCTCTGCATTTTGGAAAAAATTCCGGTCATGTGTTCTGTTAGATTTAACACTGTTTAGGTCTGGTGAACATTAAAAAAATGTTTTTTGGAGTCCCATAATATGGTCTTCAATTGAGGGGATGTTATGAAATTGGGTCATAGTTTGAAGCATGTTTATGAAATTATCCCTAAATAAATCCCACTATGCTTTTTGCTTAAACTAAACATGTACAAGTCAAATTGATTGCTTTCTTGTTGATCTTTGGAACCTCAAATTTTCGGTCCTCATGCACTTATCTCATCATACATGCTTTGGTGCACATTGAATTTAATTTCTACTGAATGTCACTAGACTGCAGAGGAGGCCATGACACCGATAGAATCAACATTTTCGTTGGACGTAAACTCAAAATTGGACTGGTGAGTAAGGCTGATCTATCTTACTACTTAGCACATTTTTTATTAAGCAGCTTTCTGTCTGAGTCCAATACATTAGGGCACATTTTAGCAATTCCCCCTTATTATTTGTTAGGATATAAAACTATAATTGAGCCTTCAACTATCAGCTTGAGCTTTTAGTTGAGTTGATCCTTTAGTATGAGGCTCACGGACACGAGTTCAAATCCCACTATCTACAAGTTTTTTAATTTCTTCTTCATTTATCTAATTTGTCCTTAAGAGCATGTACATTGGAAAGGATCACATCTTGAGAATCATGTGGTGACTGGATGAATTGTGATGCGCGTCCTTTAAAATGAGTTGTGTTCAACAGTGTGAGGATCATGTATGAGAATCATGATTTGCAGAGATCCTGAGTGGATGTTGACTGGATAATTAATTATTCTTGGGTAAACTTCATCTCACTACCCTAAAAAAACTTAAATTCCAACCCACTAGCCTAACGAAACTTAGTTTCATCTCACTACCCTAACGAAACTTTTAGTTGCACTTTCATACCCGCCGTTAACTTGACATCCATTTTTGGATGGAAAATGGTAAAAAGTCCAAAATACCCCTCATTAACACTCAAATTTTCAAAAGAATGCCATTGGTTTTCAAAAATTCTTTTTATTTATTTATTTTATATAAATAAGTTTTTTTTTTAAAAAATCAGATTTTATTTTTAAAAATTATTTTTTTATTTTAAAAAATCAGATTTTATTTTTTTTTATTTAGCTTTTATTTAAGACATCATATTTTATTTATAAAAATAATTTTAAAAAATAGATTTTATTTTTAAAAATTATTTTTGTTTTATAAAATCAGTTATTATTTTAATAAAACAGATTTTATTATTAAAAATCAGATATTATTCTCAGAAAATCAGTTTTTATTATAAAAAATCATTTTTGTTATACAAAATCAGTTTTTATTTTAATAAAAGAGATTATATTTTTAAAAATTAATTTTATATTTAAAAAAATCAGATATTATTTAAAAAAAATCAAAAATCAGTTTTTATTTTTAATTATTATTTTTATGCTTTTTTTGTTTAATTCAAATCTTATTAAATTCGTTTTTTTTTTCAATCTACTACCCTTCTTCAACATTAGAACAACCTTCAACCTCAGATCTGATTCATCATACTAAACCTCAGATCTGATTCATCATACTAAACCTCAGATCTGATTCATCACACTAAACCATGTGAGTCGACCTCCATGGTTGCTGCCCCCACCAAAAAAATCAAACCCATTGATGAAGATGAGGAGAAGAGATCTGGAATTTGATTTGCAAACTTCAAGAGGGAGATGCTGGTTTTGTGGCTCAAACTGAGAACGAACGTGGTTGGATCGAAATCTATGGAGGACAGATCAGATCCAAGGGTTCAGGGGCTCGGGATTGGTCCGGAGCGGCGGAAGCGGTGGCCATGGCTGGATGCGGAGGAGGAGCGCCATGTGAGGCCGGGTACGCAGTGGCGGTCGGAGAGTCAGGAGAGGTACAGTGGCGCAAGCTCCGGCGATGGAAAACGCGGTCTCTCCAGCGCGGACTAGTGGTTCTGTTGCGACGGCGGTCACGACGGAGTGTGAAGGAGGGACGACGACCCACACGCTGGTGGCCGGAGAGGTGGGGAGGAACTGGAGACCGACGCAGACGAGCCCTCGACAAGTTATTCCGGCTGAGGAGGAAGTGGGAGGGGATGATGAGGGAGGCGGGCTGCAGTGGAAGGGATGATGAGGGAGGAGAGATAGTTAGAGTTTTGATGAAAAGGGAAGTTTTTGATTTGTGTAGTTGAAATAAGAGAGGAGAGAGAGAAAGTCAAAGCAGGTTTTAATTTAGGGTATAAAGGGATTAGGGGTATATTAGGTATTTTTAGAAAAAATGGGGTCATGTGCAATGCACATGACCTTTTTCCGTCCAAAAACTAACGGTAGGTACTAACGTGCAACTAAAAGTTTCGTTAGGGTAGTGAGATGAAACTAAGTTTCGTTAGGGTAGTGGGTTGGAATTTAAGTTTTTTTAGGGTAGTGGGATGAAGTTTACCCATTGTTCTTTTGCTGAATTTAGCAAATTCAGATTTAATATAATAAATACTAAATAAAATCGATAAAATGAAGTAGTAATTTTTTCTAACTAGAATGCAAAACTAATTAATAAAAAATAGTTAACTAAAATGGATAATTAAACTTGAAATTTTATTACTTTTCGAATAATACATTTGACAAGACGATTAATGCATAGAGGAATCATCTCACTCGTCGTCTGAGTCATGGTAAGTCGCTCCAAACCGACCTCATATGTGCTCAACAAGGTCATCTTGGAGTTGCCGGTGGATCAGATCATTTATGACACCGAGTCTACAATCCAAGCGATCTTGGTAGGCCGAAGGCCCTCCTTGGTGCCATCGTGCAGGTGGTGTCCAATCTGGTATTTTTAGAGGTGGCTCGTAATACAAGTCGTCATCTCCTGCTTCGTACCGGTCGCGTTCATCCTCTACAATCATGTTGTGTAGAGTGATACAAGTGTGCATGATATTAGTCAAAGTCGTATTCTTTCAAAAACGAGCGGGCCGAGAAATTATGTGCCACCGTACTTGGAGGACCCAAAATATCGTTCAATATCTTTCCGACTACCTTTTTGAACTTTAGCAAACAATTTCTCTTTGCGAGTATGGAGATGGCGAATCGACTTCACGAACCGACTCCGTGATTGGTAAATACTGTCAA
This sequence comes from Erodium maritimum, assembly GCA_963921825.1. NCBI lineage: Eukaryota > Viridiplantae > Streptophyta > Magnoliopsida > Geraniales > Geraniaceae > Erodium > Erodium maritimum. Next base: position 11,101,304 of record OY997595.1, read on the forward strand.
CCAAATAATAAGGTCGTTCATACCGATGCCTGTTGATCTCGTGCTCCACGGCTAAGTCTCGGCCATGATAAACGTCCTTGAATAAGTGGCCCGCGTTGAGGACGTTGATGTCGTTGTTTGAGCCAGTCATTCCGAAAAACCAATGCCAAATCCACAAAACACGGGAAGCAACAGCTTCCAGCATAACTATTGGATCCTCGTGGTGATCTCCCCGACCATGGAACCTTGCAATGCGGTTGGACAATTTTTCCAATACCAATGCATATAGTCAAGATTCCCAATCATGTCCGGGAACCATCGGTTGTATCCCGATTCGAGTAATCGGGTCATGTCCTCCGATGTTGGTTTACGCTCGTATTCCTCCATAAAAACCTCAATAGTAGCTTTGCAAAAACGTTTAGTACATTCGATTATGGTACTTACCCCAATACGTAAAGATTCGTCCAATGGATTGGCCGAGCACCCATACGCTAGCATATGTATCGCGGCGGTGCATTTCTGATGCGTTGATAACCCTATACGTCCAAAAGCGTCCCGCTTCTGAACGAAGTAATCGTCATGCTCCGCTATCTTTTCCATCACTCATTGAATGAGTGGCCGGGACATACGGAATCAACGTCTAAACATATCGAATCCATAGGTTGGGTCCTCGACGAAATAATCTTGCATTAGTCGGTTGTGGGCTTCGACACGACCTCTGTCAATCATACGTCGGGAAGGTCCACCTTGTTCGATCCTTTCCCTCCATGCGTTGATCTTTGACATTGCTCTCTAACATTCTGTCAGTCTTTCGCCGGATTCGTTCCTCCATTGCTTGAACTTCGGCTTTCAACTCCTCCCTCATTCGAGACTCGTTGTCAGACATTTTGGATCGAAATATGGGTGCGAAATTTGAGATTTTGATAGGAAAAGAAGAGAAATTGGATGGAAGTGTTGGTGGTTTGATGAATGAGGGAAGGAGTATTTATAGGTGGAGAAAAAATAATTTTTGTATTAAGTTGTATTTGATTTATTTAAAAAAGAAAAAAATTACCGTTATATTCGTCCGAAATTTTTTTTCCATCCCTTGGACATGTCATGTTGTGACTGGGTTGGCTGCGACTCGCGATTCGGGAACCAGCGACTCACAATTGTGAGTCGCGGTTCGCGTACCGACTCGCGCACCACGCACCCCACAACGTGCAGCCACGAACCACTAAAACGCGATTCGCGAGTCGGGGACATGATCCGTGCACTGCAAGTGCTCTAAGGGGCTAGACCTTATCTGTCTTCTCAATATTTAGTCTTTTCCATTTTAACAAAATCTAAAAGTTTTCGATTGTGATTCAAAATGCCCTCCGTAGCACATTATTTTTTCATTGAGCAATTTTCTAGCCGTGTCCAATTCACAAGTGCACGTTTTCAACCGTTCTCCATTTTTTCTTCTCTCCCACTGCTTTTGCAGCTTCTATTCCCCTTCTTTTTTTACCGTGAAATTAGATGTGTTAGCGATAGAAGCTAGACATTCTTTTTTTTTTCTTTTGCACATCTTGGTGAACTATAAACTGGAGCTCATTTTTATAGACTAAATTTTGTTCTCAATCAAAAAGTGCTCGATTGTCAACCTTGTGAACTATAAATATGTTGGCGATAGAAGCTAGAAGTTTACTTTGGGATTATGGATCCATAAGGGTATCACAAGGTCGACAACCAAGCACTTTTGTTTCCTCAAAATACCTAGAGCATATTTTTGTTGAGAGACGGCTATCACATTACTGGCTTGGGCAACCTCAATGCCTAGAGAATACTCGAGCAGACCTAAATCTTTAGTCTGCAAATGCTGGAATAGATGTTCTCTTAATCTACGGATCCCCTCTTCATTGGCCCCTGTAATGACTATATCATTGACATAAACAACTATATAGATACATTTGGTGTGGGACCTGTGATGATAGAACACATATGGTTACCACTCCTATATTGAACTGGGTTGGGCAAACAGTGAGCATATTAGAAATGTTAACCAAATAGGAATAAGTAATCGACATCCCTGTCATTTTTATCCATTTCTTGAACCTGATAATGCAGGGAGGCAATCGGGAAAATTCTTGCACGAGGTCATAGTCGTGTACCTGTCTATTCTGAGAACACTAAAAACATCATTGGGCTTTTGCTGGTTGGTATAAAGCTAAAATTTCAGCTCAATTCTGTGTCGTAAGTGTCCAAATGGTTGTGAAATAGGTAACTTGTTTTTTGTAACATCCTTCTCTGGGATGCAGGTTAAAAGTCTCCTGACTGTACGAGCTGAAACAGAGACTCCAGTTAGTGCTGTTTCCATACGGAGAATTCCTAGGTGAGCTCCAATTTCCTCTTCTATTTTTCTGCAATTTATCGCAAATAATTACTTTTCATGATTGGTATCTCAGAGTCCCTGCTGATATGCCTCTCTATGATATCCTCAACGAGTTCCAAAAGGGAAGTAGCCATATGGCAGCAGTAGTGAAGGTCGATAAAAAGAGCAAGAGTACCCAACTTATCAGTGGAGAGAGATATGAGGACAAAGATGCTTATAAGACTTCCCAAATAACTACCCCACTGCTACCAAAGCATGATGAAAAATCCGAGAGTGTTTTTGTTAATATTCGTAACACGATGTCAAATAAACCAACTCAACTAAATGGTGCTGCAACACATAATTTGTCCTATCTGTCAGAGGAAGTTGAAGATGGGGAAGTCATTGGCATCATTACGTTGGAGGATGTTTTTGAAGAACTTCTACAAGTAAGATTTGAATCCACTTGTATATGAAATTGTTAGGTGTTTGGTGCTGAAACCGACATAAAACACACTAACTATCCAGTCAGTTTCTCTAGTGCTTTATTGTCTGTCTGAAGTTACATAAGGACTTGAGAGATAGTTGTATGATATCCCTGCTTATGTTTCTTGCAGGAAGAAATAGTAGATGAGACAGATGTCTATGTGGATGTACATAAAAGGTATGATTGAAGTCATGCATACCTTTCTCATTTGAAGTTATGTGTGGTGATAAGTTACATCAACGCGAAATGAATCATGTTGCAGGATACGTGTTGCTGCTGTAGCAGCTGCTTCATCTGTGGCCCGGGTTCCATCAAACTGGAGGTTGACCGGTCAAAAACCTGCAGTAAGTGTGAATGCCCTGGTTTTAAAGTATCAAGTTGCTGTTAGTTTCTTCTTATTATCATCGTGGAAGTAGAAGCTAAATCCACTATGTATATATAAAATGTATATGATGTTTCAGGGAAGTCAGGGTATGCAAGGACAAACGCCTAAAGATGGCTTGCTCTTCAAGCTATCAGAAAATTCGGGATAGACTCTCGCAGTTGGAACATATCTGCCACAACTAGCTAGTGCAATCCTATTGGATTTTCAGTACTATGTTGGATAATACGAGTGTCCTTCCCTGTATAGACAGTTGGATTTTTGTGTTAGTTTTTTAGGGTTTGGCATATGTACATCTTCTAGTATTGGCAATGCAGTCTTATGTGAATGGTGTTGTGCGGATATCTGCATGTGCACTTGTTTGAAGGGAGAAAAAGGTACGTTCAAGATCTGTTTTTTTTTTTGTCATTGTACGGATATGCAATTTTACTCCTAGCCATGTCTTGTTGTGGCTATGAGAACCATTTTTGTTTTTGAGGAAATGTGGTGTTGTATTATATCAAATCAACGTTAAGTTGTGCCAAACAGTTCGCCTAATGCACTCTAGTCGGAAATGAGCTGTAATTTTTTTTTGATCAGCAGTTTTTTTTTATAAACCTTGCCTTTGTGAAAAAAGACAAAGCTAAGGGAGACCCTCAAACTTGGTTACGTACGAACAAAGGCGACCTCAACGAAGGTCCCTAGAACATAAACGAGCACATAACCAAAACCAAAGAGAACTATGAAGAAACAGTCTCGGAACCATCCCAACAAGAGCAAAACATCAGTACAACCGAAAACAGAAGAAACAAAACACAACCAACAAGGGCTGCAACCACAACAAACAAGAAATAACCAGAAGGTCTACAATACCCAGATAAAACTAACAATAAGCACCAAATTGAAGGAGAAACACTCTTCAAAAGTCCAAGCCTTATTACCCCCAAACATGCGAGCGCAGCGCAAAATCGGTCAAATACCCCTCCCAGTCCCGACCCTTCTACCACTCGGTCCCCAGTAACCAACGGTTAAGTCTCCTCAAGCCAACACTGGAGTGAAACACCCAAAAGGGCAGAGGACCAGTATCGAGCAATACCGAATGGAAAGAGAGAGCTAGACAAGAAGGGCTCAAAAACTAGTAACAATAGTACCCACCTACCCAATCCTCCCCCAATCGACGAGGACAAAACCCAAGTCGAAATGAAGAAGGAAGGGATGAGGGATTTAGCTATTAGAAATGCGAAGCAAGTAAAGGGGTAAAAACCAAACTAACCTTCTCGACCCAAGCAGTAGACTCCAAGTCCTCGTCTCAAATCTGTACGAGCCAGATCTCGCCGAAGGCCTGCACCAAGACAGCGACCGCGAAGGTAAGGTGCAGCTTCAAAGGAAGCAGGAAGAAGAGCCACTCCAAGGTCACGAGGCCGGAAGGAAACCGACATCAGATCCGAGCCCAGTCAACCACCGACCCCAATCCCCGCCCCCAAACTCCGAAACGAGGTCAAAATGACCAAAACCCTCGTCGACAACACCAATCGACAAGTCGGAAGCCCAGCAACCGAGAACAGCCGGAGAAAGAGGGAAAGGAGAAGAAATCAAGGGGTAAAACCGAGGCTCAGGAGAAGGTGACAGAGATGAGGTCCGGATCTACGATTAACATCACTAGAAACGGTGAGGAAAAACTCCCACCTGTAGATCTGAAGGTCTCACCGGTAAAAGGACAGGGACAAAGCGAAATAACAAAGAGGAAAGAGGAGAAAGGAAAAGGGTTAGAAGGAGAGTAAGCGGAAGGAGGTACCGCCGGTGACTCCCGTGGCCGTGGCCATGGAAGCCACCGGCTGTGGCCGAGGATAACGAAGAGGCGGAGAGTAGGGTTTCAGAAATTGTAGAGAGAGAAATTTCGAGAGCCTTTTTCTTCCTCTTCTTTAGATGGCCCGTAATTTGAGTCTGCATTCCTGAACCAGACCTCCTAAAGGCAAAATCATATCAGCCTCTCAATTTATGGCAGGAACTATGTCAAGACAGTCACATTCCATCACCCCATTCCTCCATTCTAGCTCCCGGATCCATTCCAGTGCAGACCTAAGACGGAGAATCTCGATAATCTCTGGGTCCAGGTGTCCGTAGAGTGTTAAGCACTTCGCTGTTATCGTCGTTTCGTTTGCTCGTCGATAGACCATTCCCCTGCCTCCCAATCCCGACCTCAATATTGCCCCATCAATGTTGCCCGAGAAGAAAATGCTATCATTTCTGAGATATTGTTGGTGTTTTCATTGCTAACCTGTACCCCACAATCCTCCTTTCTTACTCCTCCAAGGCTACCAGCCGAGATAGACCATCTGCACCTGTAATGAATAAGCATGCTGATAGCGGATTCCTTTGACTGACCCCTCCTTCTAAAACCAAAGGCTCTATCATGTGTCCCTTCATGGAAATCCACAACCTCGTTGTTCGGACACAATCGTGTATGCTTGTTTGCTTTACTTTCTGTATCGGGTTCCGGGTTGAGGTCTACTTTACACCGAGAGAACCTCTTGACATCCCACTTAGGGTTATCCTTCACTATCTTTCAAACATACTTCAAAGAAAATTCATGTTTCTTCTCGTTTTTATAAGCAATTTATGATTCGGCCATGATTTGATCATTGCTCCTTCCACTTTGATACCGTCTGCAGTTTGCACCCAATGGCCTTAAATTTATTTTGACCTTTTTGTTCACCTAATGCCAGTGGTCCTTGCAATTCTTATAAGTGTGATTTGGGTTAGGTGGTTTCCTCGTTTGTCTAACCTTCTGCCCAGCTTGAGTCCAATATGTTTTGGTCATTTTTTCATTCCCTTTGATTTTATCAAGAGAATTATTGAGTCATGACCTTGCCAAATGTTACTCCTCATCAATGCTCCATTTGATCCTCGAAGCTGTAGATGTTGTTGATTTCGTTGCTCGGTTCCTCGAGGGCTTGGACGACGCCAATTGAGAAGGTTGTGTCAGGTTGAATTACGATGACGTCAATTGGTTGGGTTGGATGAGCGAGCCTAGGGATTGGATTTGAGAGGTCAAGCCCTTCTTCATTCACGGGCTCGTTCAACTCCATATCTTCGAGGATTAATTTATATCAGTTGGTGTCGGTCACGGAAGGAAGCTTGTAGAGATATAGAAAGAGTTTGTAGAAAATAAGATGTGTGAATTTAAGTTTAGGGTGGATAGTGTATTTTTAAGAAATTATGGTGGGGTGGGGGTCAAATATGGTGGGACACGTATCGTCGCGCCATTGGGCTAACGAAAGCCGTTGAGGTCACGTCGCTCCTACCACGCTGATGTGCATCGTTATAGGATCATGCAACGAGCAGTGTTGTAGCGACGTCCTACAAAGGCCTCTTTCGGCGAAGCCTCGTGATAGGAGACATGGTTTCACTTGCGACGAGGGCGTTGTATCACTTATGTCACGCCTCACTGGAGGTGCTATAATAAATTTAATAACTTAGTCTATGAGTACAAAATGGTGTATTAATGATAAGACATTAGTGTCAGAAACGGATGATAAAACCGTCTTCATAACATCATTTGAGTAAAATTTAAATTTATATAGTTTAATAAAAATATAACTATACCCATCAAGCAAGCTCAGTTAGAACATGTGCAACGATAAGTGTGACGTAGCGGCGAAGTAGATGGCTTTGGTGGTTGTCGATGTTTGGCCCGTCGCGGAAGGAGGTGAGATACGGGTACCGAAGCTGGAGTCGAAACCTGGTTGTTGAAGTCACACTTTGATTTCAAACTCAGTATCGTTAGAAACGTTGTCGGGGTTGGTAGTCGTGGACTTTGCCAGTAGCTAAGTGAGCAAGTAAAATGAATTGTTCATACATAAGCTTCTCTGGGATGAAATGAGCCAATTCAAATAGGTTCATTGGTCCCGCCCAGAAGACAATTAAGCCCGCATGGGCTACATGAGCCCCCAATAGTTTTCCGGATAAATTGATAAGTCGGGCATTTCCGGCCCACCAAGAAAAACCGGTAGTTTCTTGATCACGACCAACTAAAGCTAAAGTTCCATTAAAGAGCGTTAATTACTGAATACTACTTACCTAATTTTCACACATCCATTTTCTCTTCTCTCTCTAGAATTCCATCTTCCCCTCCTTCACCTCATATGTATGATTGGAATACTACACGAGCGATCTTTCTCCATCTCGACTCTCTTAATCTCATCGTCCCCTTTCCTCTCGGTCTCCTCTTCTTTCTTGATCTTCCTCTTGGGACCATAACCCCTTCCATAATCCTTCATATGCTCGGTCAAAACAAGATGAGGGCTATGCTCAGATACAAAAGATGAAGATTATGACGAAATTCAATAATTTCGGTAAGACAACAATTTTCCAAACACGGGTTGATCTTTGTATTAATGCTTAACATGTACCATTTGATATGTAAAATTAATATATATTGTTTTATCAAATTTCAGTATAACTAAAATAATAATTCAATTTTAAAATCTCAACATTATAGACCATTAAACCCTCAAAAGACTCGGCCTTTCAACTTTTAAGTTACGCAACCCTGAGAAACTCATTATCCATAAAGTGTTACTTCCACCGCACATGTTGTTTGAAAAAATCGTTCTAAAAAGTAAATTTTTAATCATTAATAAAAATATTTTAAAATAAAATATCCTACTTGAATTAACTGCTTATTGCGGCAATCCAAATGGCTATGTCGATTCTTTAGGTGTTGGGTGGCTGGGGTCACATCTCTATGACGAGGACTTAAGGGATTGGTGGATGGCTATGACCTAACTAAATGAGGCCCCAACGAGCTTCTATTAGATGATTTGTGGCCTCCGGTAAATATTTCCTAGGAGAGGCTTTGGTCTTAAATAAGATGGAGAGGTCTACTCTGCATTCTCTACAGATTAGATGAGGCTTCTATGGAGAAGTAGAATGTCGAAAATGTGGACTATCCTGCCTCTGTCACGATCGACTAGTTTCAGGCTCTCTCTTCCGTCAACCTATGGGTTGTCCTTGGGCAACAAGCGTACTCACCTCAACACCTTACAAGGTTTCCGTACGAGACCGACATGCATTTAAAGATCTGAGTCGAGACATAAGTGGCTGTGTTTAAATTTACTTTCTCTTTCTACACTTATTTTACTGGTAGTCCGGCATGTGAATCCTAATATTCTTTTCCCTCCTTTAAAAAAAATCAAAAACTTTTTTCAACTTAAGTGCTTTAAATTTTGTTATTGTATTATATATACCAAACATTTGTGTCACTGAAATCTAAATTATAATAAAAAAAATATTTAAGCGATTCGTTTCAAATTTTTTTATAAGCGATTTAAAATATAATATAATAAGGTAGTAATACTTTGAAATGCCAATTTAGTTATCAAAATTAGGATTTCATCATGGAAAAAATAAGTCATATCTTCTCTCTCAATCGGTCCTAAGATGTCTCTCTGTCGTTGGTGTTCTCCTTCCTAGGCCCCGTCCTGTCCATCCGCAACCATAATCTCCTCCTCTATCTCTTACAACGACAATTCTTTGGATCCCGTTCTGGAGCGGTCAAGGTAAGGGATCAAAGGCGTTCAACTATCTCGCCACCGTTTACGGCGACTCTAATGCGGTCACGTACCTCTGTCCTTCTTTTTCTAGAGACCTCATCAACTCCTCTTTTTCCTAAAGACCTCTTCAGCTGCCTGATGTTCCCCGTTCTAAATGGTCTCCATTGTAGGGCCATCGAGTTTTTTTGGCACCACAGGTCCACCCGAGTATAGCCAGAAGAAAATGATGGATGTGCATACTCATGAGAATAAGAATAGATTTCTAGTTTGTCATCTGGATTAACTGAATCTTTAATTGTAGAGTAAGTGTTCCAGGTCTGTCTGGCATATATCTTGCTTTTTTTTAGTCATAGTAATAATCCCACGTTTTAAACCCTAACACGTTCCCTTTTCTCTCTCATTGAGAGAGAACCCTCTTCATGTTGCATTTGTCACTGGCGTCTTCCATAGCTACCGATGCCCCACCTCATCATGCTCTTCTTCTCCTCATCCTCATCCTATATATCGTACTATCGAGACCTTATAGCTAATGTGTTGTCACCGTGAAGGCTGCCATCGACATTGATCTATCGGCGTTCCTCGCTTTTGGGGTGATCTCGGGTCAGATCTGGCGAGCTCCGACCGAGTCCTCCTCACCTCATCCCGAGCTCGTTCGTCTACCTTCGTTCGTCCATCGTTGTCCGCCCTCCATCACCGCTTTCCACCTTCCTCCAACCAGATCTGCCCCGTTCCACCCCCATCTTCCCTCCATCTCGCCTCTATCCGCCCATATCTGCCAGTCCCCGCACTTCCTTCATGTCTTTCTCCCCGACCCCTTCTTCGGCTACTTCTACCGACGACGACGACAACGATCGATCGCCCGTTTCGCAAGCTGGCTTTATCTTTCAATGACGTCAACCCGAACTACCTTGATCGAGCCTTCTCGCCACGCTTCTCCTCCATCCAATCAGTCATATCTGATCTTACATTAAGTCAGACATCCGCAGTCCGGGCACGTGCTCCTGCTTTTCATGTTCATCCGACCAGACTCGTGCACCCACCTCAACCGGATTAGATCTGCACCCGCTAGCACCATCCACCTCCCCCCTCACTATGATCTCAATTATTTCCTTCGGAGGTCGACTGCGAGTAGTTCATGTTTGTCGTTATTGTTTATTTTGTTTGTCTTATGTTTTTTCTCCCTCGTGGAATCTCAAATCTCCAGTAGGTGTAGCTACTGTCTCTGGTAGCGTGTCCAGTCGAGTCTTTCTATAGATGGAGCTGTCCAGAAAGTCGATAAAAAAGACCGATCTGGTAGTTATTGTTTTTCTAGACGATGCGTCTCCTTTTTCGAGAGCTATTCATCTCACTAATCTTTCCTCGGATTTCCGAGAACGAATAGTAGATACAACATTTGTGTTGTTCGATATATATGATCTGGTTCGTAAGATTTATTAATATGTTAATGAATTTTTCTGTTTCAGAAAAAAAAAATCCCACGTTTTTATACCAAAAAAATTACCAATCAAGAGTCACAAGGTAAATGAATCACACTTGTAAAAGAAGTCTAATATTTGAATAGACGAAGAAGCCCTCACGATATAGTTGAAATAACACTTGCGAACCCGATTACTTAGCTGCGTCAGTCTCCTCGTTCAATTAGACTTTTCATTTTCCCGAGAAACAAACACTACAAATTGCCTTTACACACCAATCCTCTTTCCGGCTCTCTTTTCCTGACCTCTCTGCTCCTGCCCTTTCAATCCTAAGAATCTGAAAACTTGCGTACAGGTTTGTCCTTTAAAACGTCATATTTATCTCTTAATCTCGTGTCCCAAATTTTCCCTACAATTCTTCTGAAATCTGTTTTGTTTGCTTGATTTGGTTGTAGATAATGTGCGAACAATGATCGTTTGTAAACAATCGTGTTTTGTGATGCTCTATTTCAGTATTATTATTGATTGAGGTTTTGTAATTTTGGTGTGGCATTGTGCCATGCTTGTTAGTTTGATTTTCTGACAACTCTCTTCATGGTATATTTATTTTCCGTATTTTCTTAGCTCCCAAACAGGGGATCTGAGGGCTTTACCTTACATTCCGATTGTTTTGTTTTAAGTTGAGAGCTATTTGATTATTTGGTCCTAGGGTTTGTGTTTGAGGCCGATATGTATTTTTCTGGCATATTTGATTTGGTGGTCGTGTTAACTGCTTAGATATTTACTCGCTTACTTCTGCAGCATTAATGTGATCGATGTTTGTTTGTAAATATTCATGCATCTTCTTACATCAGGCTTCCTTATTGTGCAGATAGCTATTCAACATGGGATTTATTTCAGTGTATAAATCATTGCAGGATATATTTCCAGAGGTACAAGGTTTTACTTTGCTCAACAATGGGATAAAAAGCTGCCTGTATACGTCTTTTGTTAGTTCTTTTCAATATTATGTTTCTATTGAACGCGGTCATGGTCTCATGTAATAGATTTAGGCAGATTCATAGGTGTATTGGTTAAAAAGGCTTATTCTGTTTTGCATTAGTACCCTATTTGTGCTTCGTCAGATATCCTTATTGATTATATACAGTAATTACTAGTACTTTGTTCTATATCCAATCGACATGATTGACATCAGAAGGAGAGGCACATGTTCTCGAGAGATGAACCATGTATCTTTTGCCTTTAACCTAACTAGGTTATCAAGTATTTACAATATCAACCAGCCAAAGCAGTCTTCACCAAATCTTTTTGTATTGCTTTATAAACTGTGACACATTCCCTCTCTATTTGTGTGTTGTACAGGTAGATTCTCGTTTGCTGAGGGCCGTTGCATTAGAACATCCGAAGGATGCTGATCAAGCTGTGGAGGTGGTTCTTACTGAAGTTCTACCACATATGTCTAAGCATTCCAGCTCTTCAATTTCCCCATCTGAAAGTAAGAGTCCTAGAGGTCCATCAGATGAAGGTAATGCTTATTAGATTTTGTTTGATGTTATCATGCTATTGATTCCAAACCTAAATCTGATGTAAACATTGTTTAGTTTTTTGGACTGATATGATTGATTGATGTTTTGCATGTTCATTTTAAACTGCAGATGGGCGTGCAGAGGAAGAGATGGAGCCACATGATTCCTTAGTTCGCAGACGGGTACCGAAATCAATTTCTAGTGAAGATCCAAGTGATGCTAATGGTACTGGTGGTGCAAACAATGCTGATTTAACATCCCCGCGCAAGAATTATGTTGAGCATCTGGTTTCTGATGAAGTTGATGAATCTGTTTTAAATGATGGTGCTAATATGGATCAAGAAATCTCTGTGGCTACTGAAAGAGAACTTGTTCCAATGGACAAATCTCAAGAGATTAATGTTGAGAAGACTGCCACTGTTGCCACAACAATATCTGTAGCTGAAGATGAAAATTTTGGCAAGCTGCAGAGTGTGAATCGGGAGGATTTTGATTTAAATTCTCCCCCTGAATCAAACTCATGGTCTGAAAGTTCTGAACCAACAGAATATCTTGTTTATGAGCAGATTCCTTCATCTGTTGAAGATGCGCTAGATGGTCAGCCTGATTCTGATTATAAGAATGCCTCTTGCAGTTTTAATTCCAATGAGGATGGTTCAGAGAGTGCAATGGTTAATATTGATGATGATTCTGTTCTGGTTAGCCGATCTGGGCAAGTTTGTCGAGTTGATCTTCTTGAAGAAATTATAGAAAATGCCAAAAATAACAAGGTATAGTTTTGTCTTCTTTGTTCACCAACATGTCTACTTTTAACAGTTGTTTGTAATTACAATTTCTAATTGTCAGTTGGTGCTGCAGCAAACTTTGTTTTCTGCAATGGAGTCAGTGATCAACTTGATGAAAGAGGTAGAACTTCATGAAGAGGCTGCAGATAAAGCCAAAGAGGAGGCTGCTAAGGAGGTTTCTCATATCCTTGCAAAAGTTGAAGAAATAAAAAAAATGTTGGTGCATGCAAAGGAAACAAATGACATGGTTAGTACTTGTCACTCATAATAGAGCATTTGCATAATTCTTTAAGCGTGAAGTCTGACCTTTTCCACTCACTGTATCATGCAGCATGCTGGAGAAGTGTACGGTGAGAAGGCAATTCTTGCAACTGAAGTAAGAGAGCTCCAATCACGCCTGCTTAGTTTGTCAGATGAAAGGGATGCCTCTCTGGCAATACTCAATGAGGTACACTTGCATTCTGTTTAGGTGTCTTGATATGAAATGTCTTATTTTGTTACTCTGATAATTCTCTCTTGAAATTCACTCGGTTCTTATAACTGATGGTTTTTTTGGCAGATGCGTGAAACTCTTGAATCCCGACTGGCTTCAGCCAAAGAGGTTTTAGATGTTGCTTTATTGGACAATGCAAAACAGAAGGAATATGCTAAAAAGGCACATGCTGAACAAGAAGCCTTCATGGAGAAGGTGGTTCAAGAGTCAAAGATCCTTGAACAGGAGGCTGAGGAAAACTCCAAGGTTAGAACCTTTGGTAATGGAAGTATTCTATAGATGCATAAAGTTGATCAATATGATGACATTTAATCACTTTCATATCGTTTTACTTTGTCTACTGCAGTTACAGGAGTTCCTTGTTGACCGTGGTTGTGTTGTCGATATGCTGCAGTAAGTTAACACACCCCTCTCTAAAATATAAAATGTGAAGCTGAATAAGTTGTGAACACTTTCTTTTGACTAAATATTCCATTGGTAGACCTTTTCAGTGTTGGCCGAACTAATTTGAAGGAAATTGATGGTCACTTGTTTCTTTGAACTTTATTTATGTTATTTTTAAAATAAATGGTTTTGTTATTATCTTTGCGCAGAGGTGAAATATCCGTGATTTGCCAGGACGTGAGGTTACTAAAAGAAAGGTTTGATAAGCGGATTCCATTAAGTCAGTCGGTCACTTCATCTCAGACCACTTGCATATTGGCTTCTTCAAGCTCATCCTTGAGAAGTGCCCTTGATCTCGATCAAATTTCTTCATCCAAGACCCTGAAAAAGGCTAGCCCAGCAACGTCATTGATCAATGGAGAATCACCAAAGAGTGGTGGGGTGAGTTTGGAGGATGAGGTTAAAAGTGGTCACAAGGAAGATTCAGATGATGGATGGGACTTCTTAACTGAGCACAGTCCCAAGGAGTCGGAAACCGGATTTCTTCTAGTTAATTGAGATCTAGCGCTGAGTTGATGACATCTTATAGTACTGGTATAAGTTAAAGTTTGGTACTTGTTTGGATTTTGCCATGATGATGTCTAGTTGAGCCCCTCCTTATGTTTATATTTCATATGCACGGCTTAGTTTTGAAACCTGTAACTCAACTATATGTATAGATTTAATAATGATTTTGGCAAGTCTTTCTGTATCTATCACTCTTGGAAGCATCAGACTGATGATACACTGGCTATGCTACCAATTCATTTACTTCATGAATATGTTTCTCCGGTGATGCGATCTTCTTGAATTTCAGCAGGATGAGTGGGAATTGTTCGATTGTCTTCCTCCGAGAAGGGGTCCGAAAGAATTTGCCAAGTCGGATTTTTTGAGGAACGTACTGTTTTTTATGTATTTTTGTTAACTCCCATGATCAGCCAACAAGAAAGGTTTCCCTTTTTATAAATAAACTAGCTGAAGCCTGACTGATTCTGACAACTGATTGTAGAGTTCATCCGTTGGAGTCTTCGATTCATAGATGCAAATTTGTACCGACGAATGGGGATATTCCCACAACTTACGAAGAATTTCAGGAATAGCTTAGACAAAATCGAAAGAAATTTCTAAAAAAAGACATGTAACATCGAATATTAATATTGATGTAATTGAACTCAACCCAAGACTACTTTGGAACGGCTCTTCTGTGCTTGAAAACGACCCCTCTACACTTGAAAACGACTCTTATGTTCAGAAACAAAAATTCCAAATGTTCCTGAATTTTTTTGCCCCCTTTTTTACATTTGTCTCTATATGGATTGGAGTCTTGACTTACGGATCTCTCGCTAAAAAAAGAGAGGATCCAATCACTTTTTTCTGCTCCTTTTCAAACTCGATAAATGATGGTTTACTATAGATTTTATTTTAGGTCTGTGATTCAGAGTATCATTAATAGGCGAAGGTCAAACCATTAAAAATTTCTTTTTCCACTCATCCCTAGAGAGGAATACCTCACCCAAAGATTATTGTTGATCCATTCCGTAGGAATCAATAACTAGATCCGAATAAGAGAAATGAAGACGGTATTTTTAAAATACGTAATTATATAGACTATAATAAGGATTTATTTATTTTTCGATCGCTTGGAAGGGACAAAAGAAAGATCTCTTTCTTTCATCAACAATTTCGGATCTCTAGAAAACCTCTTAGTCTCAATAGGATTCGAACTAAGATGAAGCCTTGACCTTATGTTAGAGAAAAAAGAGCGAAGGGATCTTATAAGATTCCCAAGAAATTCTTTGATTTCTTCCTCTCTTCTTTCAAAGAAAGGATGCAAAGATTTGATTCTTCTTTTAATTGTTTACTCTTTCTTTGATTGATCAATGTGGACATCTCTGAATCCCCTCATTACTAATAACTAAGAGCATCCACAACCATCTCGTCGGCTGCCGGCGAGATGGCGCTGGCGAGATGATTTAAAATAATAAGTTTTATTTTTCTCACCAGCTCACCGCCAGCGAGCTCTACAGTGGGATGGCGGGTAGGCGCCGACGAGATGTAACATAAATATTGTTTTTAGTATTTGTTTTATTTACAAACAAATATTAAATGGAAAACAACAAGTATCGAGTGAAGTTGAAGTTTGATCAAAGCTCGATCACAGTGAAATTGAAATATTAATCAAACGATAGCAATACTCATTAACAACACAGATAAAAGGAAACTAACAGCCAGGCGTCTCCAAATTTATTCCAGAGATGTTCGACGAGATCGTCCTTCAAACGGTAATGCATACGTTCATTTTGCATCCTAGTAGTGTTTCCAAGTATGCCAGTGTTCGGGACGAAGCCTCCTCGTGCAATATGTGGTTGACTTGGACTACCTTCTTCTGTTTGTTCAAGATACCCGTCGTACGTATGACGTTCAGTCTCAACTATCATATTGTGCAATATAATGCACGCATTCATGACCAAACCGATAGACTTGGGAACCCACAAGCGGCTCGGTTGTTTGATAATGTGAAACCGAGCTTGTAGTATGCCGAAAGCTCGTTCCACATCCTTCCTACACGCTTCTTGGACTTCAGCATACTTCTTCTGCTTCGGCGTTTGAGGTAATGAAATTGTTTTTACGAACACTGGCCACGAAAGGTAAATACCGTCAGCAAGATAATAAGGGAGTGTGTAATTATTACCATTTATCGTGTAAGCAACCGGTGGTTGCCAACCGTTGATAACGTCCGCGAACAGCTTGGAATGGTTCAGGACCGTCAAATCGTTGTTCGAGCCCACCATGCCGAAGAAAGAGTGCCAAATCCATAAGTCGCGAGTTGCAACCGCCTCAAGGACAACGGTTGGTCGATTACCGTGGTCCCTTCGGGAATGTGCTCCTCGAAGGGCCTTTGGGCAGTTCTTCCACTCCCAGTGCATGCAGTCAAGACTTCCAAGCATGCCCGGGAATCCTCACGCTTCATTAACCGCCAAAATGTGGTCCATATCAGCTTGTGTAGGCTGCCGCCGGTATGTAGGACCAAAGACTTTATTCAGTGCACTGCAAAATGTTCGCAAACATTCCAAAGACATTGTTTCCCCTATCTTCAAGTACTCGTCCAACGCATCAGCTGCAATTCCGTAACATAACTGCCTAATGGCGGCAGTACATTTCTGATAAGGAGAAAATGAAACTTGACCCAATGCATCTAACCTTTCCTTGAAGTAATCATCGTGCTGCTCCAATGCATGTACGATACGGAGGAACACAGACTTTGGCATTCTGAACCGACGCCGAAACTGCACCTCAGTGTACACAGGGTCGATGTTGAAGTAGTCCTTCATTAACCGTTCGTTTGCGGCTACCCGGTCACGTCGAATGTATTTGCGCTTCCGTGGTGGAGAATCCGCCAAAGCGTCGTCTAACATCTCCTCGGTGGACAGATAGTCTTCGAGCATCTCACCTAAAATAGAATCGAATTCCACATCCTCGGGTAGGTTGGCCATGATGACGGACAAACAAGGATGCAGGTCGGGACGATGCTTTCTGAGAAGGATGAATAATGAGAGTAGAGAGTTTGTGATTTTTAGTTTGTGAGGGTGGGTTTATATAAGGGTTTAGGGTAGGTTTAAACATAAATGTTGTAGTTATGGTGAGCGTTTTTTAACATAAAAAACGACGATCAAGGTTCTTCTATTGGACGTGTAGATTTTTTTGGATAATATAGGTGTTTTATTTTTCAAAAAAAATAACATTGACCAAAAGCATTTTATTGGACAAAAAAGATTTTTGAGGATAAACCATCTCTTCTCGCCGACGTGATCTGCCAGCGAGAAGGTCGTGGCCAGCGCTCCTTGCCAGCGAGCTCCTCGCCTCTTCCTCGCCAGCTCCCGCCTTCTCCTCGCCAGCAGCTTACCGCCGATGACTGTGGGTGCTCTAATAGAACCCAGGTCATCTCTGAATCTAGTAGAGGAACCTTCCAATCCAATTGGTTAGAATTGGTTTCTTGAACGAACTTGATCTTGTGGAATCATATTGAATGTTCCACCACCCATTCCGTACCTTGCTAAAAACACGATCTTAGGTTACCAACCGCACGCTATTTAACCAAATCTAATCATGTCTCGTTAAGCAATATTTCTGTACTATTCTTACCATACGATTTAGTTTTGAACAACTCCACATAATAGGTACCAAAAGACGAATCAGAATAAATCATCATTAAACATGTCAAGCAACCTTGCATTTATCGCTCTTGAATTGCCTTTGTTTTCATTGACTATATTTGTTAATGAATGCATGGATTGTTTTTAAATATGCCCATACAATGTTTCTGCACAAAGAATAATCACCAGAAACCTTCTTCACCTATAGATTGTCCACCTTCCAATAAATAAATTATGCTAAACCATTAAGCATAACACTCTTTCTATCCTTCACCAACCTCATAACCATCACTGTCTCCTCCCTTACTGTGCCCTCCCTGCTATTTGCAGATGCAAAATACAATACATGTAATATATACACACAATCTACACGCTTTTCTTCTGCACCCACAACACCCTTATGCACATCGGCAGTGTGCCTTTAGGAGACCTTATGCAATGTGGCTTTAGGCTCCACGAAATAACTCAGTCCCTTTGAACAAGCTGCAGAGCCCTGGGCTAAAATGGGGCACACCTAGCAACCACCAAAACAAAACATAAGATAGAGGGCAAAGGAGACCTGATATCAGATATTTTAATACAAAGTTAAAAGTTAAAACACCTGTAGTTGTAGGTTGTAACAATATTTGTCACCTGCTGGGCTGCCAAAAATTTGGACCTGCATAACACAAGGTGGTCAATGTAAGTCCGGGATTTTATTGTCGTCTTCACAATCCAAAGATTGGCATTAGCATAACCCATACTGAACTCAATCAAATAAACTTAGGCTGTGTTTGGATAAGGGTTTGGAAATGGGGATGAGGATGACCTAATATAGCTTCAATTTCTTTCCCATTTTCGTCCCCTAACCATATCATGCATACGATGATTATCAATTTTATAATAGAAATTAAAATAAGGAGATATGAGGGAATGCAAATGGGTATAGGGATCACAGAACACTGCATCTATCCCCAATTTACACAAAAGAGATGTGATACCCATTTCCAAATAAAACTTCCCAAATGCAGCCTTAGCAATGAGATCAACTTAATGCAAACATGTTCACGTATATAAGATCTAAATATAGAAATCAAACAAAAAAAAATCTACTTCTACATGCCCACATGAATCTGACCTTCCGAGGGATGTCTCATTGGCAAGGAATTTCTATGACTAATGGAACGTGGAGGGCCATGCCACTCTTGATTTAGAAACCTTGTTGGCTCACGTGAAGGGCCAGCGTGTGGGTAAGATGTTTTGCCTTTGTCAGCATATCGTGGACCTGAAAACAAACAAATTTGAGACATTGTATCACGAGAAATAGCAAACAAAAAGTAGCTTTACCAGGAAAAGGGGGGGCGTGACGCCTCCAGTTGTCACCATTCTCATATGGGGCATGTTTCATTCTGTCATGGTTATTGTAAAACTTCCCCCCACCCGTGTTATTATGATATCTGTTGGGGAAGGAAACCTCCCTCCGAGACTTTGCATGTTGAATATAAGAGAACTGATCTGAGAGTGCTGGATGGGGTGGCCGTGGAAGATAACGCTTGCTATAGAACCTAGCACCATTATTCCCTGATCGGATGGGATAGCTGCCAGCAGGGTCAGGTACCTGCCTGTGCATTTGCTTATCCCTAGGGTTTACTCTTGATGAAACCGAATGTGGCGGTACGGGTTGTCCTGAGTTGTCTTGCGTATTCTGCAATAGCACAAGACTCGTAAGAACATAATTTAGTCCTTGCTCAAACCAATGGTGAACGTGTAATAGAATGAGAAACTAACTACAAAGTACAGTAACGCACATTTGTAGCTGCATAAATGTTTGAATCTACTGAAGCAGAATATGATTTGGAGATTGCACATGGAGGGGGAAGGGAAGGAGGAGGTGGTGGAGGAGGAGCAGAGGGCAGTATGGGCTGGTCAGAGCCATCTTGTGAAGATTGTAAATATTCGTTCTTTGATGCATTCATTTCGACATCACACAAAGGAGCCACATCCTCCATTTCAAGCTCACCATCAACATCTTCTAAGATGTGTCTATGTTTTTCACATATATTACTTGTTTCCTGTTCTTTAGGGGTGTCAGGTTTATGTTCGGGAGTGACTGCTTCAAAACTCCCTCCATCTGAATCACTTCCTTCATCTTCATCCTTGCGCATACGAGGCATACAAAACCCAGGCAGCTGAAAACTTGAATTGCTAAGGTAAAAAAACATGTAATTAATAAGTGATATTCAGCAAATATTTAAATAACAAAGAAATCAGACAAACATAAGAAATACATGCCTTCCATATTCATCAACAAGCATACCCTCCATTTCTCTAACAGGATCATCTAGAGACCTTTCCGTTCTTGATGAACGACGAGAGTACACACCAGCAGACGATGCACCACCATGAAACTCAAGTTCTCTGATATGGTGGCGAACAACAGAATCTGGAAGGATCTTTCTATCAAGCCAAACCCTCAAAACCTGCAACCGACTATAATGGATGAAGTGGGCTAACACAAACATAAAACCATATGAAACCAAGATACAAGCAATGATACACTGCAAAGCCCATAAAAAAATTGCTTGCCTTTAAACATTGCCTGAGATTTTCCTGAGCTGTACTTCCAGGAGGAGCAGCTGCTGATAAAAGCCGTGGCAGCAACATCTGAATAGCTGAAAGGAACATACCACCAACATCACCTGGAATTTTTGAACTCAATTAGAACATATCTCTATACTTGCACCCAATTATTTCTCTCTCCTAGTTTCCACCCTACCAAATGAGGGAAAGATAACTGTTGTTCAACTTTCTCCAGTTTAACTGTCCTCCCGTCTACCTATATCATAAAATCTGCAATGTAGGTCTTGTTAACAGAAAGTGAAATACTTTACCTCTCATATTTCGAGAACATTGAGTAATGGAATCTACCAGGAAGAACAGGTCCACTCTTCTATGCAAGCTCGTTTCACTTTCCAAGTTATGAGTAAGAATTTCCATAACCTAAATTACAGATAATTGATAATCAACGTTTACAAAAACAAATAAAGTCAAAGCCTGTTTGTTTATCCAAATCATATTATAATCCTTATCTATAAGAAACAAAAAAAAGCATTCCACCATGCCCCCAACAGTAAACAACTTAATACGCATCCAACCTCAACTTGTCAATTAATCATACATTTCTTCATATATTATAGCCATGCACATACTTATTCAGACGGAAGTTCCAAGGCTCACATTATTAATAGATTGGCTCTCCAGCTCGTGGCAGTAAAGAAATTTAAGTACAAGAACGCCACCCATTGTAAATACACTGTCAAAATTATTTCACAAATGCTCCCTAAATCTCAAAATAAGTATTCTATTCTCCAAATTTGGATGTCTAAAAACTAGTGCCAAGTTTCTCTCGTAGTTAGTTGTATGGTTTACCAATAATAACCTTTTTATGAGTTAGTTACCACCCTGCAGTGGGGTAGAACATGAGAAACATGTGATGCAAACTTATCATAATTACTCCTACCTTAGCAGCAAGACCCAGCTTTCCACATTCTATGGCTATGCGTGTTGCTCGGCCAATAATTTCCTTCTTCCCTGTTAAGGTTCCAAGAATTGCCTCAAATGATGATAAAGCAGCCTGTGCTTCTGCATGATTGCCCCACTTGCTAAACAATACTGTTTTTTGAGTCACTGATTCACCCTTTCCTTCACCAACAACAGGAGTGACAAAGCTTATATTATGTTCTAGACGATCATTAGGAGAACAGCTACCGTTGGATTTAGGGAAATTAACACTTTCTGTAGTTGGAATGTGACCTATTAAGGTACTAGGAGATGACTGTCCAGGAAAATCTACCCCAACAGTTGGGTATGGACTTGAAAGAACATCTGAGGGATTCTTTTTACTCGTGCAATCATCGGAAGAAACAGAAGCAGAGCTTGTGCCCTTCTGCTCTTCTTTCAATTCGACTCTATCACTGACAGCCTCACACCTGACACAAAGAAGCATGAAAAACTAATAAAACTGCAAACAGGTATACATTTTGAGTAAGACTACAAACAAATACATGAAATTAGAAACACTTACGATCCATTAACTTGGCAACTGCCATCAACTTGAGACTTCAAAGATTCAACATTCTCACAACCAGTGCCACAGGAACAGTGCGCATGCATTTTTGCATCATCTCCTGGCGAAACTTTATTATCCTCACCAATCCCTTGCACAATGTTCGCACTTGGAATGTCATGTTCTGAAATATCAAGTTCTTTGTACGAACTTCCAGCTTTACAATTGCTCAACACAAGTTCTTTACCACCACTTTCATCTTGTGATGGCAAGAACTGGTTGAACGAAACTTGATTAGATGTAGCCTGTCCCATGACAGCACTGGACAACAAACTTTCCAGACTTCCACAATTACCCACCATTTGAACAGCATCAGTACCAGCAGGTGACCCTATAGGATTGCTTCTCTCAACAACGCCTGTAGTCTCTGCTGCTGAATCTTTGTCAAATTCATGTTCCTTCCTCTCAAAAAATTGAATAGGTGTATCACAAATATCCACCCCTCCAGAACTAGTAGTTTCCTCAGAACTCATAGGGTTTAAAGAGGTAAAGAATCCAGATGCCCCTATCTGAGTAACACTTTTGGCAGAATAGTCTACACTTCGCGATCCAAAACCATTCCCTTCTCTATTCTCCACAGCCATATCACGGCACCTACTTGTAGGGGAAACACAGCACCCATTGATTGAAGAATTCTTGGTCAATGCTGTGATACATCTTTGTTCTTCTTCAGCAGCATTAGCTGACATAGCTTCCAGTGCACGAAGAAGGCGTTTAGATGGAGGTAATGCAGCTTCACCGTCAGCTGAACCACCAAATAATTGTTTTTTCTTAACTTTCCAAAAATGAGTTTGATTTCCAGAATACTGGGTACCACCCTTGGAAGGTGATGTATTATCCGTAGTTCCCTTAACCAAAAATGTGTTTCTATCAAGGGTATCATAACTGTTGCAAGTTAAGGCTAAGCTATTGTGCCCAACCGAACTGGCTGACACTTCATCTGGGGCTTTTTCTTCCACCTGTTGAAGCCTACTTGGCTCCTCCACGGATGATGGTTTGCCCATTCGCACCCTGGCACGTTTCACCAATGGCAGATGCTCATCTCCGTCTTCCATAGACTCACTTTCGTTTGTTTTTACACAAATATGATGTGAATTTTGGCCAGTATCATTCTCCTCTCCATTCAAACCTGCATCTTTCTGCAGCCTAGCAATATTTTCATTTGCCTCATTCAAGCTCCACTTTCTATTTGGTTTCCGCTTCTTTTTCATGACACCAGCCTTTATTTGTAGATCAAGCCCTTTGCTACACTCAATACCTCCATCCTTAAATCCTACAGTCTCTGAATTCTCAGGTTTACTACCAGAATCTAATATGTTGCCTACATTAACACCAAGGGAATCAGATTCAACTGAGACAGTATCAGACCCATTGTCCTCAGCACTGACATCATAAGCCAAAGCAAGTGAACCTCGATCATCACAGTCCAAGATGTCTGGTGATTTCCGGCTGTTCCATTTATTTCTTCTTACAGATCCATCTCGTGCTCCATTAGCAACAATATTCCCACCAACCTTGCCACCATCATTATTTGACACCACAAAGTTCTGGAACGGACCAGATTCCACCCTAGATGAGCTTCTTGACCTTCGAACAGGAAGTGCCCTCCTTTGTGGGACAGAGTTTTCTTGTCGTGAGCCTCCTGATCTTTTTCTTGAAGTGTAAATAGCTAACAGCGAGGATTCTGCAACCAATAAACTCTCAGTAAGTTTCTCTTGGACACTATCTTTCTCATGCAATGACCCTGCTTGTTTTACAACATCCTCAATTGGAAGGCATGGTTCTCTTTTATCTCCCAAAGGTTTTGAATCTAGTTCAAGAGTTTCTGTGGGAACTTCTTCCTCATCTTTTGATATATTATTTGATGAGTCCACTGAATTCCCACCATTTACCTTCTTTGATTTCTCATAACTATCAATAATCTCTTGTACTGCACGAACAAAATCAGCGCCTTTACCCTGACGTTTGACCAGAAGAGATTGTTTCTTCTCCTCTGTAAATGCTTCAACATCTGCAGGGTTGCAGAATGCTCTGCATGATAATAAACACATTCAAATCAGCACTCTAGCTAACAAGATCATAATCAAACCAATATACGGTGCAAGCACGGAAATTGACAACAGAAAGGTGAGACCTAACCAAGCATCATGCATTTCCAACTATAATCTAGGAAGGAGGAACTCAAGACACAAGCAGAAAAGTTAACGGAGTATACTATGTACTCTCAAAATTCTAACTCAAGACAAACCATGATCTTGTCTTCAGTATTGGGTGGTAAACTTTCTCTCTAGCCATAAACCACCCCAGTGACCCAATCTGAAATGAAGTCCCATATGCCAATGAACTTTACAAGTCAGCACCTCCACCTAGTGACTATATCGTTAGTTGCCTCCCATAATCCAAGTTGCATCCATCCTCTTCTCAACCTCCTCATCTTGATTTAAAGGCTTCTACAGTCTCTTGGCTAGGTTCTGATTCCAGATTTGAAGCCGAGGAAACTTGGGCTTTGGTCAATAATCCCTTGTAGTATTATTAAACGGCAACGACAAACAACTTATCTCAAGACTTCAGCCTATGATTCAGGAGACTGGGTTTTTTGCTTCATATACTTGCTCGGTTTCTTCTTCACAAGCTCTCAAAATTTTATTATCCTATGGGCATAGCTGTAGTTAATTTTCTCTCTACATCTACCTCGCTTCTTTATTTCTTTTGTGTCTTTCTTTCCTTCTTTATTTCTTTTATGTCTCTCTTTCCTTCTTTTGTCCTTGTATGTCTCTTATATTTAAGCTTCGGTGAAACTTGCTGTTCAGCATTCTTCTTTGTATTGTGTCGGGTGCTGCTTGTTCCCTTCTTGGAATCAGCAGCCTTTTATTAATATATTGGTTGTTTTTGCTGATATAAAAACTTTAGTACAACTTTATATATTCATGATCGACATTTGAACAACGTGATGCTGTTATGGGCCTTACGGACCGTAACGGAGTGGGATAAGCACCCCACAATGGTATGGCCGGCTAGGGTTGGGGCTGAATATTGGTTTATATTTCCTTTTTTTAATTAATGTCCTAGTTTGAGAGTATTTCCTTTTAATTAATGAGTTGTATTAGGTTTTGGTAAGTTGAGTAGGTTTTGGTAATTAGAATTGTAATAGGACTTGGTGAACAAGTAATCTCCTTGGCTATATATACCAAAGGGTTACATTGAATAAAGTAGACTTGAGAATTAATAAAATACTTTGGTCTCTCCTACGAGGTCCTCGAGTTCCCTCGATAATCATGAGCTTGTATCAAAAGGTCTTCGGGTTCCCTTCTAACGAGCCCGTATCCTATCCCATAACGCGATCGATCACGCAGGGTCATAACAGATGCTTACTTGCATCAATTTATAATCCATTTGAGAAATTAGAACTACACCAAAGAATTGTCTAGAACGCCAAGAAGCAAAAAGACAGAAGAAATAAATACAAAAATTATATCAACAACTAAGCCAAAAAAAACTATTGCACATACTATTAGCTTTATAACCACAGAAGTAGACAATTGAGTGCCTAATTAGACAACTTGCAGACAAGGCAGATGCTGATAGTGGACAGAGGATATGATGCGAAAAAAATCATACTGACAGATATTCAGAAATTAACATCATCAACGACAATACTAATGCCAATGTGAAAA
Organism: Erodium maritimum; assembly: GCA_963921825.1. Lineage (NCBI taxonomy): Eukaryota > Viridiplantae > Streptophyta > Magnoliopsida > Geraniales > Geraniaceae > Erodium > Erodium maritimum. Next base: position 11,126,593 of record OY997595.1, read on the forward strand.
TATTACATAAAAACTCCAGACCATTTATTTCCATCACTATATGCAAGAAAGATCATTATATTTATGTCAGAACATATGATTGTTCAATAGTTTAAATTGTAAAAACATCCCTACAAATTCCTAATAGGTTAAAATATGATACCTAGTAATAATAACAAACACTCACATTTGTTGAGTTCCAAAGAAGTAGACAAGTACTTTCTTCAAATCAGTAGAATATCCCCACTTTTCTGGTTCACTTACCTGACATTAGCAATAAGCCCAGCTAATAAATAAAATGAGTGAAAAGAACGTACGCAAAAGGTACGAATAAAAGTAAGATGTGCAGTTGACCAAAACAATGAAACATTCCATTATAGAAGATCTAGTGGAAAAAACACAGTATTTTGCAACTTAAACATTTTGTCGTTCTAGTGACATGAAAGACTATCCCTTTGCAACTCATGCAACGGATAAGTTTAAAAACAAATTTCACATAATCTTCAAGATTAGTCCAACGACAACAATCCCTGTAACAGATTTGGTATCACAACCAAGAGTTAAGGCAAAATCATGAACTTTCCAAGAACAATTCAAAGAGTTCCTTCACATGTACAAGGAGGATAAGACAACCGCTAAGATGTGACATCAAGAAAAGGTCAACCAAATTCAGTAACTCACACAATTACTGCATCTACAGCGTACGGAGGGGTAATCTAACTAAGCCAGCCATCACCACAATCAACAAAGTTCGAGAACTCAAACAGCGAGTCAGTGTCAATGTGGGAAACCTCGTGCCGATTTATGACAAGCTACAAGGTGTCTATGATACATTTAATCCATCAAATACACCTGGCAGTGTATATGATCACTTAGGAGATCATTTTTTTCTTGAAAAGACTCATATAGGCTGATGTTTGCATGGCATACACTTTTGGGGACCCCTTGTAGAACTATTAACTTGCAACATGGGAATGTACATAATCCTGGATAGATAGGATAGGAGGTGATAATATCCTGACATATCCTGGCACTAGATAGTCGGAAATTACTCCTCTCTCCACGGAACGGGGACCTAAAATATCAGCAGAAGATGGAAAATTTTACAGTGCAACATGATAAAACCTTATCCGATGATGATTTATGTACCATAATGTTTCCTTTTCCACTAATATACTTGCAACATTTGCATTAATCAATTCGACCGTCATGTATGCTAAGGATGTATATGGCCCGTGAATTTCTCTTCATGCCACTACACAAACCATGCAAGAGGAAAGTTGAATTAATGGACAATGTAAATCTCCAAACATCCTACTTTGGGAATGCTAGTCGAACGTAATTCACTTTATTCATTTTCCAACCTATAAATACTAGTCTAAGTCTTTATCTCTAAGGATGATGAGATAGTAGATGAAAACATGTAAAAGTAATCCTAACTACTAAAAATGAAAGCACTAATAACAAACTGCTAGTAAATGCACATTTAGTGGCCTAAATCAATCACCCACTACCGGAAGCTCCTAACAATGTGCTATAGCAGAGTCAAACAGAGAAACAACAATCATCTTTTTACAACCTAGACATTTAGGCAACCTTCTATTTTTCAATCCATGCAACATCCTTTGAGCAAATTTCACCCAGTCCTTAATATTACTCCAAAAGGCACAAAATTTTACCCTCGTCTAAATCTCTGGTGCTTATTAAATACAATCCAGAGTTTATTTCTCCAGTCATATGTCCAGTAGAAATGCAAGTCACCATATCCTAACACACTTGGTGGAAAAGGGAAAATACAATACAACAGGAAACATAATGACCAACAAAAACCAAGCTCAAATTTCACCGTTTACTGGACAGTTCCTCTCCAGTAAGAACATGTGAGCACCATTGAAACAGCTTAAAACTAGATAAACTTCAGAAATGATATCATCCAATTTTTGCAGATCCACAAACAAGCCCAACCAAACAAGTCCTGAAACCACCGAGCAAGCTAAAAGTAGACACAAAAAACAGCAATCATGCAACCCCAAAAAGTTCAGCTAAACCCGTATAACTTTCAACTCCCAGATTAAAAACAAATCCACCTTCAAATTGAGAGAAAAGGAGAAGAAACCTACCGTGGCAGGCCAAGCAGGAAAGCCTTTGACTTTAGCTAGAACAAGATCGCCGACCTTCCATTTGCGGCGAGCTGCAGCTGCGGCGGCAGCCTTGCTCGCACCCTTCCGTCTGCTCGGAGGCATACCGGTCAAAATAGAGCACGCCGGCCCTGAAATTGAAATGCAAAAGGGGGAATTTCCAGCGCTGATGCCGATATGCCGCCAAACTCAGCCCTTATCCCTCCCAAGTGAAGAGAAGTGGCCTGGCTCTGTCGAGGACTCACCGAGCTCGATTTGCTTGACTGACAAACAGGCATTGACAAGCCCCAATATCACACCAAACGGAGTGCTGACGACAGATTCTCTGTGTGTATCTGATAGAGTTTACAGATATACTTAAAAAAATATATAGAGAGATAGAGAATGGTCAGAGGAGTAACAGAGTGAGGAGCATGAAGCAGAACCCTAATTTCCAGATAGAGAAAGGGTCTGAAGAGTCAGGCCGTGTAATCGGGAAGAAAGGCCTCCCGCACACACACACGCGAATAATGCAGATACGAATTCGGTGCGGGTGGATGGGGGTAGCTGCTAAAGTGCGCACTCAAGGTGCATTTTAGCGAGCATTTCTCCCAAGAATTGGAGTTCGGTGAAGAGCATTAGAGCATATACATCAAAGAGGGACGGGAGCCGAGAGGAAGAGGCGTGTGCCCCGGTGTTCGGGGTTTAGGCCCAACATGATGCGGGGAGTCGAAAACGCGTGGGGCGTGGCGTAGCCCCGCATAGACGGGTTCGGAGCGCGGGGCGGAAAGTTGCCTCTCGCCTCTCTCTTGCATGCTGGCGTGCTGATGCGTGTCCTAGCTGTAACAGTTACTTTCTATTTTTTTTAAATACAAAAATCATTTCTCAAACATCTATAAATACCTCTTACCTTCTTTCATCCAATCTATAACAACTTTTTCCCTGATTCTCTCAACATTTTCTCTCCAATTTGCATATTTTTCGTGACAATAATGTCCGACGATTAGACTCAAATGAGGGAGGAGGTCGAAGCCGTAGAACGCGAGCACGAAGCCGAACTTCGTGTTTGGGAGGAAGGACTCTGGCGGAGGACCGACATAATGATAGAGACAGTAATGCCCCAATTCAACGCAATACGGCAAAGGATCGAAAGAGGGGAAGGTTCCCGACAAGAGATTGACAGAAACCGTGCCAGAGGCCACGATCAACTAATGGCGGATTATTTAGTCGACAACCCGACCTATGGGCTCGAACTGTTCAGGCGTCGATTTCGCATGTCTAGAGCATTGTTCTTACGGGTTATGGAAGCGGTAGCGGCTCATGACTATTATTTTGTGCAAAAGTCGGACGGTGCGAGACGTTTGGGGTTATCAACGCACCAGGAATGCACCGCCGCGATACGAATGCTAGCGTACGAGTGTTCCACCGATTCATTGGACAACACACTACGTATGAGGGTAAGTACTATACTCAAATGTGTTAGACGTTTCTGTACAGCCGTTATTGAGATTTTCATGGAGGAATACATGCGGAAGCCGAATGAAGCGGACATGCAGCGATTACTCGAGTCGAAGCACAGCTGAGGGTTCCCCGGTATAGTTGGAAGTCTTGACTACATGCATTGGGAGTGGAAGAATATCCCAGTTGCATCGCAAGGAGCACGCGAACGTGGAGATCATAGGAATCCAACCATTATGCTTGAAGTGGTTGCTTCCCGTGATACGTGGATTTGGCATGCGTATTTCGGGATGGCTGGCTCGAACAACGACAATAACGTCCTCCACGCCGGCCACTTATTCGACGACGCTTTCCAAGGTCGTGACTTGGCCGTGGATTACGAGCTCAACGGGCATCGCTACAACCACCCGTATATTTAGTTGGCGACATTTACCCCACATGGATTCGGTTTGTGAAGTCGATTCGTCATCCTCATACTCTCAAATAGAAGTTGTTTGCCAAATGTCAAGAAGGTGCTCGGAAAGGTATTGAACGGGCTTTTGGAGGTCTCAAATTTGATGTACTAAAAAGCATTATAATGTTTGATGATTAATGAAATTTCAAGTTTATTAATTAGTTTTACAATTTTTAAATTTATGTATTAATTAATTAATTTTTTATTTTTTATTTTATTTTTAATTTTTAAATTAAATATGAATTTAACAAATTCAGCAAAAGAATAATTAATTATCCAGTCAGTATTCTAAGAGGAGCATGATCCCCATATTTGCCCCTCTTAATGTGGAACACTCACAATTTTGGAGGGGCAATAGCACAATTCAGCCCAGTCAGTAGAGGGTTATGCCTCTTGCCTCTTGCCCCCTTGATGTACATGCTTTTAGAGTACACACATCAAGTCAACCGCAACCCAAATTACGAATTACGAATCACGATTTAATCATTCATGAGTTGTAATTTTTACGTTGTAGTGTGTGTGATTCACGACTCGTGAACCACTAAACCGTGATTTGTGATTCGCACGTCAAACCGCGACTCACAATTGTGAGTCGTTGGTTTGCGTTCGGCCAATCACAACCTAAAACGTGGCCATGTGACGGAAAAAAATTTGGACCGTTGTCCCAACGGTCCGAAACGGCTATATTTTTTTTTAATTAAATAAAATTAGAAAATCAATTTTTACCCACCTATAAATACCCCTCATCCCATTCATCTTAAACCACCAACATTTCTCTCAACGTTCACTATCAAATTATCCATTTTCTCTATAAAAAAACGATCGACGATTTCCAACGACTCGACTCAATCGTCGTCCTCACCCGAACAACATGACTACACGCTGGATTCCCCAGACCGTTCGGCTGATCAAGTCAACACATCTCAACCCGGCGGCTATCAGACGATGTTGAACACACCTTACAACCCAACAACCGGTGGTTGGGACCATGCCTCTTTCACCGCATACATGCAACAATATTGGAACCTAGGTACATTCCAACAACATCGTCTTTCATTTCATTAATTCAATTTTTTAGTTATTTATGTTGTTAAATGAATTTCATTAAACAATTTTTTTAAATCTTTTATGTTGTTAAATGCATTTCATCAGAAAAAATTAAATTATTGTTTATGTTGGAAATGCATTTCAACCTAGGTACATTCCAACCATCATCCAACCCGGGTACATTCCAACCACAATATTTCACCCCCACCCCCCTTACAACCCTGCTATCAACTATTACGGCTACCCCGGTAATAGTCAATACCACCAACAACACGTCGGCGACATCAACGACACCTAAATATCGTCTACGTCGTCCTCTATCGGTCCGACACAACAAAAGAAGTCAAGAGCAGATAGAAGAACCAAATGGATCCTTGAGGTGGACACACTCCTCATCCATATCTGGCTACGCATAAGCAAAAACTCCATTAAGGACAACTTCCAAGATAGAAGTTCCTTCTGGGGTACAATTGCCAAACAGTTCTATAAATAGGGGTGTTTCGACCCAAAAGATTTTACCTGAAAAGCCATCAAGAGTCATTGGAACAAACAGGCACCTCGAGTGCGGAGGTACATCACAATCTTGCAAAGCTCGAAGGACAATGATCTAAGCGGATGGACCGAAGAAATGTTCAAAGCAGGGGCCAGAGGCATTTACACAAAAAATAGTGAAACCCAACGAGCCGAAGCATTTCAAGGTCCATTCCTTTTTGGAATGTTCTTTTTTATAAATAAATTTTAGAGTTTATAAAAAAACCTCAACCATTGGATCGAGCCGTTGCAACACGAAGACAAGTTTTGGGCGGAGGAAGGCAAGATCGGGGTTGTACAACGACGATTGGATGAGGCTGTTACTTCCAGCTCAACCCCACCTACTTCACTTCCCACCGATGATGAACATGTTACGACTCTCGGTGGCGAGTCCCAACCTGATGGGGGATCCTCCGATCCGATCGAGGGAGGAAGTACCCTAAATGGCCCCCGTATGTAGAAGAACGTCCGATGGACCAGAAATTTGCGAAGAGGAAGGAGAATGATATTTCAACCCAAGTATAAGCCATTATCGACATGGATAAAGCAAAGTGTGAGAAGGCAAAAATCAATTTCACACTAGACGAAAAACTCGAGAAGTACTACACCAAATACAATAAATAGCAAGAGAAGGACGTATTAGGCTTCAACGAGGAGCAAATGGTCAATCACGCAAAAATGATGTTTTTATTGATGGAAAAATGTGAAAAAATCTAAGATCATATTGCGAAGCTCCAATAAAATTGTACTACTTATTAATTAATTAATGTATTATTTCATATTTATTTAATTTCATTTTGAAAAAAATTACAAGTTCAAGTTTAATTTCTATTTTATTTAATTTCATTTTTTATTAATTAATTGTATCAATTTTATTTAGTATTTGCTGTTTTAAATCAGAAATTTAATAAATTCAAAAAATATCAATTAATTATCTACTCAACATCCCTATAAATCATGATTCCTATATATGAGTTTCACATTGTGGAACACAACTCAATTTAAGGGACTCACATCACAATTCAATCCAATCACCACATGATTCTCAAATCATGATCCCCATATATGAGTCCCTCACTGTACATGCTCTTATAGTGTGGATAAATCATCAGTGAAATCATTTAAATTGTCGATTAAGATACATTTCGTTTGGCAACATGAAGTTGTAGTCGGTGTCTAGGCGGGGCCTAGACGGATTTGATTTTTTAATATTTTTAATTATTATTAAATATATATTACACAAATATAATAAAAAATTCAAAAAATATAATATATTTATATAATATATAATATAAAAAACATCAAGCATCAAAATACCCAAAAAAAACTAAACCAAATAATGCTTTCATTTTGATTTTACTCTAAATTTTAATAAAAATCTAAATTATAATGATAAACCACCAAAGAAGGGCACGTCCCATACTCTTTTTATCTAAAAATTCAAGAGCATTATAAATATATTGTGTCTCTCACCTTTTTATCTCCGCTTTAAAGGTCTAATTTCACAAACCAGAGTCTTAATTTTCGATTAATCGGACAGTTGACGAGTCGGATGGTTTTCAGATTTTGGGGCCTAGGTGAGGCGGCGAAGCAGACGTTTTTACAGATTTTGGGGCCTATACGGACTAGACGGGGACTTTTACAACAATGCACAAGAGTAAACACATTTTAGTAGAGTACCTGTGTTTCAACAATAACAATACATATATGTTTTTTCTCTCAAAAAAAATCCACACAGTAGCCGCCCAACTTCTCTTTAGCACCCCTTCTATTTTGTTGCCGACATCTCCTATGGTCCATGATGGCTATGGGAGCTGCTGGAGATCCTTTCCCCATTCCTTCTATGGTGTGTCTCTTGTAGTTCTCGGTGTGTCCTGCATTCCGGGGGTTCTCGGTGGTCCTTCTCCTCTGCTGATTTGTCGGTCAAAGTGTATTGTTCCGATAGCCTCTCCTCCTTGCTACCTCATCCATGGATTTAGTGAGTTCATCTCCACTTTTCTCTTCTCCGTTTTCCTTGGACCTCCGTACCTCCATGGTCCTTTGGGATTCTTCCCTTGTATAGGAAGAGAGTAGTTATTGCAAACTCGACCTCCCCTTGAGCTGTTGTGGTTAGGGTGTTGTCCCTTTGACGGATTGTCCTACTTGGATAGTTAGAGGAATCTGCACATCTGGAAGCGGCGTTTCCGTGCAGGGCTCTTCGGCTTCCCTCCTTCCCCTTTCGTCGCCGATTGTGGTGTTAGCCTCGGGGCGTGGGGTTTGTCTATTGAGTCTTAGTAGGTTCCCGAGACGTTTTAGGGTTTGGTCTCTAGACTGTATGATATTTGGTTTTGTTATTTTTATTTGAACTATGCACCCAGTAATTGTTATCCTGTGTTGGTTGGGTAGGATTTATAAGTATTTGTTTTTTTCTAATGTTTCTTGTATCCTATAAATCTTTTTGGATTTCCATCTATTTATTTTATTCCTATAAAGATAGATACTTAGAAAAACTCGCTGAAAAAAAAAGGATAATCGTTCAAAACTACTCTAAAGTTTCGTCTACAAACGAGTTGATGCACAAAGTTTTGTCACGCTTAGTGGGGGCACTAAAGTTTTGTCCACACTTGTAGGTGCATTGAACTTTTGTCCACGCTTTGTGAGTGCATTGAAGTTTTGTCCACGCTTCTATTCAATCTGGGAAGCACTGCCCAGACCATTATTCAGAACATCCTTATTACGTCAAAATTTAAAAAGTCGTGGACAAAACTTCAAGGTAGGCATACAACGTGGACGAAACTTTGTGCATCAACTCATTTGTGGACGAAACTTTAGGGTAGTTTTGTACCATTATCCCAGAAAAAATACATGTGTTTGTGGACAAACATTGGCAACTAACCCTCAAGGTAAATGATCTGGTACCGGCTCGATTTTTTGAACCATATACCACAGTTGGATCCATTTATTTTTGATCCCCTCAGCAGTTCATAGAGTCAGGTCATGATAACAAGATCTGTGAAGAACAAGCATAAAATGTTGCATGTTGTCATAACAAGATATGGAACTTCTTTTGTATCAGAACCTATCAGCAATCAAAACCCATTTATATACAGAGCAGAAGCATAAATAACCGTCTTCTTTTGTTCCTGTCTGAACCTTACACATGAGCTGCAATCTATACAGTACTACCAATCATCAGTACCTTAGTAAACAAGCCAAGAATCATCACATGACTTATGTATTCAACTCAAAATCTGCTTTCCATGATAAGTTGAGCAGCTTCACCCATTGTGCCAATCCCACCAACACTAAGCAGCTCCAAGGCCAGTTCCTCCTCTTTCCACTGCCGCAACCCCTTGCTCAGCCTTTTCACAAGGTTTGGTTCTACTTCCAGAACCCACTTGGGCGTGCACGCCACCATCAAGCTCACAAAACCCGAAACATAAGCTCGCCATGTCGCCCAATCACAGCCCAGTGATACTTTTCCATCTACAGCACTCGCAACGAATTCTAAGTGGGATTCAAGAACCTTCGGTCTTCGCTTAGATGCTGTCGATGTAGAGTCCACTCCCCAAGCAAATGTCCCACAGAGCACTGCAAAGTATGAAAGAGCATATCCCCTTAACATAGCAATCATGCCTCTAGTTTCTCCACCTTCTTGCTCAGATATAAACCAAGAAGGCAGCGTCTCTTTGATAAGAGACTGCACCAAACTTGACCCGCCAGTGATCCAAACCAGTGAAGCCCCCAGTGAAGCAGCAAGCTTGACACGTGTCATTGCTGCAGATAGAGAAACCTGACCATATCTTGTCCCATGCTTGTTGTTATTAAGATTTCCAGTTCCTGCAATGTCCCTAACAGAGCACATTAGCAGAGAAACAATTTCCTCTGTCATGAACACGGTGTCTCTCACAGAGCGGTGCACCCGTAAGTAGAGAAAACCAGGGGCCACCGGTGAGATCCCGCCATGGAAGTGAGAGCCGAATCCGTGACCGAGGAGGGCACCAATTCCTCCATTGCTGTAAATGGGGGAAGGTTTGAGGCCAAGAGCAGATGTGAAGCAGCTCTTGAGAAGCTGAACCACTGCGTCACTGTTGTTGTGGAATACGGTATTAGAAGCAGAGAACACGAGGAAGTCACTCCAACGCTTTACCTTCTGAGTCCACAACGAGGCTATGATGGGCATGCACGGCCAGGGGCAACCAGAGGCAAGAGAATTTAGAGCTGGACCCACAAGGACGAGGAAGCGCTCCGAAGCTTTGTCCAGTTTATAAGTTATTGTGAGGCTCACAAGGGCCGCCAAGGGCAATGGAAGTGTAGCTGGAGAGCTCCCCCCTGCAAGTGAAACAAGTCCAAATATTTTTCATTTGTCCAGAAACAACTGTTCAACAAAGACAGACAGGGTTAATTGCAGATAGCTATTGCGTATTATACGTCTAGTACACATAACTATCCCCAACTTCAAAACATTATTTACGGCTACCAAAAATTGCAGAGAACTCTTTTCGTAAAAAAATGACAAAACACCCTTGACATAATCTCTAAAAATAAAATTTTTCCATCTTTTTAATAGTTTTGTCTTATAAGGAGTCTTTTCACATCTACTCAACCATTTTCTACAGCTAATCAAAATGTTTTTGGTAGCTATGAAGTTTTTTTCGAGATTAGGGTCAAAGGCATTTTCATCATTATATTTTTTTTGGCAAAAAAGAATTATCTACAATTTTATGAAAGTTTAGGCGGCTGGAAATAACGTTTTAAAGTTAGAGATAGTTATGTGCAAAAGATGTGTAGTGTGCAATAGCTATATGCAATTAACCAAAACAGATATGATTGTGAAACTAAACAAAACAATAAATTACCAACAGCCAGGCTCGGAATGTCAACGCCAGTGCCAGCTAGAATTTTCTTGATTTGTTGCTCCACAGTCGATAGGTTTGCAGTGGGGCTTGGCCAGTCAGTTCCATTCATAAAAGCTGGTTTCCAAATACCCCGTGTTACTTCAGCTGAAAAGTAACTGACAATGGTTGCCAAAGTTGCAGGAAGGAAATCAGCAAGATCCTTGAGTCCTGAGATGAAAATCAAGGACAGAATATGCACGTTATGTGAATAGTTTTTCTCTTGTTTGAATACATTGACTATGAAATTTCTCAACCATTTTGTCCTACAAGAACATTATATTGGGCGTACATGAAGAAAATACTGTTATAACAAGTATTTAATGTTATATATTGCCACTTATATACAGATCTACTAGATTATGTAGGGATAATGGCAAAAAAGTACCCTGTACTATAAACTCTTTGCAGGTTGTTACTCTTATCTTCAAATTGTTACGGGTTGTGGCCCTAAACTTATATTTTGTTGTACTTTGTGTCAATTTATTCCAAAATGAAGACTTTCCCTTAAAATTTAAAAATAAAAAAGGAAAGTATTTTCAAAATTTACCTCTGTAATAAAAAATATTCATTCTACAAACCTAAAAGAATTAATCAAATTATTTTGCTTTAATTCGGTTATTACTCAAATTTAAATAGATTAGTGAATATTTCATTTACAAATAAAAAGTAAAAGAATACATAAAATTAATTTGTTTTCAATTTTCTAATTTTACCATCGTAATCAACGCACACCCTTTACTTTACAGAGAGGAGAGAAATTAAGGTGATGAAAATTCTGGATTTATTGTTTTTACTTTTCATTTTTAACTGCAAGGACAAATTTGTCACTTTAGAACAAATTGACACATTATGATTTCAGGGCCACAATCCGCAACAATTTGAAGATATGGGTAAGAAACTACAAAACGTTTTTAGTACATGGTACTTTTTTGCCATCATCTCTATAAATTATTCGAACAATACATGTTCTAGATGCACTGTCAAAGGCAGGATCAATTTTCTGTAGATGGAATGCATCAAGAATACCCAAGGAAAACAACGATTGTTTGGAAATAGAAGCAGAAATTTGATTCAAATAAGCTCATAGTGATTCAATAGATGAAGATTAAGTGAATTTCGCGAACCTGTTGCCAGCTCACGGGGGGATAATTTTCCATGAGCACAAGCTGTGAGAGCAGCATCAAGAACAAAAGGAGTTGCTTCCAGAATATCCCATGCAGGTACTTTAAGTCTCATAGAGACATCTGCAGGTACAGACGCAGATGAATTACTACTTCCGGAAGTAGTAGGAGTCAAGGTCTGACCAGTTCTATTTATCTTCCTGAACATCATATTGAGTAGCGCATCACCAATCTGCTGAACAGGAGTTCCATGTTCGAGACTGGAGGGAGTGGAAGCTATACATTCTTGATTCTGCCGGTACCACCTTTTCAATTTTGGGAATGTGTCCATAAAGATGGGCTCGACAGAAAAATTTAAAATCTTGGACAGTCGCTTCAGTTTCAGTCGGTCTTTGGCTGAGTTTCCGAAAGATGATAGCTGGGAATTCCGAACCATAAGAAGGTATTCAGGACATAGTTGGGCTCCCACAGGGCGCACGTCTCCCATCAAATGTTCAAGAGGTGGATGATTAAACCTCCACAACCTAAGAAGAAGTGTGAAGGCATTGGAGAAAACTGCATGGCATGAAAGTTCTTCCCCTGTTGGAAGAGTCCAGGTCATATTGGGAACAGAAGACCCGAAAACTTCACATAAGGGCATCAATGCACCTGCAAGATGTGGAGCCTGACAATGGAATTCAAATGTCAGTTCACATAGAGCATAGGAGATGGGATGGTCTCAAGAACTTATGAATGAAAGTTTCAACCTACCAAGCCATGCAAAGAGAATATCTGAACACAATCCACTGAAGATATTCCAACAAGAAGAACATTCAGAAATGGAGCACATCTGATTAAATGGATATCACTCCCAGAATAATCTGCAGGTATGGGAGGGGAAAGCATTTTTGTAATGAAGAGAATGGTGTGTTCCTGTAGAATTAAGCAAGGACAAAAACAAAACTTCAGATTTATAGAGTGATATGAATAAAAACGAGAAATACATTTGAAGAAATAACAAGCGCAGTTGAGCAGTTAGATCTTGCTAGACTTAATAAATAACTCTCATTGCCCTCTTCAACCCAAAGCTCAAGCTGATATGTGGAGGCCTCAAGGTGCTTATCAAGTGGTGACAAGATCCACATCTCCCAATATCCCAAAGAAAACTTCTCTCCACTACATTACCTGGATTTTCCAACCACGAACCAGAGATGCTCCACATAGAATTGTAGCCACGGATATCTTCTCGTCATCTGAACCAGTGATTGCAATCTCATACAATTTCTCTATTTCTGCCAAGCTTCCATCAAATCCATGAGTTCAAATTCAGTTGCCTTACCAATGGATAAATTACGAAAAAAAGAGAGAAGAGAACATGATACACCCACCACCCACTTTAAGAAATGAAGAGTAACTGAAGGCCAGACAATGGGTAGAGTGAAGGTACAATCTCTTGAAGTAATCATAGTGTGTACGTGTGTGAAAGAGAGAAGTTTTAAGGTCATCCCGGTTCAGCAGCTGTGCTTTAATCATTCTTTGTTGGGTAGGTTGTGGGTTGAATTTAACCTCATACCTTCTCATTTTTATAGGGCAAAACGAGAAAATTCCACTAACCTATGTTCCTCATATACCTTCATACCAGACATGCATTAATGTATTGTAAGTATGTAACTTAGATGATAGGAGGTACTGATAGAAGCATACCTGGAAGCTGGAGTTGCAATCAAAGCACTTATCATTGCTGGAGTCAAAGGAGATCCTTTCATCAATGATGGCCAACTAGGCATTTGGGAAGTAACACAACGAGGCACTTGGTTGCTCTGGGCATGCACATAGCCTGGCCAAAAATATGCAGATGTGTCCAGTAGATTTCTAGCAATGCAAGCCTCCACAATTAGATGCCGCATGTTTCCTGCTGCAAGAAGATAAAAAAACCATAGAGCCTTACAGTTATAAAGAGAAGACAAACATCACAGCTCAAAAACACAAGATGGGCACTTAAGCTACAAAAATATTATTAACTCTACGCACCAATCCTAAAAGCTCCTTAATATTGTTGATTAACACATTATTGAACTGTCTGCCACTCTCTTTTTGACACAGCACTTCAAGAATTAGACATGAAGATTAGAATAAAAAAGGCATCCTTAAAATTGTACACTGTGAAGGGAAAGGACCTATAAAATGCTAGAATATAGACTGATTGAGTCCTTCAACAAGTAAGTAGCATGACTGAAAAAAGGACAGCAAAACAGTTAAACACTGCCTGAAACAACATGATCTCTATGGTCTTTAACCAATAATATATGTCAAATATTTAGCATGCTTAGAAAAGGACAGCAAACAGGTCGAACATATGACTGCGGCAAACAACATGATCACTATAGCCATCAACAAGTATCCAAGGGTTTGGGTACAAAATATACGATAAATGCCTCAGACGAGATCTTAATCATGTCTTGTTATTCTAGTGTAATTATGTGATCTCCTACCCTAACTTTGACCCTCTTAAGGAACATGATCGCTGTAGTTATTATCAAACATATATAAAGATTCTCATCCAAGACTCGTAATAAGTATCCTCAGGCAAAAATGATGTTAGAACTTTTCAACCTTTGGAGAGACAAGGGGTAGGTATTTACTATAATCATATTTAAAGTGCTAACTAAGGAGTGGTTAGACTCTTGAAAGTCACATACAAATGCAGGTTGCATTGAAGAGCATGCTGATCTACTCTGATGCCCTAGCCCTACCTTAAATTACGACTTCCATAAATTTACACTAGTGAAAAACAAGAACTGAAGTAGCAACTTACAGCAGTTTATTGGCATGTCGCTCATGCATTCATAGTATCCATTATTGGCTGTTAGGCCAGAAATGAACATCATTGCTTTTGCAGCAGCCTGGTTGGCTACTGAACAAACAAGTTGGGGTGGAATCAGCAGACCCTCATAATCAGCCAAAAGCTGCAAGCTGGAAATTAAGGACTTGCGACGCTTTCCCATAGCCGGTTTCTCTATCCTATGGTCGGTAAGGCTGCATTCGTTTTCAATCAGTTCACTTTCCTCTTCCTCGATGATATCTGCTACTACAAGTATTGTAACTGATAGTAACATGCACAAGCAGGTATCAACTCGAGGTACTGGACCCTCACTTGGATCCCTTTCCTAAAAGACCAAAAACAAGAAGGATACAAATGCAAGAAGTTATTAAGATTGATGCACGTAATTTCTTGAAAAAAAAACACATCAAGCTCCTCAAAACCAAGAGAATGAGGATTTGCATGAACCATATCAATGTTATTATGATACAGCAAACTGCTTAATCAAGTGGACGTACCCTTTGAATATGCCGTAGAGCAGAAAGCCATAAACCTAAAAATGTATTGTCCCATGTTGTATTGTTAACTGCGTGTAGAGCCTTTATTATACCTGCAAGAGCATCTTCTTTTCATAATACCGCGTTGAACTACATCAACCAATTTAGTTAAAGCTACAAATTAAATAACAATGATAAGAAATAAAACAAGTACCCTTAAGGTTTTCAATAGCACTAGTTTCTGCCACTTGTAATCCGTCCATAGCATCTTCCAGAAACAGATCTATAGGAAGCCAAAGTGCAGACCAACTAGCCCCATGGCATTGTCCAGCAGATGGTATAAGAGAGCCAGAAGCCATGACCGCATGGAACTCTTGCGGGGGTACTGTTTTGCATTTCCGAAACAAGACTTTGTGTGCATCTGAAGTCAACTGCAAAAGGCCCTCTGGTGTGATGTCTTGTAAGTTTCTCAACACTGCTGAGTTTGCAGCCAACAGCCGCAGGCGCTGAATGAAACTTCCCCAATGAGATGGCCTGAGCATTTGGAAATTAGTATTAACTGTTTGCCAGCCAGCAAATATCTCTAAATTTTTGTACAGTTCCAATCCAATTTAGTCAATTTTATTACCAGGAGTATAGAATAACTGAAGTTGAATAAGACTAACCAACCAATCAACAACATGTTTTCGCTTGTGCTTCACAGTACAACATAAGGAAACAAACTTAGCAAAATACATAGCTACTCACATATTTTGACGCACCAGAGAAAGTATCCTTGAAGTTATATTATTTTGCAGGAACTCTCCAATCATCCTAATTGCCATTGCAGTACTTACTTTGTGCAGCCCCTCATGGTGCTCCGTTCCCATCTCACTAAAGCTATTGTGATCATCTATTTCCATATCTTGGGGAATGGTAGGCCATCTAGACTTCTTATCAGGGGTAAGTTCAAGCAATCCTTCATCGTCTAGTGATGCATCGAGTAACTGCCATACGGTTGAAAAAATAAATTCAACCAAAAGAAGCCCAGGTTCACACAATTTAAGGCCAAATATCTGGGAAAGATGAAGAACATCATCTACGGCATTCATGATTCTGTGGCACCGTAAAAAAATCTGTGTTAATAACTTTTGGTCTTTGCACAAGTAAAGCATCTAAGAATAAATACTGTATGGCTTTTAAGACTATCATCCGAAAGGGTAGGGAAGATATAAAGATGACTTGATTCAGTAATGATTAATGAAAACTACAAGGGTAATTTTCTAAGACCTCTTACTGCAAGTTCTATCATAGAAAAACTGAAATAAACATACAACAATATTTCATTGTGAAAGCAGATGTCCCAAGCATCAGTATTGGTAAGAACAATATAAAGTAGAAACCCGAGATTCCAGTGCTATAGTGTTAACTCTTAACATTCAAAATTCCAATTCTTATATTAAAACTCATATTTACAAAGAGGTCAAAGACACATTAATTTAAACAAGTACTACAACAAACTTTCCCTGATTTCGAACACATCATATATGCATTTCTTTAAAATGCAGAAGTCAAGAACTTGAAAAAGGAGGGAGTGTAGAGAAAAAGAAAAAAAAAACTCAAAAAGCTTATCACAATTTATGGAAGCAGATAAAACAAATTCCTTGCAAACAAAATACCAACTGAATCATTGATTGAGAGTATGTTCAATGCCAGATGATAAATATCAGTTGGTGTTGCATAAGGAGTTTTCCCTGTTTGGTTTTCAAGGTCAGTTAACATCTTTGGAGAATATGAACTGTAAAAATGGATGAGTTCTATTAACTTTTGTAACGGGAATGTGAGTTTATTTTATGTAGGGCGAGTGAACAGAATTCATGGGCACAAGGAGGTCGTCACTAATGCATTCTTCTGAAACACAATAAGATACAATTGAAATCTTACATCTCGTAATTTGGACCATTAACCTGAGATGCAAATGAAAAAGCGTGTCTTTTAAGGAGCTCAATGTAGAGCCTATATGCTGTTGGGTGGACTCTCCGACTAGGAATGACCCTGAAGTACAAAGAAATGCAGAAACTTTAATAGCAATTTCAAGTAACTACAATCTACATAAAACATAGTCAACCAGAAAAGAAAAACAGTGGAGCTAAAATCCTTCATAGATGGCAACAAGACAGTACCTCTACAAGCTAGCATGGCCTAAATGTGGCAGACCATAACTCATCCAAGGGAAATAAGGTATCTGGATATGTTATTTGATATCCATTTAACAGAGAAGCTGAGTGGCAAAAAAAGTCACTGATGAAGTTCTAAATTCTTCTTTTTTTTTGCACCATGCCACAATCAAAACAAGTAAGGTCTTAAAAAAATGCAGCTGGAGAAATAATGTTCTCCTAGAACTCTAAACCACATTCACACCTAAACACACCAAATTGCCAGATTCTCATGGACAAACCCAGAAATCAATGTACTAAGATTACTGAAACAAAACAAAAGGGAGAGAATAGAAATGGGCATAGGCACCTGGTGGAGAGAAGAGCGAGGACGAGCATGGGAGGGACGATCTTCAGGGTAATGGCCTTCTCGAGGTACTTCCAGGCGATAGGGACATGATTGGCCCAACAGATGTGGGAGACCAGGAGGTGTGCGAGGTCGACGGAGGGCAAGGAGACTCCGGCGGAGTTGAGGGAGGCGCTGAGCTTCAGCCCCCAGAGAAGCGGGTCGCTGTTCTTGGCCTGAGAGGACTTGGTGAGCTCGAGGACCCACTCCCAATGACTCGGTTCTAAGGTCGCCGCCATGGCTGTAGCTGTGACGAAGAAAAGGATCTAAACCCAAAGACAACGAAATGGGTACATTGAGATTTGGGAGAGTGAAGAAAAAGAAGAGAAAAGGAGGAGACTTTGAAGAATTTTCATTGGAGCGACTGTTTGCGTTACAGCGTTTGTATTCTGAGAAAAAAAGCGGAAGCATGTGAATAAGCATTTTCTGGGAAAGCCATATTCGATTTTCGAATAAATTACTCCATTTTCACTTTCTCTTGCAAAATGCGTTGAATTTAGAGGCTCAACTGTGCATGTTAAAGTCTATTTTGTTTGAACTAATCAAGTAACAAGTTCATGAGATTAGGAAAAGCTCCCAACCCTCACAAATCCTAGTTGTAGAGGACTCTTTTTCCTTCAGAGCAAGAACAACGGAACGGCCCCGCTCCCCGTGCCGCGACGTTTGCTGGTCGGGCGTGCTGGCCGTTCCGCTGTGAACGTCGAAAAACACGGCCCCGCTCCCCTTGCACGCGCTCCCGCTCCCCCTGCACGCGCTCCCGCTCCCCTCTCGCTGGCCGGGCGCGGTGGACGCGCCTGCGCGCCGTCTGCTGCGCTGGCAGCGTCTGGGGCTGCCACGTGTTCCGACCGTTGCACACTAACGGCTAGTTTTTTTTTAATTCAAAAATCAACAAATAAAACCCTATAAATACCCCTCTCCTCTCATATTTTTCACACCACTTCCTACTTCAACTATCCAACTTCACTCTCTCCTTCCCAAATTCTCCTCTCTCGTTTCAATTATTCTCGTGAAAAATGTCGGGCGACGCTGGGTCTCGTGCACACTCAGTTGGTGACGAACGAGAATTCACCGAGGACGAACTGGCACGAGGTTTCGGAGACATTCTAACGGGCAATCGCTCCAACTCCCCAAGCTCGAACCCGGGGTCGAGTTCAGGTTAGTGCAAACTTATTTTATTGTATTAATGCATTGTATTCATTTTTTTGATTAAATATTTGCACTTATTTTATTATTTTATTTTTGAGCACTTAATTTATTGTATAAAAAAATTTTGTCAGGGAAAAACCGTCCCCAACAATACCAAATGGCGCCAGGGTTCCAAGTGCCATCACAATGGAGCCTGCCCCCACAAGGTTTCCAGATGTCACCGTTCCCACCACAATCACAATGGGGCATGGGACCCCAATTCTACAACTACGAGGGTCATCCACTACCCGACGTAGAAACCCCCCAACCATCCTCTTCCCAACGACGAGGCCGAGCCCCTGCCCGAGCCCGAGCCCAACCCGAAGAACCAGAGCCGGATGGTCGGACATTCAGCAAGGAGGAGGACCACCACCTCATAACTTGCTGGTTGAGCACAACAAGAGACGCTGTCAAGGGGAACTCGCAAACCGGCAGCACATTCTGGTGCGAAGTGCAGAGGAAATACAACTCCAAGGGAGGTTACCCACCTCGCCGCTGGGAAGCCATCAAGAAACGTTGGCTCAGAGGTTCCAGCCAGACAAGGAGGATGCTCGGCTATATAAAGAAGTCCAAGGCCGAGAAGCCGAGCGGCGCAAACCAGGAAGAGCACTTGAGACGTGCGAAGAAAATGTGGGAGGATGATGGGAAAGTGATTAAAGACCACCCGCTAAAGTTCGACCTGGATCATTGGGTCATGAGACTCGAGGGCAATGAGAAGTTCAGTGCCAGGAGGGCACAATGGGAACTGTCCGCAGTCAGGTACGCCAACAACGACAGCGGTTGGATGAGGCTGGGGCTTACAGCTCAACCCCACCTACAAGCACAGGGGAGGAGGGCACACCTCTCAGTGGTGAGTCCCAACCACCAGAATGAGGAGGAAGCGAGAACTACGAGGGGACTCAGGTCCCTCTCAGCGACACACCCCCATCCCCTGAGGCCGCCCCAAGTCCCCCTCGCCGACCGCAAGGGAAGAAGGCAGCGAAGGCCGCAAAGAAGGGGGTCGTCCTCACGGCCCAAATGTCTGCCTTCGCCGAACTGGAACGTGCACGAATCGACGCTGAACGTGCATGGTTTGAGGCTCAACGTTCACGTGGCAAACAACAAGAAAATAAGTTTCGCATGATACAGGCATTAACCCAACAGTGGGAAGCACACATCGCCAACTACAAGGCCCTGGTGGGGACGGATACATCTTCCTACGACGAAGAGGCATTGGCAGACCATAATTTTTGCAAGACCCAACTGCGAAGACTCATCACTAGCCTTGAAACCCAAATTGATGATCTTCGAAGCCAACCCCCACCACCAGATGTCGACCCAACAGAGGATGATTCTTAAACTTGTATTTTGTTTTGGGTTGTATTAAAAGGGATTGAATAAAATTAGAAGTTCATTTCTATTCGTGTTGAATTTATTAATTATTGATTGTCTTTAATTATTTATTTCCAAAATTGTTTAAATTATGACTAAATTAAACGGTTTCTGATAACGAATTAAATAAAACAGAAAATATCAAATAATAATCCAGTCAGCACTGTTCTGCACTCCCAGGACCTCAAGGTCCTTTCTGTTGCAAAACACCAACTTTTTTGCACTCTCACTCCCTGACTTTTGTCCAGTCTGCACTCCCACTCCCTGATCAGGGTCCTTTCTGTTGTACATGCTCTTACAATCGCTTCCCTTTGTTTTCCTAAACTTCTTCTCTTGATAACTATTGTCATTCTATACAGAATGTATTCGCTTTGTCTCTCGAATTATAATCGTTAAAGTCGATTTGTTTACGAAAATTGATGCCCAAACTATATGAACGTAATTTTTTACGAGCTGCGAACCCGATGTTGTTTTGGGTGACAAGATGTGGCTTGATTTAGTGCGGTATGCATCTCCGTTTTTTATCTCCTCGTCTACAAAATGAATCTACCACAGATAACCTGGTGAGACTGTTTAATAATCTTACCACATTCAATGAGAAACCAACCTTCAAGATCCTTGAACAAATATAACAAAAGAATAATACCTGCAAATCAATTTGTAACATAGTTAGGATGGATACAAAATTAGGATAGGACAATAATACATATTAAAATAAAAGCAAAACCGGAGCTAGAACGAATATTGGTAATATCTTAAGAGAATAAGCGGTGATTTCATTATTTTGTTCGAATCTAATTCAAAACAAAACATTGTGGATCTTCGGACAAACCTGGTACCCTACAAATCAATGCCTGCTTAATATCATCTCTGTTTAGAAAGTCAAAGTGCCATTTAAGTGTCAGAATGTCAAATTTAACATCAGAAATCCAACCCCTGACATTGACATGTATCTCACTGTCACAGTGTCAATGTCACCGACAATTATCTTCTTGCCACCAATCTCAAGTCACAAGTTTTTGCTATCTTCACAGATTAGATTGAATCACACCTTTCGTTTCCATTAAAATCTGGATTGATTTGTGTTTGAACTTGAGGAACCATGTCTGGCTCTCAGTGCTGCTCAAACCCACCAACGCTATGCTCGAGCTCTGAAGAGGGCTCTCTGATTGAGATCGGAGGCCTCAAAGCCTACGCTTCTGGTTCTTCTGATTCTAAGTTCGCCGTTATTCTCATTTCTGATCTTTTCGGTAACACCATTACCTGATCTTCACTACTCTCTTGTTGTTGTTGTTGTGTTCTAACCTCAAATTTCTCATCTTTTTGGAAGATTCTCAGATGGGTTTGGCTTGGCTTTGTGATTTAGCATCGATTTTGATGTTTTTGCTCATCAGTTCATTTCTCACACCCACTACTTGTTTTAGCTTTTCGTTCTCTAACAATTATGTCCCTTTTGTACAGGATATGAAGCTCCCAATCTGAGGTATATATGTGATTGTTGGAATGTTTCTTTGATTGCTTACATGCCATTTGGTACATTGCAAAATTTTCCATTTTATCCTTTCTATACTTCATGTTTGAGGTTGATGGTCAATGTCCAAGGAGCCATAAGTTTTACAAGTGCGCGTGTGACGTTGTGAGTCTTTGATCGAAGTAGTTATGAGGTTAAGAAAGCATTGGATTCACTTGTATGTGATGAGAGGGGGGAGAATGTTACGAGTCATTACGACATCACATGTGAGTCTTGATCTTATGTAGAGAAATTATGCGATTAAGAGAGAGTTGATAGTAGATTCCTAACAATTAAGGGTTAGAAGAAAAAAAATTTGGGATTTGCTAGAACCAGAGATCTATCCTCAAATTATGATACCTTAATGCTAGTCTCACTGTATGCAACTCTGCAAGTTATATTGTCTGTCTTGCCTTACAGCAGACTGCTTTTTGTTGACTTGTTATGATACAATTTGTCATCATAGATGAGTATCTTTTGAAGTGGAAAGAATGTCTTTATGACTTCCACGGCTAAGGTCAAGGTTCTGAATTTCTGATGTTGATTTAAATCAGGAAGCTGGCTGATAAAGTCGCCACCTCAGGATTTTATGTGGTAGTTCCTGACTTCTTCTATGGAGATCCTTATGTGCGTGAGAATGCTGAAAGACCTATTCCAGTCTGGCTAAAAGACCATGGACCGGTAAGTAGATGACACTACAAGTAGATGTTGAGGAATGAAGAACCCATATCCACATTTTCACTGCTTTTGTTGCTCCTCTTCAGTAATGACATGCATACAGTCATGTGGTAGGATGATAATGGCTTAACTTTGTTGCACTTCCATTGATTTATTCCTGTTTCTGTTAGGATAAAGGTTTTGAGGATGCAAAACCAGTTATTGATGCCTTGAGAGAAAAGGGTGCATCTGCAATTGGAGCTGCTGGGTTTTGCTGGGGTGGTGAGATTTCCTTGAACTTCACTGTCTTACAGTACTCTGCTGTGGACGGTTTCTAGCTGGAAATCTAACTTCAGTGATATCTTAACAGCCAAAGTGGTCATGGAACTAGCGAAATGTCCACATATTCAGGCTGGAGTGCTTTTCCATCCAGCTCTTGTCACAGTGGATGATTTTAAAGGTATGGATTGTTGCACTACTAGCTAATACTTTTCTGCTGAATGCATTCATAAACTATTCTAAGGTCCCAGTGAAAGATTTTATAGTGAACTTCTGGTACAAAATTCTGGAGAAGGGTTATCACATTCACACCCTCCTAATCTGGATTTCTGTATTTTGTACAAGTTGTGATGAGGAGGAAATTTACTTTCCTATCTCTTGGCTCCAGCCTGAAAATTCATATACGATTGTGTTTAGCCGGGCAGGGCAAATCCTAGTTGACAGTTCAAGAAACAGCAGATAAAGCCTTGTTGAGTATACTGTAAGTGACTATCAGCATTTCTGTATCAGATATCAAGGCTCCTATTGCTGTGTTGGGAGCCGAGCACGACCAAGTTTCCCCACCTGCCCTCCTCAAACAGTTCGAGGAGGTCCTATCCACTAAACCTGAGGTAACTGATATCAACTTGTTTCCTGACTTTATCATCAACTTCGTAGACGGCTGGTAATGATCCATTTGCTATGAAATTGAACAGGTCAAAGGATACGTGAAGATATTCCCTGGGGCTGTCCATGGATGGAGTGTGAGGTACAGCCTCGAAGATGGAGAGGCAGTCAAGCTAGCAGAAGAGTCCCATAAAGATATGCTTGACTGGTTTGTCAAGCATGTCAAGTGAACAAATGTACTATTCTCGAATAAATACATTAACTCATCAGTAGACAATTATGATACATATTGGAGACAAAAGTACACCATCACATTCACTTCATGAGAATCACACGCAATGCATATAAACACATAAGAATCCGAATCCAAATCCAAATATTGGAGACAAGAGCACACCATCACACTAGTACTTCGATCGCTGGTCAAATAGCGGCTGACAACCTTATAGAGGTCATAATCATGAATAAAATGGGTACAGCAGTGTAAACTATAACATCGTCTAATTGAAACCAAGCACACAAACAATAGTATTTGAAGAGGCAGTATACAAGAAAGTAGATGAATATGTTCTCCATATTACAAGCCAGCCATGGACAACAGTTGAAAAACTACATTTACATCTGCTGTCCCAATCCCAAACAAACACAAGACCTCAGAATTTGGAACATTGTTCTTTTCCTATAGCCTTTGCTTCACACGCCTTCCATTGACATCACCACCATCCAGGATAGCTTCATTCATATGCTTGCATGAGATGACCGAATGCTCACCAGCTCTAGCAACGTACTCCAGTAGCTCAGTCAACACAGAGGAGCAACTTTCTTTTAAGTATTCAAAACCATCTGTTTGCATCACAGCTGGGAAACAAAATTCAAACATCCTAAATTAGTTACCTTACCTAATGGTAGTTAACAATTTGAATATTAGACCTGGAATTCAAGACCTAAATTGGCTGTTTCTTAAGACGATCGGACCAAGTAGGACTTGCAAAAATAATAAGAGAAGAAATTCACCTCTAAGATTTTCAGGCATTGCAACAAACTTGAGACACGCAGCTTTCAGCTGAAAACAGTGGTGTTGCTCTGCCAAAGCTAAAGTGGTTGCCACCGTGTTTATGGCAACATCCTCATAGAGAGTGGCCTCACAGATCAACCTTAGTCTCTCTAGACCATACCTATCTGCAGCAGCAAGCAGATGCTGAGACATCAAAGTAGATGCCAACTTTGAATTCAAGCCCGTCAGCTCTTGCATGTCAGGTAGCGAATCCCAGTATATAAAATGAAGCAACGCCTGTTGTCATAAAGAGGATAGAAAAG
The DNA here is from genome assembly GCA_963921825.1 of Erodium maritimum. Classification (NCBI taxonomy): domain Eukaryota; kingdom Viridiplantae; phylum Streptophyta; class Magnoliopsida; order Geraniales; family Geraniaceae; genus Erodium; species Erodium maritimum. The sequence goes on from OY997595.1 coordinate 11,150,940, forward strand.
CAATTAAGAAGATAACCCGTGCAAAAATTATCCTTTCTTATTAAGCCACTCAACTTCCTGTATTGTTATAACTAGCTGGAATCACCATACATCCTAACAAGCAGTAGGAAAGATAGTGGCAGAGAATAAATAAATACATAAATCTTTTGCTGTTATAATTATTCACAATGTCAATGACCTAAAAGATCATATTGGCAGTTCATGCAATGGCTGTTCTTGAATTATTTTCCCCACCGTATTATGTGAATGAGGATCTAGAAATGTACTTATAGTTTAGCATCTCACCACATGAATATGTGAGAAGCATAGTGATAGACAACTTGAAAGAATCACATATAAGCAAAGCCAGAAAAAGAGAGGATAATGCATTCAAACCTTGAAGACTGGAGCTTCTATATCCTCCACTTTAATAGACTGGGTGTTCTGATCCTTCATTGGACCAAAAAGTTGAGCCCTGAATACTGGTGAGCGAGCTGCAAGTACCAACTTGTGAGCAGCAAAGCTTTCCCCATCAACTTCAAAATTTACATCAGTTCCCTTTCCACTTTCAAGAAGTTGTCCGAACTGGTGACCCATTGTAGAAGGTGTTAATGGAATAGAGTACACTTTAGGACCTTCTGTTTGTGATCTAACAACACCAACACTACAGTGAACAGAGAGACAATCGTCTTTAAGGTAATCTGACGTCTCCAGAGATACTCTTTTGAAAAACCGCTTGTAACCCCTGCAATATACAAAAAAGTAATCACATTTTGGTTCTTAGACAGCCTTGATCAAAATAATAGGAGGTAAGTCAAGTACGTTGTCATACCAACAAGGGATAACACCAGAAAACAACTATCGTTTGACTTCCTAGTACAAATCACAACTATAGACTTTCTTATCGTCCATAGTACACAGTCCCGTTAGTTAAATTACCACAAACCATGAATTCCGTCCAAAAACACGGAATATTCTGTGTTTTTGGAAAGAATATTCCGTGTTTTGAACAGAATATTCCGGAACATTCCGTCTTTTTGAACAAAATTCATGGTTTGTGGTAATTTAACTAACGGGACTGTGTACTATGGACGATAAGAAAGTCTATAGTTGTGATTTGTACTAGGAAGTCAAACGATAGTTGTTTTCTGGCGTTATCCCTACCAACAATAATGAACTCAAGGACACACCTAAAAAGGTGGAGCAGAAGGCTGACACAAAATATGGAGAGGTACACTATTTTGCATAGCAAGAAGAGCTGGCATTTAAAAGACTTGTCCATAAATACTAGTCAATTGTCCACACAATGAAAATCCATGTTACAAATCACAGATATGAGTTTATTCATCAAACCATTAGACACTATTGTCAATGATACCTGAATGCCCCCCACACAAAAAGAACAATAGCTACTTAAGCTAACCATTTTGTATTCAATAAGAGCATGTATATTATCCTAGCTTTCAAGAGAGCACAAGATTAAAACCAATTGATGACAAAATCAAATCTTTATGCCCTAAAGCCTCATAAATTTCATGTTTTAAAATTGAATTAAACACAAAACCAAACGAACACACTGAATTAAACACTCAAAATGATAATGACCACGAAAAATAAGCAAATTAGGAAAACCCACCACATGCTACCGCGGTATCTAAGCGTGTAAGGCCCGCTCTCAAGAGCTCTCCCAAAATGGCTGTGCACCTTATGCCTCTCCTTGCCACTCTGATCCAGAAGGGTCAACTCGAAGAGCGCCCTGACATCTGTGCCCTCGCTCGCCAGAGCAATGAACAGGGACACATACGCGGCATTGTCGTCCGTGCTCTTTCCATCAGGGTAAAAGTAGATCGCCCACGAGTACCCACCAACCATGAACGTGTCGGAGGCTATGTACTTGCCGATCCCTAGCCCCTTAGACAGCGAATACCCCGTGATCTTGAACTGATGCGACCCATTGACGGTGTCGGTGATCGACGTGGAGGTGGTGGTCTGAGGAGGCGCCGACGGAACCGAAGAAGGGGTTTCTCGGACAAGATTTCCCATGCCCAAGAAATGAAGAGAGGCAAAAACTGGAATTTCAAATTTGAGGAGAAAAGGGAAAGAAACGAAGAGGTCCGATGTTTCTTTCTGTCGTCGCGGAAATTGGACAGTGAATGGATTTGGGGGAACGATTGTTTGAGGAATCGGATGAGAATTGGGGTTTATGAGAAGAGTATCCGATAGATGACTGTTTGGTTGCTGAGAAAATCTAGGGTTCCGTGAGAGAAAATTCTCGAGCCCTCAAAATTGAATTTCTAGGGCATGCCCTGTTCGTTAGGGGGAGAGAGATAGAGTCAAAACTGAAAAGAGATAGGAAATGAAATATCACGAGTAATATATGGATTTATATATTTTTGTGACGTCATACCTTAATAACTAAGAGCTGTCCCGTGCGTTGCGCGGAACTATTTTCATAATCAATATTATTTTAATATAAAATACTCTAATCAATAAAGTTATAAAAAACGTTAGGGGCTAGTCGAATGAAAAGAGGTCTTAGCCGTCAGGCGAGGATTAATCGAATTATTATTATTTTATTATTTTTTATTATGTATAATACTAAATTTTATATTATACTACATAACAAATATTAATAATATCAAATATTAAATATATTAAAAAACATAAACATTCTACTACACTAAAAATATCATTAGCATAATTTATACTCTCATTTAGTTTGTAGAAGATTAGAAACTGTTTTTTTAATTACGGATCCGACCCCACACTTGACCGACCCGTCCAATTAATCGGCTAAACGGTAATTAATCGATAAAATCAGAAATTAATCGGTCATATTCTACCCAAACGACCTGAAATGCCTTAAGAAAATAAATCGGATAGACAGGACACATTTCAGAGCCTAGACAAGTCCTAAGCACTTCCAGCCGGAGATTTTTACAACTTTATAATCAATAAACCCACGGAGTGACAATATAATTTATTTCCTAAACTGATGACTTGCTTATATCTTGGCCGCCCATTGGAGGAGAATCTGATTGACAACCAACGACAAGGATGAGACGATACTGTCACCTCAGGTATCAAAGATACATAGAGATTCCCAGAGGAGACCAATGACGACAAAGGTGATTGTGCTCTATTTGGAGTGACCCAATTGGATATCCAAGGCTTGTGCACCACAAGATCCCCAAAACCATAGGATTTATCGACCGAATTAATGGATCCCATAAATCCTAGTTAGGTTACGTACCCACCAAAATTAATTTTTGGATTTAGGGGAAAGTATTTGATCCTGCGGTTCAGAGATAAATAGGCTTATGGCGTTGTGAAGAAGGCATAAAAGAGGAGATTTTTCATCTCAGGGTCTTGTTATCTGAGCTGGGTTTCTCTCTGGATACCATATGGTGAAGCTTTGCTCTATGGTTTCCCTTGGGAATCCCTCTGGTTTTGTTCTTCTCCAGGAACAAGGCATGAGCAGAGTCTTCAAGGTACAATCAATATCAGCAGCATTGTTAGTTGGGTGTTTATTTAGTCTGGTGATTTGGGTTTTGGATAAAGTGTTGTAATTTGAACTGGGTTCCAATAAAAGTTGGAAATTTAATTATGTTCTGAAATGGGTCATATCTTTTTCCTTGTTCAGTGTTGATATGAGTTGTTTTATTGTATTGTATGCTTTCTACTAGCTTTTGTTCCTGTTGTTCAGGGTTTATGAATTTTCTGATAATTTGCTTGGTTAGTTTAAAAGCACTGTTGGGTTTCTTTGGTAACATGAGGGTCAATAAGTTTGTATATGACTCTATTGGATGATTGTTTATGTTGCTTCATTAAGTTCTATTTTGAGTTATTTCAGTTTGGTTGCTATATAAGCTGCCATACATGGTTGCTTGGTTATGAAGCTTTGATGAGTATAGCACTGCAAGTTTCTTAGTTATGTAGCTTTAGTTTTACTTGTAATGTTCTTCTATATGTTATTTATGATAAATGATGAATCTCTTGGAACTCTTTTGGCTTATACAGGATTGTGTAACTTTTGTACCAAGTCCTGGAGTTGGGCAAGATGCAACAAGGTCAGGCTTCCTCAGTCTGAGGCCGCTTCAGTTCGAGGAGCCCTGGAAACCCATACATGGTTTGTTGGAGTCTGACAAGTGCATCAAGATTGATTCAACAGTTAGAAGGCCTGTCCTCACTGATGTGCAAGGTTTGGATTCATCTTTTCAAATGTCAAGTATTACTCTTCCAATGATTCATTCCCATAGATGCTCATCTAGTCTTTTATGTTTTTTGCCTTATTACAGTTAGAGATGCTTGCTCAAGCTCTGTATTTTTCAGTAATGGCATTGCCAAGAATGGCACAAGGCATGACAAAATCTTGCCGTACCTCATCTCCGGATCAAGTAAAGTAGGAAGGGCTGGATTAGATTTGTTAGGGCCTCATGAATTGCAATTTGTTCCTTTTAAGTACCCAAGCAGTGGGTTTCATGCCAAGAAGCCTCTTGTAGATTTTTTGGGTGATTTGGCTCTTGCGTCAAAAGTTATGGTTCATCCAGATGGTCGAATCATGCTCATGGGAATAGGGAGTGAGATGCAGGACTTACTCTCCTTCGTCTCTGAGTTTTACATGCAAAAGGACTCGATCATGTGTGGTAAACAGTCATTGCTGGTGCCTTACTTTGATAGGTATTGATACTTGAACTTGGCTCCATAGCTATCAGTAAAGTAGTTTTGAATTTGTTATGCTCAATCTTTTTCCTTGTTTGCTTACTATTTGATGATTCCTGTTGTACAGTCTGATGTGTAGCTATTAGACGTGTCTTTAAACCAAAACATTCTTTATCCAACTTGAACTCATTGTAATTTACTACATTCATTCATTTCCGTCTATAGAGTTCATTCTAAAGCAGCTGACCCTTCAGTTATTCTGTGGGCAGACTCAATGGTGATGAAGCACAGGGCATTGCTAATCTGGCTTCGCCAAAGCTACAAGCTCACACAGTTGCTCCTTTGAAGAGGTACATACATGTTCAAGTGTGTTGTTGTAATCTTAAGACATTTATCTCCTTACACCGTTACATTCTTTTCAGCCCTGTGAAGACTAAGCCTAACCCGTCACAGAAGAAAAAGAAGAACAGGAAACTAGGCAGAGAACAGCGCGGCCTTTCCAAAAAGAATAGCTTCCTTGCTCTGGAAAGCCTTTTATCCTTAATGTTTAACAAGAGGCGGCACGGGAAATCAGCAATCAATTCCCTGAAAATGTCTGGGCCTGAACTTCCTCATCTCCTGACTCGGTTCTCAGCTGGCATAGCTGGAACTGGCCTAGCTGTTGTTTTCTCTGTCATCAGCAGAGTAGCTTGTGGGAAGGTACCTTTATGTGCGTCTAAACTTGTGAACACCGGCTTTGGCTTTGGGCTTGTTTGGCTAGCTTGGGCGGTCAATGGATTGAGGAACACAATTGTATGGATCAACAAGAGCTCAAACAAGTCGGGTTTGAAAGAGAATGACAACTTGAGGAAGATAGATACAAGTGTGAAGGAGATCTATTTCCGGGCTGCAACACTTATGGCATTTGCAATTCTGAAACTCGCATGAGCACTCAGTTTCACCAGATGGTAGCATATTAAAGCTTAAAGAGCCAGTTGACTTTTCAGGCTGTGAATTGAGCATCCAATCTTCTAGTTCTGGGTACCGAATACTATTAGAAGAAATTGAGAAGCAACTGAAATGCTACATCACATGGTTTACAGAAAGTGAACTAAACAACAATCAAGTTGAGTTAAAGACACTTGAAGGATTAATATAAACTGTGTTAACGGGTACACAAAGCAATATTTTCATTTTTGTTTAACATATAAAGTGTGACCAACATCTTAATGAGTTTTAACACTGATCAGGTGACTTTTGAAGCACGTCTGGTCACCATAATTGTCTAACAGTCTGTTGAAAGTTGAAACTGATCAGATACAAAATTATGTGTTTCAGACTTGCATTTTTCTGGAAGATTAAGGCTCTCATCTTGAAGTTATTTGGGAACTAATAGGCCATTTTTTGGGGGCCATTTTTTGAAGAGCCCAATAAGTAAGGCCCAATACAGAGCTCTGTTGGCTCATTTTGTCAGTTTTTCTTTCTTCTTTTTTTCTTTTCTTTTTCTTTTCAACATTCATGGAAAATGTGCAACTTAATTAAATCCTTATGGACCCATCTCCAGCTAACCATTTTGGAATTGAATGATCAATATGCAAAGTAAAGCACTCTCTAAACAAGTCTCCCACCAACTCTCAAATCATTCTGCTTGTTTTAAATAATAATAATAATATACAGTTTATAATATAAACTTAAATTTAATCTTCTTTTTTACTTACTTTTTAAATGATATTTGTTAAATTGTTATCATTGTTGTGTGTGTGTACAAAGTCAGAGTGAATATGAATCCTTTTACTATTTAACAAGTATTTTAAAATCTCTAATTACCAAGGCAAACATCATAAATTTTAGTTATTGGTTTTATGATGTTTTTTAATCCATTGTTTCGTTGTCGGAGGATTGACCTTCCAATTACAACCATTTGAATATGAAATAAAACAAAGGGTTCTTGTCTACCTGCTGACACACCCTTTTCAGTCACCAAAGAGCAACAAAAGTACAACTCTATTTATATATATATATATTAATAAATTGTGGAGAATCTTAATTTATCCAGCATTATATAATCCTTTATATCAATTCGGGATACGAACACATGCATGCGCATATGGCAATACATTGTTTTTTTTTTAATTGACATATGGCAGTACATGTTTAGACTTTATAATGCTAATAAATTGATATATCATCTCTTGGTAGTGACGTTGGGGCATTACAATTTCATTTGGCTTCTTCAATAGTTGAAGGTGGTCACAATCGGTGAACTAAAATGATAATATAGAAGAAAGTTTAAGCTCTGCTTAAACAAAGTGTTAGACAGGTTAGTCTATAAACCATAAAGAACAGATAAAAAAGTAATCACATATTATTAATGAAGATCAAAGTACACAATAAAACAAAATTGTAAATGCGATACGTAATCGATACAGTAACGTCATGCGATGATCGGAGAGGAAATTGGTTTGTCGAGTCCCACGAACTGGTTTCCTTAAGGCTTTTTATTGCCACGTATGAGCAAGTCTTCTAAGATACAACGACAACGTAAACGAACTCGAAACCGTGTATGAGAAGTAGCACCGAGTAGAAAGAAATCAGTTGCTATGTTCTTGGAGAATGAGAGAAATTGTGTAGGTAAATTTCGTATCTAATTCGTCTCTACTACGTGTCTACGAATAATGAACTAGAACATAGCTTATATAGGAAAAGGAGAGAGAGTTGGGAGCGAGTTTTTGGAAACAACAACTTTCGGAAATATCAAATTTTGGTAATTAAATATTAATTTCGAAATTAATAAAATCCGGGAGCTAATTCGAAATAATATAAGATTCGGAAATTTCCTTAATTGCATATCAATTTCCAAAACTGAAATATATATCAATTTCAGACTTTCTTAATTTGCATATTCTGAAAATTGGAAATTAATTATTGAGATTTAATACGGGCCGAAGCAAAACGAAATTGGTGTCGCATGCCCAAATCTATTGCAAGATTCGCGTCCTGCACAGAGCCTTTTATCCAAACAATTCAAACCTTCTAAGAAGGCAACACTATATAAACCCAATGAAAGTTTAGTAATCTTTCCATGTGGGACTACACAAGAATGATCGATTTTCCATTTCTAATTTTCTCAACAACTAAGTTCAACGGGTGATCTAAGAGCTTTAGTTTCTCATTCACTTCTTATCCGTTTAGACCTCATAATGTCTCTTTGGAAATGCCTTACTTCCTAAAATACGAAAATAATATTTCCATAGTTCTAGGATGACCCGATCCGATAGATAATTAAGCATCAAGTTGACCATTTCCATTTGTCGAAACTCACTTTTGTCCAACACAAAGTTTGTTTGTATTAAAATTATGGAGTTATTTCTTCAATTAGAAGGGTGTAAGAATGATGTTATATGTCCATGTGTGTTCATTAAGAGAAAAAAAAGCTCCGGATTTGTTATTATAACAGTATATGTTGATGACATAAATCTGATTGAGATTCTGGAAGAGATCCACAAAACTGTTGATTACTTAAAAAGGGAATTTGAAATGAAAGATCTGCGAAAAACTAGACATTATCTCGGCCTGCAGCTCGAGCATCTGTCCGATGACACTTTGATCCATCAATATGCATATATTGAAATGCTCTTGAAGCGCTTTAGCATGAGTAATGTTCATCCACTCAGTATTCCAATGGTCGTCTGTTCTTTAGATCCCATGAAGGATCCATTCTGCCTCAAGGAAGTTGATGAAGGGATACTTGGTCCTAAAGAATCATATCTAAATGCTATTGGGGGTTTGTTATAATTGACATAGTGTACGCGACCCGATATAGCGTTCGCAGTAAATGGACTTGCCAAGTTCAGTTCAGAACCTACTCGACGATATTGGAGCGACATCAAGCATATATTTCGTTATCTAAGCGGAACTAGAGATTTGAGATTATTATAATCTGAATCCAGGGGGAGCGTTGGCCTGATTGGATATGCAGATGCAGGATATTTATCAGATCCTCAGAAAGCTCGCTCTCAGACAGGATATGTTTTCACTTGCAGTGAAACAACCATCTCTTGACGCTCTACAAAGCAGACTTTGGTTGCAACATCCTCGAACCACTCGGAAATTGTGGCGTTACATGAAGCTAGCCGAGAGTATGTGCTCTTGCGATCAGTTATCAAGCATGTGTTATACTTAATTGGCTATTCTCCGTGAAGTTTTCATTGCATTATATATGAATACAATGTAGGTTGTAGTACTCTAGTCAAAGGAGGCTATATCAAAGGAGATATAATCAAGCACATTTCTCCAAAGGTCTTTTATACTCATGAGCTCCAGAAGAGTAATGAGATAGATGTCAAGAAGATTCGGTCCTACGAGAATCTAGATGATTTATTCACTAAAGCATTGTTGACCTCCACCTTTGAGAAGCTAGCGCACGAATCGGCATGTGGCGCCTTAAAAAGCAACCAAAGTAACCTGCTTGAAGTCAGGGGAGACAAGTTATGTGCGCTGCACTCTTTTTCCCTTATCCAAGTTTCGTCCCACGGGGTTTTCTTGGAAAAGTTTTTAACGAGGCAATATCAAGCACAACTTTAAACACATTTTATGCATTGCACTTTTTTCCTTACAGGTTTTGTTCCATCGTGTTTTTCTGGGGAGGTTTTTAACGAGGCTACCTGAACTTGAAGCGTATTATGGTGTCCAATGGCGAGTGTTGTAGAAATGGCATGTGTATGCCTCATGTGGCCGCCATAATTCACATGGCACCACTACTTGCATGTTAGTACTATATGTGGCATTACCTCATGAGTTCTTGTTCCTATAAATCGAGATATCAACCCCTTGCATTGGACACATTCAAAACAATTCATGTGAACCACACTTCTTATAAACAGTCCTCAAGAAATAAATTTAATATAATATTAAATGAGGCGGTTCGCGAGCCTTACTAGAGCTTTCTTATCGAATTCAACTCAAGATAGATTATAACAAAACTCAAATAACTAGCCAATCAAACTCAGCCGAATTTTTAATACCCTAATCATTTAAAATTTAAAAATAAATAGGAGAAGTTTGCAAAACAGACTTGTTATTGTAGAACTGAAATGTGTATAGCAGATGTGGCCACCACAATTCACATGACACCACTTGCATGTTAGTGGTATATGTAGCATTAGAGCATGTACAACGGGAAGGCCCTGAGGCTGAGGCCCTTGTGCTGACTGGACAAAAGTGAGGCCCTGGGCTGCAGAATAGTGGGTGTTTTGCAATGGAGAGGCCCTGCTGAGGCCTTGTGCTGACTGGATGATGAGTTGTTATTAATTAATATTTTGCTGTTTTATTTAATTCTTTATCATGAATTGTTTATAATTTAAAAAAAATTGGAAATAAATAATAAATGACAATAAAAAATAATAAACAAATTTAACACAAATAAAAATTAACTTTTAATTTTATTCAACCCCTTTTAATACAACCCACAAAAAATACATGTTCAAGAATCATCCCCTGTTGGGTCGACATCCGGTGGTGGTTGTTGTCGTCGAAGATCTTGAATTTCACCTTGAAGGGTGTCCATGACTTCTCGCAGTCGGGTCTTGCACCACCTATACTCTTCCATATCGTATTCGGTGAAGGAGGATGTATCCTTGTCCAACATGGACCTGTAGGTGGCGAAGTTTGCTTCCCACTGTTGGGTTAATGTATGTATCATGCGGGTCCTTTCTGCATGGCGTGCCTGTCGTGTACGTTCAGCCTCCAGCCGTGAACGTTCAATCTCGGCGAAGGCAGACATTTGGGCCGTGAGGACGGTCGCCTTTTTTGATGCCTTCACTGCCTTCTTTCCTTGCGGTTGGGTTCAGGGAGGGGGACTTGGGGCGGCCTCAGGGGATGGGGGTGTGTCGCTGAGAGAGACCTCAGTCCCCTCGTAGTGGTCGGAAGCTCCCCATTCTGGTTGTTGGGACTCACCGCTAAGAGGTGTGTAATCGTCCCTTGTGCTTGTGGGTGGGGTTGAGTTATACGCCCCAGACTCATCCAACCGTTGTCGTTGTTGGCGTGCTTGTTCTTGGCGGACATAACTCATTGTGTCTTCCTCGGCAGCGAACTTCGTATTTCCCTCGAGCTTCTTCACCCAATGATCCAGGTCGAACTTTATTGGGTAGTCACGAGGTCTTTGGTCCTTCGGTACAGCCGCCCACACCTCCTTCGCACGTCTCATGTGCTCCTCGTCGTTAAAGCCGCTCGCATAGCGCACCAGAATGTGTTTTCGGCTTGAGAGTTGCCCTTGATGGCGTCTTTTGTAGTACTGAACCAGCAGTCTATGAGGTGGTTGTCTTCATCCTTGGTGAATATCCGTGCATCCGGCTGTGCTGCTGACCGTCGTTGTCGTTAGGAAGGTCCAACAGAGGATGGTCGGGGTACTTGTACGTCGGGGTACTTGTATGTCGGGTAGTGGGTGCTCGGGGTAGTTGTAGAACTGGGGTGGCATTTGGAACCCGTGTGAGCTCATTCCAAATTGGGGCATCTAGAACCCCTGTGGGGTCATTCCAAATGGAGGCATCTGGAAACCTGGCGCCATTTGGAATTGTTGTGGCCGGAATTGCCCTAAACAATAAATAAATACAATAAATGAATTAAAAAAATACAATGCATTAATTAAAAAAACAATAACTAAATTAAACAAATACAGTAAAAGAATTAAATAAGTTCAATAGGATAATTAAATAAATACAATACATGAACTAAAGAAAATACAATACATAAAAATAAGTTTGCACTTATCTGAGCTCGAACCTGCTTGCGAGTATGGCGTGAAAGCGGAGTTTTCATGAGGGTCCGCTAGAATGTCTTGCAAATTCTGTGCCAGTTCGTCGGGGCTGAATCCGACTTCGTCACCAGCTGATTGTGCACGGGACCCTGCGTCGCCCGACATTTTTCACGAGAATATTTGATGAGAGAGGAAAATGTGGGAATGGGAGAGTGAAAGTGGAGAATGGTGTGGAAAAATGAGTTTGGGGTTGGGGTATTTATAGGGTTTTAATTTGTTGATTTTTAATTTTTTTAAAATAGTCGTTACCGACCGTTGTCAAACGGTCGGCTGTGGTATGCCACGTGTCGGCACGGGAGAGGGCCAGCGAGAGCGAGAAGCGAGGGGCGCGAGCTCGGCCCGCGATCGAGGAGCGAGGGGCGAGGCCCGAAGCCAGGGCCGCGTGTTTCAGGGCCGCGGACCGCGTGAAATCAGGCCCACAGTGGGTTGGCCCGAGGGCTGCGGACCGCGCGCACGGGTCCGGGGTGAGGGTCGGCCCGTTGTGCGTGCTCTTATTACCTCATGAGTTCTTGGTTCCTATAAATAGAGGTACCAACCCCTTGTATTAGACACACTCAACACAACTCATGTGAACTATACTTCTTGTAAACAATCCTGAAGTAATAAATATCTCTCTACTCTCCAATTCTCAATCTCAAGTGTTTTTTCTTGTTTTCTTGTGTTTTCTTGGTAACCAACTAGTAGACACCAAACTTTGTTATTACTTTGGGCCATCAGTGTCTTGGTGTTGGTTTCGTCCAAACTCGATTTTATAACACGTTATCAGCACGACTTGTTCTAGTTCTACCGTCCAGGTATTAAAAGGCATGAACTTATTTCTACTTGAGTCATGTATATATATGCATGCTTAAGTCATGACTTCCTGATGAGTATGTTTTGTGATCGCCAATTTATATTGGATCTTTCACATCAGAAATTTGATGATTATTTGTATATTTGTGCTTTATTACTGATACTCGAAACTTTGAGTTTTGTTTAAACTGAAACACGTGGACCTGAAGTTCTAAAATGGAAAACTACTTGTATGTAACATGCAACTTGTTTATAGCTTGAAGTTTATAAATCTGATGGTATGTTGGACCAGAAGTTCCAAATACTAGTGGATTGATGGTATGTTGGACTAGAAGTTCCAAATACTAGTTGACTGATGTATGGTGGACCAGAAGTTCAAAATACCAGCGACATGATGCTTGTTGGACCCAAAATTCCAAATACATAGTTCTAGGGATTCAATATATGTTGGACCAGAAGTTCCAAATACATAGTACTAGGGAAAGAGGGTCTCAGGCTTACACATATATTGGCAGGACGAGGTATGACCCCCCCCCCCAGCTCGTTGCTCGTCCTTAGACTCATTGGACCCAACGAGGCTGCATAGCTGACCTCGCCTGGTTTTTTGGGCCAGCATGATCTTTTATCATAGGTTCACGACGACATTATGTCGTCGTCGGGTTTTCACTGATCGTTATTGATATGAGAAGCCAGTGATTCCACTCCCCATAAGCTCCATCTGGATCGTTAGGGTCCCAATAAATCATAGGGGGTCGGGGAACCTGTGCCCGAAGACCCCAAGCGATCAGGTATGTCACAAACTAATCGTTAAACCCTGGGTCATGCAATCCCTGAGTTTTGATCAGAGGCGGAGACGGAAAAAGGCGGAGGCGATAGTGAAGGCGAATGAGGTAGAGTTAGTAGTAAAGATGGGGAAGGAGACAAATACGAAAAAGGAGACGAATACAACGAAGGGGGCGGAGGCGGTGGCCTGGTGGTGGCAGTAGAGGCGGAGGAGCCGACGATGGGAAGATAACCTGAGATTATGTGCAACAAGCGAATCAGTTCCCGACTCGCGAATCACGATTTTATGAGTTGCAAATCGTGATTCTCATGGTGTGGCGTGTGTGAATCGCACCTCACGAAATCAAGGTTCACGATTTAGGGGTCGAACTACGACTCACGTTTGTGAGTCGCTGATTTGAGATTCGCAAATCGCACCAGCTCCAATTAGGAGTCGACACGTGGCAAAGCAAAGGAAAAAAATCGTATTGTTGCCACAATGGTCCTATAACGATAATTTATTTTAAAAATAAAAATAAATACGAAAAATACTTACAACCAACTTTTACCCACCTATAAATACCCCTTACCCCATGCAGCAACCCACCGACACTTCTCTATTTTTTTTATCAACATTCAATCTCCAATTATCCACTTTTCTCTAAAAAAAATCCGACCGACAATGTCCGACAAATCGACTCAACCGCCGTCCTCCGAGGAGTAAAAAGACCACACGCCGGACCAACCAAACTGCCAGGTTGATCAGGTCAACACACTTTAAGGAAACGGCTATTAAGGGATGTTAAACATAGTTTACAACCCAACAACTGGTGGTTGGGACCATGCCTCTTTCAGCGCATACATGCAACAACATTGAAACCTAGGTAAATTCCAACAACATCGTCTATCATTTCATTAATTCATTATTATTATTATTATTATTATTATTTGTGTTGTTTAATGCATTTCAACCCAGGTATATTCCAACCACCGTCCTACCCATGTCCATTCCAACCACCGTCAAATAAAGGTACATTCCAACCACCACCTTTCACCCCCTACCCCCGCCTCACAACCTCTCTATCAACTATTACGGCTACCCTATGGACATTCAATACCACCAACAACACGTCGACGACAATAGCGGCACTTGGATGTTGTCTCAGTCTTCCGTTGTCGGGCCTTTACAACGAAAAAAGTCGACAGCATATAGAAGAACCAAATGGCTCCCGAAAGTGGACACGATCCTGATACACATCTGGATACACACAAGCAAAGACCCCATTAAGGGACCCCCCCCCCCCCCCCCCAAGATTGTAGTTCCTTCTAGCGAACAATTTCCAAACAGTTATGGAAAGAGGGGCTTTCTGACCCAAAAGAGTTTAGTTGGTAAGCCATAAAGAGTCATTAGAATAAACAGGCGCCCCAAGTGCGGAGGTGCATCACCATTTACGAAAATTCAAAGGACGATGTTCGAAGCGGATGGACCCACGAAATGTACCAAACGGAGGCCAGAAGCTTGTATGTGGCGTTAACGAAGGGCAACGAGCCGAAACATTTCAAACTCGATCAATGGGTCACCCTTTTGGAAAACGAAGACAAGTTCTTGGTGGAGGAAGGCATTATCGGGGGTGTACGACGACAATAGGATGAGGCTGGTGCTTACAGCTTAGCTCCACCCACTTGTCCTCCCACCGATGATACAACTCTTGGTGGTGAGTCCCAACTGGGTAAGGTATCCTCCGATCCTCCTTAGGGAGGTAGTACCCCCCAAGTACACCCCAACCCACCCCCCACCCCCCCCCCCCACCCCAACTCCGCCCACTTCACCTTGTGACCTTCGGTTCATATGCAGATGTCCACTCTTTCTATGACCCACTTGTAGATATCAGGCCTACGCGTGAGAGAAAATGTTGAAGTATGAACCCACATCGACTATATATAAGAATAAAGAGTTACTTATAAAGGCTAGGGTCCCACCCAACTAACAAGGTTGACCTTTTACTTATGGAAATTGACCCGATACAAGTGGCTCGTTTTAAACAAAATTTACATGATATAAGAGCCGGTTTGACCCACGGCCCAGTTATCACCTCTACCATGTGATCCTCGGTTCATATGCAGATGCCTAGTCTGGTCCTGCACGTGAAAAAGAATTTTGAAGTCACATCGAAAAAAATATCAGAATAAACAAATACTTATAAAAGCTAGAAACCACACCCAACTAAAAATGGTTGATTTTTTAATTGTAGAAGCATAACCTGAAATAATTGATCCGTCTTAAATAAAATTTACACTTAAACACCTTTACGACACACGGTGACATATAAAAACGAGTGATAACACACAACACAAACGGTAAAAGGAAAAGTTGGGCCGTTACTCCGAGTCCCGCAAAGGTTGCACAAATATTTGTGGTTCTCAAAGTAGAATGAAATTTGTGTTCATATAAGTGCCAACGGATCTTCATTAATTTTGAAATGGGAGACTTAATTTTAACGCTATTTTTTCTTGATCGAGTTATTTATAACGCCTACTAGATACTTCGATTTTAATTAAAACTTTGTGCATATATGAATTGAAAAATATGGCCAACTTTATCAACAGTATTAAGTAGCGACAATGAAAGAAAGAAGACTTGCATGTGGGTCTCAAATTACAGCCAAACAAGGAAGACAATTCGACTCTGAATTGGCTTTGGCTCATATTAGAGACTGAAAGCAGAAGAAAAGTGTCATCATGTTCAGAAAAAGTGAAGTGTTCATTTATGAACAACGTTAACATCCCATGACTTCTTTTTCTCTCCCACATGACCTAACTTCTACGCTATCTATTTTTGCTAAATTACAAGACCAATCATTATTCTATTTTTCTCCCCTAAAACTTACTGTTTTCCATGTGTCAAGCACCCGAGCTTCCACGTCGACAAACACAATAAACAGAAACTATGCTGTTATTTTTAAAATTTTAAAATTCATTCACTAATATGGTTTTCATACTTTTCCAAACGTATAACCCTTTTTTTTTTGAAACGTATAACCCAATTAATATGGAACACTTTTGAAGGTGTTATAATAAATTCAAACCAATCGCATGTGGAGTAAATAAAACCTTTTTTAGATTTTTATTTGATATATGTAATATGATTTTCAACATAATGTTAAATGAATTGATTTGGGTCATATATACTAATCTTAAATTAGACATTTGACCCCATTAAAAGAAGAAGGAGCACTAGGCACATCACAATTTGTGACCTTGTGTAGGTCAAAGGGAGCAGTAGCATATGTACCAATTTTGTAGAGTTGTCGTAGTGCTAAACATGATGATTTTAGGGTTGAATCAGGGCACCTTCTTTTGTTATCTCGTATAGGCTTTGCACTTTTCTCAATAGAGATAAGTCATACCTTTACATTCAAATGCCAACATTTGTATTTGTCTAATAATGGAGGGAAAATCAAATAGAAACCACTCCTTAACGTAAAAACTGTGTGAACCAATTCAAGTCATTCATTTTAATAATGGATGGATGAGATGCAATTGAATGGTTGACTTGTTGACTGCAAAAAAACAGCACTTTTTAGTAAGAGCACCCACAGTCGTGGGCGAGGAGCAGCTGGCGAGGAGAAGTCGCCGGCGAGGAGCAGGCGGGGAGCAGGCGAGGAGCACGCTGGCGACTTGGGTAGCCGTTAACGACCTCGCCAGCAGATCTCGCTGGCGAGGAGAACTTCTGGGTTTGTGTTGCAATTTTTTTTTATACTTGTTTTCTCCTCATCTCGCCGGCGCCTCCCCGCCAGCCCACTGCAGAACTCGCTGGCGGTGAGCCGGCGAGATGAATAAAAAACAATTCTTTAAATCATCTCGCCGGCGCCATCTCGCCGGCAGCCGGCGAGATGACTGTGGATGCTCTAAGGGGTAAGGGCTTTTTAGTAAAACCATCATATTTTTTTTTACCAATTCACTAATTTAATTTTGGGTTAAATATCGAAACTTACTCTTAAGTATTGGTCACGAACACTACACTACCCACGTTTTCAAAATGAACACTACACTACCCTTAAGTATTGGTCCACGATTTTGTTAGTAAAAATGGACGGAATTTTCCATTCCGTTAGTCATATGACCTCAAGTGTCATATAATGGATGGTAAAATGATGTTTCCCCTTAATTATATGACCTCTACACATTTTATAAGGAACATTACCATTGTACCCTCGTTATTGTTCCTTATAAAATGTATAGAGGTCAAATACTTAAGGGCAAAAAAACGTCATTTTATCATCCATTATATGACACTTGAGGTCATATGACTAACGGAATGGAAAATTCCGTCTATTTTTACTAACAAAATCGCGTGACCAATACTTAAGGGTAGTGTAGTGTTCATTTTGAAAACGTGGGTAGTGTAGTGTTCGTGACCAATACTTAAGAGTAAGTTTCGATATTTAACCCTTTAATTTTTCCCGCTTCGTTTGAACTCCGATTGGCTTCAAACTTGCGCCATTAGTTTTGTTTTTTCAAGAGCTTTCTATCAAGATCAGTCATGAATATATTTTGAAGCACGAAAAAAAAATTATTTTCGGGGTTGATTTAAAAAAAAAATAAGCCTGGGTAATTTTTATCAACACTATACACTGGGTTTATCAACACTATACACTGGATTTATCAATACTATACACTGGATTTATCACCTCATTTTCCAAAATCGAACATGATTTTTATCACATCATCACATGTTTTTTAGTTTTATCAACACTAAACATTATGTTTATCATTCAATTACATGTGTTTTTATCATCTCATCACATGTTTTTTTTATCAACACTAAACTCTAGGTTATCACCCTTATTTCGGGGCTGATTTTAGAAAAAATCAAGTCTGGGTAATTTTTATCAACACTATACACTGAGTTTATCAACACTATACACTGGGTTTATCAACATTGAACACTAGTTTTATCACCTCATTTTTCAAAATCGAACATGATTTTTATCACATCATCACATGTTTTTTATGAACACTAAGCACTAGTTTTATCAACACCAAACACTATGTTTATCATTAAATTACATGTGTTTTTATCATCCCATCACATGTTTTTTTATCAACACTAAACTCTAGGTTATCACCCTTATTTCGGGGCTGATTTTAAAAAACGTTAAGTCTGGGTAATTTTTATCAACACTATACACTGGATTTATCAACACTGAACACTAGTTTTATCACCTCATTTTCCAAAATCGAACATGATTTTTATCACGTAATCACATGTTTTTTTATGAACACTAAGCACTAGTTTTATCAACACTAAACACTATTTAGCACTAGTTTGATACCCCGATATAAAAAAATTATTAGTGAAGATTTATCAACACTAAACATTGTTTTTATCACCCCCAATATAAATTTTTATTTTCGTGCTTCAAAATATATTCATGACTGATCTTGATTTAAAGCCCTTGGAAAAAGGAAAATATTGGCGCAAGTTTGAAGCTAATCGGAGTTGAAACGAAGCGGGAATGATTAAACTAATGAATTGTTGAACAAAAAAATGGACACTTGTCCACATGGCACCATGCTATTACAATTATGCCCTTACTTGTGTGAGAAAGTAAGAAAGTGGCGTGAGTTTTTGTTGAATTGGGGTGATGATGTGGCATTATGGTGAATGTTGGATCTAAAGGGTGTGTGGTTAGGATTGGTTCACACAGTTTTTAGGATAAGATGGGTTTCTATTAGATTTCTCCTCTTGTCTAATGTATTTTTTTTTATAAAAATGTATTGCTGGATTTTATATATTACTCGGTGAAGACAAACAAACAATCCCTCACAACTTATAATCGT
This sequence comes from Erodium maritimum, assembly GCA_963921825.1. Classification (NCBI taxonomy): domain Eukaryota; kingdom Viridiplantae; phylum Streptophyta; class Magnoliopsida; order Geraniales; family Geraniaceae; genus Erodium; species Erodium maritimum. The sequence continues at coordinate 11,169,772 of OY997595.1, forward strand.
TGATCGTATACGTACAACGGTAAATATTATAGACTCCATACAAACTAAACCATAATATTACCGACCCCTAATCAAAACCACGCAATAAAATGCGTCCAAAACATGCAACTATACTGTGCATGCCAAAAGTGCAACAAAGTGCACCCCATCAGTGCACAAAAACGGGCATTCCAAAGTACAATTGGTCCACACAAACATGCAACCGATGCACACCAATCTGCAACAAAGTGCAGTTATTTGGCCCGAAAAGGCCACAACCAACCAAAACCTAACAAAAAAGAACATAGAAAAAACTAGAGACGTGACCATGTCTCTTGGGATCCAACCACGCGGACCATCTCGATATTCCTCCATCTGACTTTGATCACCAGTATTCGAAGAAACCATGCCGGAGAATCTAAGACCTACACAAAACACTTCGACTCTCCTTTCACAACGCTCCTTCCACACTCATAGTATACATCTGAGACTGTCTCAACGGACTCTCTGGCCTAAACCCCGAAATATGAATGCAACTAAGAGACTGAAGGCGGCGAAACTGGAGGAGGAGAAAAAGAGTATGTGATGAACGGACGAAAAACCTGACTAAGCATGACCAACGAAATAAAACTCCCGAGAGAATAGAAAAATTGTACAGATTGACCTCCGCCGATAACAACCGAGACGGAACCTCAACCATCGTCGACGGAGACGAGATAAAAAAAAGAGGAGATGCTAGGGTTTTTTTCCTGAGAAAAGGAGAGAGGCGGCTGCTTCTGAGAAATACTTTTGTCTAATGTATTTATTATTATAGTTTTTAGTCAAATTATGTTTCAAGTTGTGACATGGATTGATGTTTATGGGTGCATATACATGTTCTAATTGGCAACCACATAGAAAGAGAAGTTCCATGTATGTCGTGTGTTGATATATAATGTCGAAACCATCTCCATTCTCCACCATCTATATACCATACATTTTGAGGATTGGTGATGGGACCTTTGTGTACACTTTCTCGGGCCTTGGTTGTTTTCCTGAGGTACCCTTGAATATATACTCTGAGCAAAGGTAAAAACATAATATTATGTATGGATAACGAACAATAAATTATTTTAATTTAAAAAAAAATGAAGAAACTTATTTTTTTATCACAAATTATTTATATATTTTTATAAAATTACATATTATGTATATGTCTTATAAATTGGTTATAAATCATTTATACATTTTTGTAAATTTAGTATAAATATTTTATATGTCTTATGAATTGTTTATCAATTATTTACATGTTTTTAATAATGATAATACTTTAGAATAGTTTGTTGTTTGTAACCAATACTTTGAAACCAGTTTTTATATTTAACCATTTTTATTTAAAAAAATCATATAGTTGTTGTTTTCTTAGGAATACACAATATCATATATTTTTTAAGGAATATATTATAACCTGTAAAGACCGGAAAAATTAATTTGGGATAATCTTTTGCAAAGTGAATCATCGGGGTTGGAATTTGCAACGAGTGGAATTGGAAAGGAAAAATAAAAAAAAGGGAAAAGGATAGTTTGGGCTGAGCTTGGAGTTGGGCCAGCTTAAGGCTCAACGAGTGAGCGGACATGGGCCGACCCAAGTCAGACGCGGGCCCAACGCGTTATAAGGGATCAAACCCTAACAGTAGAGACACTGTTCATCCCTTCCATCGCGTCTCCCTTCCTCTCGCACGCTCTCTCCCGACCCCGCGAACCAGCTCCCTCTCCGAACCTCACCGTCCCTCTTCTCCTTCCTTGTAGACACGCTCGCCAGCAGTGTAAGACCCGCCTCCGGTCGAACCGATGACTCAGGAAGTCACGCGGGACTTTTCCGGAACCCAAACGAATTAGCCATTATCACGGTTGGCTTCAGGGGAGAAATCCCTTTCGTTTGAGTATAATATTGGATAAAGTCAATTTTGGTCAAAACGAGACTTTTATTGACTAAAAGCATTATTCCTAGTGTGCTGGAATTTAATGTGGGAAAAATAAATCACCTTTGGACACTTGTCCCCTTGTGGTTGGAAGAGGGAAAAAGGGATAGTCATAGACTCTTTTACCCTCCCATAAGCTACTACAAGGATTTCTAGCTCAAGGGTTTTTTGGACATTTGCCACATCTAGGTATTATATTGGATTGGAGAGGCAATTTCAACTCATTTGTGTTGAGTGTAGCCGAATTTGAGAGGAGGAGCATAGGAGAAGAGCTCCCATGGAGCTTTGAAGGAAATTCAAGGAAGAAGAGGCCTTTTCAAGTCTTCCTCTAGCCATCCCTCCTCAAAATCACTAGCATCTTCTTCATCTCAACATTCTAGAGGTAATGGAACTCTCTAATCCTCATTTCTCTTCACCTATTTTCATGGGTTTTGGGTGAAAATTGCTAGATGTTGTTGGGTTTGAGTAGAAATGGTGGGAGATGTTGTTGATGAGGAGCTTTGTTGGATTTTTGTTGAGAAATCATTGGTTTGTTGGAGCTTTTGAGTTGGGTTTGATTTGATGAATACTTGGGAACTTGTTTGTGTGTTGATTCCTACCATGGGTAGAGGAGTATTGAAGGATTTGGACTGTTTTGGGAGTTGGAAGGGGTAGAATTCTGGGTTTGAAGGTGGTTTTTCGGAGTTTTGGAGCTGGAGGTTGAAGAAGGGCGAAACTGCCCTGGTGCGCCACGGATCCGTGACGGATCCCGTGACGGGCGACGTCACGGCTCCGTGAGGGAGTCCGTGACGGCACTCGTCACGGCTCCGTGATAGTAACCGTGACGGTTAGCCTCACGGATCCGTGACCATGTCCGTGACCGACCAGGGTGAGGGTTTCTTGAGGGTTTTGCATCTTGGTTTTGAGCTGAACTTTGGAAGGGTTTTGGGGTCTTTCTTGCTGTTTAAGTGGAGCCTAATTAACGTTTCTTTGTGTCCAAGACTTTGAGGATCGAGCTAGAGGAGCAAGGTTCACGCCGGGACCCGAGGGAAGAGCGACGTAGCGATCACCGGACTTCATCAAAGTGTTGAAGAGGAGGACCTTGAGGTAGGGAAAGCCTTAACCTCTCGTTTATGATGTTTAGTATGCATGCTAGGTTAATAAAATTGGAAAAGGTCCTAGAAATGCCTATAGGATGCGAATAACTAGCATCATCGTCTTTCAATTTCTAATAACCGGAAGTGTCTAGTGGTGACTGCTTAGGATGCCATTCACTAGTGTAATTCGCTTTCAATACTTGGGATTTGATTGTCTGGTAGAGGAGCCTTGGCAAAGCCCTCGGATTAGTTGCGTGTTAGGATCACATGCTTGATTGTTGATTGCTTAGTGGATAGGCTAAAGAGTCTAAAGAACTAGTGGAATTGCATGTATGAATGCTCTTTGAAGGCTTATGTTTAGTTGATTGCACTCGTACTGACTCGTTGATTGTATTCGAATGATTACTTGATTTACTTGAATGGTTGTTTGGAGCATCGAGTATGACTGGTTGTACTGAGCGGTGCAATCAGGTGATCGATGCCCCCGTGGTTTGAAACTGGTAAGTGAACGGTAAGTTGGGATTGCGTATTCGGTGTGCTATGGTTGGGTGAATCGTGTACTATGTGTTGTGGTGAATTGGTGAGGGTTGAGCTATGTGTGGAATTGGATTGATGGTTGTGAGCTTGTATTACTTCGTATTTCGGTTGAGTGCGTTATTCAATTATTAACTACTTATTGTTAAATTGCCCACGTGTGCGCTTCCTATGGGAGTATGACCCTGGGTTCCCGAGGATCTAAAATCCCTTGGAGACGTTTCTGAGACTTCCGACGATATGTGCCCTGAAGGGTGTTTCCGATAGTCTCAATGATATGCGTCTCCTCTGGGTTGGAGGGAAAATCCGAGAGGACACATACGATGTGGATCGGAGGGTGGTGACTTCATGTGCCACGGCATTGATCGGTTTAGCTATTGCCTGTGATTGTTAAGAGTTATATGTTAACTTTACTGATGAATTTACTCGCAATATTATGAATTACCTTGTTGACTGTGTTGGTGAATTATGGATCTTGTGGACGTTGCCGTTGATTCTTTTGGAGTTTAAGGTTTACCTTGTTATGTGTTTTCCCTACTGAGCGTAAGCTCAGCCCTGTGAGTTCATTGTTGTGTTTACAGGCTTGATAAAGGAGTAGAGGCTCGGGAGCTTCTCGGTGTGGGTGTCAGTAGAGACTTCACTTTTATCCCTTTTAAGAACGGATTTTGTGTAGGTTTATTATTACACCCCCGGAGGGTTATGATGTTTTGAACTCGGTTTTGCGGAATTGTTTTCATTATTGGAGATTTTTCAGGAACTAAATGTTGATTTATTAACTTATTGTCTTCTATTACTCGTCATGCCTCGGGTCCGGGCGATAACCGGATTTGGGGCGTGACAAGCAGCCCCTTCCTCCCTTTGGTACCAATCGAGCCCCCCGCCCCCAGAATCACTAAGAACTCGCCGGAACGCCTTAGGTTTGAGTTCCCCAGTTCAACCCACGCCGGCGAAAGCAAATCGAGAGGTGGGTGCTTCGTCTGTCCCTCTCCCTTCCTTCCCCGAGCGCGCCGCACCTGAAAACATTTGAGACGAGCTCGATTAGAGGCGGGTTCAGGCGCGACCATCACCGGCGACTCTGAGCTCGTCAGATCTGAGAAGAAGCCGAGTTCTGGGTCAAGCTGAGGTCACGGACGCCGAGTTCTGGGTCACGCCGAGGTCACGTCGCCGGGAGATTAAAGCTCACTTCCTCCCTTATGCCTCCCCTTCGAACTCCCCTAGCACCGTCGACGGTGGCCGGAGGGCTCTGGCATCGCCGGAGTTGCATCACCTCAGACCGAGCCAACGAAGGTTTGGGTCAGGTTATTTGGGTCGTGGCAGGCTAATGGGCCGAAGTACCGTGGGCCGGACCAGACAGAAGACGGGCCTTGGGCCTAGACCAGAACCTTGGGTTCGGACACGGGCCGGGTCTGGACTCGGGTCTGGACCGGGCTCGGGTCCGGACCGGGTCAGACCGAATCTAGGTCTGGATCCGGGTTTGGGCTTAGATCCGGGTCGGATCCGGGTCAACCCAGTTTCAAAGAAATTGTTTTAAAATCAGTTTTAATTAATAGAATTAATTAATTCAAGGTGAGATTTTAAGGGACAATTTTGGTTAAATCAATGAACCTTTGGGCAATTACGGACTTTGATTTGGACGTTTTATTTGTCAAATCTAGACGGGACTTCGCCCGAGAGCAAGGGCTTGGAACCGAGCTAGAAGGACGAAGACCACTCCGGGATCCGTGTGAAGAACGGAGGAAAGGCCACTCGAGTTTTCATCAGAGTATTATTAGAGGAAGACCGCAAGGTAGGGAAAGTCTTAATTTCTTAATTAACGCTTAGTATGCATGATTAGGATAATAAAATCGGAAAGGTCCTAGAATTGCCTACAGGATGCGAATAACTAGAATAATCGTATTTCAATTACTAATAAACGGATGAGTCTAGTATGCATGTTTAAGACGATGACAATTAGTGAAGTGTGCTTTTAATACTTGGGAAATTGATTGACTGGTAGAGAGGCTGTGAAGAGCTCTCGGATTAGTTGTGTGTTAGGTTCACATGCTTGGTTGCTAGTTATTAGGTTAACTTAAGAGTCTAATGAAACTAGATTAACGTCTATTATTGAATGACTATTTGTTAGTTCACGTGATGATTGATTGGTTGAATGCATACTTGGTTGATTGAGTGTTTATGTTGATATAATTGTTGGTTGAACGGATGATCGAGTATGACTGGTTGTGCCAAAGGGGTACAATCAGGTGATCGATGTACCGATGGTTGGTGACAGGTAAGTGTACGGTAAGTATGAAATTGTGTTGGTTGTCTGGGTTGTGATGAAAGTGTGTTCCGACGTGTGTTGCTTGATGGATGAATGAAATGCTTGTTCCTATATTATTATTATTCTTGAATGTATGCTCGTCTATTGGTTCGTCTGTTTGTTTGCTTGGTTTGGTACTACACCGGTGGGGGGGGGGGTAATCCGGTGCCGTTGTGGTGGTTGGAGTTGGACAGATACAGTGAGATATGGACTGAGTATTGTAGCCTGAAGGCATTGGTTATTGGATATTACGAGAGCTGACTATTGGTAGATCCTGCGGGATATTTACTGATTATGAGCAGATCCTGCGGGATATTTATTGATTATTGGCAGATCCTGCGGGATATTATTGATTATTGGCAGATCTTGCGGGATATATAGATTGATTATGAGCAGATCCTGCGGGATATTATTTGGATTACTTCTTGAGAGATGGTTACTAAGGTTTCACCCAAGGATGTGCGTCCCAGTGGAGCACTACCTTGGTTCCCTATGACATATGGTCCTTTGGAGGCATTTATGGGAATCCCGATGATAAGCGCCCATTTGGGATTGTTTCCGGTGCCCCGACGCATGTGCTTCCTCTGGACCGAGGGAAAATCTGATATGATATGGATACTCTGGTGGATCGGAATGTGGGAACCGATGTGATCCCATAATCTATCCATGGATCGGAGGCTTGAGAAAGCGAGTGGTTGGCAAGATATTGATTATTCCCATTTTTACTATTATTGATCCGTTAAAGTATTTATTATGAACTTCTTTTAAGTTACTGTCATCTTTGAAGAAGCGATGTTGTTTCATCACAACGGAGTCCATAACATTCTTTGATTAATAGTATTTACTTGTTCCCAGTGTGATGGGCTTCTATTTCATTATAATGTTCTCCATCTATTCTTTGGGAAGTTATCGTTATTCTTGAGAATGCACTATTGATATTGTTACTTCTTATATGTTTACTACATCCTCTGGTCTAAGGGTTTTAAATACTTTTGCGACATCGAATTAAAACAGTTTAATATCAAATTTGGAGACTAAGGTCATTTACGATTTTCCCTACTGAGCGTAAGCTCACCCCTATTTGTTTATTTATTGTGTGTACAGGTATGCTTGAGATTTGGGGGAATTCGAGGCTCGGGAGCTTCCGGATGTCGTGAGGATTGTACTAGAGATGTGTTGGTCCACATTGTTGAACTTTATTTACCTTATGTTACTTATCAAGTTCTGACATCTTTTCTTGGATTATTGAGAAATACTTTGGACTCGTTTTCAGTTGTAAAAGAAATTATTACAGTTTTATCACTTTTACCTCGTTGTTTTAGGTCACGTCACAATGTCCGGCCAAAACCGGATTTGGGGCGTGACAATTTGGTGTCAGAGCCTGGTTTCATTTGAAACAGTTTAAATCATGAACTTGTTTTCAAAACCTCGGACCAACGTCAATTAGGTGGGTAGAGTTAGGAGGTCTAAGTCGTGTGCTCAGTGACGCAAGTGAAAATGTTTGATGCGTAGAGTGGGAACGACACGAACCTTGTTTGTCTCAATGGTTGTTTGAACTTAAATCTCTTTATTATGATGGTTACCTCGCTTGATTGGGATCCTTACCCTAGTGACTGTAAGATACAGTGATCGGTGAAGTCGAACGGTTGAGATCGGCATTGGGTTAACGAGCGGTTATCAAGCCGTTATAAATTGGTTGTTGAGTAAATCATTTGTTAAGAAAGATCATTAAGTTGAGTTTTGTGGGTTGGTGGCAATGATGTGAGTTGCTAAGCTAAGAGTGTACTAAGACGATTGTGATTTTATGGGTGATTTTGTTGAGGTGTACCCACCTTCCGACTAGAAGTCGGTAAAGCGTGCTCAGATTTGATAACAAGGTGTGCCTACCTTCCGACCGAGTGCCGGTAGAATGTGCTCAGATTCTGTGATAAGGGGTGCCTACCTTCCGACTAGGAGTCGGTAAAACGTGCTAATGCCAGTGACAGGGTGTACCTACCTTCCGACAGAGTGTCAGTAAAACAAGCTACGAACCGTGATAGGGTGCGCCTTCCCTCCGACCGAGTGTCGGTAAATAGTGCTATAACTGCGAGGTCCGTTGTATTTGGGAGCACGAGAACTCCGCATACCGATTGTATTGAGAATTTGGGGGAGCACGAGAACTCCGTACACTGAGAACTTCGAGGAACATGGGAATTTCGTTTATTGATTGTGTTGGATACTTTGAAGAGTATGAGAACTCCGTGGTTTGATTGTGTTGTGTACCTGGTGTATTGATTGTGTTGTGTACTTGGCGGAGCGTGAGAACCCTAAGTATTGAATGCCTTGCGAAAAATTAATTGATAGTTGTCGACTGGTTTAAATGCCCACCGTCCTTTAAGAATTAAAATTGAAACAGACAGTGAGTTTGAAGCTGAGGCTTAACTTAAATTTGAAATTGAGCTCGAATTGGAAAGTAAGTCGAGGCAGAGTTTGAGATTGAAATTAAGATCGGGTTTAGATCGGGTGAACGAGCGATGCTCGGGTTGGTTATGATAAGTTGGTTAAATAATTATTGAAGTATTTTCCATTGGTCGGCCGTTAATTAATAAGTAAAACCTGAAGGGTTAAATTTGACCGGGTAGTATTGAGATATTTGCTAAGACCCGCATGGATTACTTATGGTGTTCAAGTTGTTGTGTAATTGAGGTGTTTTGTGTGCACCTTCGGGTAGGACTCTGTGTACAGGTTATTATAAAAATGTCCCGCTTAAGCGGATGGTTATAGGAAAATACAAACGGGTCATGCCGAATTTTCAGTAGAAACTGAAGTGTTTGCACTATCACGGGCTGACTTAGGGGCGCCACTGTAGTCGAGCGTGATAGAGGGATGTCAAGTGGTTACAACGAGATTCGGGGACGCCTGAATTGGGTTGTAACGACATGAGATCGACATGAATGTTGTAAGGAATAAGTAAGGGAGAAAGATTATGGAAAAGAGTTAAAGACATAAATTGTGAAATGTATCGTGTTGCGATTCTAGACCCTAGTGTTGGGAAGAGACCCAAATCAAGGGGTATGCTTGATGTTTTGTGAACTGGGTGAATTGATTGAGATTGTTCCTCCCATGGGAGTTGATTGATTTGTTTGAGCACCGTTGGTTGCTGGTGAGTATATATATATATATATATATCTACTGAGCCAAGTGTGGTTGATCTTTTTATGATCTTGGTGGGACGCGCGTGAACGTCCTTGCGTTTTGATCGAACCGGTTGTTCTAAACGAGACTTCGTACTAGCGATCCAAGTAGGGATCCCTTTAAGACGCATGAGAACGTCCCTTTTTGATAAATCGAACCACTTGAGTTAAATTGAGTTTTGAGTACTTACGTTTTAAACGCAACGAGTACTTGAGATGTCCCGTGTTCACAGTCCGAGAGGGACCGGGAGTCGCCCCGCTGTGGGGCAGAGCCAGACACCAGCCGTTAGTCTGGCCGGGACAGCGAGCGACAGGGTGCGGCTTCCTCAGGGCACCCGAGTTTTTGAGGTGGACCGGTAGGGTCACCATCGAGCGTTCCTCCAATCGCAGAGCTGACTCAGGCGACCCCTATGGATGAGGCGGTTCACGCAGTACCAACAGCGCTCAGCGCTCAGCAGGAGACTGCAGTACCAGCACAAGAGTCTGTGCCTACTGCCGACGCAGTCATCACCGAGATGCCAGGCCAGGTGGACAGTTACATGGCCCGGGCACTCAGGGATTTTCATAAGTTGAATACACCAATCTATTCCGAGAATTCAGACCCCGAGGTAGTTGTAGTATGGTTGGAGCGGATTACCCACAACCTTAATACTTTTAGAGTATTCTGATATTCGTTGGAGAACATTTTCCGCGACCTCCCAACTGAGGGAGAAGCATGATACTGGTGGCACAGTTTGCCCTCGAACAAGCCGTTGGAACATCTGGGCCGAGATCGCCTGTTGATAGATCTATGCACCGTTCCACAGGTCAACCTACGAGAACCGATAAGAGAACGTGCTATCTCGGCAGTAAATTCTTCCACCCCCACCGAGAGGAGGACCTCCGATACGACGGGATCGAGTGTACGCGATTGACGGGCCCGAGTTGAGGACTTGGTACCGATCTTGAGATCGCTTAGAGTACTTGTCACCATTTAATTTTTGGATTTCATGTCTGTTGACACTTGAGCATTACACTAGGTTGTATTGGTTCGTGATTACTTATTGTTCGAACGAATTTAAAACTGTTAAGCCCACCCGTATCTTAAACTCACCGACCAGGGGTGTGATAGTACCAACGAACGCTAATTTGGGTTTGAAAGAGGAGCAACAGACCTAGTGGTACGGGACTTTCTTTTCCTTTATCGATAGTGAGAATCGAGTTTTAAGAACCGATTGGTGAAACATCAGACGATCGTCGAACGCTATCGGCAGAAAATGCCAGAGCAGTGAAAGACTGCGGCCTTGACCATTAACGGTCCGAACGGTCACAAAAGATGACCAGGCAACGATGAGACCAGAGTAGCGCAGCGGAAGCATGGTGGGCCCATACCCGCAGGAGTCGTATTTGACAGCTCCATCTACCCCTGTTAAGGATTCAAGTTTTAAGATTCGAACCATCGAAACATTGTTGTTTCAATTTCCCATTTAACGAGCGAAAAGTTGCACAAGTGTGTGCCATACTTAAGAGATTGGAATAGAATGTGCTTCTTACGTTCGTCCCGGAAGGACTAAACGGTTTGCCGCCAGTTCACGCGGAACCGGCAAATAACACCAAGAGTTTTTCAGACGACTCTCCCAACGGAGAAGGATACGGAAAACGAGAACCAGGTACCAAGGTGTACCTTGGCCAGCAAGAGAAGAACGGACGCCAAACGTCCCGCAAGGACTAAGCATAACCATAAGGTTACGCCTTAGAAGTGAGAGCACCTCACGTTGAAATCCTGCAACTGATAGCCGCGGACGACTACCACAAGCTTCCAGGCCAGTAACAAGATGCCACCGAGCGAAGCGCTGTGTGGTAGGTCGGATTTTGTGCCATGCATGGGCACAAGGAAGATTAAGGGTTAATCGTTGTTGGTTTAAGTTGTTTAAGGAACAATGGAAGGAACCGCGCTAGTCTCTGAACGGTTCGAATTATCGAGATCACAGTGCTTGATGTTTACTCCTTATGGGGTGACTTGGGTGGACTTGACTATAAGTTGTTTTGAGCGACAGCTCGTGAACGAGTATCAACGGTATAAGGATTACCGTCGATCGAGATAAACCTTATTGATAAATCTTAGATTGTGTTTCGCTGTCGAGAGTGATTGTTGTACGTTTTCGTGGGTGTCTTGAAGGACGCCTACTTTCAGCTAAGTGCCAGTGCGAGATTCTACCGTTCTTGTTGTTGTACGTCGTTCGTCCGACTAGGTGTTGGTAGAGTTCGTGGTTGTATGGAACCGTGCACCAGGATAGGGGCTACCAGTGATCTCAAAATTACTCCTCGGATAAGAAGGAGGTAATGATGGTGAAAATAGGGGGAGACGATGGTGGCGGTTGAAGTTTAGGGGGTGGTGGCATGGGCATTGGAGGAGGTGTTAGAGGTGCTCTAAGTGGTGGAAAAACCCGAGGGTTTGGTGGAAGAGGTGTTCGTTCTTATTCTCGATATGTGTTAGGAAGGATAATGATCCAAGTGATTCTCAGAGGCATCTCAGGCCTCACCATTCGCTTAACAATTGCTTCTCGGGCTTGATACATCCCGATGGGGTCTTGTGTTGGAACTGGAGCATTAGGCAGGACATTTCTGATCGACATAACATCACGCACGTGGGGCGAATCAGGGTAATCTCGAGGCCTGGAGGGATCCTCGAAGATGGTCGTGGGGGTAGAGAGAGACGGGAGCCCTGGTTGTGCATCTGGAGATGGCCTTCTCGGGAGTGGTGCCGATCTTGCCTCCCAATCCATGGGGAAAAAACCTTCCACCCTTAATCCTGGCTAGAACTTGATGGGCGGTTCATACCGGATGACACCCTAATTTAGCCCTAGAATGACCGTCATGTAACCATAACTGGCATGACCCAAACGGCCACATTTCATGCAGAATTCCGACAATTTATCATACTATAGGCGGACAGTGAGAGGATCTTGGTATCCTTCAAACCGTAACCGGACTTAACATCAGAATGGACTTGTGACGTTGATCCATGTCCGGAGCCATAAGAACCCCTTTCAGCCCCGACGACGGGGTCAATTCCACATTGGCACCTCCGCTCCCAATGTTGTTCCGATTAGAGTCAACATCTAGGTCATCCTATACTCTATCGAAAGACCGAATACTCGGACCGAGATCCTTATTGAACGAAACACTAGCGTTTCCGGTTGCATGCAAGGCGGTAGAGTCGTGGACATGAATCCCCTCCATCGTCTCACGAGAGAGGAAGACGAAACTAAAAATCCCATCAGTGAGCGGCTGCACACCAGCCGCTGGATATCTTAGGTCGGCGCTATAAGGCCACAAAGTGCCCACACACCAGCCCCTGGATATCCCAGGTCGGAGCTTTAAGACTGTTGAATACCTTTAGGCTAAAGCGCTTCTCAGAAAGGATACGTCCAACAAGGGAAAAATGATACCGAGTATCGTCCATAACCAGGACCACCCCTGCGAGAACCATGATGACCTCGTTGTCGCCAATAAGCGACATTGCGGTCATCCGATGCTGAAGATACTACAATACTTACGGGGTATCAATACAAATGAGGTGGTTCCACCACTGGTCCGGCCACAAAGATGAATTCGGAAGACAAAAAAAGGAGGAGGGGAAAGGAAGCCAACAAAGAGAGGAGAGGGGCTCCCTCGCCCGATAGTAGATGATGACGACAACGGTACATCATTTTCAAAGAAAATCCTAGGGAATCCTTCCGTTCATAGTGAAAAAGAGAGGTGCAATGATACATTTTTGCGATTTTTAGATATGCAGTATAAACCTATGTTAATTCAACAATTAAGTTGGGATAATTGTCCATTTCAACTTGAACTAATTTCACACGGATACATATGATTTGTTTGCAATATTCTTCAATGTCACCGAAGAATCAAATAAAGATAAAAAGAAGAAAGACCTTCCACTCAAATTGGATGGCTCTGTCATCTTTTAACAAGAGAACTTTTATCCAGCATTTGTTTCATCTTAAACTATGTGTCACTGCAACTTTAAACCCCAAAGTCGATTCCCTAGTTTGATGCTTCTTGCTATCCAATATTTAAGTTCGGTCAATACATATTCTTCATAATTGTGTGTGATTTGTGAGGAATGTTATTATTTTGAATGAATAATAAAATAACACTTTTATTATATTATTTGACAACATAATCTTTCATATATAAGAAACAATATTTGGTTACGTAGCCAATTATGTACAGGAAAATATATTTTTTTCCGGGCTTATGATCCACTCTGTATATGGAAAACTTGTCTAGATTTTTGTTTGGAAGTCTATAATCGGAAAGTTTTGGATTAGTGGCTGAGGTGACGGCGAGCCATCAACGGAGGCGGCAGGTGAGTCTTGTCCATGACGGTGTCTTTTATGGTGGTCCTCGTGGAATCGTCCGCATGTGCGAAATGTGCTTCGGTGGCCACGCTCCCCCGAACCTGGAGCCGGACCCACTCACCTAACCACGTCGACCCCAAGTGGGTCCCTACCACGTGGCGCCTCTGGAATCCTACGTGTCTCTCGTTTTGGCATATGCTCAAAGTATTTATTTCCTGATTCGAAAACCACCCGAATTACAATTCTACCCTTTCAGTTCCCAATAATATATATACATGGTTTTTATAGTAATAATATGTGCATTAATTACTCGTTCTGCGCCTACACTATAGTGCTATACAATGAACAATTTTATTACCCTTCTAAAAATTCTAGTCGTGGGACCCACATTCATTAATCATCTACATTTGTGATACATCTATCTTAAACTTGGCAAAAAAGCAACCATCTATACAAATCCTAAAATGTTTTTCTTTTTATATCACATAAATATTTATTTAAAATTAATTGTTATACTATTTTAAACTTACTTTAAAAATCATCATGGGGTGAATTCATTAATTGATCGTTTAATATAATAAATTTTGGTATGCTAATACAAGTTTTTCCCCAAAAAAAACATTTTAGGTCTGCGAGCACTCTCACCCCCATAACCCTAGCTGTCATCTACGGCCTCCATGGCTTCGGTCATGGAGGTTGTCGATGGAGATCTTTTTTTTTTGTTTTCTTTATTGATCCTCTCTCTCAACAGTCGCTTTCGTCTACACAATAACTGTAACTTTCCTCCATCCGAGCGCAGCCGCTGATATCCTTGTCGTGTCCCTCCATCGTTGCCGAATCTACGCTTCAATTGGGCGAGCCGTAGGTAGTCAATCTCCTCATCGTCATCGACAGAGGTAACACAGAGTCGAGAAGACTATAATGAACCCTCGGGTTTATTCACGAACCGACCTCCACAGTTTATCCACTTGGAGAAGGTTGTGGAGCGATATAGGCTGTGGAATTAGGATCCAGGACCTACCCATCATGACTCGGGACCGACGTTGCTTGGCCGTCCCGAGAGGAGAAAGGAAGCATATTGTCTTTCATGTTTTAGGTTGGATTCGGTTTTAGGTTCAATTTTGAATTGTAAGGATTGTTTTAGTTGGATTTTATGTTGTTATAAGATTTGGTTTTTAGGTAGGTTAAATTTTTTGTTTCGTACTTTTGAGATGTCGGTAAGGAGATGTCATAAGTTATTATTTGCGAGCAGAAACAGTATTATGCTATAGGTCCATGAGCGTCGGGTTGACTACGGGCAACCAAGACATATATCTGGAACTCATGACTTTTACGTCCTACCTTGTATGATTTATTTATTATATTAATGCATTTCCCCGATTACTCATTTAAAAAATAAATAAATTTTGGTTTGTTAATTTTATTTTTAGAGTCTGCTTTTATTTTATTTTCTGATATTAATTTGTTTTTGCTCTTACATGGAAACTTCCGCCGACTGTATTTCTCCACGTGCCAGATGCAGTATGTATCTATTTATAATCGTACCTGATTATTTTATCTAACAGAAAGGGTAGGTTGGTACTTTCAGTCTCACCTTCCTCTCAAACGTTGCCGTATCAACCTCTTTTCCTCTAACAACACTTCCAATCTAACAATTGTTGCACCCACCAAAATGTGCCACGTCAGCAAAACTCCAACCGAAGCAGCCACGTCAGAAAATAGGGTCCCACGGGTACGGCCAGGAACACATAACCCCAGATATAAATCTCCCTTCTTCCCCAAACCCTCTGCTCTGCTTTGCAATATACATACATAACCCCTTTCTCTCTCATCGTAACCGGTTCAACGATATTTCGGCCGATACGCGATACCGAACCCGATAATAATTCCCGGATTCGTAGCTCCCGAAGGTCACCAGAAGAGAGGTGAGCAAGCGAGGCGCATTAGTTGTCAGCAACCTCTCTCTCCACCGGTATGCCAATGGCGGCTGGGTCAGCATCACCGACCGATCGAGCTCCGGCGGCGGTACTGCCGCCTCCGATGCTCATGAACGACGCCGTCGCCAAGGAAGCCATTATCGCCTGGTACCGCGGCGAGTTCGCCGCGGCCAACGCCATCATCGACGCTCTCTGCGGACACCTGGCGCAGTCCGGCGGATCCGACTACGATGCGGTTTTCACGGCGGTTCACCGGAGGAGGATGAATTGGATCCCCGTCCTCCAGATGCAGAAGTACCACACGATCGCTGACGTTGCGGTCCAGCTCCGCCGGGTCACGGAGAGGAGGGCGGAGGAAGGGAAAGCCAACGCCGCCGTAGCCGAGGCGGAGGAGAAGGTCGAGGAGGCGAAAATGTCCTCGGGGGAGAAGAAAGTCGTTGAATTCGACGAAAAACCAGCGGAGATTGACGGAAATGGCGGCGGCGGAGAAGTTGGGGAAGAGGACGATGCTCCTGACAGTGATATTACTGATTCAGGTAAGTTTGTTTTTTCCTTCAACTTCAATAAATCTGAATTCCCAGTAAAAGTCGCTTTCGCCGTTTGATTCTCTGATTTTTATTGGAAATTGTAACAAAAAATCGGTCTCGGTGAAGATCTCAGACTGTTGCTCTGCAACTAAATCAGTTTTTTTTTTCAATTTCAGTTATAAAAAAATCTGTTCTGCTTTTTTTTCTTTCTGGGTGACTGTCATGTGAAGTACATTGTTTGGATTCCCAGAAAAGGGTAGAAAAGAAAATCTTCCAGGAAAATTTAATCTTTAACGTGTTCTGTTTTGCTTGATTTATTTTTTTAACGAATAAAGTGCAGAGCTTGATGTTGGGTGCAGGTAGGAAAATTAATTTATATACTTTCTGTAAAGAAATTCATTTATTGCCGCTAATCTAAGATCTTCACTTAGCTCGATGCAACCCTTTGACACAATTAAATTGATTAATAGCATCGCAATTAAAATCATCTGCTCGAATCTTTTGTATTTCACTTTGTATCCGATTCTCAGGAACCAAACAGTGAATGAAATGTTTGTTTCCCGATACGGCATTCAAAGCCATGGACTTTTTCAACCTTCAAAGCCTTCATAGACCGGAAATTAGTTTTTCTATTTATAATTGCTGGTAAAAATCCTCGTAATTATTGAAATCGGAAAGAACCAGTTACAGTTAGTCTGTGGTGGCGGCGAGCAGAGGAGACCGTTGATTTGAGTTTATGGAGATGTGTCCCGTGAAAACCAATGGTAGGTGGCGCCCGAGACCAACCGTCAGATCTCGTTAGTGTGGTCACGGCTGCTACTGAGTTGGGGTGACTCGTAAATTTAATAGGACTGGGTTTGGGTTTGACATTTGGGTGGTGATCCCAAAGATGACTCGTAACTCGGGCCCGCCCGAGTTGGCCGAGTCCACTCGGGCGAGGGATCCTATGACTACGAGAGTTGCGGAGAGAGAGAAGTGGGAAAGAGACAATCACTTGTGTTTGGGTCAGCCGAATTTTAGGATTCAACCTGTCTCTGGTCTGGTACTGCTTGTTAACCTTAACCTAAGAAAAGGCTTTGTTTGTTTCTGACTGTGGTCAAAACACCTGTGTATTAGAGATGGTGAGTTGTTTTAATTTTTATATTTTAATATTACAAAAAAGTTTGGTGTAGATTCGGTAGACTAATGTGGTTGGTTGGTATAAGGATGGTTTATTTTAAATTGCAGTTAAGAATGGCTTATAAAATTTGTTACTTTTGATCACTAGGACGGGACTGTTAAATGTCCTGTGAATTTAATTGTGCAATGCTTGGTCCAATGAAGTCGTGTGATTTGAATCAAGTGTGTATCAATGTGACTTCATTAAAGGCAATAAATACAACTGTAGAAGTTGCATATAGTTGGAATTTGATCATATGTTAGGCGATGCGGCATGAGTTGGTTATGTTAATGATGGGGTTATTGTATGGTCCGGAAGCAGGTTCTCAAGATGTTCAGGCCACTCGAGAAGACGTGGAGTTGTGTTCGAATCACGAAGAGTGCAATGCTCGTGCTGGGCAGATGAAGCTCACCAAAGGTTTCACTGCAAAGGAGTCTGTGAAAGGGCATATGGTGAGTTCCTCCCATCCCATTGCTGCAATCTCAAGCTTTTTGTCTGATGTATTGTTTGTGATTGGAGAGTTGGTTGAATCTGGCAGGTGAATGTTGTGAAAGGGTTGAAACTATATGAGAACGTTTTCAATGATGCAGAGCTCTTGAAGCTGACTGATTTTGTTAACGAACTCCAAATTGCTGGCCAGAATGGAGAACTCTCAGGTAAGTAGTAGTAGTCCCTCTTCCGGGCTGATTAATAACAGTTAGCACTTGAGTATTATTGATATTTTCATTGAAATACAGGTGATACCTTCATTTTGTTCAACAAGGAGATCAAGGGAAACAGAAGGGAGCTGATTCAGTTCGGAGTTCCAATCTTCGGACAGATAAAAGAAGAAGATGCAAACAACAAGCAATCAGGTAAGCTAGGAAGGATCCTAAACTGTTATAGCTTGTCATGTTCTGTATGCTAATTTCCAGATACTAACAATGTTGATTTATTTCAGGTAATATAGAGCCAATTCCAGCTCTGCTTGAAAATGTCATTGATCATATGATCCAGTGGCAGCTACTACCAGAATACAAAAGACCAAACAGTTGCACCATCAGCTTCTTCGATGAGGTACACTTTTTTACCATTGCTTCGATATGATTTTCAAATTGCAACCGAAGACTCAGACATGTTTTTCTTGCAGGGGGAGCATTCGCAGCCCTTTTTGAAGCCACCTCATTTGGAGCAGCCTATCTCGACTCTTGTCCTCTCTGAATCAACAATGGCTTACGGGCGCATTCTCGTGAGTGATAACGATGGAAACTATAAAGGGCCGCTCATGCTTTCACTGAAACAAGGGTATGTTCTTCAAACTATAAAGGACTCTTTTTTCTTGGCTTTACAAAAATGGTACATGATATAGTCCTAACTTTGCAGGTCTCTCTTGGTCATGAGGGGAAATAGTGCGGACATGGCAAGACATGTTATGTGCCCTTCTCCTAACAGGAGGGTCAGCATCACATTCTTTAGGGTCCGGCCAGAGTCCTACCAGTGCCAGCCTCAGGCTCAGGCAGTCCCTCAGACCCTATGGCAGCCTGGTACTCCTTACACAAACGGGTGCGAGGGAATGGATGTGATCCCTAAATGGGGAGTCTTTCGTGCTCCACTTGTCATGTTGGCCCCTGTCCGCCCTATGGTAGTCAGCAGCCCAAGGAAGCTCCCTCGTGGTGGAACCGGAGTTTTCTTGCCCTGGGCTGTGGGATCAAGAAAGCCAGCAAAGCATCTTCCCCCTCGTGCCCAAAAGGGCCGCTATCTCAGCTTACCATCCCCGGTTGAGTCTCGTGGTGCAACAGACTGAGGCATTGGCAAATTGGGTTGAGGTACTGTCATCCAGGTTCTCTCACAGTTTGTTTGCTCTAAAGGAGGGAGCTTCTCTTATTGTACACACCATGGCCAAGTGCTTTTTTCTAAGGAGTTTGTTGATTTCATTTCTTTCTTTCTGGGTTTTCCTTGCCCTTTTCTTCAGTAAGATTAGCTTCTAGTGATGGTCACTATACTTTTTCTTGGATGCCAATCATCAATCATACAAGGGTTTTAGAAGTAGCTGAGCTTTGAGTTTGAGTGTGAATTAGCACTAGCAGAGGGCAAGAGTTTTTGTATTAACTTCAGCTATTTTATTTTATATTTTGATATCTTTTTAGACAGACACATCTTTCATATCCCAACTGAGATCCTTTTGAGCATTTCTTTATCCTTCAGATGAAATAACCTCTGACCACAAGGATCAGAGCTCATTTCTATGTCGAATGTTTGTTCATGACATGATTTCTGTTGGCGGCGCCCAAACACTAGATCTTCTACCAACACCAACATCTATTACTGCTACAAGCAGCTACTCACATCAAATGGCTGATATAAACACAATTGCATTAAATTTGAATACTGTGTTACACCAGATCATAAAAGAAAAATAAGAGAAACAAACTAATAGCTTATGACAATGAAGTATTTAATTTTCCCCAACATATATATATGTAACGGTTCAGGAACAAATACGATGAATGTAAACTAGACATTAACCTTTAATAGACTCGACTCATTCATCGTCATCTTCAATATCCCAACTCAAATCTTCCTCTTCTTCTGCAACACTGAGCCGCTTGCGCAGGTCAGCTCTGTTAGGGCTCCCACCACCTTGAATTGTATTCTTACCATCCTCAATACTGCTAAGATCCTCAATCTCATCCCAACCCAGATCATCTTCCTCGGGCATCGTTGGCTGGCTTGACACTACCGAATAGTCACTGCCTTTACAAGATTCTGTTCCATGATCAGATTTTTCTTCCAAATTTATCACTTTGTCATTCGGTTTTGTTTCTGCATCTTCCTTACCATCAGCAGGCTTGGTACTTGATTCCACAGCAGCCTTGCCCCCATTATCATCATCAACATTGTCCTTTGCGAGCTGATCAGAATCATTTCCAGCTAAAGCCTTGTTTTCCAATGAATCGCCTCTTGAGACCTCATTCATTCCTTGATCATCAATCCTTGTTCCTTCCAAATTTTTACTATCAGCTTGTGACTTCTCAGTGACATCATCAGAGGTTTTCTTACTTATTTCCCTCTCTTTCAATGCCAACTCATTCTTACCATCCTTCTTCACAAGCTGATCAGAATCCTTCTCATCAGTTCCTCGATCATCAATGCTCATTTCCTCCACATTTTGACTAGCAACTTGTGACTTGTCAGCAATATCAGATGTATTCTTACCCATTTCACTGTTCTCTTTCGGCACAAAATCATTCTTAGCATCCTTCTCATTGTCAGAATCATCATAATCCCAAGTCAACTCTTCCTCTTCAGTAGAAATGGCCCTATTGACAAGCTTAGCTCTGAGCTCCTCAGCTTGTTTCAGCTTGTACACCTTGTAGAAGTACCTACACCAAAATGTCTGGTGATCGACACTACCAGGAACAACCCTTCTGTAAACACTCTCCACTGCTTCATTCTCTTTCAACAAACTTTCAATTTCTTCCTTATTTTCCTCCAAAACAAACACTGATTTCCACTTACTATAATCACTCAAATCCTCAGGCTCCTCAAGATACGTAGCAACATCACCCTGAACCGCACAAACCTGAGAATCAAATCTACTATACCGCTTGGAATTGAAGCTTCGATTTTGATGAGAATCAGATGAATCGGACTCAAGATCAGCTGCTAAGATTGCTTCTTTACCGTGAGAGATGATCTGGGCCGTACCTTTGATCACGTTGCTCCCGATTTCGTCAATGGTGTGGGTGACCGTCTCCAGCGACCCCTGCACGACCTCGATCTCCTTCTTCAGACCGGCGCCGAATTCCTGGAGGTCCCGGCGGTAGGTCTGGATGACTGATTCGGACTTGACCGTCAAGGTTTTGATCAGACCTCCGAAGCTCCACAGACTAGTCGATTCGAGTTCTGGATCGGGGCTTGATTCCCGTTGTTGAGTGGGCGTATCCGGATCTGAACTCGACGAGTTGGAGCGTGTTTCGTATTCGATTGTGGAAGACCCAGAATCGTATTTCGGAGGATCTGGTTCTTCTGTGAAAACGGATTTGAAGAAATCCATGAAAGAAATTAGGTTTTGTAGATCGGAGAGAGAGAGAGAGGAGGAGGAAGAAGAGAGCTACTCGGCTCTAGATCCTCGTAAAAGTATGTATAGTTTGACTTGGACGGACGAGTCCCAGGGTGGGTTCTGCTATAATGCGCTTGGTGTCCCTTACGCACAGCCGGTCAATGGGGAGTCAACAAACTGATCTTGGAGACACGACACGTCGCCTTTGTACTTATTGGGCTCTTAAACTACCCCAAAGCCCATGTTAATCGGTGATCCTTTTGGGATATTCTCAACTCAAGTGTTTGTGGTCGGTACGGTAGTGGTGGATAAACTTAATAGGAACCGATCATGACCAATTGGAACTGCCACTAAATGTTACGTTATCTTCAGCCCCAAGCTTCCCTTGTTTAAATAATTACATTTTGTTAAGAACATCTACAACAGTAATAGCTTATAGTTGTTTGAATTTTTATTTCCTTCAAACAACTCTCTTCTACAACTACTCTCCATAATAAATGAGTTAAGAGTAGTTGTTTTGGTATAATAACAAGAGCAAATAACATTCTCTCTACTTAAAAATATCTTCTGTCAATGATTCCAACCGTTATAGGATGCTATAATTACCAACGCTCTCCCTCCTCAAATCTAATTATTTTATTATTTCTCTCTCCTAAAAAATTCTTACAACTCTATTTTAGCCTCCTCTTTCAACGACCATTTGAGGTGCTCTAAGTTGAGTTGTTCAGTTGTCCGGGTGTACTGTGTAATACTGCTTGATTGGAAGAGGAGAATATCGTCGAGGGTCACTGTTCTTCTTCTCCAAAGTGATCCTTAATTTGCAGAGTGTATGCGGCATGCATCTATCCTTGATGCGTGCGCCCGCCCTTGCTCGGTCCATACTATATGTAATTAGCGTTGTAGTTAGGATTGACATTGAATTGTCATTTTAGCTAAGGAAACTAATAGAGTGGAGAAAATGGTTTGTAGCATCTGCCTAATTATAATTGCGGTCTACAAATACAAAACTTCCTCTTTTATCATCCATTTCAATACCCAATCAATTGAGTTATTGAATCTGGTTTAACAATGATATCAGAGCCATTATCCAAGTGTCATCAGATCTATCATCCAGGTGTCTGTACGTATGTCCGAGTTATTGGACAAGGATTTAAGAGTTTTGGGACTATGTAATAACTGGCTAAATATCTACTTTCATTTCCTAAAAACTAGGGTGTGAGGTGGTGAAGAGCTGTGTGATACTAGCGAAGAAGCCCATTAATTTTTGTCTTCCAAGTAACCATATGTCCTAGCCATTCTAGAAGAAGCAGACCAGGTTGATCCGATGCCTAAATAATACAACAGCATGGAAGGGAAGAACTGCGTATTCCTTTCCCCCTCAAATAGTCAATGGTGTTTTTCCCGTCGTCGTTAGAAGTTTTTACTACAAGCCAACACCGCCTCATACTATACCTAAATGACCTCCATCTAATTCATTCTAGCTTTGTCTATACACCTATTTAGGTGTGCAATCTATCTCTGACACCATTTGATGCGATTGGGGTTATCCCCATATACATCCCTGCTCAGGACCCTGAGACCTCTTTAATTCGGACAGTGTGAGAACCCATGGATTCCACCTCTGATCTATTCAAGGATTCCTAGACAAGGCTTCCACGCTCAGGCTCCTTGGTCCAAATAGACTTGAAATGAAACTTTCGTAGGCCCCCAATCTACATTTTCGGGCCAAAAATCAACAATATCCGGTAATGGTCAGACATAATGGTGCCTATGTTTTGTAATGTAATAACGGGGAACTCCTAATTGAGCTCATTCGACACAAGAGAATGATCAGGATTCCAGCCGGCGGTCTACCGTGCGGCCCTAGAACCAAGTGAAAGGTTGGCATGATAACAGGACATCAGCCACCCCAATGTCCTCTAGAACATCATGAAAATACATAATTAGGTGGGGGATACGGGTTACCTCCTCGGATCTCAATTTGATTGAGAATCCCGTTAAAATCTCTAATGGGGATCCACTTACGGTTGCCTCTCCGAGTGAGCCTACGCAACATTGCTAGGTATGGTGGTGATCGACCAGTCCAGCTTTGTCATACACCCCAATGAGGCGTAAATCTTCACGGCCCGAAACTCGAATCCTCACATCAATGCAACCCGGCTCCTTGGTGTACTATGTGACTTCCATATCCAAGTCCCCAAAGAGGGCAAACCCCACATGGTGACTCATAATCGATACCACGTGCAGCCATAGAAACCCAGATTATGGCGGAGTACGACAGTCCAATTGATCACATGCATCGTCTTGGGGAGAAAGAAGAGACGATGGGAGTGTTGACGAAGGAGATCCTTCAGGTGTTGTACATGGCGAGGTGCTGCGATCCTCTGACAATTCTAGGCCGAGACGCGAGGCAAGGCCGACGGTGGAAGCAGGGGATGGAGGCGTCGGTGGTGGGATCAACAGCGGAGGGTATTGGTTGGGGGAAGGGGGTAGAGGCGACGATTGTAAGACCCGCCCCCGGTCGATCCCGGTAGAACCGGTGAATCCTAGCTAAGTTTGACTTTCGGCCGGAAAAGTTAACCGATGACTCGGAAAGTCAGTCGGGACCTTTCCGGGGCCCAAAAAGCTTAGTCATTAGCACGGTTAGCTTAGTTGGGTCGTTTCCTTCAGTTTGACTGTAATATTGTTAAAGTCAACTGTCGGTCAAACTCGGGCTTACTATCAGTTATTTGTCGATGAATCTTGGAAAGCTGGAAAATTATTAAATAGGAGTGACCTCACATGACACTTGTCATGCTTGGCTTGGAGGATGGGAGTAGGGAATTCAAATGACCCTCATACCCTCCTAAGTTACCTTTAAAGGGATAAGACCTTAAGGGCTTTTGAGTAAATTGACATTTTAGGTCATTTAAAGGAAAGAGAGCAACAATTCAGCTCATTCCTTGTTGGTGCAGCCGAATTTCACTAGGAGAAAGGAGGAGGAGGAGAGCTCATTTCTTGAGGAAGAAGATAGAGAAGAAAGCTTGGATTTTGGAGCTTGTTCTTGGTCCTTTTGGCTCCATTTTCACTTCATCTTCTTCATCTCATCTCCCTAGAGGTAAAGATACTCCTAACTCTCTATTTCATCCACTTCCAATCTATGGGTTTTGTGGGTTTTGGCTTAAAAGTTGAAGAACTTGCTTTGTGGGTGTTGCTTGGAGAAGAAGTAGTGAAGTAGGATGTTTGGATTGCATTTTGGTGAAGCTTTGATGAACCCATTGAGGGTGTTGATGTTGAGTAAATTTGGATGAACATTTTGGAGTTGAAAGGACTTGGAAATGGGGTTTTTAGGGTGATTTTCGTGAAACTCGAGTTGGGGAAGAAAGGGGAAGAAACTGGTCAGGTTTGATACGGAACGAGTAATGGAGAGTGCCACATTCCGGCCCTCTGAGTGGCATGGAACGGGTCACATTCCATATCAGACCCTCAGAACTCAAACCCCTTCCTTTTAGCCCATTTTGATTCCTAAATCATTTCTCCAAACCGTAATTCCATTATTTAAGTATTGTTCTATACTTTGGGGATAAGAACACCGTTGAGTTATTAACTTTGGCCTTTTGGTGGTCTAAGACCGTGTTACCGAGCAAGGAAGGAAGGAAGAACTTGGACTTGAGCTAGAGGAGCAAAGATCACGCCGGGACCCGAGTGAAGAACGGAATGGTGACCATCGGGCTTATCATCAGAGTGTTGAGAGGAAGACCTCGAGGTAGGGAAAGCCTTAACCTCTCGTTTACGATGCTTAGTATGCATGTTAGACTAATAAAATTGGAAAGGTCCTAGATATGCCTATAGGATGCGAATAACTAGCATAATCGTCTTTCAATTACTAATAATCGGAAATGTCTAGTTGTGAACGATTAGGATGCCAATCACTAGTGTAACTCACTTTCAATACTTGGGAATTGATTGTCTGGTAGAGGAGCCTTGGCAAAGCCCTCGGATTCGTTGCGTGTTAGGATCACATGCTTGGTTGTTGATTGCTTAGTGGATAGGCTAAAGAGTCTAATGGAACTAGTGGAATCACATGTTTGAATGCTCGTTTGAAATCTTTTATGATTGGTTGTTTAAACTCGTGCTTGATCGTTGATTATACTCGAATGATTACTTGTTTTGCTTAAATGGTGGTTTGGAGCATCGAGTATGACTGGTTGTACCGAGCGGTGCAATCAGGTGATCGATGCCCCGGTGGTTCGAAACTGGTAAGTGAACGGTAAGTTGGGATTGTGTGATTGGTGTGCTATGGTTACGTGATTCGTGTACTGCGTGTTGTGTGAATTGGTGATGTGTGAGCTATGGGTGATAATGAGTTGGTGGTTGCCGGAATTGGATTGTGCTGTGTTTCTGTTTGAGTGCGTTATTCAATTATTAACTATTTATCATCGAATTGCCCAAGTGTGCGCTTCCTATGGGAGTAATGCCCTGGGTTCCCGAGGACCTAAAATCCCTTGGAGACGTTTCTGAGACTTCCGACGATATGTGCCCTGAAGGGTGTTTCCGATAGTCTCAATGATATGCGTCTCCTCTGGATTGGAGGGAAAATCCGAGAGGACACATAAGATGTGGATCGGAGGGTGGTGACTCCATGTGCCACGGCATTGATCGGTTTATCTATTGCCTGTGATTGTTAAGAGCTATATGTTGACTTTATGCTGAATTTTATTGAGTTTAAGGTCCACTTTGTTATGCGTTTTCCCTACTGAGCGCAAGCTCACCCCTATGAATTTACCGTTGTGTTTACAGGCTTGATTGAGGAGTAGAAGCTCGGGAGCTTCTCGGTGTGGTTGCATTATAGAGACTTCGTACTTTTCACTTTTATGTTTTGAACAAAACTTGTGGAGGATTATTATTACACCCCTGGAGGGTTATGGTGTTTTGAACTCAGTTTTTCGGATTTGTTTTCATTATTGGAGATTTTCAGGAACTAGTTGTTGAATTATTATCTTTCAATCACTTATTACTAGTCATGCCTTAGGTCCGGGCAAGAACCGGATTTGGGGCGTGACAACGATGATGGTGGAGGTCGGGTGATGTGTAATGTGGCGACAGTGAGGGTAGATGGGATGGGAGTGGAGATGGAGGGGAGAGGGTTCGAGGCGAGCCAACAGGAGGGGAAAGACGGGACGAGGCACCATGAGGAGAAGGCCGAGACAAGGCACCAAGAGAGGAACACCGAGACAAAGCACCAGAAACAGATACAGTGAGGTTGGCTAAGGCTAGTTGGGGGAGAAAGGGACTTCATTCAAACCCGTGACCGCTTCCTATTTTATCATCTTGAATTTGGCTATACTACTTGTAGTAAATCTAGTACTCGAAACCGAATAATAGATTCACCCCAGAAATCAATTAGAATCGGAGAAATGAAACGATGCAATTCAATTTCTAACGAACGCCAATCTCCTGATTTTCAACCCTCGATCCCAAGACCCAGTCGATAAAATTGTGAACGTCTAATAAGCGGAAATTACCGAACAATATTAAAAGTGAAGAAAATAAACAGAGAACTCAATTTTATGTGGTTCGGCAATGTGCCTACATCCACGGGACAACGACTAGCTCCTTATAATAACCGAGAAACAATATGAGAATTAAACAACTCCTATTTTCTATTCCCCAATACACAACTATGACAATCCACAAGAGAATAAATCAATCTCTTGATACTAATAACTAGCTTCCAGAAATAAAAAAATGATGATCAATAAAATGTTAATACTTATTATCATCCTCCTTGTTTTTTTGATAAGTTCGAAAATTTATTAATAAGACTGATTCTAAAAAAAGAACCGGAAAGCCCTAATTCAAGGAGAATTGGGGTGAGAACCAACGATTACAGAGGGGATCAACTAAGGGGGGCCAAAAGGCCAAGCCTTTTCCTAATAAAAAAGAAATACAAATAAACAGGAAACAAAAAAAAACCCAGTAAAGAAAAGAAAAACCCCGCTAAACGCGAGTCACCTCCTTCTTCTTGGCAGCCAAACCGCGGATTGTAATCCATGCGTCAGAACTCTGAGACAAGGCAGTAACTTGAGATTGACCTTTTCCCACTCGCCCTTGTTCAACCTGCTTATGAATATTGACGGGATGAACGTATATGTCCCGATCAGAGATTTTTGGTTTACACGTCAAGGTATAGCATTCCGTTAAATGCTTAGGTGGACGAATCACCCGCTTCGATGTAACAAGTGCATCTTTCCACGGGGATGGCACTCGTTGTTCAATCGAATCAGAAATTTTGGCTACTTCCAAATTCTGCTGAGGATCAGAAGTAGACTGGACTAAACCCAAAGCAAGCCCAGACACAAGCCCTTCCAAATTGGTCACGCCACCTGAGTCCTGAATCTGTGACAGGGTTGAGGCAAGCCCTACATGCCCATCAACTCCAGAAACGAGCTGGGCCAGCATCCCAAGCCCATCTGCATCAATGATTGACCCAGAAGCAGCACTCGCTCCAACTTCGACTTCGAGAGAATCACGATCTCTATCTCCGGCATCGCGAACAGAATCAATAACCCCAAGTCTAACGCAGTCAACGAAATCGCAACGATTTCCGAAAGCAGCAGCAACCTCAGCCGAATTTGATTTTGAATTTGAAGTTGCATGAGCCTTGGTTTCACCGTTTACATCCAACTCCAGCGAGACCCCAGTAATGTCCGTCGGCACCCTTGCAACAAAACCGGCGAGCTCAAGACGTCCACAAACTCTTGGACCTTCGAAGAAACATGCCCAACCAACAATCCAAGATTGCTCTGTTTCTGAACATCCGAACCAGAGACATCCTCTTGCCTTGCATGAACTGGGTTGAGCTCCAAAGATGATCGGCGACGCCACACCGCAGCTACAAATAAACCATAACATCAATTTTAAAACCATTCATGACCTCGATCGCCTTAGCCGCTGCTCCCTTTGAATCAAATCGAACAAAACCAAAGTAACGATGACTTCGGCTCGGTCGTTTGGGGACGTGAATAGACATAATCGTGCCAAAAGGACTAAACACGTTTCGGGTCCATTCTTCAGACGATTCGAAGGGAAAGCTGTTCACGAAAATCTCGTCCTCTTGTACTATGCAATTCCTTGTTGCCCGAGGCCGGCGAACAACCTTTGCTGCTAGCGACTTCGCAACAAACTCAGGTTGTGTCTCTGCACCTCGAGGAGCTGGTGTCTTACGCCTTGACTCCATAGGATGTGAGGCAATAACACCCGACACTGCGACCGCTGTAGAACCACAAGGTTTTACACCCTGCGTAGGTACCTTATCGGACGATTTCCGTTTGATACGACGAACAAGGGCTTGATCCGAGACATCAGTCTTCTCCATCTCCTTTGCCGGACCCTTGTTAGCCTTAACCTTGAAATTCCTTGAAGCCCCTGACTTCATCGACTTCTCTGAGATGGTTAATACATGGTTCAATGCCAACACAACCGACCCTACAGTCGCAGTCACCTCCGCCAAGAGTCCAGTAACATTAGAGTTCCGGCGGTGTCTTGATGTTGAGAGAGGCATCCTTTATCCACTCAGTTTCAATAAACTCAATTCAATCAATTCAATCAACTGAAACTGAATTCTGTGAATCTGAAATAGAGATGATAATCATGCCTACTCACTTTCAATCAACTCAAATCAACAAAATGAACTTGCTTCTATAAATATGAGAGATGGAGATGAAACACCACACCAAATCACATATGAAAATCGAGAGCAGAACTCTGAGGTCACCGTGATCGACGACAAGGCTTGTGTCTAAAAATGGCTGGAAACCGAACAACCTTGAGATCGGGGCGGCGAAGGAACCGTTAAGGTCGGCCTCAGTCTCACACGACGGAAGGACGGCCAAGGGCAACCACCAAAGCCCTGTGAATGAAGAACCGACGACTAGATCCGGCAACAACGTTCCTGGCAACCGAACGACGCCCAAACGTTGACGAAGCCGACCAGAAATCCACCGAGATCAGAGTGACGACGCCGGCCAGATGCGTGGAAACGGGCGCACGACTAGAAGCGTGAAAACGAAAGGGGCGCGTGGGGGCTCGTTCCATCCTCCTTGTTGATTCGACAACATAACCAAAAAACAATCTTTGCTCTTTCTATTGATGTCCTATGGCCTTAACTGTTGATAGGTTCAAGAACAATTATTGTATCCTTGAATTTCCAGGACAAAATAAAAATAAATAATAACCATCAAGGTTTGACTTCTCTACCTCTGCCAAGAACAAATTTCAGCTCATGTAGCACCTTAACCACAATAAAAATTGGATCTGGTACTTTTCCCATGATCACCATTCCATCTTGATTTCTTGAGCTTGTGAGTTCTCATTTGTCGCGTTACTCAAAAAAGTGATTGATATATCCTTCATCCCCTTTTGATCGGCTAACCAAAAAGTAAAGAACGAAGGACCCTTGTTCTGTCTCTCTATCCTCTAATCTTACAATTGTTCCTTAAGTATTAGAACATGACAACATGTTGTTCCCCTTATCTCTAACATGACCTAGACGATTTAAATGGGCTTTAAGTGATGGTGGGCTTAAGTCATAGGGCATGGGCTTGAGGTCATGTGTTTTGGAGCCCAAAAAACTACAATCTCCACCTTGGAGAAAAAGTCCATAAAAGCTCCATTTGTTCGTCGTCCTAATATTGCTTGTCCTGTTAGTGTTGTCAGTCGGTTCATGACTAACCCAGAGAAACAACATTGACATGCAGTGAAGTGGATCTTGAGGTATCTTCGGGGTACACTGGATATTGGTTTGGTTTATGAGAGATCGTCAGTTTCAGCTGTATTGGGGTATGTTGACTCAGATTATGCTAGAGATATGGACAAGCGCCGATCGACTATAAGTTAGTTGCTTTGCCTACAACAGAAGCAGAGTATATGGTAGTGATAGGGACAGTAAAATAGACTATATGGCTTCGAAGATTGGTTTGAGATTTGGGTGTTCCTTAGAGGTATGTCACAATTCTTTGATCTTGGCAACACAACAACACCAAAGACGAGGACCACACAATACAACAGACGAGAAATCACTTTTGCTTGATATTTTTCTTGTCTCTACCCTTAACCCGTAACACAACCACGCACATAGGCTAAGGGCTTCTTGATTTATGCTTCATAACCATACAAGAAAACAAAAGGACCACAAGACCTCTTACCTCCCTTATTCTTGGCAGCCACCACCACAAGCTCTCAACCCCTCTATTTCTTGATTCTTGCAACACTATCTTGCATAGAAGAAAGAAAAACCATCAAAACCTTTTGACATTTTTCTTGCAAGAACTTAATGAGAAGGAGACAATCAATCAAGCTTGTTGTCTTTTCCTTCTCTTGCATTTTCTCTCTCTTTCAAAACATGTTATCGCCTCCCACACCTTGAGCTCTTGATATTTTGGTGAACAATCACCAAGAATTGGAGAAGAAACCCAAGCTTTCACCTTTTTCTTCTCTGCCAAATGATGTCGCCTCATCATCTATGGAAAAAGACACCAAATGTTCCCTTTTATCCCAACTAAAACCTAAACGGTTAAATGGGCTTGTGCAGGACTGAAATCTTGGGCCATAAATAAGCTATAGTAGGCTTTAGTTTTGGAGCCCAAAATCACACTATTGAATTAAATAAATTTCGCAAATTTATCCAGTAAAAATCATATGACTTTGTATTTATGTTAAATAGTAATCCCTACAACTGGACATGTGTATCGTTCCTAGACCAGGTAAGTGGATTCCTCCTTTCAGTGGGTCAGTTGTGTGTAGTCGTGGATTTACACGGTGATTTGGTTCGTGGTTTTTGATTACTTGAATCGGATCGTGGAGACAAGCGTCTATCTCCTATGAGAATTTTAGTTTGGAACTATAGGGGCTTGAGGAAACAGGCGACGACCAAGTACCTCAAATGCGTTATTAGACAACGTAGGCCCCATGTTATATTTTTGTGTGAGACCTTTGCTCTAACGGATCATATTGGGACATTAAAGCTTCAACTCAGATACCTGGGAGGTTGTGTGGTACCCTCGGAGGGACACCAAGGAGGTTTGATGTTTTTGTGGACGGTGTTGGGAACTAGGAACTGACACATTGATCCTCTAATTTTAGGGGCATGGGTGGAGTAATTTTGTCTTACGAGCGTTTATGGAGAAGCTAATAAAGAGCATAGGTGGAAAACTTGGGACCTCATCCGCTCCCTTATGCACTCTCTGGATCGAGGGGAGGAAAATTGGGCGATCATATGAGACTCTAACGGTATCCTCCACCAAAGGGAGAAGCGTGGAGGACATCCGTATCTGGAGATTCTGATAAGAGGTTTTCGTAGTATGATTGGCGAACTCGGCTTACATGATCTCCCACTTCAGGGGTACAAATATATGTGCCTGAGTGGGAGCGTACATGCCACCAGGATGTAGGTACAACTAGAGGGGCGTTATTCTCGGAGCCCCTCCTAAAGAGTTGGAGTTTTGTACATTTAGATAATCTGGGGATATCTACGTCCGAACACCTACCTATTATATTGGACACGGAACTTAAGGTTACAAGAATTGTGCCGAGGTAGTTTCATTTTGAAAATGTACAGTGGGAGGATTCTCGGTGTGGGCATCTGATCCAATCAGTTTGGGGGGAGGAGGGGGATCGCCCCATACTCACGAAGACAGGTTCTGCCCTAGAAGATTGAGGTCGGAAGGTGTATAATGATCTTCTCAAGAAGATCAAGGGTTACGAGAAGGAAATTCTTTTTCTCAATGACAAAGGTGATAGGTCAAGTATTAGACGAAGAATTTCTATGCAAACCATTTTTGACACGACATTCGATCGAAAGGCAAAATTCTGGCGATAACGAGCCAAACAAAACCGACTGATTGATGGGGATAAGAGAAAAAATTTCTTTCACATCGCGACCTCCTAAAGACATCGACATAATTGTGTGTAGGAACTCAAAGACGCAGACGGAACGGTTCTCACCTGAGAGACGGGCCTAGGGGATCATATCTCTTCCTTTTACCAGTCCCTTTTTAGGACTTCGGGAGGAAGTAGGTACACTTGGCTACCTAAGGTCATGTCCCAGATTACAATAGTTTAGAATACGACTATGATGGCCCCGATCACTTCAGAAGAGGTTTAGGAAGCTTTGTTTTCTATGCCCCCCAATAAATCGTCTGGCCCGAACGGACTCAATCATTTCTTCTATCAAAATTATTGGACTACGGTCGGAGAAGATGACACAAAGTGTGTGCGAGGGATCTTCGTCGGAGGGGAGGTTTCCCCCTCCCTAAACGCCACTACACTGGTACTCATCCCGAAGGTTGCGTCTCCCTTCAGCCTCAAGGATCTTTGTCCTATCTCCCTTTGTAGTGCACTATTTAAAATAGTTTCCAAGGTAGCGATAAATCGTCTTAAACCCTTCCTGGACGGAATCATCTCCTAATATCAAGGGGCTTTCGTCCATGACCAATCTATCTAGAATAATATCTATTTTCCTTCGAAATTCTACATTACATGAAGTGAAAAATGAAGGGTCAAGATGGTAAGTAGCCCTAAAACTGGATATGAGCAAGGCCTACGATCGAGTAAAGTGACATTTCTTATGGGGTATGATGCAAGCATTAGGTTTTAGTGAAGAATGAATTTCTCTAATGTGAATGTACACCTACTCAGTGACATATGTTATAGTGTCTGGAGGATGTCAGACATGCTTTATTCGAATAGAGTGAGGTATTCGACAACGGGGATCTTCTCTCCTCATACTTATTTCTTTTCTAGTATGGAAGGGCTAACTTGATTACTGTAGTTGACTGAGGGACAAGGCATTATTCACAGGGTCAAGATAGCGTTGATGGTGCCTTCACTATCTCACTTATTCTTCACATATGATTTATACGCGTGATGTAAGGCAACTCACTTGGAGATGGGTCGAATCAGAAACTATCTCCAGATGTTCGAGGTTGTGTCGGGACAAGTGGTGAATCTATAGAAATCATCACTTTTCTTCAGTACGAACACCCACCTGGATGCTCGGGGTGAAGGGGTTCGACTTTTGGGTATTCCGGAGTTAACATAATCATCACCCTACTTGCGCGTTCCCAATCAGATGAGAAGGAACAAGAAGCGTAACCTCCAATACATCCTACACCGCCTTCTTCGATGTATTAGGTGGTGAGATGGGAAGATGTTAAACGGAGCAGGAAATGAGGTCATGGTGAAGTCGGTCCTCCAATCTATTCCTACTTATGTAGTGCGTGTGATGCACCACCCACAGGGCCTTGAGGACAAGATTAATATGTCCCTCACTCGTTTCTGGTAAAGCTCATCTAGGGGTAGTGATAACCCGATAATTAGGCAATCGTGGTCAGTCATGTCCCATCCTAAAGAGGTTGGGGGTTTGGGCTTCCAGAAATTGGCCATCTTCAACACCACCCTTATGGGGAAACAAATATGGAAGATTGTCACGGAGAAGAAAAGCTTGATAGATATAGTCTTGAAGGATAAATAATTCCTGAATTTTTCAACATTGGAGGCTGAGAAGGGTCTCCATCAGAGCTTCATTTGAAAAAACACATCCTGTCTGCAAAGGACCTCGTCAAGTTGGGAGCCATAAGGTCTCTAAGTCCCGTCACAACGACCTCAGTACTCCTTCACCTTGGTTGACGTGACCCAACCCCTAGATATCCTCGTAAGGCCCAACTCTAGAACACATACATGTCACGTGGCATGTCTAATGATTTCGAACACCAGAAAAAGGAATGAAGAGGTCGTTCGCGACTTGTTCAATGAAAGAGACAACACCATTATCTTATATGTCCCTATCAAAGTCTTCGATTCTTCGAACTCGTGGCACTTAGCAAGCGAGACACTTGGTCACTACTCGGTCCAATCAACATACGACCTTCTCGTTCATGATCATCTTGGACCGGACACTCATTCGGGCATAAGGGCTAAAATTTGGGCGTTAGATGTCTTTTTAAAGATAAAGACATTCTTATGGCGGATGTGTGCATGCTGTCTGCAAGTCGCGACCCATTTCTAAACTCTTTTCCGATGTGCCAGGTGGGAAATTGAGTCAAAGATTCATATTTTGTTCTCTTGCCCTATTGTTGGTGCCTCAACGACTTGGTTCGTCCATCCTTAGAAGAAAATATAGAAGATTGGCTCTGAGAAATTCTCACACTAAATACACCATCTCGAGGAGGAGGAGGGGGGGGGGGGGTTACTATGGGCCGTCTATTCTAAGAACTGTGGAAGGCCCAGAACAAGAAGGTTTAGGAGGACATCACTCTCTCTGCTTCGACCATCAAAAATACGACGTTCCTCCTCAACGTTGGATGGTAAGAGGCGCGATCACCCCATAAGATTATCCAATATCGCCCAAGTTTAACTGCCCAGAAAGCAGTTACTCACTAGAACTACCCTCCTTAGGGAGTCTTAACCATAAATACGGATGACGCCTTATTCGCACCCTCAGATCAAGTGAAGACGGGATGGGTGAGCAGGGATGACGAGGGACACCTAACATGGGTGCGATCTACATCAGCTCCCGAACCCCTAACAACTAAGCCTGATTGAGGCTTATGTAATACGGGATGCCTGTAATGGCTTGAGAAGAGACTGTGCCAAAGAACTCACGTCAAGAGCGACTGCAAGAGCATAATGGATATGATCAATAGAAGGAGTGGATCCTCATCTCCACTAGGGTTAGTCGTTAGCGATTGTATTACCCTTTTATCAAACCTCGAGGTTGTGCAACTCGAGTTCGTCAAGTGGACAATGAACAAAGTAGCTCATTGGCTTGCTAGAGCGGTTTGTTCTTCCCCTGTCTAGGAATGATAGGGAGGTACCTTCTTTAAGCCATTCCAATGTGTTCTTATTGCCAACATTTAAATACAATGGGTTACATTTACAACTAAAAATATTACCCTTGTTATTTTTTTTTTAAATCTGGAATTTGTTCTGTGGCTTATGATTAGAAATTGGGTCTAAAACATTTTACAACTTTTTTATATGTTAATTGTTTAAAAGTACACTGAAGTTTTATCCACAAACAGAAATACGCATAAACTTATGTCCATGCTTTGTGGGTGCACTGAAGTTTTGTCCACCCACTTCTTTAGAAAAACGTAACTGAGATGATAGTCTGGGTAGTTTTTCGTGGATTCAATAGATTAGTGGACAATACATAATACATTATAAAGTTGTGTGAGCATTTCATAATGCATTCTATAGTTGTGTGAGCAATATTTTGGTGTAATTTTCGATAATTAATTTGTTACATTTTTCCTAAAAAATAGATAAACAAAATTTCAGTATACCTACAAAATATGGACAAAAATTTATGCTTGCTCCGTGTACAAAACTTTGGAACACTTTTTTGACAATCAACCCTTTTTTATCGTTCCACTATTTTACAATTGATCAATGTTTGATCGAATTATAACACAAATACTATGTATTTTTGTTTTCCGTTCAGTTCTGGGTGGGCGCTACATTTCCTTGTTTAGAATTTGATTACATTGTTTTTACGACACGAGTGTCACGAGTGTTCTTCATTTCATTTTTCTGGTAAATGTGGGGAAGAGAACAACCCGACGAGCAATTTCGGTTTGTTTCACCGCCTGTTTTGGCCGTAGAAGGCTTCCCATTCTTGTTTTCCGGTGAAATTTGGACTTTCCGGGAACTGGGTTGTCGTGATTTTGGCATGCATTACCAACCCATTTCACAGACGATGTTTATAATTCGGTTGGGAGGCAATGAAACTGAAGTGATTCTACATTGGTGATGAATGATAAGGGCTTTTCATGGGGATTTTTCTGGGAAGGTTTGTTTTGCCGATGCTGCTTTTATCAGGTTTGTTTCCTTATATGTTCCGTTTATTTGTTCATTGTTTTATTGTTATTGTGCTTTGAGATCAGTTGGGAGGGATTAAGATTGATAATTGGAATTGGCACCAAGTCAGGGATGTCCCATAGCCCTAGTGGGCACAGCCGTAAGAATTGTTGCAATAGGTGACACTAGCTAATATGCAAGTTATGACTTGTCTAGGAGCATTGAACTAGTACACAACAACAAAAATTATAAGTATTGGCCTTTTGTCTCCCTACATTTGAGTAAGAAATATATGTATGAAATAAAATGGATAGAAGTGGCGACGCCTTTTTGTTCAGCCACATTTTGGCTTTGTCTAGTGAGCCACGTTTTGTGTCTCTGTTTGGAGACCAAGGGATGGAGTGGAGATTGGGAGGGGGGCGAAAATTGCGTTTTGGCATGAGTTTTGGGATGAGGACGGCTGGTTTTTGGAGTTTAGGAGGAGTTTAAGGCTGTGGGAGGAGGATCTTTTATGGGACTTGGTGGATGAACTGTTGGAGGCTAATGTTGATCATACTAGGGAGGACGGAGTGGTTTGGATCAAGGCCAGAGCTGGTTTTACGGTGGCAGGGGCCTATGACGGTCTGGCAATTCCGGCGAGCAGAGTTTTCCCGTGAGCAAGGTTCTTATGGGTGGCGTAAGTACCACCTAAAATCTGTGCGATGGTGTGGCTCGCTGCCCACAATGCATTACCATCAGCTTGCTTCCTGGAGGATATGGGTTTACAAATTCCTTTGAGCCAAATGTTGTGTGCAATGTGTAGGTCTGATTTTGATGCAACAAATCATTTTTTGTTGCACTGTCAGGTGGCGTGGGCGGTCTGGGGAAAAGTCATGGAGTGGTGGGGGTTCTTGTGGGTGATGCTGGAAAATGTTGGGAGCTTACTATGTTATTGGCAGGGTTTTGGCAATAGAAGATGGAGGTTGGCTTGGTCTCAAACAAGGTACGCGGTGTTGTGGTCGTTGTGGTTACTCAGGAACTCAGCACTTTATAATAAGTGTATGTCTCCTTTGGAGGTGGTGATGGTTAAGCTGCAGCATTATACCTTCGGGTTGGCATGGGAAGCGAGGTTGTTGAAGAAGGACATGTCTTTTGAAAATTGGAGAAGTGACCCGAGCTTGTGTCTTAAAAATAGAAGTTCGTTCGGCTGAAGTTTTGGAGGTTTGATCCGGGTCTGGCAGAAGTGTTTTTGTGCAGGGCTTGGCTGTTGGGAGTTTCGTTGATTGTTGGTTAGTTTGTTGTGTGGTTGGATCGGTTTGGGGTTCTAATGGAGTTGGTGTTTTTGTTTTAGGGATTCTTTTTCCCTGCCTTTAGGTTTCACATTGTTTTCCTTTTGTGTTTCAAATCAAATACTGAGAGTGCTTCTACTGGAAATTGTAAAGCCATAGCAACTTAAGTTGTT
Organism: Erodium maritimum; assembly: GCA_963921825.1. NCBI lineage: Eukaryota > Viridiplantae > Streptophyta > Magnoliopsida > Geraniales > Geraniaceae > Erodium > Erodium maritimum. Next base: position 11,207,087 of record OY997595.1, read on the forward strand.
GCTTAAGGCCCCAGCCAAAAAGAAGTGCGCAAAAGTTGGAGCAACTAGCTTCACTTGAGCTTACTTGAATGTATATATGGTTCCCGAGCGGTTCACTTTGACAGGGTTTGGTAGTGTTTGCATTGTTGATTGGCACATGATTTTCTGTTTCTGCATGATTTAGATTGCTAAATGAATATATATTTGGGTAGCATTTGACTTTGAAGATCATGACAATCATTTTCTGCTCTCTTAAGCAGTTATTGATTTTTACATATTTGAACACCTCTTTGCAGCTGCTTTAGCCAATTGGAGTTTGATCTCTCTTGTCGATTTGATAATTTTCCTTGTTATCCAATATATTGCTCCAAAAATAGGTAAGATGCCTCACTTCAATTAATTGGTTTGATTTCCATGTGCTTTAGCTCATTAATAGTTTGTGTTTGCATGATGTTTTTCATTTGAGTTGAATTGCTTCCGTCATTAACATAACTGAAATATGGGAAGGACTCGAAATACCAGTCCAGAGCTCATGATTCACTCTGTTACACAATGTACACATTTTTAAAAGTGATTGCAAAGGATCTTGTTCTGTTTTGCATTTTGACGTAATAGACAAGAAACCATGAATAGAAATGAGTTACATCTATATGGTGATTCCAGTCACTTGATCAGGACCACATAAGATTATTAAATGCAACACCAGCTACTGATTGGTATATAATCTCTTAATGCCTGACATCAATGTGATAGCACTTTTGCCCATTGTTATTAACACGAGTACAAGATCTTCTGGATGTGCCTCAAGCTATATCTTATTGTTCAAAAGACGACTCTTGAATGTACTGGGAATTTGATTAATCATTTGGCTGGTTGGACACATATGTTTGATATCAAGCTACTAGCAGTGACTTGTCCAAAAGAAATTTGGATGACTTGCTATCACATTTTGTGTACTAAGCCTATTGTTGAACTATAGATCTTAGGTTTCACCAGCATGTAAAACTTTGGGTCAAACATTGTTTCTTATCTATACTACTAACTTGGCTTTCCCTCTGAAAGAGATTATTTTTGTTATTATAGGGTTCCGTTATCGAAGACGATTTCTGGTATTTTGGTCCATTATCATATTTTCCACTCTTGTAGTTTTTTCTGAAGTAATATATCTTCTTATATGGGCTATTGAGGGAAACAAATGGAGTATAGCAGATGCGTGGTGGGCAAAGCTAACTGGATTTATGATGTAAGAATCAATTTCCATTTTAAAAAGTCCTTCTGTTTCCTTGTTACCTCTTCCTAGATTGAGACTTTATGTCTGTTTTTTTTACTTTTGCCAGAATCCACTCTTGGACTTCTCCCTCTGCAATATATTTCATCATTAACCAACTATTGGTGATTCTGGTTGCTGTAGTTGACATATATGGGGACAGATTTGGTCTGTATCCATTGCGAGATCATTTTTGGGACAATTTCCTATCAGTTGTTGAACAAATAGGTTTGTGAGTAGTTCAATATTGGGGCAATTTTCTTTATCCATTATATTTTCATCATAATTTTGCTGTCTAAGTTCCATCCTACATAGACAATCCCTTTGCATTCATGTTTATTCTAGCATGCACGTTCCCCCTAAGTTGTAATAATTTTGCCTCTCTTCTGTATGGAAGGTTCTCATCTTAGGGTAACTTCCTGTTTGCTGTTGCCCGCCATTCAGCTAGTTGTTGGAATTAGCCATCCTTCGTGGGTTTCTCTACCATTTTTTATTGCAAGCTGCGTTGGTCTTGTTGATTGGTCCCTTACAAGCAATTTTCTAGGACTGTTCTGGTGGTTTCCACTGTCTTTATTCTTCACTTTCTCTCAATTTTTTTTTAATCAGTGATTAGTCACTAAAATTACACAAGTTTGCATGTGTGTTTGAAGGTGGTGGAGGCCTCTTAAGTTGTATGCAGGGTTCAACATTGTCCTTCTTTACGTGTATCAGCTACCCGCAGAATTCCCCAATACGGTTCAATGGATTGCCGACTTTATTGGTTTATTCAAAATATCGACAAATTCGGACTGGCCCAAGATCTGTTCCAGTCATTCTCTTCTGCTTTTCTACATTACGGTATGCATCTATTATGTGAACTAGTAAACTCTACTGAATTAGCTGGAGGATATGTCAAATATCATTGAATATGTGTGATTTTTTTGGCTATTCACAAGCCTAATGCTTGCCAGCTAAGATGTTACTCTGGTTCAAGTTTCTGTTCTTTAATCTCGGCTTATATGCTATCAAGAACTCTTATGCAAGCAATACCAAATGTAAACAAGATTTAGTGAAAAATATATCCCATCTTTATCATGCATGTGCTGCCACTTCTTGAATATCTCATCCCTCAATGTCTTTTGGTTCTTATACTTTTGCAGGATGCAGATGTTAATTTATTTTTCCTAATATTTTGCTTCTATTTCTAACTCAGCTATCCTATGTTAAATGTGATTTGGAAGAAATGGATTTTATTTTATCCATGAGAGAGAATCACTTGACAGAGCAACTTCTTCCCTCAAGGCATTCTTTTTTCATCCGTCAATCAAGGTAATAAGCTTGGAATATATATTTCTAGGATGTTGAAATCATTTTGGCATTTGTTTAAGATAATGCTAGTTAAATTTTCAGCACATGTCATGCATACAAGTTCAAGAGCTAAGTTCTAAGTCATGAGGTGAGATTTATACTTTGTTGTGTGTTCGCCCTTCAAGCTTTATTAAATTGTTTTGTCATGTGCAGGACGGGTGTAAGGCATACTAATGTGTTATTGAGGGGATCAGTTTTCCGAACATTCAGTATCAACTTTTTCACGTATGGTTTCCCGGTACATATTCCTAAACTACATATTTGCCATCATTTTTACAATGTTAAAGATGTAGGGAAGTTAAGACACGGGAATCTCTTCTGGAACGGAAATTCTAAGATTTTTTAATCTGATAAGCTAGATGTTACTTGAGCACATATTTTGTATTGGTAGCATTTTATGAATAGTATATGGACATATACATTTCCAATGCCTGATGGGCCAAGTGGTTAAGTGCTTGGTCGAAGACTAGGGTTCAATCTGCGGCAGCAGTATTGCTGATTACAAAAAAACAAAGAAGAGCAATTAAGTTCATATATCATAAGACTGTTGTAAACAGTCATCCCGAAATAGTCGTTTTACCCTTCTATAGCTGAAAATAAGCTTTAAGGTGAATGGTGGAGAGAGAGAGAGAGAGACTTTTATTTTGTACAGAATAATTAATTCGTATTAGATCAGTTCAAAAGTTTTTGACTGAATATCTTAGGATTTGCTTGACCAAAACCAGCAATTAGTGTTTTTTCAATTATACAATTATTACATGTTTTATTGTTATTATTTAAATATTTGGAATCTTTTTAGTGTTAAAACTTGTCTGTTCTTCTGGCTTAGTTCTAATTACTGAATTTGTAGTTCTTTAGCACTCGGCCTGTGTGCAGATGAACCCATTTAAATTTGGGATAATTATCATTCTCAACCCCAAACTTTACGTCAAATTCATATCCTAACCCCTCCTCACCTTTCGTTTCAAATCCTAACCTCAACTTTCGTTTTTTTTCCAAAACCTATCATTTAATGTTCGAATTAACGGAACAGTTAATTTGTTGGTCACGTGCACGTTTAAGTGACCCCATATTTCGAATTTATTCCCATTTTTACCCTTGACCCTTTCTCATTGATACCCTCCTAAATCCATTCACATTCACAATCTTACACTTAGGTAGTAGTTTTAAGGAAACAAAATGGGAATAAATTCGAAATATGGGGTCACTTAAGTGTGCACGTGACTAGCAAATTAACTGTTCCGTTAATTCGAACATTAAATGATAGGTTTTGAAGAAAAAAAACGAAAGTTGAGGTTAGGATTTGAAACGAAAGGTGAGGAGGGGTTAGGACATGAATTTGACGTAAAGTTTGGGGTTGGGAATGATAATTATCCCTTTAAATTTGGCTAGAGGATTGATGTACCCACCCCAACATTGTTTGGGAAAATGGCTTGGTTGTTCTGTTGTCATTGATGAATACCATTTCTCATAGCATATGTGTTTGACTGTTTGTATAAGATCTCAATGGTAAATTAACAGGTTTCCTTATTTGCTCTTTCCTTCTGGAGTTTCCATTTTGCAAGTTTATGTGCATCTGGATTACTTGCATATGTTGGCTACATTGTCTATGTATTTCCTTCGGTATTCCGGTTGCACCGATTGAATGGGCTTCTTCTTATCTTCATCCTCTTGTGGGCTGTCAGCACATATATTTTCAATGTGGCATTTGCATTCTTGAACATGAAACTTGTGAAGGTAGTCTTCTTCGTTGACATGCCATTTTCATTTTTTTTTGTTTACAAAAAGCACTAGATGATTGAAAGTTATGTTTTAAAAAAACTCTTCAGGACATGCAAATATGGGATATGGTTGGATTATGGCATTATCCTATACCAGGATTTTTCCTGCTTGCACAATTTTGTCTGGGAGTTTTGGTTGCCTTGGGTAATCTTGTAAGCAACTCTGTTTTCCTCTGCGTGTCTGATGAGGATATGCAATCTCCTTTGGATGACTCCTCTGTTGAAGGTAATGAGATTACATTAATCAAAGGATGTTTTTCCGCTTCCGTTTTAAAGCCCGCTTGGTATTTAGCAGTATCAGTAATTGCAATTACGTCAGGTTGCAATTTGAGTTCTTTGCCACCAATGTTGAGGAAAGCGATTAAAGCTGATTGGGAGTGGGCTCAAGATGTGGAGATAGAGAAATGGGGAGGATAATGCAAATACAAGTAGTCTTAGACTAAACCTAAACCTTAACCTTTTATGATACCATGTTAAACTGGAATATATAACAGATGGGGTTTAAACATAGCACCTACGGATCCATAGCTAATGATTCTGAAATAAAGATGCTACTGTTGTTCTAGCATATAATTACAATAGGGTATCTCCTCCAATAATCAGAAATGTCATCATTAATCCCTCTATTAAAACACCAAAGTACTTATTCATTGGTAGCTCATGTACATGCCTATATGGGATTGAGTCGTTGAACCTCCTTTATGCACATCTTTCGAGCTCGTAAATTGATTGGCATATACTTTAAAATCCACCTTTATAATCCTTTGTTTCTTTATTCTTCAATTGCAGTACGTGAAGGGACTATGGTTTTGATTGTTGCCACAATTGCATGGGCACTACGCAAAAGCTCTCGGCCTTTAATGCTGACACTTATATTCCTCATTGCCATGAAACCTGGTTTCATCCATGCAGCATACAGTATGTTTTTCAAAGCAATACTTGTTCCAATAGTTTATTAATTCATGTTAGAATATAACTATAATTGGGCCTTCAACTATCAACTTGAGCTTTAGTTGAGTTGGTCCTTGTAAAATTCTAAAAATATTATTGATTGAACTTGATAATTCTTGATGTTTCAATACAATGAGAGCACCCCTTTATATAGGGTTTATCTCTATGCAAAATAGGAAATACTAATACTAAACAACAAAGGAAACCTAACTTAACTAGAATAGGAAATACTTAAAACTGGAAATAAACTAAACTCTAACACTCCCCCTCACGTGCAAATCGGATAACGAGTCTTGCACGTGGACGAAGAATAAGTTTCAAATTTCTTCATGTTGTTGCTTCACCACTATGATGTTGTTGCCGAAGACTAGATTTTTTTTTCAACACTCCCCCTCACGTGTAGGTATGATCTTCTACACGTGGGCCATAACAGGTCTGGACATCTGCATATGTACCGGAGATCACAGGGTGGAGGTGACAAACGGGACGATACCCAATAACGGCTTTTTAAAGCCTAAGACGATCTGGAGCCATTGGCTCATACCCTGATTTTACGGACGCACGATTCAGCTTCGAGCAATTCCACCACGTGGGAGCAAAACATCTGTGAAACAACTTCAAGCAACTATGTCACATGACGCTGCAAAAAATTTCAAGCAACGACGTCCCATAACGACGATGCGAAACAACTTCGAGCAACTACGTCGCATAACGACGGTGCAAAACTTTTCAAGCAACTACGCCTCATAAGGACGGTGCGAAAGAACTTCAAGCAACTACGTCGACGGTGCGAAACAACTTCAAGCAACTACGCCGACGGTGCGAAACAAATTTGAGCAACTACGTCGTGTAACAACGGTGCGAAACAAATTTGAGCAACTACGTCGTGTAACGACGGTGCGAAACATCTTCAAGTAAGCACGACGATGGTGCAAATATATGTGATTTTTTTTAATAGAAAATCACCAGAACACTAAAATCATAAGAATTCAGAAGAAAACTGTCAGGACCGAATTTCCCGTTTGTGAACAGTGTCGGCCGGTGAACAGTGTCGCCGTGAACAGTGTCTCGATGAACAGTGATCGGCGTGAACAGTCTCGGATGAACAGTATAGATCCCGAACAATAATGCCTTGCCCACCCGCTAAATTATATATTAACGAGTGGGCAAAGCCATAACCCACGAAAATCTAACCTAGGATCGAAGACGAAGAGGCTTTGATACCATGTAAAATTCTGAAAATATTATTGATTGAACTTGATAATTCTTGATGTTTCAATACAATGAGAGCACCCCTTTATATAGGGTTTAACTCTATGCAAAATAGGAAATACTAATACTAAACAACAAAGGAAACCTAACTTAACTAGAATAGGAAATACTTAAAACTGGAAATAAACTAAACTCTAACAGTCCTCTAATATGGTATCACAGCCTGATTCCTCACGGACCCAGGTTCAAAAGAATATAACCATAGTTGGGACTTCAACTATCAGCTTGAGCTTTTAGTTGAGTTGGCCAAGCTTGAGTAGAATGTCCCTTGTCATTTGACTAAACACAGAACTCAGCGGCAGATTTTCAATGTTAAATAATGCCCCCATGTCATTTAACTTATAACACACAACTCTCGGTGGCAAGTTTGTAATGTTAATAATGCCACGGGGTCATTGCCTCAGGTAGTCATAGGGATACATAACCTGGTTCGAATCTTACTTCTCAAAACTAGTTATGATACTTCTAAAAAAATTATGGGTGTTATACTAATTGGTAGTGTGCTCCGACTTGTGCTCCAGTGATATTCTTTTTGATACACCTCCTGAGCCACCACATCAGCACAAAGATACGCCAACACCTCATTCTCTTATGCGAGACTCATTTTGCACTGCTGTACATTCTTCAGATTAGGTTGATCTCCAATACTTTGGTACAAAAAGGCTCCTTAAGTATGGAAATTCTATTGCAATTAGGTAAGTATTTTAATTATTAACTTTGATAATCTTTTAGATGACATTTGATCAACTTACTGGAATTATGATCTGTCTCATGTAAGCCAGTTTTCAGTAAAGTTAACAAAACATTTTTTTATTGGATGCAGGTCTTCTTGAAAATAATAGTTTCTGGGACTTCTTGGAAATAGCTTTGCTTGCTTGCTACTGTACAATTCATAACCATAGTTTTAAGCTGCTATTTTCTTTCTCAGCTATCGTCAGGCATACTCCTAGTGCTCCAATTGGATTCAGCATTTTGAAAGCTGGTCTGAACAAATCAGTTCTGTTGTCTGTGTATTCCTCATGTACCAGGAGTAGACATGATAATCCTTCTTATGGTATAACCCATGGCTTGATGTATGTTGCAATGACTGTTCAGTTTGGTCTCTTGATTTTGATGTGGTTCTTAAGTTGCTCATCATTTCTGGAATTAGTTGCAAGCCTTGAATATATAACATGATTATGGGAAGTACTAAAGCTCTGTTGAATACTCAGAAGGCAGGCTTAAATTTCTCACATTTTTTTATTATTCTCGAGCGTATGGGTCAAAATATGACCACCATCAGCTTGATATTACCTTAGAACTATGTCTCAACCTAACATTAACATCATCCATGCTAGATTCTGTTCTTGATTGGTGCTAGGAAAATAATGATTGTACGTTTTTATGAACTCTTACAAGTTTATTATGCTGATTTATCTTTATCTAATTCCAGAGACAAGGATTGCATCTTTCTTCAGTACAATTGGACAGAAATTTCTATCAATGTACAGATCATTCGGAACCTACATTGCTTTCCTTACTATTCTACTCGTAGTGTATCTGGTAACACCCAATTATATATCATTTGGATACATTTTGTTTCTCCTTGTCTGGATGATTGGAAGGCAGCTAGTTGAAAAGACAAAGAAATGCTTATGGTTTCCGCTGAAAGTGTACACAGTTGTGGCGTTTATTTTCATATATAGTTTGAGCACTATCTCCAGCTTTAAGAAATGGTTGTCCAGGTTGATAGATCTGCATTTTTGTTTAGGCTACAACTCTGAAGCTTCATTGTTCGACAATGTTTGGGAACCTCTAGCAGTCTTGCTTGTGATGCAACTTTATAGCTATGAGAGGAGACATGGCAGGGATAATTGGTCAAGTCAGCCCCAGCAATTGCAGATTGGAGTTCTTGGGTTCATTAAAAGGTTATTGATATTGCATAGCCAGAAGATCTTGCTTATTGCTGTATTTTATGCATCATTATCTCCTATCAGTGCTTTTGGTTTTTGTTATCTTCTTGGCCTTGTAATCTGTTCCGTATTACCTAAGGTTTCCCGGATCCCATCAAAGTTGTTCTTGGTATACACAGGATTTGTAGTTACAACTGCATATCTCTTTCAAATATGTGGTAAACAAGCTGGAATGTTTCCTGGACAAAAGTACTTTTATCTGTCCCTTTACTTGGGTCTGGATGAATTCAAGCCTGGTTTTTGGGGTTTGGAATTAGGCTTGAGGGGAAAGGTTCTGGTGATTGCTGCATGTATCCTACAATACAATGTCTTCTGCTGGCTGGAGTTGATGCCAAATCCTGTTAAAAACAAAGGAAAATGGGAAGAACCTTGCCCCTTATTTGTCTCACCAGAAGATGTTTCCGCTCCTAAAGGGGAGAAAAAGGCTCCATCAAGTCCCAGCCTACAACGTGGATTGTTAACTAGCATCTCATGCCCTTCTTTTTCTTCTGGCCCATCTCAAACAGACAATGCTGCTTCCTCTAAATCAGGAGGTCCTGTGGGTAACACCTCTAAAAAGTATTCATTTGGGTATATATGGGGAAGTTCCGCAGAGAGTGATAAGTGGAACCAGAAACGGATTCTTGCCTTGAAAAGGGAGAGATTCGAAATACAATTGACTGTCTTGAAAATATATTTGAAGTTCTGGATGGAGAATATGTTTAACCTCTTCGGCCTTGAGATAAACATGATCGCTCTTCTTCTTGCCAGTTTCGCTTTGTTGAATGCCATCTCTATGATATATATCACGCTGCTTGCTACTTGTATCTTCTTAGGCAGGCGCATCATTAGTAAATTTTGGCCTGTCTTTGTCTTCTTGTTTGCTTTGATCCTTGTCCTTGAGTACTTCTCCATCTGGAATAATATACTCCGAATGGATCAGCATTCCCAAAGTGAGAATGATGTGCATTGCAATGACTGCTGGAGATGTTCAACTCTGTATTTTCACTTTTGCACAAGCTGTTGGCTCGGTATTACTTCCTAAACAATAAAAGCACCACATTTGCTTTACTTCCTGAAAGAGACTTAAATGATTTATTGATTTACTTCAATACATCTGCTAACTTTTTGTGGCTGTTATCATAAAAACCAATAATTGTGTAGCTTGTGGATTTTTTGTGTAGGACTTATTGTTGATGATTCCAGAATGCTTATCAGCTATTTTCTTGTCTTTCTGCTCGCTTCTTTCAAGCTCCGTGCTGATTTATTCTCCAGTTTCTCAGGAACATCAACTTACCGTCAGATGATGTCTCAACGTAAGAATACATTTGTTTGGAGAGATCTGTCTTTGAAAACCAAAAGCATGTGGACTTTTCTGGACTACCTACGGCTTTACTGTTACTGTCATCATTTGGATCTTGTGCTCACTTTAATCTTGATTACTGGAACCCTTGAGTATGACATTTTGCACCTTGGTTATCTTGCTTTTGCTCTGGTTTTCTTTCGGATGAGACTTGAGATACTAAAGAAGAAGAACAAGATATTCAAGTTCTTACGCATATACAACTTTGCTATCATTGTACTTTCTCTTGCCTATCAATCACCTTTTGTAGGGCAATTCTGTGCTGAGAGGTGTGAGTCTCTAGAGCACACATATGAGGTGATTGGATTTTATAAATATGACTATGGGTTCCGGATTACTGCAAGATCTGCACTGGTTGAGATTATCATATTTATGCTGGCATCGCTTCAGTCATATATGTTTTCATCCCAAGAGTTCGATTATGTATCACGATATCTTGAAGCAGAGCAAATAGGTGCAATTGTGCGTGAGCAAGAGAAGAAAGCTGCATGGAAAACTTCACAATTACGAAGCATTCGTGAATCTGAGGAGAAGAAACGCCAGCGCAATATGCAAGTAGAGAAAATGAAATTCGAGATGCTTAACCTAAAAGTCCAACTCCTTAGCATGACCCCAACCCCTAATTGTGGCAGTGCTTCTCCCGACAGTGGAGGCTTAAGAAGGAGGAACAATTCTTTTGCTTCGAATAGAGATGTTTGGACTGTTGATAAAGAGGAAGAAGTTTTCTTGAAGCAAGAGCAATTTGTAAGAGATGACAATGTATTGCCTTTTGAATTGCAAGGATCTCCTGCTACAACCACTAGAAGTACATTAGCAGTGGAGTCTGCAAATCAATCATTAGACTCTCTTTATTTTGACATTACTGAAGTAGATGAAGATGTTGCTGATAGCGCCTTTTCTGGTTTAGAGAAAAAAGTCAATGGAAATCCATTGTTATCAGCTGTCCATCTGCTAGGTGACGGGGTTTCCCAGGTGCAGTCAATGGGAAATCAAGCAGTTAACAACCTTGTGAACTTCCTGAACATTGTGCCTGAGGATTCAGATACAGGTGAACATTCTCCTGAAGATGGCATATATGATGAAATGGAGAGCCAGAAGAGAAGGCATATGCGTTTAGATCATTCAATGTCTATCCACTCTGATAAAAGTGTTGATGCTGCTAGTTTGCAGATAGGAATGATCTTCCATCACATATGGTCACAGATGCGGTCCAACAACGATGTTGTATGCTATTGTTGCTTTGTTCTTGTGTTTCTGTGGAACTTCAGTCTGCTTTCAATGGTCTACCTCGTAGCTCTCTTCTTGTACGCTCTGTGTGTACATACTGGCCCAAGTTACATCTTCTGGATTACTATGCTAATATATACTGAGATTTATATATTGCTTGAATATGTATACCAAATTGTCATCCAGCACATTGGGCTGAGTACCAATACAGACCTGCTCAAACAGTTCGGATTTCCAGCTCATAAAACCATGTCATCATTCGTTGTGAGTTCATTGCCTCTCTTCACTGTCTACTTTTTTACCCTCATACAAAGCTCTATAACTGCAAAAGATGGTGAATGGATGTCTTCTACTGAATTTAATTTCAGTAAGAGGAGTGCTCGCAACAGAAAAGAGATTCCCGTGAGCTACAGTTGGAGTAAGAGGATTATGGAGCTGTTACAGTTGATGACAAATGTGGTAAAGATGATAATAAGAAGCTTCTTCAGATACTGGAAATCATTAACACAGGGAGCAGAGTCTCCCCCTTACTTTGTCCAGGTGTCTATGGATGTTCAATCATGGCCGGACGATGGGATTCAGCCAGAGAGAATTGAGACTGGGATAAACCAATTGCTTAGATCCGTTCATGCAGAGAGATGCAAGGAAAAAAACCCCAATACTTGCCCTTTTGCTAGTAGTGTTCATGTACAAAGCATTGAAAGAAGTAGAGAAAACCCAGATGTGGCTTTAGTTGTCTTTGAGGTTGTATATGCCTCCCCCTTAACTGGCTGTGCTTCTGCAGAATGGTATGATTCACTGACTCCCGCAGCAGATGTAGCAAAGGAAATTATAGAAGGACAGCACTCGGGGTTTCTTGAAACAATGGGGTTTCCATTTCCTATACTCTCTGTCATTGGAGGAGGCAAGAGAGATCTTGATCTGTATGCCTATATATTTGGTGCAGATATGGTCGTTTTCTTCTTAGTTGCCATTTTCTACCAGTCTGTCATAAAAAATAATAGTGAGTTTCTTGGTGTGTATCAGCTGGAAGATCAGTTTCCAAAGGAGTTCGTGTTTATTTTAATGGTAAATGCTATCCCATATCTTTAGTTCAGTTTTCACTATGTCATCTAATTTTTTCACTTGATCAATGTTTTCTTGGTGCAGATTATCTTCTTCTTGATTGTGCTTGATCGAATACTATATCTTTGTTCATTTGCAACGGGGAAAGTAATTTTCTACCTTTTCAACCTCATCGTCTTCACATATTCAGTTTCGGAGTATGCTTGGAACATGGACCCTGCATCTGAGCGTGGTGGAAAGCTAGCCCTTCGTGCTATATATCTTGCAATGGCAGTTTCTCTTTCCCTCCAGGCTATGCAAATCAGACACGGCATACCTCATAAGAGCACTTTGTATAGACAATTCTTGACTAGTGAAGTTTCTAGAATCAACTACTTGGGGTATAGACTTTATCGTGCTCTCCCATTCCTTTATGAGTTAAGATGTGTACTTGATTGGTCATGCACAACCACTTCCTTGACCATGTATGATTGGTTGAAGGTAAGTTCCACATTGGTTGAAGCTATGCAAATCAACTGTCCTGTATATGAAACTGATATATGGCTTCCTATGTAGTTGGAGGATATAAATGCAAGCTTATACCTTGTCAAATGTGATGCGGTCCTAAATAGGGCCATGCATAAACAAGGAGAAAAGCAAACAAAGATGACCAAATGCTGCAACGGGATATGTCTCTTCTTCATTCTGATATGTGTTATCTGGGCTCCTATGCTGGTAAACAACTTCAAATCTGAATGGGTCAAGTTTTCACTTTAGGTAAGATTTTATTTTATTTTTCATCTTGTTGCAGATGTACAGCAGCGGTAACCCAACAAATATAGCGAACCCCATAAAAGATGCTAGTGTTCGGATCGACATTAAGACTGTGGGTGGAAGATTGACCTTATACCAAACCACTCTGTGTGAAAAGATTCGATGGGATAAGATCAGTGGTGACATGAATCTTGATCCACAGGGGTATTTGGATGCATACAATAGGCAGGATATCCAACTGGTGTGCTGCCAAGCTGATGCCACCATGTTGTGGCTTGTCCCGAGTGTGATTCAGAGAAGATTCATTCAGTCCTTGGACTGGGACTTGGACATGGACATTAGCCTCACCTGGGTGCTTACTAGGGACAGGCCCAAAGGCAAAGAAGTTGTGACATATGAAAGAAGTGTTGATCGTGATGATCTTCCACAACAATCAGATGTCCAGAAAGTGCTGAATGGCTCTATGGATAGTTTCAGGTTATACAATATCTACCCAAAGTTCTTTCGTGTCACCGGTTCTGGTGATGTCAGGCCTTTTGAGCAAGAGGTAGGATGTTACTTTTATGTTATATCAAGACCTTGATATTGCGATGAATCTGAAATATAGTTGTATCTTATAGGTATTTGCAGTTAGTGCAGATCTTGTGATAAATCGGTCTGGGTTTGAGTGGTGGTCCTTCCACCACGTCAACTCATCAGAGGTTAGCGGATGTGGAGGTTTATCAGGGCCAACAGCCATCATAATATCAGAGGAAACCCCTCCGCGTAAGTTTTGAAAAATATTGCTTAAAAATATGGGCGTCGCAAGGATGATTATGCTAAGATTTTTGTTTGTTTCTTTATGCAGAAGGTATTCTTGGGGACACTCTTAGCAAGTTCAGCATATGGGGTCTGTACATAACCTTTGTGCTTGCAGTGGGGCGCTTTATCAGACTTCAATGCTCAGACTTGAGGATGAGAATACCCTACGAGAACCTCCCCACTTGTGACAGGTACTGCTACTCTTGTACACGCTTTCAATGGTCTCGCTTGTGGCTCAATGTTTGGTGTTGACGCAGGTTGATAGCGATATGTGAGGATACATACGCTGCAAGAGCGGAGGGAGAGCTTGAAGTGGAAGAGGTGCTGTACTGGACACTGGTGAAGATTTATAGGTCACCCCATATGCTACTTGAGTACACCAAAAATGACTAGGAGAGGGTTTGGTTTCTTACATATGCATCTTGATTCAAAGATTTAGATTTGGTACCATGTCCATTTTGTTCTGTGTAAATTCACTCACAAACGTGTCAACAACGTCATGACGAAAATGTACAAAATTGAATCCAATTATACAGGTTAGGATGCAGACATTATGGTTAGGCCCACACTTGAAATCCAAGTCAATTAGTATGGCTTTTGAAAGAAGACTTTTGGTTAAGGTTAGTTCATGATTTATCACATCATTGCTGATAAAATAAGATTATGTCAAAACGTTTTCATCCACACTGAAGTACATAGAATTAAAAAGGGGATCGGAACTAGGATAATAAGCTCATGGGGTTCGAGAATAATATTACTAACATTGTCCTGATTCCCAAGTTGTAACTTATATTGTATAGTTCCATTTGCAGATTTATGCATTCTCATTAACAATCTAAAAAGGATCTCAATCATTCATATATCCTCTCACTCAATTCCTAACATTAATGTTCACAAAGAATTCGGCCATGTTAATCGTTGAGGCTCCTAAGTGATAAAAGAAAGAAGTCTGGACAATAATCACCTGAACTCAGTTCACTGGGAAATTAATATCCCTTAAAAGCAGAGGAAATTCTATACTTTTAGTTCAAGATGGAGAATTTGAATGCACAAATTTAACACTATATAACAGTACAGCAATTGAAGATGGGGAAAGTAGATATACAGAACATTTTTGAGTGCATTTACCAAGATGATAGATTCCCAAGTAACAGTACACAACCTGGAAGCATAGCCTATAACCGAAGATCCTAGAGTCTAGAGTGCTTACAGACCAAAATGGAATCTATGGGGGGAAATAACACACATCATATCACCCCAAGAATCCTCTAGACTATAACATTTGCCTAATCTCCACAAGATACTACAGACCTATGTAATGAATTACCCACAAATTACAGCTCAAGCATCATCCATTGACATTTTAGGTTTCTTCCCACTGGCAGGAGTCTTTCTCTCAACATAATCAGGAATTGTGTCCTCCATTACCTTTGGGACTGAAAAGTTGAAGTCTGAAAGGGACACATTGTTGTAGTGTGGGTTTGCATCAAGATATAATGCTACCTCCGTACGAGATTTCAACCTCTTCCCATTGGGTGAGATGTAGTAAGCATCCAATTTAGAGAAGTCTCTTCTAAGTACCATGCTTCTCTTAAAACCTGCAGGAGTCTTTGGAATACTGGGCTTATCAATGACCCAAGTGCGAGTAGCATCATACTCAATGTCAGCAGGATCCTTACAAGAAAGACCACCTTTTTTTCCACATATAAACGGTTCCTCCACGAGGTCGCTTCTGATCTCTTCATATTCTTCTTGTGTGGGAATCACCCTCCACTTCAAACATTCCGCACATTGTGCAGCAAATATATCAACCAAACCACGTGATGTCTGTCAATTAGTGAATCAAAAGCAGTTAGAAATGGACACTTAGCAGTCATGTAAGAACTATACAGTGATAGACTTGGCAACAATGAATCTCCTGTGAAGAAATGAATTTTATCGTATTGTCTAGAAGAACGGGTATATAAATAGTATTGTTCTACATGTAACTATATATCAGTTATAAATTGTTGGAAAGCATCTACAAAATAACATGTTCTACACTAGTTCGTTTACTAGTACTGGTTGTGATGTGGGATGTAAACGTATCCCTTCTTCCGCATATCACAAGAATGTGGGTTACAATGAGTAAAGCCACCGCTAGGAGTCTTAATTGTATTAGACTTGGAGTCTTCAGCGTATTAGAACTGGATTAGTTTAGATTTGTTTAACTGTATTAGGACTTGGTTAATTTAGGTTTTCCTATCATAATGGAATTAAGTAATTAGGTTACCTACTTCTAGTTAATTCGAAAAGGGTGAGCCTGTTTAAATCTTTGTTCAGTGTTTGAGACAATGAACAGAGAAAAAAAAATGATTTTAGAATAGAGTAGTTATAGAGATCTGGTGTTCTCTCTAATTGAATGCTATGCGGTCTTCCTCTCCAATGAATGCTACAACAATCTATCCCATAACAAGATCCAAATCAAGGATCCTAACAGCCACATAATACAACAATATCCGGGTTACATTGATTTGAGCAAAACCAATAGCATACTCATTACTAGTGCACATACATCATATTAAAACTCTTCCTTCATACCAGAAAAATAGGCACAGATATTTATTATCCTAGTAGATTAAATCCCAAAACTCATGAAACCCCACGACATACTAATTGAGTTCGTGATTCGATATTAGACTTAGCACAACACCTAAGGATACAGACGGAGCACGGGATATTATACATACTGTCCAAATCCACTGTGATATTATTATCTTCACACCAAGAAGAGTTTACAGTTTTACAGTTTCGTATCCATATTATATTCCCATAAAAACACAATTTTATCATTACCAAATGATATTGTATAAAAGAGATGCATGTTTTTCAATCAGGATAATAACACAAGCAGGCAAAAATATCACAGCTAAAGTTCAACAACTACAATAAGGATGAGCGGGAACTTATGGAATCCAGAGACGTTTCCCCAGGGAAATGCATAGTTGGGTAACAAAGTGAAGTGGCACATTCAATTAATAACTATTTCAACCTGTGTTTGGCTACCGGGAAAACTGCAGAACTAAGAGGAGAAGAAGAATTAATCGATCTAGACAGTTATTTTGAGCTACCCACTAAGTGGGTTTTATGAAATCAAAACCACTGACACACAAAACACATGTTCCTGCATTTTCTCGGCAACCAAACGTAAACGCCAACCACATAAACTGGTTTCAGGATCCGACCCAGAAAGCAACAACTCTGACACGCAAAAGCAGAAACCCACCCAAATGTTTCCAGAAAAAAAAAAGCAAACAACCACAGTGATGATACATCTCCAAAACCCTAAAAAAACAGATTAGATCGAATCCACACCTTCGACACAGATTTCGGCGTGGATCCGTGGCCGTCCGTCACTGTCGTCATCGCGTCTTCGCGCTCCTTTCTCTCCCGCCCTCTTTATCTCTCGCCCTAAAAAAAGGGGTCAAAACGACGATCGTAGAGATGGGTTTCTGTTTCTACATTCGAGCGACACAAAGTAAATGCTACAAGGAGCTGATGTGTTATTACCAATGTTTCGTGATGCTTTTTATAATTACTGATATTTAAAGAAGAAGCATGTGTTGTTTGCAAACTAATCCCTGACCTTAGCATTATTTTCCTTGACATGTGTTTTTCAGTTTTTGGTACAAGAGTAACTCCAGAAAATAACGGTACGTAATTTTAGCCGACAATTTCTTTGGAGTCATAATAGTCGACTTTTAGGGTTTGTTTATCGTTTCATAAAGTTAAATACAAATATTATAAAAAACAGTTAGCGCAGCCGACTTTGCTCTGCTAGGGTTTAGGACGTTTTGCGAACACAGCCGCAATCCATGGTGTTTCCGAAGGAAATGGAGGGCGGCAATGCAGGCGGGGTGCACTGGGGGCCTCGGCTGGCGGAGCTGGATGACCGGGGCGTGTCTCCGGATCAGGAAGGAGCTCACGGCCAGAGATGGCTGGAGCCGGATGAGGTGACGGAGGGGGCGACCGAGAACTCGCGCGGTTCATGGCCGGAGGAGGAACCGGAGGGGGAGGTCAGCCGGTGGTCTCGACTGGGCTGTTGACGGAGCGGGTTTCGGGGTCTCCGATGATGTGCTTCTCGGCCCTTCCAGTGGAGGAGGAAGGATGGGTGGTGGGGGGTCGGATCCGATCAGGTCCGGCCACTCTCCGTCGTACGATGGTGAGAGGCCCGAGGCCTCGGCGGCTGGGCAGCGGTGCAGGGTGCCGAGCGAAGGATCGGGATGGTGGCGTTGGTGGCCGGGAGATCGAGCATCCGGCGAGTGAGAGGGAGGGGTTTGCTCCGATCCTAATCTCGTCGGGCTCGGGATCTGCGACGAAGACGAGGCCGGAAGAGGCTGCCTCGGATTCGGAAAGTGCGACGAAGGCGGCGCTGGAAGAGGTTACTTGGCGGAGAAGAAAGGGGAAGGAGCCGGCAATTTTGGATGCTAGGGTTTCGGTTAATCGGGCCAGGGAGGACGTGGGCTTGGGCCGGGGGTTTATGGGTGATGCCCGAAGGGCTGGGGGAAGTCCTCGGGCTGGACCGGGACATCATCCGGGTTGGACCCGTGGAGGCGAAGGGGACGTGGCGGCATGGGCCGCCCGGTATGGATCGGGCCGAGCTAAGACGACTAGACCGGGGGCCCACCGCGTTGGAACGGAGCTGAGGGTCGGGGTGATAGACGGGTCGGGCCAGGCGTATGGTTACGATCCAAATCCAAACCCAATTTTCCATGGTGGCCAACTGTTCATAAGGATCCGATTCTCAGGGGCGGTCCATCATCGGGAGATTGGACGTCTCGGGGGGAACATGTTGCATTGGATCGTCAAATAGGGGCGATGAGAATTAAGGAAGTCATTGTACCAGTCCAAGAGGTCACTGGTCGGGGGAATTCGAATAAGTTCGCACTGACAGCCAAGGTCCTGACTACCAGGAAGATTTTTTGGAAATCAGTAGTGGCAAGAATGGAGGACGTTTGGGGTATGAAGGTCGAGGCTAAACCATTGGAAGGTGGTCTGATCACTTTTTTCTTCAGATCGGCTAAGGAAAGGGAAAGGGTTCTGCTTGGGGAACCCTGGTCTTTTTGGGATTCTCTGGTCCTTTTTACAGATCTGAGGGCCCATATGCAGGTTAGTGATCTGCAGTTCCATCATTTTTCGGTCTAGGCGCGTGTGTCAAATTTACCAGTTGGGGCGTGGACGAGGGATGTGGGATTCCGGGTAGGCAATACGCTGGGAGTCTGCCAAGGCGTGGATGTGGACAAAGATGGGTTATGCTGTTGGGATTTTATGAAGGTCCGTTTCAGGGCGGATATCCGGGTCCCTCTGCAGAGTCAGCTCTAGTTTCATCTATCCGTCTCTCACGTACGAACACGTTTGCTTATTTCGTACGAACATTTACCTGAGCACTGTTTTGGATGTTGCTGCGCGGGTCATCTATTTCCGGTCTGTCCGGTTGTTGGAGGAACTCGGGGGTCCTCACTAAAGGCACCAGGGGATCCGAGGTCAGCAATAGAGAAAGCGAAACATGGGAAGGCTACCCCAGGGACAAAATGGACTTACCTAGGGGGGTCGTACAGAGGTGGCAGGTCTAAGGAGGTCCCGCGGACACCATCAAGGAAGGAAGGGTCAGGGTGGTGGGACCACCGTGAAGCTGGAGAGGAGGAGGGACGGGAGGAATGGATGTCAAGGGCCCTGACACCGTCACTATCTGGGAACAAGAGGATGGTGAGGGAGGAGGAGCCTGAGGAGGATGAGGACTCGGCGGCGTCAAACGAGGTGTCAGCTACAGCGGCGGGGGGCTCCAAGCACCCTCGCCTCCAGGAATGAGTCTTACCGGGGCCAGGGAGGGTTTGGTCGGTTGTACCTTCTCCCTGGTGTATAGGTGGCATTGGTATCACCAACAGCTGATGAGTTACTTCTCTACCACTTCGGGGTCAACAATCCCGCGTTCAAGAGCCCTACCATTATCATTCATGGGAGGACGACGCACGCTGACATACCGAGGGAGTAATTGGTCCACCATTGCTTGTTTATCCTCTGATCTGCTCGATCAGTTTCTTCTGGTTGAAGTATACTGTATCGGTGTCCTCGGATGCTACCGCAGTCCCCCCCCCCCCCCCCCCCCCCCCCGACCGCAATTATGCCTAAGAGCGCATTCTGCACTTGTTTTTCCAATTATGTTAGTTTGGTTTATGTACGGTGAATCCTACGTTTGTGGACACCAGGTTATTTTAATTTAACAATATCTTCACTTCCTCTCAAAAAAAAAACTCTAGTTGTCTTTTTTAAGGACAAACTTGATATTTTGCATAGTCAGCTAAGGCTTTAAGGTTTCCAATAGATTTCATTATATTTTTTTTACAGTTTCCGATAATCAACTGTTATGATTTCAAAAAAATATCGATTAGGAATATGACGCCAGAATGGGTCATAGCACAACGTGTTGAAATAAGGGTTTCCTTTTTTTATATTGATAGTAGATATAATTGCAAAACAGAATATTAAGAGGTATATGTTTTACACACATCATGAGCTCTGTTGGCCTAGTGCTTCTTGTGCCTCTCGTCGGAATCGACGTCTCTCCTCCCGAGCACCGTCCCGTCCACTAGTACATCCTCCTCCCCCACCGTCATGGCTTATACCTGGTCTATCGCAGATCTCACCTCCACAAAATTTGATGCCCACGTAGCGTTGGTGATCTCGAGTCCTTGACAATCATTGGGACCATTATCGCTCTTGCGCTTTTCCTACCTGAGAAGCCCAGCGCCCCCCTCCCCCCGATCATCTCAGCAGTCACCATACTAGCATGGAATTGTCAGGGTGTTGCGACTACCACACACAAACACCATCTCAAACTCATTAATCAGACGTACAAACCCCCACCTCCTCTTCTTGTCCGAGACCGTGCAGATTGTGGACCGTACAACCATCCTCCGCAAGAACCTGGAATTTTACGGGGGACATGGGTGCCATCGGAAGAGGGTCACAAAGAAGGCCACACCCTTTTCTGGGGCCCAAACCCGGTGGTCAAAACTCTTGATCGGGATCATGCCCATATTCATGTGATGGTCGAAGCATCGGGCAGGGAGCTTTTCCGCTTCACTATAGAGTATATGGAGAACTAGGAAGGGCCAATCGTCATTCCACATGGACAATATTGAGGAGATTAGCTTAGAGGGCTTTTGGCATTGGGAGATGGATCCTTATAGGCGACTTCAATGTCATCCTCAGAAAATCGGAAACACGTGGACGTAACCCGCATCCCACCTCCCTAAGAACTGGATTATAAAATGTGCTAGAAGATATAGGCGTTAAGGATGTCCCCATGGAGGGGTATCCTTTCACTTGGTTCTATGGACGAGTAGTGGGGAAAAGAATTGAGGTTCGGCTAGAACGAGCTTTGGTTTAGGGGGAAATGTGGAGAGAGGTGTCTTTCATGACATTCCAAAATGTTGGTACGACCACCTCGGATCAGTTCCCGGTCTTGCTCATTTCCCCCCGCCACAAAAGATGAATCGAACACGATAATTTCGATTTAAGTCAAATTGGACGATAGTGGACTGCTTTCCAGGAGGCCTGGAACGGGTCGGGCACAGAAACCATAGGGGCCCGCACGACCAGAGTTGAGAAAGTCCTCGATGAATGGGGCGGAACATATATTGAGCTACGTTGAATGAGATTAAGTGGTGCCAGAGAAAAATCACCGTTTTGAATGGCCGCATAGATAGGACATGCATGAACATGCGAGAAACCATCCAAATCCAATTCGATAAGGCAATGACCCAAAATGTAGTTTTCTAGCAACATAGGGTCAAACACCACTAGCTCACTAACGGGGACGAAACGCTAAGTTCTTCCACACCACTACCTCGATCCGCAGAAGGATCAATCAAGTGTGATCTCTTCAAGATAATAAAGGTCGCCAAGTTACAAGGGAAACTAGCATGAATGGCCTGCTTATGGGATATTTTCAGACTTTGTTTGCCACATCGTACCCGAACGTCCAAGACATAAATTTGGGGTTCCTCCTAACTATTAAAATGATCCAAAACCACACATTCACATTCATTATCTTGAGTGTGGAGGATAAGCAGGCGTTCTTTCAGATGGGGTCAAACAAAGCACCCGTTCTGGATGGGCTGAATCCAAAATTCTACCAGCATTACTGGACAACCCTAGCGCCGATTGTCACGGTGTTTATTCAATAAATCATGAAGGGTGGGCAGCGATCTTCGTCCCATAACCCTATGTAACGTCTTCTTCTGCATTATATCAAAGGTCCTGGCTAATAAATTCAAATAAATCATCTTAGCCATCATCTACCCTACCTAATGAGCCTTTGTGTCAGTACTGACCATCCAGGACAATATATTTATCTCCTTCAAGGTCATCCACTACCTTCATCGAAAATCTCGATGTCAATTGGGGTTCATGTCTCTTAAGTTAGATATGAGTAAATCATATGACAAGGTGAAAGGGCCCTTTATTCTCTCGATGATGCAGAAATTTGGGTTTTTGGACGAATGGTGACGATTGATGATGGTTTGCATGGGTTCAGTCGGACCCTATTAGTCCAACATGAGGAATCTGCCAAGTGACCTTTATATTCATACCTTTTCGTTTTCTATATAGAAGGTCTCTCCAAACTAATTGAGAAGGCTAGTAGGGAGGGTCGGGTACATGGATGTCGGGTGGCACAGGGCGCACCAACCATTACACATATGTTCTTCGCTAACGACTATTACATATTTTGTAGAGCTACCCCCGCTAAAGAAACACAGGTTCAAGATCTTATTTCTCTGTTCGGTGCATGGTCGAGTTGGGTACTAAGTCACACAAAAAAATCATTAATGTTCTTTAGTACTAATATGGAATCCGCGACACGTTAGGAATGCTGCTAGATACCACACATCCTGGAAACTTTTAAGACCTCCATGTATTTGGGGGTACCAAACATGATGGGGCGTAACCGCAGTCAAAGTTTGTCCTATATAGGGGATAAGATACTGAAACGTATTCGATCGTGGGACGGGAAGCTCGTCTCTCTAGCGGATAGAAGGGTAATGATTCAGTCGGTTCTCACTTCCCTCCTCACTTATGTCATAACCATCTTCCAGGTTTTGAGGTTTATCACTAATATGATACACATTTCGTTGGCTCGCTTTTGATGGGGGGGGGGGGGGGGGGGGGGGGGGGGGGGGTTGGACCAACCTCTACGCCTAAAAACAGAGTGAGGTATGACCTTTCGAGATCTCCAAGACTCTATTGGGAAAATACATGGAATATGATAACACAATTGGAGTCCATACTTAGCCGCCTTGTTAGAGCCCGTTATTATTCGAATGGAGAATTCTGGTCAGTAGGCAAGGGTACAAACCTGAGTTATGTTTGGACGAGTGTTAGGGCCACTCAGGGTTTTATTATCCCAAGACTACACTGAGCCCTGAGGGATGGACGGAATACCCCTAACCTTGATACACCCTGGCTCTTGACCTCAGATCATTGTGTTCATACGCCCTCTATGGTATTAGAGGGGGGTCAAGGTGGCTTCCCTTAGGCTCTCGAACCCCCGGTGATGGGATACCCTTCGTGTCCAATCCATGTTCACGTCGAGGGGCAAGTAGCTACCCTGGCTATTCCTTTTTCCATCTCTCACACAAAGGACATATGGTACTGGGCGGACAACCAAAAGGGAGGTACTCCACTAAAGTCGGTTACCGATCCCTCCGGCCATGGGGCGATCACACCCCGGGGAACACTCCAGCATGGGCCAATGTATGGCGTCTTCAAATTCAACCTAGAATCCACATTTTTCTTTGGAAACTCCTCACGGGATCCTTGTAGGTGGTGGTGAATCTGTATACTCGGTTCGTCCCGATGTCCCCCAATGCCCCATTTGCTATGTCCAAAATGAGACCTATGTACTCGATTCTTCCTCCACTATCTTTCTGCACGTGATTGTTGGCTCTTATTAGGACCCGGTCATGGGATAACCCTTGGGATTTTCATCGCCATATGGTGGGATCAATGGGTACAAGCACAACCTCCTACGAGGATCGTGGAAATAACACTTTGGCTATGGGATATTTGGAAGGCCCTGGACCCTAGGATAGAAGGTACCAACCCCTCCCCTATGGGCTGAAGCTATGGCACAACTCCCTCTAGACCGCTGACCTCCACACACCCGCGGGGATACAGTCTGGAAACTCCCCCCATCGAGATGTATTGCGATCAACATAGATGGGGCGGTCTTCAAAGAGATGGACGAGTCAAGGTGGGGATTTATTTTTTGGTCCGACTCGGGGATTGTATTGGAGGCGGGGAACATGACAGTTTTAGGTGGGACCCAAGCACGATTGAGGCCTACACGATCGCTGCAACTTTAGCCATAGTGTGGGCCCAGAAGTGGAGAAAGATTGTTCTGCGTAGTGATGCCCAGAGCGTCTTGGGTCTCATCTCGGCCTCTCAGTCGCCCCTTTCCTCGGTCGGCAATATCATTAGGGCCATCAAAGTCATGCTTTCATTAATCGAGGACACCAAACTCGAGTTTGTGGAAAGATAAGCGAACAAGATGTCATACTGGCTAGCTAGAAAAGCATGTCCTATGCCTATTTTTATAAGATTCGGATCTCTACTGTCGGATGCCATCGTTTGTATTATTCATTCGGTAATTAATAAAAACGATTTCTGTACTAAAAAAAGGTATATATTTTTTTTGTACCTTATACTTCTTTTTTTATTTGTAGCAACTCCTTTTTCTAATAATGGTAATAAAAATAGCTTATTTATTTTACTTTGTGATGATTTTATTTTTAAATTAATTTAAAAATAAAAACAAAAACAATATCCTAGTTCTCATATATTTTTTCGTTTTTTATATTTTAAAATTTTAAAAGGGACAATTGTCAAAAACTACCCTAAACTTTCGTCCACAAACGAGTTGATGCACAAAGTTTCGTCCACGCTGTGTGGCTACCCTGAAATTTTGTCCACGACTGTTTTAGTTTTGACGTAATAGGGATGTTCAGAATGATGGTCTGGGGCCTCTGGGAAGTGCTTCCCGGTTTGAATAGAAGCGTGGACAAAACTTTAATGCACCCACAAAAGTGCGGGCAAAAATTTAATGCAGCCACAAAAGTGTGGACAAAACTTCAGGGTAGCCACACAGCGTTACAAAACTTTGTGCATCAACTCATTTGTGGACGAAACTTTAGGGTAGTTTGGGACAATTATCCCATTTTAAAAATAGGCACACCACAAAATTGTGAGAGTTGTCTCAAATATAAGGGTGAAAAAGGTGGCATGAGCAATGAAAATCGATGCCAACGATTCAGAGAAAATTTGTTAAGAACGAGGACGTGACATAAGAGAAACCAAAGGAGAAAAGCGAGTAAGCTGTGAGTACAAAGCGTGTTTGTTTTAGATTAACGCGTACACGATACAAATATTTTTCTTTTATTGATATAATAGATTTTTTAAAGTTTTCAAAAATAAAATCATCGGTTTATAAAAAAAGAGATAAGTTCAGGGCATTTTGCTTCATGGTGGTAAAATTTGAACTTCATATCCTTTTTTTCACGTGCTGCATGGTAGGAAAATTAGGGTTATAGATCTAGTTTAGTGTCCTTGTTGGCTTTTGTTTACTTAATGTTGATAAAATCTGGTACTTACTATTTATCTGTGTTTACTTTCCTCCTCTTTGTTTAGAGACTGAACATTCATGTCAGTGTTCGGGTTTATATCTAGTTGTTTTCTAGGTTGGAGTTATGGTTTTATCCTTTTAACGGATCTAATTCGAGGTGCTTGGGGCATGCTTCGTGTGGTGGCATGCTCATTTACTTTCTCTGAAATTGTTTTATTTATAAATTTGCTTTGCTGATAAATAGAAGAAACATTTTGATGTCCCTGCGAAAAAGAGAGCTACATTTTTTTTACAATTATTCCTTGTTTTGGTTTTACCTTGTATACCCAAGAAGTTGCCACCCTCAACACTTAGTCACTAGTTTGATTTGTGTGGTAAACTGTAAAATTGCAGAAACTATCAACTGAAACAATTAACTACAGTGATGCAATTGGAGTTTACCGACAGAAAAGAATTTTTATAGAAAGAGATAGCAGCCTGCCCATCTTACAAAAGGTCGATTCAAACCCATCATCTGCGATATGGATAAAACTGATCTTCAGAAACTGCTATCCAACTCAAATGAGAAATTTCAACTCAAAGAAAATTTGATGTTTGATTACCAAACATTTTAACTGTGATCCTTGACAAATACAACAATGTTAAGATCCAAATTAGGGGTTTTTGTTTGAGCTTTGAATGGTTTCCAAGAGATGCTCGATTCGGTACTTCATAACAGGTTGACCAAACCTTGTTTTCTTCAGCATCTTGTCCCTTGTAGCTTTCCTCTTGGCTTCAGATTTTTCTCTTTCTTCCTTCTTGGCTTGCATGATCGCCTCTCTCTCAATCCTCGCTTTCTCTTCCTCTTCATGCTTATGTTCATACAACTCTTTCAAAGAATTGCTGCTCTTCTTGTATTTCTTGCTCGTCTTACTACTCTCTCCGGCTTCATTCACACCCTGTCACAACCATATTTAATTCCAGTTATTAATTAACTTCAACATTCAAGTTCCATGAGCCCAAAACAAATGGCAGTGCATTTGAACTTGGGATTCAACATTCAGAGTAAGTGCATTTCTGGGAACCTCACCACATTAAATATTACAGAGTTTGACAAAGAACATACCATTCATTGTAAACTGAGGGATATTATTATTATATAGTTCTGAGCCGAACAGCAATCATAATTTTCAATGAGAAACCAAAGCGAAAATCTATAGAATAAACAACATGAAAAAAGTATCTAACCTCCAAGAGTTTGGCAGCCAAAGTAGGGTCATTTTGCTGATTTTGTTGTTTCAGTGACTTCTTGTACTTGCCAATATACTTTGCATTTTTGTAGAATTCTCTTTGCTTCTCTGGTGGAAAACGAGAGAAAATGTCATGTTCTCTTTCAAGCTTATCATGCCTGTTAAACTTTATCCTATCCCAGAGTTTGAGCCATTAGGTGAAGGAGTAAATCAAGTGGCCACTGAAAACATATTTTCCAAATGTATGACACTTCAATACTACCTCCCGTTCATGATCAGGAGGAAGCACCATGAGCCCAATACCAAACCACAACATATATAATAAACAGGAAACGAATTCCCTATGCAATCTGATTAAAACCTTGCACACCTCACTTCAGTTTCTGAAGAACAATTAGAAGTATCATCATCAAACAAATCCCAATTTTCTCTATCATATGCAATTTTTTAATCTCCAGCCAATTATTGCAATACCAACAGATTGATTTGATCGTATATAAGTAAAAAGGAAGCAACTTTAGCATCAAAGTAGAAAGCCCATGAACTGGAAAGCAGGAATCACAAGAAAAAAATCAGGCCTCTCAACAAGATGAAGAGAAAATAGATACACATACTAATCAAAGATGGGTTGTGGCCGTTGTTCCTGGACTTCAGATTGGCAAAAGTTTCGAGCGAAAGACCAGAAGCTCCTCCCAATCTCTTCATATTCTTATTCATCTTCTTCGACTTCGAGGCATTGGTTAGAGCACTCTTCTCCCCCCCTCCCGAGACCTTCATTGTCGTCGAAATCAGAAACTTCTGCGAAAACCAGGGATTCGAGTACTGAATTAGGGCAAAGAGCGGAGTATCTGTGAAGAAAGGGGACGAATTCGAAACCCTAATTTCATGAGTTGAGAGTTGGGTCGCAGTTCTGGTCAATTCACCGAATTGAGTGCGTGGTACTCAGTGTATCAAATATTTACCGTTGAGGATGGGTAAAAGTGACTCAATTTTAAAAAAAAAATCAAGAGAATAGAAACGAAGTATGTTTTTTTGAAACGGTAACGAGATCAAGATGCATTAATGCAAGTAGGAGTTATCGTGGACCCGTAGAACTAGTCTGCTTAGTCTTCACAGACACACACAAAATTGAGATCTCGTCCGACCGACCCAAAATTAAAGGAAAAGTCAAACTAGCAAGAAAGTTCAAAACATATAAATAGTCCAAACACCAAACAACTAAAGACAGAAAAAACCAATAGGAAATATAAATAGAGGTCCATGCTTCCAGTTTCTTCCTGAGGCGAGTAAGCACCACCCACCCCGGGTCTAGGGAGATAGGGTTACTGCCCCTCCCCCTTCCTAGGGTCCTCCCATTTCCCCTGGCGGGGCTGTTTCGGAGCCCTCGCATGTTGGTCATCGCTATCCTCTTCATCCTCCATCTGTCGGAGTGCGAATCCCGAGAGATCCAGTGCCCTCTTCATCTTGGTATTCTAGGTATAACACTGACCCATCTTTCCCTTCCCCTTGACCTTTTTCGCCTTCGTCTTCATCGGTCCCGAACCATCCCCAGATTCCCGCGGTTCTCTCTGCTTCCCTCCTCCTAGCAGGAGGTTACCCTCAGGTCTTGCGGGCCCTCATCCTCAGGGAGGTTAGCCAGGTCACCGTGCTTTGTGATCCATGCAAATCCTTCTAACGATCCTGGATGCGCCTGCTGAGAATATGGAACTATCTCCTCGAGACGTTCCTTAGCCAAGTCACCGGACTTCGTCACCACTTCCCCATCCGCTGCCAATGTCAGAGCCCTAAAGCCCGGATGTGGGAGCATTGGGAGGTTCCTACCATGCCGAGACTCCCTATCCGACCCTAATGAGAGAGTCGTTAAGATTTCATCCACGGGAGGCAACCTCGGCGCCCTCGGTGCTCCCCAATCCGTACATATCAGCCTGTCCACATTCGTGTCCAAATGCACCCTGATGGAATCAGTAAACCGGGCCTCCCCCGACTTACCCCCGAGATATTTGCATGACATTCCACTATCCGATGAGTCAAGCGACCACACCTTGCGCAAAATCTTGGGAGACGCTCATAATGTAGTTCCACCATGGAGGAGTCTCGGTGGCTCAGAAACCTTAGGTGTACCCGTCTTCGCAACGGCCTGTCCACATCAATACTCACCCGAAACCACAAAAAATCGTCCAAATGACGCTGGGCGGAATAGGTGCATAAACTACCTCAATACCAAGGGCATTAGCAAGGATGGAACGAACTTCCGGGTTCCGAGCATCTCCCGGAACATTGAAAGCTCAGACCCCAATCTCCATGAATCGAAAGACTATCGAGCTCGGTTGCATGCATGGGAGGAGAGGCACCAGTAGGACCTCGATGTCAGATGTTCTCCATAGCTTATGCTGTCGGGAAATGGAACATGACGATGTCCTTATTGAAGCACTCCACTTCCAACCCCTTGATCTTCCAGCTTCGGATCATCATCCCACACAAGGCCGATATATTGTAGCCTTTGCCCCCCACTATTCGACTAACGAGGGAGTGCTGATTCCGGCCAACCAGGACTGCTTCAGACGGGATGATGATTATCTCATCGTCTTCCTCCGGATCTTCCTCTTCCGGTTGTGGAGGTCTTGGCCGAAGAACCTTTTGTGGTGGTCTCAGAGCTACTGAGGATGATGCTTCCCCAAGCGTCACTTTGGATCTGACGGGGTACACCGGTGCGACTGCCATTTTCAATTACCCGTCACCGGGCCTAGAGGCAAATGGAGTTGCAGTTTCGGCCAGGTGATCCTTGGGAGAGACGGCGGCTTGGGCGAGCTTGTTTATACCGGGCCTGTCGTTGGGAGATAGGCCGGTGTGGACGGTAGGAGCGGCATCGGCGATGGAGTCAGGGACGATAGAGGGACATCCGTTGGCCCCATCAGTGGTAGCGGCGGTTGCGATGGGTGAGGACTGCCCGGAACCAGGCTTGCATGTGGCGTGGCACTCAGATCCAAGAGTTGGTCCGTGTTCCCGACCGAGGAACAGGCCTCCGAAATTGTCATGTCCGGATTTGGTACTGACTATAGTGTAAGTGGTGGAAATGGCTTCGCGGAACAGGCGGTTGCGATGGCTTCGCGGATTTGGTACTGACTATAGTGTAAGTGGTGGAAATGACCAGAAAAGAGGTTGTCAAGAGGTAAGAGGGAGGCTTGAAAGCGCAGAGAAGAAGAGAGAAGAAGGGAGGCAGCATAGGTTTTTTAAACCATAGCAGAGCTCTATTCGAGCGAAATGACATTTTGAAAACGAAGTAAGTTAATAATCATCCAATAGGAAAAAAAATCCCAAAAAGTGAGCTCATTTTCCGTGTCTAATGGCACCTCCATTTTCACTACAATCCCCATCTTCTATGTTCTCCAATGACGCATTGTCTTTGTTGGTCTTTAATCCCGTGATTCCACACTTTGTATCCCCTCATTGGCGATGCCCTCATGAACTACCACGAAATTTAAACTTAGACGAGTATCTAGGGTTATCAAAAGGGTCCTTTGGGATTCTTCTCTATCATCGTCTCCAACTCTTCCGTCGCTTTCTTTGATTATGGATACCCTGGATCCCCACCTCGACCCTCCAACAAGGTCATCCGCTTGAAACAAGCATCGCGAAGGGTGAAAATGCGTAAAAATTTCCCTTCCTCCACTGTCCTTATCGCCATCATCACCAAGGGCATGACTCCTATATCCATGTCAGTCGTCGTCTTGCATGACTTTCTGCCGACTGGTGGAACCATCACTACACCAGGTTTTTGCTTCTATGACGACCCTTTTTAAGGCGTCATAGAAGTTGTTCACATCTACGATGTCATGAAAAGACGTCGCAATATCTACGACACCATGTTTTGAAATGATATGTCATTGTAGAGGAAGGGTGCCACTACGATGACTTCTTATATCGTCGAAGAGGTATGGTACATACTACTACCTAGAATGTCGTCGTAGTGGTTACATTGTCTCTACGACGACATAGAAGTCGTCGTAAGGTGTCGTAGATACAGGCTACCTCTACGACGACATCGGATGACATTATAGAGGTTGTGGTGTCTCTACGGCGTCATGTAATGGCGTCGTAGAGGCACTTCCACCTCTACGACAATATCTTATGCCTTTATAGTAAGTACACAATGGCGTCTTAAAGGTGGGTGTATTTAAAACCACCACAACTCCTTTTTCCCTAACACTCACCACCAACCTTCTTCTTCTCTCCCAACACCTCTTAAACTCTTCTTCTTTCTACAGAGTTTTGTTCTTCTTCCCAAACTCTTATTCTCTCAAAAATTCTACAGATGAAATCGATAGTGGGAGCGGGAGCGAGATATGGACCGAGGATGAGGATGATAGTGAAGGAGTTGATGCCACTCTAGGGAGTGCGCACATTGACGCCACTCAGTAGAGTTCTAGTGAAGCAAGTGAGTCGTCGAACGACCCTGCTAAGAAGAAGAAAGGTGGGGAAATGGGATTCGTGTGACACTAAAGGAGGTGGAGCAAAACGGGAAGTTTCGCCTCGAATAGAGCGTTGTAAAAAAGGTTCTTATGTGCACAGAACATACGAAAGTCACTGCAAAAAGAGTGACCCGAGATATCGTGTCCTTCATCTGGGCGCAAGTGCCGATAAAGGTAAGCGTGTGGGATGAACTTCCCGTAGTGGAGAGGAATAAAATTGAAAGCAAGATTCGGGTAAGTATTTTTACGTGTGAGCGTGTGTTTATTTTGTTTAATTAATCGTGTCTATATTAATTCTCTTGTGTTTTGTAGTGTTTGTACCTCTATTGCGACAACGGTGATAAAGTCTATAACTGGATCCAATCGGATAGTCGAAGTCGGTTCAAGGATTGGAAATCTAAGATCAACAAGGCCAGGATCGCCTAAATCACGGAAAAGACGACCTCAACCAATCAAGGTCTGATAATCTCGGTTTTGGAGGAGTTCAAGTGTCGTCTGGACGAGTGGCAGTGGCTTTGCGCCGACTTTAATTCCTTGGAGTACAAGGTAATGAATTATATAATATTCGTACATAAATACTTTATTTTACTTTTCTAATTCATTAATGTATGTCTTATCGTGCAAATGGTAAGCCAAGTTCGAGCAGGCCAAAAGGCGCGAAAAGAGGTGAAGACTAAAAACTTATTCAGATCTTGCTCGATACGCGACCACGTAGAATCGATCTTGGCGAAGGACGCCTCCAACAAGACGCCGCTCTTGACTGCCTATAAGAAATCATTCCCTCCAAAAGACAAGAACAATCACAACCGTAAAAAAAAAGGGTAATTACATTTTATTACAATCATGTCTACGTTTATTTTTCTCATTTCAATCATTTTTCTAAGCTCTGGAATTTGTTTATGCTCAGCGGAATATCGATGTTGCAATAAAAGAAGTCTAGGGGTCGTTCGATGCCTCATCCCCCAGTGATGTGTCAGACTTGATTAAGGTTGAAGCCCTAGCGGCCAAGTTGGGTATGCAAAGGAAGGGGAGCACGCAGTCGAATGTAGACGCAGAGTCCAACTCCTAACGCCCAAGGAAAAGGCGTATTCCTCGACCATCGCTTCTGTGTAGGTCTCTCAGGAGACACATGAATCGGTTGTGCAGATCAAGGATCGAGTGAGGGCAGAGATGGAGTGTCATTTCAAGGAACAAAAGGAACGGATGACAACCAAATAGGCCGAGTTAGATGAGTCGTTGAGAAAGGTGAGGGAGATGCTGTCTTTGTAGACCCCCGACAATATGCTTCCCCAGCCTAATAGTGATGGAACAAGGCCGAGTAACACATGACGATCTTTTGTAGCGACAATTATTTTTGTATGGGGGATTCAAATTTTGGATGTTAATATTGTTTAGCTACTACTATTGTTTGGTATATTATCACTACTTCCTGATTATTATTAGAATTGTTAATTACTATAGGTTTTGCACGTTTGGGTGTACGTTACAATTTTTTTCTTAAAATCTGGAACTAATCTTTTGTGACTACATAAATATCCTCTAAGACAGTGTATATATACTATCGTATAGGGAATTACAATACAAGCATCTACGACGCCATACATGGCATCGTAGAGGTATTATAGAATACGCCTCTACGACAACATACATGGAGTCGTGGAGGTGTTATACACCACGGTTCTACGAAGATATACATGGCATCGTAGAGGTGTTGTACAATAAGCCTCTATGACGATATTCATGGCGTTACAGAGGCTTGTAATATAACACCTCTATGAAACTATGTATGTCGTTGTATGAGTGATTTCCATTGCCGATCGCGCAGTGGAAGTGGGAGCACGTCACGATGGACTTCGTGAGTGGCTTACCGAGGTCGCCGAGAGGGCAAGACGCAGTTTGGGTAGTGGTCGACCGACTGACCAAGTCGGAAAACTTCTTAGCCATGAGGATGACTGATACGGTTGACACTCTGAGCCGTCTACGTTCGAGAGATTATCCGTCTTCACGGGGTTCTAGTGTCAGTTGTGTCCGAAAGGTGTCCTCGATTCACCTCCAGGTTTTGGGAGAGCTTGCAGAGAGCACTAAGGACCGAGGTCTTGCTCAGTACGGCGTATCACCCACAGACTGACGACCAGTCAGAGCGCACAATTCAGATATTAGAGGATATGCTGCGAGCATGTGTGTTGGACTTCTGAGGGTCATGGGAGGATCATTTATCATTAGCCGAGTTCGCCTACAACAACAACTTTCAGGCCAATATTGGGATGGCACCGTTTGAGGCGTTGTATGGTAGGTCGTGTCGTTCGCCAATGTGTTGGGCAGAGGTGGGAGACATGAGTTTGCTTGGTCCGAAGCTTGTCCGGGAGACGACCGAGAAGGTCGCACTGATTCGAGAGCGATTGAGGACCGCGCAGTGTCGACAGAAGAGTTACGCTGACAGACAGCGTCGACCTCTCGAGTTTACAGTTGGTGATCATGTGTTTCTGAGGGTGAGCCCGAAGAAGGGCCTATTGCGGTTCAACCGCGGCGGAGGCAAGTTGGCCCCGCGGTTTATCGGACCTTTTGAGGTTTTGGGAAGAGTTGAAGTCGTGGCTTACCGCCTTGCATTGCCACCGCATCTCGAGAATGTTCATAACGTCTTCCACGTGTCCCAGCTGCGGAAGTACACTGCGGACCCCTCCCACGTTATTGAGTGGACGGACATCGAGGTAGCTGCGGATGTTTCGTATGAGGAGCAGACAGTCAGGATTTTGGATACGCGGGAGCAGGTCTTGCGTGGCAAGACTATCCCACTGGTACGGGTGCAGTGGCGGCATCACGGAGCAGAGTCGACCTGGGAGCGCGAGGATGAGGTCCGCGCGAAGTACCCCAACCTGTTCGACCCTTGAGGTACGCTCGTTTTAAATTTCGCGGAAGAAATTTCTTTAAGGGGGGTAGATTGTAAGAACCGCCCCCGTCGATCCCGGTCGAACCGGGAAAATTTGGGGAAAGTTGACTTCCCGCCAGAAAAGTCAACCGATGACTCCGGGAGTCACTCGGGACCTTTCCGGGACCCAAAAAGCTTAGCCGTCGTTACAGTTAGCTTAGTTGGGTCATTTCCCTTAAATGACATCTTTTGTGAAAAAGTCAAACTCAGGTCAAATTAGGTCGATTTTGGAGTATTAACGAATAAAATAATATGAGCTTAGATATTTTGGGTAGGAGTGGTCCCCACATGGACACATGTCCATGTTAGCTTGGAAGGGAAGAAAAGTGGGTTAAAAGACCAATTGGTCCCCATATATGGACAAAATAGAGAGAGATGGGCTAAAGGACGAAATGTAGTGTTTCACTTAGAGGATAAGACCACATGGGGCAAAATTTCTGCTCATTTCTTCCTTGTTGGCCGAACCCCATAGAGAGAAGAGAGAATGTGTAAAACTCCATTCAAGCTTCAAGAAGAAGCAAGACAAAATGAGCTCCTTTAAGGGCATTTCTTCACCAAACCTTCTCAAAAACGTCTTAATCCTCTTCATCTATCCATTTCTAAGGTAAATCTTCAAACCAAATTCATTTTTATGAAGTTTGGGTTTATGGGTTTTCGGGAAAAACGCTTGGAAACTTTAATTACGAATTTAGAACGCTCGGACCTGGGAATTTAATTCCGTCAAACGCGTTGGAACAAGTAAATTAATTATGAATGTTAGACACGAAAAGGGGAATTTCCAGAGTCCCGAGGAACGTTTTCCCGATTCCAGACAAAATGGGCCTCCTGGGGCCATTTTGCCAAGTTGAGCAATTGGGATTAGTTTGGGTATTTCCCTCTTTAATCCACACTTGAATTAGCATTAATTCTTGTATTGCTTGTAATCTCAGACATTGGACCCGAGCTTGGCAGAGGAGGAGACTTTTGGACCTCGTGAAGTGACTAAGCGTTCGGAAAGCGATCGAGGTAGGAAAAGTAGCGAATACCGATTTAATTGCGGAAAGTTACTAGTATGCATATAGGTTGCGAATGCTTGATTTAATTGTTAGAATTGCGTATTATGATGTGAGGAACGAGTGAAATGAGGGATAGCTTACGAGTCATGTCGAGCCGTAAGTTTGGGAATTGTCATGTTGTAGAAATGTATGTGGGCCATGTCGAGCCCTTAGGTTTGTGTGTTGATTGAAATGCCATGATCTATGATTGTGATGCTTGATGTGTGGTTCATCCGTTGTTAGATTGAGAATCATGTTATGATATGCTCGGTGTAGCGTGTTGTTATGTTTTGGGCAAGTGTGATATGCTTGATATCACGTGAACCAATGGTTGTGATATGATCGGGTGATTGATAGACCGATGTGATATGTTGTGGTAAGTTGACTCGGTTGGTATACAGTGGTTGAACTATGGCATTGTGATGCGTGAGACTTTCTTGATGCATGTTCCAAGAGGAGTTGTATTCTGGTATAGTACCTACACCGAGGGGTTACGCCGTTGTAGGGTGGTATCTAGGCCGACGGTGTGGTCCCACGTATGCGCGGTCCCCCGGGGTGTGGTTCCGGTACGATACCTACGTCGAGGAGGTTTGCCGGTGTAGAGTATCTAGGCCGACGGTTTGTGATTCGGTATGATGTGTCGTGATTGTGCCCCGACGGATTCCCGGGAAGACATCTAGGCCGATGCTGGGTGTTCAGGTATGATGTATCGTGACTGTGCCCCGATGCGGTTCCGGGAAGATATCTAGGCCGATGCTGTGTGTTCCGGTATGATATGATAGAGTCGGGCTGTGTACAGCCGGCGGAGTTCGGGGACTGCGGTACGGGACGTGTGATTGTTTTACTGTGTATTGTATGCTTGATGATTGGATAAGTGACGTGAGTACAATGTGATAGTGGTCGTGTAAGTATGTTTGTGAGTGTGGTTATAGTCTTGTGACGGAGGGTTGTGGTTATGAGTTTCCGTGTTGTGGTTAGTTGTGTGTCGTACTAGTATGCCTTAATTGGACGGTTACTCGTGATGGTGAGCGGATACTCATTACCTTAACTACTTTTCCTACTGAGCGAAAGCTCACCCCTTTATTTTATTGTTCTGCAGGTCTTGAGTGGAATTTGTGCTAGCGGGATTCTCGAAGTTGGGAGCTAGCGAGGGTCTTGTCTAGTGTGGTCTAGAGACGTACAGTTTTATTGATTATTAAACTTATTTAGTATTTGGTTTTTCCGAGCTGTTGACTCGTGTTGTCTTTTCGATCTTTTAAACTATTATTGGGGACTCACTTTTGGTATTTAAATTGCTTTTATCATTTATTATCTTAGTTCACGTCTCGAGTCCGGTCAAAACCGGATTTGGAGCGTGACACTTAGATATTTCAAAATAATTGTCTATTCCTCGT
Organism: Erodium maritimum; assembly: GCA_963921825.1. NCBI lineage: Eukaryota > Viridiplantae > Streptophyta > Magnoliopsida > Geraniales > Geraniaceae > Erodium > Erodium maritimum. Next base: position 11,243,538 of record OY997595.1, read on the forward strand.
TTATATTTAGAGGATTAGGTGTAGGATTATCTACGGATGATCCTTTCTCCCACTATTCTTTTTCATGTTACCTTTAAATTAAATAATCATTTAATCAATATAAAATGGTTAAAAACTAAACATATCGATGTATCAAACCTTATTGATTTAGTTTGGGTTTTGGATTTGTGAAATCAATGCTTAATTGATACAACCAAAAAGTCGGTAACAAAATTAACCTGAATATACAAGTCAAACCAATTTCTATTTGAGCCAAATTCCAACCACCTTTATTCCAAGCTAACCAAACCTGTTGAGCTCACGAAACGCAGTCCCTCAAGTAACCTTACACTATCCGTTATATAACCTGACTTCCTTCGAATAAGTCAAATTTCACTGTTACAAGTGGGTAAATATAACTGAAACTGATAATATCGATCGAATAGAATTGAAGATAATAATCGTTGAATCGGAATAAACCAATTAAAGTTGGACTAGAGATAGGTGAACCAGACCTTATCGATTCAAGTTCGTTTTTTGATTCACAAAATCGAGGATTAATTGATTCGATAGAAACATTGTTGACAAATTTGAGCGTAGGTGGCATCCCAAGTAAAGTCACACAACACTTCTGGCTTACATTAGTCAGGTCATGTAGCTTTGTTAGGGGGGGGGGGGGGGCGGAGGGACGCCACCCCGATCAATTTGGTTCGAGGTCCTCCGGGCACTCATTGGAACCCTTCATTATAGGCCTAGATTAGTTAGGTCATCGAGCTTTGGTGTGATCATCTCCAGTACCATAAATGAGAGGGCATGGAAACCCAGTGGTACAAACGTCGGAAGGAAATGGTATGATGATGTGGCTTATCTTCCCTAGATCTACTCATGGCGAGGCGAGGAGAGACCAATGCCGGACGTGCGTTCCAGTCTGTCCGGAGGAGTTCCTCCGTATTTGGCCTCGTTAGATCCCCCAGGGACGAATGAATCTGTTATATCTCGAGCCCAATCCCCAAGAGGTTATCCATGCAGTCCAGAAGGACATGGCCTAAATACCCATACGTAAGCAGAACTCTGGCAGCCTCTAGTATTGGAGGCCTACCCTAATTGGGTCCAAGTTCCCCTCAAAGGCCATGCGAACGGTTCGAGGTAACGACTTAGAGACGTTGTTATAAACTCGCAACCACATATACAGACCTTATCCTTTCTTCCGCGGTCATGCACCACTGCGCACCTCGGATCCTAGGGCTATCGCAATAACCATCCACATCCAGGACGTTCGTGCCTCTACAAAGATGTTATAGGCCCGGAATCCGATTTTCATGTAGCGGGAAATGAATTCCTCCTATTGTATGAAGGGGTGGAACTCGATGAGGAGGATCAAGGAACCATGGAAAGTCCAAGGCTTCTTGTTTCATATTCCATACAACGCTTCTCAGGATGGAAAAAAGAACCCGAGGATGGACTCATCGAGGGGCTGAACCACCAGGTCCGACGTCTTCCAGGTGGCCTCCAAGACTATGTATATCACCTTTTTATTGTAGGTTTTCAATGATAGTAGTCGACCTGTCATAGCGTATTGGTCATCCGTCGCATGAACAACCGTTTTCGGAACGACGATGATGTCGTTGTCTTCATCCTCGTCGAGGGACACCGAATGCTTTTGGACTTGGATAAATACAAGGCTATCTTCCAAGAGATTAATAGACGAGGGGGAATAGCAGACGATGATGCACAAGGAGAGAGCAAAGGATATCAACAATGGAGAGGACAAAAGTTAAACAAAGATGATCCGAAGTGACTACTAACGCTCTATGACCGAAACAAACTTTCGAGAATATATTTCTACGAGAAATGAGGGCGGAGAGAAGACACGGGCACCTTCTATAATAGTTATAAGTTTTTTTTAGAATTAGTTATAAGTTGGTGGATATCCACCTTCTTTATTATAGTTGTAATATTTTTTTGAAACTTATTGAATACGTTGGGTCGTGTATTACCATTATAATTTTACAAGACGGACATTTTAATTTTAGAACCTGATCTGAAATATTTAACTGTCACATAATTTTTTCATGTACCTTTGGTGCAGACATTTAACTTTCACATTCTTCGTCAACCGTGGCTATCTTTTTTCACATTTTCTACACTGTTCGTCCAATATATTATTTTAGGGATAATTTCATCTCAATACCCTAAAACTATGAAATTCTATTTTTACTACCGTAGTACTTTTTTTCCATTACCCTGGAGTTTCATTTGTCTCAATTAATACTCGGCGTTAACTTTTTGTCAAAATACCTAAAAAAAATCCATGACACCCCTCACTAACAATCAGTTTTTCAAAAATCTTTTAGTGCGGTCATACTTCGGTAAATGGGATAAGCTCTGACCTCTCACTAAAAAAAACCCTCTCTCTAGAATCCACCTCAAACCCTAACCCCCTTTTCTTCGTCAAGGTGTCGGATCTGGTATTCTCTGGAGCCAGTGACGACGCCGGTGACACCACCTTTCTTCTTTCCACTTTCTCTTCCTTCCTCCTCGCTTTCTTTCCCTTTCGTTTTTTTGGCTTTCCTCTGTCGAAGCGGTGGCTTCACCATCGGAGTCGACTTCCTCATATCTGAAGTGGGACGATTTTCTACTTCATTTCAAGGTGTGGATGACGCAGATCTATTCCCCTCGACCTCCGATTTACTTCCTTTTGTCCCTTGGGTTTCGAGTTTCGTCGTGGCTTGGTTTCCAGCCCCAGATCCTCTCTCGGCTTCATCTTTTCTCGGTAGTTTTCGGGCCTCATCGGAGCGGGTGGCCTCTGACGAGGAGTTTGGGTCATCTTTGGCCCTGGTTTTGAAGAGGCAGAGGTGTGGGTGGGTTTCTTCCCTGTTGGATCGTCTGGAGCTTTGTTCGAGTTTCACGGAAGCAGCTAGTTTTGGGCCTTTAGTCATCGTGCTCGTGCTTTGTTCCCAATATGGTTTGTTTCACTTCTTTGCATCATAACCCTCCTCCTTCCTTGCTAGATTTTCTTCCTTGTTCGCTTAGAACTTGGTCTCTCCCCCTGTGGTCGTCAGTCTGATGTTGGCCACCGGCAGGGTCTCGATCTGAGATCTGAGAGTGGCAGATCTGGCCTATTGCTCTTCTCTTCCTCTGCATTTGATTCAGACTCTCTTCTCTTGATCCCTACTCTGTTTTTTCCGTTTCTCGGCCTCGGTTTTGGGGTCGAGGCCCAATGGATGGTGTTGTCCATCGTTGGGATTTTAGCCTAACGGCGCTTTGAAGAAATGTGGGTAGGGATCTCGGGGGACTGATCGGGTTTTGCAGGGTGGGGATTAGTTATCCTGACATCCCTCTTTTGGGGTGCTGGGGGATTTTGTTGGTGTGGGTGGTGATGCAGGTGGGACGACCTGGTCCGGCTCAGGGCGTTTCGTGGTCCTTGGTCTTTGCTGGAGTGTTCTCTTGGGATTCATGTTGGTAAAACTTAGGTTCTAAGACCTTTTTCTGTTGTCCTTGTGTTCTTTAGTTGTTCTTATTTGTTGTTTTTCTCCCCTTGTTGGGAGTTTCGATCTGAGGTTGAGCTTTGAAAGCCAGTGCTCTTGGTTGTAATGTGGGTATCTCCCATATCTTTTAGCTTTATTTCAAAGCTCTAGGATTTTTATAAAAAAAAATTACTGATAAAAAAACAGTCGATTTTTCAAAACCATACAATTAAAGAAGAAGATACCATCAAAGAAGAAAAAGAAAAAACCATTGAAGAAGAAGAAGAGAGATGAGTATTAGAGTTTGAACCTCTATTAGCGTTTTCGACATTTAAAAAAAATAAGGTCATGTGCAATGCACATGACCATTTTCCATACAAAAATAAACGAAAGGATTAACTTGAAAATTTTAAACCCTTAGGATAGCAGAAGAAGAAAAATGCTAGAATGATAAAAATAAAATTTAATTTTTGAACTGAAAATACAATTTAATAATTTTAAGATGGTGACCCTTTGTCTATATATCTATTTATGAGGTTCACCAAACATATCATTGACTAGATTTGCTATGGACATGATCATCAATGAAATATTTAGACAATAAATGTTTATATTGTTAAGTCCGTTTGAGTTTTTGGATTAAATCAAGACTATTATGTATCCAAATTTGGCAGTCACCTATATGCACCCAAACGCGTTTATGAACAAAAGTATTTTATTAATCATGACAATAAATTATAAACATATGGGTATCTGACCCTGAATTGCAGTATATGTCCAGTATTTTTGTAGGGATTTTGACGCATTTGAACCCGTATTGTTGGTTTACTTTGTATCGCTGACCATAAAGAACACAAATAAACACAAAAACGAACATAAGAAACAAAAGAGCATGTAATGCCAGTTCTTCTGAATCCCGTAACTTTCGTAGTGGGGCGTTCTGGTATCGCTAACCCATTGTCTTGAGTCGTCGGGATGTTTGAATGTGATAAGGATATCGGAGCATGCTCCGGATGTGACTTCACTGATAGTTCTTGCAGAAGCAGATTGATCATCATCGGATCGACCCACAAAGGTCTGTCCCGTTTCGAGGTGCTCGACTTTGGGTGTCGTGGATACAGACCTCATCTTATCGTCCCTCCTCCCGGATCCTAAATCCAGCGTTTGTATTGTTCCGAGATTCGTACCTGATATTCACCGGAGAAGGGGAGCATCTGAGGGACGAAGTGAAAGCCTCTTCTCTTGAGAGGATGATGACCCAATAGAGGAGGATCAACGGAGGCGACGACGAAAACATCTATGGAGGCTAGTGGTGGCCGGCGACGACGGAAGAAGAAGGAAGCGGGTAGGGTTTTTTCCTTTGTCGGCTAGGGTTTTTCCCTCTTAGCTCTTTTATGTCTCATATATGATTGTCCATATTTTTGAAAACACAGACAATGAAGTTATTTCTCAATCAACAATAATGGACTTAAGACTTGACCAGTCGTCCACTGTACACATACATACAAGTCTTGCCAAAAACATCACGTTTACACGTATCCTCCCAATAATACCGAGCCTCTTTTAAGTCCCCAAATGAAATGCGGTTGATGGTTGAGCGGCAGAGAAGCCCCACAGCAAGAGTAGGTGCGCTCCTTAAATTCATGCATCAAATGCACACCACCACCGTGCCCTCTATTTACCCCGCCTTCAATGCCTCTCATCCCAACCCCTTCTTCCTCCTCCTCCATTACACTCCTCCTCTGACCTCTTCAGAGCTCGACATGGATACCAATGATGTCACGGTTAAGGATGTCCAGACCACCCCTCCGAGGTTCCAGCAGCTTTACTACCACGACATGTTCTTCCGCATCCTCACCTTGCTACTCACCTTCGTGGCCGTCGTTGTTGTTGCCCTTGACAAGCAAACCAAAATGGTTTCCATCACCCTCTCTGATTCCCTGCCGCCCCTGCAAATCCCCGTCACTGCTAAATGGCATTACCTTTCTTCCAACGTGTAATTTTCTCGATCTCAATCTCAATCTCTCTATGTTTCAAGTATAAGAGCTCACTGTCTGTTATGTGTTTTCGTGGTTGTAGCTACTTCTTGGTGTCAAATGCCATAGCTTTTTCATATGCAGCTGGGTCTTTGATCTACGCTGTGGCGATTCGTGCTCAGAAACATAAAGAGAACGTGGTGATCATCATCCTGGATGTGGTGATGATGGGGCTTCTCTTCTCTGCCAGCGGAGCAGTTGCTGGAGTGGGAGTCATTGGGCAGTATGGGAACTCGCATTCGCACTGGACTAGAGTCTGCAACGTGGTTGGCCGCTTCTGCCATGACATGGCTGCTGCTCTTGCTGCTTCTCTGCTTGCTTCCTTCGTGCTCCTCTGGATGGTTGTCATTGCTATCTTTAATCTGCACAAGACCGTCAAATCATCATCATCATCCTATCAGATCTGAGTTACTTGCTTTTTCTTCTTATTTTGGCATTGGAATTGGATGTACCCTATACTATAGTTTCTACTCAAATAACTGGCTTGTAAAGGCATGGATATTGGTTTTTATTGATACGACTAGTCTCTTGAATATATGTATTCCATTCATTTCCAGATACCACTTTTCAAATCTTGAAAGCAACACCAGAGTCAATTTTGAAGGCTCACGGGATGCTCTTCTTCACTTATAGGGATTAGAGTGAGCCTTTCACATCTATCTAATGAACTTGAGCTTCATAGTACTACTTGTACCATCCAGCTTCATAGTAACTTAGTTTGCACATAGTTCCAAAACTAAAAGAACGGAGTACGTATTACAGTACTTGAGTGAAGAATGTATATTTGCAGCTGAAAGATGGAAAAAGGAACGGGCATTCAGGAAGCACGTGTTATCCCATAGCACAGAGAGTAGTGTGAATAGGTATCCTTCAAGGACAGACTGGTCAATTAATTAGGCCATCAGAGACATGATTAAGCATGTCTACACACTCCTCTAACATTACAAGTGAAGTGCAGAGGCAACAACCATCAACTTAAATATTAGAGAACTACATTATTGAGCAGATGTCAGCGCCACATCTGTAACTATAACAAACTAGCTCATTGTGAGATGCATCCATGTGCAGTACCACAGCAATAAGACAGATATGAGCTTAAATATGCACACCTCAGAGGCTAACAGTTTACACATTTAGAGTACGATATAAGTAATGAGCCTACATACCTGGTCAATCTGAGATTACCGGACCAGGAAAGCATACGAGCAGCTCATGACAGATCAGGGATGCCTTGTGATCATTCATCCTATGCTATCTGCAGTTCAAGGAACTAACCAGAGAGATATGTGTATAAAATATTATGTAATAGAATGAATTGCAAACATGCGTTTGGAGAAAGCATATACCAGAAGATGGAGGTAGTGTCGTCAGCTAAGGAAGCTAATGAGATGGTGAAATAGCAATGGTGACCCATGTTGGTGTATTCAATTGGCAGATTGCAAAAGGCAATGATGGTTATGATTTCGTAGAAAAGGAGCTGAAACTGATGGGTTCACATGAATCAGTTTGTGCTGAAGGGTCTTGATGAAGATGATATGGCCCAAGAGAGTTCTGCAGCAGCAGCTATCATGTGCTAATTAAGTCTGGCCATGTTTGACAAGTAATGGAGCAGACATATGGTTTGGAAGTAATGGAGCAAACGTTTACAACACAATCTCTGGCCATAAAGTATTCACAGCCCTCCAGGAGTGGAAGAGTAAGCAATGCAAATTTCAAATATGAGACAATTGGATACATATGAAACTCCAAATGATTATATATCGTGTACTTTAAACAAGAATGTAAACAGACAAAATCCCAATCTAGACACTGGATGTTACAAAAAAAATTATAATACAGAAGAAAAAAAACACATTTTTCAATCAATACACGTATTGAAGTAACAACATTAGCACTGCAGCCCGACAACTTGCAATTATTTCAGTTACCATGTTAGCAAAAAGTTGTCGGATTCTTATCCTGCTTTATAACTCCAGCTTATGCATCTAGCAACAGCTGAGCTAGTGGATCAACATCTGCTGGAATCCATGTAAAGAATATCAGTTGAGCGCACCCATAAACCTGAGAAACAAAATTGTATTATTTGAGATAGTTACGCTATGATATAAAAAGGAAACCCTTCTTGTGTAATCAATAAACAGTGATGTTCAAACCAATACATGCCTGTATTTCTCTGATCATTGATCAATCTTAGCAAACCGGCCCTTAATTCTTGTTCTAGTTTCTGCTCGAGCCTTCCGAGATTCATATCGGACATGCTTATCATACCTGTTGTATTCCATGTCATAGACGTCAGTAAGAGATCACAGATGTAAGTTTTGGGATCATTCAAATAATTCACTTTTTCAAAAAGACCACCAATCCAGTGATGCCTATTCTAGCGTCAGGGTAATTCTAACAAAAACCCATATCCTTATACTTTATTTTATCTTGAACAACTCATTTTAGGACCATAAAATCTCAAAAAAATTGGAGACTTCATTTGCTGTAGGCAAAGCCTGGTACCTCCTAGTCCTCTTCTTCTCCTTGTACCGAGAGATTGCAGAATCCCTCTCCTGGCTGGTTAGCTCAATTGGAGTACCTTTCGGAAAAAGCATGGCTTTGGACTTAACATGATTTCTTGATTCCTCTTCATGATTATCTTGGCCATGACTCACGCTGCCAACAAAATCAGAACTCTTGTCAGGAACCACAGAACTTTCCTCGCGGTAGCTTCTCAAAAATGTAGATGGTTGAAACACTTGGTTCATGGCTTCAGCACTATCAGTAGACCACCGAAATGTTCCTACCTGCAAGATACACAAATAAACCATCACATGAAATCTAAGTAGATAATCGTATCATGTGATGTAGCAAATAACTGATAACAAATGAGATTATCATAGTTGAGGTGACACACATGAAGGGATGCAAATAATGCTAGCATAGCAGATCATCACATCACCATGTAGCGGATGTGCATAAACCAGTTCGAAGATTTACCTCATAAGGACTAGGTTTGTCATCATGTGTATCCACAAACATCTTATCAAATTTCCCGCACGACAAAGACTGGATATCAGGCTTACAGTCCAAGTTTTCAGCATCCATGACGGGTTCTAACTTTGACAACTCACTAAGCTGGAGAAGCATTTGGTCTTTGTAGTGTCCACAAGAAGCATTTCGATTCTGATTCAACAACAATTTCCTGAATCAAGTCAAGATTACAATGATTGACAAACAATTACTACATACATATATACCATATACCAGATGTCTAGCTCAAGCAAAACCCCAATAAAAACACAACCTTTAAGCTAATAAGAACACAAAATCAGTCCTGAGGTTCAAACCCTAAATTGAAATGGACCAGAACAGCTAACCAGATACTTGCCTTGGGTAGAGGAGGCACACCCATAGCCTGAAAATTATGATCGGAACCGGTGGAGGCAATCAAATCATCGAGATTAACGAAAGTGGGTGTGTCCCAAATGAACATATCCGAGAACCCATCAGGCCCAGAACCCACAAACCCACCTTCACCAACGCCGCCGCCGCCATTACCGGCCGAGCTCAGAGCCTTCAAATCCGCGTCCTCCAACCCAACAATCGACAGCAACTCGCAGACAGAAGGACACCCAGTGAACCCCTCCACCGGCCTCCGGTTGTGAACCGCAGCCTCCGACGCGTCAAGGTTGTGCCTTTCCCAGTCGCAGTTGTGGCACAAAACAGAGCGCTCCGTTTCGCAGAAGATGGAGGCAGGGGAAGAGTCGCAAGCATCGCAGAGGTGCGAGCGAGTGTGCTTGGAGAAGAGCTGGTTCGTGGAGTGAACCTGGCGGTCGCAGGAGAAGCAGAGCTTGGCCGAGTCGGCTCGGCAGTACAAGAGAGCCGTGGACTCGGCACAGTAGTCGCAGAGACGGTGTGAATCTGAGCTCATCGCCTTGGATTCAGCCATCCCTTTACCTCGCAATCTTCTACAAGACCCTAGCTTTATACATCGATTTATCTCCTCATCGCTTTCTTGCTCTGCACGATCCAATGTATTTGAAAATTACAGCTTCTTAACTGTGCTAAAGGAGCTGGGATATTTTTCTCCCTCTCACCGTTTTCTTGGCGCTTCCATTGACTGTAGAAGCTGTAAAGTAGAGGTGGGCTATGTGGTTGAGTCTGGTACACTCATTTCGTTGTTGCCGTCACCATCAAAACCCACCTAAAAGCGTTTATCTTTTCAGGTACATTTGGATAATTAGTTACCTAACAACTATTCTAATTATCGCTTAAGTGAAAGATTAACACATGATACAAAAGCTAATACATATATCAGACTGAGTTTGAAGCTAAGATTTGAAAAGAGTTTACAATAGGCATAATTGATGTACATGTAATGTGGGGGCACATGGAGTAGAGACTGTAGAGATCACGCAGGGAATATGAAAACGAAGAGTAACTTTTGGTTATTCTTGAGGTCACATGTCTGGTTCGAGCACCTTCCTTTTTGCATTGACATTGATAGTTCTTCAGGCTTAGCTTATAGGTACTAGTACCACTAGATGGTGGGAGACCACCAGCCACGTGAGACACAAGTGGTTCATACAATACAACCCACCTTTGATCTTTATGGGTATTAATGTTCATTAAAGATGGTAACAAATAGGATTCAACAAACAAGAATTATGCATTAGGATTGGGAAAACGTTTTAATATATTTGTGAATTATCACATTTTCTCATGTCATTCCTCCTATCATCGTACAGGGAAACAAAGGAGAGAGAAAGTTTGGCGGCGGCTTCTCTTCTGCTGCCACCGCCCGGCTTCGTGTGGTGTAATTGGTGCAGTCCTCCTGTGTTCGTTCATCATGATCAATCTCTCCATGGTTTGGAGTGTTTGGTCTAGATGCGTTTTTGATTGGTACATAAGTGTTCGGCAGATGCGGTTCAACGATCATGAGGTTATTATATGGTCCTTGTTCGCATGTTGGTGTAAGGATTTGTTGCAGGATTTGATCGGCAGAAAACGTATGAGTATCCGGGATCAAGAGTTTTTGTTCCATGATGATGATGGGCGGGACACCAGGGAGACGAGGATCAACGGGCTGATCTCGGGAGGGCAGATTGGTCTTGGGGAGGAGAATGGAACGACCCAACCGAGGACTACGAGACCGATGATGGTTGGCCATGGCAGCGGCGGTACAGGATCGGGAGGCAAGGATGAGGCGGGTGTCGTGACTTGCCCTTGCATAATATTAGGAGGAGATGTTCTGGTGATCGTCCATCAATGGTGGTAGGCGGTGCATAATACTGAGACGTAGTGGATCGCGGTGACGTCGGGGTGATTCTGGGCGGACAAGACGACGACGGTAGCATTGACGGAGGACAAAGTGGAGGCTACGAGAGTAGTCGGACGTTGTTTCGGTCGACAAAGGTTGTTCGTCTGACTGTAGGGGGGACAAGTACCGCAAGGTTCTGGTCCTCAGTCAGCGACATGAGGTACATGTCTGCTGGTAGTGTTGGGCCGGTAAGTGGTGTAACACTAATCCTGAGCATTGACTCAGAAGGGCATGCGAAGTCCAGTGGAGGGACACCACAAACGGCGAGGAGCGAAACGCTCCCTCGCCTCGATCAATGAGGACTTCGTGGTCCAGTGGGGGGTCTGTCGGTAATACCGCCTTACTGGACGTAGGTGGCATCGACTCCACCAAGTACCGGCGCGACATTCTTCAATCAGATCGGGAACCAGCAATTTTACGTTTTTAAGAGCCCTCATTATCATCAGAGGGGGGACGACGCCTGTTGGTTCCTCGGGAGGATGCAAAGTCCAACTGAGCCATTTCAGTTCCTGGTTACAGAGTTGTCCAGGGCGTCACTCTAGGGCTTCAATATGATACTGGAGCACACCTCATAGTCGATTTATACCCAATCGGAAATCTCAACACTAGGCATGCTCGGTCCGTGCCCATCAGTTTGGAGCTGTTGTATCGGTGATCGAAAGACGTTGTCGTAGTATCCCCCTCCAGACAACCCTTATTCTTTATAGAGCGATTTTACTTTCAGTTCGATTGTTATTTCAGTTTTTTGCATTTCAGTATTTCATTATTGTAAGCAAACTTCAATTCTAATATAAGATCATATTTCCTCAAAAAAAAATCGTCTAGGAAAACATATGATCGGATATTGTTGTTCGAGAAAATGGAGAATCCATTGGGAGTTTTTGATAAAGAAAATTGTTTGTTTGACTTCCAAACAAAACCAATTTTCAACCTCTACCTCTATTTTTATTTTAAATTACAACTTTACCTTTAATAAAAAAATTCTTTTATCAAAACTCCTTGAATTTTTCTTTTTCATTATTCTTTCATGTAATTTTTATTATTTCGTTTCTTTTAATTATTATTTTTTCATGATTATTTTATTTAATTTTTGTTAATAGTTTGTCATTTTATAATTTTAGAAAGTTTATTAATTTATTCTTAAAAAAACTAGTTTTTCTTTGCCGATCTGTACCTTGTGTGGCACTATGTCCACTTCCTCCTCCTTTTATCGATCTCTATTGATTCCTAAATCCATTGATTATCGAACTTATCTCTTCACTTTCCCTATCACAAGTTCAGACCAAAAAATATAACAATCAAACAAAAATCGAGCTCCACAGATGGAGTTCCTCATACCCTAAAAATCCTTAAGTTATCAAACCCTAAAATCCACAATTTATTTAGGTAAGCATGTGGTGATTAAGATCGAGCTTCTTTGAAGTGTAAATCGAGCTCCTAAATAGCACAAGACCGAGTTCCATATATGCTCTCAGAAGAATAGAATGAGGACAGGAAAATGACCAAATCTAATGCTCTAGAAATGGCTTGGTCGTCGTCAAAATCGATAGAGAAGGGAGACCACATCTAAAGAAACACCCCTGACCTCCCTTAAAACCAAAGCTGGAGCTTCTTCGAGCACGGTGGTGCCTCCTGGTAGTTCTACCATGCATATTTAAAGGAACACTAGTTCGGATAGTTCCATCGTGTTGGTCTCAAAGGATAAAGTAAAAATGATATGAAAAATCTCTAAATACCTCTAATAAATGTGCTGAATTATTTCCCTGACTGTTTTTTTTCAAAACCTTAAAAAGTCGACGACCTCTACGGTGGCTTCTGTGGAGGTTTCAACCCATCCTCTCATATTTCGGAACAATTTTCCTTCACCAGTGTTCTTTCTCTTTAGGTCGCGTCCTGTTTTCGGATCTTCTACTTTCACTATGCATTCCCAACGACTTTCTTCTCCAACGTCTCAGATCTGGTGTGCCTCTTGCGGATCTAACTCATTCTGTTCAGATCTGGTGACTTCGACCTCCTTCTCCGGCGGACACCTCACACGGACCTCTAGGATTCCCCTCCTCCGCCCTCTCTTGCTTCTGGTCTCCGTCTCTCCGACATCCTTCCGTCGAACCAGATTCATGCCAACAAGGAGTGCTCTCTTCAGCTCCGGTCGCCATCTAGTATCCAACCTCTTCTCGCTTTATCTTCAAAAAATGTTCTTATCATCGGCGGTACCCCGTGTTTGCTCACCGGATCAACCTACTATCAGAGGCATTTTGCTCTCGATCGTCCGAGCTCCTTCTTTGACTTGTTGCCCGACCTCCTTCACCTACCTCTCTGTTGGATGGATCAATTTCGGCTTCGTCGTCTTCAACATCACCGCCCTATTCTAAGCTAGCTACTTTGACCTTGGCTCCGATCTCGGCCACCACCTCGATCCCGTCGACTCTGTCTCGGCCTCCTTCCTCAGATTTTCCAACCGCTTTCCTCTCTCGTCATTCCCTGTCTTGGGATGACTCAACATTTTCTCTCCGACTCTAACCTCTCATGGCTCTCTCGGGGACGTTAGATCTCTTGTGGTTCGTGCTTCTCCAACACGAGGTGGTCACTTGATTTCGACTTCTCAGTCTCTTTCGCGTTGTTTGCTAACAAGTGACTTGTGTTGGTCCTCGGTCGTTAGATATCCGCTAGTCTCGTCGTCCTTCTGGTTCTTGTTCCGCCTTCTTGGTCAAGTCCGTCCGCGATTTAGGTGTGGGAATTTTGGTGTATTCACCATATCTGATCCGTATGTTATATTTTGTCGTTTGAGGTTGGTCGACTCTTGGAGGTGCTTGATCTCCCCGTTGTCTCCATCATCGGTTTTTTTGTGCTGGTCTCCGATTGAGTTGCTTTTTAGTGGCAACATTCTATCGTTCAGTTTTCAGCCTGTGATCCGTGTTCGCTAGTTTCTCTCACCTCTTTTCGGTTGCTAGGGTGCGCTTCACTAGCATGAATTTCACTTCTTACTGTCATGGCACGTTTGACCTTTGGACTGTCGAGTCTCCTAACATCCTTAGTATTGTGTCTAGCCAAGCCATTTGTTTTTGGGGTTAGTCACGTTATTGTAGTGCTTTATTTTTTGTTTGTCTGCTCGCTTATAGTCTTTTACTTGTTGGTTTTTGTTTCTCATTCTGGGGATCATGTCAGCTATTATATATGAATTGATTTATTTCCGATAAAAAAGATAGTTCCATGGTGTCATCATCTACCAAGTTTTGACACCGATGAGCTCTAGTCTAGTGGCAACGGTATTGCTCCGGTACCGATTCGGGAAGTAAGGTAGGTGGGGGTAGAGGTAAGGTAAAGGTTAGTGGTGATGCTCTAGTTCAGGAAGCTCGAATTGATGGAGGTGGGATAACGATAAAGGACAAAACAATGGAGATAGAACAAATTTCAACTTGTCTTGAGCCCCTCCCCGCGTGCTCTCTGTCCCATCTCACCCACGTTTCTCTCTCCCCGAAGCTTGTGGTGATGATGTCTCCGTCTTCTAGGAACAATCGTAAAGCAATTCAACCTTCTTGTATGTGAAGCCTTAAAGTTTGTTTGTTTCGACTTATCACAGACTTTCCATAATATGTGTGGCGTCATTCAATCCACCATCTATTTTTATAGTTACTTAGATTCTTCAAGGAGTGTTGTACGGCCAGTTGAAGCAATCTCCATCTTCGATTTCATCTTCATTCATTGGTTCCTTAGAGAGTGTTGTACGACTAGCTAAGGTTCTCCATCCTATCATTACTATCCTATATATATAATCAGCAAGGTTCTATCTCATCCCACCACCACGTTCATGTATCACCAAGCGGAAGAGTTCTTTTGTACAGGTTGGAACACCATGCCACCACCAGCCTCTAGCAGGGTTCGTACTCATCCATTTAACTGTTCTCTATTTGATGTTGTGATAGTGTCTTAGGAGAGTTGAGTGTCTTCCCAACCAGTCATACCAAGCCCACATATCAAAGAAGTTAATGTTCAAAAACCTGAAGACGTTAAGTCTACAGTCCTTCCTATCGACCATAGAATCAAAAAAAAACCCTACCGGAGGTAATGTTCAAGTATGTGGAACGCGGGAAGGGACCTGTAGTACCTCCTTTACCCTCGCGGACCATTAAGTCTACAATCCTGCCTAACCCGAAGGCACCTACGTCCAATAAGGATTGGGCGGACAAGAACCTGAAGGATGGTATGAGAGCATAATCATTGGGGATGACGGTCCAGTATCAGGGCGAGATTTCACCTGTTCAGCACATACTCCAGCACGAGATCTTTACTGGATTTTCTTAGAAGAAGGCCTCCGCCTCCCCCGAGATCAGCCTGAAGAAGTAGCAAACAAAGAGAGCCCATGAAAAGCAAAAAAACCCCAAGATATTGGCCATGGAAAGAGGAACCCGGAGGGTTGAAGCCACAACTATATCAAAGAAGAGAGCTTTCACGTTAATGGACATCGATCAGAACGTGATGGATGCTCAATTCGTCCCTACCCCCACTACATCGACGACGAAGGCTGAAAAGCAGCCTCATCGGGAGTTATGATAGACCTTTGTGCCCTTGGGAGGCCGACCCTTTTGGCTTCTCAAGACCCGTTTGGCCCTTGTAGGGGGGGTAAGGTCTTTTGGGGTGATATCTTGTATGCCCCTATGACCCAAGGCAACCCCCTCGGGGAATTTAGCTCATTGGACTCGTTTAATTGAGCGTATCTCTAGTTGTTTTTCCATTTATACCGTTTTACCTAGAAACATTTATGTTGTTAGCCTCGTTTACCAGAGCACCTGCTTAATCCTAAAGCGGGGGGTCTCGGTTAACCCTTAGGCTTGTTTCGGGTGCGTCCATGATTGTTGGGTGTTGTATTTTGACGATTAATTGAACAAATACATACTTTTTCCCCAAAAAAAACAATAGGGATAGAAGAGAATAAATGAGATGGGGAATAAAAAACATAGTTTAATTGTTTTTCAGGGTTAAAAGGACACGTCCAAAGTTGTTAGGGGTTAAAAGAACAAGTTTAGGATTGTTTATGGTTAAAAGGACAATTTTGATAGTTTTTTAAAAAATTACTAAAAAGGTGCAATTTTATTAATAGTAGATTACGACATAAGTGTGCGTCAAGGAACAACCTTCTTGACCATCAGAAAAGAACAGACAAAGAACACATTGTTCGCAGTTCTTTTTAGAAATATAATCGTCAATGATGGTTTTGAAAATACTAACAAGACCGGCATTGACAGTCTCCGAGATGCCAATAGGCCACCATAAAGGCATGTAGGAAGGGTGGGGGATGAGAAGATAGTACTGGAAGTCCCGCTCTAAAGCTCGAGAAAGGACTGCATCAGTTGTATTGGGAGGATATACGCGAATCAGGGTTCCCTCACAAAAAAAAATCTTTGACTCTCTACATGCTAGTCTTTAACCCTGCAAAAACGAAACCAGTGAAAATAAAAAAAGACCTATTTGATTAGCTTGATCCAGAATCGAGAGGGGGGTCGAGGACGGTGCGGCGATGGAGGCCAGGGAGATGGACGCGCCGGTGGCGGCTTCAGAGATGGCGAAGGTTTCTCAGGAGAGATGATCCGTTACAGTATGATCCAATGAAAGATCAATCTGCAGTAGCTACAGAAAGCGGGGGTACATCGAATCTGTACGCTTTTCGCATGTATCGGTGGAGACCAAGGAGGTGGGGACAACGATGGCTCCACCGATTAGGGCATGGACGACGAGGAACCTGCTAGGGAAAGAATTACGTGGGAGGACCCCTCCGGCGGGGACCGAGAAATTGTCGACGGAAAAGGACGAGGGAGGTCACCTCGCAGAGAGAGAAGCTCCTCTAATCCAGGCCGAGCAGCATCAAAAGAGACAAAGGAATAGGGAGACCTCCATGACAACAGCGGAGAGAGACCAGAACTACACCGGGATGGGTGGAGGTTAAGCCGGGGTGATGCGCGACAAGACGGCGCCGAAACTCTAACAAAGCGTATCATTCTCAAAACTCTTTGTAGTCTTTATTGATAGTTTTAAAATAATATAAGATACTGTGTTTTGATCATCATTTCAGGAGAGGTACTACACTATCAGAGGAATAAGAGACAAGGTCAGGCTGGACATATGGCTATGAAAGTTGATATGAGGAAAGCTTATGACCGGGTGGATTGGGGATATTTGGAAAGTGTGTTAGACCGTATGGGTTTTTCCGCTAAGTGGGTGGGATTGATCATGTCCTGTGTTCGGTCTCCTCAGTTATGGGTTTCTACTGAAGGGAGACGGTTGGGACCCATCAGGCCGGGACGGGGAATCAGACAGGGTGATCCTTTATCCCCGTACTTGTTTATCGTTTGTGCAGAAGGACTTTCCCGTTTAATTACAAGTTATGAACAACGAGGGCTGATTACTGGTACTAGAATAATAAGGGATGCTCCCTCTATTACTTACTTGTTTTTTTTGCAGACCATAGCTTTTTCTTCGGAAAGGCGACTGAGGAGGAAGCGGAGGCCTGGAGGGAAGTGTTGGGAAGGTATGAGAGGGCTTCGGGGCAACAAATCAATGCCCATAAGTCGTCGATATCTTTTAGTCCAAATACATTACCAGCTAGAAGGGAAGGGGTGGCAGGTATTTTGGGAATGTCGCAGGTTGTGGATATGGGTTCGTACTTGGGACTCCCGGTAGTGATAGGGAGAAGAAGATATAAGGCGTTCATGTACATCAAAGATCGTATTTCACGCAGACTGACAAACTGGGACGAACTTCTACTAAGCAAGGCCGGTAAGGAAGTTTTGTTGAAATCTGTTATACAAGCTCTTCCTATGTACTCAATGAGTGTTCATTTATTACCCGTTTCTTTAATTCGGGAGATTGAGGTAATTATGAACAGGTTTTGGTGGTCTCATAACACCAAAACGGGTTCGGGTATTAAGTGGCGCAGGTGGGGTGCGTTATGTGATCATAAATTGCAGGGTGGTTTGAGTTTTAAACACTTGCATGATTTTAATCTTGCGCTGCTGGGTAAGCAAGGTTGGAGGTTGATGACGAATCCGGAGAGCCTTGTTAGTAGAGTTTTGAAGGCGAAATATTATCTCATGACAGACTTTATTCATGCTCTGAGGAAACCAAATTCGAGCCCCATCTGGAATAGTATTATGGCTGCCCAGGATGTGGTTCGAAGAGGTGTCCGCAGAAGTATCGGGTCGGGAGATCAGACTTTTCTCACCGGGGCTCCTTGGGTTGAGTCGGCGTTTGGATACTTGTTAGATGTGGACGGCCTAGTGGAGTTTTGGCCGGTTAGCAGACTATTTTGGCTAGGCAGAAGGGAGTGGAATGTGGAGTTCATCCAGCGGGTACTTTCAGAGAGAGATGCTGAGGCGGTACTAAAGGTCCCCCTCAATGCGGGCCGGGACACTAACGCTTGGTACTGGAAAGGTACTCGTGATGGTATTTATTCTGTGAAATTGGTTTACAGGGAGATTCAGGCAGTTGCAGGAAGGTGGGATCCAAATAGCAGGGATGAGTTTTGGAGCAAGCTGTGGACTTTACGGGTCCCCCCAAAGGTCATTCACATGTTATGGAGGGGTGCTTCTGGGATACTCCCTACTGGGGCTTGTCTTAGAACCAGAAGGGTGGATGTATCAGGATTTTGTGGGGTTTGTGGAGAAGAAGAGACAGATTCCCATGTTTTAATATCTTGTCCAGTTGCTGTTGACGTGTGGAGCAGGGTTCCGAGTGTTTCCTTAAGCCAGATCGATTCGATTCGTGGGTGGTTGACCCATAATTGGGAGACTTGTTCTCGTGAGGAGGCGGAGTTACTCGGGGTTGTTTGTTGGGAGCTGTGGAAAGCCCGGAACAACCGTGTTTGGAATGATAAGGCCACTCCGACCGAGGCTATTTTCAGGGCAGCAGTGAAACTGGAGTCGGAGTGGAAAGCGGCTCAGTCTCACCAGCACCTTCCTGGAGTTCCTCAATCGGTTGGTCCTGACAGATGGGGCAAACCAGTTGAGGGCTCCATTAAGGTGAACACGGATGGCGCAGTGGTGGCGGGACATGGAGGAGCAGGTGGCTTCATTTGCAGAGATAGTCAGGGTACAGCGGTGGGAATCAGATGTTTTATTTTCCCTCATTTGTCTGACCCAGAGATCTTGGAGGCTCTAGCAGTCAAGGAAGCACTAGTGTGGTTGAGAAGCAGTGAATGGTCAGCAGGTTCTATCGAGACTGACTGCCTTGGCGTGGTCCTTGCCATTAATAATCCAGCGCGTCTGCTATCTCCGTTTGGGGGGATTATTGATGATTGTAAGACCATTTTCAGTCAGTTACCAGTGGTGAGAGTAAACCATGTTCGTAGAGTAGCCAATATAGTAGCTTATGAGTTGGCTCGTAATGCTTATAATTGAGTTCATCTTGTACTGAATTTGAATCAATTGTCAGACCCCATCCCAGGGCTCCTGGCTATTGATTCCGAGTAATGAATTATATTTCCCTAAAAAAAAGATACTGTGTTTTGGACATTATCGTTTTTTTTTTTTCAAAATTGAACTAATTAGCATCCAGTGTAAAATTACACTTCAAATATAATAAACGAAATATTTTTAATCAGGTAAGATAATACGAAAAACTTGCCTAATTAAACAGGGTCGTGTGTAATTCTTCAATAATTTATACCTTCTGGAATTTTGTTGTTCGCTTTTCGACGCCATCGTCTCTGTCCCTCTCTCTCTCTGTGCCCTAACCAATGGAAAACCCAGAGGCAGCAAAAGCACCAGCAGCAATTGGGAGGAAAGAGGATTTGGGGAAGCTGCAATTTGGGTAATTTGTTTTTCTCCAATCCCTTCAAGCTTGGTTTTTGGATTGTGTGTTGTAAATTTCTGTACAAATTTGTGGGTGTTTTTCTTTTGTTTTAGCTGCGAGCATTATCGGAGACGATGCGAAATTCGAGCCCCATGCTGCGATCGCATCTTCCCTTGCCGCCACTGCCACAACGAGGCCGCCGTACGTAACCCTCTATCTCTTTTTCTGTATTGATTGTGTCTGTAGATGTATCCACTTATCGCTTTCTTTTGAATTTGAATCTGGGTCGGTGTTGACTTGTTGTGTCACGAATTTCCGTTTCATGATGAGAATTAGAGCTCACTGACCAACCCGAAGGATCGTCATGAACTTGTCAGGTTCGATGTTAAACAAGTATGTTCTGTTCTTGCCTCTCTTGAATGTGATTACATTGTGGTTGGTTTGCTTTTTTTAATTTTGTATGATGTGATTGAATTTGGTGTTTTAGGTTGTTTGTAAGCTTTGTAATACCGAGCAGGAGGTATGTGTTTGACTGTTTGGTGCATTTGAACTGTATCTTGCATTTACTGTTTTGATTAATCTGGGATTTGAGATGCTTACCTTTCTGCCTCTTTACAATGTGTTTTATAGGTTGCTCAGATTTGTTCCAAATGCGGTGTCAATATGGGAGAATACTTCTGCAATATTTGTAAATTTTACGATGATGATGTAAGATTGTTAATTTCTTAGTAGTTGTTTGTTAATGTCTGTTGTTGTCGGTTCTTTTCCAGTATCTCATCTCTATGTCATACTTGCTTCTTTATAGACCACAAGGGGCCAGTTCCATTGTGATGAATGTGGGATTTGTAGGTAAGTGGACAAATCAATAATTTGATCTCTAGTATTCGCATAAATTTTGTGTGTGAAGTAGATGGTTATTCTGATTTGGTTTGTCGTGCATGTCAGGATTGGTGGTCGTGATGAATTTTTTCACTGCCAAAAGTGTGGTGTGTAGCCTTGCTTCATTAGTTCCTTTCTTTTGTTTGTTTGTAAGCTCAATTTTCTCATGTACGCATGAGCCTTGCGTGCTAAGCCATTTTATTATAAGTTTCTTGGCTTGATAAGGCATGTGCTACTCAAAGAAACTTTGGCTTTTGGCTCTTGGTGTGGAAAGTAATTGAGCATGTTTGTGTTTTTTTGTATTTGAAGGTAGTATATGCTACTGCCTCACCAGAACTCAGTATAGCAATTTATTTAGTTATTCCTTTTGGATGTCGCCTCTTCTTTTGTAATGTAGGATCGTGTTACTCAGTGGAATTGCGTGATAATCACTTGTGTGTTGAGAACTCCATGAAGAATCATTGTCCTGTCTGTTATGAGGTATTTATTTGTTTTTGTTATTGTAACTTTTTTCTGATATTTGCAATGTCATTAAGTTCTAAAACATTATTTTTTCATTACAGTATCTCTTTGATTCAACTAAACATACAACAATTATGAAATGCGGACACACGATGCATTTGGAATGCTTTCAGCAGATGGCAGAACAAAATCAGTAATATTTATATTCTTGAAATGATATGTTAAGGCGCCTCGTCCGTGTGAATGAAGTTTAACTCCAGTGGGCTGATCTCGCAGGTATCGTTGCCCCATCTGCTCCAAGACGGTGCTGGACATGTCCGATGTCTGGAATTATTTAGATGATGAGGTACTAAAGGCTTCTCTCATAACCATCAAAATTGTACAAAAGATTAGCCTTTATTGCCACTTATTTTTATGGTAATAAGTATTTGGCTCTGTGGTATGAACAATTCATTCATGACAGTCAAATAAGTCAATTTATTTACTAGTACTTTTATGGCTATGGTATTTGCTATAGTTTATGATAACCCCTCCCACCTCTTATTGTTTTGTACTATAATATTCTTACTCGTAGTTATTCAAAATGTACTGTGATATCTCTGATGATTTGGTTAACTGTTCATAGATTGAAGTAACTACCATGCCCGAGGAATACCGGTATGAGGTAATTGTTTCCTCCATTTTCTTTGTCCTGTTTTTTATTTGATATGAGTTAGCCATGTCAAGTTCTGTAGCATTGGTAATCCACTTTTACTGTACAAACTTGTCCTATCCTGGGATTAGCTCCGAGGAAGAATGTTCATTAACAAACCGTTGATGGTAGTTCATCCTGGAGTTTCTCTAACATGATACTGAGAATGAACTCTTTCAAATTGATTATCCATGGATTTTACATCAACAACCATCTACTGATATGCATAAAGAGGCCAAGTTTGTTTGCTAGGGCTGTTTTGTGCTCCCTTTTTATTCCAAAACCATCGGAATCTAGATATTCCTATTACTCTCTCCTTATGCACCATGCTCATGAAGACATTGATTTGTAACTAGTGGTCTATGTTATAGGTTTCAATACTCTGCAATGACTGCAACAACACGAGCACGGTTACGTTTCACGTATTGGGCCATAAGTGCAGGCAGTGCAAATCATACAACACCCGCAGGATTTCAGCACCAAAACATTAGGTAAGTTGGTCAACATACAAAGCTCTTATGGATGTGATTTTTATATTCCAAGCAATGATTTGAGTTTCCCGTACCTGGATTGCAAGCTGTGATTTGAGTTTTGTAAGGAAACCAGGCAATTCCAACTTGGATATTGTAACATTGTATTCCTAAATCCTTACAGGATATTTATCTTCTGGTGACCTTATTGTTAGAGAAGAGGTATCATTATTGAAAATACGAGTAATGAGCCATCTTAAGTAAGGATGTAAAAATCATCGCCTGAAGGTGCCTAGGCGCTGGAATAGGCTTTGGGGACCAATTTATCTTTTACAAATTAAGTGAGACCATACAAGTATACAACTATGTTAGTTGAGTTGATAGAGTCTATTTTGTTGAAGTGTTATATCATGAGTTCGATTCACGTTATTAGTCTTTCTCGTTAAGTATTTTAAAAATATAAAAATGGCATGAACTTAAGTTACTGATTTGATACCTGAGCTAATTAAGTTGATAGAGCCTTATTGATTGTTTTAAGAATTGTATGATATTTTTAGTTTAGTAGAATATATATATTTAATGTGATATTATTAATATTTTTAGGCAAAATTCCAATATAATGTTTTGCGTAACATTTATTTGCATTATAATACCCTGGACTATTTTTGTACTTAACGTTAACCTTTGATTCAAATTTAGACGGAAAAAGATCACGTGCTAGACACATAGCTATACTTTTATAATTAATATATAAAGGGAAATTTGGTTAAATATGCCTCATAACACATTTTATTTTTTTCGAATATGCTTCCATATTTTAGAATCGAAAATCTATGCTTTTGATAGGTTTTAAGACAAAAATACCCCTTATTAAAATTTAAACAAACCCTTTTGTTTATCTTCATCCCCATTCATTTTTTTATCCAGTTATGAACAAGATCCTAAGTTCTTCACCCACACATCCTATTCCCCTCTCAGTATAAGGGCATCCACAGTCGTGGACGAGGAGTTGGCGGGGAGCAATCGCTGGTGAGGAGCTGGCTGGGAGCTGGCAGGGAGGTCGTTAGCATGGAGGGCTGGCTGGCTGGGAGCTCAACGCCGGCGCCAACGGCTACAAATCTAAAGAAATCAAAATTGGCCTATGAATAGTTCTTGACAATGTAATTTTGTTGTTGAAAATAACACAAATTAAATGCAATTAAGCTCTAAATACATTATAAATAGTACCTTAATTCAACCAAAACTCACAAACCATCTTTCTCACAATTCATCTTTCTCACGATCTCTGTCTCACAAATTTGTTCGTCGACGTGGCCAACCTACCCAACGATTTTGATTTGAATTCTATTTTGGACGAAGTACTCGAAGACTGCATGTCCATCGACGTGGCCAGGGGTTGTTAGATGACGCATTGGTATATTCTCCATCACGTAAGCGAAAATACATTGCACGTGACCGGGTAGCCGCAAACGAACGTTTAATGAAGGACTACTTCAGCACGAACCCTGTGTACACGGAGGTGCATTTCCGTCGTCGGTTCATTTCTTCTATTATCTTTTTTAATTTAAGGACTTGCTTTTTAAAATGTAATGTAAGGACTTGTTTATTTAGTATTTTTTTTAATTTAAGGACTTGTTTTTTAAAATATAATTTGAGGACTTTTTATTTAAAATAGGAATTTGGTGGCTCCCCGCCAGAAAAAACGCCAACCACTGCAAGTTACTGGCGGTTTGCGCAGGCGGTGAGCTGGCTGGGATGAATTTTTTTTTAATCCTCCCCGCCGGCGCCTCCCCGCCAGCAGTCGGCCCGTATGGCTGTGGATGCCCTAAGCTAAGTCGTAACTTCCCTTGTCCCGAAATCTCTACCAAAACATATATATGATTGCCAGAGTAGTTGTGAATTATCAACTTAACCTTACCGCACCACAGAATAACAGTACATCCAAGGGTTCTATAGAGAAAGCACCCTTAAAATTCATCCTTATATATATATACACAAGAAAATTCATGTTTTTCTAACTACATAACCCAAAACCCGGAAGATGAAAAGTCTAATCTCCAATCAACAGACAGGAGCAAGGCATAAACACCTTGAACCACCATAACAGTTTCATTCAGAGGAGAAAATCAAACAACCAAATACAAACTCGAGCACTAAGTTGAAAGCTCAACATCAAAACAATCCCGAAAAGGAGGAAACATGGAGAAATGGTCGAAGTGCCAGATTTTACCAACATTAAGTACAAAGAAGGCAACAAGGGCAGCAAACTAGATCTAGAACCCTGATTTTCCTACCATGAAGCACAAGGAAAAGGATATGATATCCAAATTTTACCACCATGAAGCATAAAGGAGTGGAAACGTCACCAATTTCCGACCCCTAGACAAAAAACCCCTAAGTCTTACTCGAACCAACAGAAAACACTTCATCTCATTGGTACCACCAACTCAGAGAGTTGAATGGACACCGACACAACGACGGTCAACATCGTTGAACAGTAGAAATAGGCCGGTTGCCAAAAATCATTGAAACTCTTAAACCCCATTCACTACAAGGGTTTACTACTTCTGCGACTACGGAATGGCGTCACAGAAGCTCACAATAGCGTCACAGAAGTTAGATCACTTTCCTTTACGACGACATTATCCTTGATCGTACTAATTGACCAAAAAACTTCATCTACGGCTACATGCATGTAGTCGTGGACTCGTGGTTAGGGTCTAACCTCTAC
This sequence comes from Erodium maritimum, assembly GCA_963921825.1. Lineage (NCBI taxonomy): Eukaryota > Viridiplantae > Streptophyta > Magnoliopsida > Geraniales > Geraniaceae > Erodium > Erodium maritimum. Next base: position 11,268,342 of record OY997595.1, read on the forward strand.
GATTCCTTGATGTTGTCGAAGAGAAATATTATGCAGTGGTAGAAGTTAAATGCAGAATTCAAAAAAAAAATATTTATAAAATATGCACCCGAACGTGCAAAACCTGCAAAAAAAAATTAAACGTCCATCTAAATATCCGCATTATTTATACATATCCGCAGTAGTTATATATATCCGCAACAATTATATATACACCCAATAGTCCAAAATGTATATCCATGAAAAGTATTTAACAAATGACACCACAATTAGAGTTACATATAAGGAGGATGCTAAGGAGTTACTAAATCCTGTCAACTTTAAAGACCGGGGGTTAAACGCCGCTGTAGCTTCAAGTTCATGTCTCCTCCTCTCTGTCATCTTCTATCTCCGACGTCACATGGTGCGTTTTCATGGTTCGAGGTAAGGATCGGCGATCGGATCTCGTGCCAGACTTCTCTGTTGGGATTCTCTGGGTACCGGAGTTCCAATTAATATTTTTTTCTCTTCCATGTGTGGTGTTATTTTTTAGTAGAACTGCTTTGGTGAACCGTGAGTGAGGGAGCTGTTGTGGTGGACCGTGAGCATGGCCTAATGTGCGTTCGTTTTGAATGCCTCATACTTCTCTGTCAGGAGTTGGGTTATGTCGTGTTATCGCAAGCTCCAACCTTGGTGGCTTGAGTCCTGTTATCCGGTGCTTAGTGAGGTGGTTGCGGTGGAAGCAGTCGCAAGGAGTTTTGTCCGGTTTTGGGTATTGGCTTCCCGATTTCCCGTCTTTGTTGTAGATCTGTTTCTTGAGGTGATATTGGTGGAGCCTCTCTCGAGTCTTCAGAGGTGACTACTGCCGATTCTAGTCGTGGGACGCGTTTCTTCATCCTCCCGGGTGCTGATCGTTGTGGTCTTGATATAGTTGCTGGTGGTGGTTCATTTGCTCGCATGGCGTTTTGTATCAGTTTTGTTCGTGGGACACGTTTCTTCATTGGTCCTAGTGTTGATCTTTGTGGATCTAATCGTTCATTGTGTTGCTGGTACTGATTTATCTTTTCATCACCTTAAGTTAATGTCCCCTCTTTGTCCCTTTATCGTTATCTGGTTAGTGTTCAACTGCTTCCTTTCCATTCGTGGTAGGGTTCGCTGGTTTATGGTGTTGGCCGCCGACTAGTGGTTTGGCCATAACTTAGTTGTTTTCCTTCAGTTATTCGATTTTGGGTCAAGTGAGTTTGGGTGGGTTTTACCCTCCGATCTGTCTTTGTCGTTTGCGGTGTTAACCGTCGACTTGTTAATATCTGTCTCCCAGTCATTGTGAAAAGTTGAAGGGCATGATGAGACAAGGTGTTCTTCTATCTTAGGTAGTCGTTGAGTTGTTGCTAGTACCGTTTGTGCTTAATGGTCGAAAAATCTGGGTTTCAGACTTTATTTTCTTATGCACTTTATTGTTGTAAAACCAAGTGTTAGACCTTTTTTCATTTTTTTTATTTGTTTGAGCTTAATGATTGTAAAATCCGGTTAATTAGACTTCGATTGTCGAGCTTACTTCCTTATTGGGTTGTTGAGGATCTTATCATAAGGATGTTCATTCTTTGTACTTTTGAATAGGTTTCATTTATACATTTGTTGTATTAATAAAAAAACTAAAAACTTATGTTGATAGATGAAGGTTTAATCATATTTATACTCTCACGTACATTTTTGACGAGAAAACACATGCGACTCTTCAAACCTTAATTGCTGCCGTGGCTAGGTCATAGAGCATAATGTATATCATTGTTGACGATACGGTAAGATTAATGATTGATCAACCGCAGTTCATAGCTGGAAACAATTAATAAGTAGAATTTTTTTTTTTTGAGAAGAACAAGAAATTAGTATTACTTGAAATAGAAATAGGATGATGAGCACATAATTGTGTCCATCGTACAATATAGAAACCAACTACAGAACGTAAATCAATAACAGAAATCTAAAAGTTGCTCAATGTTTAGGGGCGGTTGAAGGGGGAATCTGCGGTAGCGTTCAGGCAATCCATGAACAGTGATACAACATACGTCTACCAAATGGCACTGAGTGAGCAAGCCGAGTGAAAGGGGAATACTGGTGGACCGCCATCTCCCCCGGTAAGTCAGCGTGCGTCGTCCTCCCTTGACTGATAATGTTAGGGCTCCTGAACGCGGGATTGCTGACACCAGACTGGTAGGGGAGACAGATATCAACTGTCGATGGTACCCTCGCCATCTATTCGCCAGGAAGGGGCCACAGTCGACCACCCCCTTCCTGGGCCACCTCGGACTCATTCCTGGAGGCGGGGGTGCTTGTGCCCCCCCGCCGCTGCTACCTGTGATCCCCCATCGGACGCCGTCGAACCCTCCGACTTCTCTAGCTCCTCCTCTCTGTCCAGCCGTTTCTTTCCAGACAGCGACGGCCCAGCCTCCTTAGCCAGCCATGCCGGTGGGATGTCCTCCGTCCCAGTCTCATATGACGCCTCCCGCCCAGAGCGTGGCGTGTGTCGAGCAGGTGGTGTGCCCGGACCCCTGTTACCTCCCTTACCCCTGCCTCCAATATAGCTCCAGTTCGTCCCTGGCACCGCCTTTCCATGCTTCGCCTTCTCTAATGCAGATCTCGGGTCCCCAGGGGCTCGGAGAGAGTGGTCCTTGACTCCCCCCGCTACTGGACATGACGGGAACATATGTCTTGCACAGCTACATCCATAGCAATGATCTGGTAAATGCTCGTACGAGACCTGAAGAAGAATACGTACCTGTGATTCCGATAAGCGGAACCATAATTGACTCTGCAGAGGGATGCGTATATCAGCCCAGATCCGGATCCGCATAAAGTCACCCCAGCAGCACCCCGAATTGTCCACATCAACCGCCAGACAGACCCCCAACCCATTCCTCAGTCGGAAGCCCACCTCCTTATTCCAAGCCCCCACAGGGAGATTAGAGACACGAGCCCATACCGAAAAGTGATGAAAGCTGAGGTCTCCCACCTGCATGTGAGCCCTAAGGTCCGTGACCAACACCAGGGATTCCCTGAACGCCCACGGCTCTCCAACTAGCACCCTCGCCCGTTCCTTAGCAGTGCGGAAGAAGAAAGCCACCAGGCCCCCTTCTAACGGCCTTGCCTCCACTTTCATGCCCCACCGGTCCTCCATTCTGTCCACCAAGGACTTCCAGAAAAATCTCTTAGAGGTCAGCACCTTCGCAGCTAGTGCGAACTGAAACTGACCCCCCACATTGACAACATCCCCTGTTGGAATCACTACTTCCTTAATACACATCGACGATAGGCGAGATCCAATGTTCCCACACCCTCCATCTCATCCTGCATTCCTACCCGACCCGGCCCCAACTCGTCTTGCAGCCCTGTCCGAACCGGATCACCACGACGTGCGGAGCAGCCCGCAAGATTGGTACCCCCGCTCCGGCCCGAGCCTCCGCCCGACCAGTACCCGATCCATACCGCCCTGCCCAGGCGGCAAGGTCTCCCGGCCCAGTCGGCCCACGACCCTGACCACCCCGACCCGCTCGCGCAACCCAACCACCACGGTCCTGGCCCGCTCGAAAGTCCTTATGTGCGTCCATCATGAAACCACTTGCCCGGCCCGGCCCATTCGCCTGCCACTCCCGACCCGGGTCCATCCCACTAGGGTTTTCCCCCACAACAGCCTTGCCCTTGCTTCTTCACCAAGCTAGTGCCGACGACGACTCCTCCACCGTGCCCTCCGTGTCCGATGACACCACCACTGGCTCCATAGGGGATCATGTCGCCACAATCCCCTCGCCCACCAGCCCACGTGCACCCAGTTAACCAAGCCACGCCGAACCCGACCCTATATCCCGCGCCACCCGTGGTCGCGGTCCTCGAACTATCGTCCGACGAGCTCTGCTCCCCGTCGCGTACTGCCCGCCGCCACTCACCGGCGACCCCACGCCATCCCTCACCGCAGAGAAGAGCATCGGAGAAGCATCCCCATCCCGCGGCGATAGAGGCTCCGGTTCGGTGAACGACGTCTCCTCCCCCGCCGTCTCCTTTATCCCCCCCGGTGAAAACAGACCGGTCTCCTCCCCTAGACGTCCCACGAGTCGATCCCCACAGACGGGATCACAGGCGCCCCGGTGAACTGCACACCTTCCACCCCTCTCGCGTCCTCGACGCCCACGGCGCCCACGCCGTCCCTCCCCTCCACGTCGTCTTCCGTCGGCTCCTGCCACGTCGAAGGATCGCCGGAGATACTAGACAACCTAGCCGCTGAGTTTGCCATAGATGCCCTGAAAATCGTTAAACCCTAACCCTAGTAAAGAGAAAAAGAGTTATGAACTCTACATTTTGTTAATAAGCAGAATGAAGACCTTTATTTTATATCTCAAATATATGGTTTCTTTTTATTCCATTCTGCCGCCAAAGCGTATAGGATAGTTGTATTTAAGAGTAAGTTGCTCCAAATTAATTTTGGCATCTCTTCTTCTGCCACCACTGTCCTAAAATTGATTTGAGATTGGCCGATAGATTAGCTAAGCCATATGATTTATTCAAGTTTGATTCCCTCGTGTTCTTACCATTCTCATTATTTTAAAACAAAATTACAGAGTATGACAAAAATAAAATTCAACGTAATTTTTATGTATGGTTATCAAATTGAAGATTATAACTTACAAAATATGAATAATTCAAGATACTTATTCTTTATTTATACGACGCCGGTTATGAACTTTCTGATGTTGAAATGTTACCTTCCCCAATTCACAACAATGCCACAGTGCATGATACACTTTTGGGTATATACCCATGACCATGAGAGTAACTATATAATAAAATTACAGATGAGATGTCCAGAAAGGAACAGAGAAAGAAACAAGAAGAGTGGGAGAAGAAACAAACAAATGGAGTGGAGTGGAGTGGAGGTGGCCACCACAACTGCACATTACCTGTATGTTGTGTCATCCTCACATGGCATAAAGCTGCAGCAGCACCAAGCTCATAACCAAAACCAAGCTCAATGGTTCTGAGGAGGAGGAAGAGGAAGATGAAGCAGGCATGAAGCCAGATGGAGGGAAGGCTAGAGAATAAGGACCAGGGGAAGAGATGGCATCAGGATTGGGAGGGCTGGGGCTTGAGGGAATGGTGGGGAGTGACGACTCCGACGGAGGAAATGTTGGGAACAAGGGGGTGATGCCAGGGGACAAACCTGGTGCTTCAGCTGGAGACTCTCATGGTGGCCTCAGTTGAGCCAATTCTCTTGTGGGACATGAACAAGAGAATGAGAATTGAAACGCAATTCCTCATCATGATCAAAAGTGGTACTAGAATTTCCAGAAGAATGTGATTGAGTTGAGGTTTAAAATAATATGTATAGTGTGTGTGAATTTGATAAAGCTGAGGTTTTGTTTTGATTGGTGGTAGAAAAGTAGTGTGTGAGTCTGATTATATGTGTAAAGACAGCTCTTTGAATCTGCAAAGTTTGTGCTAAAAGACAAATACATGAATATGTGATGTTCTTGAAATGCACATGTCTATTAGGTGTCTTTTGTTGTTGTTGTTTGTGTCTTTGTTCCTTCAACAGTTGCTGGTCTCGTGAGTTTCCATTTTCTACTTAATCATAGGGTGGATCGATGATTATAGTTATAGCCCGCCATTTACGGGATTGTGATTGGCTTTCTTGTGTTGTCTTTCTATGGTACATTTTGCTACATTTCTAGTTGGATAACAGTGACACTTACAATTAGTTCCTATCTCAATGTTAGGGCTTCGACTATTTTAGCTCATTTATGGCTCCACTCTCTTTAAACCAACTAAAGGGAAAACTATGTTTCCTAACCTTTACAAACGTTTCATTATCAGATCCTAACCCAGACCAACGTTTGGTCTCAATTCCTAGCATAATAGGTTTGAAATTTTTCAGAAACTATAAAAAGCAGTCCAAACTCACGATTCTGTCAACTCGTCGAGCATTGGGATCGATTGCTTGAGAACGAGGATAAGTTCAACGTCGAGGAAGGCACCATGGGTAATGTACGCCAACAACGACATCGCTTGGATGAGTTGACAAAATCATGAGTTTAGACGGCTTTTTATAGTTTATGAGAAATTCCAAACCTATTATGTTGGGAATTGAGACCAAACGTTGGCCTGGGTTAGGATCTGATAATGAAACGTTTGTAAATGTTAGGAAACAAAGTTATCCCTAAACTAAATCTTTACCTTTCACTTAAAGTATGTACAATGCAGCAAAATGGAAGGGGTGTAGTAAGAGTGATGCAGCGGAACAAGAAAATGTTCAAGATTATAAAGTACTTGATGTAGCAGCTTGATTTAGTGGTGCTAGACAAGCTGTTACACTTAGCAGTCAGTGCAGTGGCAATGCATCTTGAGTTAAGTGTTACATTAATGTATTGTAAATGCTTGACTAAAGGGGTAGTGTTTCGCGGTTATTGTTACATCTATATCGAGTGTTATAAGTCGATGTATTATACATGCTCTTAAACAAAACAAAGTTGAAACTTTAGTCTTTCTCTTAATATAGTTCTTCGTAGACCTATCTATTTCATTGAATCCTAAAAATGTACATACACATAAGAAATGGGAAGCTTTGTAAGATCTCTTCAGATATAAATATTCTATATGTTTATAGACATATTTATTTCACCATGTCTTTTTTTGGTTGATGTTAGAGCATGAACAATATGTGGGTCAAGAAGTTGACTCAATGGTTGAGTCGAGTATAAAATTCAGTTTCTCTATTCTGCTTTAATCAAGTTGTTAGAGTGGATCGACTCTACGATTTGACTCACGCATATTTAATTAAATTTTATTTAACAGTTAAATTAAAACGGAAGTGCAATTTTATTCAAACGAAACTACATTACATACACGATTACATTAATACTAAATCTTAAAAAGTCAAATTAAACCGACGTAGAGATGCCACTTCGATTAGTCTTTGACGAGACCACACCAATAGAATTTATTGAATGGAATACGATATGTGGTGTGGTACTCGGCGTAGGTAGCATCTAACATTTTCCGATTGGTAGTGTCGAAAAGGCGTTGTTCGACACGATATCGGTACATACCTTCAAAATTCTTCACCTTCTTGTTGTTTCCCCCCTATGATCTTTCACATGGTGTTGGGACAATTTAGGGAGCGTAGCATCGACAATCACGAGGTACTGTCAGTAAAGGTTAGGTCAGTATTGATCATCAGTCTCCGCATGTAGAATCCATGTCACCACAAGATGACTCAACCGAGCAAGGCGTTGTGCATTGCGAAGTTTTCATCTCGAGTCACAAATGGATGTGAGTAAAAGTGAAGAAGGAGAGGATGAATTAAATGAATAAGAAGGGATGTATCTATGGTGGTGAAAGTGTGGTTGCACCAAGGTAGCGTCGCTACCTTCGGCGCAAGATTGTGGGGCCGGATTCATTTTACGAGATGATAAAGTTACCAGTAATTGTTGCAGGGAACGGAAAAAATATAAAACGAGCATTCATTGAAACTAATAGCGGGTACAATAAACATTAAAATACGGAATTGAAATTTAAAACTAAAACATGAAAACTAGAGGTTCCCAAGTTTCTGACCAAGGGTGGCGATCGCGGTAGCATGGGTTGTTTTGATGTATTCCAACGTATCAGAGGTTTCCCTTTCCAAAGAAGCGTTGTACATTGCCCACATACGATCGACCTTGACCTCGAATAACTTTCTCTTTTCATAATTTTTTCAAGAAGTCTCTAAGCAACATTTTGTAGACCGACAGTTTAAGCCTCATTCATTATTTCCTTTCCTTTGTCCCCCAGCCTGACATTCGTCTTCTACTAACCTTCAGGACGAGCTTCTCGGGTAGAGGTCATCTCGAAATCGTTCGTGGTTTTTGGCGTGTTTAACTCAAAGTTTAGAGACGAGTTCGTCTCGTAGAAGCCGTCAGCGTCCAACCTCATTCGTTTGCTTGCTTCACTTTAGACATCTGGTTCGTCATCGAGTTGGGGTTGGGGATAAAAAACAACTTGGCCTTCCACTTTTGGTTACCTTTAACAATATTCTAGACTTGCTTAAAAGTGAAACCCAAACATTTTTTTTCGTTCGATTTGAATTTAATTTCCGCTTCTTCAATCAATTGATTGATAGACATACCACTTTTGTACATGTTGGCAACTCGGGTGCAGTGGCCATAGAATTTGGTGATCTTGTTGTTAATCTGTTGCCAATGGTCCTTGTAGTTCTTCAGTTCACAGTTCGGGTCGGTCGGGCTCTCATGAGTAACAACTCATCACATATGGCAATCTAATATGCCTCCGTTTTCGTCTCCTTCCTACCAATGCTTTCTTTGGAGAGAAAATCTGTTTGACGCTTCCGTTGAAAGGGGATGTCACGCCCCAAATCCAGTTTGGACCGGACTTGAGACGTGAATAGAATTTGTAAAGAAAAACAATAAATAACAATTATAAACCTTTAAATAGACAAGTAAATCTCCTCAAATCAACAGCAAAATAGTTTAGAATCTTCAGTGAGTCACAACTCAACAACCATAAAGTGAAATATATAAAATGTTTAGTGCGAAAGACCAACATAAGTCTGACAATCCCCAAAATAAGCTGAAGCTCCCTAGCCTCGAACTCTCTAGAAATCGAGCACTCCTGTAAAACAGTAAGAGAAACAAAGGGGATGAGCTTACGCTCAGTAGGAAAAATCTCAATGACTCCACCTTTAGATCAATACTTAAACTGTTTAAACGGATGACATAAGTAACAATAAATACGACTACAATGAATTAATATAAAACAAGATAGAATAAGATAAGTACGATAATATAGATACATAGACAAAATAGAATAAGATAAGTTCGTACTCTTGGAAATAACATTAACTTGAAGGTTCCATGACAGAATAAATATGAAGTATCATAACGATTAAATGGGAGTATTTGATATTACGCCAACCACTTGCTTTCTCAAGCCTCCGATCCATGAATAGATTCTAGTGTCACCTCGGTTCCCATATTCCGATCCACTAGAGTATTCATATCACATCATTTTTTCCCTCGGTCCAGAGGACGCACATGCGTTGGGGCATCGGAAACAATCCCAACTGGGCGCTTATCATCGGGATTCCCAGAAATGCCTCCAAAGGACCATATGTCATAGGGAACCAAGGTAGTGCTCCACTGGGACGCACGCCCTTGGGTGAAGCTTCAGTAACCATCTCTCATGAAGTAATTCACTCAATAACCACTCAATATCCCGTAGGGTCTGCCGAGCTCTCATGCACCAATAACCACTCAAAAATCACTCAATAATCACCCATTATTCACTCAATGTCCCGTAGGATCTGGCGAGCTCTCAGGCTCCAATAACCACTCAAATATCACTCAATAATCACTGTCTCTGCCAAACTCCAACCACCACAACGGCACCGGATTACCCCCCGGTGTAGTACCGAACCAAACAAACAAACAACATTCAAGAATAAAAGTAAATACACAAGCATTAAATTCATACAACAATGGACATTTCTCAAATCACACTTTCATCAAGAAAAGACATCCAATAATACCTCACACTTACCGTATACTTACCTGCCACGAACCAGTGGTACATCGATCACCTGATTGTACCCCGTGGCACAACCAGTCATACTCGATCATCCGTTCACACAATAAATAATTCAACACGTAACCACTCAACAAATCAAGCAATCATGTGAACAATAAATTAAACACTCGAACATGCTAGCTAACTAGTTTCATTAGACCTTTAGTTTAACCTAATACTAACAACCAAGCATGTGAACCTAGCACACAGCTAATCCGAGAGCTCTTCACAGCCTCTCTACCAGTAAATCAATTCCCAAGTATTGAAAGCAAGCTTCACTAATCATCTTCATCCTAAGCATGCATTCTAGACATTCCGGTTATTAATAATTCAAAGACCATTATTCTAGTTATTCGCATCCTATAGGCAATTCTAGGACTTTTCCGATTTTATTATCCTAACATGCATACTAGTAATGAAATACTCGAGTCGTTAGGACTTTCCCTACCTCGAGGTCTTCCTCTAATACACTCTGCTGAAAAGACGATCAGTCGCTCCTCCGTTCTTCACACGGGTACCAGAGTGGTCTTCGTATGCTCGGACGAAGTCCAAGCTCTCGGGCGAAGTCTGGCTCCGAGTCTGGGTTTACACACAAACGATCCAAAATCAGATCGGGTCCAGATTACCCAGTTCTTTAAATCAACTATTCGTCCTTTCCTTTAATTACACCCATTAGTCCAATAGACGTTCAATTTAGTCCAAAGAGTCATTAATTTAGTTTTAAATTAATTAAGTAAAACTGCCCGACCCGGCTGACCCGAGTCCGACCCGAAACCCGACCCGAATTCGGAAACCGACCCGGATCCAGATCCAGACCCGGTCCGACCCGTGCCCGACTCAGACCCGGAGTTAGGCCCGAGTCCAAACCCGAAGTCCAGAGTCAGTCCGGGCCATGGCCCAAACCAGATTCGAGCCTAAGGCCCAATCTAGTTCAGGCCGAGGCCCAACTGACTCCGGGCCCGAGTCCAAGCTCTCGACCTCGTCCGGTCTGAGTTGGGAACGACGCTGGCCGGTCTACGGTTCCGGCGACTCCGGCGACGACGATGACGACTACCAGACAACGGTTTTGGAGTCGGGAGTTCGGGAAGACGATGGGAAGGGTGGCTGCCCGTGTTTCAAGCCCTCAGTGGCCGGATCTGACGACTGAGAGCTCGCCGGCGCGCGAGTTCCAGATCTGGAACTCGAACGCTCTGGCGACGGCCTCCGGCGTCATCCGACCTCCCTCAAGCTCAAAAACACAGATGCCGGCGTAGAAAGGGATGGGGAGAGAGATTCTGGCGAAGGTGTAGCTCACCTTTGACGAATCTCCTCGGATTAGGTTCGGCGGTGCTGAGTTTCGACGTCGGGTTCGCGAATCGAAGACGGAGAGGGGAAGTGGAAGGTCTCTGGTGTTTAGGTTAGGGGTAGACGAAGAAGACGAAGGCGTGGAGAAAGGAGAGGGATGGTGAGGTCGGGACCAGAGGACGGGACGGCGCTGAAGCGAGGAGCAGTCTGGTTTTGGGGAGAGGGAAGACGAAGAGGCGAGGCAGGAGGGTGAACAGTACGCCTCTTAGGGTTTCAGTCCCTTTTTATAGGCGGACCGAGCTGATGCCTGGGTTGGGCTCGCGTAGATGGGCCACGCATGACGCGAATGGGCCCGAGATGGCCCAACCCGAGCTCGGCCCAAACTTTTGATTCCTTTTTTTTTTTGAAATTTCATTTCCAAATACTTGCTTTGCAAAAAGATACCCCCACGTTTTAGATTGTAGTTAGACACCCTGATAGAACGAAGTGGGTTTTACAGTATACCCCCTTAAAAGATTTTCGTCCTCGAAATTTAAAACAGACGTACCTCAAGTGTCAAACAGGTGGGGATACTTCTCCCTAATCTCGTCCTCGCGCTCCCAGGTCGACTCAGCTCCCTAGTGCCTCCACTGTACTCGTACCAAAGGGATAGTCGTCTTCCGCAAGACCTTCTCTCATGTATCCACAATCCTAACGGGCTGCTCCTCATACGAGACATCATCTGCCACCTCGATGTCTGCCCACTCGATCACATGTGATGGATCTGACGTGTAATTCCGCAGCTGGGACACATGGAAAACGTTATGCACGTTCCCAAGCTGCGGTGGCAAGGCTAACCGATAAGCTACGGCTCCAATCCTCTCTAAGACCTCAAATGGTCCAATGAATCGCGGTGATAGCTTCCCTCCACCGCGGTTGAACCTCGGTAGGCCCTTCTTCGGGCTCACTCTCAGAAATACGTGGTCTCCGACCGGAAACTCAAGCGGCCTGCGACGTCTGTCTGCATAGCTCTTCTGACGACTCTGTGCGGTCTTCAATCGCTCTCTGATCAATGTGACCTTCTCTGTTGTCTCTCTGACCATATCGGGACCAAGTATGCTCCGTTCCCCTACCTCTGCCCAACACACTAGCGACCTACACGGTCTACCGTACAAATCCTCAAATGGTGCCATCCCAATGCTAGACTGATAACTGTTATTGTAGGAAAACTCTGCTAGAGGTAGGTGATCCTCCCATGATCCCTGAAAGTCTAGCACACAAGCTCGGAGCATGTCCTCCAGAATCTGAATGGTACGCTCTGACTGTCCGTCCGTCTCAGGGTGGTAAGCTGTACTCAGCAGCACCTCCGTCCCCAATGCCTTCTGTAGGCTCTTCCAAAATCTGGATGTGAAACGCGGATCCCTATCAGATACCACTGATACCGGTACTCCATGAAGACGAATAATCTCTCTAACGTACAACCGGCCCAACATGTCTACAGTGTCAGTCATCCTCATAGCTAGAAAATGTGCCGACTTGGTCAGTCGATCAACCACAACCCAAACAACGTCGTGTCCCTTAGACGACCTCGGTAGCCCACTCACAAAATCCATAATCACATGCTCCCACTTCCACTCGGAAACCGGTAAGGGCTGTAGTAAGCCAGCGGGACGCTGATGCTCCGCATTCACCTGCTGACAGGTGAGGCACCTCGATACAAAAACTGCGACCGCTCTGCGCATCCCCCTCCACCAGAACTGTCGTCGGATGTCCCTATACATCTTGGTGGCACCGGGGTGCACTGCGAGCCGGGAGTGGTGACACTCTCTCATCACGGTGTCCCTACATCCTCGGGGTACAAACAACCGTCCCCTAAACCGAAGTCCCTGATCTGCACTCAACTCCCAATCATCGATCTTGTCACCAACTACCAGTCTCTCACGAATCCCTGTCGCCTCGGCATCCTCGGCCTGTGCCTCTAGCACCCAAGTGATCAACATGGGCTGAGCCACCAATGCACATACGGCCATACCATCCGTGATCTCCTCGAGCTCAAGTCGGAATGAGCTCAGCTCTTCCAGCATGTTCCACTCTCGGACTACCATGCTGGCCACACAATGAGTCGACTTCCTGCTCAGGGCGTCTGCGACGACATTCGCCTTGCCCGGATGGTAGAGCAGCTCGAAGTCGTACTCCTCAAGTAACTACATCCATCGCCTTTGGCGCATGTTCAGGTCGCGCTGAGAGAAAATATACTTGAGGCTCTTGTGGTCCGAGAACACTCTAAAATGCTCACCATACAGATAGTGCCTCCAACTCTTCAAAGCAAAGACCACTACTGCCAGTTCTAGATCATGGGTCGGGTAGTTGCGCTCATGCACCTTCAATTGTCTTGAGCCGTAAGCAACTACCTTCCCAGACTGCATCAAAACACAACCAAGTCCCTCGCCTGAGGCGTCACAGTACACGTCATAGCCCACTCCTCGCTCCGGAACGATCAACACTGGAGCGGTGGTCAATCGAGCCTTTAGCTTTGAGAAAGAGTGCTCACACTCACTAGTCCAAAGGAACTCCGCTCCCTTACGAGTCAATGCTGTCATAGGCGCAGCCAAACGTGAGAAGTCCTGAACAAAGCGCCTATAGTAACCTGCCAAACCCAGAAAACTACGGATCTCAAAAACATTCTTGGGCCTTGCCCACTTCGAAACTGCATCGATCTTCGCTGGGTCGACTAAGATACCATCACGGGACACTACATGTCCGAGGAATTTCACCTCTGCAAGTCAGAATTCGCACTTCTCCAGGTTCCCATACAGCCGGTGAGTGCGTAACAAGGTCAACATTATCCTCAAGTGCTCCTCGTGAGCCTCTTCACTGGGTGAGTAAATCAAGATGTCATCAACGAAGACTACGCCAAACTGATCCAGGTAAGGTCTGAATATGCCATTCATCAAATCCATGAAGGCTGTTGGCGCGTTCGTCAACCCGAACGACATCACTAGAAACTCAAAGTGTCCATAACGCGTCCGGAACGCGGTCTTCTCCACATCCTCCTTTCGGACCCTCAAATGATAGTAGCCTGATCTTATATCAATCTTGGAGAAGCAAGTTGCTCCTCTCAGTTGATCGAAAAAGTCATCGATCCTCGGCATCGGGTAGCGGTTCTTCACCGTCACCCTGTTCAACTTCCGGTAATCGATGCACATCCTTAAGGCACCACCCTTCTTCTTCACGAAGAGGGCGGGTGCTCCCCACGGCGAAACACTAGGGCGGATGAAACCCTTCTCCTGTAACTCTTCGAGTTGTCGCTTTAACTCGACTAACTCAGCTGGCGTGAACCGATAAGGTGCCATCGAGATTGGCGCGGTGCCTGGGATCAAGTCGATCCGGAACTCTATCGCTCATGCCGGCGGTAAACCTGATAACCCCTCCGGAAACACGTCCGGGAACTCACACACTACTCTCGGCAAGTCTCTGTCACTCTGCACCACCTCGGCCTCTACTCCCGTAGTCAAGGCGGATAGAAGAACTCCGCTCCTGCTACCCAAAACACAGGTGATAACTCTATCACCAGATCGCACAGTCACCTGACGTCGAAAGCAATCGATCGTCGCTCGGTATCTCGAAAGCCAGTTCATCCCTAAGATCACGTCGAAAGTAGTCATCTCCAGGATGAGTAGGTCACCCAAGAATGGGAAATCTGCCACTCGAACCTCACAATCCCGACAAACAGTGTCCAACACCACCTCCCCCGTAACTGGGGTCTCAAGACACAAGGGTCTACTAGGGGGCTCCGTCATCAAACCCAAAGAACGAGCAAAAGAAGAAGAGATAAACGAATGGGATGCACCCGTATCGAACAAAAAAGACGCCCACGAATGAAACAATAAACACGTACCCTGTATAGTCTCATGGCCGGCGTACTGTCCCTCAGCTCTATCATCTGCAACTGCATAAACTCGGCCCTGCCGTGCCGGTGGTCCTCCTCTCGGTGGTGGTGGTAATGCCACCTGCTGCTGAGGCCTAGCCTGGTGTCTCGGGGCTGCCGCTCCCGCCGCCTGACGCGGAGCTCTCTGCTGCAGTGCCGGTCGTGGTCGGCCAGGAGGTGCCTGACGAGACTGTGCCTGTTGGGGCCTCGGTGGATGTGCAACTCCAACCCGATCGGGACAAACGAAAGCCATGTGCCCCTGTCGGCCGCACTGGAAACAAGTCCGGTCATCAACACGCTGCCTCTCACCAAACCCCTTGGACGGTCCATATGTCGCTCTGCGGGTCCTTTGCTCCTCGGGCAGTCTCGGGCCAGGTGTCCCTGCCGTCTGCATATAGGGCAGAACTGTGTCAGTGGGGCAGGTCCAACTGATGCCACTGCTGCTCCTCTGCGCATACCATTCTGCTGAAACTGCGGCTGGAAATGGCAAGAAGTCCTCTGTCGTTTAGCATCACGCCTCTCTAATGGCCTGAGGAAACCACTCGGCCTCGCCCTGATATCTCGCTCTCTGGCGGTCTCTCGAAAATGTCTCTCCACTGCCAAAGCCTGGTCAAGTAGAGTAGAGTACACCTCTGTCGTCAAAGCAATAATCCGATCTGCAATAGCAGGGAGGAGCCCACGCTCGAACCGTCTGCAACGACTGTCCTCAGTCTGCACCAGCTCGGGTGCGAAGCGGGACAAGGCTAAGAACCTCGCCGCTTACTCAGCTACTGTCAAGCCACTCTGCCGTAGGTCCATGAACTGCTGGCGTCTATCATCTCGAACCGAACGAGGAAAATACTGCTCCAAGAACAATTGACTGAAAAGCTCAAAATCCTCACCAACCCTGGTCTGCACAGACTGCCACCAGTAAAAAGCCTCACCCTCAAGATGGAAAGTGGAGAAGGAAACTCTCAAACGTCCCTCAGAAATATCGGACGTGTCAAGGTTGCGAGTGATCCGCTCCAACCATAAAACTGCTGCCTCGGAGTCAGCACCCCCAGAGAAAGTCGGTGTACCCAAACGATGGAAATCATGAAGCGCCTGTACTGTGGAGCTATCCCTCTGTCCTTGCCTCTCGATGGCGACTGTCTCAGCAGCAGGCACGGGCTCTGTCGCCGGTGTTGCGGCCTCATGCTGAGCACTGAGTGCTGCTAGCACTGCGCGTACCACCTCATCAATAGGGGTATCCTGAGTAGAGGAAGAAGACGAAGGCGTGGAGAAAGGAGAGGGACGTTGTCACGCCCCAAATCCGGTTTTGGCCGGACTCGAGACGTGACCTAAAACAAACGAGGTAAAAGTAATAAAACTGTAATAAATTCTTTTACAACTGAAAACGAGTACAAAGTATTTCTCAATAATCCAAAAACAGAGGTCAAAACTTGATAAGTAACATAAGGTAAATAAAGTTCAACAATGTGGACCAACACATCTCTAATACAATCCTCAAGACATCCGGAAGCTCCCGAGCCTCGAATTCCCCCAAATCTCAAGCATACATGTACACACAATAAATAAACAAATAGGGGTGAGCTTACGCTCAGTAGGAAAAATCGTAAATGACCTTAGTCTCCAAGTTTAATATTAAAACTGTTTTAATTCGATGTCACAAAAGTATTTAAAACCTTTAGACCAAAGGATGTAATAAACAAATAAGAAGTAACAATATCAATAGTGCATTCTCAAGGATAACGATAACTTCCCAGAGAAATAAATGGAGAACATTATAAAAAAAATAGAAACCCATCACACTGGGAACAAGTAATTACTATTAAGCAAAGAAATGTTATGGAATCCGTTGTGATGAAATAACATCGCTTCTTCAAAGCTGACAGTAACTTAAAAGAAGTTCAAACTAAATACTTTAATGGATCAATGATAGTAAAAATGGGAATAATCAATATCTTGCCAACCACTCGCTTTCTCAAGCCTCCGATCCATGGATAGATTCTGGGATCACCTCGGTTCCCACATTCCGATCCACCAGAGTATCCATATCATATCAGATTTTCCCTCGGTCCAAAGGAAGCACATGCTTGGTTGCTAGTTATTAGGTTAACTTAAGAGTCTAATGAAACTAGATTAACTTCTATTATTGAATGACTATTTGTTCGTTCACATGATGATTGATTGGTTGAATGCATACTTGGTTGATTAAGTGTTTATGTTGATATAATTGTTGGTTGAACGGAGTCATTTTGGAAAAAAAATAATTAATGACAATAAAAAAATTGAACACGAATAAAAAACAAGTTGAACTTTTATTGATCCCCTTGTAATACAACCCACAAAAAACCAGCTTCAAGAGCACAAACGACTACTCGTCATGGAAACCAACTTCATATAGACCCCATAAGTGCTCCATAAGATCAGTTTATAGTTGATGGTGGGTCTCATGATTTGTGACACTTTGTTGACAAGCAACTCGTTGCTGGTATTCCAATGGCCCTCCGTGGTGCCATCGTTCTAGTGGTGTCCAATTCGGCATTTCTGGAGGTTGCTGGTACAACAACTCCCCATCCCCATACTCGTACCAGTCGCGCTCATCCTCTAAAATCATGTTGTGTAGAATTATGCAAGTGTGCATGATATTAGCCAAAAGGTGTGGGCTCCAAAAACGAGCGGGACGGGAAATGATGTGCCACTTTGCTTGAAGTACTCCAAAAGCCCTTTCAATATCTTTTCGAGCACCTTCTTGGCATTTCGCAAACAACTTCTCTTTGGGCTCGAAGGGATGCTGAATAGTCTTCACTAACCGTGCCCATGTTGGGTAAATGCCGTCCACCAAGTAATAAGGTCGGTCGTACCGATGGCCGTTGATCTCGTACTCCACAACTAGCTCACGGCCGTAGTAAGCGTCTTGGAATAAGTGGTTGTGGTTGAGAACGTTGATGTCGTTGTTCGAGCCAGCCATCCTGAAAAACGCATGCCAAATCCATAAATCACGGGACGCTACTGCTTCAAGCATAATCGTCTTGTCCCCGTGGTGACTTCCCCGTCCATGGGCTCCCTGGTCTTCGGTTTGGCAGTTCTTCCACTTCCAATGCATGCAGTCAAGACTCCCCGCCATTCCGGGAAACCCTCGGATGTACCCTTCTCGGAGTAAGCGTTGCATGTCAGTTGGTGTGGGTGTACGCTCATACTCGGCTCCGAATACCTCAATGACGGCCTTGCAAAACTTACGTAAACATTCAAGTATGGTGCTTACCCCAATGTGCAGAGTTTCGTCCAATGAATCGGTCGAGGACCCATACGCAAGCATCTGTATCGCGGCGGTGCACTTCTGTTCCGTTGATAAGCCCGGCCGTGAGGCCGCGTTGGGCCTCTGAACGAAGTACCTATCGTGAGCCTTGACCGCGTCCATAATCCGTTGAAAAAGTGGTATGCACATACGGAACCGACGCCTAAACATATCATGGCCATATACGGGTTATCGACAAAATAGTTCCTCATCAATTGGTTGCGGGCTTCAGAACGACCTATGTTAATCTCTCGTCGCATTGGTTCCCCACGGATGGCCCTCTCGATCCTTGGCATTGCTCTCTGCATGCTCCTCTCAATCCTCTGTCGGAGTCGTCGCTCAATTGGCCGCATTCGGGCTGCCATATCCTCATATGTCGGCAGTTGGGCTTCCATCTCCTCATACGTCGGTATTCGGGCAGCCAGCTCCTCGTATGTCGGAACCTCAACGTCAGACATAACCTCATCGTCAGACATTTTGGAAATTAGAGAGTAGAAAGTGAGAATGAAAGAGTGAAATTGGAGAATGGGTGTGAAAAAAATGAGGTTGGGGTTGGGGTATTTATAGGGTTTAAATTGTTTTGATTTTAATTATAAAAAAAAATTATAGTCGTTGCTGATCGTTTGACAACGATCGGCTTTGCCACGTGTCGGCACGCGATAGGAGGGACGAGATGCAGGGCCGAGGAGCGAGGGCCGCATGCCCGGACCGCGATCGAGAGGCGAGGGGCGAGGGCCGAACCGAGGGCCGCGTGTTTCAGGGCCGCGGACCGCGTTTTTTCCAGCCCACAACGGGACGGCTCAAGGGCTGCGGATCGTGCGCGCGGGTCGGGGGCGAGGGCCGGCCCGTTGTGCGTGCTCTTATCCGTTCTCATCTTACTTAGAATTGTTTCTTTTCATTTTCCTATATCATAGTGAAGTCAATTGCTTCTTTGTGTTGCTTAGGAGTTTGTTTTCATTTTATTTACTTTCACAGGATAGTCTTGAGTAATACATTATATTATCCGTAAGAATTGATGTCATCTCCCCGCTCTTCCTTACTCCACAAGACATATGTTAAACAAAGGTTCCGTCTCACCAAAAACAATTGTATTTCCACATATGTCCCTATCACATCCTATAAATTCCCATAGTACCCTCATTTGTTCCCAACTTCCTCTGTCCAAAGAAACAGAGCAAAACAGAGGAGACACAAAATGGCAGAGTCGCAGGTGATCGTGGTCGGAGCAGGGCCATCCGGCCTGGCCACCTCCGCCTGCCTGAAGCTCCTCTCCGTCCCCAACATCGTCCTCGAAAGAGAAGACTGTTTCGCCTCTCTCTGGAAGAAACAAACCTACGATCGTCTCCACCTCCACTTGGCCAAGCAATTCTGCGAGCTCCCCCACATGCCATTCCCTCCCTCCGCCCCCAAATACCTCTCCAAGGACCAGTTCGTCCGCTACCTTGACGACTACGCTTCTCATTTCCAGATCTCCCCCAAGTTCCGGAGACTGGTGGAGTCTGCAGAGTACGATGAACCCACCAAGAAATGGATCGTGAGGGCCAAGAATCTGAGCTCCGGCGAGACGGAGGAGTACTCCGGGAGTTTCTTGGTGGTGGCTTCGGGAGAAACCGCGGACCCATTCGTGCCGGAAGTTGCAGGGTTGAAGACGTTCCCGGGACAGGTTCTTCACACGACACGGTTCAGGTCCGGGAAGGAGTTTGAGGGCAAGAATGTTCTGGTGGTCGGGTCTGGCAACTCCGGCATGGAGGTTGCTCTGGACCTCTCCAACCACGGCGCCAAAACCTCCATCGTTGTCCGAAGTCCGGTACGTTGTCGCACCTAAACATGCTTTGTCGTTACTTCAACTGTTACATCAACATCTATATTCAAAAGTTATGCTGAGTCTTTGAGCAACAGCAAAAGAACTGTCTGGTCACAAGCAGGACAAAATGATGAGATCCTCATAAAGAGCTCATGACCCTCTAAGTTGATCGAATAATTTCAGGTGTAGGATGAGTTCGGGACAACAATTAATAATCTTAAAAACTCGTAGCTGAAGATTCAATTACAATTTTATATTTTAACACGTGTGACAAATCGGGTTTGGGTGTAGGAAGAACCTAATTATAGCTTCATATTCTAACACATTGATCACCTTGGCTTGGAGTGACAAGTTATTTGAATGATTTGATGCAGGTACATGTATTGTCGAGGTGGATGGTGCACTTGGCTCTGCTTCTACTGAAGCATCATGTTAGTCTTGACGTGGTGGACTCGTTGATGGAGATGCTGAGCAAGATGGTTTACGGAGATCTAAGCAAGTACGGGATGATGGAGAGGCCAAAGGAGGGAGCCTTCTTAATGAAGGTCAAGTACGGAAAGTACCCCGTCATCGACGTCGGAACCTGCAACAAGCTCAAGTCCGGCGAGATTCAGGCGAGTATTGACTTAAATTTCGTCATGGCCATGACCGTATCTTATAATAAATCAAGTCATGACGTGTAAACGACAGGTTTATCCGGCGATAAGGAAGGTGCAAGGAAATGAGGTGGTGTTTGAGAACGACAAGTCGTATTCATTCGACGCAATGGTGTTCGCAACCGGGTTCAGGAGATCGACAAACGTGTGGCTCAAGGTAGAAAAACATGATAATGTTTGAGAATTATATATATATATATATATATATATATTGATATTTGAGTTGTGGACAGGAAAAGGGATCATCATCAGAGTGTCTTTTGGGTGATGATGGGATGCCTGAGGCGAGCTTCCCCAACCACTGGAAGGGAAGGAACGGTCTGTTCTGTGTGGGGCTGTCGAGGACTGGCTTCCATGGAATTCATGTGGATGCCAACAACGTAGCCAATCATATCAACAACTCTCTTTTCTGATCTCATTATGTTTGTTTTGTAATGTCTCTCTCTATATGGAAATGGAATGTCAATAAAAGGTGAAACATGTAATGATTACATCTACTATACGATGCTTCCTAAACTGATGTTCCTATTGTAGCGATAGAGGGGTAATTTGTTGATATAGGTTAGCTTAAGACCCAAGTGAAGGACAGTTGGTATAATTACCGGTTTGCTTCCTTTGTACGGTGCAGAGCAAAGAGCTGAGTTTTGCCTTCAGCCTTAAGTCACTATGCCCAAACTCATTATCAACTGGGTTGTCCTCAATGTCCTGCTCAACTCATTCCTTGCTAGCCTGTGACTTTACCAGTTTCAATTGATTCATTGCCAACACTGCCTCCACCCGGCTTACGCTGCTACCAACGCTCGGTCGCTCCGTCCCATTCAAACTGATTATTAAAGATTCCCGCTACAAGAAATGGCGTGAGATGTTCTGAATATTGTGTTAGTCACAAAGTGCTAGCTCACATTACATATCCTCTACCATGTGTTAGATGACTTATGGATCCTACTCGACTCTCTAGTGATCACACGGCCTTATAATGCTATTCATCTTGATTTGCTTTTAGATGTGTTTAAAACGAATGTCACAACCCTCGAATTATGGTCATCTATCAAATTCATTTTCACAGACAACAAAATGTCTCTGACACTCCAATTACGACAATAATTACGTTCATTCTGCAAGAGCTTTCTCTTTCTCGATCACTGAGTATTTTCATACACTCAAGATTCTCTTGTTTTACTTGCAGGTATTGATCAGCAAATCGCTAATCAGGATCTCATGCTTCAAAGTTTTGCATGACTTTCCTCACTCTTTTAACACTACAATCGAGATAATCCAACATCTAAATCATGCTCCTACCTTCCCCCAAGTTCGATCTATGTTTTTGTTGGTAGAAAATTGGCACAACCCTCCATTAAATTCATCCACCTTCTTATATTATTAGTTTAACCACTCACCTAATTACGGCATAGGCAAATATAGAGGTTAGGGGTGTGGATAGAACCATAGTTCCTGTCGTGGAAACCATTATCTTTCTTCTATTTCTTTATGTCTGGCTTAATATGCCTCCCTATCGGTTGGACCCATTCTTATTGTATCATCCTATCATATTCCGGTTCCTCAATCCATGCATTCTCAAATCAGAATTGTCTTTCCACTCGACCCCTCTTCTTTATCAAATTAAACATAATCGGCGTATGATATAAAATGGTATATCCCACATTCTGAAGTCGTGCCTAGGAGAAACGGTCCCTTAGGATGGAGATATGAGTGCTCTGTCTAGACTAACTTCCAAAAGAGTAGTTGGATCCTTCCCCTTAGTCCATGTAAACTGGTAACTCTCCATAGGTAGGTCTCAAACCCCAATATCATTCAGAGCATGCTGCAAACTCTGAATAAGGTTAATGGGATAAGGCCAGCCACCCCGCTTCTCGTCCGGGTGGAGGATACTATTAAAATCCCCCCAGAATCAACCATTCCCTTATTCGATCATTCCGTCCCAAATGACGTAATAAATCCCAAGTACGATGTCGAAGCTCTCGTGTCGGTTGTCCATAAATACTAGTAAATCAGAACGGTTGATCCTGATAAAAAAATAGTTGCACATCAATATGGGATTGTGCTACTTCTATCACATCAACCCGACATTTATCCGACCACAGCAGCATCACCCCCTTTATTTATTCGTCTTTGGTCACCTAGTACCTCCATGAAAACCGAGGTTACGACTTAGTAATGCCAATCGAGTCGGGGAACGCCTAACCTCGGAATGATATGTTTCCGATAAAAATAACACATCGGGTTTAATTCTCTTAACCAGATCATGCAATTGCTGATTGTTCCGACCAGACCCCAATCCCCGGCAGTTCCATTGTAAGAGCCGCCCCGATCGACTCTGGTCGAACCGGTGACTTTGGACGAAGTTTGACTTTCGGCCGGAAAAGTCAGCCGATGACTCCAGAAGTCATTCAGGACCTTTCCGGGGCCCAAAAGGCTTAGCCACTATCACGGTTGGCTTAGTTGGGCCGTTTCCTTTCCGTTGGCTGTAATATTGGAAGAAGTCAAACCGGGACTTTTATCGGCCAATTGTGACTCGATTTAGAACGAAATCCGATAAATTTGTGTGCTGGAATTTAATTAAGCTAGGAGTGGTCCACACATGGACAAGTGTCCATGCTTGCTTGGAAGGGAAGAATTGGGTGTATCATGACCCATATGCCCTTATTAGTTGTTGTTGGGAAGAGATGAAGTAAGGGGGTATTTTGGATACTATCCCCTCTAGGTTTAAGACCCAATGTGAGGCTCATTTCAGCACAAATACCAAGGCATCCGAATTTGGGAGAGAGAGAAATGAGAAAATTGGTTTTGGAGGCTTGAAGAAGAAGAAAGGAGGAAAAATGGAAGCTTAAAGCTATCTTCTATCCAAATCCTTTCTAAATCACTTGATTTCTCTTCTACTCTTCATCATCAAGACCTTGGTGTTGCATTCGAGGGACGAAGACCATTCCGGGACCCGTGTGAAGAACGGAGAAGAGGTGAAGCGAGCTTTACAGCAGAGAATCGTTAGAGGAAGACCACAAGGTAGGGAAAGTCTAACTACTCGAGTATTTCAATACTAGTATGCCTATTAGGTTAATAAAATCGAAAAGGTCCTAGAATTGCATATAGGATGCGAATAACTAGAATACTCTTCTTTCAATTACTAATAATCGGACGTGTCTAGTATGCATGATTAGGATGAGAATAACTAGTGTAACTCGCTTTCAATACTTGGGAATTGTTTTACTGGTAGAGAGGCCGTGATGAGCCCTCGGATTAGTTGTTGTGTTAGGTTCACATGCTTGTTTGCTAGTCAATAGGATAATCAAGAGTCTAATGAAACTAGTTAAATGTTATGCTGGAATGATGGGTTGAATGTTTACATGATTGATTGAATGTTTATATGTTTGGTTGACTGATTGAATGTGGAATGATTGAGTGCTTGAACGGATGATCGAGTATGACTGATTGTGCCAAACGGTACGATCAGGTGATCGATGGACCGATGGTTCGTGACAGGTAAGTATGATGGTAAGTGTAATTGTGGGTATGAATCCCGTGTGGTGTGTATTGATGAACGTGTGTACTTCTAAGATTGAGTATTGAATGGATGGCTTGATATGTTGTGGTGAAAGTATGATTCGATAAGCGTTGGTGGGTTGATGTGTTATTGTGTGTTTCCCTTATTCTTATTCTTAAAATGATTGATTGTTCGGTTCGGTACTACACCGGGGGGGGGGGGGGGGGGGGGGGGGGGGGGGGGTAATCCGGTGGTATTGTGGTCGTTGGTGTTTGGCAGATCCTGCGGGATAATGGTTGATTATTGGAGCCTGAGGGCATTGGTTATTGGATACTACGGGGATTGATTATTGGAGCCTGAGGGCATTGGTTATTGGATACTACGGGGATTGATTATTGGAGCCTGAGGACATTGGTTATTGGACCCTACGGGACATTGATTATCGAAGCCTGAGGGCATTGGAGATGGACCATACGGGGCAGTTGGATGGTTTACCCTGCGGGGAATTGGTTACGTGTGGTTTCACCCAAGTGTATGCGTTCTACGGAAGCACTACCTTGGTTCCCTATGACATATGGTTCTTTGGAGGCATTTTCGAGAATCCCGACGATGAGCGTCCCTATGGGATGGTTTCCGGTGCCCCGATGTATGTGCCTCCTCTGGACCGAGGGAAAATCTGATATGATATGGATACTCGGGTGGATCGGAGTATGGGAACCGATGTGACACCAGAATCTATCCGTGGATCGGAGGCTTGAGAAAGCAAGTGGTTGGTGTGATATTAATTGTTCCCATTTTAGTAGTGATGTTTCGTTTACAGTACTTTTCATGGAATCTTTTAAAGTTACTGTTATCTTTGAGAAAACGATACTATTTTATTTACGCTGATTCCATAGCATTTCATTGGTTAACAGTATTTACTTGTCTCCAATTGTGATAGTATTTTCTTTTATTATAGTGTTCTTCATTTATCCTTGGGGGAGTTATCGTTATTCTTGAGAATGTATTATGGTTCCTGTTACTTTTATATGTGTATTACATCTTTTAGTCTAGAGGTATTAAGTGAGTTTGAAACATCGGACTAAAGCGGTTTTATTATTAAAATTGGAAACTAAAGTTGTTACGGTTTTCCCTACTGAGCGTAAGCTCACCCCTTCTTCTTTATTTATTGTGTGTACAGGCGTACTTGAGATCTGGGGAATTCAAGGCTCGAGAGCTTCTGGATGTCCTGAGGGTTGTATTAGAGACGTGTTGGTCCACGTTGTTGAACTTTATTTATCTTATGTTACTCGTCAAATTTTGACATTATATTTGAAATTTTGGATCGAATTATTTAAGAAATATCTTGGAACTCGTTTCAGCTTTAAAGGAGTTTATTACTGTTTTACTACTTTTATCTATTTTATTTTAAGTCACGCCTCGAGTCTGGCCAAAACCGGATTTGGGGCATGACATCCATACCATACAAACGGTCTTGACATCCCACAAAATAGCACAAAACAACCACAAAACAAGCAGAAAAGTGGTCGAGTAATACCACAAAATAACAAATACCCAGAACTGTAGAAGACAAAATAAAGGTGGACTCGTGAGAACTCGTCGGTGTCGGTCTCTGTCAGCACGACAAAACGCTCGGGATGAATCGAGAGAACGGGGTAACGAGCCAAAGTGGGAAACCCTACTTCAACAGGTTCATCGGGACCGTAATAGGGCGACGAACGAAACCCTGTCGTACAAGAGAGATGGTGGAGCTTGGCAACGTTGCGATCACCGAAGAAGATAGTGTTGGAAGCGTAAGCCCTTGACGCGGCTAAAATCTCTTAGACTTGAGATTTTTTAGAGTTTCCTGCTATTTTGTTATTCAACTCAATCTTAGCAGTATAGGTTTCCTCACAAGTATGATCTCATATGATAAAAAAAAATCGTGACATTTTCATGCTTGGTTAAACGGTCAAGCCTCAAGTACTTAGAGCATCTCCGGTCCTTAATAAATTTGTTGGTTGTTTGTGATGGTCGTTGGAATAAAAAAATATTAAATTAGCTTCTCTCTCCTCTATCAGCCAGGAACCTTCAGTGGTGTTCTTTTTTTTCTATTGGCTGATAGGTGTTGGTTGTTGGAATAAATTAATATATTTTTTAAATTTTTATTTACTCTGGTACCTCTTCTGATTTTTAATGTTCATACGGAAATTGTATCTTTTGTAGCAGTTCATATAACATAAAAGTCCAAAAGAGAGTGACATTTTCATTGAAAATAATTTAAATTCTAACATTCATATCGAAATAACTAGAATGAAATACAATTATGCATCGCTAAAATTATTCCAAATGTGTTCGATGAGGTCTTCCTTTAATACATTATGAGCACGTTAATCCTGCATCATTTGGGTGTTTGCTACTATGACATTAGACGGGACGAAGCTTCCTCTCGTGAATGTTGGTTTGCTTGACTCACCCTCATTCATTGGTTCAGTGAAGCCATCATATGTATGACGTTCTGCCTCGACAATCATATTGTGCTTGATAACACATGCATTTATGACTAACCGAGGGAAGAGAGCATCCACATTTGACTCGGCCGAGTGATAATGTGAAACTGAGATTTGAGGAACCCAAATGCTCGTTCCACATCCTTCATACAAGCTTCTTGGAGTTCTGCAAATTTCTTGTGTTTCGGTCGCTGAGCTAATGAGGTTGTTTTCACAAAAACTGGCCAAGGATAAATACCATCATAAATATAATACGGAAGTATGTACTGGTGACTATTTACCGTGTATTGGACCGGTGGTTGTTAACCATTGACGACGTCCGCGAACAATTTGAAAGGGTTAAGCACGGTTAAGTCGTTGTTGGAACCCGTCATGCCAAAAAAATGAGTTCCAAAACCATAAGTTCTACGTGGCAACGGCCTCGAGAACCACAATTGGTCTGTTCCCGTGATCCCTCCTTGAATGCGAGCCTCTCAAAGCCGTTGGGCAATTCTTCCACTCCCATTGCATACAATCAAGACTATCAAGCATCTCGGGAAATTCATGTGCTTCATTCACTAATAAAACGTAGTTCATATCAACATGTGTTGGCTTACGCTGATACGTCGGGCCAAAGATAGTAACAACTTGTAAGAACCGCCCCCGGTCGATCCCGGTCGAACCGGTGATTTTTGGCGAAGTTTGACTTTTGGCCGGAAAAGTCAACCAATGACTCCGGGAGTCATTCGGGACCTTTCTGGAGCCCAAAAAGCTTAGCCGTCATCACGGTTAGCTTAGTTGGGCCATTTCCTTTCGTTTAACTGTAATATTGGAAAAGTCAAATTTTGGTCAAACCCGAACATTTTATCGACTAAATCCGATTTAATTTGGACTGCTGGAATTTATTATAGGAGAGTGGTCCCCACTATGACACATGTCATTAGTGGCTTGGAGGAAAAGAAAAGAGGCTTTAATGACCTTTCTACCATCACTAATTGTCCATGAAGGGATAAGAACTAAAGAGTTTTTGGTCTTTTTCACCTCTAGGTCTTTTTAAGGCATTGGAAGACAACAAATCAGCTCATTTCCCCTTGTGGCAGCCGAATATTGATAGAGAGATGAGAGCTTGGAGCTTCCATGCTGTCTTGAAGAAGAAGTAAGAGAAAATGAGGTCCTTTTGTGCCAATCTCTACCCAAAACTTCTCCAAAAACCCATCTTCTTCATCATCTCCTCCATCTAAAGACCTTGGACCCGAGCTTGAGGAAATGAGAAGACTTGGGGACCCGTGAGAAGACATAGAGGAAGCTAGCCCGGACGTCAGCAGGTAGGAGTATTGTTCGTGGAAGACTTCGAAATAGGGAAAGTAGTAAACTCCTCTTTTAATTTAACGCTTTAGTATGCCTATAGGTTAATAATAACCGGAAAGGTCCTAGTTTGCATATACAATGTGATTCACTAGAATAATCATTTTTTAATTACAATAATAACCGGACGAGTCTAGTATGCATGTAGGATGTGATTCACTAGTTTAATCGCTTTCAATACTTGGGAAATTGTCGTGCTGGTAGAATGGCCATGACGAGCCTTAGGATTGTTTGTGATGGCCTCACAAGCCGTGCTTGCTTAGTCCTTAGGTTAAGATAAGAGTCAAACTAAACTAGATAAATTGCGATGATTGGTTATGAATGTTTGAATGATTGATTAAATGAATGTTTGAATGATTGATTGAATGAATGGTTGAATGGAAATTGATTGTGCCAAATGGTATGATCGGGTGAGTGATAGACCGATGGGACGTGGTTGGTAAGTATGCCGGTAAGTGCGATTGTTAATATGAGTTCTTGTGGCGTGTTGTGGTGAGATTGTGAATTGCTAAGCTTGGTTGGTATGATGAGTTCGTTGTATTGTGTTTGGTATGTTACTCTCTTGTGTGTGATCTAAGAGGAGTTGTGTTCCGGTATGGTACCTACACCGAGGGGGTAAGCCGGTGTGGGGTAGTACCTAGGCCGATGACTTGTGATCCGGTATGGTACCTACACCGAGGGGGTACGCCGGTGTGGGGTAGTATCATAGCCGAGGGATTGTGTTCAACCCGATGTGAATCCCGGGAAGACGTCTAGGCCGAAGGGAATTCCGGTGTGACGCGAGATTGTTTACCCTGCGGGGATGGTTACTTGTTGCTTCACCCCGAGTGTATGCGTCCTACGAGAGCATTCCGGGGAGGTTATCCTGTTTCACCCCGATGATCTATGGTCCTTTGGGGACATTTCCGAGAATCCCGACGATATGTGTCCCTTCAGGGATGTTTCCGGTAGTCCCGACGTATGTGTCTCCTCTGGACCGAAGGGAAATCCGACATGACACAAGGACTATTTGTGGATCGGAGTATTGTATCCGACATGACACTAATTGTGGATCGGGGTATTGTGGTAAGAGTTATCGACGTGACATTTAAATGCTCTCTTTTTAGTTGTTTTATTAAAGATTATCCCATCTTTCCTTAATCATCTTGAGTTACTGTTTTACTTAAACTTTGGACTTCTTATTGTTCTCTATTTCTAGCATCTTGTTGGTTAATCGTACTACTCATACTTGTAGATAATCGTGCTAATCCAGTTTTTATTATCAAGGAGGAGGTTCCTTACTTTATTATTTGTGAGCGTAAGCTCACCCCTGTTTGTTTTATTCACTGTTTGTACAGGCTTGCTTGGTGAGTAGTTCGTAGAGTTGGGCTCGAGGCTCGGGAGCTTCTGGGAGAGTCCGGGTGGAGTTGATGTTAGAGACGTATTTTTGCCGTTGTATTGAACCTTGTTTTATTTTGTTATATTCTGAGCTTGACTCGTAACTTTGGTTTGCATCTTATTTTATCAAGGCTATTTGATCGGAACTAAATTTGGAGATTTAAAATTGTTAAGTTTACTTTTATCTTTATTATTTAATTGTTAGTTTAATTCACGTCTCGAGTCCGATCAAAACCGGATTTGGGCCGTTACACAACTCCCCTGCAAAAGTTGATCACGCACTCAAAAGTCGTGCTTTCGTCAATTTTTAGGTACTCGTCCAGACCATCGACTACAATTCTATAACACGATTGTCTAATGGCCGCAATACATTTCTGATACGGAGATAACGATACCTGACCCACAACGTCGTACTGTTGCCTGAAGTACGACAAAAATGCACTTCCTTGTACACGAAGTTCCTATTTAGTCACACATTAAACACTCGTTGGCAGCTTCCCAGTCTCGCTTGATATAGTTTCTCTTCCGTGGTTGTAATGCGACCATGGCTTCATCTAACAAACTTTGAACGAACTCACTCGACATGCTATCTTGAAGTGCTTCTTCTAATATTTGTTCGAGCCTCCGTTCGTTGGCAACAGAACTGTTCACCATTTCGATAAAAAAATAGAAAAGTATTTCAAATCTTGGAATTGGTAATAGAGGGTGTGAATTTTTAGATGAAAAACATCTGAATTCATACGCAATTTGGATCAAACCAACCATTAATTTTGTGTTCTAAAAAAATTGTTTTTTCAAGAGTCAACCATTGGTCAATGAGGAACTAGTCATTGGGCCGGCACATGGTGCTACAGTTACGTCTCCGACGCCTGTCTCCGCCAACACTCCTTCGCCAACAAACCGCCGACATTTCGTCTCCACCAACAAACCGCCGGCGTTTTGTCTCCGCCTACACTTCTCCGTAGGCAAACCGGCTGCCACTTGAGATGTTCTTACTTTTGTACGGTTACTGAATAGTGCTATGATAAAAAGAAAAATATTTAAAACTGTGACGACGTCATTCACACTGCGTCATGCTAACAAAATAAACACCTTAGACACAAAAACTGAACAATAAGTGAAACTTGCTCAATATGAAGTCAGATGGGTTAAGTATATATATTTTTGCACCATCGGTGTGCATAACTGGTTTTTCCAGTGATAAGAAGGATTCAAGGAAATGAAGTGCTATTTAAGAACGGAAAGTTGTATTCATTTGACACAATCATCTTCGCAACTGGCTTCAAGAGATCGACAAACAAGTGGCTCAAGGTGAAACACATCATACATAGCGTGAATGTTTGATAATTATATGCAGAAAAAATATGTACTGATAAACAAAAACTGACTGTCCTAAACAGGAAAAGGGTGAAGAGTGTCTTTTGGGGGATGATGGGATGCCGAAGCTGAGCTTCCCCAACCACTGGAAGGGGGGAAATGGTCTATTCTGTGTCGGGCTCTCCAGGACGGGGATTCATGGAATTCATATGGATGCCAAGAACATAGCTAATCATATCAAGTCTGTTTTGTAATGTCATTATGCATGCAAATGCAATGTCTCCTAGTTTCAGAAGGTCAATAAAAGAATCAAATGTTTTTTATTTCATCAAATGGGGAACGCTACAGGATTTAATGATTACATCTAGGATGCTTCCTAATCTGCTGCTCCTATTGTAACAGTATGTAGAAAAATTGTTACAATCAACAGGAAAGAAACAATATAGTTTAACTCAAGACTCAATAGAGGGACAGTAGGTGTAATTACCGGTTTGGTGGCCCAGTCACCATGCTTGCTTTGTTGGCTGCAGAGCGAATAGCTGAGTTTTGGCTTCAGCACTAAGTCATTAGGCCCAAAAAAGTCCATCGAACCCAATTTCTGAATTATCAACTGGGCTGTCCCCAATGTCCTGCTCAATTGATTCGATGTGGCCTCCTAATGGGTCCACATATGGCTCTGATAGATCAGAAGATCTTTCAGATGGAATTCCATAATCTTTGAGGATGAACGATGAAGCAGCGACTGCTGCTTCTCTCTCCAAAACGGCAAGGTAGTTGTCCTCAAACTCAAAAACAAAATACTTGTCCTTGCACGCTGAGAGGACACACGTAGACCATAAAAATCACAGAAATAAAAAAACATAATCAATAGACCAGGAAAACTGCAACTTACAGTCTATAAGGTGTGCCAGGTGATGAATGTTCTTAATCCGTGTTCCATTGAATGTCAAAACCTGTCAATTTTATCTGTCAGTTAGTGTACGTAATCAGTACAATTGTGGCAGGTTGCAAGTTATATCAGATAACTTGCCTGCTGATTGCCCATATCCTCATATCCAATGTTCACGTCATTTGCCAAGACCTATAATCAAGGAACAAAGATTATAAAAAGCCCAAATTTTATGACTTACAAGAATCAACAGTTTGAACTCCAAGAGGTGACATATGTACACTGAGCCGATCAAACTAAAGTAAAACAAAAATGTAAGGAATCAAGATTAAATGCAGATTGTTGAAGGAAAAGCATGCAGCTAACCTGTGATAGAATTACTATCTGTTCCCCTTTAAACCTTGCCAAAGAGTAGCGTGACTTTGCCACCAGTTTCAACTGACCAGAAAAGGTATCAAGCAATCAGATTCAACTAGACAACTTCTTTTTATAGTAAAAGTTAGCTGAGCAGTGATATCAACTTGAAGGTGTAGTTATAATCTGCAACTTACCCCCATACTGTCTTCATCCTCCTCACTGTAAATTATGAAAAAAAATGAAAAGAAATTAGTTTGTTAGCAACGAGTTTGTGTTGATAACATGAATCAACACATAATGGCCTGATCTAGTGATTGACATGAATCAAATACATACTCTATGAGAGGTTCGGAGAGAGGAGTAAACACCAGACCAGCAGTTATGAAATACGAAGGCTGACCTCCATCCATGTGATAGGGAACCTTAAGGTGAAACATAAAAGCGTCCAATCTAATTAGATCAGAAAATAAGACAAACTTATGAAGGTACACAATTGAACTCCGAATCTCGGAGTTCAGAAAGCAAGTTTCTGAAAGCCATACCAAATGAACTCGTGGATTCAAAGTTACATTAACTTTCATTAAAGACCCTGCCCTGATAACACCTAGCTCTGCTACATCACCTGCAAATCTGTATTTCAACACTGTCAGATTCAGCGGGAAATTGTTTGTAAGCATTTTTCAATTCCCACATGCTATTTGTACAGTAGTGCATAAATACTACCGCATGGTTAAGATCATCTGAAACAAACATAATAGAAATCTGAACAATATAAAGGCATAATATATAAGAATCACGCAGTTTACTTTTGACTAATGAGGTAGCGGAATGCAATACGCTCCGTTGATCTGAATGGCACGGTTCCTTCACACCCTACACGAACATCATCAAAGCTTACAATCACGTCTCCCTGGAAAAGCATGTGTGTTAATATAGTATCTAACTTTGAGCAACATTCTTCGAAGAACCCAGATGGCTCGGAAAAGCTAGCCATATTGACATCTACTTTATAATGTTAAGTCAACAGCCTGTATGATTTATGAGGAAGAAAAACCAATGAATGAACAACCAACTAGGGAACTTAATAAGACCGAAGCCAGTTGGCAAAACTAAACTAGATTGAATGTTGAGGTTTATTTTCAATGATTGGCAACCTTTGATTAAATTAAATACAGTATAAATCCAGAGTGCCCACAACTTAATTGCATCAGCTTATGGTTCACTCTGACTATGCGCCTCAGGGGCCTCTTCAAGTATCACAGTGCATAGCCACTTCTATCCTACCTACTGTTTATTTAACTTCAGACAATTATTTTTTCCTTTTCGTTGCATAACAGCTCTCTATTAAAGCTCTTAGTATCATAAATAAATTTTTTACATCAAGATCAAAAGAAAAGAAATGTCAAAATTAAATTAAGCAGTACAGATATAATGAATACATTCATTTTGTCTTAAATTTTAGCCAGGATAAATGAATGTAGTACAGCAGCTCAACTTTAAAATGGCCAGTTTACCTCCTTCAAAACATTATTTGCATCAGCAGTGGGTTCAATTCTCCGAACCAGCACACCCTGTACAAAAATTAGATGTTGGTAGGGATATTATATCTGCTCAACATATATGTTACCATTAAGTTAATATTTCACAAATTTGTTTAGACACGTCATGTGACTGGCATTAAATTTACAACTCAAATGAAGTCAGAGGATTGAAGCATAAATATATGAGAACATCATGTGACCAGCAATAAATTTACTACTCAAATGAAGTAGAGGATTGCAGCATAAACATATGAGAACATGCAACTATAGAAAGTAGAATAATCCACAATGACTTTTACCAAATTGGCATCTTCACTCTCAGATGTTCACATTACATATTCAAAAAATGAAGTCCCAATTCACGATCATTTTCTTTCGATGTGTATTTTTCCAGCAGTACAATTATCAATAAGTATTATACAGCATGTTCTAAAATATCTGAAGAAGATGTGAAAGGAAGCATCATCTGGCACTTATATACGCTATATGGCCACCACACAGCATCTTCACAAATATTATAAATTTGGGTTAAATATTGAAACTTACTCTTAAGTATTGGTCACGAACACTACACTACCCAATGTTTCAAAGTGACAAATGCAGTACCTTAAGTATTGGTCACACGATTTTGTTAGTAAAAATGGACAGAATATTCCATTCCGTTAGTCATATGACCTCAAGTGTCATATAATATATGGTAAAATGACGTTTCCCTTAATTATTTCATATAATAGATGGTAAAATGACGTTTTCCCTTAATTATTTGACCTCTATACATTTTATAAGGAACATTATCAATGTACCCTCGTTATTGTTCCTTATAAAATGTATAGAGGTCAAATACTTAAGGGGGTAAATGTCATTTTACCATTCATTATATGACACTTGAGGTCATATGACTAATGGAATAGAATATTCCGTCCATTTTTACTAACAAAATCGTGTGACTAATACTTAAGGTACTGGATTTGTTACTTTGAAACGTTGGGTAGTGTAGTGTTCGTGACCAATACTTAAGAGTAAGTTTCGATATATAACCCTATAAATTTATAAGACATCATTATTTCCTTCCAGTAAACTAAAGCAACCGTTTAAAACAGTCATACCTCATTAGACTGTACTTTTAAGCAAGCACGTAGTGCTGGATTCTCTAATTTTTGCAACAGCACTCCAAGACAAGGAAAACCTGGAAAATTAACAGATTTTGAGAAATGAAATGTGAGATAACAACATTCAATGACAAGGTTTGAAATACTAGTTAATACAAAATGCAGCTAAAAGTTTTTGGCATCACAAACTGGAAATGGGCACGTGGTTCTGTAAATATAACCCCATCTTTTTTATCAAATATGTTTACCTAACACCTATTTAAGTATTTGATTATTAACTTTTTTATGTATTTAAGCACAAAGGAACAGCTTCACCCTAGGATGGCATCTAGAAAATTTAAGATGCATATGTAAAATGTCTGAATATTTTAATAGAAGCCCGGTTCACACAATTAGAAGAACGAATAACTAAGAGGACTTCTCACTGTATTAGAGCACGAACATGGGTGCTTGATAAAGATGTCTCCTAATAAATAGGTTCACCCCCATTACATCAAAATAGAACAGGAGCATAGGAACTATATGTTCAATAAGTACTAAAATTCCAAGCTATATGTCAGTGGATTTAGGGAGATCTTCTCACCAGTGTACTTCCTATTCTTCTCAAAGTCAGACAAAAAATGCAAGACAACTGTAGTAGGAATGACATATCCAATATTTTCAGCCTCTTCAGATCTGTAAACCTGAAGAAAGTGCTTCATAAGAACATCATAGATGACTAGTGAGCATATAAACAATAAATCTAAAAGCAGGCCAGATTATATACCTGAAATGCCACTCCAATGCACTCTCCTTGGTCATTGAATGCAGGACCACCACTATTACCTAAAATATAACAAGCATATGCAATTGGCATCACAGAAAATAGGAAAAGGTACTTTAAAACAGTAAACAAAAAAATGTCACATTCGAATATTTGTAAATGTTGTGTGTTTATGGAGATGGACAGAAGATAGAACCTCTAATGCGAAAGGACAAGATGTGTAATTTTAAGTATCAACTAACCAGGATTAATAGCTGCGTCTATCTGAATGCCCAGCAAATCAGATGAACCATGAGCATATGATGTAACCTGATGTAATAAAATAGGAATTAATTGCTTGGTATATGGGAGAGTTAGGTAGAGTGAGATTGAGCTTGATAGTAGATAAGACTGAACTCCTATTTTCTGTCACAAGTCAGAAAATATGCTCTGAAGCTACAAAATGTGTCACAATCTAATTTGTATTTTTATAGACATTGGATAGCTGGGCGTATCCCAAATTAACCTCAAGGATACTAAACAGCAGCATGGGTATCATACAAGTTCGCTTTGGTGGTATAATTCATACCTCGATACGTGATACAACTCCCTTTGTCACTGAAATGGTATCTCCTCCAAGTGGATATCCTACAACAGTTACTGCATCCTGCCGAATGGAAAAGTAATGCAAGGAGAACTTCAAAGAGATAGTCATGGCATTGGAACAAGAATTCCGCACTTATAAGTTATAACAGCATAACCCTTTTTGTAAACCCTATAGAAAATTGCATTACTTCGTCTTTTATGTTTGAATAGTTTCATAAGAATGGTTACAAATTACATAACTTTGCTGTAATGGTTACTTGAAGGAATTCAAATATAATTCTTAAATATCTCTCTTATTAAGAAAAAAAAATGAAACACTTTTATCTAGAACATTTTATGGTTGGGCAGAGGGAAGAATTACAATTTTTATCATTATGTTTTTAGTGTCAGAATATCTGGACCAGATAAACAAGTAAAACTTCCAAAATGATGTGTTTGCACATTTCCTAGGAACATTATTCATCGACAAAACATTAATTCCTTGGTGATTAGGTACTTAGTCCTAAGTCATTGACCACACTGTATGCACTTTGAACTTAAATGTAAAATTAGGGTTTTCAAAGACAATCATAATAGTGAAGTTCATACATATCAACTGTTACATATTTACATTGCTCTATGAAAGGGGTAAGTTAACCTGAAGACGTGGCAAATGACCAAATTGGAGATTTTCGGCTCCTTTCCAGAACTCCTTATTCTCTACTGAAAGCAAAGCTATATCACAATCAACACCTCGGGCCAATACCTGTAATTATTGTCATGTGAAGTAATGCATCTTAAACTAAACTGACAGGCAGTCAATAAGCTATAGCAGTAAGTATCTATCCACTTGGTTTGTAGATGAGGACTACAACACGTTAGTATTAAACTTTCAAGTATATTGATCTATCTCTGGAACAACTATTGTACAGATATGAATCAATGGATCAACTTCTACTAGCACATGTACTTTTCGGGTACACAGGTATATCAAAACCTAAAAGATAAATTATACAATACTCTGTATGATATGAGGTCTTTTCAGTTTCCACTTCGTATGTTACACACAATACACTTAATTTGCATCTACTACATAGCTTAGGGTTTGTGTTTTCGAGTGTCAAAGCAAACTAACAGAGTACTACTATTTCAATATAGAATCCAACTTCCAAGCATATCAGAGAAATTAACTGAGACTTATAAGGATGTTTTGGTCTATAAGTAACATATCAAGAATGAAAAAAGTTTTTTCCTAGAAGAATACCTTGGCCACATATTTGGTATCATCACCCCTTTTCTTTACTTTGATCTGCAAGCATTAATGAATAAAGTAACAATTGAAGTGTGCTGACTGCCTCAAATAACCTGACGTCTGTATACGGTAACAGGGATGATATAAAATATTTATTTTCTACTGAACAACAGATTACCTGCGTACCATGTTCAACACAATGTGCATTTGTTATAAGTTTCCCATCCCCAATCATAAAAGCGCTGAACAAAAATACATCAGGAAGCATGACCTAATTAAAGAGCTGCTGGAGAATAATGAAAACAAGAAACTGCACTATTAAGATTAGCACACTGGAGTACACATACATATGTATGCATGTTAGCACTAAATAATTTATACTATTTATATCCTTGGGGTAGATGAAAAGCTCATTCATGTGTGTTTGTACGCACACCCATTAGTGAAGGGCAGAAATGATTTCAGAGATTACCTTCCAGTACTAGCATACTGTCTTTGCTTTTGCCAAGGAAGAGAATAATCAGGCTCAGTATGGGTGCAGTAGACCTACGCAGATACAAAACTTACATCTTGTATTGTTGAAAAAAAGTATATAGAAACAGAAACTTAATGAAAATGGGGAAAACTTTATTACAAAATTATTAATTGTTGTACCAAGGAAGGACAATATGAAAAGAAAAAAAATAGGTCTAACATCATATAGAAGAGTGAAAAATATTAACAATAGATTACAGTTTATAAACAAAGTGAAATAAAAATACCTTAACAACAGCATTTAGAAAAGCTCCATCTTGAAGATTTCCTTGTCCAATCTGTAATGAAATAAAGTGTTGAACAAGATGGCGAATGATAAAGGTGTTCCAAACTGATTGCACCCGGAAACAATGATGATAAATCATTTTAGATTAACGACATAATAAACTTGTTTAATCTTGCATCCTTAGGAAGTCTAAAAATTATCCGCAAACAGACTACAGGAGGTCATACCTGTTGATCCTTCATATCAACAATAACGTCCTTCCTGTCCTTTTTCTGCATGCCTGAAGATTTAAAGGCCGCTGGCTGAGACCGCCCCTTGTCAACTCTACCACTGTTTCCATCTGGACAAAAATGAGAACCTTCATCTTTCGATCTTCTGAAGAAATTCGTCTGGGTAACTTCTTCTTTCCGACCCTGCAGAACAACATAAAAATTAATGAATAAGCAAGCACAAAGGTGAAAATGGTCACTGTATGAGTATGTCCATTACATCGAAACAGCAAACATGTAAAGATAATTGAAACCAAATTATTGCCCTTAGAAGGTTCCTTGACAAAGCAGCAAACATGTGCTTTCTGAAATGATGCCTCACAGAAAATAAAGTAAATAGCTACAGTTTTTCGCAAACAAAAAAAGATTGTACAGAAGTGATCTGCTACGAAATGCAGTGATTCGGAGCTTTAAATTCTCTCCTAGTCTATTTCTTCAAAACTGCGATTCTATAGTTCAAATTCAGAGGAATCCGAAACACAAGCACACGAATTGATGGCATAGCGGATAGAAAATTCGAAACGCAGCAAGTCCTTGTCTCAATTGGTCGAAAGAAATGAGATAGTTAGGGCTTGGCATGTACCTCTCTGCTGGCCTGAAAAGATGGCGGCGAGCTTTTCTTCAAAGCTCGCTTGTGATTCTGGTAGTTGGTAGCTCTAGGAGCGACGAAGCAAATAGATACGTCGGAAACTGCAGAGCCACGTTGAGAGTAAGAAACGGGAAATCGAGGAATGAAAGAGGAGGTGGCCGAAGAGAAGCAGCAGCTGGCAGCTGCAATGGCCATAACACAATCCTCAAACTGCAACTTTGAAGACGAAGACGATGAGGATGGTCTCAGAAAACAGTAAGAAAAAAGGGAAACAGTTTGGAGTTTCCTTATCCTCTGCGCCCAATTGGATTAGCTTTTTAGTTCAGAGAATTTTGGCGCCTCCTTCAATTTTTTATTAACCTGAATTAGGTTTAATATCATCCGATTCAGATAAATGGATAATTGTACTTATTACATAACTACACATCTTATTATTCTAAACCTCATTATAACTAGGGGTGGGCAAATAAAACCGAAACCGCTAAAACCAACCACCCCTAATCGGAAACCGCACCGGAAAATCCGAAATCGAAAAGTTAACGGTTGGTTGTTGGTTCTTGACGATCGAACCAGAAAGTTAACGGTTGGTTGTCGGTTCTTGAAACGCAAAACCACCGGGTTAACCAACCAAACCGGTATTGTTCATCATATACATGTTGCTTCATAATAGCCACTGATCTGATATAGATGAATGACTCATCAGCACTTTTTTGTGTCACACGAATTGTTAGCATAGAACACGATGACTTATATGTAATTTTTATTTTGTTTTGGTTTGAAATAAAAATGTGTGTATGGTTATTGGTATCTAAATTTGTACTTACATGTGGTAAAGTGGTTGGTTGGTTAAAACCACTAACCAACCGGTTAGTGAACTGACTGATTTCACTGTGAAAAATTGGTTTTTGATTGGGATTAGTTCCAAGATATATCAAACCGATAATATGGGGTTGGGTTCGTAAAATGTTCTATTATTGGCTAACCACCCTATGCCCACCCCTAATTATAACTTTCACTTGGAATTGATACCAAAAAAACAATATCGGGGCCATGAAATACGATGAACAAAGGGATTATTTAGTTTGATTAAAATTTGTTAAAAAATATCATTATATCACTATTTCATTTTCTGCAAAGCTTTACAAACTATGAAAGAAGTCAATATTTTATTAGAAATGCAATACGGCCAACGGAAAACAAATATTTAAAACAGTCAATAGTTACTGCCAGTGAAAGTGTTACCGTTCAAGCAATAAAGTACACAAAATTCATTTTACCCATAAAATGTGGCAGTTAATTATAAGGGAAATTTTCAATTTAATATCCTGACAAACATTTATTTGTAATATAATATCCTAACTTGTTTCTTTTGCAATTTAATACCTTGGCAAACATTTATTTTCACTTTCAAACCCAACCGTTAACTTTCCATCCAAAATGGATGGAAAGTAGTCATGTGCTTTGCACATGACCTTGTTTTTTCAAAAAATACCCAAAACACCCTTCAATCTTTGATTTTTTTAAATATATAAAAACCGATTTTTTAAAAAATATTTTTTGAAATAAAATATAATTTTTTTGAAATATATAAAAATATGTTTTTTTAATATATAAAAAACTGATTTTTTTTTTAAATAAATCTGTTTTTTTGAATTACATAAAAATATGATTTTTGAAATATATAAAAATTTATTTTTTTAAAATATATAAAAAGTGATTTTTTAAAAAATATTTTTTGAAATAAAATCTAATTTTTTAAAATATATAAAAATCCGATTCTTATAATATAAAAAAAAACTGATTTTAATTATTTTTTTTTGAAATAAATCTTCTTTTTTAATTATATAAAAATATTATTATGAAATATATAAAAATTTATTTTTTAAATATATAAAAACTGTTTTTTTAAAATATTTTTTTGAAATAAAAACTATTTTTAAAAACATATAAAAATCTTTTTTTAATATATAAAAACTGATTTTTTAAAATATTTTTTGAAATAAATCTGATTTTTTTAATTATATAAAAATATGATTTTTGAAATATATAAAAACTGAATTTTTAAATATTTTTTGAAATAAAATATAGTTTTTTGAAATATATAAAAAATCTGATTTTTTGTGGTAGGTTTTGAAAATATGATTGGTCTCGAGGGGTATTTTGGACTTTTCATCCATTTTGGATGGAAAGTTAACGGTTGGGTATGAAAGTGAAAATAAATGTTTTTCAGGGTATTAAATTGCAAAAAAAACAAGCTAGGGTATTATATTGCAAATAAATGTTTGCCAGGGTATTAAATTGAAATTTTTCCTAATTATAATGTAAAAAAAGTTGTGTCAGAGTATTATCTTACAAATAATTGTTTGGGAATGTATTATATTACAAAAAAATATTAAAGTATTATCTTGCAAATACATGTTTAACAGAATATTATATTAAAATTTTCTTTTTATTCAATCAACTTGCAAGTAGTTTAAGGACGGGAGATGATCTTAGCTAGGAATGCTCATTTTTGGTGTGATTATGTTTGGAATATTAATTTTTTGTCACTCAGTTTTTGATTTGTTGGTTGTTGATTTTGAGTAATGAAAATTGTAATTTTCCTCCAAAAAAAGCACCTAAACACACGTAGATTTATTGCTATCTGAAACATGGACTCGATCACTAGGCAATAGTCACACACTCTTAGAGTATGCATATCAAGTGCACTTCTGATTGGCGACTCAAGTTTATAAAATAGTTGTTAAGATCATCTATAACGGAGCGATCCACGATCCGTGACTCACTATAGAGTGGATCGAAAAGACGAGTCGCGACTCACAACCATGGGTCGTGGGTCATGAGTCGCAACCCACGAGTCGTAGAGCCAGCCAATGGTTGGCTACCATGTGGCCAATTTAGTGAAAAAAATCAGACTATTGCTTCAACCGTCTGAAGCGGTAACTTTTTTTAATTAAATTAAATCTGAATATAACCTAAAAGAATCTAAATTTACCCATCTATTAATAACTCTCATCCTATTCATCAAACCACAACATTTCCCAACTCTCTCTACTTTCACTCTCAAATTCTCAACGTTCCCTCTCAAAAAATCCGAGAAAAATATCTGACGACGAGACTCAGCGTGCGTCTTCATCGGAGCAAGAAGATTACATGACGGATGAAGTCCTGACTGCATTCTCATTCAACGTAGATCAACCCGATGGTTTTCAACGAATATTGAACCTCAACATTCCCAACAACCCTTTTATGCAGTCTGGTTTCAACCCTAAGGCTTTCAACATTTACATGCAACCTGGTTTCAGCCCAAGTTCATTCATCCTAGGTACTTTCAACCTCTCGTCTTTCATTTCATTTATTAATTTTTTATATATAAAGTATATTTTTTTAATTATAAATGTTATTAATTGAATTTCAACCTAAGTCAATTCAACCTCCTACCTTTCAACCTCAGTCCCAACTATTACGGCTACCCCGAGGCTAGTGGATCACAAGCATGTTGGCGGTAGCAGTGGCATCCGGATGTCGTCTCATTCATCCTCTGTTGTCCCTTCCCAACAAAGGGCGCCAAACCTTTGAAGAAAATAGAGCGTTGAGGCAGACAAACACCTCATACATGTATGGCTACGCACAACCAAACATGCAACGAAGAGCAACCAACAAGATGGTAGTACCTTCTGGGGCTCAATTTCCAGAAAATACAACGAAGGGGGCATTTTCCAGAGTTTGGATGGAAAGCAATAAAGAACCACTAGAACAGACAGTCGCCTCGGGTGCAGAGGTGTCACGCCCCAAATTCGGTATTGACCGGACTCGAGACATGAACCGGGATTTGTAGAGAAAACAATTTAAAACACATAAATAAGTTCAAAGCTGTAGATAAATAGAGTAATAATCAAAGTCTGAAAATCCGAAACTCTGAGTCCTACGCTCAGTCATATACAATAGTCGAAAATAACGGCACGTCTCTAAGAAACATAAAATAAAAACCACGACTCTCGTTAGCCCCATGCTCCGCGATGTCCTCTACTCCAAATCAAAGCTAATACCTGTAGAAAACATGGTAAGGGGTGAGCTTGACGCTCAGTAGGAAAAAGCCACGAAAACTACCTCATTAACGATTTACAAAGAATGCCTTTCCAAAGTTTAAAGTTTAATAAAAGGGTTGATAAACCGAAGCGACACTGAAATCGTTTTAAAGACAATACCTGTTTACCTTGACGCTCAACATAATAACAATCTCCAACTTCGAACTCAACACTAAAAGCCACACTGAGGCAACACCGAAGGAACATCAATGAAAACACTCATAGTCACAAACACACAACAACACTCATTCAAATCCAAGGCATTGTCAACACAAACAATTCACACACATGCACGGTTTCGGGAGCAACCCGCTCGGCCCGGCGAAGCCACACGCAACTTTCCCCAACACAAAGTCGGGAGAGGCGGTCGACCTCATCACGGAACACAGGCCCATCCTCTTCGCGGTACAACCTCATCGCGGAACACAGTGTTTTACCGATACACGGAAGGTAGGGAAAACGACTCTTCGCGGAACAACCACATCGCGGCACAACACAGCGTTTTACCGAGTGCTAGTTGGAAGGTAGGGAAACCACCTCTTCGCGGGACACAGCGTTTTACCGACTCAAGGTCGAAAGGTAGGGAAACCACATTTCTCATGTAACCAAAGCACTCGTAATCACAATCACAATCACACTCACCATCGTACTCACAAAACTATCACGCACTTACCATCACTTACCGACACCACTCTCAACGTGGTAACCCCACCGGCTTAACTGGTATCCATTCCCCAAAGCCCACAGTTCAACATGTCACAAAAACCGGAAAATAACCACTCAAGTCACTAATATGCATCACTAGTTCAACTCTACTCATTTTCATGTTTGTTATTTATTAACCGTTCAAGCAACACAAAGCACACAAGTAGATACACTCAGCAAACAATCCTACGGGCACGACATGGCCCGATTCTAATAGCACGGCAATTCCCAAGACTAAAGTCGTAAAAAGTTCACAGTTTATACGTCTACGCTAGTTATTCACATCCTACATGCATACTAGTTCTTTATCCGGTTATTAAGTTTCCCTATATGCATTCTAGTACGCCCGTAATAAAGTGAGGTTTCGAGGTATTCCCTACCTCTCAGTCTCTATCTGGATCGCCTAGCTGCTGACGTCCGGGCCTATTCCGGTCTTCTCCACGCTCGGGGTAAAGCCTGGTTTTAACAAAAAGGGACGGTAATCAGTCCCGGTCCAGTCCGTAACGGTCCTCTAATTATCAATTAAGTCCTTTAATTTATCCGTTAAGTCCTTGAATTTATCTGATTTAAGTCCAATTAATTAATAAATAATTTAAATCTGTCCGACCGACCCGACCCGAGTCCGACCCGAACCCGGCCAGAATCCGGAAACTGGATCCGAAACCGACCTGGGTCCGAGTCCAGACCTGAACCGACCCGAGCCTAACCTAGACCCGACCCAGACCCAAGTCCAGACCGGACCAGACCCGCACCCAGATCCGAACTCGGATTGGGCCTTATTCCGGCCTGGCCTGGCCTGGAGCCCAAGGCCCAAGCTCGGTCTTGGCCCAGTCTCGGTCCTGGCCTGAGACGGGAACGGAGACGGCGAGGCTAGGGTTTGGTTCAGCTCCGACGGCGGCGGCGTCAGGGCTCGGAGGGGTGAGGGACGGTCGATGGTGAAGGGAAAGAGGTCAGGCGAGGGAGGGTTGGAGCTCCGGCGTGGTTCGAGGGCGAGAGAAGACAAAGGGCGAGGGAGCTCTGAGAGAGAGGAAGGAGACGAAGATGAAGCGTCTCGGGGTTTGTGCAACGAAATGAGAGAGGGCGAGGAACCCTAGTTCCTGTAGTGACCCGCGTGCGAGCCCGCACGTGCGAGGGAGAGAGGCTGGCTCAGCGTGGGCTTTGGGCCTGCGAACTGGGCCTGGTCCAGCTGATTGGGACAGGTCTAGTTTGGCCCAAAAGTTCATTTCCTCTTTTTTTCTCTTTTTTTTGAATTCGATCCAAAATTCAACCTGTTTTCCAACCCACGACGTTCCAATTTAATAAATTAAATATTAAACCTTTTAACCGGGGCGGTCTTTACAAGAGGTACCTCAACATTTTGAACAAGATGATGGGCAAAAATCGAAGCGATTTCAACGAGTAAATGGACGTCACCGAGGCCAAACAGATGTACACTAACACAATAAAGAAGGATGAACCAAAACATTTTGACCTCGATCATTTGGTCGATATTTTGATATACAAAAAGTTTACGGCGGACCGGTTCT
This sequence comes from Erodium maritimum, assembly GCA_963921825.1. Taxonomy (NCBI): domain Eukaryota; kingdom Viridiplantae; phylum Streptophyta; class Magnoliopsida; order Geraniales; family Geraniaceae; genus Erodium; species Erodium maritimum. The sequence goes on from OY997595.1 coordinate 11,313,278, forward strand.
TTATGGCGACAACGGTTGGATGAAACTAGGATTACAGCTCAATCCCATCCACTATTCCTCCCACCGATGATGAAGATATTACACCTCTCGGGGGTGAGTCCCAACCGGGTTGGGTATCCACTGATCAGACCGAGGGAGCTAGTGGTCCTCCGCATATAGAAGAGCGACTATTGGGCGAGTAGTCCACAAAGAGGAAGGGGAAGGGTCTCTAAGATCAAGTCGTTGCATTGGCCAACATGGAACAAGCAAAGGCAGAGCATGATCGGGCAACGGGCGAGAAGTACCAAGTAAGGAACGAGAAGACAGAAAAAATCATGATGTTGACCAACAAATGGCATGAACTCTTCAGCGAATACAACCAAATGCAGTAGAAGGACGTGTCAAGGTTTATCGACATGTAGATTAAGCGACACGCAATAATTATGTCTGAGTTGTGGGAAGCATGTTCTCGGATCAAGGTTCATATGAACAAGCTTTTGGATGACTGACGTGATGGTTTGATTGTATGCTTCAACTTCTATTTTTTGGGGGGTGTATCATTTCGGGGTACGATAGAAGTTGAAGCTTATTTCTATTTTTTCAGTTTAGTAATTAATTTTGTTAAATTTATTTCAGGTTTCTTAAGTATTTAATGCTTTAACAAGGAATTTAATAAATTCAACATACAATCAACATCCACTCAGAACATGAGCCTCTTAGTAAGTCTTACCACTGTGGAAACAATTTAAATTAAGGGGTTCAGACTCACTATTATGCACAGCCAACATGTAAACCCCGAACATAAGCCCATTAGTGAGTCTCACCATTGTACATGCTCTAAAGACCAATCCAACTCAAAAACTTAAACTGATAGGTGAAGGCACCAACATACATATAAAGTGGTCAATTCATCTATGAACTTTCAATATGGGATACATACTTCAGCATTCCTCCTCACGTGTAGGACTGGACATCTTCACGTAGGCCATAGCAAGACTAGACATCTGCATATGGACTGGAGACCACGGGGCGGATGTGACAAACAGGTATTGGGTTTGAGATTTCAGATGTTTATTTCCTCTTTGTTTTGGGGCCATAGCAAGACAAGACATCTACATTTAGAGTTCAGATGTTTATTTCTTCTTTGTTTTAGGGTTTGAGATTTCATTTTCTTATATTAGGACTTTGGGAATTAGTTTATTTATCGTATTAGGACTTTGGCTTGGAATTTCCTTATTTTGTTAGGGTTTTGGGGTTTAGTTTCGCTATATAAGCACATGAGGCTTCAATTGAAAAGGGGACTTTTTGCATTTATAAAACAAAACGAGTTTGAAGCTCATATTATCTCGTTCGGTATTCATTGTGAATCAACGAATTTGATAAAGAACTACAGCCCCGCTACGCACTCAACATCACCATGCCACCCTGATTTGCATCCTCTGCCAGATTTCTCGGGACATAGAGGACTTGATCCCTGCTCGTCCTCCATTTTTAGCGTATCAAAGCCCCGTTGTAGAGCCCAAAGAGCTCCATCAAGGCTGTCCATATTAGCAAGAATAACAAAACTCTACCTGAACAAGCACAAGTCTCTGAAGTCAGGCTTATTGATGTATTAATGTATAGTTAAGATTTTTTTGCATAATTAATATGTTCACCAAATGGGCATTTGGTCTAGTGGTATGATTCTCGCTTTGGGTGCGAGAGGTCCCGAGTTCGATTCTCGGAATGCCCCATATCTTTGCTCCATTTTTGGTTGTTAGCAGGATTTGGTGGTTTCTGTGTAACATATTATTCTTTCTCTTCTACTATGTAGAGCTTTATTTGGTGAAAAAGTAATGCTAACTATATACATGTAAAGGTGTAGTAGTTTCGTGGTCCAACAAAACGAAAACCTTAATAAAACAAGCAAAACTTAATTGAAAACAAAAGATTACCAGCTCTGATCCTGAGGGAGCTCAAAAAATCTAGGATGCAACCAGATCCCTCTGAGACCAGAATCAGAATCCAGCGTATCATTCATAAGGAGAGTGTTAGGTTTATCCGAGTGAAGTAGCAATGTCCCGCAGGTTGCAAGTGAAACAGAGTCACAGCCCAACCAACTCTTAATGTCCTCCTCGTAATCTTTAGCACGGCTCATCGTATACTTGAAAGGCAACGTTTCTGAGTTGCGTTGCCCTTTCATTTCAGTTGCATCCAGTAGTCTGTACAGCATCTTTTCACCGTCCCTCGGACGAAACGTCACATACCCTTTTCCTTTGTCCCGAAAGCAGAACTCCCCCTTATGAAACACGGCCGAGTTAAGGGCGTCGAGGCCCCGATAGTTTCTTCCCAACTCATGCTTAGTCCACCCGCGTTGGACCCGGGACAACAAGTAAAGCTCCAATCCGGAGTCCTTGTTCCGGTTCGGAACACAAACAATGCAGTCCTTGCTAGTGGGGAGGGACGAGAACGCTGCCACCTGGTCGGAGGGCGTCAAGGGCAGCTGAGGGAGGTCTATCCTGCTGCGTGACAGGGGGCAGAAGAAGAAGATCGAGTCTTGTTTGGTTACGAGGAGCCAGCCCTGGCTCGAGGCAATGCAGGTTGCACCCTCCAGTTCTGGGATGGTCATGTAGTGTTTGTCATGCTTGTCGTTGAGCAGGAGGCACTGGGAGTGGCCGTCCTGGTGGACGAGAAGCCAGGGCTGGCGGTCCGGGGAGGACTCAACCTCGGCCGTCGCCAGGGACGCGGAGGCGCGCCAGGACTTGCAGACGCCGCGGAAGCTGAGCAGCTCCACTATGCTTAGTTGGTCGACGATTGACGACAAGAGCTCCTCCGGGAGATCTTCCCATTTAGGGTTGGCCTGTGGTGATGTTTTGGGGTGGTCCGCAGTTTTTGTCATCATTGCCAGGCCAAAGCAGCTGACACAAACCATTTACATGGACTTATTACATGAAATACAAGAAATCAAGTGCATCGATCTGGAAGAGATTTGATGCGCAAAAACGAAGGAGGAGATCAGTGAGGCCATTACCTCGCAAACTTGATCCATGAAAGCCCCATGTGTTTCAAGCTGTACGTGGGCAATGAGTGTTGTATTATACAAAGAAGAGAGCCGAATAGAGTTTGGATTCGATGACAACACTAACACTGTACTGAAATTCAGCATTTTGTACATATCCCGCAACTATATAGCAGTTGTCAAGTATAATTAGGAATATGGTGCCATGAATATGGATATGTTTTTTTCTCTGACTTTATTTCGTAAATATGTATAAAATAGATTTATCCAACTTGATCTGAAACATAATAACCGTGGATATACATTTAAGTTCTAAAAAAGCACTGGAATATACATTCAATAACTTTGTGTGCGTTATATTCTTAGTCGAAATGTGCTCGTTAGGGATTGTAGAAATGGTTTTAACTTCTTCCGAAGCGGCGGTGGCGATGACGGCTCAAGATATTCTCGACGCTCTTTCCTCCAGTGGTTCTAGTGGTTCCCTCCTCTCGTCTTCAGAGGTGCTACCATTGGGCTTAGCAACAACGACTGTGGGGATGGTCTTTGCGGCGCAAGTGAGGGAGGATGGCTCTCCTCCGATGAAGAGTAGAAGAAGCCTCCGATAATGTAAGAATCGACACCGGTCGAACCGGTGAATTTTGGGAAAAGTCAACCGATGACTCCGGGAGTCATTCGGGACCTTTCCGGGACCCAAAAATCTTAGTCGTAGTTACAGTTAGCTTAGTTGGGTCGTTTCCTTTCAAATATGTAATTTTGCGAAAAAGTCAAATTCGGGTCAAACGAGGTCGAATTATGGGTTTTATCGAACTAGATAAGTGAGCTGAGATATTTTTGGGTAAAGGTGGACCCCACATGGACACATGTCCATGTGTCTTGGAGGAGAAGAAAAGGATGAGAAAAGACCCTTTGGTCCCCACTTGTGAACAAAAGAGAGAGAGGGGGGCTAAAGGACAAAAATAGACTTACCTTTTAGGTTAAAGGCAATTGGAGCAAAAAAAAAAATGCTCATTCGTGGGTGTGGCCAAAACTTACAAGGGGGAGAGAAAGTTTGAAGCCTCCATTGCTTGAAAAAGAAGAAGGTGAAGAAAATGAGCTCATTTGGTGGATTTTCAACACCAACCTTCTCCAAATTTACTCCATTCTCATCCCCTCTTCATTCTTAAGGTGAGTAACCATTAAAAACCCACTTTTAATGAACTTTGGGGTTGTGGGTTTGGTAGAAATTGCATGAACTATGCTTGGGTTCTAGGGATTTGAGGTTCTTCTTGTTTAAATAGTTGAGTTGTGGAGAAAAGTGGAGATTGATGATGAAATTTCATTAGGTTTTTGTGGTTTTGATGAAACACACCTTGGGTCTTGAATGATTTGGAGTTGTTGAAGTTAATTTTGAGGTTTTGGAGCTTAACAATGGAGTTGTGGAGAACCTAGAGCTTGTTAGGAACTTTTTGGGAGAAATGAGGTATTTTTCCGGCAACCGGAGGTTCGCCGGAGCTCCGGCCGGTCACCAGGGGGGTAGAACTGGCCATGGCCGGAGGGAAGCCACGGGACCGTAACCGGCCACACGGTGGCGGTCCGGTCCTGCCACCCACGGCCCACGTGTGGCCGTGGGGCCCACTCGGCCCGGGGTGCGGGTTGTCATGTTCGGGTGGTCTTGGGTAAACCTCGGATCGATAATTCACACCCGGAACGAATTATGGAAGTGATTCGTGCAATTTCGGAAAATGTATTTAGAAACTTTAATTGTGTAATTATAACGCCCGGACATCGAAATTTGATTCCGCCAAGTGCGTTGGAACACGTGAATTTAATTAGGAATGATAGAAACGAAAATGGGAATTTTCGAAGCCCCGAGGGACATTTTCCCGATCCCGGGCATACTCGCCATGCCGGGCGAAATGGGCCATTTCGTGCCAATTTTGACAAGTTGAGTACTTGGGGGCTAGTTTGGGTATTTCCTTTTTAAACCACCCTTGAATTAGTATTAATCCTCGTATTACCTTGTGATCTTAGACGTTGTTCCCGAGCACGGCGGAGGAGGCTACTAGGCGACTCGTGGTTGCTCGTGTTGGATAGCGGTTGAGGTAGGGAAAAGTAGCGAATACCGGTTTAATTGCGAAAAGTTACTAGTATGCATATAGGTTACGAATTCTCGGTATAATATAGAATCGTATGTAGGATGTGAAAAACTGTCGTAGTCATATAAACATGGAACCACTTTCGGGCCAGGTCGTGCTCGTAAGTGTGGGAATTGTTGTGTTGTAGTATCACATGTGGGTCCCTGGTTGGGCCCGTAGGATTGTGTGTTGGTTGTGATTGTTTCTGATTAGTAGCTTGTAATATTCGATATGTGGTATGTTACGTTGTTAAATTAAGGATCAAGATATACTATGAGAACGTGGTACATGTTAGTATGAATATTCGCCTTGTGATATGATCGGGTGATTGATAGACCGATGTGGTGTGTTCGGTAAGATTGTTCGGTATGGTATGCCGGTGTGATATGTTCGATATGATATGTTTGAGGATGTTGTTCCGGTTCGATATCGTGGCCGATGCTGTTCCGGCATGATATGTTCCTAGGCGGTGTGTTCCGGTCCGATATCTATATCGATGGATGGTTTCGATATAGATATCTAGACCGAGGCTTTCGGTATGATATCTATATCGTGGAGGATTCCGGTATAGGATATCCAGGCCAAGGATTGGTTCCGGTGCGATACCTGTGCTGCATGTGTGATTCCGGTACAGGGGATCTAGAGCCGATGAGGGTGTTCCAGAGCAATGTTTATACCGATGAGTGTTCCGGTATGGTATGTGTGATGTGATTTGTGCCCCGTGCTACGGGAAGATATACCCGACCGACGGAGGATTCTGGTGCTCTATATTATGAGTTGTACCCCGATGCGGTGTGTTTCGGGAAGATATCCAGGCCGATGTCGAGTTCGGTACGATATGGTGAGCCGGGTCATGGAAGCCAGCGCATTGCTCTGGAATACCACATGTGGACGTGGTTACTAATGATATTACTCTATGTTGATCTGTTTTGGTTGTTGTGATTACTTATGCTTGTTATGTGATCTTCTGTGATTTTGAATACAGTTATACCTGAGTTTAGTGCATTGTCGTACGAGTTTGCACGTGTGGTCGGTTGAAAGATAACCGTGGTAGTTGTCCATGGAGAATTGATTGGGTGACAGTGTTTAAGGGCATAGTCGATAAGAAATGCATGAGTTCGGTTCAGTGTAGAGTTTGATTTACGGGTTGCTCCCGAGTGTGGGTCAAGCGTTGTCTTGGGTTACTTGTTTAACTGATTCATTAGTGTTTGTGCTTACTAGCATGCCCTAATTGGACGGTTACCCGTGGTGGTGAGCGGATAGCTCATCCCATTAACTATTTTTTCCTACTGAGCGAAAGCTCACCCCCTTCATTACTTTTTTACAGGTTTCGATCGTGAGTTGGTTTAGAGGACGTCTCAGAGCTGGGGAGCCTGGTGAGAGTCCTTGTTTTTGGGTTGTCTAGCGACGTGTTTCCCCTTTGTACTAGAATTCTCTTTACCGTGGTTTTCGAGCGTTGACTCGGTATTGTTGACTTTAAACAACTTATTGGAACTTTATTTCGTTTAAACTTGTTTTATTTATTATTATTTTTAGCTCACGTCTCGAGTCCGATCAAAATCGGATTTGGGGCGTGACAGATAAGGTGGCCCTCGAGGTCTAGTATGACGAACTCTAGCCAAGGGACCAAAATCGAGGCATGCACGGGCGGCGAAAAGGCTGTTGTTTCTACGGTCCACCACATCTCTTCGACTGGCACGTCGGGTACGAGTTGTTCTCCACCAGACTTGGCCATGCACGATGACAGGATTGATCATAGTGGGGTGGTCGACAGACGTTAGGGCTAAGTTGAAGAGGATGGGGAAACGGAGGCCGGGGTTGGTATAGGTCTCCGATCGAATCCCAATTGATCCTCATTACCGATTGGGGAAAGACGTGATGGTGACCCGACATGGCGTTTTGGGTTCGGGCAAGGTCTACATACATGCCTCAAAAGCTCCTTTACAAGCGGGAACGGATGAGCTCGGTGCCAGCATGAGCGGCCTTGCAATTCGAGAGGTAGTCATTCCCACGGTGGAACTGTGCAGTAGAGGCCTCAACTTCACGTACGGGGTTGCAGCTCGGGTACTGACTACAAGGGCTTTTTTCTAGCAATCTCTTTTTTACTGGCTAGTAAAATATGTTATTTTCCGGATGTGGTGAATAAGGAGATACAATATTTCGGTCGTTTCAAGTCTTTTCTCGTCATAGATGACATCTGAATCGGGCCCCGACCACAAGTAAGGTTTTTTTCCGTCATGGGACCTCACCCGGACTTTTCCAGTGAGCCCTTATTGCATGGAAGAAAGCCTCTGCCACTTTCGCTACTGGCTAAAGCTCAGTCTTACTCATTCCAAAGAGTCGTATAGAGGAAAGATCGGAGGGCGCCCGGGGACTAACTACGACTTCCCTCCCGACAGGTGGGAAGCGCCTAGTTGGAGAGATCCAGGACTCGGAATCTGAGGGTTCAACATGCCCCGATGGAGCGCATTGAGCAGCGGCAGGGGCCAGCAAGTACCCTCGCCTCGACCAATGAGGAGCTCGTGGTCTAGGTGTGGGTGGTTCTACGGGTACTACCGCCTCACAAGACATATGGTGGTAGTGGTTCCACCAAGCACCAACGCAATACTCTTCTACTATCTCGGGAGCCAGCATTCTCGCATTCTTGAAGCCTTACACTATCAATCAAGGGAGGATAACACGTGCTCGATTATCGAAGGAGTACTTAGTCTGCCTCGACGCCAACATTCCTGAAATGACCTCGCTCTATCCTAGCTCACCGTTGGGAGTAGTTGTACCGCTACCTTCATCCGCTATCGCAATATCCCTCTTCCGACATCCACCCAAAGCATTTTAGTATATGATCATTTTTTTATTTTCTTATTGATTTTAGTCCCACGATGTTCGGACTGTTATTTGTTTTATTATTCTTTAGTTATCCAACATTTGGTTGGGATTTTATCTTTCATTTAATATAGTATATGATGGTTACGATTACAATTTAAAAAAACCTGATTTGAAACATCATTACATAAAATATTATTAGAGCCAAATGAGTAATTGGGAATGGTTGGACTAAGGCTTAGCGAGACAGATAGACTGGTGTACTTATACTTTTGCTTTATTTTTTCTTCACTTAACTATCATCCTACCTTCCCTTCCTTATTTACCTTTTTCCCCTCACACCACTCTCCAGAACGCCACCCTTCCTTTTCTCGCTTTCTTTTCTAAGAGCATGAACAACAGAAAGGACCTTGGTCAGGGAGTGGGAGTGCAGAACTTGTGCTGACTAGACAAAAATCAGGGAGTGGGAGTGCAGAAAAGTGGGTGTTTTGCAACAGAAAGGACCTTGAGGTCTTGGGAGTGCAGAACAGTGCTGACTGGATTATTATTTGATATTTTCCTGTTTTATTTAATTCGTTATCAGAAACCGTTTAATTTAGTCATAATTTAAACAATTTTGGAAATAAATAATTAATGACAATCAATTATTAATAAATTCAACACGAATATAAATGAACTTCTAATTTTATTCAACCCCTTTTAATACAACCCAAAACAAAATACAAGTTCAAGAATCATCCTCTGTTGGGTCGACATCTGGTGGTGGGGGTTGGCTTCGAAGATCATCAATTTGGGCTTGAAGGGTAGATATGAGTCTTCGCATTTGGGACTTGCAAAACTTATGGTCTGCCATAGCCTCTTCATCGTAGGAATATGTATCCGTCCCCACCAGGGACTTGTAGTTGGCGAGGTTTGCTTCCCACTGTTGGGTTAATGTCTGTATCATGCGATACTTTTCTGCATGTTGTTCGCCACGTGAACGTTGAGCCTCCAACCGTGCACGTTCAGCATCGATTCGTGCACGTTCCAGTTCGGCGAAGGCAGACATTTGGGCCGTGAGGACGGTCCCCTTCTTTGCGGCCTTCGCTGCCTTCTTCCCTTGCGGTCGGCGAGGGGGACTTGGGGCAGCCTCAGGGGATGGGGGTGTGTCGCTGAGAGGGACCTGAGTCCCCTCGTAGTTCTCGCTTCCTCCCCATATTGGTGGTTGGGACTCACCACTGAGATGTGTGCCCTCCTCTCCTGTGCTTGTGGGTGGGGTTGAGCTGTAAGTCCCAGCCTCATCCAACCGCTGTCGTTGTTGGCGTACCTGACTGCGGACAATTCCCATTGTGCCCTCTTGGGCACTGAACTTCGTATTGCCCTCGAGCCTAATGACCCAATGATCCAGGTCGAACTTTATTGGGTGGTCTTTCACCACTTTCCCATCATTCTCCCACATTTGCTTCGCACGTCTCAAGTGCTCTTCCTGGTTTGCGCCGCTCGGATTCTCGGCCTTGGACCTCTTCATATAGCCGAGCATCCTCCTTGTCTGGCTGGAACCTCTGAGTCAACGTTTCTTGATAGCTTCCCAGTGGTGATGTGGGTAACCTCCCTTGGAGTTGTATTTCCTCTGCACTTCGCACCAGAATGTGCTGCCGGTTTGAGAGTTGCCCTTGACGGCGTCTTTGGTAGTGCTCAACCAGCAAGTTATGAAGTGGTGGTCCTCCTCCTTGCTGAATGTCCGGCCCTCCAGATCTGGTTCTTCGGGTTGGGCTCGGGGTTGGGCTCGGGCTCGGGCAGGGGTTCGGCCTCGTCGTTGGGAAGAGGATGGTTGGGGGGTTTGTACGTCGGGTAGTGGATGACCCTCGTAGTTGTAGAATTGGGGTGGCATGCCCCATTGTGATGGCACTTGGAACGGTGGCGTCTGGAAACCTTGTGGGGGCATGCCCCATTGTGATGACACTTGGAAGCCTGGCGCCATTTGGAAATGTGGGGGACGGTATTGCCCTAATAAAAAATTTTAATACAATAAATTAAGTAAAATAATAAAATAAGTGCAAAAAATGAATACAATGCATTAATACAATAAATTAAGTAAAAAAATTACGTTACATAAATAATAAGTTTGCACTTACCTGAACTCGACACCGGGTTCGAGTTTGGGGAGTTGGAGCGATTGCCCGTTAGAATGTCTCTGAAACCTCGTGCTAGTTCGTCCTCGGTGAATCCTACTTCGTCACCAGCTGAATGTGCACGAGACTTAGCGTCGCCCAACATTTTTCACGAGAATAATTGAAACGAGAGAGGAGAATTTGGGAAGGAGAGAGTGAAGTTGGATAGTTGAAGTAGAAAGTGGTGTGAAAAAAAAATGAGAGGAGAGAGGTATTTATAGGGGTTTTTTTGCTAATTTTTGAATTAAAAAAAACTAGCTGTTACCTCCAACGATCGAGACACGTGGCGAAGGCAGACGCTACCAGCGCAGCAGAAGGCGCGTCGGCGCGTCCACCGCGCCCGGCCAGCGAGAGGGGATCTGGAGCGCGTGCAAGGGGAGCGGGAGCGCACGAATGGGGAGCGAGACCGAGTTTTTCCGCCTCCACAGCGGAACGGCCAGCGCGCCCGGCCAGCGAACGCGACGACGCGGGGAGCGGGGCCGTTCTATTGTGCCTGCTCTAAATGATCATGCCTCTCGTTTTACCATACCAATTATTTTCTTTTCATTGGTAATGTCAATTACATATAACATGGGTTTGAACCCTTTTGTATTACCCCCATGGGATGGAACACCGATATTCTAGGCCAAGAAACCAACTTTTATTAGGAGAACTAGTAGAAAACAAGAGAAACCAAAATATAAGATCAAATAAGCAACGATAAGGGACTAAATACGGGTGGTGGACTCATCTAGCTGGGGTGCAAAGGGGTACCCCTCCATGAGGACCAAGAACTCATGGATTAGACTCTTTCTCCGACTATAAGATGGTTCCTCCCGATCTGCGGTGGTCACCACCACCAATCATCGCTCCCGACGAGGTTATTTTACATACCTCATCAAATAATTTGATGGTGGGTGGGACCGAAGCTCCTTCCTATTCGGGCCCACATTCAAGAGCTCGAAAACCCTCTTCTTCAAACGATCCTTAAAAGTATAGGCCCGTTTTTCCTTTTTCCTTACCAGATGCTTTGCGTTCTTGAATATGTGGGGCCATAGAGGGGATGGGTGAGATAGAGAGTCCCCGGATTTTGCCTCGCTTATTACCCAAGGTCTAAAAATCCGGCCCACTATCCTTTTTGGTTAGGCGGGAGAACTAAGTTGGATGCGGATGGGGCGGAGGTAGTGAGTGTGGATGCGATAGCGGTAGGAGTACTCGGGGTGATGGGATGGGCGTCGGTGGTGGCGAAGGAGACGTCAGGGAATGAGTCTAGGGCACACGGGGTGGCGGCAAAGCAAAAGGTTGGAGGTAGAGGTGCCTAATTGACATGCCGACCCATATTAAACATGATTGTGGACCGGGAGAGACCGACGACTTCGGGCCAGTTCACATCTTTCCCTTACCAAATGCTACCTGACCTCCCCGTACTCCTGTAAGAGCACGACCTAAAGTCGAGACGTTAGGTAAGATTTTGTATACTGAGGGTCTATCGGTCTATGACTGAAGACATCGGATCCCACAACATCGATGGGTGAAAGAGAGATATGTAGAGCAACATGCATGATAGACATGGCTTGTACCCGTCCCAGTACCGGAGGAGCCGCCTCCCAATCTATTTGAAGAAAGTCGTATACTCGGAGACCCACCGAAGCGCGCAATCATAATATAAATCAGATGGCGTGGCGGTTAACACTCGGGATGGATGTTGTGCATTCATTGTGGATGTGACCTAATCGCCTACACCAGAAATAGAAATACAAAAGTTTCTCATATTACAACCGGATGATGATGGTCTCTTGTAAACCCTCGAACAAGAGGCGGACCTAGCGCCAGAAGAGCTTGGAAATGTCAATCTCTACCCGTAGCCATAAAGAAATCGTCCCATCTTGACAACGAGAGCAGTTTTCCATTGATACCCCATACCCAACGTTGACACCAAGAGGGATCTCGTATAAGATGTACAAGTCTCAACTGGTATATCAAAAGCCCTCACTTAGATATGGAGCGACTGAAACAGTAACGTCTCTGGTTGAATTCTAGGCGCCATTAGTGTGAGGAGGAGGAACGTCCCGTAGAACGACCACGAATCTCGATCTAAGATGCCTTCCATCATCTCTTGGGGAGAGAAGAAGAAAAAAAGAATACCCGGTCGGTGAGGGGTTGAACCACCAGACTCGGGATGTCCCATGTGATTGTCATCAATCCACATAGAGCTTTGAGACTGAAGTGACATTCAGTGAGAAGTCACCCGTCCAAGGAGGAACGATATATATCTTGCATTGTCCACGACTGAAACCGCCCCCGTCGGGACCTCTACGACATCGTCATCGTCATCCAGGAGGGTCCTCTCTGCCTCTGCCAGAGAGATCACCGTCAACTGGAACTGGATGAGGGCCGATGATGTTGAGGTGGAGTCGGAAGAGGTTTTTTTTATCGGCAAAACAAATTTAAATTTAGTGTTCTCCGAATTGGAGAACAAGTGATGAAGCAAAGTACAAGTAGGGAGCATTCCAAAGGAACCTCAAACACAACCATCAGAATTACAAGGAGTACTGCAAACCAGAATTACAAGGATAACAAAGAGCCTGATACCGAAGAAGAAGGATTGACCCCCAAAACCGAGCTAGAGGATCGGGAGAAAAACTGGATAAACGGGAAAGAAATCATGTGAGGGAGTGGCATGAGGGGAGGGATACTCGATCGACGGGGTGAGGGAGGCGACAATAACGCACCATTTGCAAGACCAGACCTTAAAGACTATTTACACTTCGGGAGATAGAGGATAGCGAGGGGAGAAAGATATTTAATAAAACGTAACATTTAATATATTATCCTTTATTTTTAATACAAGAACACATCATGTATAAGTTAGAATTTTAAGATGAATCCAGTTTCTGAAAACCGTACACTTTCAAATGTGTACTTCCACGATTATGACGCATTTATTATTTTGAGTCTTCCTTAAAAGGTCAGATGAACACGATGGTGGATTGAGAGGGTGTCCATTAGATAGCAACTCCAAATGTACAGATAATGACGTGTATCACGCGCTATTGATTAGACATTACTATTCCCATGCAAACGAAGATAAGACGTTTAGGACAAGATCCACGGTCCATATCCGAGTTAAAAATCACAGGACTAGATATACCCGTAATGGCAAAGTTGTAATAAAGTGAAGAAACCGAGTCCAGTTTTGAACAAATATATCCAATGAAGATCCGACTTCGCCATCCAGAAATCCCCATTAGACGACGACGACTCCGCGATGAAAGAACGCAAAGCATAGAACATTCCTAGAGAGAGAAACCACGAAAATTTCTAGAGAGAGAGATAATGGCGGAGGGAAAGAAGGATAGGAAGTGGAGCGAAGAGAGTGTCAAGTGCCCAAGCACATGACCGAACCTCAGCTGCTCACGATCTTCAGAGACTTGGCTCTCGTTGACGAGGTCAACGTCATCAAGGACAAGATCACTCGCTCGTCTCGAGGTCCGCTTTCGCTTCCAATCCTCGCATTCCCTTGTTTTAGCTCCAATTTTCTTTTCTCTGTTTGATTCATGGGGTTAGAGAGTGTTGTGTGGTGTTTTCTGAACCCTAATTGCTTGTTTTGTCAGTGTGATTTTTTGTTTGTTTTATGGTATGGGTGATGTGTGTACTGTGTAGGGTGTTGTTTTGTAATATGTCCGTCGAGGCAGAAGGCGGATAAGGCCGTCAGTGCGTGTCATAATTAGAAATCGCTACCTGGGGTTAGTGCCATTTTCGATCTCTGTTTTGTGGGTTTTTGTTTCCAATTCCATGACTGTGAATAATAATTGACATTGACATTAACACTGGCATTGGCATTACCTGTTGAGTTGTATTTTACTTCCAAATGGGCAATGTGTGGGTTTAGCTGATGGGATTGTTTCTTGCGGTTAGATACTCTATTTCAGGAGTAATGAGCTTCCTCGAACAGAACTACAGTGTAATGACAAGTATACTGATCTGTTCCTACAATGCTGCACTCATGGTTTTATGTGATGGTGTTTCATGTTTGATAGTGGCAACGGATGATTGCATATAACTTATTAATTTTGAACTTGTAAGTAACATCTAATAGCAACCGTCCATAATTTTTAGTTTGTACTGTCTATGGCAGTAACAAGATTCTTGCATACTATCTCATGGAGACATTACAACCTGACGCTTGAGCATGAGATTTGTGTGGCTCTGCTGAACAGTTTTCAATCAAAAGAATAAGCATGGTTTCACAATGCTATTTTGGCTGTGCTGTACATAGTGGGTTCTATGGTGTTAAAGTTTTGGGTTGGTGCATAACACATTGTGGGTTCAAGCATACTATTCAAACTACCATGGTATCTGGAATTATTTTCTATATTCACTAAGAACATGCGGTAATTGGTTCCTGCATATTTACCATTTTAAGTTTAGAGTTTAGATTCTGAGGTATGGAATTGACTAAGCTTGTAGTCATTTCATTGTTGTTTACGTCCCCTCTTCTGCAATGAGGCCAAACTTCCCTTGAGCTCATATCTGGAAGATTCTGAGCAAGAAGAGTTCCACCAAGCTAAGTTGTGATAGTATTCACTAACTAGGACGGATATGATTGCATTGGGTACAAAATTTAATATGTATTTGGGTGATTATAAAATGGACCTCACTCAGATTCAAAGAGCATGGGGAAACCGTACTCCCTAAGTTAAGTGTGATAACATTGAACATGGATATGAGCCACTGAGTAGCTTTTACTGGAGATTTGAGTTATTTCCACACAATCCCTGTAGTTGGGCTCCCATTTTCTTGTATAATTGTGATTTCATGATTTGGTTGAGATTTTGCAATTCCATTATTATGACTAAATATGGCATTTTATATTACCACTACCTCGTGCCTTCACGTTCTACAACTTGCATAATGACCTTTTGCTACTATTAAATGCCCCCCTGCTATTTTCTGTCCAATTCAGGCATCCAGTCCATTGCAATTGATGTATGCGGATGGCGAGTTGGAAAGACTAGGTGCAGTATCTTTGTTTAATTCATTAGAATTGTCATAGCACATGTACTGGGTATCTGCTACTTTTGGACATTTGTTGTTGAGCTTGTATTTTTCATCATGCCCTCAGTAAATGATTTATTGACATCCCCTTGCTCCCCAGAACACAAGCTCTTTGTTGGTATGCTTCCAAAGAATGTTTTAGAAGCTGAAGTTTCTGCTCTATTCTTCAAATATGGAACTGTAAAAGAATTACAAATATTAAGAGGTGCCCAGCAAACTAGTAAAGGTACGTAATTGGGTTCTTTCCTGGCATAGTTTTTAACAACCCACCAGACACAAAGCCATTTCCTTAGAAACTTGTCTGTAAGTGGGGTTATTTACTTATGGCAGGCTGTGCATTTTTGAAGTATGAGACCAAAGAACAAGCCCTTGCAGCCTTAGAAGCAGTAAATGGAATACATAAAATGGAGGTCTGTAGCTTGTTTTAGCCCTTAGTTGGACATCTGCCGATGTTGCTTATTTGTGTCTCTAGGACCATTATGTTAAAATATTATAATTGGTCTGCCTTATTGTAGCCTGACCATTATCATCTGCTCCATTAGGGTTCAAATGTTCCCTTAGTTGTCAAATGGGCAGATACAGAAAAGGAAAGGCAAGCTCGGCGGTG
Source organism: Erodium maritimum (assembly GCA_963921825.1). Lineage (NCBI taxonomy): Eukaryota > Viridiplantae > Streptophyta > Magnoliopsida > Geraniales > Geraniaceae > Erodium > Erodium maritimum. Next base: position 11,328,986 of record OY997595.1, read on the forward strand.
TCAGAAAGCTCATTCTGAAGCTTCTAACATGCAAAATGCAGATTCACAACATCCGTCCTTGTTTGGAGCCTTGCCTATGGGTTATGTTCCCCCATATAATGGTTATTGGTGTCAGGTTTGTCTTATCCTGTCTTCATAAACTAATGTTTTAGAACTTATAAGCTTTTCTTGAAGTAAGATAACAATGTATCGACATTGAAAATATGTTGTAATTTTCCAAACATTTTGGGATAATGCTTCTTCTATAATTCTAGTAGAGCATCTCTGCTTTCTTGTAGTGATTAATGGATTTTCGCTGTGTAACACTTCCCAACTTGGTTCCCTAAAAATTTAAATTCAAGGTGGGATGATCATCTCTTTCTTTAAGCAGGCTCATGGAGCTTACGGACTTATGCAATATCGGTTGCCACCAATTCAGGACCAAACTGGCTTCCATAATCACATGATTCCTTCGGTGAACCAAGGAAATACATTACGAGGAATAACACCTGACCTTACCCCTAATATACCCCATAGAAATTATACCATCCCTCCAGCTAGTTATCTGGGCCCTGCTTATCCTGCAGTTCCAGGTGCTCAATATCCCATGGCATATCCAGGAGGAATGATGAATCACCGACCTTTGTGTAGTTCACCTGGTTCAGTGGCACCAGCTGTGAATAGTAATTCTGCAACATCTACAGGTGCCAGTTCAAGTTCTGGGGGACATATTGAAGGTTGTCTATACATTTTCAGTTTGATTATTGTTGTTACTTTTGTAGTCTTGTTTTCCATTTTCTAACATCAAATTCTCTATTCCGTGTATTTTTTTTAATTTTCTATTTTCTCTGGCTCAGGCCCTCGTGGAGCTAATCTATTTATTTATCACATTCCTCAAGAATTTGGAGATCAAGAACTCGCCAGTGCTTTTCAAGCATTTGGTCTGGTCTTAAGTGCCAAGGTCTTTGTAGACAAAGCAACTGGGGTTAGCAAGTGTTTCGGTGAGCAAGTTCTCAGTTTTTTGTCACTGCTAACATCAATCAACTGCTTTGAATATCTAAACAACCTCTGTTTGCAGGATTTGTTAGTTATGACTCACCAGCTGCTGCTCAAACTGCTATCACTGTGATGAATGGATACCAATTAGGTGGTAAGAAATTGAAGGTTCAACTTAAGAGAGACAACAAACAGAACAAGCCTTATTAATTTGAAGGTTATGAGTGGAAGGAAGAACATTCTAGCATATCTGGCGGCATGCAGCTTGGATTTATGGAGTTTCTGCTAATTTAGCGCTGTGGGGGTGGGGGTGGACGGTAAAATCTGTGATTATATGTCTTGTCCCTTCCTACTTGTAATTACCTCGTGGGACTTAAATCCCAGCAACTTGTAATTCATGGCTCTTTCCGTGCTAATGCAATCTGTAATCGTATATCATGGAAGTTCATTTAGACATTAATCATCAATTTATTGATTCTTATCTCAGAAACGTATGTCTGTGCTTTCATTTAGAGGTTGTGATTATATACAGCACGCTGATCTTCTTCAGTCAGCGAGGTGTTCCGAATGATGGACATGGGCTTCCTGCACTGCCCGGTCTCTTGTATATGATTCAAGTGTTGCTGATGGAACATGTACTTCAATGGTTTAATAGATGAAATGATGTCTTTGCAGAGTTGTAGGGGTAATTTAAGATTGTATATCCCAGGTTTTGATTGTCACTCTCTTGCTGACAACGGTTCCTTTGATACAGTGCACTGAGGATGCTTTGTGATGGAAGAGAAAAGAACAGAAATAAGCATCAGTATACGGCTACGGAACCTCGTTGAAGGTATCTTGCTTTGCCTTTTGAATTTGTTAATCCTTTTTAAGTTCCTTCTCTACCTGTTTGATGAGTTCAGTCATCAGATTCAAATCGTCCCTTAGCTGCCCTGCATTGTCTTTTTCTTTGTTATGTCGTTTTCCTTCTTGATTTTGTTTGATCTAAATATGGAATTTTATGCCTGTATTATTCCACCTTGACACCTCTGTTTTAGCATCAGATGAACTTGGATGAATAGTATTATTGGTTGACCGCTTTTGATAAACAAACTTGGTTGGTTTATGTCACTGTCAATGAAAATTGTTTAGAAATTATATTGAATTTGAATAAGGCCACATTTATCATACCCACACAGTAAGGAGCCTCTGATGACCATTTTTTGAATCTGTTTGTTTTTATATTTTTTTTGAATCTGTTAATAACCTGCATATGTATTTATTTAATAAATTAAATGCGACCTGTATATTTATTTAATTAATTGTTTAGATTGAAATCTGATACAAAAAATAAAAATATGATATAAAGAAATAAGAATATGATATTTTAAATTTTATAAATATTTTTTCCAAATATAAATCTGATATATATAAAAGAAAATCTGATTTTGCCTCCAATCCTCCCACCCACAACGTTGGCCGCAATTAGCCCGATGAATTTCTTGTTTTTAGCCACGTGTCGTGTGATAAGTGACCTGTAGATGGGTGAACTTAATTCGCTGACGAATTCACGTGGCGATGAATCTTTTACCTCATGGGTGAAAGAAACGCTAAAAAGTCATTTTTTGACCGTTCTTTACCTGTTCATCTCTAATTCGCCTTCCACTACAAATGCTCTTATAACATTATGGTTGTTTTGCGTGTGAAATGTGTGTGTTTTTTCAAGTTTGGACAGAGTCCAGATCATGTAAGACTTTGTGAAAGTGCGATGAAGAAGGGACTTGTTGTGATCAGAGATTAGTCATGAAGTTGATTGCTTGCCACTTTCAGAAAGTCCACCTGCCGACAAACTGTTCATTTCTGGTTGGTTCAATGCTTGCATTTTGTGCTCAGTTTTCTGTTACTTCATTTATTTTAATTGGCCAACAACTAAGTCACTCAATTTGAGTAGAATTTGATTTAAAACTGGTTCCTTAAGCTCAATAAATGAAGACAAGTTCTTTAAATTTTCAAAACCCTAAGTCAACTTATTCCACCTTATTATATATAATATTTAATATAATCAAAATATATGTTTCGATTTACATGTATAGTATTTTCTATCGGTGATTGATTTCCCTATATTTTGAGTCTTAATATTTTTAATCAAGTATTTTTTATTTTATTTAAATCTTTTAGAATACGTGTGACGAATAATAAGATTAGTTACATATTAACTATATGATATGCAATGTGTGAAATTTGCATGTGTAAATTGATGATTTTATTTTTAATAAATATTTATATTAGAAACTGAAAGAGATGAATTCAAGTTTGAGTAGCCATCAAAATGTTATTCTCTGGCAAACCAGACTGGTCAAGTATTATACTATATCCAGCCGACCCGTTGTAGAGAAAAGCAAATTATTGTAATATAAATATGGTTTATTTGGTTAATTAAGGAAGCAGTTTCTAGAAGAGTTGGGGGTAGAATGGTGGTGGGGGAGCTTAATTCCTTTTCTTCTAGAAGATGGCAGGCAAACAAATTCAAGTTGTGGTTTGAATGCTCTGAGTGGGGCTGTGCCTTTTCCTCCTCTCCATCTCATTACTATAATCTATCTTTCCTCTCACAAAACCTAAATGCCCCACCAAACTTATCAAGACCCTACCCTTATAAATAATATCAATTTAGTAATCATTTGTTTTTAGGTCCACCTTAAATTTGTTTTTGTCATCCAAGTCAAGTTAATTACTTCTTAGTTCACTCAACTATTGTATCAAGCCATCACTAAATCCGCGTTAAATATGAGACACCCACCCACAAGTTCATTTTCAGGCCATCCTCCTTTTCTTTATATACTACTTAGCTTATGATCATATTAGCTTCTGTTTAAGAAATTTTTAGACTACCTTCTGAAAATCATGGACCTGAAGAATCTTGTTGATGTGTCTCCTTTCTTGCTCTTTGAGGCCTCAGGAGATTCTGAACAGGTGGAGGAGCTGTGTGATCTTCACACCATCATGGACCATGATGTTATTGACCAGGCTGATGATGATTATGACAGTGATGATGCTGAATCTTGCAGCTACGAGGTATCGGATCATTCTTGCTCTTGTTCATATTGTGATTGTATTGGTGAGGATCTTCATGAATGTGATGAGAAAGGAGAGGAGGAAGTGGAGGAAGGGGATAGGGAAGCATATTGGCCTTGTGAGCATGTTGAAGAGAAACCAGCAACTTTGTATGCTGATTCAGGTGAGCAAGTGGTGATGATGGACGAGATGGAGAAGAGCAGGCTTTTCTGGGAAACTTGCTTGGCTTCTTAGCTTGTAATATTCCTCTTCTTCTTACCTGCCTTTGTTCAGGCTTTTCTGTTTCATTGTTTCTGATTCGTTGAGCTCACAATTGTACATGATAGTGACACCATTGATTAATATAAAAGTTCCTGGTGTTTTCTTCAATCCATGTCAAAAACACAACATAGGCAGGAAATGGAAAGAACTTGGTTTCTGCAAATCAAGTCTCCAAATGTATACAGAACAAACACAATCCTGGACTAATAATCAAAGCTCCAGTTATAATATTACAGACCCTTTTAGCATATGTTGCTGCTGTAGCTTAACTGTCCCTGGGACTAGACTTCTAAAAAATGTCAACGTGGACGTTAGAAATCCAATGTGACTGAAACAAGCTCAACGCCAAACAAGTTCAGCCCCTAGCTGAACCTTAAAAGACTAATCTCTCTTCTTGCAACAACCCTAAACACTCCCAATTTACACAAGCAACTGTGACTAAAGAGAGCAAAACGGAAACCTAGAAACGAAGTTCTCTATCAATTGTGTTAAAGCCAAGCATCAGTCAAACAGGTGAACTCAAGCCAACCAACTTGTCCTTCATCTCCACATCATCAATGGTGTCTTCAACTTCACATGCCTCAGTTTTTATCTTTGTATCAACCTCAAGCCCTGAAGGAGTACAGCTTGCACCAGAGTTTTCTTCATCACTTGTTGTGCTCGAGCCAGAATTCACATACTTGCTGTCTGTAAAGGAGACACCAGACTCCATATTGATGCCAGAGCAACTTTGACTCCCATAAGCCCTATACGGATCAGCGCCTTTGTCATCAGCGTTGTCGTCGCCCAATTGCTTCAAGAAGCATTCTTCTATCTCCCCTGATGACCGGACTTCATCCTCACAACTATCACTGTAATTGGCATGATCCTCATAATCTCCTCTCAGTTCTCCACTCGTATCCATCTCTCGCTGACTGTCGAACTCCTCTTCAGTCTGCCTATAAGATGAGTGAGATGACATTGGGGAGTACCCTCCTGCTGCTCCTTCCTCGCGTTCTCTTAGTGTCTTCATGATCAGGGTCTTGAGGAAGTTCATAACTTGAACAGCATGCATCAGAGCCGTCAATGGATCAGACATCTGAATTAATCAACACAAAACACATGTCAACCATACTAAAATAGTTGTATAAATACAGAAGATTGTGAGTTTTTTTAAAAAAAATTAACCTGAGTCATGTTTGGAGCAAAAACCATAGCGATATTTCGTGCATTCATTTTGTTGGATTCTTCTTCCTCGACAACATCAGCCATAAGATCAATAGCCCAGTTGAGTAATGCAGCCTCGGTTGGCTTCAACTGCTTCAAAAGCTCAACCGACTCCTCTTCTGTGTTGCATTGGAGGACTTCCTCAGGGGAAAGTCCATCCAACACTCCTGATGGAAGTTCTCTGAACCAGGCCTTTATTAGCCCTGCAAGGCAATGGACATCAATGTCATCAGGCACAATGCCTTTATTCAGCTGATCCCTTACATGTTCTTCTTTGCTGTTCTCCGGATTTATCCGGAAAATCCCTTCTGCCTGCAACACCATTCAACTAAATAAGTAACTCAACACATAGAACCCATACATAAGCAATTGGGACACATGTTTTCATACCCTAAGGCCTCCTTGTGAGTACAATTGCTCCTGCATTAGCAAGAGGATGGTGGGGACACTGTTCCCTTTTGTATCCAAAGAACATTGCATGGACTCCGCTGAAACTCCAAACACGCTAACACTACAAAAAATTAGATGATTACAATTCATACAACTGAGCATTATAATACTCCAATTATGAATGACGAATTCATGTAAGATATTAGCCATTGGCAAGAAACTGACAAAGATTATAGCAATAGAGACCAAGACAACTTTCCATAATGGACCACTCAAAACCCCAAACCCAACAGATCTATTGCTTAGTTGAAATTCAAAAAGAATTGATATCCACTGGTGCAAATAAAGTAGTAATGATACAAAACATGCCCACTTTTAAAAATGTGAAATCAAATCAAACTACTTTCCCAACACAGAATCACAATCAAGAGAATAGTATAAAGGTCCAGACCCAAAAAAACATTACAAAAGTTTGAATCTTGACTTTCTCAACCTAGAACTACTTCACTCTAGCATACCCATCAGATTATTACTCGTAATCAATCTAAGTATAGCTAAAATTCGAGATTTCGTTTTCCCTATACATTCACATTCTTAATCAACTTTAACAACTCAGCTATACCCCAACACTATACAGAAGAACAACCTCTAATCCAAAATTAAGAGCAATGACCCCAACCAGGAGCTGAATAAATTAGTAACAAAACAGTTAAATCTGAACAAAAAACAAAGTTGTGCATTTTGAGCAAATAAAAAATAAACAGAGAAAAAGGAAGCATTTTTAGCAAAGCCCAGATGGAGTGGGGTGTGAGGGAGTACCTAGCACTGGGGACTCGACCTGGGATTTCAACCTCGAACTCGACGGGAAGACCTAGAAAGCCATTGAAGCGGTCGAAGGTTACATGGGTGATGTGTCGGACATTTGTGGGCCATCCGATCTCCATTTGCTGAACGGTGGACATTACATCTTCGCCCCCTCTGTCGACCCGACACGCCACCATCGATTTCCTCAGAGCGGCGACGATGAACGCAACCAGAGACAGCTGGTTCTGCTCTTCCTCGGAGCTGCTCCTCTTCGCCCCCTTCTCGTTCCCTCCGCCGCCGCATCCGCCGCCCTTCGTCACCATCACCAGCCCCGTCATCGTCGTTTCTGGGTTTCGAGAAATTTTTGAAATTCCGCTGCCGGAGAGAGAGAGAGAGAGGGGCTGAGCTCGTGCCTGAAGTAAATACAAAAACGGTGTTTCAGGTCGCATTGAAGGAAGGTTTTTAAGTCCGAAGCTCATTGGAGTCCTAACGGCCACTTGATTCAAATTTGCGTTACTTGCTTTATCTACTGTCGTGTCCACTTTAACCTTGCTGTTTACTGAAAATTACAGAGTCATGCCACTGTCCCCACATGGGCCCACCTATAGTCAACCTGTCTGTCTCCCGTTGCTCACAGTCCTGCCTTGAACTTGAAGCGTCTTCACAGTCACTCATTAATTAGTGTCGTTTGGAATTGATTTCCAAAATTAAATATTACTTAATTTTGTTTCCCATAACCTTTTCATTTCTAAATATGTTTCAGATTTTTTATATTCTTGTCTTTAATACGCATCTCTTGAAATACAATGAAGTTTGACATTAAATTTGTAGATATTTATTAAAAAAATTAAGGTAAGGCTATAGATATACAATGTAATTAATAACTTCCACATAGCAGGTCTTTTAATAGACCGGACATAGAAAGAATTTTATAACATGATTAGTTTTCATAATTAGTAGTAGTGAACTTCAGCGTTACTGGTAGATGTGTTCTTTGAAAATGTTATGGTAACATTTTAATGATGTACTACATATAGAACATTTATGAACACTCAATTAGCATGATCAGTCAATTTAGAGGACAAAATCATGAAATTAGTTGGATGCTATGATTAGTACATATCATGAGTAATAGTTCATTGAAACTTGGGTTAATTATACATATCTACGTCTAATTATATCCGATTTTTGTTTTCATAACAACGTCCAATTATCAATTTGTTTGAATAGTATCATAATTTTTTTAAATTTTTTTTATGTAGTACCTGATTTTCACATTATTATTCTATCATTTTATAGTAAAATAAATATTTTAAAAGGTAAAGACTGAATCAAATGTACCAATCAATTTATGAAAAAAAAATTAATAACAAATCTATTATAATTATATATATAAAAAATATAACAAAAGAAAAGGATCAACTATATTGCACTAATCTTTTAGAGAGTTTATTATTTAATCCAAAATACTATTTTTGAGAACATATGCGCCGAAGAAACGTTTATAAGTTAGCGGCAGAAAGTAGAATTTAACAATACAGTATTGTCAGTTGTTGGACAAATAACAAGAAAGGAACGTTTCATTGTCGATAACGATCCACAAAATTTTAACAATCCAGACAACCCAACTAAGTGTTACCCTGCCTCTTGTAATATTAAAATATACCAACAAAATCTCATCACGAATATAACTAATACACATTGTTTGGTGATAAAACCTGATCATTTTTGAATAAGTTGATACTCCATGACAAAACTCTGCCAACCTGCTATTTGCGAATAACTTGGCACTACTCAATCAGTCCATAACCAAATATATTACATACTTGACGTGAGAAGATCCAATCAGAGTCATGAATTTTTTCCTCTCCCCAGTGAAACCAAAACATCATCCTTATGACTTATTAATTAAAAAACACGAGTAAAAGTAATAATATGAAATTATGTAATAGTCGTTAGACACAGGGGGATTTGTGGGGCCGCGTGGAAAAGCGTGAGAAGGAGCGGACAACAGATTAGTGAGACACGTAGATCCTCGTCCCTACCACATGTGCGGCTTGTCTAATGGACAGATGGCAAACAGTGAGTGGTCCATGCAGCTCCCACGGTAGAATCTCCCTCCAAAATGCTCTATTCGAATTTCAAGTTGGCCATCTCCTTTTACCACAGTTTGGGTGCACATAATAAATCTCTTATTTCTATTTCAATGCAACGTTTAAAAATGTAGATATGAGGTTTGGTTTTAAGAGCATGTATAACGGGCCGGCCTTCGTTTCCGATCCGTGTGTGCGGTCTACGGCCCTCGAGCCGACCCACTGTTGGCTGGTTTTCACGCGGTCCTGAAAAACGCGGCCCTGGGTTCGGGCCTCACCCCTCGCTCCTCGGTCACGCTGGCCCTCTCTCGGGCCGACACCTGGCATCCCACAGCGGTTTTTTTAGAACAATTTTTTTTGTCAATTATGAGATTTGAACTCACAACCTCAATGTTTAAAGCCGTGTGTTCTACCATTGAGCTAGATGGACTTTTGTTACTATGTTTCATTATAATTATTATGATATACTTTTAATTTTGGAGTGAAATGCATATTAAAATTTAAAATCAAATCTTTTTTTAATAGATTATACATTATATAATTTAGTGTTGGATGATATTTCAAATCAAATAACATATTTATGAAATATATATTTGACCATATTATTATTTTTTTGTGTATTTATATCCGGTCCGACTCAAAGATTTTTCGTTATAGCAACTACTATGAGTATTATAAGTTGACCATATTATTCCATACACATATTTTATTGATTTCTTTGTCATTATTAAAAAGGTCATTTTTATTCATGTTAAATTTATTTATTATTTTTTTCACATTTGTTTATATAATTTAAACGATTTCTGATAAAGAATTAAATAAAATAGCAAAATATCAATTAATAATCCAGTCAGCACAGGGCCTCAGCCCCAGGGCATCTCCATTGCAAAACACCCACTATTCTGCAGTCTAAGGGCCTCGCTTTTGTCCAGTCAGCACAAGGGCCTCACCAAGGGCCTTTCTGTTGTACATGCTCTAAGAGCGTTTTAAGTTTGTTTTTCCATTGAATTTGTTGTAGACACAGATCTACAGTTTCATGCATCAGCTATTTATCAGTTGCTACTTTTACTAATAGAGCCTCAAAATCAAATGGAAAACTCATAGGTTTGTTTGAGAATCAAAATCTAATTAAACAATTTCACTTACCGACACCTCATTTATATTTATTTATTATACATAAGAATCCAATCCCCAAGACTCAAGTATATATCAAAATCAACCCATTATTTTCCTCCAACATTAACAAACACACTCCTTCTTTCTCAACTCACAAACCCTACGCTCCCTCTCTCTAGTTGTCGTAGTCACCTCTAGCGGTTTCCGTGGCTTCGGCCACAAGAACGATAGGGGAGCTCTCTCATCTCAGTTTTCGTTCGTCCTAGTTCAACGCCCCATCTTCACTCTCCTCGGAAAGTCGTCTTTGGCCGCCGTGCTTCGCCGCCAAAGCCCCACCGTCAACACTACTCCTCTTGCCGAATCTACCCTCCCATGATCACAAGCTCGCTGGATCCACAACCTTGTCGTCCACCTCCCTCCTCCAGTCAGACTTGGCCCTCAAGCTGGTCACAGTTTCAGATCTGTAGTCAACCACCCTTACCCCGCTCCGATGCACGAATCTTAAGACCATCAGCCCTCTCCGTTCTACCTTCCCCATTGTTCACCACCTTCGTCCGCAATAGGTATCCTCCTGAGCTTCGTCGTTTGTGCTTCGTCGTCGCCCTCCTCTGGCCGCCCCCTTTCGCCTCCGCACTCGGACCACCGTCCTCGAGCCTTCCCTCCACTTCGTCAGGCAGATCTGTCGGCCAAGCACTTAACTCAGGCAGATTTACAGGCCCCAACCGATGACGGCTGGCCTCGAGCATCCCGATGAAGCTCCCTCGCTCTAACCACTTACCCCGACGACGACGACCCGAGCTATCACGACCGAGCCTCTTTGTCATTCTCCTTCCCCGACCAGAATCAAGATCTGCTCCGACCATCCGTCGGAGCTCTGTAGTCCAAACTTTATGCTCGTGCATACCAAGCTCACTCGACCTGGCCCATGTCGTTGCCCCAACCGGATAAGATCTGTCCCCGTCAGCGTCGTCCACCTCCCCTTCTCATTCTGAAATCATCCCTTGTCATCGGAACTCGACCATGAGTTTTTTTCTTCTGATCATCGTGGTTGTTGTTTATTTGGCTGTACAATTGGCTCCACAAGAAAGTTCTGAGGCGTATTGGGATGTTGTCTATATCGGATTCGACTTATAAGTGCATAGTTCAACAATTCGACCGTTATTTTATGTTGTAACGTGAAGAAGATGAAATATATCTTCTTAACGTGAAATAAAGAGATCGATTAAACTACATTTACTTGAAACCCGATCGGGAACGGCGAATTGGTGAATCCGATGAACACTCGCTACTAGGGAAAGAAACTTCTACGACACCCTTATGTCGTCACATAGATTTTGTGCACCATCGCAAAAATGACACTTAAACTTCTGTGACGTCATAAGAGGGTGTCGAACTGATTTTTGTCGAGCATCATATGAATCATGGATCAGAAGTAATGAGCCTTTGTGCTTCGACGAATTTCCTCTCATGCTCATGGATAATATGAATCCACTGGAGAGGCAAGTTCCGCGCATAGACCGTATAAACCTTTAGGTGCAAGCTAAGGGTCTCCCGCTATTGGTCCGCACCTGGACGACATGGGAGATTATCGGTACGGCTCTAAGGGAATGTATGGATGTCTTATATGATCAATTGGGATACTGTTGGGGTGGGGAACAATTCGTGTACGCTTCTGGATGTCCTAGGAGCTCGCCCTACGATGCTCTCTGACTGAGTGCTTCTAGTAGCACCTGAACCCGGTATAGATTGGCCTGACCTATGAGAGGCTACCTCTCTTCTGCTACAATTGTGGCAGCATCGACCATGTGGGTCAGGAGTGTGATTGTGAGGTTCTGGGGATCCCCCGATTTGATGAATCCTTGTTGGAGAAAAAGACAGGCACGTTGGGACAAAAAAAATCCACGGTCTGGGACCAATTCCTACACAACCTCCGGCATACACCTCAGGTTTTGCACCAATAGCCCCAAACACTCTACCTAAAGATCCTCCACCTCGAGGAAGAGGCCCAATAGTAACCCAAACACCGTACCTGACCCTCAGTTGGAGGGCATAACTGGTGCATAGGGTGGGTGTCTTCTTCACATGAGGGATACACCTCACGTATTGAAGCTGCCCACATTTCATGGACTTCCCCATCTGTTGCAATGATCAAGAAGCGATAGACAGTTGGAGAACCAATGGAAGATCAGCCAAAGGCTAACAAACAACTTCGCTAGGAAGAATATCAAACACCCAAAGATTCAAGTATTTATATTGGGAAGGATTCCTAAATCATACATATCCTCTCCTACCGACTGTTGAAAGCTAATTCGATCGCTCTCCTTACAATAAAAAAGAGTTTTCCATATGATCAAACAATTTTTAGGCACCATCTTCAGTCGGTCTTCACAATTCACTTTTTGTCTTCAATATTTATATTTCTATTATCAATAACGTTTTGTTCGGTTAAGTGTTTCAAAGTCTATTAAACAAAAAATTCCGATATTTTTTTGTTTTAGGTACTAATTCTGGTTGATTAATAATATATACATGTTTTGTTCAAAAACAATCTCACATATAGATTCCAAGCAAAATCAACCCTTTTCATTTTATGGCCCCACATGGTTGTGATTTTTGAGCTCCTACTCTAACTAAAATCTTCTTAGAATCAAAATCGTGATTCGAATGCTCTAATACTCAAAAGCACCTATACACAAGTTGACAAGATTGGCAAGCAAATGGCGATGATCAAAATATAAACTAGGGTTATTTACGATTTGGTACATAAATGTTTCGTCCACGAACGATATGGTACCCTTATGAATTTTTATTCCAATTTGGTACCCAAATGTTCTGTCCACGAACATTTTGAGCTAATGGGGTTGAAAAACTAACAGATTAAAGTGAAATGACAATTTTACCCTTTGGTATTTCAGTTGACTTTTGACTTAAGAGTAAAAAGACTATTATACCCTCAATTATAGATTTACTTTAATTAACATTATAATTAATTATTAATAATATCATTAATTCTTTAAAATTTATTAATACTTTTAGAAAAATAAATTGTTTTATTAATTTTGATCAAAATTTTAAACTTTTATTAATTTTGATTAAAAAATATATTTTAATTTTTTTTCTATTTTAGATTAATTCTTTTCAAAAATTGTTTTAATTATTTTGTATTTCAAAAATTGTATTTTCTATATTTAATTAGTTTATATATTTAATGTATATTTAATAACTTTTTTTTATATAACTTTTTATATATTTAAATTTTTTAATGTATTATCCAAATACGTTTAATATGATTTTTTTACATAATTTACGACAACTAAAATAGAAAATAACGTTGTTCTTCTCCGATAAGCACAAACTATCTTCGCAAAGCTTCATCCCTCACCCAATCGATAAACAAGACGAACACGAAGAACTCGTATTTACGGTCCCTAACCCAATACAAGAATTTGAAGAACAAACTTTAACAAAACATCAATTCCAAACATAAAAACCAGTTTCGATGGAGAAGATGAAGAACGACCGAATTGAAAACCAGATTGCAAACACATATTTTAACTCCAAATCATTGTTTAGAAAACCAAAAGTAAAACTCCAAATCAATTGCTCGTATACTGAAAAGAATCAATCAATTTACAGATTGGGCGAATAAATCGAAAAAAGATGAACTAAAACCCTACAATTCCAGATCCAGACACGGAGGAGAACCGAGATGAAATCTGGAAAATTGAAGGAAGGTCGCCGTCTTTTCCGGCGAGCACAAGCGAGAACAGAAGAGCTTGGTTCGTGACCGGCGACACGGGACGAGTTCAGGCTTGAGGCACGACCTACCAGATTTGGACAGTGAAGTTCGACGTGGGCAAGAGGGGAAGATGAACAGCCGACACCGACAACGAGAGATGATGAGCACCACTGTTTCAACCTTTCGCCGGACCGTGTCGCCGCCGTGGTTCTCGCCATCACCGCCGCCAGTTAATGTGGGAGAAAATGATGAAGAGCGTATGTGGTGTAGATATGTTAGGTTTAAGTTAATGGATTAATTATATAGATTAGATTAGATTAAGTTAATTGTGTAGATTAGATTAGATTAATTTTGATTTGTTGAAGTTATTAAGGATCGAGGATGAGTGTTAATGATGACTAAAATAACGATGGCAAAGCAATCACTAAGTTGAGTTATTAGATTAACGGGGAAATACATCAAAGATAACTGGCGTTTCATCTCATCTTGATTGAAGACGATTGAGGCAGTGGTTAAAGTTAGAGTAATTTAAATTTTTAATTGATTATTTTATTTTATAATTATTTTTTAAATTTATTATTATTAAACAAGGATAAAATAATAATTTCATATGTACAATTTATAAGGTTATAATAAAGAATGGTAAAATCGTCATTTCACACTCTACTTAACTGCACATGTCTGATTTGGAGGAATATTTCGTTAGTATTCTAACAGAATATGTCAATTCCGTCTGTAGACAAATCATTTAGGTACCAAATTGATCATTTGAAACATAAGAGTATCAAATCATCATGTGAATAACAAATCGTAAATAACCTTATAAACTGCATTGATTTTATGAAATTGAGACATCATGAAATGCTGATTGATTCACAAAGCTAGACCATTCCTCAATAACAAACCCAAAAAAATACCATGATCCAGCATTGTTTATTACCAACCAAATCATCAAAAGTAAATAAAAAATAGCGAGTCCAAAAAAACCTAAAACTCTTGTGATACAGATCCAATATCGCCCTTTCCCTTGCCCATCTTCTTCGGCAAGAGGTTCTGGTGGATATTGGGCAACACACCTCCATTGGCGATGGTGACGGCACCTAGAAGCTTGCTCAACTCTTCATCGTTCCTCACTGCAAGCTGGATGTGCCTCGGAACAATCCGATTCTTCTTGTTGTCTCTTGCAGCATTCCCAGCGAGTTCCAGAACCTGAAAATCAACACCCCCAATTGGAAATCAGAGAGAGCAATTGATTTTCCCACAATTAACATTTCAAACCTAATCTATAAGAAGATGATGAACAAAACCCAATTCGCAGAAGACAAATTAAACCTTCTCATACCAGACAGTCGAAAGTACATTTTCCCATAACCCAAACAGACGATAAAAGATTCAACGCAGACATCTAATATCTAAACCAATTGAAACCAGGAAACAAACCTCGGCGGCCAAATACTCGAGAACGGCGGAGAGGTATACCGGAGCTCCGGCACCGACACGCTCGGCATACTTTCCGGCTTTGAGGAAACGAGCGATACGGCCGACGGGGAATTGAAGCCCGGCTTTCTGAGACCTGGACACGGATTTAGATGACTTGGGCTTTCCCCTTCCACCCTTGGTCGATCCGGCGGTACTCATTCTGATCGAATTCAAGCTATCTGCAACACTTGTGCAATGGCGCCGATTAGGGATTGGGAGGCTCTGGAATGCTTGTCAGTGGAGGCGATGGGGGAAGAGAAAGTTTATATACGAAAAAGGGAGGGTGACGTGGACGACTATGATTGATTGACAACACTGGGTATGGATCGATGACGTGGCATCGAAAATACGGGAACTGTTGCGAGATTCAGGCGGGTCGTCGGGAATTATTCATCCAAAATCCGAAATACAATGTTTCCGCGCTCCATTTTTCCGTCAGGAGCCATGTAGGAAAACAACATCGTATTGTCATTTTCTTGGTTTGGCGCGACAGGTAGGGTGAATGTCAAGATTCACCTGTTTTTTTAGAAATAGCAATGAGGATAAATTGCATTATTGTCAAATTTCAGTTACAGAAGGACCAATGATCATGTGTTTTAGAATATTGTCCAGGTCCCCAATAAGATATCTGACGCTCATGGACACGTAGAAAAAGTCTTATTCGCATTTTAGACATAAACAAATAGAAACATCGATCTATCATCCCAACAAAATAAAACTCAAAAAATTGCATTTACACCAGATGTTGGGCGAAGGTTAAACATAAAGAAAGCTCTCTTTTTTCATGCTTTTGGTAAGGAATTGTTGGCTCTGTACGATGAGTATTGCAGAATACTCAGTAAGGCAGCCTCACCAGCAAGGCATGGTAGGCACGTTCCGGCTCGGGGTGCGACTAAATCAAAGATCAAAGTCTTCGTTTGAGGGGCTCGTTGGTGCTGACCCGCAGCGTTCTTGTCGGACCCATCGTCAACAACAGGGACAGGATGTTCGTGCCCCCACTCCAATGGAGACTGCAACAAGGGGGAGACTGTTCCACAAGAGCTGAACGTTGCTGGTGTTGGTGACTCCGGTGCCCCTGTTGTTCCGAAGAAGAGGACGATGGGTTTTGGATCACGACGCCATTCGAGGTTTCAACTGCAAGAGAATGAGGTCTTCATTTGCAATTTACCCTACGGTACAGAGAATGACTGGGTGAGCAATGTTTTCGGTACCTATGGGGAAATTGTACACTGCTCTGTTTTGCTCCGCCCCAATCTTACAGGGAATTACTTCGGCTTTGTGCGTTATCGTACAAAGGAAGAGGCGATGCAGGCTGTCACCAGTCTTAATGGTTACAAGATCAACGGTTTTAGGTTGTTTGTAGCAATTTCCCGACGCCAGAAGTCCCAGCCGGAGACGTGCCCTCTGAAACAGAGCATCATGAGTAGTGCTTTGGTTGTGGGAGAGAATGTACCTTTGATGTTGAAGGGTACGGGTGGGGTGGCGGAAAGCATCACCGGCGGGTCTCCGGCCTTTTCTCGTCGGGACATTGTTCTTCCATCGGGTCAGAGCGAAGCGCAGGTGGCCGAGGATCGTGTTCCCGTGATTCTCGAGTCTCTCAAGTTACCGGTTTCAAATCCTGATTTGGTCGAGGATTGTCCCGAGATCGTCGATTCTCTCACAATTTCGGTTTCACAATCTGATTTGGTTGCAACCGTTTCTGAATCTGTTGCGAAATTGAGTGAGGACGAAGTTGCTACAGTTCCGCAACTGTCTAGCGCACCCGGTATGGTAGATGTGCGTTTGGGCTTGCCAAATGGGCCTTTGCTAGGGTTGGGCCTAGGGTTGGGCCTGACAGCCACTCTGGGTCCATCCCTTTGTCTTTGTCTTCGGCAAGCCCAAACCTGGTGGCTGAAGTTGGTTCTTTGGGAGTCGGTTCGGCCTCAACTTGTCTAGGTATTGTACCTCAACAGATGGTACCTAGTGAACCGGTCGGGGTTCAATCAAGTAGTCCATGGAAGGAGACTCTTCTTAACCCGTCTAAGCCTCTGATCAAAGGGCGTCATTCGAAGCAACCTACTAGAACTTCGAATCGTCAAAGTCAGCCTCCCAAGTTCTTAGGGGATTACTACACTGTTAATGTCAAACCGGCCCATTCTAGGAGTCGGGAGAGATTTGTTAATCCTGTGGACATTGGGAAGCAGATTTTGCAACATATTCAAACCACTCAGCTGATTCATGCAGCTAAAGCTTTTGATGACCCGACACTGACTTCAGAAGATGAAGAGTGGGTCACTGATGGGTGATTTGGTATTAACTTTGTTTTTGTTTCAGGTTTTGTTCCCGCAGCTCCTTCTGAGAGCTCTTTTTGTACTGGTTGTCTCTGGTTAGCTCCTGCTTGGATCTAATCTTTTTCTAATAAATTTTTTGAGCTTATCCAAAAAAAAAAACTCAAACTTTCAACATCCTACCCTAAAATCAACCAAACAACAAATCTAAGTCTTAAAAACAGAAACATAAAATGAAAAAAATATGAAATAACAAAACAGACAATACATTAGAGCACCGAAACTATGGAAACTATGATGCCGAGTCTTCTAAAGATCATAGCTTTCGTAGTGGGGCATTCTCTACTGTCGATCCGTCGTGAACTGTCGCAATAACCCAACCTTAGGTGTCATGGAAACAGACCCCATCCTATCGTCCCTCCCCCCGGATCCCAAATCCACTAACTGTATTGCTTCAAGACCTTCTCCAAGCGGCTCGTGCGGGTGTTCGGTTGGTAAACTATTACCAAACCAAACCTCGTCAAATTGATGACATAAATTGTGGAGATCGATTTCGGAATAGCTCTAGAGGCTAGCTATAGTCTCTTAGACTCAATTTTACCTCGATTGACGATGATGAGAAGAGTAGGAACAGGGAGGAGAGGGAAAGCTACTGCGACTTGCATGGCCGAAGCGTATATCCGATAAAGGTGGAGGGACACGAGAAAGACAATGATGACTGTTTTCGGGTGGAGAACATTGTAAGAAGGGCTTGAGAGGGGGAAGAGGAAGGGGAGAGAACTCTACCGACAACCTCCATGGCCAGAATCACAAAGGCCTCCGGCAACTGCTACAGTGAAGCACAAAGGGTTCATAGTATTTGGGGAGAGAAAAACGAAAATATAAAATAAGTTGATTTTACAACAATTTAATTATTTAATTCAAATAATTTCATGTTCACATGTTGATAAATATAAAATATGAATATCCTAGGAGATACACTTATCAAAGCTAATACACTTTTTAGAACATGTCTAACATGCCTTGATTTTTTTTTCGAATTTGTATTTATATTCTTGGTAAAAGATTCATAGTTGTAGCTTATGTCATATTATTCTTAATTTATAATTCTACAGCTTCTGCAGTTTATTAACAATTGTACGATCAATAGTACAAATTTTCCAAAAAGCTCTCGTCTCGCAGGGTTGGAAATAGAAGGGTGCAACCGTCGCCGCTCTCTTCTCCATCTCCGGTACCTTCAAACTTGTCATGGCTTCCATGGTTTTGAATCCTAAGGGTTATGTTTTGAACCTTAAGGGTTACCTTTTGAACCCTAAGAGTTGCTTTTTTGTCGGCGTCTTTACAACCAACAGCCACCGTGTGCCACCTTCTTCTTCCCTACGCACGCAACCATCATCGGCTTCCATGACTGCTAATCAACCCCACCCACCTAGCCCCACGGCTCCCTCCACCCCTCCGCCATCGTCACCACAGATTCCCCGCCCCCCCAAATCTGCTTCTCCCCAACCCCATCTGGGTATTGTAGCACCACTTCGTCGCCACCACCGGAGACAGAGTCCGGCCGCCCCTGTCACGCCCCAAATCCAGTTTTGACCGGACTCGAGACGTGAACTAAAACAATAATAATTTTAAGTAAAAAAATTAAAAATAAACATTAAATGAAACTCTGAAATTTATAATCATTAAAACAAGTATTTAGTCCAAAAACACGGTACGTCTCTAGACCTACTAGACAAGACCCACGCCA
This sequence comes from Erodium maritimum, assembly GCA_963921825.1. Taxonomy (NCBI): domain Eukaryota; kingdom Viridiplantae; phylum Streptophyta; class Magnoliopsida; order Geraniales; family Geraniaceae; genus Erodium; species Erodium maritimum. The sequence goes on from OY997595.1 coordinate 11,348,114, forward strand.
GCTCCCCAGCTCAGCCGTGTCCTGCTAGCATAAATCCCGCTCAACACCTGAAACACCACAAAAGTAAGGGGTGACCTTTCGCACAATAGAAAAAAGTAGTTAAAGTAATGAACATCGGCTCAACACCACGAGTAACCGTCCAATTAGGGCATACTAGTACAGCACGACTAAATACCAAACTAGGGTTCATAGCTAAACTTACAATACTCTTAACGACGACTTTCACACAATAATCAATAACAAACAGCAAACGCAACCAACACAAAAACCAACAGTACACATGTCCCGTACCACAATACCCAAACTCTACCGGCTGTACACAGCCCGATACCATCATAACAAACTGGTAGGTCAAGCATCAATCGGACTACCTCTCGATCCAGAGGAGACGCATAACGTCACAAAGACGTATAACGTCGAGAATGCCGGAAACATCCTTATGAGGACGCATTCGTCGGGACCCTCGGAAACGTCTCCAAAGGACCATAGATCATCGAGGTTGAAACACAGCACCTAGTGCCCAACGCGACCCGTAGGCCCAACATGACCTGCAGGCCCAACCACAACCCATAGGCCCACTATGATATGATATGGTCTGTCGGCTCCGACCCGTCGGCCCAATGCAAGATGATATGGTGTGGCCCGTCGGCTCCGACTCGTCGACCCAATACGACATGTAGGCCCAACACGACCCGCATGCCCCAACTACATTATGGCCCGTCGGCCCGACCCGTCGGCCCCAAACACGACCCGTATGCCCAATCACAATCGGAAGACCATCCTCAAGGAACACACGACAAGCTAGTATCACGCATCGAAATGCCACATATCTAACACGGCTCACCAAGCCCAACAATCTTACCACAAATACACAGCACGTCGGTCTATCACTCACCCGACCATATCACAACCAAGGGTTCACAAGCAACAGTCACGACACACTTGCCCACACATAGTAACATCATGCTCACCGGATATACCAAGTCCTGACTATTCAAACTTATCGACACTAAGTCACACAACATGCATCTCAAACAGATCAATCATTTCAATCAGTACACAACCTACGGCTCGACATGGCCATTCTACCAGCACGTCAATTTCCCAAATATAGAAAGCGGCTACACTAGTGAATCACATCCTACATGTTACTAAGACTCGTCCAAATATTTTATCATACTAACGCTCGTTCCAGTTTTATTATTACCTAGCATGCATACTAGTAACTTTCCACAATCGAACCGGTACTCGCTATTTTCCCTACCTCAAGACGGTCACAACAGCTGCGTCTCCTAGCTGTTGACGTCCGGGCCTATCTCCGGTCTTCTCAGGTGAAGTCCAAGCATGGGTTCGACTCCGGTCTTCTCGGGCGAAGTCCAAGTCTGATTTTAACAGGTAAAACTTACAATCAGGTCCGGTACAACCCAATTTAAAGTCAACACGTTGCCTTTTAAAACTCGAACCGATCAAAAGCAGGATTAAACGACGAGTCGGGTTCGAGCACCCGAACCCCGAACACAGTTTCGTGGCACAGTTTCGAGGCACGGTTCCCAATGCACGGGTTCAGAGGCACTGTTTAGTGGCATGATTCCCGAGGCACAATTTCGTGATACGATTCCCGAGGCGCGGGTTTCGTGTGTCCGATTCAGCGTCTCCGCTTTTAAACCCGTTCTAAGTCCGATTAACTGTCCGATTAAACTTTCCCCGTTCAACCGATCCGATTAAGTCCCAAAATTACAAATCTTTTGATCTTAAAACCGAGTTTGCAACCCTTTTAATTTAGAACATATTAGGTTTCAAAAGTCTTTTCTTTTTAATTTCCTTTCTTTAATTAGTTTCCAAAACGCCCAGATCCAAGATGATTTCAGTATCAACACAGGCCAGATCCGAGAATCGCACGGGGAAAAAACAATAGAAGAAGGGGCAGGAGAAGAGCTCGGGTTTGAGTCCGGCCGGTGACCCAAAGCCTCCAGGGCTCGCATTTCTCACTGTGGGGAAAAACGGCGACGGGGATGGGTGTGGTGCGGCGGAGCACGGTGGCCCTCTCTCGCCACAGATCTGGACGGTGCGGTAGATCCCGTCCCAGATCTGGCGAGTTCGCTGGCGAGTTCGCTGGCGATTTCGCGTGCACGGCGACGATGAGGCGCTCGGCTACACGCTGGAGAAGGAGGCTCGAGGGGAAGCAGATGGGTTCGAGGGAGCTCGGGCGTGAGGATGCCGGCGAGCTTGGCTGAACCTCGAGGAGGAGAGGGACGGTGGAGAGAGAGAGGTCGGGATTGGGACGAGAGAGAGGTCGGGATCGGGATGAGGGAGAAGGTGGTCGACGTTGAGAGGAGGTCGGCCGTGTGCGAAGAGGGGAGAGGAAATCGCGAGGGGGCGAGCGGCTCGGAGAGAGAGGGATGGTCGGAGAGGGGCGGAGGTGGAGAGGCGTCCGAGTGGTTCGAAGGAGAAGAGGGAGTGAGGGCGTCGGTTCAGAGAAGAGGGAGATGAAAGCGTGAGGGGAGAGACGAAATTAGGGCTCAGACCCCTAATTTTGGCTTATAAAGCCCGGGCCGACTGCAACTGGGCCTCAATTGGGCCTTGGCTCACACGGCCCAAGCGAGAGGAGAGGCTGGAACTGGGCGAGCCTGGCTCGGGCCGTATCTGTTGGTCGGGTCTGGTCCGACCCGGTCCGACCTCTATTTTTTTTTATAAAAAAAACGAATTAAAATTTAAACAGAATTTCAACCTCGTCGTTACCAAAGACCGACCCAAAACTCAACCTCGACGTTCCGATCGAATAAAATTAAATCAATTAACTCTTTTTACCGAAGCGGTCTTCACAATCTCCCCCCCTTAAAAGAATTTCGTCCCTGAAATTTAAAACGAACGCGCTCCACTTAACCCTATCTCAGGGAACGTCCGAATAATCAAGCCTCCACGGCCGTCCCTGCTCTTGCGTATCTCCTACCGACCTTGCCCTGGTTCGCTGCTCAGATCTCGTGTACCATCCCCGTGCAAATCACGTCCTGAGCATCGAATCGTCATCGCCATCACGAGGACCGGATCTGAAGATTCTTTCCCCGCCGGCCACCGCCCCGACAACCCCCACCGATCATTGGTAAAGCCTCCCCCACCGTGCCCGATCAGGTCATTGGTTGTGATTCTCTTCACCAGTCCGTCTATGGCCGAGCTCGAATCTGGTCTGCGTCAACGACGGGGCAAAGCTCGCCGCCATCACCCTAGGCGACGGGATCGTCCTCGGGCGCCGGAGTAATGCAACACAAAGGTCACGACGTACTTCACGCCGTCGTTCTGGTCCAGGATCCACAGACGGAGGCGTCACAACCTCCTTCGGAAGAATGAGAAAACCCGGCGGGGGTGGGAGGGTCCGTCTACGGACTATACCCACATACCCGTGATTGTCGGTGTTGGGAGGTCTCAGGAAAACCGCACTCAGAGCACTATATTTTCGCCTGTTTTCTAAATTATGTCGTTTTTATTTGGGTTGTATTAGTTTGGTTTACTTTTGGTTTTTTCTTATCCTGTTCTGTATCGTTGAAATGTCGGTAAGGGGATGTCTTGAGTTTTGTCTGCGATCAAAAACAGACTATTTTCTACGGGTCCATGAGCGCTGGGCTTGCTACGGCCGGCCCAGACAAATATCTGGAACCCAGGACTTGTACGTCCTACTTTGTATGGTTTATTATTGACAGTAATGCACTTTCCCGTTCACTCGTTTCAAAAAAAAATTGTACGATCAAGCTAAACAAAAACTAAGCATGCATCAATATGGCAAGTGAGATTATCCTTTGTAAATAAAGTGCAGGCCAAAGAAAATAAAGACAAACGACAAGACCAGACTGAAGAAGTAATTAAAGACGAGATTGCAAACCATCGATCAATGACGCCACTCCATCAACTTCAGCATTGGGAAATCTTGTGCTTCCAAAATGTTATCAGTATTTCAGCCATACTTTGTTTTGGCAAGTGTGTTTGTGCATAATTGTCTCTATTCAATCATTCTTCGATTGCTTATGGTTGACTTGTTTCAAGCATAAGAGGATCATTTAAAATTTGACTCGTTATAAGGTATACAAAATCTTTTGATTTCCCTCGTCACTTGCTTTTGGAGAACCTCACAAAAAGAATGATGTCACGAGGACAATTCCATTGAAAGAAACATGTTTGAAGTAGCACAAATCTTGAGTTCCTAATCTCACGAGAGAAACTCATTTATGCGTTCTTCTCAATCTACTGCACTTGGGTTTACAAACGACAAACTTTTAGTAGAAGTCTTTAGTCTATTTTTTTCTGATTTGAATTATACGTAGAGCCTTCAGTCTATTGTTGAGTGTAGAGCTGTCTAGCGATCAACATGACACTGTAATATGGCGACAACCCAAAACGAAAACAAACTCCCTTATACGTATTCCCTCTTCATCCACCGTTGGTTGGGCGCATCCATAGGCATATCGTTAATTGTCATGTTGTGCATAATGATGCAAGCATACATTATATCCATGAGATCGAACCTTTTTTACAACCTATTTGGTTGAATAATAATGTATCATCGGGTTTGTGGGAATAAAAAAAATCATTCAAATGTCCTTACTTATCGATTTTTTGTTCTTCAACAAATATTTTATGCTTCTTCCTACCGGGTGTAGAAATGGTTTTCACAAATGTAGCCCATGTTGGGTAAACACCATCCAACAAATAATGAACACATTAGTATTGCATTTCGTTTAACATGTATTATGCTGGAGGTTGCTCTCATTGTAGAATATCTCTCGAATTGTGCAAAATGTCCAGGTCGTTGAATCAAGCTACCCCAAAATAAGCATGACATGTACAAATATTCTAACATGTTATCACTTCAAGTATCGACATGGGACATCATCATCGCGGTGCATATGTTGGATATGTCAAACTACCTGGCCGTTTTTCCATTCTCAGTACATGTAATTTGTGTTTTCTAACATGTTGGGAAATTCTCTAGTCTCACCTACTTGCAACGATATATGAATATCATCTTCGTTCAACCACCGTTGATTTTGAAAATCTCGACAATACTTCTACAAAACATATCAACACAGTGTAGCACGGTCGTCTCATCCATTTGGAATACTTCATCCACACCATCAGCGGAGAAGTATTGGGTAACCATCACCTGGGTAGCACGGTACTAAGATAGTTTACAGTGTACAGAGTAGGAATGACAAATGGGCGGGGATCATGATACCCATTTCCACTCATTTGTCATTCTAGAATCCCCATATCCGTCCATACCCATTTTTGACTCATCTTTACTCCACTCTGTCTTTACCCAATACTCATATGGGTACCCACAAATACCTATTTTCGCCCATATTGATATATATGTTACAAAACTAGAATTTTTTTTTCATTTTCTTACCTTGAGAAGCCTTCTTCTAACCAGCTTCTTTGATAATTACAAAATCATATTTCAAACTTTTATTTTAGACATATTCTTTGATAATTACACCCTAAACTTTTTTTTAGACATATTCTTTGATAATTACAAAAACATACCTCAAATTTTCTTTTAGACATATTCTTTGATAATTGCAAAAACATACTTTAAACTTGTCTTTTTAGTCATCTTTTTTGATGATGGTAAAAACATACCCTAAACTTTTCTTTTAGACATATTCTTTGATAATTGCAAAAACATACCCTAAATTTTTTTAGACATATTCTTTGATAATTGCAAAAACATACTCTAAACTTATCTGTTTAGGCATATTCTTTGATAATTGCAAAAATATACTCTAAACTTGTCTTTTTAGTCATCTTCTTTGATAATGGAAAAAACATATCCCAAACTTTTCTTTTAGACATATTCTTTGATAATTGCAAAAACCAACCCTAAATTTTTTCTTTTAGACATATTTTTTGATAATTACAAAAACATACCCTAAACTTATCTTTTTAGGCATATTCTTTGATAATTACAAAAATATACTCTAAACTTGTCTTTTGGGCATCTTCTTTGATAATTGCAAAAAAAAAATACCATAAACTTATCTTTTTAGGCATATTCTTTGATACCCTAAACTTGTCTTTTAGGCATCTTCTTTGATAATTGCAAAAACATACCTTAAACTAGTCTTTTTAGTTATCTTCTTTAATAATTGCAAAAACATACCCTAAACTAGTCTTTTTAGTTATCTTCTTTAATAATTGCAAAAACATACCCTAAACTTTTATCTTAGGCATCTTCTTTGATAATTGAAAAAACATAACCGAACTTGAATCAAATATACACAAATTTTTAAAAATATATATAAGAATTGAAACAGACCCGAATAAATATACACACGCATGAAAATGAACAACATGAGTAGACTAGTAGCAACTCTCCAAATACCGAAGACCCAACAAGCATTTGGATCCCTCCTGCAATAAGCAGAGCTCCTTGTGTAGCCCTCATTGACTTTAAGAAGCTTTGATGTGGACCCAAGTAAAAACTGAACCTTTGAGCCAAGATTGTGGAGAATATGATGACCAAGAATGCTCTGGAGGAAGCCGAGTTCCAAAGGAGGTCTAGCGCAGTGTGTTGATGCCAGAAACAAAGAGCAATGAGTTGATGACTTGAGCCTTCTCCACCTACCCACCAACAATAACCAAAGTTTAATTGTACTGAAACTCTAGAAAACAAAGTGATTTGAAAATGGAAATGTAAGCAAAGGTGACCTCGCTCACATTGCCACCACCCATTAAAGGGACCACAGAGCTTGGAATGAAACCCCACAAGTATGGCTTCAGCTGCAATTTAGTATACAGATTTTATCACTTGTTCTCTATGTTAGAATATAACTATAATTGTGCCTTCAACTATCAGCTTGAGCTTTTAGTTGAGTTGGTCCTCTAATATGGTATCAGAGCTGGTTCGGCCCACGGCCTATTTGTCACCTCCACCCTGTGGCCTCCGGTCCATATGCAGATGTCCAGTCCTGCTATGACCCACGTGTAGATTTTTTTTTTATTAGCAAAGCAAATTTAAATTAAACCTCTTTTGAGGTGAAAGAGGAGTTACAAAAAAGGTTACACGCAATTTAATCAACACCAAAAAAAAAGTACCCAAAGACTACCATAAGAAGAGTCCAACACCAAAAAAACAACACCCATATAGGTAGCTTGACTCCCACGGATTCACCAGAAGACGCACCCTTCAGCAGCAAAAGACATACCACATAACAGAAATAATGGAGCCCAACCACTAGCGGACCGGGAGCTTGTGATCAAAGCAAAAGACAAACTTGAAGATAAGACCTGCAACAATATAATTTCAATGAAACCATCTGAACTTAAATCCAATCCAACACTTCGGATAATTGCAACAGGAAGCTTGCAAAACACGGCACCACCAAGACACTTAAAAAGAGCCGCACCAACAAAGATAATCCAACAGCCCCTAGAACAGCATCAAAACCAATGAACCTTAGGATTTAAAGAGGAGAACTCCACTAAAAACCAAGAACTTGAGATCCATGCTATCGTCTATAAGATAGAACACAACACCACTTCAATGTAATAAAGAAAGGATAGGCCTTGAGTTAGAGGAATCTATGTGGCAACACATCACCACTTCCTTAAATATAATGGTGGATTCAAACTCTTTCAAGTTGTAGGAACATCTGAACCTCCCTCCAGATCCACAGAATGTTTTTTGAAATCCTCCAGAGCTTCCAATTGTTGAATGATAATGTGGTCGGGAACTTTTGCCTTTAAGCCTATAGCTTTGCCAAACCCCCAGGCTTTTTTGGCAAAAGAACTTTCCTCTAGAAAGCTTGTAGGTTTAATCAAACATGGAGCTCCTTAAGCTTTGATATGGTAATATAAGAATGTGGAGTCTTGCCAATATTGCTTCGATTGATTTTCTTCTTCTTGGCTTTGAGAGTGAATTTTTCCTTTTCCTTTATTTTTCCTGTTGAAAACCCTAACATATCTGCCACTTCTGAAACATGGGCTTGAATGAATTCCTGACCAATAATTGAGTCTTCTTCTAAAGCAAGGATAGGAGTTGTTGAAATATTCTCACTGATTAAACAATCCAGCGCTACAGGTCCCAAAGAATGACTCTGAGAAGGATCAACTTCCCTAGTAGGGTCAGGGAAATAAGCTTGACCCAAAGGTCCAAGGGGAGATGACAAAGGATCTGAATTTTGTTGCAGAATGCCTTCTCCTAATACAGGAACGGTAGAGATTGTAGTAGAGATAACTTCCTTATCACGAAGAACCTGAGTCTCCAGAACATCAGCCAAAGTGTCTTGAACTAAAAAATTCTCCAAGCTAACAGAATCAGAAGAAATGGCAGTTGTGATGGTCTTGTTAGATGAGGCTAATAACTCCATTTGTGGAAGAATGTTTTGATCCGAGTCATTGAAAACTTGTAGGGGCTCTTCTTGAATTAATGCAGGATCTGTCTCCTTTTGAATTAATGCAGCTAAACCTGCCAAAGATGAAGTATTTTCTACCACCAAAATCTCTTCCTCGGCCAACTGTAGAGTCTGAGAATTAAAGTGAGGAATAGCATCTTGAGGGTCATCTTAAATTAATGTGCCTGATTCCTCAGAGAATGAGTCTTCAGAGCTTACAACCACATCTGAGGGAGTAGAAGATCCAGAGCCTGAAAAGGAGCTAGTTGAAGAACTAGGAGGAAAATGAGGAACTGTGAGGTAATCGAGAGTTGATACCCACAGTTTAAAAGTATCCTTTCCCAAAGTAATTTCAAACTCCTTAGAAATAGTATTTAGGTTATGAGTATGAACTAGCACATATGCTATATCCACAGAAGTGCCCAACTTAGAGATAGGATGTGTGAAAACGATGGACCCAAAGTCTGCAACAGCAGTTTGGAAGGTTTCTTCACACCAACACTGAAAAGGAACCCCATGTATAGCAAACCAGGTAAATTTCCCACATGTGAAGCACAAATTTTCAAAGCCTGGAATGAAAGTTAACCAGGTCTGTAACCATAATCCTTCATCAATTGCTGATCAAACTGCTCATCAGGACATTAAACTAAGACGACTTTATTTCCAAGAGCCTTTAACTGCACTTCACAAACACCTTGCAATGAAATCTCATTCATGATAACATCCACACTGAGATTAAGATGGGAAACTGCCAAATGAGATTTCTGAAGAACTTTAATGTGCTCAGTTACCACAAACCCTTTGTGAAGAAAATCTTCATAAGATAAAGCGTTCGAGTCAATCCTTGTTAAACTCTGTCTTGGAACTGATCTATCCCAGGCTTTGGTTAAGAAGAGTTTATAAGCCCCTCTCAAAGCTCCATTGTAAGAAAGAATTGCTTGTTCTCCGTCCTCATTGGTGTTATAGTAGATGAAACCATACCACTTTCTTTTGCATTTGGCCTTGTAGCCACTAAGCCTTTTTTGAATCCTTGAGTATCCCCAAACACATTCTCCAGCCATTGCGTAGAGACCTTGGGAGGAATATTATACACAAAAACAGAAAAGCTTCTTCTGTCAGATAAGAATCTTGCCTTTGAAATTTGCCCTTGTTGTACCTGAACCCACTTTCTCTTCCTAAGATCAACATGCGATTGGAAATTTTCAAAACCAGGCGGTGGAAAGCCCATAGAAGAAGAGTCTTGAGCAGCCCTATGTCTACGGTGGGACGAGGTTTGGGAGTAATCCTCCCTCCCAACTTTATCAACCTTGTCAAAGTGAACTAACTCTGGCTCCACTGTCTGAGCATGAATGAGTTGTCTCCAAGATCCATCCTTCCTTTTCTTGAAGTATATCTGCTTTGGATCAAACCATTTTCTTCGATCCAAAATGGGAGTGGTGTCTCCATCTGAATCAACGGGTTGAAAATACTTGTCGTAAAACAATTTTCTGCCATCTAATAGTTTAGTACGACCTCTTGGAGAGTACTATTGAGTTTTGTCAGATGAATGATCTGAGAGATCTCCTCGGACTTTTAATCTTTTGATTGGCTTTGCAGATCGTTCAAACCCAGGTGGAGAACCAATGGAAGAGGATGCTGCTTCACGAGCAATCTGCAGACTTTTGCCACTAAAAGCCTTACAACCACCAGAGCCACCTATGTTGAATTCTTCATGCTTTTTCCTGGTTTCTGCACTACACAGAGTACTGGTTTGAAAACCACCGATGGCCGGCGAGATGGCCACCAGAACCCCAGTAACTGCTTCACCACTGAGCTCTTGGACTGTCAACATATTATCCAATCCAACGCCCTGTCCACTTGCTCTTCTATACTCCTTTGAAAGATGAATTAACTATTCGTTGTACTTGTCGGAGAACCAGAAAACATACCCAGAACCTACTGAAACTGAGAACCCCCAATTTGACTACACAAAATACAGCAAAAACGAGCACCGAATCCACGAAAAGAAACAACGGCCCTCAGACGCAAACACCAACCAAGGAAACCCAGACAAACAAAGCCTCCCCTAAGAAACCACCAAAACCAGCAGCGAAATAGGGCTCACGAAAACTTACCTGGAGAGATTGAAGCAAGGGACAGTGGACAACATCCACCACGGGCTCCTCAAATCAGCCAGAGATCGGGCGAGGAGCCGCCGAATCGGTGCCCTAGGTCAGGAGAAAGGGGCGCGTGTCTAGGCGCGTTCATTTTTCCTTATTTCAAATTCAAAAAGGTAGCTTACGTTGAACTTAAATTGAAGCTCTCTTCGGACATCTTCAAGTAGTAGCTCAGATGATGTTTCCTGATCTTTGGCCTACGTGTAGATGTCCAGTCCTACACGTGAGGAGCAGTGTTGAAGTATGAACCCACATCGACTAAATATAAGAATAAAGAGTTACTTATAAAGGATATGACCACACCCAATTAACAAGGTTGACCTTTTTAGTTGTGGAAGCCTGTAAAAATATAAAATATGAAATGTTTTATATGATTTTATTAAAGGTTCTATACTCCTACATATAGGAGATTACAAGATCACGAATAGGAAATAAATCTTACATAATATATTAATTAATTACCGTAATCAAATCATATCAAATTAGAATAAATCAATCAGATTTATTCTGATCTGATTGCCTTCAATACTCCCCCTCAAGTTGGAGCATGGAGATTCGTAATACTCAACTTGAAAAGGAGATTATAGAACGATCACATCTAGTGCCTTTGGTGAATGATGCAAACGGCTACTCGTCTCGTGACCGACGGTGCAAACGGCTACTCGTCTCTGGGCCGACGGTGCAAACAGCATCTCGTCTCGTGGTCGACGGTGCAAACGGCTACTCGTCTCGGGGCCGAGGGTGCAAACGGCATCTCGTCTCGTGGTCGACGGTGCTAACATCATCTCATCTCGTGGCTGGCGGCACAAACTTCATCTCGTGATCGACGTTGTAAACATCATAGAAGGTGAAAACGGTTGTGGTCGATTACCACAATGCGGAAGCGAAATAAAAACAATGAAAATAAAATAAAAATAGGACTAAATATATCCTTCTAACGTCTTGCCCACTTGTTAGAACCATAAGCTAACAAGTGGGCAAAGCTACGGATTCATACGACTTTATCAAGGATCGAAACCAGACTCTGATACCATGATAATGCACCGGATGGTCAAATTTACATGCCGGTCCAAATTTGCAAATTCCACACCGACTGTAGTGCGCGCAGATGTTCTGGTCAGGCCTGAGTGGAAGGCCCTTGTCACTGAGAGAGCATGGAGGTGAGCTCATGACCTGAGTCTTTGGATGATGATATTTGCAATTAGATTTAAACTTACAATCCCCAGTTTTCAAGTAGTAACTACACTCGGGTTGACCATGTCGTTCTGGAAACTCATCCAATAGCATCTGCTGCTGATGATAATGTGCATAGACATTGGTTTCAGTTGTGAGGCCCATGCCATAGGCTGGATTTGATCGCATACTCCTTTCAGATGGAGGATACAGAGGAGCCTGATACCCATTCCACTCGGGGGTTTGAGAAGGAACCCCTTGGGTTGGTTGAAACATCATTGGCAAAAATGGGGGAGTTTCTTTCAATGTTTTTGGTGAATTCCATGATGTGACAGAAGAGGGAGGTGGACCTTTCAAAGAAACAGATCCTCCATTGCCATGTCCTGAAGGGTCACTGCCTCCGGTACTAGTGGGATCAGGATGATTAAATCTACTTGCATATAGAATGGGCACTCTCTCTCTCCCATTCGTCCCAGAAAGTTAAGCTCAAGAAGTGGGGGTACAGAATTTTTTCTCCCCATGTAATACTTGCATTCTGTCTGGCCTGGCCTCTCAGCCAATTCTTCTCCCCTTTCCATCACCTTTTCCTTGGGAGCCTGGCTACTTCTCCGTCTAAGAGGATGATTGAACTTGCAACTTGATCCAAACTTGCAAGTCCCTGTCTTCATGTAATAAGCACAATCCGGCCGCAGAGGATATGGATGGCCCTTGTTGCTACTCTCACTATCTCCATCCTTCGGAACATCACCGCCTCCATGAAGTTCACCATCAGAACCAACGTTTCCATTCTCGAGTTCTTCACGGCCCTCTTCATTCGAATACTTCACAGCCTCCTGATTCTCTCTAGTCTGACGTCCCTCGTGATGGGTCTCCTCCAAATCCACGTTCTGAGTCTTCTCGAGGACTTCATCATGGGTGGTCACCTTCGGATCAAGGCCTTGAGACTCCCGGGCTGTTTCCTTCACATCAAAGCTTTGATTTTGGGGCTCATGAGTCTCCTCCTCTAAATGCAGGTTTTGGGTATCATGAGCTTCCTTCAAACCCAGATTTTGAGAATCATGGCCGTTACTCTCCGAACCCAGATTCTGTTTCTCATCGGTATCCTTCAACTCAAGGCTCTGAAGATGCTCATGGAGGAGATTGGTGTCGACGGTTTCCGCAACCTGTGGTGGCAGTGGAGAATCTTGAACGCAGTCGGAAGAGGCTGCAGATTGAAACCCTAATTCTAGGGTTGAATCATCAATTTTGGAGACGGAAAGGGATTTAGATGAAACCCTAATTCTAGGGTTGATCCGATTGCCTTCAATAAAGCCCGACCCGAAATAAGTAGTCCGTTTTAAAACAAAATTTACACTCTACATTCAGAAACTAAAGGCTTCTGGTTATTCCAATATGTATTTTCCCAGCTCATGATCCATGTAGCATAGCAGAATGCATCTTGCTTTAGTATATTTGCACAACAAAATTATTCTACTAAACTTTATACCTTTAAATTTTAATTGATATATTTATTGTTTTTTTTTCTTTCTTTCCTGTTTTGCAATCTGTATATGCAAAGTAACCCTGAAAACATAAGTTAGGACATAGGCTTTGCTATTCGGATATATGTCAGACGTTCTCGATTATCAAAACGTTGTATCTTTACGTTATGTTTGCTTAAAGCGTCGTAAATTCATAGAATAAAAAGATGTGGTTCTACTTCTAATATTTACATCCTCCACTGTACTGCACTCAACCGGGGTACCACATTCATCTATTCCGTACATCCAACTTATTATCTCTGTCTTTAATTTTTGTAATGAAAAAGAGTATCAGCAAATTATGCCCTTTAACTTCTATCGATAAGCTCAAAAAATTTATTGAAAAAGAAGAAAGATCTAAACAGGATCAATTCAGAACGAAACCATAACAAAGGAGCTTTCAGCTGGAGCTACGGGAACAAATCCCGAGAAGAGAGCAAACCCTAAAAACAAAAATAAAACAGGCCGCTGAACAAAACCGAAACAAAGACACCATAACAATCGAACAAATCTAACCAATCAACCCTCGTTAGTGACTCACTCATCATCTTCCGAGGTCAAAGTCGGATCGTCAAAAGCTTTTGCTTGGTGAAAACGAGCTAATCGAGTGTTACAAGCTTTTGCAGCCTACTTCCAAACAGCAACATGAACAACAAGTCTTTCACCACTCAAAGAACGAACCCGAGGCTTATCAATTTAATAATCCTCTAAAATTTTGGGAGGCGGCTAACATATAAATAAGTTTTTATCAATGTATTAGTTATGATGTCTATGACCTGATGGTGTTGAATATGGATTTAACGATCACCTAATTATTGACTAGTACAAGAAAAAGAGAAGAAGATATATGTAACGAAAAGAAAACCATTTGATTTGACCTTGACATGCACAATACGTTGTATTTGCTTTGCACTAAACTTTGCTTCCTTGTCTGCCTTTTACAAACCTACATACATCTCTCCTCAAAAGTTCATTGTATTTGGATCCTTAATCTCATCACCATGCAAATGCATCCAATATCTTTTTGTCCGATAAATATCACATCATCTAATCTAGAAATTTATGATCATGATTTAAAGATATATAAATTAAAATACTAATCAACTTATACTAAGAGCATTAGTAATGAAAGAGACATCAAAAATAAAATAATAATAATAAAATATTTTTTCTTTCTTCTTTCAGCCTAACTGAAAGAAAGATGAAGCTGATATAAACAAAAAGTAACAAAATGTGAGGTTGGATGGTTTCAACTGGCGGTTTCCTACGACAATAAGTTTACCGTCGCTTCGAAACCGCCTCCCGATTACACCACTGAAAACACCGGTTCTGGGCAATTTATTTCCATTCTTTTTTTCACCACCAACTACACATGAACTAAGATTTGATCTCATATACGCATTCATAACCCAAGCACCTAAACAAATATACCATTATTGCTAATTTAACTTTTTAGCAAGGTAATGTTTCTTTATTTTTAAGATTATTTTCACCTCAATACCATAATTATGTGTTTTTCGTCATTTCAATACCCTAATTTTCATTTGTGGCACCTCAATACACTAGAATGCATTTTTTTTCACTTTAGTACCCGCCATTAATTTTCCATCAAGACACTTTAAAAGTCCAAAATACCCCTTACTAACACTCAAATTTTCAAAAGCATGCCATTGGTTTTCAAATTTTCTTTTTGTTTGTTTATTTTATAAAAATTAATTTTTTATTTTAAAAGAAATCAGATTTTATTTTAAACAATTAATATTTTATTTAAAAAATCAGAATTTACTTTCAAAAATCATTTTTTATTTTTAAAATCAGTTTTATTTATTAAAATAAAATTTTTATTTAAAAAATCATTCTGTAATTCCTTAATTTTTAATTAACTTTTTTCATAAATTCTTTTTTATTTATTTCATGGGTTATTTACGATAAGGTACCCTAATGTTTCGTCCACGAACGATAAGGTACCCTAATGAATTTTGTGTCCGATAAGGTACCCTAATGATTCGTCCACGAACGATTTGGTTTAAAATTGGCATATTCTGTTAAAAACTAACGGAATATTCCTCTAACTTAGACATTTGCAGTTAAGTGGGGTGTGAAATGACGATTTTACCCTTTCTTATTTTAAGCTTATAACTTTGATAGACAAAATTACCATTATACCCTTAATTATATAATACAATAAAAATATAATAAATAAATAAATTTTAAATTTTAAATTTAAAAATTGAATTAGTTAAAATAATAAAAAAAATATTTAAAAATATTAAAAAATACAAAAAAATTAAAAAACATTTTTATTTTTTAAAAAAATTAATTTTATTAAAAACAAATCTGGAACAGCTTCGTCTTCTCCGGCGTCCACTCCGGCCGCCCCCTCCTCCGCCGTCGAGCTTCGTCCCCGGCCACCCCCACCTCCGCCGCCTCCTACTCCCTCTTCCAACCATCAACACCTCCCACTCCCTCGTTGTCGCGATTTGGTTCAGATCTGAACCAAATCAGATCTGCATCCTCAAGATCCAGGTCGGCAGGACAGTGAAGCCAGCGTTTCTAGCGTTCCGCAATCAATCGGCGAGATTCGCGCCGGCGACGAAGTCGTAGACCAGGTAAATATGGTCGCCGGAGACGGAGGCTCCGAGCAGCTTGATGACGCTCATGTGATGGCTCCGGCCGATCTGATTTGGTTCAGATCTGAACGCCGACAATGATTGAGGGAGGGAGCTCGAGGGACGACGCCAGAGGAGTAGGCGGAGGTGGGGGTGGCCGGGGACGAAGCTCGACGGCGGAGGAGGGGGTGGCCGGAGTAGACGCCAGAGAAGACGAAGTTGTTCCAGATTTTTTTTTAATAAAATTAATTTTTTTTTAAATGATTTTTATATATAAAACTGTTTTTAATAAAAAAATTATTTATATATAAAAAAAACTAATTATTAAAAAAATAAAACTAATTAAATATAAAATCTGATTTTAAAATATAAAAATCTGATTTAAAAAAAATAAAAACTGATTTTTGAACAAAAAACAAATTCAGTTTTTAAAAAATATAACTTTAAAAAAATATATAATTTATTTATTTTATTTTGAAAATTAAAATTAATTAGAAAATATAAATTAAGGAAAAATAATAACTGAGGGTATAATGGTCATTTCACTGTTAAGTCAAAAGTCAACTGAAATGTCAAAGGGCAAAATAGTCATTCTACATCATTCTGTTAGTTTTTTAACAGCATTAAACCAAATCGTTCATGGACGAATCATTAGGGTACCTTATCGGACACAAAATTCATTAGGGTACCTTATTGTAAATAACCCTAAAAACTAACAGCAAGACATAAAATGACCTTTTTGTCCTTCTGAATTTGAATTAGTTTACCTACATGAGTTGAAAGACTAATTTACCCTTATTCATCATTAATTCATTTATAATTTATTAATAATATCATTAATTAATTCTTATTTTATTTTAAATTTCAAGAAAATAATTTTTCAATAAAGTAATTATTTTGCAAAAAATCAATTTTATTAATTTCTAAATTATTTTCTTTAACCGAATATTAAAAACCCCTTCTTTGACCTCATTTAAGGTGTCCATTTTAAATGATTAATCAAGGTATTTAAATAAAATAAAAATGAATCTGAAGAAATCAACCCATTAAGAACAAATTCACGATATCATGAACAAGTTGGTTTCAATTTATGAGAACATCAACAAATCATAAGAACACAAACAGACAAAACTGGGCTGGGCACAAGAACATCAACAAATCTATTGCTTAGGATGTAGATGAGCCGACTGAAAATCGACGTAGCACGGGCCGTCAAAGATCGAATTTGGACTGGCACAAGGACGCTTCGATTGGGTATGATAGAGGAAGGAGGACGCTTTGATTTGGTATGACAGAGGTATAAGGATGCCTCGACGTCTCAAATCCGACTGTGGTTTTGCTCCTCCGAGTAACCACAAGCCACAAGAACGACGCCAATCCACCACTGAGCTCTTAGATCTGGACTCGCCTAGCCATGTTTCCCTTAGATATGGGCTGAGAGTATTCGCCGGCGACCTCTGACCTTCGACCACAACAACTCCCTCGCCTCTATGGAAGAGCATGAACAGAGACGCTTAGAGCCTGTTGACGGCGATTCGCGGCGAAACCCGCCTGGAGCGCACGATGGTCTTCGAAATAGGCGATGAATCCCAATATAGAATGACGAGATGAAGTGGACAAATCAGCAGCTCGGGATGAAGATGGAAAGGACATGCGAGATGAAAGGATGAGCGGCGGTGATGAGGTCTTGTGCGTCGCCGGAGACGTGAAGATGATGTTGTGAATTGATTTCTAGGGATAGGTCTGAGAGATATAGAGTAGAATTTGTCATTCTGTATGATGAAAAGGTATAATGGTTAAGTGATTAGGTTAGTACGATGAAAAGGTTTAGGTTAAATGTTAACGTTTACGTTTAGTTAGGTTTAGTTAATATAATTATTAATTGTTTAATACAAAATTTTATTAATTGTTTTAAAATTATTTTTAAATTTGATTTATTATTAAATGAGGGAAAAATAGTAATTTCATCTATCAAATTTATATGGTTTAATTGGGTAAAGGTAAAATCGTCTTTTCCCTTTCTATTAATTGTCACATGGTGTCACATGACTAGCAGTATTTTTACTAGCAGAATCGCGTGCCCTATAGTTTAAGTATGACAAATGTGATTTTTCAAACATAAATAGTGTGGTGTTCGTGATCAAAACTTAAAAGTAAGTTTCAATATTTAATCAAATAAATAAACTTTTCATAACCTTTTCTGACTTTACCAGAAATAACTTCATTTATTTATATCCACCCACGGATTCAAGAGTCTTTAATCTTGTAGTCTCTAATTATTGGTAGGACTTGATTACATTATTGACGAGAGTTTGATCTCATTTAAATCGTTGAGGATAATTGAATTATGAATGAACTCTAATCATATCGCATAGCTTTGTCACGATGATAATTGTACCCGAAAGTAATAGTATAATGGCATATTAGGGCCCAACTTCACATCATTAATTCAAAAGGAAGCTGATTTTGTCATCGCACAACAAGCTTGAATTCAGGTCCGTTCCAAGCAACAATCAACTCGTACTGTTTCGTTTTCAAATATAAAATGGAGAGGACGACCCGAGAAAGAACAAAGCCCATCCTTATTTCCAACGCAAGAAAATGACAAAAGAGGGAGATTGGTAGAGGGCCCAAGATAGGACTTTAGATTTCCTTTCTATGATCGAAATATATAGAGATATTATAAAATTATTAAAAAAATCATTACAACATTCAAAGTCTATGAAAAGTCTTTGACCAAAAAAACTCTTAGATAAAATTACCGATAACCTGACAATAGACAACGGTTTTGAAAAGCAAAAACTGAAACTAAAAGATCCAAACTGTCAAGATCCGTTTAAAGTAGTGCCTAAATATTGCTTGATACTTGCTTTTCAATAACTCTTTTCGTTATTAGGTAGGCGACCGAACTTAAACCTAACAGTCTGAACGAGAGGTGAGCCTTGAACCAAGGACCCTCCCTAAATAGGTCCCTGGAACAATGGGTTTTTATCATCCTTCACGGCGGGGGTGTTTTCCAGCCCTCGTATAGTCTTCACGCGATTACCCAAAATATCTCTCTTCAGACCCGATAAGCCCGAAAGAACCAACACAACCCTGTAGCAGAGCCAGTACAATTGTCTCCCTAGATGTTGACAATAGTATAAAGCCACAATGACCTTCAATGGAGGCCATCATGGCCCTCCAAGATGGTTTTGACACCCTAAAGATTGACAATGTCATCCCATCGTAGTTTGAGCGTAGTCTCCGACCTGAAATTAATCCGGTTACTTTTCCACTCTCGAGGACCTAAATGTGGCGGGAGTCTCCGACCTCCCCTGGGATGGCCTTACGGCGGAAAGAATATTCCAAATGGGAGAAGCATTGTGGGATTCGTGGATGTCCGCACCGACGAGGCTGGATCGGCATAAGAAGGTACTTTGAGCGTCCGATTCTTGAAGGACCTCACCACATCCCTCCAAAGGAAGGTCCGGATAATGGTTGAGGGACACCACACACCAACCCGGATCCAGCTCAAGTACGCCTGACTCTTGGAATTTTTCTTCCACTAGGGGTGTATAGGACACCAAGGGACATAGTATCAATGAAGGGACCCTGCAAATTCCAAAATAATACAACGATTTGACCTATTCCTCATGGTGCCTAAGCGACTCAATATAAAGATAGGGATTTGACGAGACTGGTCGGAACCCATCTCGGCCACTCGGAGAGGATTTACCTTAGATCCCCTAACCTCGAGTCAAGACTCATTGTCCCTCTAGGGTTCGCCCCATTGGCCCTCCCAACCTCAAACTCGGTACACAACATTCTTTCCAAAGCGTCGACATAAACATGGAGTTGGAAACTAGTGTCCACTATTTCACACTCATCCTCCCTTGGAACTCTGGTCGTAGGACCAAACAAGACGACCGTGATACAAAACATCCTGCCCAACCAGGTCCACTTCTGGTTGGCACGAGGAATGGACATGCCTCGGTGGACACAACCACAATCCCGACTGCCCGTCAGCCTCAAAAGGGGACCATCAAATTCTACCCCCTCCAACCTAGAAGAAGAGGAGTATGGACGCCTCACCCGGCCAAGGATACAAATGCTCTAAAACCTATTGGGGCGGGGTCTTCCAAGCAGCCTCGTCAGGTTCAATGAGCGTAGCCCTTAGCAACGAGGTGTATGTGAGGATGCAAACCTCTCCCTGCCAAGGTCGGTGCAAGCGCGACAACATGGTTCCCCCATTTATTGGTGTTCTCCCTACACTCCCCTCAAGTTCCCCCGATATATTACCACATGCATTTTCAGGCCGATGAGTTCTTGTCCACAATCACAAGCATGGAGTTCACCTCCCAGCTACTTTTCGTGGTATAGACGTATATTTTATATAAGTATTAGTGTTCGATACCTACGGGTTATAAATATATCTCGTATTTTCCCATTTTATCATCACAATTTTTTTATAATATATGATTTCCACTATTAATAAAAATACACTATTATGCTAAAAAATAATAGGGAAAATAATGTAGGAGATCAAATTTTATACCTCATCGTAATCAATTTTAACCGACTGTGAAGCCCTACTCCCCCTCTCTCTGAAAGCTATATCCACTACACCAACTTCTATCTTCTGCGACAGTGCCCTTTTTATGGCGTCACATAAGTTATTGTATGGAGTCGCATAGGCCACCAAACTACTGCGAACTCATCCAATGACGTCGTAGAGGAACATAACTATTACGACGTTACTGTATAACATCGCAGTAGTTTGGTCACCTATATGACGCCGTCTAGTGGTGTCGTAAAAGTTCCTTCCTCTGCGACGCCATTGGATGACGTCGTAGTAGTTTGGTGACCTCTACGACGTCATCTTATGTCGTCGTAGGGGAAGGTAACCTCTGCGACGGTATCCTTATGGCGTCGCTGAAGATGTCGTCTTTAATACTACACCAACTTGTCATAATACTCTACCAAATTCTTTCTTCTCCCTCAAAACCTCCATTCCTCTCAGAATTCAGCAGAAAATTTTTCCCTCTTTCACAAAACCTCTCAAATTTCTTCCTTTCTTAATTTCCTCTATAAATTTAGTTCCAAACAAAACAAGGGACGTCAACGAAAACTCGTTTTGGTATGTTTTATACTCATTTTTTATGAATATATTTTAGTTTATGGAAGAAATTATTTTTTATTTATATATTTAAGAACGATAATATGAATATAGGTTTTTTTATATATGTAACTTAATTTTTTTTAGTGTTTTTGTACCTAATTATTAATTATAAAATTAATTAATTAGTATTAGTGTGTTTTGTATATGATTATAATGAGTTGCATATTGATGTGAACGTAAAATACATCTATTTGAGATGTTTCTAACCCACATTCTTGAGCTTTTCAGTCCCAGGATGATGTATTTTGATGGGTATTTATCTTGTTTTGTGTAAAACACATCCCAATTTTCTGAGGCGCGCACGACATGCGGTGAACATGCACCACGCACGCCGAGTGCACGGCGTGTAGATTGGACAAAGAGGAATTAAAATTCGGCATTTTGGTTGACGCACAGCGTGTGGCTGGTGTGCATGACGCATGCTGTCACGCCCCAAATCCGGTTTTGACCGGACTCGAGACGTGAACTAAAGTGATAATAAAATAATGATAAAAGAAACTTTAAGTAACATGAATCTCTGAATAAAAGTCTGATAATACGAGTCAAAATTAAAAATCCAAATAAATAAGGACAATGTTTAATACGAAAATGAAAGTACGCCTCTAATAAATAAATAAACCCGGACTCTCGAGGAGCTCCCGAGCTCTGAGACGTCCTCTACACCGACTCACCATTGAAACCTGTAAAACCGTACAAACAGGGGGGGTGAGCTTTCGCTCAGCAGGAAAAAGTAGTAAAGTGAAGGAACGCCCGTTCCGTTACCAGAAATACTCGATCAATAACTCTTACTAAAACTGATAAAGTGACTTGGAACCGACAGGAACACAACAATGTCAATAATATCACCATAGTAGATAAACAAACGAGCAACGGGCATTATACCGCTAAGACCACTACGAACGTTACTCAGATTCGATAACACACAACAGAGACAAGTACCCATGACAATCTGATCACCACACACAACTCAACAAATACATCATACTGGAATACGCCCTCGGTCTAGATGTCTTCCCGGACACACAGCATCGGGGTGAAGCAAATACATCATACCGGAATACACCGTCGGTCTCGATGTCTTCCCGGACACACAGCATCGAGGTGAAACAATACATCATACCGGGATACCCATTGGTCTAGATGTCTTCCCGGACACACAGCATCGGGGTGAAACAATACATCATACCGGGATACCCATCGGTCTAGATGTCTTCCCGGGCACACAGCATCGGGGTGAAACAATACATCATACCAGAATGTCCATCGGTCTGGATGTCTTCCCGGACACACAACATCGGGGTGAAACAACACATCATACCAGAATACCCCTCGGTCTAGATGTCTTCCCGGAACACACATCGGGGTAAATCTCATCGCACACATACCGGACCGACACACACCTCGGTCGGGTATCTTCCCGTCACTCGGGGTAGAAGTCACACCACATAATACCACACAACCACACTACACCGAACTTATCATACCAACGAAGCCTATCGTCACAACTTACCAAGACCACCGTATCGGTCTATCATTCACCCGATCATATCACAGGACAACATTCATATCGCATTCAACACATTCATTCGACCAATCATGTCACGAAACAAAGATTCATATCACATTCATGGTAATTCATATAACATAACATAATCCTTAAATGAACCAAGGGTATACCATATGTTGACACTTAAGGACGATTAACCACAATCAAACATAACCAACACACAATCCTAAGGCCCGACATGGCCACATGTGATTCTACAGCACGACAATTCCCATAATTGAAAGCGGTTATTCTAGTGAATCACATCCTATATGCAAATTAAGACTCTTCCGGTTATTAACATCCTATATGCATACTATTAGCATTCTTTAAATAAAAGCGGTAATTACTACTCTTCCCTACCTCAAGTGCTTTCCACACGCTTAATCACACGAACGCCTAGAAGTCACCTCCTCCAAGCTCGAGAATAAAGTCTAGGAACATAAATTAATACTATAATTAATAAACAATAAAAGTCGGTTTTAAAGTGAAATACCTAGATTACCCCTAACGATAATACTTGGGCTAAAAGGTACATTGGGCCCGAACAAGGCCCAATTCAGGCAGCCCAACACTCGGCCCGGACCGCGCCCCTCAGAGGCCTGGAACCAGACCCGGACCGTGCCCCTCAGAGGCCCGACATCAGGCCCGGACCGTGCCCCTCAGCGGGCTGGTCTGGGACCCGGACCGTGCCGCTCAAAGGGCCGTTACCGAGCCCGGACCGTGCCGCTCAGAGGGCCGGTACCGAACCCGGACTGTTCCGCTTAGAGAGCCGGTACTAGGCACGGACTGTGCCGCTCAGAGGGCCGGCTAGAGGCCCTTCCCGTGCCAAAACTGGGCAGACCCAAACTCCTCCTTCTCCAACTTCGTTTCCACGAAAATCTACCTCAAAAACACCATTTCTAACATCATCAAACTCCAAAATCAGTCATCAAAACCCTCAAACTTCAACACCCATAATGAGTTTCCTCCAAACATCAACAAACAACTCATTTCTAACCAAAACCTTCATTAATCTTCATCAAAACAACCATCTAACAACAAATAGAACAAAACCCAACTAGTTCATGCAATTTCTATGGAAACCCATAACCCAAATGTGATTGAAAGTAGGATTTAAGAGATTACTTACCTTGAGAATGGAAAGGGGATGAAGATGAGCTAATTTGGAGATGATTTGGTGAAGAAAATCCGTCAAAGTTGCCTCATTTCTTCAGTATCTTCTTCTCCAAGCAATGGTGTTCTTCTTCTTCTCTCTTCCTTGCAATTTTCGGCCACCAAGGGATAAATGGGCTGAATTGGTTGCTTCAAGTGTACTTAAAACCTATTTGTGAGAAAAGTCTATTTTGCCCCCTTCTTCTTTTTCCTTTCCTTAGGCATATGTGATGGCAACTGGGTCATTAGAGACCCATTTCTTCTCCTCCAAGCCACTATAGACAAGTGTCCAAGTGGGGGCCACCTTGCCCTTAATAATTTCCAGCACCTTTAATTTAATTAGGTTTAGTCGTTAATTAGCCTTAGTTTGACCCTAGTTTGACTTTTTCGCAAAGACAGTCAATTGAAAGGAAACGACCCAATTAAGCTAACCGTAACGACGACTAAGCTTGTTGGGTCCCGGAAAGGTCCAAAATGACTCCCGGAGCCATCGGTTGACTTTTTCGGCCGAAAGTCAAACTTTGCCAAAAATCACCGGTTCGACCGGGATCGACCGGGGGCGGTTCTTACACATGCCCAGCGCACGACGTGCATTAGTGCGATTATGACATTTTCAAGTGTAATTTCCCTATTCTACCCTCAGTTTTAGGTTGGTATAAATAGGGATTAGGTCAGAAAATGAAGGGGATTACATAATTGAGAGAGAAAAACACTTTTTGAGAGTTATGAAGGAGATTTTAGAGATTGGAGAGAAGAATCAAGAGTTCAACATTCGATTTCTTCGTCGTTTTCATCATAATCGGTATTTGTATCACATTTATCCTTTATTATGGTTATTATTGATTTGATCAATGCTCTGTGTTCTTACTTCATTGTTATGAACTAAATACCCATGATCTAGGAGTAGGGGAATGATATGATGAACTAAATTAACGTGTTTCAGTTGTGCATTTGTCAAAATAGTATCTACGATATTGTTTATTTAATTCTGCTTGTAATGCTTTATCGCCTTGATCAAGTGGTGTATAATTTAATCTTGTTAACCAACAATTGAGAAATGAGGTGAAGAAGAGGAAATAGGAATTATGTAGCTCGGGTTTCAATCTAGACTAGAATACAGTTAGATTAACACGAGTGCAATAACTATAGGAGTAAAACCCGAAAGTTAGAGGAATTCGTAAGCATTAATGCTTGGTACCTTTCTACACCTAGATTAGAGATCATTAGGTGGTCAGAGTAATATAGGGTCTTAATGTGATCGAGAGATGGTTAGGACTAGTGATAGATAATTCTCGTTGCCTTTAGAGTGTTATTAGTTGCAAATGTAGACTGATGCCCTATAAGTTGTTAATCATATTCGAACCCCGTTAATGTCCTAGATCGTCTTAAATCTCTGATTTCAAAAACCACTTTTGATATTGTGTTCTCGCATTCTCGAATCATTTACATTATTTCATAATTGCATCGAATTGTTATTTTCAAAACAAAACCAATCATCGGTGTAGATTAGCTTGACGAACGAATTAATTAATTAAAGTGCTTGCTTAATTGCTTCTTTAAGTACGATAACTAGGACTAAACCTCGATTACTACTTGACGACCGGTACGCTTGCCGTGCTATTCTGAGAGTTAATTCTCAAAGTGTCGAGTTAATTATTAGGTACAGAATTTTGTACCTAATTATTAGTTATACAATTAATTAATTAATTAGTAGTAGTGTGTTTTGTATATGATTATAATGAGTTGTATATGTAGATGGAGAATATAAGTTGGACGAGGTTGTCAAAAGATGATACAAGGCATGTGAAAGGTACTTTCAGGTTTCTCGAGCATGTCATAGTTAATGGTAAACACTTTGGTGTGAATGATCACTTCCGGTGTACGTGTCAAGATTGTACGAACGACGCTTGGTGGCGTTTCGATGTATTAATATATCATTTAACTAGTAAAGGGAATGGTATTATGACAAATTACCGATTATGAAAGTATCACGGGGAAGCACGCCTTATACCTACTGCACCGGAAGAAAGATTGAAAAATATGCAGGAGATGACTAGATATAACGCGTCATCATCCTATCATCATTATATTAATAATGAGGCACCATGTGATTACGATGCAGCAAGGGAGTTTGTGGAAAATGTGTTTCCATATCGTGACACAATTGAGCGTGATAATATGGTTGATGATTTGATGAGCACGATATTGATGAGACGGTTGCAAGGGAAGATGTAGAGAAGTACATGAGATTATTGAGTGTGTATCAAACATCTTTGCACGAATGATGCACTGGTTCGATAGATTGACAACCATTATGGAGTTGATGTTCTTCAAAGAAAAATACAAGGTGTCGAATGTAGCATTTGAAAAAATGTGTACACTAAATAATAAAAAACTATCTTGTCCGAGTGTCGAAGTCGGTTTAAGGATTGGAAGTCCACGATCAACGTAGCCTGCAATGCCAGAATCGAGGCAAATGGGACCCCTTTGATCACCCATCCGCATGAGTTCTAATTTCTCCAGGAAGAGTGGAAGTGGCTTTGCGAGCACTTCGATTCCGAGGATTTCAAGGTAAATAATCTTCGTAAATCAGTTTTAATTACATTTATCTAATCAATCAATTAATTAGTATGTTTTTTACAAAAATTGTAGGCCAAGTCCGACCAAGAAGCAGAAGCCAAGAAAAAGGTGATGACTACGCACCGAGCCGGGTCTTGCTCGATAAAAGGCCACACCGATGTGATCGTGAATAAAGACCCCTCCAACAAGACGTTGATCTTGGAATCCTGTAAGAAAGTGTTCCCTCCAAACAACAAGAAGAAGGACAAACGCAAAAAAAGGGTGAGTACATTTTATTTCAATAACGCCAAGATGTTTATTTTTCATTTCCATCATTAGTATAAATCATGTTTTGTTTTTTCTCAGCGGAAGATCGTTGTTGCGATCTGGGAAGTCTGGTGGTCGTCCGACGTCTCTTCCCCTATCACGGACTTGGTTCAGGCTGAGGCACTAGCTGCCAAGTTAAACATACAAAGGAAGGGCAATGTGCAACCAGGATATGGCCGGAGAGCCATCCTCCCAACGCGGAATCAAATGGCGTCTTCCTCGACCGTTGCTTCTTCGAAGTCTCTCAGGAAATAGAAGACAAAGTGCAGGCGAGACTCAATGAGAGAGTGAAGGAGGAGGTGGCGAAACAATTAAGGGAAGAGAAGGAACATATGGTCTTGGCCAAAGCGGAGTTGGGTGTGTCAATAAAGAGGGTAAACGACTTTATAAGCCTCTTCCAATCACGTGCAACAACGTATTGCTGAAGAAGGATGAACTAAGGACGAGCCGAGTAACAGCGGGTCGAGTACCCAGTAACTTTGGATATTTTTGAATTGTAATATGAATATTTGTGATGATTATAAATAGTGGACTACTGCGTATATATATAACTACTGTTTAATTATAAATGCGACGATTTGGATGTACAGAACTTTCTGCAGGTTTTGCGCGTTCGGGTGCACGTTTGAACAGTGTTTTAAAAAAAAATTATGCAATGATCTTATACGACGGAAAGACTCGCCTCTACGAAAAATAAAGGGCATCGCAGAGGTGTAGTAATTAACTCCTCTGCGATGTGGTGCAAGGCGTCGTACAAGATAACTACTTCTATGATGTCATGAATGATGTTGTATAAGTGGTCCATCATCTTGACTATGAGTTAAGAAGTCTTAGAAGTAATTATCTTCTACGACGCCATGCTCAATGTCAAAGAGGATAACATTACTTATGCGACGTCTTGCAAGACGTCGTAGAAGCTAATTACCTCTATAATGCCATGAATGACGTCGTAGAAGCAATGAATCCTCTACGACAATGCTTTATGGCGTCGTAGTAAATATCTTCTACGACGGTTTTTATTGGCGTCGTAGAATTCAGTTTTGTAAAAATCGGTACGACACAGTCTTATAGTGTCGCAGAAGTTGGAGGAGATACTTCCGCAACGCCATAAGGTCATCGTAGAAGTTTTTTTTCCTTGTAGTGCTTGTATACTCGTCGTAGCCACCAGTGACTGTCATGGCTCCGGTCATAAGAGCTATCGGTGCGGTCTCGTCCTCTGGCAGACCTCCTCATATCCTTATTCTCGTGTTTCAAACTTCTTGTACCCTTCAAGTTGGTGATGTTGTCAGGGCTCCTCCTTGGACCACCCCACTGTCGCCGGACCTAGCTAAGGTTGTTGTCGTCGTGCTTCTTCGGCGTTGCTGCGAAGCCCACGACTTCACTTCCTTCTCCGACCACAAACTTGGTTTTCCCCCTCTGTCACCACCGTCCCCCCACCTCCACCCACTGCCCCTCCCCTTCCTCCACCGTCTTACACGGGCCACACCCACCTCCCTCCGCCCTCCTCCGGTAATATATACCGCCTTCCACACCCCCCCCCCCCGACCTGCTTCGCCCCACACCACCCCCTCTCTTCTCCTTGCTGGATTGATCCCCCCTCCCTTCCCTTCTCCGATCGGATTCACACTACCCCAATATCTACCTGTCTCGGCTCCTCCCCTAGGCTTTTGTTCCAACGGCGATGGCTGACATCCAACTCCCCCCTTCGGTCTCATAGGTTTCATCTTGTTGACTGTCTCTCGGGATCCCGAGAAAAATCAACGGATACAACGTTCGTGTTGTTTGATGTTTGTTGTTTGATAGGTAAGGTTATATGAATCTTTTTTTTCAAAATAAAAATAGAGAAAACAACGTTAGAATTTCACGATTAAGAACCAGACGTGTAGGAACAAGAAACAAGGAAAGAGAACGAGTAATATGAAAATGGTTGGGGTTAGTATATCTTGTCCGAATAAAACTCTGCTCTTTCCTCCGTAAAAACAAATAAAAAAGAAAGCAAAAGGTATGGTGGGATTGACCCAAATGACAGAAGAAGCCAAAAGCTGTTCCTGGTTGTTGACCTAACGAGCAACACGACAAAGCCCACGTGGCCCACACCGTACCACAGACCTCATTCGCGAAAGTAGAAAATGTATCCCCAAAGGAAAGAAAAAACGAGGACATGGGATATCTATCTGTCACCAAACTTCCTTTATATACGTATACACATGTATGGGTCTAAACAGTAATTTAATCCAAAATTATTCGGCTATATTTAAGAATATTTTTTTAGCACAATAGCAAGCCATTTTATGGATAGAAAATGGAAAGACGGTATCAACGGTGCATGTTTATGAATAATTAAAAGAAGATGAGATATACTAAAAGAAGATGAGATATACTATTAATGACGATCGAAACATTAATCTTATAATGAATAACGTGAACAGATTTAAGGAAAATACATGAGGTTGATCATAATTTTAGTTGTCTGTAATACAGATGATCATTTGAGTTTTTTCTGTTCGACTTGATCGATACTAGTGTGTCGCATCAGGCGATCAAGGAGTATTCAGGGAAATGAGGAGGATGGGAACCAGAACATTTCAAGTTTAGTGGAGCTGGGGTGTGACTCCTCAATAACACCCCGAGATGCCTTGGATGAATTATGGTGACCCGCTAAGCAACTGGTCGTGCATCGCTCTTGTCCTCTCAGATCCATCTACCACCGAAGTGTTTGTGGAGTCCATGGTGTCCTGGGTGGGGGTCTCGGACTCATCCATCTCTGAAGACGAAACGTACCACCTAGGCTCCACCGGTCTTTAGGCCGAAAGGGCTCCATGGCCATAGGGGGGAGAATACCAGTGAGGTTGTTCTCGACGTGCCTTGTGTATCGACCCAAAGGTTGCTCAGTCCCTTGATCGTAGTGACTCTCAACTTTGGAAAACGAATTATTCCCACTTCCCGTGTAGTGATAGGGACGAGTATCAAGTGCACTCGGAGCCACAACAACATCACCGTCATTCTTGGCTCCCGGGATGACTCGTAATTATCCAGTCCAAGCGTAGTAGGCTCAAAAAAAGTGTGGTCATACTGGTGGATTGGCCACCATTGATAAGGATCATCCAAGGAAGACCAACGGTCCTAACAGGCTTGCGGTCTCAAATCTAGCGTCCGATCTCTCGCTTCATTGTTGTAGACATTGACACAGTCTATCCGAGATCGAGGCCTTTGAGCGGGAGGACGGTCGAACGGGTGGGACGGGATCATAGACACTAGACGCGCCCTAATTGGTCATCGGCTTCCTCTATTCACATTAGTTGGGCCGGAGATCCACTAGGGTTCGAGCTCATCCTTGGGGGCTGATATAATCGGTCGGTATGGTGGTTGTGGTCGTCATTCCAGCCGGTTAAAATGAGTGCTTGTGTGGGGATACACCATTCCCTGTTGCAGGAAGTGACGGTTAGTGGAGAGATCGTTGGATCTACTCAGTGAGATGATCCAGGATCCCAAATGGGTTAATCGGACCGTGGTTTGAGATAACCCTAATGAGAAAGTTTTTTTTTGTGAAAAATACTTTTAAGAATATAAATAGTTTCCATCTAAATTTTGTATAAGATAAAATAAACAATAATTCATCAAATTAAAAAGTATGATTTTATAGTTTAGACTACACGAAGCGCTCCAGGGTTCGCAACTAATTCATTCATAGGATGTCGTCACCTGCGAGAGGCTGGGGGGGTTAGATTATAAATGCATCGACGAGCTCTTCAGGATAGAAATAGTAATATGCTCTCGATTAAGGGAGGCCGAAAACAGGGTTGGTTTTTCTTGATCTGTGGTGGCGGCGGTTGAGAGCATGAAAGCGATGTTTTTTCTCAGTTTCTGGCCATTGGTTCTTGGGTTATCGATGACTTGTTTGGTTCATTCGATGGTGTTAGTACGGTTTGGTGGTGGTCCAATTTTGAGAAGGTTGGTCCAGGGCGGTTGTGGGGTTCTCGGGGTTGGTGGGAAAGCTTGGTTTCCTTTTCTTTTTGTTATTTGTATTTGTGTTGTCTTCATGGTTCAAAATATGATAGAATACATTTGTAAGTGATCATTCAACTATCAGCTTGATCTTTTAGTTGATTTGGTCCTCTAATATGGTGTTAGAGACTAGTACTCACGGACATGGGTTCGAAACACACTATCTAAAAATAAATAATGACATTTCTCTCTATTACCCTAATGGCCCAACCTTTATCTTTCTTCTCAATGGTCTCTTCTCTTCTTTTAAATAATTCACATCCGAACTTTTAAATGAGTTTGTCCATGAGGGCGAGTGTTAGAATATAACTATAATCGGGCATTCAACTATCAACTTAAACTTTTAGTTGAGTTGGTCCTTTGATAAAATCAATGTATATGACCTTTCTGATTTTCTTGTATGGGGTTTAACATGAGGGTATCTTAGTGTTAGACCTTGTTCTGGTTTTTCGTATTTTTCTTATTGTTTAGGATGTATTGTGTGTTAGGGTAAACATTTGTCTTGTTTGTAACCGTGGTGAACCGAAGAGGATCACGATGACTCATTTTTCTACATCAGAAAATTAAGTCTTTTATAATATATTAGTCGATAAAAAAAATCAATGACCACATTTCAGCTTTTATATTGGGTTATTTTTTTTTTAGAAATACGAGGTAATATTATATATTAAAAGTTTTTACAAATGATAAACACTGAATCGGTGAAATTGAAATAAACAATAGAACATAAAATAAAGTCGCTCTATAGGAATCCAGAGTTGTCTGGAGGATGATACTGCGGTAGCGTCTGACGATCACCGATATAGCGGCTCCAAACTGATTTGCACGGGCCGAGCAGGTCCATTGTATAATTTTGTGGTGGTGGACTATGTATTCCCCCAGGATGTCAGCGTGCGTCGTCCTCCCTTAAATGATACTGGTAGGGCTCCAAAATGCAGGAATGCTGACTTCTGAGCTGGTAGGGAAATATTGAGCTAGTTCTTGGTGATACCGCTTCCACCTTACGTCCAGGGGGCGATCGACCCCCCTCTGGACCACTTCGGACTCATTTCATGAGGCGAGGGTGCTAAAAGCCCCCCGCCGCTGCATGTGATGTCTCATCCGAGTGCGTCGAGCCAACCCGTTTGTGTAATCCAGGAAGCCCACTAACTGGACCTGCCCCGACCCAGTTCCTTGGGTCTTCCCGGGACCGACCCACCTCACCTCCGACCCTGAAGACCCCCTCCGAAGGTCCTCTATCCGCCGACCCATCGCGATGACCCAATGCAACCAGAGCTCCGATCCGGCTCCATATTGGGCCCAGACCGGGCCTTGGGGCACCACCCAAGCCCTCCCCGAGCCCAATACCACATGGGTCCAACTTCGGATGCAGCCCAGCCCGACCTTCAGAAGATCCAAGCCTAACAGATCTGCAAACTCGTTCCCCCACCAGAACCCTAGCAGCCTCCAACACCTACCGCCTCCTTGGTGAAAGCTCCGCTGCCTTCCCCGCATCAATCGGCCTCGACCTTGGTCGTGGCCCCGCCGCCGTGGTTCACCGCAACAACCCTCAACGATATTCCAACATATGTCCTTGAGATTGTCTGCCCGATCCCCGGACCACCCCCGATTGCTCCTCCTCCCTCGAAGAGGTAAATCGAACACATCCCTCAAATGACGTTGATCGCGGCGATTCAGATCGAGATAGAGAAGCAGCACGATCAGGAGAGGGAGAGGAAACCCCCCCCCCCCCCCCCCCGCTTGCCCTCACTCATGCTGTGTGATCAGATACTAGTAGAGTCATAGTCGCCGTTTGAAACTTTCGCAAAACCCTATTCTTAGAGAGAAAGAGGCTGCGCTTGATTGGTATATATATTGGGTTATTAATATATCATATGGTTAAAGTTAAAAAAAGAATTAGCCCACAATTGTATCGTAATTATTAAATGTTATGATTGAAATTAATCTTTGATGTTTATTAGACTCAATGTGCGAAGCTTTTATTTTCGATATCCAAAAGTGACTCATTTCCTTTTCATCCCTTCATCTTTCCCTAATCTTAGATAATGGACGGCTACTACTATGGCTTCGGTCAAATAAGCCGTTGTAGATATCTCCTTTTTCCCTTCTCGATCAACTCCTCTCATGCTCGTTTCGATGTCGCCGGGTCGTTGATGAGCTGCCACTAACCACGTACTCCGCCATCATCGCAAGCCCAACCCTTCCATCGTGTGCGTTCTTCTTCTCTGATTGTCGGTAGAAACCTCTCCTCCTGCGAGTTCTGACCTCATGCAGGTCCTCCTTTCGCGAGTTCTGACCGTTGTTTGTCATAGGGGACACTCCTCTAACATATCTGCTATCCTCTACAGATCCGGAAAAACTATGGCATAGCCAATTGCTAGACCAACGAATGTCGACTCTACAACCCCCTCCGCCACCACCACCGTTCCCCCTCCGCCCTCATCTCCCGACGACAACCATAACCTACTGACTCTCCCCCTACTCCTACCGCAGCTCTTGCACACGATGATCCAAGTTCCTCTAGCCAAGCCTATCTTCCTCACTCCTCCTTCAACTAGATGATCATATCTGCTCCCACTTTTCACCGGAGCTCTACAGTCTGTGATGTTCAACCGTGCTCATGCTTACCGTGCTCACCTGGCCAGTACCGTGTCCTCTCCCCAAGAAAATAAGATACGTACTCGCCGAGACTGTCCATCTCCCCTAGGTCCGACACCAGCCCCTCACATCGGAGGCTGACCATGATTAGTTTATGTTGTTTTATTGTGCGCGCATTTTGTCGTGTTTTTGTTTCTCCCATCTACCTTAATCTTAGATCTCTGGTAGGTGTGGTTGTTTTTTTTGGTGGCGTGTCCGATCTTGTCTTTTTATAAAATATACGACATGGTAATTGTTTATTTAGGCGATGTGCCACCTTTTTTAAAAATTATTCAATCTCACTAGTTGTCCCTTGAACTCTAAAAAACGACTGATGAATACAAAGTTTATAGCGTTCGGTGTGTAAGATTTTTTAATCTATTAATGAAACTTTCCTGTAGGAATTGTTGGAAAGGGCCTTATCACGCTAATTTATTTGCGGGGTAGCCTCGGTAATTTGGCATTCGAATTAAATCGAATTTTTGTTTTTCTTTTAATTGAAAACATTATGAACTGCCCAATATACCCTCGCCCTTTCTTCTTCTTTGTCTCTTCGTCACTGAGTCAAAATCAGAAAAACGATTGCCGATGACTTCATCTGTCCTGATCATCTTCGAGCAAGCAACGACGCCGGCGATAGGAAATTCCTACAATTCCGACTTCATGTCGAAGCAGGTACGTGCGATTTGAACTCCTGCTATTTGTGTTAGATTTAGGTCCCTTTTGCAAAACCTAGGGTTTAGTTAGTGTAAATCGTCGGTGAGGCTACGACGAATGGGGGAGGCGTAGAAGGGAATAGGGTCGTTGCCGGAGAAGGAATCAGTGTCGTCGACTGGGGTCCTGACGGCGCTGATTGGGGCTAAAACGATGGCGTTTTAGCCCACTGAGTCGCCGGAGTTCCTGACGGAGCAGGTTGGGGACACAACGACAACGTTTTGTCACCAACACGCTCCGATTGATATGCCCAGTATGAGCCGAATGAGACCCCATAACGACGTCGTTTTGGGGCCGACCAGCTCCATGAGGTTGAACCAAACGGAGCAGGTTGGGCCCAATGAGGCCCAGCCAACGGCCCAATAAGCTCGGTGAGGCCCAGTGAAGGGCCCAAAATGACACCCTTCACCAATGCCGACGTCGTTTTGGCCCCCAATCATTTGCCTTCCAAAGGCTCCAGACGGCGCATATCGGTAGTAAAACGCTGTGTTTTGATCTTGTGGAGCAAGGTCCAAACGACGCCGAATGGGGTCAGGATGAGCCGGATGGGAAAGTGACCAAACTCTCTGTTGCCCGATCGGCCTAGGACAATTAGGTGAAAGGCCGATCGGCTCATGATAGTTTTGATTACTAGTTAATGTTATTTTATAATGATAATATTACTACTACAAGTAGGATTACTAGATAATGTTAGGATGCATCTTATAATCATAATACAGTCAGTGGAAGAGGAAGAAGGTTCTGTTTCGATACCGAGTGCAACTCCGTCAGAAGCACCTCAACGGTTTCGAAGAATTGAAACAGAACTGCACGATGGGGAGTACTTCAACTGTCGTGTGACAGCCAGGTGTGGGTACAAGGTGTTGTTACAAGGTGTTGTATGAGAAGTACAATGAGCTGAAGGATGCAGACCCGCTGACAGCTGCAGCATTAAGAGCGGGTCCATTCGGCATGTTCACCAGGTTACCGGAGAAGTTCCAGCCCTCCAACAACCTGGCGTGGATGCTAATAGTCAGGAGTACCACGGTGAGAAGGGACTCCGAAATGTGGTTCGTGCTGAAAGGGAAACCGATCAGGTTGTCCCTGAAGGAATACGCACTGATGACGGGATTGAATTGCTCAAGACCCAGAACTGGAGATGATAACTTTCAGAGGCAATTGACTTCCACAGCATTCGAGAAAAGACATTTTGAATCGAACCTGCATGGAGTGTCTTCACTAGACATGGCAAACAAGTTGACCGCCCTTGTGGCTACCAGGTTGAAACCGAGGACCAGGAGGACCGAGCCAGATTACAATATTGTGAAGATGGCCCAGCTGTTGTTCGTCATTGATGCGTTGATACCTCACACAAAAGTGACGACACCCATTGAGCCAAAGTAGATGGGATTAGTGGAAGACCTGGACTTGTTCAACCGGTACCCGTGGGGGTATATCTCCTTCCGGCATCTGAGGAATGATTATATTCGAGAGTTGAGAGCGAAGTTCCAAGCGATCGCCGTTGGGAGGCTGGGGGCCTCATACACCATATGCGGTCTGCTCTCGTTATTTACGGTACGTAAAACGTTTAATACAATTTGAATAAGAGCATGATTAGCAATTAATGTACGTATTGGTTATTAATAATTTGATTTGTGTTACAGCCTTTTGTATTTGAGTCTATGGAAGCACTGACAAGTAAGTGGGGGACGGTGGACCCACAGTACAGTGAGGACCTACCGAGGTTTTTGAAGTGGCGGACGAATTGGGCCAAGCCCCCGTCGGCGGATGAGTTGACAACCGAATTTCAGAAAGAAAAGGTAAAAAAATAAAAGTATAGACGTGTAATTGTAGATGTAGGTTGGTTATATGAATTGAATGTAATGGTTATGTGTGTGCAGGTGCAGGTGACTCGGGGTGTCCTAATACCCACAGAAATAGAGAGGGCACTTCCGTATAATCAAAATGTGGGAGTCATACCCGACAGGGTAGCGGATAGGACGCTTGAGTGGATTGCAGAAATTTTGGAGGCTGGAGGGGAGATAGAATGGGATGATGAGGGTATGGAGCAAGGAGAGCCAGTTGAAAGGGAGCCGACACCTGATCGTCAGTCCGGGGATGAGGTGATGGCTACAGAGCAGACACCGCCGGATCCGGTAGGGGATGGAGCTGAGTGCTCTCGTCGCCGGGAAGAGGCCACCATCGGGGGAGGAGAGTTACCCCAGACCCCTCGTCGTCAGGGGGAACAGGCCGCAGCAGATGATCATATCAGAGGTGTCCGCGTTGAGATCGGAGAGTTGCAGGGAAAGATCCAATCCGTTGCGGACTGTATTGGAGCGGTACGGACTGAGTTTGGGGACGCCATCGGAGCGTTGCGGAGAGAGTTTGGGGGAAAACTAGATGAGATCCTTCATCTACTCCGGACCCAGGGCGCTACCCGTGACCCGCTTCCCGGGCGTGACGAACGTGCATCTGGTGGCGACTCCCGAGGATCACATTTCCCGCCTCGGTCTCATCGGTCGCATGCAGCCGGATCGCAAAGGGATGATGATTTTCAGCCTCGTGGATCAGGTGACGCTGGAGGAAGACGGTAACAGGTTGGAGAGTCTAGCCCTGGACCCCGGGATATGAATATGGTCCATGAGGTTGAGATAAGGTGTGAGGTTGATGTTCAGCAGAGGGTTGATGAGGGACAGGTTGCGGTACAGCAGGGTGTTGAGGAGGGACAAGTTCCGGTTCAGCAGGGGGTTGAGGAGGGACAGGATCCAGTTCAGCAGGGGGTTGAGGAGGGACAGGATCAGGTTCCTGCACCGATCGTGGTAGTTGATTCTCAGACACGTAGTGCGGGAGGGGTACTTGGAGGAGGGGAAGAGGGGGTTAAGTCTGTGGATGGGCCACTGTCGAGTTTTTGGGAAGGTCTGGAGGTCGAAGGGGAGGAGGAGGTCAGTCAAACTCCTGCGCGGGAACTGTCGTCTTGGGAGCAGGTACCGACTGACGATGAAGGTGCCGGGGATGAGGCACAGTCGCAGGCTCCGGGGGCACATACTCAGGCTGCGGGGGAACCCTCCGAGCCTCGGGAGCCACCATCGATCGTGGTTAACCTTCCCCGTCACCTGTTTGAACCTGATCCGCCCAGTTCCAGAAAGAGGATGAGGACCCAGTTGCTCGGTGTCCTTGATCAGAGGCTGATCCGCAGTTGGAACCCTGCAGCGAGGATTCCCCAGCGGTTGAGGAATTACTCTGGCACCGTGCATACCGGTTTGCAGGACGGAGTCCTCTACAGAGGCCTACCCGCCAAATATTACCGGTCATTGGCAACCCCTGGCGAATGGATCACACCGCAGGTCAGTATTTTATTTTAAGCAGCATATGAGTTTATTTTTCCTGGCAATATATAATTTATATTGTTTTCAACATTGTGCAGCATATGGACGATGCGTTGTCAGGCATACGGTGCAGACAACGACATTTTCCGAATGTGTTCAGGCAGAGCCATGTAGTGCTGGATTGTGTGTTCCACAAGCTGTGCTGTGCAGAGTATGAGGCGAATATAGAACCGGACCTTGAGCTCATGAACTATTCTCGAGGGAAGAAGCCGGATGTCTATCCTTTCAGTTGGATGTGTGCGCAGAAGATTTATTTTCCAGTGAACCACAAGAACAAGCACTGGATATTGTTGGTTGTGGACGTGCAAGCAAGAAAAATCCAAGTCTACGACAGCTACCGTCCCCAGATATCAGAGTTCGAGATGAAGGTGTTGATGACCCCGTATGTGAACATGCTCCCGAAGATGCTCTTCCGGATTTTACCCGGGACACCGGAGACATTATCCGCATACAACGCGGATTTTACCTTCGAGAGGGTGGAACCCATACCGCAAGTCGTGAAGTAAGTATCTGACTTATTCATCTTACCTTTGCAGTACAGTCTTGTATGTCATGCTTATTATATTGGTGTTTGTTTGTAGGATGGCCGATAGTGGGATCTACACCCTAAAGTTCATTGAGGTGGGGATGGCGGAACTGGAATTCAAAGACCACATCCGACATACACTTGTGCCGCAGTTTTGCATCAAATATTTTATTCACGTGATGACTGATGACGAATATCTTCTGTAGACTGTAAAAATTGTTGGATGACTGATAAACTTTTGACTGCGAACTGACGAATATATTTTTGATGGTTTGACTCATATCTCATGGATACATATCTTGAACAAAATCTGCACATCCCTATTCAATCACTACATCCAAAAAAAGAGACATATCAATGTCTCCCATTAATATGTCTCTCCACCCAAGACACATTTATGGGCACACACCCACTCATCCACCCACTACAACCCTATTCATCCTCACCAGCCTATAAACGGGGCTTAGCTACCCCATTATTTATACTCCAACCCCCTTCACTCTCAGCTTTCAAGGAATAGGTATTCGAATAATGTTCTTGAATTATAATTTTTTAGATGTGTTTGTTGTTTTAGTAGTGTAACCACGTATATGTTTCTGACAGAATGGATCCCGACCAAGCGAATCGTGCGGAGTGTGCGGAGCGTGAGGAGCGTGCGTGGATAAGACGGGAGCTAGCCGGAGAATACGTCACAATGATGGCCGACGGCAGAATAGTCCGAATGCCTGAACGACTGTATCAAGCACCGGAACCAGCATGGTCGGTTGAGTACTACCGGTTACTTGAAGAAGCAGACCGGCAGCTGGACCAACTGGAGGCCCTCATGCGCGAGAAAATTTTACCATGTCCTCCACTCCCTCCTGGTGACAACCCATTTATTCAACCGCGGATGAACGAGGATGACCTTCTTCATTCTTGGGAGGAGCCTGCTTGGTTCCGGGAGTACAGACAGTGGATGGTTCGAAACCAAGAAATTACACAGAGTCTCATTAACCGCCTGCTTGCTGCCTAGTATTTGTTTTTATTTTTTGGATAATTATTTTGGTACTTGGATGAATGATGTTTATGTTTTGTATAATTAATGCAATGAATGGCAATGCTTTT
Source organism: Erodium maritimum (assembly GCA_963921825.1). Lineage (NCBI taxonomy): Eukaryota > Viridiplantae > Streptophyta > Magnoliopsida > Geraniales > Geraniaceae > Erodium > Erodium maritimum. Next base: position 11,387,055 of record OY997595.1, read on the forward strand.
ATGCTTTTATTTGATACATTTCCTATACAAAATATGCATGTCCCAATGCATGCACTACAATCAACGCAGTCAACACATTAATGGCTCCATTAATGCGTTGACACACCAACTCCAACCCTCTTCATTCCTTACACGCCTATAAAACCCACTCTCTACTTGAATAGTTTTCACTCCAACCCTCATTTTGTAGGTCTATTTTTTGTGACATGATGGAACCCAACCACGATCCTCGTCTTGAGCGTAGGTGGAGGCGGCGAGAGAACGCCGGAACAGTGGTCTTTGTGGCGCCACCACCATGGGCCGTTGAGTACGACCGCATACTCGATGACTCAATTCAGCGGTTGGACCGAATAGAGGAACTCGTCCAACAGAAGAATGTAGAATGTCCTCCACCTCTAGATGGTGAACACCCATTTGATTTCCCTCCTTTTGTAAACGATCGTGACCTTGTGAGGCTTCCTTACGAGGAGCCTCCATGGTTTCAACGTTTCGTAGAGTGGATGGATAGATCTAGAGAAGCTGAGGAGAGGCTCCTTAACTTTATGCTAGATGCGTAATGTAGTAATGAGGTTGTATGATTATGCTGTTTGGATGAAATAAAATAAGTTATTGGTTTTACTTTGCTTGATGTGGGTCGATCGGTCTTCCCATGGACCCAAACTGCGCATATTGGGATCCAATTTGCGCATATTGAGGCCCGAATCGGCGCAGTTTGGTCCTCAATATGCGCAGACTGGATACCAAACTGCGCAGATTGGGACTCAATTCAGTAGATTGGATCCCAATCTGCGCAGTTTGGGTCCCAATCTGCGCAGTTTGGATCTCAATATGCGCAGATTGTGTCCCAAATTTCCTTCCGACGTCGATTAGATGGGACATACTTTACGGAAGGAATATATTCCTTCCGACGTTGATTAGATGGGACATACTTTACGGAAGGAATATATTCTTTACTTACCCTTATAAACCCTAATATTCACTTCAATGAACTCATCAATAGTCTTTACTAAGTTCATCAACAATGTCTTCACCTATTTCGGGCAGCAATACACCACGGCTTGCTGAGGAAGAATGCATTGCGATATTGGACGATCTCCACCAGATCAAGGAAACTCTTCAGATTGTGCAATATTAGGCAGATCAACTCAAGCAGGAGTTGAAGGAGGCCATGGACCTGCTCGAAGGCCTATTACGTTTCGTACGGTCCTTCTATTAAGAGATCCCACTTGCTAATGTGAGTTTGCTTGTATCGGCTTACAAAGACCTCAATTTTCCAATGTAGTATGTGAGGCTTTGTGGTAATAATTAGTGTTGAATTGTACTCACAGCTTGTACGGTCCTTCATTTAGGAGACCCATTCCATTTTCCAACTGTGAGGCTTTGTGGTATTTATTAGGGTAGTAATGTTTGTCGTTGAATGTTAATGGAATGGGACCTTCCAAATTATAAACAATAGTAATTGGTCCCCAAACGGCGCAGATTGGCTCCTCATCCGGCGCATTCTGAGAACAACCTTACACCTAACACTAATATTGACCTCATACGGCGTCGTTTGAGTGTCCGACTGACACCATCCGGCGCAGTTTGACACATCATCCGACGCAGTCTGAGAACAACCCTACCCTAACCCTAATACTGACATCATCCGGCGCAGTCTGACAACAACACTACCCCAACCCTAATACTGACCTCAAACGGCGCCGTCTGGCCCCATCCCTCCACCCTAACCCTAATACTGACCTCAAACGGCGCCGTCTGGGGCCATCCCTCCACCCTAACCCTAATACTGACCTCATAAGGCGCCGTTTGGGGCCATTCCTCCATCAAATTAAGTCATCCCAACCACTAACCCTGTTTTCCCAACATCCACCTACCCCATATTAATGGAACCCACCACCCAACTAACATTTATGGACCTCACCACGCCTATAAAACCCACTCCAACCATCTTCACTCACTACTCACTCATCACTACTCTTCACTCACTTCATCCACAATGTCTTCACCTTTAAGACACACCCTTACGGCGCAACGTGTTGAACTTGAACACAAGGAGAGGCTGGATAAGCTGCAGAAGATTAGGATAAGTCTTCTTCGGGTTTCAGTGAAGGCTAATGCACTGATGGACGAGCTGAGACAGGCGAATAGAACTGGATGGACAGATGCGGACGAGAATAATGCTCGTATCGTGTTGGAGCAGCTCGAAGGACTGCGACACTTCGTCTTGTCCTTCACTCACCAAGACGAGGGCACTACCCTTTGGTAATATGTGTTGGTTTGTATCGGACACAAAGACCTCAAATTTTCAAATCCATATGAGAGTCTTTGTGGTAATAAAGTAGGGTTGTAATGAGTTTACCGTTTTCCTTGAATCAAACTACATGTGACTCGTGGTATTTGAACGATGTTTGGTTTTATATGACTTGTTAACCCAATCGGCGGCGTCTGGGCCACAACCTGGACCGATCGGGCAACAGAGGAGATCTTATTTTTTCACAGTTAAGCCGTTCGGCTCCCTATGTTGCCGATCGGCTTCATGAATATACACCACTATCCTATCCCAAACATAACTGCATTCCGCAAATGTAATGAAAATGGAAATGCATTCAACACATGCAATTCAAACAAAGTACACTGAACAAATAGTACCATAATCAGGAATAAATAAATACACACAGTCTATCATAAATGAAAACATACCTACCCTAAACATTAGATGCAGATCGAAGCGAAGGACATGTTCGTCTGTTGTGATCAAATGTAGCACAATGTCCACATTTCCTGGGACGCTTTGGAGCCGCTTGAGTCGCTCCTTAAACCTCACCTCCTGAAGGAATTCTTCTTTCCTGCAGTCTCCCGCGTTTCGCTTCATAGTCTGGAGGAAGAACATCGATAAGAACTTCACGATCAAATTCATCTATATTCCACTCTTCTGCACGTGACACTGGGTACACAGTCCCAGAATATGCTTCAGCCCATTTTTGTACCGTGTAATAGTTCGAGCACAAGTCATACAGATCTATATTGGCATGCTCACAACACGCTAGGGCATGGGCACAAGGAATTCTGTCTATGTCAAACTCCCGGCAACTGCATTGCCTCATCCCCAAATGAACCAATACGTCATTATGTTCATCCCTCACCTGATACTCGCCGTGTCTGTTCAGTGGTGTTATCTGCATCTGCTTCACTAGCTTGTTGCTTGCAGACATGATTTTCTCTACCTTTGGAGTTACAGTATGGGAGTCCGGTATCTTGTTCATCACATCCAGATGTTTCATGAAGCATTCAGTAACCCTTTCCTGCATCTTGTTCAACAACTTTATAACAGGCAGCTTTCTCGCTGCTCTTATTACATTGTTGATAGACTCAACCCCGTTCGTTGTCATTATATTGTACCGCGACCCTACGAAGTGAGATCTCGCCCATTGACAACGTTGTATGGTTGTCTCCTCTAGATATTCCGCCGCCTTCGGGTACATTTCTTTCAGTTGCTCGTACTTGTCATGGAACCTCTCCATTGTGTACGCATCAGCAACTTCTTGAAACAACTTCGATAATCTGTTTTTTTTCCTTAGCCCCTACCTTCTCTCTCACATTTTGGGTCAGATGCCACCTACAATGCCCATGTTGGGCTTCTGGGTAGACGATCTTCACTGCATTGCTGATACTTACATGTCTATCCGAAAGGATAACCAAGTCTTCCCCATCCGGGATCTCCGACCTCAACTTTTGGAAGAACCATTTCCATGATTCGTTGTTCTCCGAGTCAACCACAGCCCAAGCCACAAGATATTGGTGACCATTAGCATCCTCCCCGCTTGCAATTATCAATACCCCTTTATACCTTGTCTTCAACCACGTACCATCTACTAAGATCACTTTTCTCAAGGCATAGTTAAATCCCTCAATGCATTGCCGATATGCTATGAAAACATATTTAAATCTACTCTCCGCATCCACCTCCAAATGAGTTACTACACCTGCATTCATCTTCCGAACCTGCTGCAAATAAACAGGGAGTAGTCCATAACTTGAAGCTAGGTCCCCTACAAGTTTAATCATCGCCAGTGTTCTTGCCCTCCAACATTGCCAGTATTTATAAAACCCCATCTTCTGCAACTCCAAATTGTTTTGAATGGCACGTGGTTTGGGAAGATATTCTACTTCACTATTTTCTTTTACCAACCTACACGCAATCTCTTCCGTAATCAATTTACCTTTTCGGGAGTTCCGTTCACTAACCAAACAAGTATGTAAAGACTCATACGTTCTAATGGAGAACGTTTCACGGGATCCGCGATCTTTTGCTGCACGCACTCTCCACCCACAAGTAGCACCAGCACATTTTGCAATGTATAAAGTCTTTGAAGATCTATCACGTTTTATCAGAAAATCACCCTTAATTGAAATGTCTTTCAGATAACTCATCAGCGCTCTCTTGTTCGGAAACTCTTTACCAACTACTAAACTTGACCCATCCCTAAAACCGACAGTGCTTTGTTCTGGATCCACCGAATCCGCAGGAAACTCCTCATTTCTATGAACATACTCCACCATTTCACGGTTCTCCTCGATATTGTCCAAGCTTGCCGATGGTGGCGTAGGCGATGATGCTTGTGCTTCCGTATCACGTTCTCTCCGCCGAATAACTGGGTTATCTACATTATTTGGATTACATGCAACACTACAAATACCAACTTCAAAATAAGCGTCATGCCCCCCATTGTCATGTTCATCATACTCATATGCCACAGCTTCCGGTACATTGTTCCCCCCTGTTCAACAATATCATCTTCCCCACAAACTGTATCTTTCTTGCTCAGCTCTACACGTAACACGGTTCTCGTCTCTATAGTTCTGTTCTCAAGTACAAAACCCCGAAGAGTGAAATCATCGTACACTTTCTCTATTGGGATAACTCCTACAAAATTGGGCATAACACCTACAAAACTAAGATTCAGTTCTATCTCCCTTTCATTCACCCCGATTTCGGAATACAGCCGGTCCTTCACTTTCTTCAGCATTGCATTATCGTCCACAATAAGGCTAACACAACCATTGTTTGTTGTTGATATCCAATCATACTTCCCATCCACTAGCTTATATTCACCACCGTAAGTAGCACGGACTAAAATTTCACCCATTCCTGTAACAATTACAACCCCATAAGGACATATTGTACTAATCGAGTATGATTTAGTATATGCATTTAGCCGTCCCGCTCATAACCCTTCCGATCGGCCCGCCGATCGGTTTGCATATATACGCCGTCCGGCTTGTATATATTCACGTGCTTCCGAGGCCGATCGGTCCCTCGTCTTCCCCATCCGACGCCAACCGGCCCTACTGGTTAACCATTTCAGAAAATTCACAAAACCTACGACATACGAATCTATTCCACCCAATTCTACCATTTTTTTATTTCACTACGTTTACATACACATTAAACCATTTGAATTCGTTGTTACACTCCTACATTCGAAGATCTACTCAAGCCTAAAACTTAAATTCAATAGCTTCAAATTTAGGATGAAATCAAGCTTACCTTACTTGGAGGATTGCTTCAATGGACTCAATGGGCTTTGAACGGTGGTGGACGGCGACGGGGAACGTGGTGGACGCCGGAATTTTTTTGGGTTATTCAGGTCGTCGGCCGGCTTTTTTCTGGGTGCAAAAAGGGGGGCTGCCATTTAGGTATTTTTTCCAATATTACAAAATGGTAATATTGGGAAACATAAAGTGGAGGTCTTTTTACAAAACATATAACAACTGAAGGTCTTTTTGTAATATATTAGCCTCAAAAGGCCTTTTTAATAAAACATCCACCTTTCCTTCAAACAATGATGGTTTATTTATAATATTCAAATACACAATGGGGGAGAGGGTGACGGATAGAAAGAGAGATGGGTGTAGTGTAAACGACGTGGCATTTGCGTTTCAATATATTTATTTCCGGGTAGAGTTAGAGATGTGTGTTGGTCCTTTGCATTGGCGTGTTCACTTCTCACACATGCTCTGCTTACCCACCTCCTCGGATACGACAACGCTTCACTTGCTTCCAAACACGTCTCACCCTTACTCTATTTTTCATTTAGTTTTTTCTTTTGTCTTTTTCCCTCCCACCACCTTTAACATTAATTTCCGATTTCTCTTTATTTATTTGTTTATGTTACTTATTGAATTGTTGGCATGCCTTTCTTTCTTTTGAAATAAAGGACTTATACTAATAATAAGAAGGACATGCCCAGCCTTAGGATAATAGCGGACAACGATAGAATTTCACTCTTGACTAATGAAAAGGTAATTGAAGTTCAGCTATAAACAATCTTATTAATACACTCAAGACAAAAGAAGGGGTACAATCGAATTCTTTAACAAAACGAAGGAGTAAATTTTGTCCCTCATGAAATACTGATAGGTTTGTTTTTATCGTGTAATGAAATACACTATTGTGGAAATTCACTTGCTGACGTATAAAATAGATCCGTCATGGATCCTGCATCCGTCAGCCAAGTGACACACCTGGCCGACGGATACAATATCCGTAGATAAGGTCACTCATATCCGTCAGCCAAGTGACAAAACTTTGGCCACGGATGTCGCATCCGTCAGCCAAGTTGCCATTTGGCTGACGGATAATATTTCCGTGGATAAGGTCACTCGTATCCGTCAGCCAAGTGAGCTAACTGTAGCCACGCATACTGCATCCGTCAGCCAAGTGAGCGAACTTTAGCCACACATGTTGCATCCATCAGCCAAGTGAGCGAACTTGGGCAATGGATCTACATCCGTCACCCAAGTCTTATACATCCGTTGCCCAAGAGTGTTGACCAATTTTTCTCCAACTAGTTGACCACCTCGATCGAGCACCTACTACCGTCAGATGATTCCTATTTTGCATATGCATAGTATGTACAACATTATGTACCACATAGACGGTTTTGATTACTTAATTTACGATGCAACGTTACTCATATTTAAGAAATTTTGTATATTTACCCTTGATGTACATCTTACTGTTTTGATCTTATTATCAACCGTTTCTCCCACGGATTAAACAATTTTTTAGTAATTACTTGCATTCATTAATTATTTTAGGACGACAGTAAGCTAATTAATATATATATATTTTTAATTAAGTGCACCATAAATAATTAAGAAATGGGTGAGAGAGGCGAGAGATGTGTCACTACAAGGGAAAGTTTCATTCCCGACGCTGCCGAAATGGGTGTCACCATATTTAAGATATTGGTGGAATTGGATTTAGTCGTTGTTGAGTATTCATAGAAACGAAACCCGCCATTGAGAAATTTGTGTATCCTTGTCTCAGTATTATATAAATACAAACTATATAGCGCACAAGATAAAATTAACTTGCAATAAATAATTAGTAGACAGTAGCTACGTTCATACCAAAAGGCACAAAAACTCTTCATTTAATTTAATTATGTCAAGCCATTTGTGCAATAAGTAGTGATATATATAGGAATTAAAACAAGAAAAACTAAAGAAAAACTTAAAAATTGTATATATATTTTCTAAACAACCCTACATCACAAAGATTCAACAGCTGAACTGGTAAGGGCTTACCACTTTGACATCTACTTCTCTTAAGCGATCGGGCTTTGATGCGGGCTTGGGTTGTCGGGGCTTCAATGTGGGTCGGGGTTTCAGAACGGGTCGGGCCAAGGCACATTTTTTTATTTTTTAAATCTGATATTAAACTTGGGTGACAGATGCAATCCGTCAGCCAAGATGAAATCCGTCAGCCAAGTTACAACTTGGGTGACGAATATCTTGATCCGTTGGTCAAAATCTTGGCCGACGGGACTTGACCGACGGATACATTCGTCAGCCAAGAACCTAGCCGACGGATCCAATCCGTCAACCAAGTAGTTATCAACAGTAGTGCTACCATATTTTCTAAAACATTTAAAGATGATCAAATATTTTCAGATAAGTCGTTTATAACGTTAAATAAACGATTGAGGACGATCAAAACCACATTCGAGACATCACATTTCACCTTTAAGATTCTCCAACCCTTCGACACACTACTCCAAGACCTATTTTAACGACAAGAATTCGATAAGATAAGAGTATAATGCCCCTGATTGGAATAAGCCCTTGCTCCAAAAACCTCCCCAAGATGATTTCTAATCACATACCTTATTCAATCTCCGTGGTGAACGAACCCCATCGTCCATATTTAGTTTCAAGGCTACCTGTCTGTCAAAGCCTCAATTAGGGGAGACAATCGTCTCAGCGTTGGATCTCGGGAATGCCTACATGCATGTTAAAGCCTCGACCTTACATTAGGAGAACGAAATTCTTGGATCCAGCCAGATACATCTGTTGTCACCAGATTTGTATCCTCATGGGCTCCTCATGAAGAACCAGATTCCTATCCTCTAGATCATATAAGTTGTCATAACCCACTCCACAAAGTCTTCATCGAAAACCTATATACCCGATATAATAAAACATCACAATTGAGCAAAGAACTTATATAATCATCCGAAATACCAAAAGACGAAATCGCCTAAATCATTTAGTCAAAAAACGAGTGGGTGTTAGGTGCCTAATAGTATGAGTATAGATATGATTTTCATTGGTATGAGTGCCTAATATTCTTAGCAAGTAGGGAAATCCAAACCGGGTTTTATAAGAAAAAACACATTTCAAAATTAAAGAAAAAAATTGAAAAAAAACAATTTATAAATTCATAAATATTTTTTAATTTATTAATTTGAAAAATAATAAAGAAGTATTTGTATAAATAATTCATTTTTAGTTGAGAGTAGGGTTTGTAATTTTGGAATCTTTAATTAAGAGTAGGGATCTATAATTTTGTTACTCCTTTCTAATTTTTTTACTGCATCTAAGTTTAGCCCAATCTATTTATTTGTTATATTTTCCACATAAATATAGTTCCCATTCCTTTTCAATCTTATTCTTTTTTATTAGCAGAAATATAATATTTTATTAAAATATTTTTGATAATTCAAAAATGATCATATACAATCAGAGGAAATAATGAAAAGGACAAGAAAAATTTTCGTTGACATTCAAAAAACTAGACCTATAACAATATGTCAGTCTATTATATGTGATTGTGTAAGGGGTGGTTTCTTATTCTTTCGGTGAGTGATATAAGAGATCCAGATGACTTTTTCTGTCTCAACTCAGTTAGTCTTGCGGTGTCTCGACAGGATGTCAAGGAGTTTTTTGAAAAAAAAAGAAGGCCAAGGGTTAGATAGTATCCGATTCCTAGACGTCGGTGTGGCTCTTCTAGAACACCCCGTGAGACCTTAGTCACCTCATGGAGACCAACGAGAATGTTTTGCAAGCCTTGCGTTCACCTCATCAGGGCCATTATCCTTCGGGATGAAAAATTCCTGAGTCCTCGTTCCTTTTTCAAATAGTGGTACTTTCATTCTGGGGGAAGGGTTCAGGTTGCATCCTCCTCCATATTCAGGGCACCCTATTTTGATCGAGTGTCGGTGTTGGTCACTCATTGTGTACCTTCGGGTCCTGATCGGTGAAAGCAAGTCGGGACAATCGGGATGTATATCCACCAGAATACGGGTCCGAAAATTTAGACAAATTTAGTTGAGGCATCTTAGTTGGTGACCATGAAGTAGAGAATGTAGTTACGGCTTAAACATTATCTTAAGATATTTTCCCAATAAATTACAGTTTAAACTATAACAGGAGAGAAGCGGGCATGTTGAGGTATTAAATGTCCATCTCCGAACAATGAAGCTCAAGACATACAACAAATCTTCTTGGTGTAACACAAGAAAGAGATTTGTGGTACAGGAGACGGGAGGAAATATAGTGTAAACAACATATAAATTGTTACACAATAGAGTTAGGGTATACCAAATCACAAATTAAGAGTAGCAGCTATAGGGGAAGAAAATTTTGGACAATTCAAACAACACCAAAAATTAGAAACTTTGCATGGGTTAGTTGAATGCTCCTTTGCAACAGCTTGATGAGAATCATAAAAACATTAAAATCGACTTTATTAAAACGTTCACACGACTTTGTACGTGTTCGGAACAGTTACGGCGTTTGTACGAGTCTATTAAACGTTCAACAAATACGATAACTAGTTAGTTATCGGAAATGAATATTTGTGGTGCTTCAACGGTTTGAACTTGCCAATTTAAGATATATAACGTGTCAAAGAAATGCAGCACACAGCCACAGCCCACAGTAGCTTCCTTTTTGTTGCTCCTCGATCACACCCCGTAGCTTGGACTTTCACGAAATCAATGGCTGGTATCCACCACGCGCGTCCCCACAACACAAAAGAGTCTGTCAATCACGCCCCCAAAAGCGGCATCGACGCCGCTCACGGCGGTCCCCACACCGCCCCGGTAGGGTGTGGGAGTTTTTTTTTAAGAATAAAGCCTCCACGGAAGTGCCGTCGCGTGGGTCCCACTCACAGGAATAACGTGGATGACGCCCGTGCGCCACGTGTCTGGATAATCATCCACAGAATACGACAGAATTCAAAGCCCACGTTACATTTGTTTTTTTTACTTTTATTTCCAGGGGCAATTTCGGTAGTGGGCCCACCGGTACCTCAGCCTCAGGCGTCCTGACAAAAAACATGCGTCACGCGTTTTCCGCTACCCGACAAAACACGTGTCCTCCTCCTCCCACTATTGTAATTTGGTATGACCTCTGAGGGCATTTCCGGGATTCCCTAAACATCTGGGATGGAACCCTCTTGCGCCACGTTTTCCACCGTCGGCCACAGGCGGGAAACTCTATACCCGTGCAACATATAATGCTTTTCCCTTCATTTATTTATTTATTTCTTAGTGATAATAATGACGTGGCTTTATTTAAATTTATGTAGCATACTATTGTTTTACTTTTACAGGTGTACAGTAGGAATTTATGCAATTGATTGAGGTAGGTAATAACATTCACTTTTGAAATTAAGTAACATTAAGAAAAGTAAAAAAATGTTTCGGATGAAGTTAGGTGATAATAAACACTTACCAAATTTAAAAATAGACATTAGAATATTACCTACACGTCGCCATTTGTACATGTGCTTGAGTTTTAAAGATGTTAATACGGTTTATGAGTGGTTGAAGAGTACATTATATTAGTTGTAGTGGCAATGTGTGGTTTGTTTGTGCAATGAAACAATCCATTGACTAATAAAAGGCAATTCACATGGATTCTCAAGACAAACCATTATATTATTACCATTAATCTATCATTGTTGGCTTGGCATTGTCAAATTGATTATCACTCAATTAATAAAAATCAAATTAAGGATGGGGAGGTGCACAAATTAACTCTCCCCTCGTCAAGTTTTAGTGTATTTTTTTAAAAATAAATTATTTTTTGGTAGCTTAAATAGAAAACTTGTTATAAAAGTGGAAAAGAAGAAAATAAAAATGGACAACAACAGTTTGAATCGGCCGCCCCGTTTTGTCGTCTCCGTCCACCACCGTGGCTCTTTCGCGTTTGACTCTCTCTCGCTCGCTGTGACTGTGTGCGCTGCTCCCTCTTTACTTGGCTGACCCTTTTTCTTCTTCTTCTTCTCCAAGCCTATATCTGTCTTCTCTCTCTCTAGAACGTCTATATTTATCTCTATCTATTTTCATCTCTTTCGTCCCATCTCTGCTCTCTGTCTCAGAACCAAGTGTCTCTTCTTCTCGTCGCTTTCTCTGCTCGTACAACCCAGAAACGAGGTATCGATTCCAGAGATTTGAAAAGAAGGGTGCTCTGCAATTTTATATTTTGCCACACGCTACCGAGTGAAGGTGTTCTGGTACGGAGTAATTGAACAAGCCTTGCCGTCTTGTTATCTTTATTATGAGCGATAAAGGGTCTGTTTTGTGAAGATCTCCGGTGGAATTTTGCGCCTAGTTTTTGCTCTTCTGTTCCTTTGGGGTTGAGTATGGCCGGCAGCAATGAAGTCAACGTCAGTGAATCCAAGGTACTCTATTCTCTCCTCATATCTCATATCTGCTTCTTCTTCTTCTTCTTCTTCAACCATCTGCCCCATTTTTGTTTTGGAATTAGAGCTGCAAGGTTGATGGGTTTGTTTGTTTTTCCCCTCTTTTGTCAGTTTTTGACATTGGGTTTCTGAAATTTTCAGTTTTTACCTCCGATTTGGTAACAAAGTTGGTTTATTTTCGACTTTGGTTTCGAGGGATATTTGAGTTTGTGCAAAAAGGCTGAGTCTTTTGTGGTTTCTATGTTTATTTTCAGAGAGTTGTTCCTCTGAATACGTGGGTTCTCATCTCCAATTTCAAGCTAGCTTACAATCTCCTTCGCCGGCCTGACGGGACTTTCAACCGTGACTTGGCGGAGTTCCTCGACAGGAAAGTTGCCGCCAATACCATACCAGTTGACGGAGTTTTCTCATTCGATCACGTCGATCGAGCCACGGGCCTTCTCAATCGCGTGTACCGACCAGCCCCTGATAACCAAGCTCAATGGGGCCTCGTAGAGCTCGAAAAGCCTCTCAGCACCACGAGAATCGTCCCTGTCATCATCTTCTTCCATGGCGGAAGCTTCACTCATTCATCCGCCAACAGCGCCATATACGACACCCTTTGTCGCCGTCTCGTCAGCGTTTGCAAGGCCGTGGTGGTATCTGTCAATTACAGGCGGTCGCCGGAGCACCGCTACCCCTGCGCCTACGATGACGGCTGGTCTGCTCTCAAGTGGGTCGTGACAAGGCCGTGGCTTCAAAGCGGCACGGATTCGAAGGTCCATGTGTATCTGGCCGGAGATAGCTCCGGTGGAAACATCGCACATCACGTGGCTGTGAAAGCAGCTGAATCTGAAGTAGAGGTTTTGGGGAACATTCTTCTCCACCCTCTGTTCGGTGGACAATTGAGAACCGAATCGGAGAAGAGATTGGATGGCAAGTACTTTGTGACGGTCCAGGATCGGGATTGGTACTGGAGAGCATATCTCCCCGAAGGGGAAGATCGAGACCATCCTGCTTGCAATCCATTTGGGCCCAATGGAAGAAGCATTCAAGGACTCAGGTTCCCAAAAAGTCTTGTGGTGGTGGCTGGTCTAGATATCTCTCAGGACTGGCAATTGGGGTATGTTGAAGGGCTGAAGAATTCAGGTCATGATGTGAAACTCTTGTATCTACCGGAGGCCACGATCGGGTTCTACTTCCTGCCGAACAACGATCACTTCTACTGCCTCATGGAGGAGATGAACAGATTCGTCAACCCTACTCAGAAATGTTAATATTCTACTTAACCTTACCATTACCAACATATGAAAAAACTTGACTTTCCACTTGGGTGTCTACTGTCTAGTTATGAGAGTTCTGCATATTCAGGTCTATGTGATCGGAGGCAAGTTCTACACCAGTCTCGCCCTGTTCCAGGTTCAGACCAGTTTATGATTTAGTTATAGCAAAACCATATGATGTTTCTTATAAGCACTAATGTTGGAACAAGATGCATCCTGTTATGAACTTGTATGCAATATAAGTATAACACAGCTCATGTTGTATGAAGATTTTTGTCTGCAATGTGACCAGTAAGAGATACGAAACCGGTGTTGTGAGAAACTTGTTGATTTGGTATCCCATTAGGGGAGAGAGGTGGAATTGGGTTCCTAAAGTTGACACTTGAGATAATGGAAGAAATAAAAAGACGGTGGCTTTAGCTTTAGTGAGTCCACTATCGAAAATTTGAAAAACAAAAACAAGGGAGAGGAAATGATTGGAGATGGGTTTCGCAATCTTTCAACATTGGTTTTGATTATTTCTTGTCAGCTCCTGATTGCTTGCCCTAGGTGGCTTGTTTGGATTCTGGGAAAATTTCACAACAGTTGGGTTTTTTGTTTTTTGTTTTCTTAGCATCCAAATCCAATTAGTGGGTGGCCATTTTGGAATTACTCCTGCTAGGGACCATTTTCCTTTTCTTTTATTTGATATATATTATTTTATTGAGGATTGATTATGAGAATCTAGTGCAAGTTTGATAAAATATTTCTCCCACCAATAGTGACTCGTCATGGTGACTCAATGTCGATAAGATAATGTATATGTATAATCGTGTTTGACCGGACAATCACAATCTTAATAAAACAAGAAAAACAAAGTTCTTTTTTGTGTGTAGAAAAAAGAAGTTATTGAAATGGGTTAATGCATATAGGAACAGAACAGCTAAGGGTTGGACAAGGACATGGAACCTTGTCTGAAAATGGACTTTTGCTGAATAATTTAATTGGAAATTAGAATGGGTAATGGTTTGATAAACCTTAGTTGTTGTTGGGACTCATAATGGGTTGTCTCCTTGTAAATGAGCTGTTTATGTTGGGAAATAAAATCATAACACAAAACGACACATGGTGGAGTCATTGTCACCAACTTTGCTTGTCTTTATGCGTCCGGATAAAGTCGGTCCTAATTAGTAATTAACTTTTGCCTTTGCACGTTCACACCACTTTCATTACCATCATCTCATAGTAATTAGTATTTAGTACACATTCAGATGATCCATACATGTATTTTTCCATTTTAAACTATAAGCCCAATCTTAATGGCCCAATTGATCTTTGGATCTTGCTCTCCCATCTCCAAGCCCACAATGTGGCCTATCTATAAGTTTTGTCTTTTTATCTTCGAAAATAATATATAAATAGAGTTATATTAAAATGATAATTCATTTGGTCGAAATTATTTTGCTATGATGGTATAAGTGGCTGAAACGAATTAGGTTGTACTATGTTGGCAAAGATTGAATTTTGCTCATGTTCGTCGTGACCCGAAGTCCCGAATCGACGCTCGCTTTCTCCGCTTTCCAATTCGAGACCCACATGTGTCTCTTCCTCCCTCTTGTCTGTGACATTCGGCGTTCGATTATCGGAAACAAATGGAAGGTTTCTGGGAAAAGGGTATTGCAATAAATACACACTTGTAGTAGTGGTAGTGGTGGAGGTGAGCTTTTGGGAACTGGGTTTTTGGAAGCGTCTGTGTCTGTTGGGATTTTGCTGCTGACTGGTTTTCTATTGGGTTCTGGGATTTTGTTCTCAGTCATGGCAACTAGTAATGGAGGCGACGTCAATGAATCTAAGGTTACTTCTTTTTTATATCCCACTTTTCTTGGAAATTAGAGATGATAATGACGAATTGGTTCGTGGGTTTGTTTCAATTTTATGTTTTTGTCGGTTTTCTGGATGTGGGTTTGGGCCTATTTGCACTACTTGGTTGAGTTCGAGTTGGAAGAACAATCTGAGTGTTTTTTTCCTCTCTATTCATAACTTTGGTATGAAGTATTTAAGTTGTTTTTATTGCTATTTTTGTCTGATTATTTGGAAAATTAACCGCACGGCAATTATGCTTTTTTGGCTGAGCTAGGAGGTGATAAGATGGAAAGACTTGTTCATTATGATTAGCTTTGAGCTTGTAATTTGTCTAGAAAGCTGAAAATTTAGGATATGATTTGTTTTCTTATACCTTTGCTCAGTTTAGCAGCCTTGATGTGATCATAGCTGCATACATTAGGTTTTCCTATGTTAAATTTGTTTTGCAGAGGGTTGTTCCACTGAATACATGGGTCCTAATATCCAATTTCAAGATCTCTTACAATCTCCTTCGCCGGCGTGATGGATCCTTCAACCGTGACTTGGCAGAGTTCCTTGACCGTAAAGTTGCTGCAAATCCTAAACCAACAGATGGGGTTTTCTCATTTGATCATGTTGATAGAGCGTCTGGCCTACTCAAGCGGGTTTATCAGTCAGCCTATGAAAATGACACCCAATGGGGACTTGTCGAGCCCCAGGAGCCCTTGAGCACCACCAAAATAGTCCCGGTCATTATTTTTTTCCATGGTGGAAGCTTCACACATTCCTCCGCCAACAGTGCCATATACGATACTCTATGCCGGCGCCTAGTTACAACTTGCAAGGTTGTCGTGGTGTCTGTGAATTACCGCCGATCACCCGAATACAGATACCCATGTGCATATGATGATGGTTGGGCTGCTCTTAATTGGGTTGTGTCAAGGCCTTGGCTTCAGAGTGGGAAGGATTCCAAGGTTCATGTATACATGGCTGGAGATAGTTCTGGGGGAAACATTGCTCACCACGTTGCAGCCAAGGCAGCTGAATCAGAAGTGGAGGTATTGGGTAATATTCTTCTGCACCCAATGTTCGGTGGGCAAGTGAGAGCAGAGTCTGAGAAGAGATTGGATAGGAAATACTTTGTTACAGTTCAAGACCGGGATTGGTATTGGAAAGCTTTTCTGCCGGAAGGAGAAGATAGAGACCATAGCGCATGTAACCCGTTTGGGCCCAAGGGTAAAAGTCTTCAAGGAGTGAGGTTCCCGAAAAGTCTAGTTGTGGTGGCTGGTTATGACCTTCTTCAGGATTGGCAGTTGGCTTATGTTGAAGGACTAAAGAAAGGCGGCCATGATGTGAAACTCCTCTACCTAAAGGACGCCACCATTGGCTTCTACTTTATGCCCAATAACGATCACTTTTATCGCCTCATGGAGGAGATAAGCAACTTCGTGAACCCAAACTGTTAATAAACTACAAGCAGCTATGTATATATAACAAAAGCTTGAGCTGGTCCTGGTGTGTAGTTATGACTATAAGATTACTTAGTATTAGTATTACCCTACTTGTTACTATGTTGCCTTTCAGGTTTAGTGGAGTGGAATATATCCATCATTTTGTATGTAAACTTGTATGTTACACTTGTTTTTGTGAAGTTTAGTAAATATAGTCTGTATCAGAATTTCTAAGTAGTAGGTTCTTTACTCTGTAATCAAGGGGTCCAGTCAAACAAATCCTCCAATTTGGGGCTAATCACATCACCAAAACCCGTGAAGAGAAGCAGTTGTAAGCATGGATTCAGAACAAGTCCCACTTGTTCTTCTTTCATTTAGATACAGTGGGTGGGTTTCTCCATACCATGCCTTTAGTGCATTTGATAATGTATGAGATTCATATGTGACCTTTTCAGCTGCCCATTATTTGTTTAAATATCGTGCTATACTTTATCTGGAGCATTCCTGGGCATGTTAGGGAGTATTAACTGCATGCATGTATTGACATGCAAGAATTGTCCAGTAGTATGGAAATGACAATTTGTTAGGAAAAACTATGGTTATATTCCGAAAATTATGTTAGAAGATGATGCAATTTATAACCTGTGGATATGACACGCGTATTTCGGTATGAAATATCAATGCACTCAATCAGTCAAGGATGTTTACTGAAGTCATGCAAGGTTGGCAACCACTGGTATGCTACACAGCCAACAATAACAAGTACATTACTCTTATTACTTGACTAATAGTAGTAACCCCTTGGGTTGTATTTGTAAAAACATATGCATAAAGTATTTGTTGCACATCAAGAGACGGCAAATAAGAATATCGAATGAGATTTTGGGAATCTACAAGTTTGTTTCCGATATTTACTCGCTCAAATCGAATGTGAGATAGGTAATCACTTGCAGTTATGATGAATGCTTACATAATCATCCACTACACGATTGTGGAGGTTGAACGACATACATATAAAGATAACATTGACCCGATATAGGATGTCGGGACATCCACACCAACGGGACCTCCTGCATCATGCTTAATAACAATTACTCAAAGAAAACCTTACATTTTTTTGGAGATAATGATAAACATGCAAACCGGGCATGAGAACAAAGACTAATGCAAGGACTAAATCACAGCGGATGTCTAATGCAAACCGGGCAAGAAAATGCTCATCTTTCTGAATTACTGTGACACTTATATTTGTAGATTCTTTGATCATAATACCATTATTTCTGGACAAATGTTAGGATGCGTGTTTCAGTCCTTAAAGAGGCGGCATGGTGCTATGCAAGGTTGAGTGTATTAATCTGGAAATGCACAAAAAGAAGTTGCTGAGATGAAAAATGGTATCAAGCAAATCATGAGGAGAATAAGCTAGTACAAGGTTTGAGTCCAAGCAGAAGCCGCACAGCAAAATTATAACCAAGGCCCGTCCTTTGATTTGCAAAAGCCATAGCATAATGTTAGGACCTTTGATAAGGGCTAACTGTTACAAGATAGTAAATGGAAGCATTTACTATCATTTATGTAGCAACTCTTTATTTTAGCTTCCAATAAGGGTCTTTGCATATTCCATAGGTTGTGTATGTATGTATATAGCCTATGACAAAAGAAATAAATCATAGAGAGTATTTGGTAGCTAATTAGTTTACTTAGATTACTATAGGTTCAGTGGATGCAAAGAAGGATTACTAGATCCCAAACCCAGGGCCGTAACACATAACCATAAACCAGACATAAAGTAAGATGATGGATCATGTAATTTGCATACTGTGATTGCATTTTGCTGTTCTGAAAACTTGGATTTTGAAAGGGTTGTTGTCTAGACTCTAGAACCAAGGATTTTTCATTTCATTGATAACAAGGATATGTTACATTACATATACCCATCCTTGACTTGCATGATCCAATAAACAGACAAAACTCAAACTTACATACCCTCTAGTACTTGACATCTTCTACACAAACAACAATAGCTTATTATTTATTCCATTAAGGGAACTGATCCACCCGCTGACACGATCTGGCGCTCCAGCTACAGGGATCAATCAAAGTAAGGTTACCTCACAAACTCAAACAATCTTAACACAAGACACTTTCAACTTTCTTATGCTTACCATGAATAAGGTCTCAACTTTGCTCTTCAACACATTGTATTCATGTTTCAGCTGCTGTAGACATCTCACACACCTGCATCCATTATCAATCATGTTTCACTGACCACTTTCATCACCCTTACAAACAAGCACAAGTGTTGTTCATGTTTCATTTCCATCTACTAAGCTGATAATGGAACAAGAGTCTTACCCTGCAATGTTCTGGGCCTCGCAAAAAGATCTGAAGGTCATGCACACATTCTTCATTCTCATTGCACCAATGCTGTACAGCCACAGCTTAAAACTCAAAAGGTAGATACATAAATGCAGCAAAAAAAAGTAGAGATAACTTTGTTTCCTAACCTTTACAAACGTTTCATTATCAGATCCTAACCCATGCCAACATTTGGTCTCAATTCCTAACATAATAGGTTTGGAATTTCTCAGAAACTATAAAAAGCCGTCTAAACTCACGATTCCGTCAACTCATCCAAGCGTTGTCGTTGTTGGCGTACATTACCCATGGTGCCTTCCTCGACGTTGAACTTATCCTCGTTCTCAAGCAACCGAACCCAATGCTCGACGAGTTGACGGAATCGTGAGTTTGGACGGTTTTCTATAGTTTCTGAGAAATTCCAAACCTATTATGTTAGGAATTGAGACCAAACGTTGGTCTGTGTTATGATCTGATAATGAAATGTTTGTAAATGTTAGGAAACAGAGTTTTCCCAAAAAAGTAAAGTAAGAAGAAGAAGAAGCAAGGGACCTGGAACTGCTACCCTTGAACTGATGGGCATGGTCATCAATCCGTTTGAAATTCACTTGTGGTTGCTCTCTGGACAGGTGAAGGTGATGATGAACATGAGAGAAAAATGAAGCACAAGAGTAGCAAGTGCAGAAACAAAGGAAGAGCCTTACAGAGCAGAAGCCATATTATTGATAAGCTTGTCAGAATCTTCAAAGAAGAGAGACACAACCTCAACTACAAAATCTGGGTTGCTCTCGTCTTGCAATTTCACAAGCTGGCTAAATTGGTCGTCCAGATATCCCTTCTCACCACCAACAAGTAACAACAACCCATTATCACAAAAACAATATTAACCAAACCCATCTAAAAAAGATGATGTTTTTAACAAAAATTGAACCACTGACCTCGCGGTAAAGAGATGTGGAGTAGTCCATGAACTGTCTCTGCAATTGGCTGACAAAATCCATGGCAGCAAAGCAAATGGGTCGTTGTAGCTCTGTAATCTGTATCAACAACACCAATTAGCTGAAGAAAAGGATCAAAGAAGACAAGATTGGCAAATCTCATTCACCTCTGAGACTAAGCAAAGATAAAAAGGGGGCTAGATAGCAAGCAAGTGGCAAGTAGGACAGATAGGAATGACTATCATTTGTCTTGAGAAGCACTCATTACAGAGATTTGAAGATACGCCATATCAAAATCTTCCTTTTTTATTCCCTTTGCTCCTCTGGTCTTTGAGCTGTCCCGTTTCATCAAATCTCAAGCACAAGGACACTTTTTTTACCATCCCTTATTTTTTCACTTCATACACATATGCCACAAAACCTGCCATTAGGCCTAAATTGATACCATGTTAGTCTACCAGAAGCAAGTCGTTTCAATATAAGTATCATTAGCTGAGGGATGTTACATTTCATACAGTATATGACAAAGATAGCTACTACATTAATAGAAGGTGACAATGACTTTAAGGCTCTCTAGACTTTTTGAAATTGTTTTTATGGAACATCATTGAGAAACAGACACATTTGCTTTCTCTGCTATTACACAAGTGAAGTAGCCATGTTAATGGATAACTTGAGAGTCATGCCTGAAATGGACGGCTCAACAGCTTCAGAGGCAAACATAGCACAAGAGAAAATCTTTTACAAAAACTCAATAATGACTTGAATCCTTTTTTTTTTTGTCATTCATTTGCTCTTTTTCTTTTCTACTTTTAAAAGGAAATTATAATATGTAGTTATACACAGCTTGTTCACATCCAATTCATATGTACAGGGATATGATCGACATACAAGGCCCGAGATGGAAAGCAAACCCAATAGAGCCCAGAAACCTTCCACGAATTTATGAATTTTCATCTACAAAATGTACATGAGAAAGAGACAAAGATTGCATGCATACTCCAGCACAGCAATAACCCTGCTTTTGATTTGCCAGCTAACGAAAACCTCCACAGCTAACACTCTCTTGAGAAGCTGAAACTAAAATCTTTACCAACTAGAACTCGGTGATGACTCGTGAATGGTGAATGATGCATACCCAGCAATCTTTCTTCAGTGTGAAGTTATAGATCAACCTGAGAGAAGAAGATACCATAACAAATATGTATAATAAAATCCGAGTTTGTACATTGGTATACATAAACAGAATTATCACTTTCAAATAGCACTAGTAGATTTGTAAACACACTTTACCTTCCTCTGAAAATGCAAATATGCCACCGAGCATATCATCATTTTCATCATCATCTTCAGGTTTTTCCTTTCCACAGAGGCTACTGCTGCTGTCAACATCATCAGTTAACCCGTGGCTTCCATCATGCTCCAGCACCTTGCAATGCTCCTCTTGCAGAAAGTGGCTGAAATTTACCTCAGTGTTCTCCTTTGATTGCATAGCTCCATCTGCAAAAGTACTCACTTTGGAACCAACAGGACCGGCACTTGATGTTACAACACCAGTAAACCAAGCACAGTCTGTCGATGGAGCTCCTTCAGCAAAAGCTCTTCCAACAGACAAGTTACTTTCATCAACATGAAAACCGGCTTTCTTCAAGTACACAGGTGGACCTGATGCATTAGATGATGATTTCTGGTAGATGGTGCAACAATGTTACTCGACCGTCGTTCCTGGTAAAACCCATTTGGAGATTGGCAAGTGGGCAGGTACGCCATATGATCCGAGTCTATAAAATTCTCCATCCTTCTTGATGACCCTGATCACAATTATAATTACAATTGCAATTTTCAGTTCAACCATAACCAATGAGTATAGACCACCAGAGCATCCTCAATAGAACTCAATTCTTACCTACTTCAGAGCTTTCAGTAGAGCTAAGGGATGCAGGCTTAGAATGACACATAACAGATTCTTCAGTGACCTTATCTTTAGCTTGATGAGGGTGTGACGGTAACAGAGGAATTTTCCCCTCATGAAGGTCTCTGAAAATAACCAGACAAATAAATATTGGATGCAAGCTATTTGCATGAAAAATAATTTGGTACAATATTGAAGACATTTTGATTGACAAACACCACCAGCTTCTCCTAAATGAATGGAAGATAAGCTTGAGCAATCATTGGATTTCCAAATACTAAAACGCAAAGGAACCGAAAGATAATCTGAATCCCCATAGGCAAATGAGTATAAACCTAAGAATGCCTTTCTTGGACATAAAAAAACATCAAACTAGATTCTACACCATAAAACCTGAAATGAGCGGCTACATGAAATCAACCCATTAGAAGATGCACGTTTCCAGCTAATAAATAATATAGTGAAAAGCACATATTGTTATCAAAACTAATAATTAAAACAAATAAACACCACAAGAACCAAAACAATATGTAAAATTAACTTTATGGAGAGCACATAATCAAGACGGGCCAGCATTTATATTCTCAGTAGAGATATAGATTCAAAATTCTTTTCTTTTTTCTTCTCTTTTCCAAGTATGACTGACACAACCATCCAAATAAAATTCCACAAGCTTCAGATATTCTCCCATAACCATTTCACGTTTTAAGGGAATTAATAGTTTTTTTATCAGCTATATTGTATGCACCAAGGTTTGAACTCAAGACCTTACTTATGTGAGCTCTTTAACAGTTGGCGAGGACATTAGTAGTTACAGGAGCAATCAATGGCTATTACCTGTCACCCCAGTCAGACTTGATGTTATGGAAATGGTCAAAAACAGGCAATAACTCCTTCCACCTCATTTCAACTTCGTTTGTTGGTACCTTCTCAATTTCAAGCTCACCCTTACAGCCTTTCACTATAGGGGATCCCATAATATAAAAACAAATCTGGAACAATAAAAGAGATGGATTACGACATTGTACAACATAAACAGCAGGTATCACAGCAAAGGCACAAATGATATTGTATCACGACTTCAATTCAAAAGATACCTTTGACTTATGCCATATGGGTAGCCTCCCAGAACTCATTTGCACCTCTGCGTTGGATAAATACCAGTGTGGTCTCTCATGGTGCTTTGACAAATCAGTTTTCGTGAACTTTTTCTCCCTACGCTTGTTATTTAAATTTAGAATACCAATGCCACAAGTACCCTCAGAACATGATTTGTCCAATGTTACCTCTGCAGCATCTTGTCTTTTGAGGGTAGTCTCAAATATACATTCCTCTCTTTCTGGCCAATCTGATCTTCTACATACATCCCACCATTGAGCAGGTTCAACTTTAACCCTCAAATCTTCCTCATGGATATGCAAAAATGAGCCAGGTCGAGCTCTAGAACTACTTTGCTCAACCCCAAATGATGGAAAAAGTTTATGCTGTATTACATGACCTGATGGAGTATTAACTAATAAATGTTCTAAGGATTTAGTCTTTGAGTTACCCTGCGGAACACTGTGAAAAACAGAATTATGAAAAACAGCAGCAACAGCCCCAGATGGCACAAAAACCTTTCCTGTAGCAGAAGCAGCAGCATTGTTCACTGTATTGAGCCAACCAGAATCATTATATCTTATCCTGCTCACCACAGAAAGGACAACAGGTGCTGGGGTGGAAAATATTTACTGGAACCTAGGGAATATCATGGGAAATTTGCAGAACAGAAAACAAAGTCATTTTTATGTCCTTTGTTGAGTAATCAACTTTAATTGAAGAGTTTCTACACAACGCTACAAGCAAACAATGCAAGGTATTTCATGACTCGGTTTTTAGTATGCAACTTATTCCAAAGGAAAAATCTTCCAATTTGACCCTAAGGTTTAATGGCCTACGCTAGAGGAAAATATAGATTTTCATCTGAGTGAACAGGACATTCAAGTACTAATGCTTCCAACATAAAGTATTATACTAACCATCCCTGCATTATCCATATCTGCTCTTGCAAGTCTACCAGCTTTCCAGAACGAATTTGGTGATACTGGAGAATTAGACCCGTCAGGAAACCGTTCCTGACAGTACTTGGACAAGGTGTTGTATCCCAGGTCACCAAGGTTAATTATGCCAGCTGCTAAATGCTTGCTAGACTCCATTGCATAACGAGCCATCAAACTACTGCTGCTTGGTGATGTTGATGGACTAACACCCGGAGAAGGAGTAAGGTTCTGTGGGCTCAAGCGTCCAGTGCTGGGCATTAGTGGGATATCGGAAGCATAAGCTAACCACCTTGGACCCACTGCCATAGGACAATAGCCAACATTAGCCCCAACTGGCCCTTGCCCCGCCAACTGAGGAACTGGATATGTGAGAACACTGAATTTACTCTCTAGAGTGAGGGCATCAAAGCAGTATATCTGCCACAGAATTTATGAAGCTGAATCAGCCATCACAAATTATAATTGGTCAGACTGAGAAACAGACCAACTTCAAATAATGGACTGAATAAAAATGTTTACTGTAATTAAATTTCATGATTCCAAGAGTCTTCACTGTTTGTAGAGGAGGATAGTTTTTTTTAGGCTAAATCAGGCCTTGTCCAGGACACATTAACAATAATATCCATCAAATATGCAAATGTAGCATAAATATACAACTATCTTACTATCTCTTGGGTGCTCCAAGTTCTACTGAATGTCAGATAGCAGCCTTACCTGTGTTGACAGACCAACAGCTACTATCCGAGGACTGCATCTTACCATTTGCACAGCTGACCGGAATCTCAGAACATGTATATATGAGTGAGACCTCAAAGAGTAAAATTGAACAGCCATAGGAGAGTTTGCATGGTTTCCAGATTGAGAATCCACGTTACCATCTCTGCCCACCCCAACCAGATTGCTAGGAGTCTGACCAACACTTAAACCATTTGTGTCTTCTCCGGCAACAACCAGCAGTAAAGGATGTATGTGCTGAACCCCTCATCCCCATCAGATTTTGCAGGGAAGGGCAGCATCTGCAAAAATGTGACTGGACCATCACGCTTGGAAACCAGTTCGTTGAATTTAGAAGCATCCTCAACATCAAGAACTTGAAAACCATTATGATAACCAAGTAAGAGCACATGTTTGAATATGAACGGCCTAAGCTCAAGTCTGTCAAACCCAGCCCAAGTCACCTGTCAATTGAGAAAAAGATAAGTAATAGATCACCTTATTTAGTTTCGTGACTAAGAGGAACAACTGGAAAAATCAAGGGATAAAGATTCCTACCTTACAGAAACATATTCAAACCAAAAGAAAAGGCTGAATGGCATCCTCTAACAACACTAATGAACCAAAACTGAAAGGTGGCATTATACAACATATACTTAAGATTTAGAAACAACAAAAATGCAAGACTGGGAAGTGTACAAAAAATAGAAAAAGAATAATTAAAATGAAACCAAATCATTTTCAAAATGATTATCTCCTGTATGGAAAGAGCATTGGCCAGATACATAACAGGTTCCCTCCACGTTCAGTTACCGGTACCCCATACTTATTCAAACTATGGCATGCTTAAAATTTGAAGTTCATCTATATATAACTATTCAAGCTTCTATAACCAATTAACAATCCCAATCAGCTTGAATATAACCAATTAGGCTTAAATGCACCTATAACTGAAATATGTTATGGCAAAGTTTTAATGAAATTGCAGAGATCAACTGATCAAGTGCTTAAGAAATTTATAACACTTTCAACATGAAAAGAAGTCCGGCAGTCATGGTGGATTAGTTCTGAGGTGCGCACTAAAAAAGGAGTGAGAAAAGGATTTCTCCCATTAGCTTATAGCATATAAGATAATATCATAGTGTTTATTCATCTTGATCAAATGTTTGCGAAAATATAGTACCAGTCAAATAACTAAGTATATCTTTCTCTAGCTTCCTCTTGCTACAATGGATCTTTTACCATAGACAAATGCTAACAGCCATAATTAAGGTTCCACATTTCCTAATAAATTCACATAAGCACTAATTCCAAATACTCTCTTAAGCTAAATTTCATCTGGATAACTAAAAACTTAGCTTTTCAGTTTTCCCCCTTATACCCTATAAATTAGTTGGAGGTTCCATTCCAATTTTGGCCTTACCTGCTCCAAAAGGCAGAAACTACAACTTCCACAAGCAAATGAGAAAGGTTAACGACCAATAACTAAGTAACCCATAGTTAGCAGTAATGGTGTTACAATAGATAAAGTTGGGAGATGAAGTAGTCTGAAACCTGATCCTTGAGATCCTCAGAAACGAACAGTGGACACTTTCTTGGTGGCTTTCGTCGAAACCGTCTTGAGGCAAGAAGAGATGATCCTCGACAACAATCGTTGTTCCTTCCCTTTCCCTTCTTCATCCTCGGTCAGAACCACACTCTGCCACGGCAGGCTTAACCTTTAAGCAAATTAAGCAATCGTTTAGGCCACCGATCAGAAAAAAGTCTCGTAAAATAAACAAGAAGTCGGGTAAAAAATACCCCTTAAAATTAAAGATTTGTTATTATTTGATCAAACTTAATCAAATAAAAATATTAGACTTCTAATCTTGAAATTAAAATTTAATACTGGTTAGGCCTAAATCTGATCTCTATTTAAATTTGTTTTGCATAAAAGCATTTTCATCTAAATGAAAAACAATTTTTCTTGATGGTTGAACATTCTAACAACTATATGGATGTTTATTTCGCAGTGAAAAATTATCCTTAACGAAACAAAACATGCAAAACAATGTAACACTTTCTAAGACATTCAAATAATGAAATTACGCATCTAAAGATGAATAGGAATATCAATATTCTCTTAATGAAAAGGAAACAATGCATGTATATATTAACAACTGGTGCTAGAATGTTTGATTTTTGTACGAATATGTTTAGTAAAAAAGATCATTTATCGAAGAATACTCCATGGAGTTCATGGACTAAAAGCATGAGTCTCGTTGTATTTAACAAAATTGAAAATCAAGGTTACTAATATACACTATAAATTTTCTAGAAGATATTTTTTAAGTATGAAATTTTTTAGAAGTTGATGATAATATCTAGTCATATACTATGTCACATATAAGCTAGCATAATTTGTTTGGAATTATCTTGAACCTATCATATTTGAACTTTACATGAAGGTATCGTGTTTATAGTAAATGTGAATCCTTAAACTTTTATATTTTTGTATAGAGTTGAATACAATACATCTTATCCATGGATGCTGTCTCGTTAGAAATTAATCTTGATCATTCATTTTAGATTTTGAGTGTTATAAGTAGATGTTTAAGCTCATTCGTTCAATATCATCTAGTATAATCTTTCTATACGAACATGTTTATTTATTTTTATTATATTCTTTCATAAAGAAGAAAAGACATCGATCAATTCTCGCTTTAGGCCCCAATAATCATTGGGACGGCCCTGTACTCTGTCACGCCCCAAATCCGGTTTTGACCGAATTCGAGATGCGACTTAAGATAAAATAATAAAGATAAAAATACGGATCTCAAATGTCATTTAAAGCTCCAAAAGTACAAATGAGTCAACAGCTCAATAAGTGTAAAAGTAAACGAGTCAAAACAGTCAAAGATAAAGTACGTCGCTAGACACTAGCTAAACCCTTGCCAGCTCCCAAGCTCCGAGAATCCTGCTAGTACAGATCCCGCTCAACACCTGAAACACAACAAAGTAAGGGGGGTGAGCTTACGCTCAGTAGGCTAAGTAGTTAAGGTTCTGAACCACAGTTCATCACCACGGGTAACCGTCCAATTAGGGCATACTAGTAAAACACAACTATTAAAAGTCAAGTTAAACAATTTCTCCAAGACATCGCGTGACCTTCACTCAGGCACAACCCGAAAAACAACTCACAATGAACCGAACCCACCACTTTCGCAACTAGTTCTTGACACTCATCACCTAGCAATTCTCAACGAACAACGCCCACGACTATCTCACAACCGATCACACGTGTGAACTCGCACGGCAACACAGAATCAGGTATAACAGCACCTCGAGTCACCAAACACTCTAACAAGACCATAGTCACACTTAACCCAATGCACAAAGCCAGACAGCACGCACGACACACACAACAGACAATGCACAAAGCCAAACAGTACGCATAGCACACACAGCAGACAACGCACAAAGCCAAACAATACGCATAGCTCACGCAACAGACCCACCCTAAACGTAGTATAATCATTTCCAACGTCTCCGGCTATCACAACCCGTTCCATTTATATCGTACCGAATCACGAAGCCTCGGTCCCGACATCTTCCCGTCACGTAGACTCGGGGTAACATCCCAGACCGGAAATCCCTCAGTCGGACGTCTTCCTGTCACGTAGACTCAGGGCCTCACGCATACTGGACCGGCACATACCTCGGCGTACGCCTTCCCGTCACGGAGACTCGGGGTATCTATCACGCCATCCTTGGCCTCGATACACTACACCGGAACTATCCCTCAGTGTAAGTACCACTCCGGTTACGCCTTCTCTTGGAACACACAACAAAGTATAACACGCATCACAAAACATAGTTCGACCCCGGTACACCAACCAAGCCAAAATCACCATAACACACAAACCGGTCTATCATTCACCCGGTCATGTCACAACCAAGGGTTCACGCACATCAACCATGGCACACTTGCCCACACACAGTTACAACATGCAACACCGAGTAAAATCTTATTTAGGCTCTTACACAGCGGTTATAACACACATCATGCATCTCAATCAGCACACAGTCCTAAGGCTCGACATGGTCATTTTACCAGCACGACAATTTCCCAGAATATTGAAAGCGGCTAACACTAGTGAATCACATCCTACATGTTACTAAGACTCGTCCGGTTATTTTATAATATAAACGATCGTTCCAGTTTTATAATTACCTAGCATGCATACTAGTAATTTTCCGTAATTAGACCGGTATTCGCTACTTTCCCTACCTCAAAAGCGATCCAATCCTAGCAGCGGACGACCTGACTAGCTTCCTCCTCGTCCAAAGTCTCCTCCTCCGTCACGCTCGTGTCCAAAGTCTAAGATTACAAGCAATACACGAATTAATGCTAATTCAAGTGTAGATTAAAGAGGGAAATACCCAAACTAATCCCAATCGCTCAACTTGGCAAATGGGCCCGGAATGGCCCATTTTGCCCGGGATCGGGAAAACGTCCCTCGGGGCTCCGAAAATTTTCATTTTCGTTTCCAACACTCCTAATTAAATTTACGTGTTCCAACGCAATCGGTGGAATCAATTTCCGAATTTTCACGAATTACAAACCCTAATTCCCTATTTCTCAATACACAACGGTAAACCACAAAAGAATAGATCAAAACCCTTGTTACCGATCTACTCCAAATAAATTAACGACGATCAAATCTTTTCTCTCCTATACATACCTACAACAATTAAAATCATAATACCGAAGCCCCTTGATCCCGTTGCTTTTACTCCAAAAAACTAAGGTTTAGCATTTACTGTTTAATTTAATAATCAAGGAAAGGGAGCCTATTTGCTTCTGTTGCTTCAAACACATAAAGGTATAATTAATACCTTTGTATATTAAATAGGCAAAAAGTTCCAATCTGGTGGTCTTGTGGTTCACGCAGACAAAAAGAAAGATGCTCCTTGTTGATTCTGTAACCTCAACTAGCAAATCAGTAGAGAAAGGACACTTATGCCGCCATTAATAATGGAACAAGGAAGCCTTGCTGCCTCCTCCTTCAAGCCAAAAGAACTCTTCTCTCCTTTGGAGTTTGTTTCCCCAAAACAAGCCGCCTACCACACTCTGTCCCAAATAAGATAACCGAACCCTATTATTCCCATTTTAGAGTATAAGTAGACAAGAGAGAATGGGCCAATTATGTGGGCTTAAGTTGGGTTAAATGGCCTCCCCTTTTATTTATTTATTTATTATTATCTTGTTTTAGCCAAATATTACAATTTACAACGGGCTGACTTGGCCCAGTTCCACTCTTTTTTTTTGTTTTTTTGCAAACGATCCAAAAATTTAACCCGCTTCCCTTCCACGACGTTCCAATCGAATAATTTTATTATTTTAAATCTTTTAACCGAGGCGGTCTTCACACACTCCGCCGACAAAGTTTCCCAATCGGAGGCGATCATCCGATTTCACGACGCGGACCCAAAATCTAATGAAGAAATCAGTTTCAGTGTTTGACTTCAAGCCCAAGCCTCGGACATGGCCCTCAAGCTCACCTCTATCTTTCTCTCAATCCATATCTATATATATGTTGTCGCTCTCCTCTAGTTTTGGTCTGCAAGATGAACTCATCAAGCAAATAATTAATTAATGTTTATACGGATCATCAACTGTTTATTTCTTTATTTATTTTTAAATTTATTCTACGCGCTAATCTAATTCTTTATTTTCTTTTTCACACAAATAGCGGAGATTCAGAAAAATAAATGCATTTACGATACACAATTTGGAGGGAATATTTTATTTTTATTCATGTTTTTGTGTACACGACACAACAGCTAATGGTGCTGCTATGCTAGAGTAATCAATCGACGGTTACGATGCTAAAATTGGGCCTAAGGTTGATCGAGGCCGTCCATTTCCTAAATGACGACACCGAAACTCTATGGATCGCTTCCCACGCCCACGCGCACCCTTTGACGTTTTAGTACACTCCCTTTTAGATCCTCGTATCTGGTTTGGTTAACTGATAATTCTATGTCGTATTTTCAATTTATGAATGCAAACAACACATAGATATATCTTAACGTGGCAACTTCATCTATTTCCTTGGATGTTTTTCATGTACAAGGATATAGAAGAAGAAAAAAAATAGTATCCCCTGTTCTGTTCTGTTCCTCAATAATTATACAAATAGACAACTCTCTCTGGTATGTACATGGACTTGTTCTTCCTTCACCTCGGATATGGATCAAATCTGTTAGGATCAAAAATCTTGACAGTTGATTCATCACCCAACAATTTTAAGGTTGGTATGTTAAGTCAAGGTGTTGTCTTGTGCATCGTAAAAGTCCCTGCGCAAAGCTCGCCTGTAGTGTTGAATCCGGCCTTTCTTCATGGTCTTCAAGCAGCTAAGGTTGTCATCTAAAAGATCCACAACCTGCACACCAATGACATGGTAGCATAACAAATCAAACTCAGCCACAAAGTATTGGAAATCTCATCAGGTCTGAGTTCCTTAGCTAAGCCTAAGATAAAGTAGCATGAACTCGTGAACCAAATGAAAGCAATTGGTCAAAAAGTCGCTACTTCACAGCCTACAATATCTACAAATTGCAACCAGCATTTAGTAGTAGTCATAGGAGGAGGAAGATGGATTTCCAAACATGCCTGAGTCATAGAAGGTCTTCGAATTGAAGATTGCTGAATGCACAATGATGCAGCCAAGAGCACCAGAGTCATCTGTCTCGAGTCATACTCATCACCAAGGGCAGGATCCACGAGCTCTCTGATAGCATTCTTCTTCAGCAATGGTTTGGCCTACAATATGAAAAAAACCCAAGTCAGCAATGCCCCTCTACTTAACTTTATACAACGTGTGTGGGTGTTACAAAACCATACCCATAGAACAACGCTTTCTTGTGAGTAATCTATAGCTCGGCGCCCAGTGACTAACTCCAATAGCAGCACCCCAAAAGCATAAACATCTGTCTTCTCATCTACTATACCATGCATTAAGTACTCGGGAGCAAGATAGCTGGTCAAACATAGAAGGAATACATTTCAGAAGCAATATCTTTAAGCGGTAGAGCAAATGGAAACAAAGTTTTTGGGTCTAAGAAGTACAAACCCAAATGTGCCTTCAAAGTTTGATACAGTATGGTGAGTCCATTGCTCCGGTAGCCATTTTGCCAGCCCAAAATCACAAATCTAAATACAAGCCAGTCAAAAAACAGGTAAAGTTTAACAAAACAAAGGACCTGGTTATCTGATTCAAAAGATAAGCCTATGGGTCCAATGTTTGTATTAAGTCTTCTTTTTATTCATTATCTATTCCATGTGGAACTCTTGACACACATACGTGTGAACACTTAAACCTCGAGAATGGTTTGAGAAGTACCTGAGGCTCAAAATCCTTTGTGAGCAGAATGTTTGCTGCCTTGATATCCCGATGGATGATTCTCCTCTGACAGCCCTCATGAAGATATAGCAAACCCTTTGCTGTTCCTCGTGCAATCTTAAACCTAATACCCCATTTGAGTTTCTCCTTCGAACCTGTAATAAAATAGTCACCTTGTTACTTAAGAAAACACATTGAAGCTTTTCAGTTTGTACTTGCATTGAACTGACCATATAGCAGGGAAGCTAAGCTTCCATGAGGAGACAATTCAAGAACAAGGTGCATTTTTCCCTCAACCCCATAGCCAATCAGTTTGGCGGTATTGGGATGGTTCACATGAGCCATGATCCCAAGCTCAGACAACAATCCTCCTATGATCTCATCTGGCGTTCCTCGTGTAAGCTGCTTGATTGCCACGAGGCGCCCATCCTGCAAGCGCCCTTTGTATACTTCAGCGTATCCTCCCTTACCAATAAGATTATCTGCACAAACAATCCATTCAATGAAGTTACAAACACACAACTTTTACCCAACTATAACCAACCATTCAATCCTGCAGTGAGTAATGAACCTTGGCTGAAGTTGTTGGTCGCGGTTTGGAGCTCGTGGAGGCTGTAGCTCTTCCATGGAGAGGGTGAGCCTAACGAGCCGGCGCTGGCAAGAAAACTAGGCACCATTGAGCTGGTCTCCCTCATGCTGCTGCATCTCCTGAGTGAGTTCTTCAAGGAATTGAGGGGATGCAATGTGTCTAATTGTTTCTTGGATCTGTTTCTCAGTGATTGCACAAACCCTCGCCAGCGAGAAGAGGGTTTGGGGTTTTGCTTAGTTTCAGAATCCGAGGTCTTGGGTTCGAATTCTGAGCTCCTCAAGAAGTCCTCAAGGACACAAGTAGGAGAAGATGAGTCTGGCTTTGATTTTTCCATTGCCATCGAGACAAAATCATAAACCTATCACAACATCTGCAACTCAGTCATTCTATAAATTCACAAAACTATCTATAACAATATACGAGGACAGGACGAGGCTGAAACGAGAAAAAAGGAATGATTTTTTTTCAACCTGTAAACTAAAAAGAAAGAACAAAATCATCTAAAGGCCCGTGACACAGAAAAGGAAGAAACCCAGAAACAGAAGATAACAACAAATGAGAAAGAGACAGAAGCATAAGAGAAAATCAAAACAAACCCATGAAGCAAAACAGAGAAATCGTGAGGAAGGAGAAGGAGTGGCTATGATTTAGCAGACATACCAGAGAAGGAGAAGCAGATGATGTTGCAGTCCAGGAAGGTGAGAGAGGAGAAAAGGAGTGTCTGTGGACAGACAAGATTCAGAATTACTCCAAAATGCAAGTGCTCTGATATTTGCTTTTCGAAGACTCTTCGGCTTACTGTTCCAAAAACTCCATGTCTTTTGTTTTTGTCTCTTAGAAATGAGAAGAACATAGCAGGGGAAGGAAGGAAGAAACGGAAATTGGGAAGCGAGCTTCTTCGGATTCTATTGAAACATAGACAACCTTTGTGTCAGACCCAAAACGACTCTTTTTGGGATTGGACGTGCCTATCTCATTAACCTCTTCTAATCTCTTGTATTTATGCTTCTCTGTCCAAACTGGTAATGATTTTACTATTAAACTTGCATCACCTAATCATACTTGTTTCTACTTTCTATATATGCACATATTGCATCAAATAATCTAGATTTAAACTTCACCGTATATTAGATTTTAATAAATTTCATGCATCTTTTTTACTTTTTGAACTAAAGATGTAATTTTTATTAATATGAAAAATAAGTCGTTACAAAGAACGGGCCCAGAAAATCTTTGTTTATCAAACTCTTAGATAATTTATCGTAATCACATACGGTTTTTTAAGGAATAGACTTGTAAACCTAAAAGAGCTTACAAACTAGAGAGAATCGCTTAAAATGGTATTTAAACGCTACTTGACCTCATTGAGAGGACTTTTTTCGTCGTAAAAAGCGCAATCGAACCTGAACTCAATTGTCACGCCCCAAATCCGGTTTTGCCCAGACTCGAGACGCAAACTTAAAATAAATAATTAAAAAGGACAAATTAAAATAGGTGAATCTCAGAATATAATAATAAACCAAAACAGAAGAGTTAACAGCTCATAAAACCAGTATATAAGGTATAGTTCAAAAATAACTGCACGTTTCTAGACCTACGAGACAAGACCCTCGCCAGCTCCCAAGCTCAGTTGTGTCCTGCTAGCACAAATCCCGCTCAACACCTGAAACACAACAAGGTAAGGGGTGAGCTTTCGCTCAGTAGAAAAAGTAGTTAAGGTAATGAACATCGGCTCACCACCACGAGTAACCGTCCAATTAGCGCATACTAGTACCGCACAACCAATTGCCAAACCGGGGGTCATAGCCAAACTTACAACACACTCAAACGACCGCTTTCACACAATAAAACATTAACCAAACAGCAAATGTATCACACACAAAAGCAACCAACACACGTCCCGTACCGCAGTCCCCGAACTCCGCCGGCTGTACACAGCCCGACTCCATCATATCATACCGGAAAGTCATTGTATCATATCGGATTGCCCCTCGGTCCAGAGGAGACACATGTCGTCGAGGCTACCGGAAACGTTCCCTAGGAACGCATCTCATCGGAAGTCCCGGAAATGTCCCTAATGGACCATAGATCATCGGGGTAGAAAAACGACACCTAGTGCCAAACACGACCCGTAGGCCCAACACGACCCGTAGGCCCAATACGACCCGTAGGCCCAATACAATCGTCGGCCTAGATGTCCTACACCGACATACCTCCTCGATGTAGGCATTGTACCGGAATAACACACCAGGGGACCGCGCATACGTGGGACCACATCATCGGCCTAGGTACTGCCCCACACCAGCACATCCCCTCGGTGCAGGTACCATACCGGAATACAACTCCTCTTGTAACACACATCAAGATAATATCACGCATCGTAATGCCATAGATCAAACACGGCTCACCAATCCCACAATCTTACCACAATTACACGACACGTCGGTCTATCACTCACCCGACCATATCACAACCAATGCTTCACATCAAATCAGTCACGACACACTTGCCCACACATAGCAACAACACGTTACACCGAATATAATATGTCTTGACTCTTAATCTTATCGACACTAAGTCACACAACATGCATCTCAAACAAGATCAGGCATTTCAATCATCACACAACCTAAGGCTCGACATGGCTATTCTACCAGCACGGCAATTTCCCAGAATATTGAAAGCGGCTAAACTAGTGAATCACATACTACATGCCACTAAGACTCGTCCGATTATTTAGTAATTGAAAGCGATTATTCTAGTGAATCACATCCTATATGCCAACTAGGACCTTTCCGGTTATTATTATTACCTAATCATGCATACTAGTAACTTTCCGCAATTAAAACGGTATTCGCTACTTTCCCTACCTCAAGAAGAACCAACAACTACATCTCCTAGATGCTGACGTCCGGGCCTACCTCTGGTCTTCTCGGGCGAAGTCAAAGTCTGATTTTAACAGGTAAACGTCATAATCAGTCCCGGTACAGTCCGAATCAGTCCTCTAATTATCAAATTAGTCCTTTGAATCTCCATTTTAATTTATTTAAAATTTTTAAATAAATAATTTATTCTGCCCGACTTGGTTCCGAAAACCGGACCCGAATCCGACCCGGTCCAGAATCCAGACCCGCCCTGACCTAGAACCGACCCGGCCCTAGACCCGACCCAGATCCGGCTCCGACCCATGTCCGGACCCGACATGTTGGACCTGGGCCTGGCCTGGCCTAAGGCCCAACCGGGATCCGGCCTGGCCCAAAGCCTGGTCATGCACGAGGCCCAACTGCTCGAGGCCCAACCTGACCGAGGCCCAGCTTGGTCCTGTCTGACCCAAGGCCCGAGTTTTGGCCTGGCCCGAGTTGGAGACGAAGAGGGGCGGCGAGGGTTTGTTTCAGACCGCCGGCGACGGCGGCAGCGATGGCGGGGAGCTCGGAGGGATGTGCAGAGGTGTCTGGGAGGGGCATCAGGGCTCCGGCGTGACCACGGCAGGGACGGTGGTGGTTGGAACGCGCCCCAACAGCTCTTCCGTCTCAGATCTGGCGAGAGAGCGAGGGTTCGCCGGCATGGGAGTTTCTGGTCGGCGTCATCCAGTCTGAGCTCGTCCACGGCGTTGCCAGAGAGAGGGGTGTCCGGTGGAGTCGTCGAGGAAGTTGATAGGGACGGCGGAGGCACGAACCCGTGCGATTATTCCTCCGTCTCCGGCGCGATGCGACTCGAACCCGTGAGAGAAGAACGGCGGCGTCCAGGCCTCGTTGCCGGCGTGGAATCGATGCGTGAGGGCTGAGGCGACGCACGGTGAAACGGAACACGGCGAAGGCGAGGCGATGGCGGCGTTCGAGTGAGAGAGAGAATGAGAGAATGAGAGGAAGAGGAGCTGCGCGAGAGGGGAGAGAGGTGCCTCGGTACGCGTGCACAAAACGAAGAAGAAATGGGAACAATTAGGGTTAACTAGTTGGGCTAGGCTGGCGCGCGGTGCTGGGCTTGGGCTCGGTCCTTCTGACTGGGCTTGAGCCTGGCCGGCCCAAGCCAACTTCCTTCTTCTCTTTTTTTTCTTTTTCTTTTGCAATTGTTCCAAATTTCAACCCGTTTTTCAACCTTGACGTTCCAAGCGAACAATTTCAAATGCTCAATCTTTGAAACCGGGGCGGTCTTTACATCAATAATAGTAATGGGAAGATGGACTTGCACCAGGGAGCCCTCCTTAAAAAAGTCCTTGAAGCTTTGGGTCTAACGTTCTTTTGGGCGAGGATGTTTATCAGCCCTCGCCTGATCTTCACACGGTTCCCATGTAGATCCTTTCTTCTTCCCCATCGTTCTAGACGGGACGATTCATGAAAGACTAGTTGACCCAGTCGCCAAGCTATGTTCCTCCTTTAGGGGAGAAACCTCATGCTCCTTGACCCCTTCCTGCCCTACCTAAATGTTAGGTAGAGTGTTCGGAGTTACAATTGGTCCCTTTATCGAAATGACGGAGCCTTAGGTGTAGTGTTCAAGGTCAACAAGGCAAAGCCTAGATGACTCACTGGCTCCATTGTTTTTGTACTCTAGTTAGTGGCATAGTGTTGCCAAAACTTGTCTGATTTGAATTCTAGGAGAGCTTTATCAAACCTGGGTATCCCTAACATCTCTCGATCACAATCTCGTACCACATGGCTAATTCGACCGCAATTGTAACAAAATGTGGGCAGTCTATCATATGTCAGGGTAATCGGTTCCGGAAATTCCCAAAATCGCAAGAGCATTGTCTGACGCAGCGACCGATTGAGCTCCATCTAGAATCGAATCTTCACCGTCCCTCCCCAACAAGAGCCCCATGATCACACGGGACGTTCACGCATTCTCTGAAAGTTTCTCCAATGATATCCCCGGTAGCTTTTGTCTGAACCAGTGGCGGAAGACCCCTAGTGTGCACCTACAGCTGAAGGTGATCCAGTTTGGGGAGATCCCTTGCCATTAGATCCACAATGTCTCCTAGTAATAACAGATAATCGTCGAAACACCAAGATTCATTCTTGCGAACTCAAACTCTAGCCTCTTACAATTTAAAATAGAAGGCATAAATACCCGGTTCCAGGTCTTTAACCACAAGACCTGAAGTCGATCGTCCCCCATACCCTCATAATGATCTTTAGCATGAAATCCTTCCGAGGAGGCCTTGGTGCGAGTAGCTTCCCTACCATACCAAAGCGTTGGCGGGAGATAACAATTGGGTCTACCAGAGTGAAATGGACCACGATCTCCATCTCCTCGTCTTCTATGATGGAGCAGGCCGAGAACCCATCTTGGAGGGTATCCATTGATGGCAGCGTAACTCGTGAAGACGCGATTGTAGGGAGGCTGAAACCCGAATCGGGTTGAGAGGAGTTCCACCCGTGATCGGAGCGGTGAAGTTCCAAGTGGCCGGCTGTTGCAGTGATCCAGGATCGTCCCTAATCTAAGAGATCTCCGTCACCAAGGATTTAGGCTAATCCTAGGAAGAGACGCAACCCCTGGTGTTGGAGCTTGCAGTAAAGCGTAGGAGGAAACCTTAGGTGAGCGTCCCCTCTTTGGTTTGACCGGCACACGCGTCGAGAAAGTACGACCAGGGGAGATGACCACCAGAGCAGATTCTTCCATAGGCGGTGGCTCAATCGGATTGATCAGCACCGAAGGTAATGCAGAGGGAATTGATTTTTGGTTCCTTTTCTTCCTTGCTTTAAACGAGCGGAGAGCTTCGGAAGAAAGGCGACATGGGGGCATGATGAGGCCAGATGAGTTGGTGACCACCATTAATAGAGGGGGAGGCGTGGTGATCGACATTTGGGGAGTGAGTAGTGGTACAGATGCAAAAACGACAGAGACAAGAGCAATCGTCATCAATAAGTGAGTAGGGTAAGAGAAATTCTCTGGAGGAAGAGTAGGGCACACGAGACATGAGAAATTTAATTTCATGTATCTAATTACATCATTGAAAATTTAAAGTAATTATTTTGTCAACATTACGGTGGTGTTTAGAAACTAAAACAATGAAAAACCTTAATCAAGGATTAAGACTATAGGAAATACTAGGGATGTAGATTTATTTTACCTTTGGTTTAGTGTAAATATTTTACTTAGAGAAAAATGTAAGACTTCATAATCATGTTGATGGTAATTATGCTCACTAATAGAAATACGATACCCCCACGCAAAGCATTGAGAACTTGAGATGGTAGAAATGATTATAGTGGGCATTCTTTGGGTGCAAATCAACCTATACTTATGGCCATTAACTTGTATCTAATCATGTCTCTTAAAAAATTAATTTTATTTTGGTGTTCGTTTTGTTCAACAAAACAAATGTTATATACTGAGCATATATGATATTTGGTTGATTTTGTTTTCATATGTATTATGTTTTATGCTATTTTTAAATCTTAGTATGTTGGTTACACTTCTTTTAGTTGCTTTTTGGGTAAGCTTATTGATATTGATGGTGTGACTGTGGCCTACATTCATAAAATCTTTTGGTATTGAATGTTTGATTGATTAAAATACAAGCACTCATTGTCATTCACACCAAGTTGCTTCTGATTTGGTGCTGGCGTAGTGCCCTTATTTCCATCTCACTCCTTGATTTCTTCATGACACTCTCATCAAATGCTAAATAAAACCCAACTCAAATCAACTAGTATTCAAATGAGTGATAGGTAAACAAAATAACTATGTTTGTGTATGTGTTGAGGTGTTGGGTCTGCTCCTTGCATAGAGTTGTTGGGTTTGCTCCTTGCGTGGAGTATTTTGGGTTGAGGCCGTGCAGTTGCCGATGCTCGGGATTGTAACTGAGGATCTCTGACCCTTGCCTGTCCTATACCTTATAGGATGAGTGCCTTTCAATAAAACTTTGCCGTTTCAAGAAAAAAACAAAATAACTATGTACAATTTGCTTATTGATGATACGTCCCATTGACGTTTTTCGTGTATGTCTTGCGTACTTTCTCCTTTAGTATTTGTCTAATAAGGTTGGTTTGATGGGTAAGGAACACTTTCATCTTTTGAAGGTTAAATATTCGAATAATATAGAAACATGTCTGCTTGAGAGCAAGTGTACGGGATGTAGTGTAAAAATTTCCCCGTAGAAAAGACATACATAAACGCAAGTGGTGATTAGTTTTATGAAAATAAGAGTTGCAATATTATTGACATACGCAAGTGTGCATGTAAAGGGATGTGAATGTGTCGTGTTGAAATAACATGCTATCATCGTTATTATTTTATTACAAACTTCAGTCTAAAATATGGACTCGGTTACGTAAAGAAAATGAGAAAGATTTAGGAACGTGTTTGAGTGTGGCAGGTGATTCATAAACTGATGTGAGAATGGGGAAATGATCTGGTGTTACTTAGCATCTGAGTTTCATGATTTCTGTTCTCAATTTTGGGAATTAAGTAGTTGAGTTCAATACCTTTGTGGGGGACACAAGTTATGCATACAAATCATTCCATGATGTTTCTAGTACAGTTGACTTTCTCCCATAGTTTTTTTTTGAAACGGGAAAGAGGTAGTTGTATTACGATTTCATATCATGCTTACAAAGAGGGACATAACAGTCCCGGATATCAGCTTTTTGTCCCAACTGGCCGTAGCCCGCCGGGCGCACATGGTTCCATACATATAGTCTTCTTTGGTTCGCAGATCCAAACTCAAGTGTTCCTCGATCCAACGTTACAAAAAAATAACAAACCAAAGTTCTAACCTTATTGAGCCAAAAGATTATTCGATCTAAAACAGTGAAACCTACTAGAGAATTAGCCTTTAGTGCAGATTCCCCGAGACCTCCCTGCTGCAAAAGCTTGTTCGGGGTTGAGAGTCCCGAATTCGGGTGCCGATGAAATAGGCCCCAGCCTACCGTCCCTCCTCCCGAATCCCAGATCCTCCGAGGGAGTGGACCCATGCCGGCGAGGGGTGACCCTGGGGCGGGAGGTCGCTGCAGATGGAAGACGGCGCGTGGAGCCCGTATTCCGGAGAACGGCAGGGGGGCCACGGTGGCTACTGGCTCGAGGGCGGGACCGATCCGGCGACTCATGATCGGTAGCGCGAGGCGAGGGAGAGGCCGTGGCACGGATTGAACGATAAGCGGCGACCTGCGGAGGTAGTCCGTCTGCAAAAAAAGACAAGAAAAAAATAAAAAGCGACTCCGATCAAATGAACGGCGACGGTAGATCAGAAACCCGAAGGTTGGAAGAGAGCTTTGAAACAGGGGCTTCGATGGTGGAAGCAGGGGCTTCAATGGTGGAAAAAGGGCTTCAATGATGACTGCCATGGAGGAGGGTAGGGGGGGGGGGGGTTGCGCGCAGAGAGAATTAGGTTTCTCTCTTCGCTCAACTTCTTTGCTATTCCTTTTCTCTCATAGTTCTATGCTTATATAGTTGTGTGGTATTATAGTTTTGGATTGGATAGGTATGACAAGGGAGCATTAGACGGTTTGAGTTGTTTTTTTTAATGGTGGATACAAGTTGTCTATCTGGATTTTTGAAGTAAGAAAAGCTCAACAATTCTGATAAGAAAAATGTATAAATGGAAATAATAATATTTTTCAAACCGATTGTATCTATAAAGTCTAAAATATAATTAGAGCTACTCACTCGATGAACCTCTCTCACTTCTCTAGGGTTTTAAGTTGTCGGCGTATGTGGTCTCCTTTCCGGGTCTTGTCCTCCATCATCAACCCATCATCTCCACCTCCTCTTCCATTGTTAGTACCTTCTCCTCGAGCGCCTCTGATGGTTGTCCTCTTGGTCTTGGGCTGGAACAGTTGGGGCAAGGGATTTACGACGCTCCACTTTACCACCATCGTGTGTAGTGGATTGGCCATGATCCCAATTATCCTTCCTCGCTTTATGGACCACCTGTTGCATCGAAAGGACGCAAATGGCTTCAACGAGAAGAGAAGGCCGACTCCGACCATTGTGGATCCCCGAGTAGGGTCCTTTCAGTCCCCCGATATGAACCCCAGGGTTGGAATAAGCGGCAGTGGGCATTGAGGGAAGCAACAGCCAGTGAGAAATTGACGGTGCCGCAGCACTCCTGTGGGTCGCGAATAGGAGCCCTTATTGGCCCCAACAAACATACGAGGTCTGCTACGCAATCTCGCCAATTTCAATGAGTTTCAGATGGGAGAGCGAGGCACTATTAAGGATACATCTCTCATCCTAATGGGATTTGAAAAAACTCAATCTCAAGTCACCTCTATTTCCTAGATACCTCCTTGGATGCCTACATAGACGGATCTATAGAGGGCTCAGGAGGGGCACGTGCCCCCCTCAATTTTCTAAAAACACATTATTACTTTATATGTTTGTTTTTTTTTTCTTATAATTTTATTTCCTTCAGCATAAGTGCCCCCCTCAGATTCAAAAAATATATATAATATTTAAATATCTTATTTCTTTCCATTTTATTTAATAATATCTATTTATTATTATTATTATTATTATTATTATTATTATTATTATTTATTACTGTCTTAATTATACTAACTTATATTTCTAACTTATTGGTTTTATTATATTAACTTTTTATTTTCGTAATTGTTTTATATTTTTATTATCTAGGTTTCTTTATTTGTGCAAAATTTCAATTTAAACAATTGTTTTAAAATTAAAGACTATTATTAATTTGATTTTTTAGGTTAGTTATTGTTTAAGGGTTGAAACTATTATCAATTTAAATGTAGTTATCTACAAAATTACTATAGTTATTTCAACCGAAGAGAAAATCAAATAAGGGGCCAATGAATATTGTATATGTCGAGAAATATTTTTTTTATCGTACTGACAAAAATATGATTTTACCATTTTTTCAAAATATAAAACTTTTGTCGTCGTGTTTTGCAATACAATATCAATTATTATTTTTTATACGATATACCGATATTTTTGTTATTTTATATTATTCTTACTATAAAAAATCGGTGTCACTCGCTAAAAGAGGTAATTATTATTATGAAAAAAATCGGTGCCCCCTCTCGATGAAAAAGCTAGATCCGCCACTGAATGCCTAGCATCATCCTCACCTCCCTAAGGGTCTCCATCGAGGGACCAACATGCTCAGTAGGCAGCAAATGTCCATCAAGATCGAGAGGGGAAAAGTGCAAAATGTGAAAATAGCATGCCTCTATTAGAATATGGATCCATCCCCTATAATAACATGGATTATCAGGGCAATTTTGTTACAAAGTAGGTGTTTCTGGTCTATCCGAACTATATCTCATCCTCCTTTTCTAGTTTTAATTTGTTACCATTCGGGTTTGGGGCTCCGCTCCTGGACACCTTTATCTATAATTTACCATTGGAAAATAAATGAATGGTTTCAATGCCAAAGAAATGAAGTCTAAAATATACAACTCAATTCCATGTACAAGTTGCTTATCAAAAAATTCCATGTACAAGCTGGCCGGTTATACAACCATGATTAGAACAATATATTCCTCAGAAAGTCGACAAAAAAGAAAGGGGAAACCTCTAAAATATGTTTTTGAACAACCTTTGTTACCACAAATGTGTTGTGACGATATTTTATTTCTTCAAAAACATGCTTATACCTTTCGTTTATTGTAAAAAAAATAGTGACTTTATGTTTAATTTTTTCGTTACTTTTGATGGAAAAAGAACATGTGCATGACATATGTTTTTTTTATATTTATCATAAATACCAAAATTGTCCATATATTCTCTTATCTAAATGACACCCGGAGAAAAAATTGAACACTAAGTACGACCATATCCAATAGTTAAACTAGAGGAATAAGGATAATTTTGGTATTGATGATAAATATAAAGACCACATGTCGAGCACATGTTCATTTTCCATCCAAAGTAATGAAAAAAATAAAAAAAATAAACATACCTGATATTCGTACCTGATATTCACCGAAAAAAGAGAGCATCTAAAGGCCTCTTCATTTGAGAGGATGATGGGCTCAGGGGAGGGGGGGTCAACGAAGGCGTCGACGAAAACAACCACGATAGTTAGTAGTGGACGACGACGACATAAGAAGAAAGAAGACGAACGTGATGGCTAAGGTTTTTTTTCCCTTATGTGGAACGTCTTTCACGTTTTTTTGTTCCTTAGGCCGAAAGTTAACCGCATTGTAGACAAAGTTTCCTACGAATGCCCGCGAGAAGCCCAAATCCAAGCAAGACAAAACATGGGATGGGCCGGGCCGGGCCCACGGCGGCGTCAGCCGGCGCGTCACCACTCGTCATCGGCGAGATCTCAAGAATTCGAGGAAGCTTCTCTTCGTCATTGCAGTGCCTGTCTCTGTCTCCATCTTCAATGGTCCTATCGGATCATCAACTGTCAAATTGGGTCCATCAATTTAGTCAAACTCTTTCTCGCCCATATCAACTCCAACCGACTCTCCTTCATCTCAATCTCCATGAAACCCTAGCTCTGCGATGTCCTTCAACATCATCTCCATCATCTTCCTCGTGCTCTTCTCCTGCTCCTCCCACGCCCAGTACGACGGCGCTTCGTGCCCTCTCAATTTCACCCTCATCCGACCGTTCGTCACCAGCTCCGGCCTCAGACTCAGCAACCAGTGCCACTACATCCGCCAGGGTCTCCGCCTCCTCCACTCCGACTACCTCCAGCGCACCGGCCTCTTCTCCATCCCGCTCAACTCGTCCGAGTCCTGCTGGGACTCGTACGAGTCACTCATCGACTCCTTCGTGCCCAAATTCGACATTCGCTCCTCCTGCGGCTTCCAGACCAGCTGGATCGCCCAGGGATGTATGAACATCTCCACCAGAGCCCAATTCGATGCTCGCGTTCCCGATTCGTCCATAAACGACCTCGTTTCCAATTGCAACCAGTCGCTCGAGAACAGCGCGCCTTGCGCCTCCTGCATGACCAGCATATCGACCCTCCAAGCCTCCTACTTGTCCGGACCTTCCATCGGGAACGTCACCGATTGCGCCGCCTATCCATTGATCTACGCAGGGGCTTTCGCCAACCAGTATGGGCCC
Source organism: Erodium maritimum (assembly GCA_963921825.1). Classification (NCBI taxonomy): domain Eukaryota; kingdom Viridiplantae; phylum Streptophyta; class Magnoliopsida; order Geraniales; family Geraniaceae; genus Erodium; species Erodium maritimum. The sequence continues at coordinate 11,431,513 of OY997595.1, forward strand.
ACCGATAAGGGCACGGCCAAATGCTTGTTCTCCTTTGACTACACTCTGGAGGGATCCAAGATCAGGAAAAAAGTTTTGATTTTGGTTGTGTTGGGTGCTTGTTGTTTTGGGTTGTTGGTGGTGATTGGTGGGTATTGGTTTTTAAGGAGAAGGCACGAGATGTTGAAGAAGATGAAGCTCGTTAGGGTGGAGATGCGATCGGTCCCTTCATTGGAGGAGAGCACTCTGGTGAGGTTCACATTTGATGAGATCAAGAAGGCCACCAGGAATTTCCACAGGGACAATATGATTGGGAAGGGTGGGTATGGGAATGTGTACAAGGGGTTGTTGCGGGACGGGTCTGAAGTTGCATTCAAGAGGTTCAAGAATTGCTCAGCTGCAGGGGATGAAAATTTTGCCCATGAAGTCGAGGTTATTGCAAGTGTGAGGCATGTGAATCTTGTTGCTTTGAGAGGTTATTGCACTGCTACTACTCCACTGGAGGGTCACCAAAGGATAATTGTGTGTGATTTGATGACGAATGGAAGTGTTCATGATCATTTGTTTGGCGGCTCATTGGAGAGTAAACTTAGCTGGCCACTTCGCCAGAAGATTGCACTTGGGACAGCCAGGGGCATTGCTTATTTGCACTCTGGAGCTCAACTCACAATCATTCATCGGGATATCAAGGGTAGTAATATACTTTTGGATGAGACGCTTGAGCCTAAAGTTGCTGATTTTGGGCTTGCTAAGTTTACACCTGAAGGAGTCTCACATTTGAGCACAAGGGTGGCTGGGACGATGGGGTATGTTGCTCCTGAGTATGCATTGTATGGACAGTTGACAGATAGAAGTGATGTGTATAGCTTCGGTGTGGTGCTTCTTGAGCTTTTGAGTGGGAAAAAGGCTCTCATTGTGAATCATGATGGTCAACCCTCTCTTGTGACTGATTGGGCTTGGTCACTGGTGAGGAAGGGGAGAACCTTAGATGTCATTGAAGATGGAATTCCAGAGCTAGGGGCACCCGAAGTTCTGGAGAAATATGTACTGGTTGCTGTTCTCTGTTCTCATCCACAGTTATATGCCAGGCCAACAATGGATCAGGTGGTGAAAATGTTGGAAACAGACCTTTCAGTTCCCTCAATTCCAGAACGGCCCATTCCTCTTGTGTCTGAGATTGATGATATCGAGAGATCTATGAGCAGTAGTGGCTCAAGCCTGCCTAGCCCATTCCCAACTCCTGCTGGCTTCCATTCATTCACATATGAATCTGACCGACCTTTGAACAATAAAGAAGTCGAGGAAAAATCAGATGTCAGATTAGATTTGCTGTGATCGATGTGATAATTATACGTGAGATGATCAGTTGAACTCTTCTGGGGTGGTTTCACTAGTTGGTATGCTTACCCCAATTAGGTTGTCTTGAGATAACACTGACTTCTGGAATACTTTTCAAACACTGTAAATGTAAGACATAGATGTATGATAAAAAAAAAACTTGATTTTTTCATTTGAATACAAGACAATTAGAATGTACCATATGGGAATTGTTTCTCTGCACTTCAGAGCTCGATGACTGAATGTGACTATTTCATTTGTGTACTAATTTCAAGATTATAAAATCTTAAGCAGGGATAGTTTGTATATACCATATCTTGTCCAAAAACTTGTTTATGTTCAGTTGCAATGATTCATGAGTGTTGATGTACTAATACATTATTGACTTTTGGTTAGATTCTAGGCATCAGGTGGGAGGTTTCTGAAGGTGTTTGGCTTGAGGGCCTTGTTCCTTTATGTGAACACCAAAACTAACTTTCTGGTAGACTAGCAGAAGATTCCTGTTAATACTATACTCAAAGATGACTCTTTATATTTCATTATGGATAAAAGTTTTATTGGTGCAGTCTTCCAAGGACCTGTTTCCTTCCAAGTGGCTCAGCTGCCTGAAGAAATGAAAGCTCACTACTGGTGCTTGCTTCTGCAAGTAGGTAAGCTTGCTTTAGACCAGTTGATAATCAATAATGTCTGCAATCTGATATTGGAACCTTGATATTAGTCAGAAAGATAAACAAGGTTTGTCATATGTGGTGCAACTTTTATCTCTGTTCATTAACTGGCCGCCTAAGCTTACTAATAGTCCTGTAGGAATTTTCGCAAAAGCCTGTAAGTTCTATTAGTCCAGTCAACTAAAGCTAAGACGGGTTATTAGTCCAGATTGAAACCCCAAAACTTGTGCATTAGTTGGGATGAAGTAAAATTTTGCAAGAAACAGAACCTAATCACATCAAACTATAGCTTAATGAATGACTACTACTTTTTTCTTTTGCTTGGCTGAAGTTGCTTAATCTTATGCAGTAGAAAAGGTTAGAATATTTGTCTCGTCTTCCTCGTCTTCTTCTGTATTTTAAATCCGAGTAGCTGGAAGCTGGTAATACCATAAATATCATGTTTCCACATCCTCGGTTAAATTTCCTAGTCAGCTTCCAATTAGCCTCCAAACTATAGGGACCACTTTGCTTCACCACTGGCAATGCCTGGCTTTCTTAGCCACACAGATTTGCTGTTAAATTAAATCTAACATTCCAATGACAATAGTTCCGATCTTAACGATCTAATTAAGTAAATTATATTATGTAGAAGATCTTATCAAGGCTTGCCACCTATAGGGTCATTTTTATATAGGTTACATAGAATTTTGAGGACTAAAGTGTGAAATTTTAGATTTACTTTAGTTCAGAATTGAGAATTTTTTTCCCGGGAAAAAAGATAGCAAACTCATCCCCACCACACACAAGAAAAGTACCAAATTCAACAAGCAGACAAGGAAAAGACTGTTGCTTATAAACTCAAGCTCTGACCATTAATAGATTTGCTGAATATGATTCATTGTGGAGCAACTAGAAGTCAAATTGGACTTGCCAATCTATTTAATAGAATGGTAGCTGCAGAAAAAAAAATCTGTCATTTGGAGCAAGTTGCAAAGCAAGCTGGCCACACACAGACAATAACAAAGATCAAAATCTTTGTTTTTCGTATTTTAAGAGGTCAGTAAATCCAGCAAAATAACGAAATATAATTGCAGTACATTATGATTTCCTTAATTATAGGGGATCCTGAAGATACTTTAAATTTATAAAGGAGTGAAAAGAAATCCACACAATTTGGTAATGTCTTATTTGTTTCTATTCTGACTAATAAAAGTACCCAAGATTTATTTACCGCTAAAAACCTTCCTTTCGACAAGATCAGGTCAGATGCAGATCTTTTCTCCATTATGGGATATTCTTCGGACAGTATGAAATGATTTTAAATCTATGTTTTTTTCATCTGATATAACGTCAATGAAAAAAACATTCCTTTTTTCAAATGGTTTTGAAGCAAGCTATTTTTTTATTTGCCTTGTGGAATTGAAAGTTAGCACCTTCATTTATTTCCTCTTTGCATGAAAATGACAGGTTTTTTGTTTCAACCTAGACCTATGAGAAATTTGTTACCTCGTCACTTGTCATTTGTCAAGATCTGTTGGCTAACCTTGTCAATTGTCATTTATAAAGAATGGTACTTGAGCAAGTAAGTCTTGCTCTGGATAAGGAGTTGCTTACTAGCTCATGTCAGTGGAATTTCAAGTTCAGAAGGCATTTTGACAAATAGTAAGTGTACATCAAGGTTAGTTGTTCAATATGTATATTGCAGTCATGAACACTCACTTGTAGTATATGGTGCCATCCAAGTATTCAGAAATAAACCTAGCTTCCAGTTCTACATCCAGCTTATTGTTTAGTTTGTCTGCTGGCCATTAAGGATATATAGAGAACAAGATATGGCCATCAAGGAAGATATAGAGAACTCTGGCAACAATATCGTGGAGGAAGAGACAAGAGAGCCACTCTTACCAGAAACAAAGCTTCCAGCTGATGCAGAAGAACATAATAGCAGCAAAGGGCAACTATGGATGGTCTATCTCAGCACATTCGTCGCTGTCTGTGGCTCTTACGCGTTTGGAGCCTGTGTAAGTCTTAAGTAAAATATTTTAAAAAGTCATATAATTATCTCATCATATGCAATCTGGAACTAGCTATGGTTGACTTTCTTCTGTTTGTGTAATTGACTATTGTTTACAGGCAGGATATTCATCACCTACTCAGACTGCTATCAGGGAAGATCTTGATCTATCACTAAGCCAGGTATGTAAAACAGAGGACACTTGTTCTTCTACAAACAAGAATTAGCTTATATACATTTGATGATATGCTTATTTCAAACAATCTTAACAAAGTTTCTCATCATGCTGCATCTGCATAATCAAAAGGAATTGAACTATGTTAGCCTATCTGTTTGCAGTATTCAGTGTTTGGCTCCATACTGACTTTTGGTGCAATGATTGGTGCAATCACAAGTGGGCGCATAGCTGATTTCCTTGGCCGCAAATGGGTAGGCTAAGGGAAATTCAATTACAAAATGAACCAATATCTACTCTGCAGAACTTCCTTTTTTTTATCTAACGTTGTCTGCACTATGCAATCCATACAGGCAATGAGAATATCCAGCGGTTTCTGTATTGCAGGGTGGTTTTCCATTTACTTTGCTGAGGTTTGTGTAATGTCACTATTAGTCTCAAGACTACACTTGTTCTCTACCAAATCATCAGTGTTTCTTTTTGTATCAGAAATAAATCTTATTTTACATTTTCTTCATTATTACAAAAGGGGGCTTTGGCTTTGGATCTTGGAAGGCTGGCTACAGGATATGGAATGGGAGTTTTTTCCTATGTGGTACATTACTTAGGCTCTTCAAGCAATTTACTTTTTCAAGGAAATATGCACCTCTTTTGTATTTCACAATACATTTGATTAACTTTCTTCTTACCAATATGAATGAAAAGGTGCCTGTTTTCATAGCTGAAATCGCACCCAAGAATCTAAGAGGAGCACTGACAACACTTAATCAGGTAAAAAGAAATACATGATCAAGTTACAAAAATACCTCAACTGATAACATCGTTATCTTGAAGATTGATATGAATCCTTATTGACATGGTTGTTGTTCTCAAGTGTGGAACAGACAATAAAGTCATGTTGATGACAGATTACCTAATTATATCTTATTGTTATGCATGTAGCTTATGATCTGTACCGGAGTATCTGTTGCATTCATAATTGGGACAGTGATTTCATGGAGAGCATTAGCGTTAACAGGTGAAATTTCTAAATTCCATTAGAGGGTTACTTAATTGTAACATTTTAATATGGACGATAAGAAAGTCATAGCTTATTAACTTGCATTGAAAGATGCAATGGTGATGCTCACTGACGAGGTGTTTGCAGGACTTATCCCATGTGTGATCCTGCTTGTGGGTCTCTTCTTCATTCCAGAGTCTCCAAGATGGCTAGTAAGAAACAAGAAAAATTATTTCTTTTTTCCATTTTGTCATTGTTCCATTGAATAGGATGTGTAAAGAGAGAATGACTTCATCATAAATGCAGGCGAAGACTGGTCATAGTAAAGAGTTTGAGTCTGCATTACAAAAGCTTCGTGGCAAGGATGCTGACATATCTCATGAAGCAGCAGAAATCCAAGTTCTGTTTCCAAACTATCTATATATTCCATTCTGCATTAATAATGGTATCAAAACAGTTAGAGGATGAAATATTGTGATTGCTTGACAGGAATATATAGAGACTCTTGATCGACTCCCGAAGGCAAAACTGCTCGACTTATTTCAAAGAAGATACTTGCCTTCAGTCATTGTAATTCTCTCTTTCTAAATTAAGTTTACAATATTGTTTATCTTTCTTGATTATTCATTCCCCCCAATGTTTGAACAAAACTTGGTCATGACCAGATAGGAGTTGGATTGATGGTCTTTCAACAATTTGGTGGAATCAATGGAATATGCTTTTACGTCAGCAATATTTTTGAATCAGCAGGTAAGCATTGCTTTTAGCAGCATAATTTCCTTTGATGATTATGACCGAGGAGAAAAAAGAACACCGGCTTTATACACCTTCCTGCTGACTTTGGATCCAACCACAGTTTACACACCATTCACAGGGAAAAAAGAAGACATCCTGAAAGTTTAATATACTAGACTACACAATACCCTCATTTAAGATTTGCAGACTTCTTCACATGACCATTTATTTACCTTCCAATTTCCAACATATTAGCAACTCTAATCACTCTCTCTGTGATTTTTCAGGATTTTCTGCCAGCGTTGGTACCATAACCTATGCTTGTATTCAGGTTTGCAACTACTTGCACAGTAGCAGTTCCCTGGAGTGCCCTTGATTTTGGAAATCTCCCTTTGTTTTCAGTTCTCACTTAGTTCACATGATATGGTTTAGAGAGGAAAACATGTTTAGTTGAAAATAGCAATCGGTCACCTTGTTTACCTTTTCAAATCTTTCAAGGCAACGAGAAACCCAAATATCTTCAAATGCACGCATAATGTCTTTCTGCAAGGGATCATTTTGATATGAATAAGTTGTGCAGGTTGTAGTTACTGGACTGGGTGCAACTTTGATAGATAGAGCTGGAAGAAAACCCCTTTTATTGGTAAATCCTAACGGAAGAAAACAGTATTTGCTCTAAAAATACATGGTGTAAAAAAGAAAAATCTTTATTGATGCATTATACTTGATGCCTTGCAGGTTTCTGCAACAGGACTGGTCCTTGGCTGCATTCTATCAGGGATTGCATTCTACATGAAAGTAATTACCCGAGTCCAAATCCAAAAGCCTTTCTGTTCACATTTCCTTAACTTATAATCCTTTGTGAAGCAGGTTCATGAACTGGCACTTGAGGCAGTCCCCATTCTTATTGTGGTTGGCATTCTGGTAATTCTGTCTGCTCTTGCAAATCAAATTCTGGCTAAAATGGCTATTTCATTGTCCCTGATCCTTGACAATTACTTGCTTCAGCTGTACATTGCGTCTTTCTCAATAGGAATGGGTGCAGTTCCTTGGGTCGTGATGTCTGAGGTAATCAGAACTCTTATAAGCCACTTGATCTCAGTGCTTACAATCTGAAATACACAAATTATATTTGTTGCAGATATTTCCTATAAACATTAAAGGGACAGCCGGAAGCCTAGCTACATTAACGAACTGGTTCGGAGCATGGGCTGTTTCCTACACTTTCAACTTCCTTATGACCTGGAGCTCCTACGGTACCTACAATCAAAACTTTTCAGTCTCTTAAACACAGCATTAACTACCCGCATAACCATTTTTAGCTACATACGAGTTTAGAGTGGAAACAAAATAAAAGTGCAATGCAAATGGAAACAGAGCTTGCAATCACTGTTGATAACTTGTCGATATTGTAACAACTAAACTAATTAGTCTCGCTAAAACCTTGTGTGCCGTTTTCAGGTACTTTTGTTCTATATGCTGCAATTAATATGCTAGGCATATTGTTCATAATGAAGTTGGTGCCTGAAACAAAGGGTAGAACTCTGGAGCAGATCCAAGCCGCCATTAATGTATAAACATGAGTACAATTTTAAGACAAGGTATAAGCTTTAGAAGTATCCCTACAAAATAACGACATTGTTCTGCCATGTGAACATGTATAGTACGGAGCCCATTTTTACTCAGAGAAGATGAAGTGAGTTTGTATAGAACTAAGCCATGTTGTTTGCTATTGTTTGCCCATTATTGGATTTAAAGTGGGTGTTCAAGACTATAAACTCTTGATTATGAAATTGATATATGGCATTCCAAATCTATGTATCAATTGACTAATAAGTCCTCGTCCATTATTTTATTGTGAAACATCATCTATCATAAACATCTCCTTTGGAAGTTCAGATCTCATCTTCTTCAATAAAATCGTTCCTACTATATTCATAAGCTGGTCTACCATAGATCTAAGGTCTGAATTTTGTTAACATGAACATGGGAGATGAAACATGTTTTTACATAGCAAGGTATGGAGGTCCATATAATATGTGACATTTATTATCAGAGGACCAAGAATAATTGTTGTTTCATGGGCTAAGAATAAGATACATCAGGTCTATGGCAGATCCATTGGATCAATCATGTGAGCCTAACAGATAAGTTCAATCCTTGAAACAATAAATAATAAAAAAATACAGTATGCTTATCTTACTAATTCAAACTTCAATAAACCAGCAAAAATAAACAAATAAATGTAATAAGATGGTCCAGTAGAATAATCTAAAAAAAACAAAACCCAAAGAGATTAACAGCCTTTTCTTCTCCAGAATTACAGAGAAGATACATTTTTTTAATTACCTATTCCTAAGATTCATGTTGTCGCTGTGTGAATGCGACAGCGAGGACAATGATTTTCTTCCAAGCCAGATCCGTGCACATGTCATGACCACAACTTGACACATAAACAGTAGGCATTTCATTTCTGAACAACACTTAGGTTAGAAACAGGAAACATATGTTCTCGGATTCAGTTGTGCATATGTTTAGTTTATGTTGTTGTGATAACTGATAACGAAGGAGGCCATGCAAGAAAGAAAGCGCCTGCTTGATGCAGAGGGCCAAAATGGCGGCAAGGAGCAACTGTGGATGGTCTATCTCTGCACATTCGTCGCCGTCTGTGGCTCTTATGTCTTCGGAACCTGTGTATGTATTATAATTGTTTTAGTTTTGTCACAAAAACACATCCACAACAACATTAACATACATGATGTTGTGTAATGAAATATGTGTTTTTGCAGATTGGATATTCATCCCCTACACAGACTGATATCACCAACGATCTCCATCTATCTATTGCCGAGGTATTATGCTCATTACTAGTCTTTTCTTAGTTTTATACAATGTGAAACTCGATTTATGAAATATTGTTGTTATTCTATTCTGAGTTGAATCTGGCCTTAACATGGTATCAGCGTTTGGTCCATCCACCGTTTTATAAACGTATTGAGGTTTTTACCTATCAATTTGAGTTTTTAGGTTAGATCGGTATGTGACCTATTTGTTGCCTGGTCCCATAAGGGTGAGCTTTTTAGTGGTGAGCCCCAACCCAATCTACACAGCTAAATTTTACAAAGTAGATGTTTGTTAATAGAATAAGTTGCATCCGCATAACGTTATGCTGAAAGTGTGCGTTTATCTGAAAATGCAGTATTCAATGTTTGGGTCCGTACTGAATATTGGTGCCATAATCGGCGCAACCACAAGCGGACATGTAGCTGATTTCATTGGTCGCAAAGGGGTAATTTCTAAAGAACAAATATGTTTGTATCCCGGTCTAAAACCGTCAACAGACCTATCAACTTGAGCTTTTAGACGAGTCTTTAACACAATTACCAACAAAATGGAACTTTGATGCAGGCAATGCGGATATCCAGCACCTTCTGTGCTGCGGGATGGCTTGCTATCTACCTTGCCAAGGTTTGTGTAATGCCACTCTTACCCCTAACTGCCTCTGATAGACTAAGCCTCATCTATGCTTTTGGGTTTGTGATGGTCACAATAGGGTCCTTTGTCTTTGGATCTTGGGAGGCTCGCAACGGGATATGGAATGGGAGTCTTTTCTTATGTGGTATGCATAACTTTTCATTCGATTGATATTGCAAGTATGTACTTGTTTTGTGTTTGATTCTCCAAAAACATGTTACTGATTGGAATGGATGGTAAGGTGCCTGTTTTCATAGCTGAGATTGCACCGAAGAATCTAAGAGGGGGCCTAACGACCCTTAATCAGGTATATAGATTTCTTATCCTGCAGCTTGGTCTGCAATGGTTTTTCAGATTGCTATTGTTGACACTCTATGATTATGCAGCTCATGATCGTAAGTGGAGTCTCTGTGACGTTCATAATCGGGACACTAATATCATGGAGGGTTTTGGCATTGATAGGTCTAAGTTCATAAAACCGTCTTTAGATGAGCTTACATTGAGAGTTATTGTCATGGTGCTCACTCAACAAGTAAATTTGCAGGCCTTGTGCCATGTGCGGTTCTGCTTCTTGGTCTCTTTTTCATCCCTGAGTCTCCCCGCTACTTGGTATGCAATAACAAGATATATCATCGTTTTCGTTACATTCAAATGTTTAATGAATCAAGAATGACTCGTTCAGGCAAAGATGGGAAGTGGGAACGAGTTCAGGACCGCGCTGCAAAAGCTTCGTGGCAATGGAGTTGACATATCTGGTGAAGCAGCTGAAATCGAGGTTCAATCACTTTGCACATGAACAACAATTGTATAGGGACAATGTATACTAAGTAATGATGAGGTGTTGTTCTTGACAGGAATATATAGAAAGCCTGGATCATCTCCCAAAGCCGAGCTTCCTGGACTTGTTCCAGAAAAGATACTTGCGCTTTCTCATTGTAACCATTCCCATTCTTCTTCTTCGGTCTCCTATTTTCGGGTATTTTTTTGTTCACTTGCTCCTCGTTGTTGACAGATAGGAGTTGGGCTGATGATCTTTCAGCAGTTTGGTGGGATCAATGGGATATGCTTCTATGTCAGCAATGTTTTTGAAGCAGCTGGTACATAACACACTTGTCACTATGCATAACACAAGTCTAAATTGCTACTAATCCGGCGATGTTTTCAGGCTTTTCTCCAAGAGTTGGAACCATAATCTATGCTGCTCTCCAGGTTTTCAACTCTCAAGTTGCATAGCAATTCTAACATATCTTCGTGCTGATGACTCGCTATACATTTCCAGGTTGTGGTCACTGCGATTGGCGCAACTCTGATAGATAAAGCTGGAAGAAAGCCTCTTCTACTGGTAAATCTAAATCCTCCTAGTAGAAAAATTCCTAGTCTTCTCTGCAAAATATCACCTTGAACACCTTATTTCAGGTTTCCGCAACAGGATTAGTCCTTGGATGCGTGATATCAGCAGTCGCATTTTACATGAAGGTAACTCCAAAATGAAAAATCCATCAAGTTTCATTCGGGTTTCTCTTACGTTTGACATATTGCTCAGGCTCATGAAATGGCACTTCATGCTGTTCCTGTCCTTACTGTGATTGGCATACTGGTTAGTTAGTTACTTACTTCATCATAACTATTGCTATGAACCTTAAGATGCATTTCCTGGTACTTGACCATAACTTGGATTCGTCAGCTGTTCGTAGCATCCTTTTCAGTAGGGATGGGCGGGATTCCATGGGTCGTGATGTCTGAGGTAGCGACTAAACTCAGTAGCGCCATTCCTAAGTCTTAACAATCTGACATCTGAAACTCGAATTGCCCTTTTGTTTACAGATATTTCCTATAAACATCAAAGGGACTGCAGGGAGCTTGGCTACGTTGGTGAATTGGATGTCATCATGGGCTGTTTCCTACACATTCAATTATCTCATGGCTTGGAGCTCTTATGGTAACATGTGCACTGACCTTGTCGGGACACTTATCGTCGTCTTGACTCTCACTATTCCTCCTCTGCTTGTGTGTTTGCAGGTACATTTGCTCTTTATGCTCTCACCAATGTGCTGGCGATATTCTTTATAGTAGCAATGATGCCTGAAACAAAGGGCAGGACTTTGGAGGAAATCCAAGCAGCAATCAACTCATAAAGAGATGGGTCATTTTGATTCTCCGAAATTAATCTCTCTTCACATCCAAGGTATGCGATTCCAAACAGAATGAATTCGCCGAGTTAAGCAATTGAAAGATGACAGTTTGGGTGTTTGTGGTGAGATAGATTCAGAGTTTGTGTTTTGATTCAATTTAACCTTAAAACTGTGTATGTCCTTCAATTTCAACATATGTTCTCATGTAGTGTAGGGTATGTTCTTCATGTGCATTTTGCTGGACTAGGAAGATAAGATCCTTTCAGCTTTACAACTTTCTGTGTATGTCGCCGAGACTGACACTTTGTAGCTACAGTACTCCTCGCTTTCGCTAAATCAACGGTCACGATGTGATGATCTGAAGTACCCTCGGATGACACCACCGAGTATGATCCCGGAACAAACTTGTATGGACAGTTGGGGGATGCCAATATGTAATCCACCCTTGTACCGTATCTGCAAGTCCCTTGCACACCTACGTTACATCACGAATTAGACTAAAAATAAAGTCCCTAAAAGAAGATAACTTCAAGCAAGAGATAGAAAGAGATTTGCCTACTTTGGCCTTTGGCAACCATCACGACAGACTCGCACTCTCCGGCAAACTCCTTAGCATCGGTGTACTGTTTACGCTTCAAATACTTCATCACTTCTACCTTGGGCGCTGGCTTACCCATCACTTCGTAATACTAAGATGGCATACCCACATTCAGCACTCAGTCTATATGAAAAGTGACAGTAAAGTAAAACTCATACCTTTGCTATATCCGACCATCTCTCTTCTGAGTAATCTGATTCGTCCAGAGAATTGAGAGCTCCTGCCAATATATGTGGCCCTTCCCTGGAGTTAATGATGGCATCGATTTGCTTCATTCGCCAGTTCTCGTCTAGATGATCCAGGTGAGTGCAGTGGAAGTTGACCTCCCCCATCCAGGGCACATCAATTGTTGCCTTAAGAACGTTCCTACTTGTCACAACAAAACAATTCAATCATCGGATATATATGCATCATGTTGTGCCTCAGCTGAATCATTACTCATTCACAACCAGATTTTGGCAATACAAACCAAACTATTCAGTCTTAAAGTCAGCATGGACAATATTCACACTTGACAATGATGATGAACCCCAAAAGGCCTAAACCTACTGTTTATCAAGTGATAATTAAATCCGCATTCTTCATATATAGGATGTTTCGACACTCTCATTACACACTAGTCTCTACTATCATTTTAAAAGTCCGATCATATATCTTTATTTTATTGAGGGGTGGTTTAGGGGTCATTATCTGTATCTGAAGATGGTCTTTAATCACCTTCTGTGGAAAGACAGGCATGATATTAAAAAACACAAGCTTTTGCCATAAACAACCATTTCTGTTTTGTATCACTGCAATTAGAAGTTACTAAGATTTTGACAGGTCCACCACCACTGTGCATCAGAGCTCTTGGTTCTATTGTTGCTTCTGCATTTTCCTATTGCAACACATCACATCTGAATATGACAAGAACCTCTCCTAAGTAAGCTTTGGGTTAAAAACGCATATGCATGACAACAAACTTATCAATCAAACCCTAACATTGTAGTGTGGAGTACTCAAAACAAACTTTGAACAGAAAACCATCTTTATCTCAATAATTATTGGATTTCAAATGATGGTTTCATCAATTCATGGGGGCAATGCCCATGATTTATAGCATTATGAACCTTATAATTGAAGAACAGAGGAAAACAAAAGATCCATGAAAATTAATTTTAAAGCATTGTGTTGGACATTTGGGAACAAACCCATGATTCATCCAAAGAAAATAGTGAAACCCATGAAGAAAAGCATAGTTATTTTCCTATGCCCATGATCAATGACAGAGAACCAACCAGATGAAACAACAAAAATGAAGTTGAAGTGATGAGCACCTGAAATCAGTATGGTCGAAGATCTTCTGAACCTTCCAGCTCTTGATGGGCCACTTGGAGAGAATTGCATTGCCGTATTCAGGAGCCCAGCTCTCCGCAAACACATAGCTCATCCCCAGAGCCGCGGCCAAATCCGACAGAGGTTTCATGTCTTTCTCTTCCTCAGCCTTAACTTCTTGCAGCGCCAACACATCAGCGTCAAGCTCTCTCAGCACCTCCAGAATCGTCCTGTTGCTCCTCAACCTCTCACCAACCACACCATTCACGGAGTGGGATCTCAGGGAAGCTACTCTGTTCTCACCGCCGTACGAAGAACCCAACTTTCCGTCCTCACCGCAGCTCAATTTCCGACTCCGCAGCAGCGATATCTCGTTGTCGGGCAAATTGATCGAGACCCGTAACTTGGGTTTTCCGAAAAATTTCTCGTTCGCGAGATGATTGTCCGTACAGTTCCTGGAGGGAGATTGTTTGAGTATGCTTTTGGGACGATCGTTGGCGGACTTGGCTCGTAAGGTCTTCGCCGGAGGGTAAATGTCACCGTTGGAGTGAAAAGGTTCGAACTTGGGCGCCACGGCTGCCATGGAGAACAGGGCGGCGTTGAATGTGGCCACCCGTACGGCCTTCGAAGGCGGTTCCGCGTTCAGTTGCACCGTCTCCGGAGATTCCTTTACGGAGAGTTCACTGGGATCGGTTTTGGGTGGTTTGGAGGCGAATCTCTTGACGGCAGTTTTGGGTTTGGTCCGGCGGCGAAGCGGCCAGCGGAAGCGGGGACAGAGGCGGCGGAGCATTTGGGAGAAACGGGTGGTTGTTGGGGGGTTATCGGTGGCATGAAACGAAATTTGAGTAGAGATGATCAGTGAAGAGATTTTTCTGAGGAGACTATGAAAAGGGGAAGGTGTGTTCTCGGAATGAAATGGGTTGGTGCCACGTGGATGTCAATTTGGGTTACAAAAATGGAGACTGAATTGTGAGTTCGAAACTTGAAAATTAAGGCAATTCCAATCTTACTATCTTTAGAGAGGATTGATACATGATCAAGTTAGAGGGGTAACTATACTATCCTTTAGCTGGAGTTTGAAGAGGGTTTTTTTTATGATCCTTGAGGTTGAATTAGTAATGATTGGTACATGCATGTATTATGCATGACAAAATAAAAAACATGTTAATATTGTATAATCATATTGAAACCTAATCGTCTGTCTTGTCCTGTTGCTTTACATCATTACAATACCCTCTCTAACCTTATTTAATTAAGGAGACCCCCTTTAAAAAAATATTAAGGAGACCTAAAATATAACAAAACCATGATTATGTGGGACACTTGTCAATGGGTGGATTTGGTGGGAGGGAAATGCCAAGAACGTGAGTGAGGAACGGACGACCATGACTTCCACCGAAAATGAGTACTGATTCGAAATGTTACAAAAATAAAAACTCGTCGACAGCAGGGTTCGAACCTGCGCGGGCGAAGCCCAACAGATTTCAAGTCTGTCTCCTTAACCACTCGGACATATCGACTTCATGTTACAACATGTTACAAAATTGCATAACTCCAAACCCATACATTAGAAAAACTGCATAAGCAAATCAAAAGGGAGGAAACAAGAACTTGAGGCAATAGACAATTATTTATGACTGAATCGTGCATCATGTGCTGATAAAGTCGAGTTGATATGTGATCCTATAATATTTATCAAGTGATATGATCCACACACAAGCCATGCTGCTACAAACTCACACCATCGACAAGATTAAGATTGATTTTGACTAATGGAACAAGAATTCATCTCTATCATGTCCAGGTACAAGGAACTAATGTTCATAAAGGATAGTCACAACAACATGCACCTATTATAGTCTCAGGCAAAAGCTTAGCCATTACTTACAGACATCAATAAATGCATTTAGTACTATTTGTATGGTTTGCACAGAAATGATTGCAAAACTGTAATAATATACAGAAAGAATCAAGCCACAATATGGGAGTAAGCTAAATATGTCCAAATTCACAATAATATAAGCTGTAAGCTAAAAAAGTTGAGTTAAGAAATAATACATATAATATAACACTAAATGCCCAAATTCACTGTCTGAAATGAACAAACTCTGTTGACAGTACATATAAAACAACAAGAGTTATTTTACATCTCTTTATTCCACTAAAACTTTACTTAGCTCACCCAAGTGTAACAAGTAACATGAAAGCCCATCACCTACCTACCTGCTTCATAATGTCAAGTAACATCTCAGGCGAGCCTCATGGCAGAATCCTCCTCCATTGTCCACACAAAATCCGGGGTGTCCAACCTCGGCCCTGCTACAGTTCTATAAACATAAAGTTTCTCGACAGGGCAGCTCTCGGGCCTTGTATCCGGGGGCTCCCTCTCATCCATCACTTCAACATTAAGCATAGGCATCTTTTGGCCCAGGAGCTTACATTCTCCATAACTCACCGGGCAAGATGACATCCAAAGGGATCGCATTGTCTGCAGCTTCGCAGCATTGGCCAAAAGAGCTTTGCCCCCAAAGGGGCAGTCCCTGATCTCCAACTTCCTCAAGCTCTCACACCCTGACAGCAAATGATCTAGTCCCAAATCACTATCCCCTGCAAAAGCCACTGATAGCATCTCAAGCTTCTTCGCATAGGTCCCAATGTACTCAAACACACGATCGGTGAGGAGCCCAGAGAGTGAGAGACGCCGCAGATCCTTGCAGTGCTCAACAATGGCTCCAAAGCCCACATCCAATGGCTCAAGCGTTATGTAATCAGGGGTTTTAGGCTCAATAATGCAAAGGCGAAATCGTGTCATGTTAGGACGGTTCCTGGCAATTGTAACCAATGCTGCATTGGACATTTGGCGGCAGAAGTACAGAACTGACTGGAGCTTGGGACATCCCTCAGAAACAGACACCAGACCTCGTTCAGTTAACGAAACATTTGGTTCCATGGCAAAAGGATCGGATGGGAACACCCTCAACTCTCTCAAGTCCTTACAACATGCTGCAATGGTATCAAGGCCACTGTCTTCAATGTAATCCAGTACCTGATGTCAAATTAGTAAACTACTAATCAGAAACAAAGCACAGATGTCAAATCCATTCCCTTTCATCAAAAGAAGTAGAAGTGGTGATAGATTTAGGTCTTACCCAAAGGCGCTGAAGATTCTGGCATTGGCTAACAAGCTTGACAAGATCACTGCTTTGGATGGTGGCATAACCCAGGTTCAATGATGTCAACCCAGAGCAGATAGAATAAACAGCTGGAAGATAAGCTGGGACAACATCCCAAAACCCCGAGAGACTTTTTAACTCCTTACAACAGGAGAAGGCACCTGCTAGATTTGAGAGGACGTCCGTGCGAAGATCAGCAGAATAAGTACCAGTGCCAAACTCAGAGAGTTGTGGCGCTCGCCGGAGTAGATTGGCTAGCTTGTCAAGAGGCACAGCACGGTTGAGGCGGAGAGTCTTCAGGTTCGGGCATCTACCCACCAGGCGCTCCAAGGCATTGAAGCTCACCTCTGAACCTAAGCAGGCAATGTTAAGGGACACAAGTGATGTACATGTGTCAGGAAAATGGCTCAACCAATGCCCACTTAAATCTTCCACTTCACTCTCTCGCAAGTCCAGCTCTCTGAGGTTCCTGCATTTTAATCTTGGGCATTCAATAATGGCAACCATACAATTGTTCCACTGAAACTTCTCAATGACTATACCACACTGAGGTTACTACTTATACAAGTTCCTCATACTACTCTGATACATTCAAACAACAATTGCAGTCACTAGACAAGCCTCATAAGTAACTAAGATTTTCAAACCACACAAGATAAAAATAAACACCAAACTAGAAATTGTATGTAAAATCTTCAACATGCTCGAAGGTCAAATACTAGAAAAGATCAATGCTTATAGAAATGGAGTGAGAAAAGGAGATTTCTTTATAGAAATGGAAGGAAACCCACTCACAGAAGAAACCAACCCAAATCTGAAAACAACTTCCCACCATACATGTCAACAACAAACAAATTAGTAAGTAAAACCAAAATGATTATAATAGTCATTCTAGATCTACATATAAACCACCAACCAAAAGTGCATACATTGAAGATAGAAAGAGTAATGATTATTTAGGAGTGATTTATTCACATATACAAAAAAAAATAACTCAGACCCAAGGTTTGAATCTATACATAAAAGAGAGGGCAACCAGCAAAAAAAAATACATTTCAGTCATGAAAAACGACTGACCTTTTAATTTCCTAATGAACACAATAAATCAAATCACTAAAACAGATCTTACCATCATTACTACCAAACTAGCTGCAACTTAACTACCTCAGCAGGGTCCATATTTTACAACACAACACCTAAACCAGGCCACGACAATGCCACACTCCCTAGAGTTCTCATATAATCTCAAATTTGAGTTCCAGGAACAAAAAATCCAAACTTTAACTCAGAAACAAAAAAAAAACTCATTCAGCTCCCATTTCCTGTACAAGCAAACCAATGAACGCAGAGAAAACAAGTCAAACCTGCAATTAGCAGCAATGGCGGCAAGCCCGTCGGTGGAGAAGCCCTCACAGCAGGACATGACCAAAACCTTGAAATTCTTGAAGGACTTAGCAATCAGCTCTAAGCAGTCGTCAGTAACGACCATCCGCTTGAGCCTGATCTCCTCCAGCCACGGGTAGGCCCGTTCCACGGCGGCGATCCACGGGTAGACGTAGCCTCCCCAGCCCTCAGGCACCAGATTGAAGTCCGCGAAGTGAGGCTTCCCCTTCAGCTCCAGAGATCTCACGTCAGGGAATCTCCGGACCACCGCCGCCGGGCTCACGGCATAACAGTTCCCGACAAACACCCTCCTCCGGCACCACCGCTCGATCTCGTACCACGACTTGCACACAAGGGACACCGAGTTACGGTCCTTGTCGGAATGTATGAACGAGAACACGTGCTCCAATACCTCCTCCGGGAACGAGCAAATCATTGTCCTCGCGAGCTTCTCCACGGCCATGAAGTGAGATTGAGATGGGTTGTAGTAAAGATTCAAGCTTTACGCCAAAACAAAACAAACCCACGCTCCGGAACCGGAAATGGAAATGGAAAAAAACACAGAAACTGTATTTCCAAAACAGAGATGGTTTTGGTTTCAGTTTCGTATTCGTTATAAATGGTTAATTTTAGATCTGCGATTTATCAATACATTGCAGAGCTTATCAGAGAGAAGATATGGTTCTTATGTTGTGTGGGGTGGGTGTGGTTAGCTTCTTAACCACGGTTAAAACAGTCAAGTAAAATACTTCCATCAAATTTAATGTGGGCCGTTAGATCTCCCAGATCCTTATCTGAAAAGCGAGCCGCAGAAAACGGGTGTACATGAGCGCGTCATAGACTAGGCCGATATATTATAAATTAAATTATCGGTACGTATATATCGCGCACGAGAGAGGGAAGGGATTTAATAAAGTGTGATGATGTGTAGCGGAACGGGAATCTCACGCTCATGATTCGCGTTGCACGGCTGGATCCAAGGGGCGGGAAGAGAAGTTAAAGTGCTGTCGTATCATTTGGGCCCCACCTATAAAGGTAAAGTGTTTTTGAATCCTGATTGAATATCAATGAGGAATTATCAGATGCGTTACCATCACAACCGTCCGTCCAACGGCTTACAGATATACGGTCACGATCTGCTTCCCAAATTATATGCAACTATCGCAATCAAACACTGCCCGTCAATTTGAATGGAAATAATTGGTTTTAATTTTATTTATTCATTAATTAATACTCCGATTCCAATTATTACAACATGTTACTGGTCGTGTCAGATTTGTGGGGGCTTTGCCCACCACTGATTCTACTGGAGCCATCTCATTGGCCGCATCATCAAATCCGGGCCCACCACGTGGCCCCCACGGGGAATCGAATGGTCACTGTTGACTGTAAATTTTATTAAAGTACGAACAGGCTCACGTTGCATCTTAATCAAAGGTCGTCAGATAAATCGCCTCCTCCTCCTGTGTACGGACCTGATCACAATAGTTAACTTATAAATAAAGAGAAACAAAAGAAATGACCAGTCAGATAATTACAACACGGTATTTCTTTTTACTATAAACGGTAAAAAAAGTTATTGTGGTCCCCACCTAATGTTACTCAGGTTCAGGTTGCATTATTGATTTACTCCCTTGAAAAGACGATAACGCCCCTGTTATAAGCTTTGAAGAGGAAGGGCAGTTCTGGCATGAGGCGGTACTATACTATGGGTTCCACTGTCTCGGCATGGACTCCGTAGACCTGTCCTTATTGTGTCCAAAAGCTGATCGGTTAAAAGATTGACGGTCAGGATTGGAATAAAGGGGCGCATCGTGGCCGTTGGGTGATGGGCGTCCTTATCGATGTGTCGTGTTGCGAGGAAATAAAATAAGGGGAAATACAGGTCCTGAAACGAAAAGATTGGTTTAGAAAACATGAAAAGTGTATTCTCGTAAACCAGATTGGATTGGTGGTGGTCAGGTTTGAGATTAAAATAAGTAGGAGAAGCTGAGTTGTAATGCACGTAAAGTGGAGTATTTAATGGTAATAAATGGGGATTAAGATTTATAATTAAATTAGTGAATTTATTATTAAGCCCACGCTTGGTTCTCCGCGAATCTCTCTTTGCCCTCGAGGGGTATGGCTTGGACTTTGCTGTTTACAAATTTGAATATTGTTTTTGGGGAAACAGATCCTTGGAGTAAAATATAATTAAATTAATTGTCCAATTAATGAACTGTTATCGGTTTAATAATCAACATTGACGACTTTGTTGTTGGTTTTTGGTTCCGGAGGGCAATCGAATCCTAATAGCTATGCGACAGAAAATCAGTGTAAGCCTGAATTTTATAGATCAACTAGTCACCTTAATTGGTAATTATATTCCAATGTTTATTTGATTACACAAAAAAAATATCAGTAGAAGAAAGAGATTTTTACCCTTCAAGTAACTTTCATGTCTTCCAATGTGTGAATAGATTTATTGGAAGAGTATTTGATTGGAGAACCCCTTTGTACTCGAGTGTTTTCTATTGAAATGGAAGCTTTTCATATTTGATTTTTTTCACTTTATTTTCAAGGAAAATAGTCGGACCAAGTAGGATGATGGCATGGGAATATTTAAATTTTATTGGATATTGATTACCATCTAATCTCATACCAAACAGAATTACCAATTCAATGATTTAACCGTTGTAATTTGATTGGTTGTTGAATAATCGCGTAAGAGCATGTGTAGTGGTCTGGAGCTGACCAATGTCAAAACGTTAAAATGACATTTGAGTCAATAACGTTAATCAATTAACATTGGTTATAGAGGTTATGCAAATGCAAGGTTTTGCACTATCAGTGTGGTATACGGTGAATGTCAACAAATACACTATTCTTTGTTATTTGATTGACTATATTTACCCATATCATGCTGCATTTGTAAAAACAATATCGTATTCACAACCATGAGAAAAAAATGTAGAATGAGCAGTTAGTATTTTACGAACATGTTTTCACATTCTAACCCGCACGATGAATATGGGATGTACAGGGATTTATGCGTCGTAACCATGGATGTGGAGAATGAACAACATCGACATCATGCACCCAAACAAAACCGAAGTAGTTACCTCCATGGTTATGCCTTCGAATTGCATCCACCTTAAGCACCTTTCGTTCACGACTGAAAAGGTTGAAAATCTAATCATCTGTTGATTGATATGGTAAATGGAAAACAAAGAGCTTGACAGTCTCAAAATTCTTCTTGTTGCGAACTATAGAGGGCTTCAGATTGACTCCTTTGAATCTAAAAGGAGGGCCGATCGTAGAGGACGAAGTTTCCATAATCACCCCTCAAAAAACACACTATAAATCTAACGGAACCGAGCTTCATGACAGTCGGACCAACACCAAAACAGCAACTACGCCAAAAAAATCAGTACGAGACGAGAAACAATTGGATTGAAACGTGAGTATAGGAACATAACAAGCTCCAAAGGAAAAAAAACAATCGCAGAAAACGCGCACACATAACAAAAACAAAGCGACTTGCAACACCTGGTAGTCGTGAACCTCTGATTGATCGAAGGAGTTCTGGCAGCACCTGTCTAGGAAACTCCACGAGAAAATCAATCAACCCACACATAGAAAATAAATCGTAAAGTAATGCGATAGAAGCCACCGACAACAATCGAACAAAGGGAGCCACAAAGATGTGGATTGAAACAAGAACAACGAATCATAAAAGACAAACCAAATACGCAAACGATTGGGCAAGAAATATGTAAAACGAAACAGGGACGACGATGCAAGAAAATTAATATAATAAAAACATAACTTTAGAAATATAAGCGAACAAAATTAAGAAGTTCGGAAAAATTATTAAAAAATAGAATTTTATGGACGGAAAGGGAACGAAATTAGGTAAGAGTATTTGTTATTTGTAACTTAAGGGGGGTGACTTTGGATAATATGGGTAATTCCACCTCAGTATCTTGAATCTTTCGTATTTCATTTAGAGTACCCTAAATCTTTTTTTATGTCACCACAATACCATAAACTTTCATAAGTTCATTTAGAGTACCCTAAATCTTTTTTGTGTCACCTCAGTACCCTAAACTTTCAATAATTTCATTTTAATACCCACTGTTAACTTTCTATCTGGTTTTCCATCCAAAACAGGTAAAATGACCATAATACTCTTCACTAACAACCAAATTTAAGGTAAAGTTAACGTTGGGTACTAAAATGGAATTAATGAAAGATTATGGTAATGAGGTGGCACAAAAAAGATTTAGGGTATTCTAAATGAATTAGTGAAAGTTTAGAGTACTGATGTGACGTAAAAAAGAGAATTAGGATACTCTAAATGAAATATGAAAGATTTAGGGTACTGAGGTGAAATTATCCCTTATTAATATATATTATTTTATGGAAGGAAATGATAAAATATTGAGGTAATAATATGTTTTTCAAAAATTTAAGAGGGGCATGTGCCTTCCATGGTCTCACTTAACAAATCTGCCACTGAGCACGAGTAAGAGCACCCACAGTCGTGGGCGAGATGGCGCTGGCGAGGAGAAGTCGCCGGCGAGGAGGAGGCGGGGGAGCTGGCGAGGAGCAGGCGAGAAGGGCGCCGGCGAGATAGAGAGACGTTGGCGATCTCGCCGGCAGATCTCGCTGGCGAGTTTGAGTAGCAATTTTTTTTTGTTTTATACTTGCTTTTTCCCCCATCTCGCCGGCGGCTCCTCGCCAGCACCAGTATTCCCACTACAGAGCTCGCTGGCGGTGAGCTGGTGAGATGATTAAAAAAGCATATTTTAAATCATCTCGTCGGCGCCATCTCGCCGACAGCCGGCGAGATGGTTGTGGATGCTCTAACAATATTTAATTTTAATTTCCGCATCATAATATATTTTTCGTTTTCTGATATATGATATAAACATCGTAATGTATTTGGTATCTAGAGGATATTTGATATTAAACATTCAAGAGGCACAGATGGATATATCTCCACTATAGCAAGAGTAACAATGTCATGGAAATCTTTAAGACAAACGATAATAACCAGATCAATAATGGGATCTAAGTTTGTAATCCTAAATAAAACCTTTGAATGAGCTAAATGAATACAACTTTTCTGGGAGGACATTGCCAAGGGGTAAAAGCATTTGTCCAAGGTATGTGACCATTGTGATAATCAAGAAATGTTTAATAGGACACTAAAGTTTATGTATAATGGTAAGATTCAACACATATGTCGTCGACACACTATTATTATACAATAGATCTCAACGGGAGTTAACATTATTGATTTTTGTAAAATCAAATGATAACATTGTGGATCTGCTAACCAAAGGATTAAACAAAGATCTAGTTGAAAAGACATCCAATGGAATGGGTTTAAACCGTGTAAACATATACGATGCTATGTGAAGAAAAAACTCAACCTAGTTGACAAGAGATCTCAACAACTAGGTTCAATGAGACAACCTAATTGCACAAACCTTGTAAGGTCATTGTGGAGAGTCTACCATGTGTCCATTCCTATGATATAGAAACACCGATATAAAATTTTAACGAAATCATATATGTGGGAGTGAAGCGTGGTTGCTTTAAGGGAGACCAATGAGACTTATTATTTTAAACTCTTGCAAAACCAGAAGATGTTCATGACCATAACAAACATAACCATGAGAACCAAAAATTGTGTTTGTTAGTATCTATGTATTGTATATTATTATTTGCATAAATACATAACAATTTAAGGACATCGGTTCTACTAGTCAAATAATAATGTATATATACTTTCACAAGGGAAGATTCAAGAATGTTACTTACATATCTTATGTAGGTATCGGCTATGAGAAGTCAGAATCTCCTTGTTTTACTATCCTTACCCATCACATTTTGTGGGGAATTGCTAGAAATTTTTTCTTAAATGGATTTTAGTGGTTTTCTTGTGGGTACCTCATCGAAAAAGAGAAGGAGGAGGTAGCGGTGGTGGCTCTGTTGGCGGAGGAGGAGACAACAGTGGAAACTTTGGTGGCAAAGGATGCAAGGACGATAGCAGCTTTGGTGATGAAGGAGGTGGTAACGACGCTGGTGGATTTTGAGGCGGTGAAGCAAGATTCAGAAGCGGTTGCGTTGGTGGTTGTATGTGGATCGGCCCGGGGGAGGCGATTTCATCGTGGGGAGCTAGAGACGGTTGCAAAGAAAATCATAGCCACTACTACGATTGAATCTCGCAGGTCTAGAAAATGTGGTAGAGGCAACAACGAGGGTGGGATGACTTGTTGTGGTGGTGGTGATGGGAAATACGACGGCTTGGGGCATGGTGGAGCTAGGTACAAAGGCGGTGATAGAGACGAAAGTAGAGGCGGGTTAGGAGGCGGATGCGGTATAAGAGGTAGAGGAGAGGGTCGATTTTCCTTCTACCTAGGTCGATGGGTTGTATAAACACCGTTGATGGGGCCAGGGGCATGACTTGAGATTTGGTCGTCAATGAGAGCACTGGATTGGCTTCCATGGTAGACGGAGAAACGACAAAATCGGCTTGGGTGAAAGATTCATTGAGGAATAGAGTTGTTGATGCTTCTAATAGAAAAAGAAAAGTTTGAAATGGTTTTGGATTAAGATTACCTTTTTTTAATCACGTGAAGAAGATCACATAAAAGGTCTTACGATGAAGACTAAGTCTTATGACAGGAGAGAACCAATTACTCTCAGAAAGTTTTTTATGAGACTGTGATTAAAGATATTACAATAATTTATATAAGGGTTAAATATCGAAACTAATTCTTATGTATTGGTCTCGAACATTACACTACCCAACGTTTCAAAGTGACACATACAGTACCTGAAGTATTGGTCACACGATTTTGTTAGTAAAAATTGATGGAATATTCCATTCCGTTAGTCATATAATAGATGGTAAAATATCGTTTCCCTTAATTATTTGACCTCTATATATTTTATAAGGAACATTATCATTACCGACAGCCATCCTCCTGGCCGTGAACAAACCCCTCCAGCCCTTCCTTTCCAATATGAACCTTCCCTCCTGACCACTCTCTTCCATATCTAAAGCAACTCGGCACCCAGTTGCCGCCTGCGCTTCCACGCGAACGACACACAACGTCGGGGGCATGGAGGAGGACGAACAACCTTCGGAACGACTCCGTCAATCACCGACATGTTAGGTGTCGTCTTGGCCTAACCTCCGACCAGGCGAGCCACTTTGTGACCCCGAGGCGTGATGGGTGTCCTTCCCGAGCTCTCTCCGTCCTACTCGACGCTGGTTGTATAAAATCCGGTGAGGGTCCTTTTCAATCCGTCCGGAGAAACGTCGGGGATGCGGGCGGTGGTACCAGACTAGGAAGACGAGGATGGCGTCTTAGAGATCCCGGCGGATGCCATCCCGGTTGCTGTGGATGGTCGGTATCGATTTTCCTTCGCAGGGACGATCGCGGGTACGTGACGCCTCAACCAGAACGCCTTCTGTGGGTTAATGCTCCAACACTTTGAAGGTCGATGGTTTGCAGATCGAATACCAGACGAAGGACGTGGTGGCCTTCCATTTCCCGTGCAGGGCAACCATGGAGAATATTCGGCACCAGGGCCCTTGAAGTTTCAAGGGTTACCCGGTGATGTTGGTCCCGCTCTTACCTTGTGTGCAACCTGATGACATCAGTTTTCAGGTGTATGGAAATTGGGGTCCAAGCGATAACGTCTTAGGAGATGCTCGGAATGCCCTGGTCCGTGCCCTTCTTGCAGCGGATTTGGGAACTCAGGTAACCACTGCCCCTATTCATATTGTACGCCGCTCGAATGACTTCTTGTGGATGAGGGTCGGCCTGGATGTAGGTCAACCATTGAGGAGACACATCCGTCTCCGATTCCCGAGTCATGCCAACCCTCCCTAGTGGGGCAACAATATGAACGACTACCGGGTTTTCGTACTCAGTGTGGTAGACTGACCCACCGTATGCCCGACTGCATGGATTTTCTGCCTGGAATCGGCCGGTAGGAAATCCGGTGTGATGAATCTATTCGGGTACCGAAACAGCTAGATGTGGATCGCCTCCTTAATACGGTTTGGAAGGCCCCGTAAGTGACTCGAGACACTTTGGTAGACGATCTACTAACCTCCCTCACCCTGGATCCGATTAGGGATTATGTGGGAGGATCTATGGCATGTATCGGAAAGGGGTTCTAACACCTTCCCCAAGATTTCAAGTGATGCAGGGTAAGGAGGATTCCAGTTCAGAGTTTGGCAACTTGGTTAAAAATGCCCCGGAGTGGGAAGTTCCTAAAAATTTAAGAGCATCCCCGGAAGAGTTTGCGGGACAGCCGGGTATAGCAAAGCCTGGCAACCTGGGTAACATTGAGGAGGGTGGGGACCATATCTTTTCTGATATATTTGCAGATGAGGTGGCCCCAAAACAGGGGAATCAGAAGGACCCGCAGAACTCAGCGGGGGGGGGGGGGGGGGGGGGCATAGGTCCCATTCGATTGAAGGCGATGAAGTACAAGGGCAAGGGACGAGGTGGACACCAATATGTCAGGCCTGTTGGTATAAAGAAGGCTTTGGAGCTTACATGTCTGATCTCACAAGATTACAAACTGCGGATGGAAGAGGAGGCTCATGAACCATAAGCGCATGTATCACAGCCTCCATCGGAGCAATGAGGAGACCCGACGGGGGTGAGATGGTCCCAATAGGGCCTATACCCACAAACCTGGGACAACCAGTGCTGAGAAGTCTCGGGAAAACCGCAATAAGAACACTTTATCTTTTCCTGCTTTACTATGATACTTGTTTTTGGTTGGGTTGTATTTTTGTTTCGGTGGTTGGACTCTATATTTTTTGCTCTGTTCTTTTGGAATGTTGGTAAGGGCATCTTTTGAATTAGTGTCTACGTACTAAAGTAGACTATTTCTACGGATTCATGTGAGCTGGTCAGGCTACGATCGGATCGGACAATATCCTAAACCTCAAGACTTTTACGCCCTACGTTATATTATTTACGTTTCACAAATAATGCAAATCCTCACTTTCCTAGTGTTTAAAAAAACCACTATATATACTGAATTCAAACCAACAACCTTTTTATTTGACTGAATTAATGCTTATAATTATTATTTTTTGGTATCTATGTTAGTTCATTTTTTGTGTTTTGTGTTTTATTAAATGACTCTTTTAGCCCTACGTATGTTCTGAAAATTTAAAAGTCGGTCCTTTACTGCCGTCCTCGGCTCGGCTGTCTCATGGCGAATAACTTACGTGTCAATACAGGATTAGACCATACGCTTCAAGAAAGCAAACCTTAATCTTGTCGTTGACTCCTAAATCATCATCACAGATCAAACCACTCGATAATATCTTTACTGTATTACTGAATCCATTGGATTCTAACCAACCTTAACAAAATATAGACACGTGTCGTTACGGGTCTTGCTTGTGTCATTTCAATTCAATCACTTGTCACTGATGTCTAATCGAATTAGCCATAAACTTAGCCATATCATAAGTTTAAATAACATATGAGTAATGCATGATGTTAAATATTAAAAAAAAATGTTCTTAGCAGAGCGCAAGAAATGAATATTAATGATAGTGTTTAATTGGAATTGATAATTCGTTAAATTCGGTTAAATCGTGACTCAAATACCATCTGGTTTGGCTAGAAGCATCGACGAAGCATGATCTAATAGAGTATGGTCCGTTCTCCTTATACCATGTAAACCAAGTTCCGTCATGAGAAGGGCATCTTAGATGACTTTGACGATTTAAGACGATGTGTTGACAATACTAGATGGTCCTATTACGCCAGTTATGAGTTTTAGAAGAACTGACATCACATGCTCTCTAGTTTCCTATGATCATTTTTCTGTTTATTTGTTTTCTTTATTATCTACGATACAAAATATATTAAATTTACAAGTCCAAAACGTCGGTATGCTCGAATTATTGTGGGAATCCCGATTCTAATCTGAAACCTAAGGTTTCTAACCCTTGGTCTATGCAAAAATTATAATGACACAATTTTAATTTTAATAAAGAGATCGCCCCATTAGAGGTGAAATCGGCTACAAACCACTCTTAACTTAAAAACTAGAGAATCAAACCTAGCCACACACACCTAACATCCAACATTCCACATGACGCCACATCACCACCCCAATTTCACCCAAACTCACGCAATTTCATCCTTTCTCACACAAGCAAGGACATAATTGTAAAAGCATGGTGCCATGTGGACAAGTGTCCATTTTTTTCTTCACCAATTCACTAATTTAATATTTCCCGATTCGTTTGAACTCCGATTAGCTTTAAACTTGCGCCAATATTTTTATTTTTTCAAAGGCTTTAAATCAAGATCAATCATGAATATATTTTGAAGCACGAAAATAAAAAGGTATATCGGAGTGATAAAAAAATGTTGAGTGTTGATAAATCTTCACTAATAAATGTTTTATATCGGAGGTATCAAACTAGTGCTAAATGTTGATAAAAATATGTACTGAGGTGATGAAAACCACATTCAATTTTGATAATAAGTATGATAAACTAATCATGATCAGTTTTGGAGAATGGGGTGATAAAACCAGTGTAGAGTGTTGATAAAACCAGTGTAAAATGTTGATAAAACCAGAGCAAAGTGTTGATAAAAATTAGCCAGATATAATTTCTTTAAAAACCAGCCCCGAAATAAAAAAAAATCGTGCTTCAAAAAAACCATGTGATGGGGATGTTAAAACACACGTAATTGAATGATAAACCTAGTGTTTAGTGTTGATAAAACTAGTGTTCATAAAAAACACGCGATGAGGTGATAAAAACATGATCAGTTTTGGAAAATGAGGTGATAAAACCAGTGTAAAGTGTTGATAAAACCAGTGTAAAAGTGTTGATAAATCCAGAGCAAAGTGTTGATAAAAATTGCCCAGATTTTAAAAAAAATCAACACCGAAATAATTTTTTTTTTCGTGCTTCAAAATATATTCATGACTGATCTTGATTTAAAGCCCTTAAAAAAACAAAACTAATGGCGCAAGTTTGAAGCCAATCAGAGTTCAAACGAAGCGGGAAAAATTAAATTAGTGAATTGATTAAAAAAATAACATGATAGTTTTACTAAAAAGCCCTTACCACTTATTAAAAAGTGTTTTTTTTTTGCAGTCAACAAGTCAACTACTCAATTTCATCTCATCTATTCTTAAAATGGATGACTTAGATTGGTTCTCTAGTTTTTAGGTTAAGACATGGTTTGTATTTTATTTCACCTCCGCCCCATTAAATAAAAAAATAATTGACTTATTTTGGTTAAAATAAAAACAAAGATCGGAATGCATTATTAATGAAGTATTTAGTTCTCTTTGATTAAAATAAAATAAAATTATACTACCTAATTTTAATAAACATGCTTTTTGAGTAATTTATATTTTAATTTATCCGTTTAAAGAATTTTGAAATAAAATAAATAAATTAATCGGTATGTTCATAAAATCAAGACAAAAAAGTTCATATTTTTTTATATAACTGCAACGTAACCATAATATTAATAAAAACTAGATCCCGAATCAAAGCGGGATAACCAATAAGTCATACACAAATAATAAATCTGAGTAGCCCAAAACAATGTGAGATAGAAACCAAAAACAAAAGAGAAAATGCTCACAGACCGAAATGTTCCATGTGGGTGCCTAGAGATGGATATTGGGATAATGAGCGAATACCACGGTACAATTACTCCAAACGATGAGGTAGGACACAACATGCCATTTTCCAAAATTTTGGCGTCGAGGCGTACTATGTACTCATTCGAGGATCCAGCGAGCGTCGTTCTCCTTTGATTGCTAGTGTAGGGCTCTATGAACTAGAGAGTGCTAAGGTACTTGGTGGTACCATATGTCCAATGAGGCGGTATTACCTGCCGACCCCCCTCCTCTTCCCACTGGACCACATACTCCACGTTGAGTAAGGCGAGGGTGCTTGTTTCCCCTCCCCACGTTGTTGCTCGGTGCGCCTGATCGGAGCGTGTAGGATCCTCTGACTCTGTGTCTTGTATCTCCCCCGATAAATGCTTAGGTCTCGGGTAAGGGTAGGCGATATTTAGCCATAATCGAAATAATATTCGAATTCGAATCGAAAAAAAAAATAGTTCGATTAGTTTTATTATTCGGTTTATTTGATTAGGTTAGTTTGATTAATTTTAAAAATTAAGTTTGATTTCGATTACTATAACTAGATAATCGAATTCATCAAATTAATTGAAGTATCATTATGTTAGTTTGAAGTTATTATACATATTAAATATGTGAACATATAAAAACAAAAATATTGTTAAAATATTTTATATCTTTAACTTAGGGATGAAGAATGGACTAAGATTTGTTGAAACAATTTGGATATGTTTGAAACTAGTCTAATAATCTCTCAATTGAATTTATTTTTCATATGTAAAGAACCAAGCTAACAAAATCTCCTTTTTATAAGAAAAATCAATGTATCTAATATTTGTGTAAGATGTTTTTGTATAAAAAGTATAATATTATGTAAAGTGATTGTGCGCAAACATAAATCATGTTTAGTCATGTAACTAAATAGATTAATAAGCAAATTGAATCAAATTTCTTTTGGCTAATTAGATTAGGTTAGTGAAATGAAAAAAAATCGATTAGGTTAATATAATTCGATAATCAAAACATTAATTAGGTTATAAAAGTCGCTAATATTTGATCGAATAATCGAATGCCTATCCTTAGTCTCGGGTGCCTTCCAGTCTCTCCTCCACATGACTCCTCGGAAGGAGTGAGAGTGTCATATGGACAGGATCGAAAGTGTTAGAGGCCCTCTTCCACAAAATGAGGATTTACTAGGGAATTCCGGGTGAGGCCATGATGAGCGTAAATTTATCATATTTTATTTGACTATTTTTCCTATATTTTTATCTTGTTTGTGTCTCTTTTTATATTTTTAGCATTTTTTAGTGACAACCTTAAACCTCGTTCATTGTCGATGTTTTTCAAATGCTCCAAAAATAATCATCATTTGTCTCATTTTTTAGGCCTTAAGAAAAGAAAAGTATTGGTGCAAGAGCGAGATTGATTGGAGTACAAACAGAGCAAGAATAAGTGAGAGAAGTTTAAAGTTTAAAAATGAAAAAGGTTGGAGCAGAGGAGGGCCATGTGGCACGCTTTGACAGGGCCATGTGGAGACCTAATCTACGGCAGTTTCTAGTGTGTTGTAGCTTACAGTTTTTTCTTGCACCATCTTGTGTGTTTCAAGCCAACTAAATGAGTTTGGAGTTTTCCATAATTGTGGTGTGCGTCATGTAGATTAATGTTTGGAGCGATCCATGATTCGATATAATGTTGAGTTGAGATTCCCTTGTATAAAATCTATCTACACTTGTGTATTACCTGAATATTGTGATTCGATGTTTTAAGTGGTTCTCCTCAATTATCGGTGGCCATATTTATTGATGGCATTCAGTAACTATGATGTTGAACCAGGTGTAGCTAAGAGCAAATGTAGTGCATCGTTGTAAGGTCGACGTAAGCGGCTCGTTGCAGCGCTCCTCGCAGCTGGATCTTGCAACGATGGGACACGTCGTTGCAGCGCCCAACGGTTAGTCATCGACCCAATGACGACGCCATGTGGAGACGTCAGATTTAAAAAAAAAAACCTCATATACCTATAAATACAATATCCACCCTAAACATAAATTCTCATATCTTCTCTTCTACACCTCTTGTTTTTTACACATCATTTTTTCTACAAAAGCGTTATAGCTCTCTTTCATTTCCGACGAGTACGACTACAAATTACTCCTCGAGGATATGGAGTTGAATGAGTCAACCAACCGAGAAGATCTTAATGCTCACATCCGATCACTAAGCTCGCTCATCCAACCTACCCAATCGGCGCCATG
The DNA here is from genome assembly GCA_963921825.1 of Erodium maritimum. Taxonomy (NCBI): domain Eukaryota; kingdom Viridiplantae; phylum Streptophyta; class Magnoliopsida; order Geraniales; family Geraniaceae; genus Erodium; species Erodium maritimum. The sequence continues at coordinate 11,463,388 of OY997595.1, forward strand.
ACCATCCAACTAAGAGCAAAATTCCCAATCGTTCCCATCACGATTCGCATCGAGCAACCTTCCCAATCCGCCCCGTCCAAGCCATTGAGGAGCCAAACGAAGAAATCTACATCAATTACACCTCCGAGGCTCAGAATGAGCATTGAGGAGGATATTTGGTTGACAAATGCATGGCTCAACAATCCTGTTGATAACTACGGAGGGAAGTCGAAAATTTCTGATGCATATTGGTCTCAAGTCGGGGACGAGGTCAAATAGCTGAGAAACCCAACCGACCTAACACACACGTGGAAGATTTCAAAGATCACTGACATCAGATCAACAAAAAAGTCAAAAAAATTTAGGATCACCATGTACAAATTGCGGACGCGTACTAAAGTGGAAGGAACGATCCTCGAATCATGGACTAGGTGCCACCGCGACATAATTCTAGGTTTTACGGGCGTAAGCGCCTCATAGGTGGAATCACTCCGCCCTCGGCGTTACCTGACCTTGTCAAGCTCGGGACATGGTTGGCCTCAGGTCAGAAGGAGAGCATAGAGATGCCCTTATCCCCTATACCCGCATGGCAAGGTGAAGCCATACGCCTGACACAACTACATCCAAAACAATGATTCAAAAAGTATTCATCTGAAATATGGAGCATAATCCCTACCTCTGATTCCGAAAGACAGAACTATAGTTGACTCTAGATCGTCAATCGCACATCCACGCGTACTTCGATTCACTTAAATTCCCCCAACTCATCCCATCCATATCATCGTCCACAACCAGACATGTATTTAAGGCGCTCCTTAATCGGAAATCCTTACCCCATTTCCAAGCGCCAATCAGGAAGTTGTAAATGCGGGCCCAAACCTTTGAGGATTAAGGTCCGCAAATAGAACTAGAGAACACCGGAACGCCCAATGCTATCCCGCTAGCACCCGAGCCTTCTCCTTCGCTGATCGGAAGAAAAAGCCAACCGCACCATCCTCTAAGGGCCGTGCCACCACATCTGAAAGTGACACAAGTCCGCAAGCCATTCCACAATATATTTCCAGAAAAAAAGAAGTCTTGATGGTCAACACCCGAGTTGCAATTGTGTTTGCAAAGTTTAGCCCCATGAGGCATGTCGCACAGTTCCATCTGAGGGATGACCACCCCCTGAATGGATAAGCCATCCATTCGAGCACCAATATCATCCGCCCCGCTTGAATGTGAGCACTTAGGGCTCTCGGGTCTTGCCCGTACCCAAGATGCCCTATCGGGTCACTACCACGACTTATTCTGACCCGAACCCAAGGACCCGTATGTCTTGCCTGAGCCCTAAGGATTTGTGGAGATGGTATGTGTCACCATATCCTCTCCCCCCGAATGAGGAAGTCAAATACCTGCCTCGCATCCGATGATCATCTCCTATTGGCTCGAAAGACTCCTCCCTGAGGCTTGTCCCTTCCTCAGCCCTTGTGTCGTCATCGTCCGCTACCGATCGACACTGTCTTCCTAGCAACCCAGTCCGTACGACCTCAACGTCATGCATTTCCAGACATGGTAAAGCCAATCCCGGTCCTAACAACTCCTTCGACGAGACGTGTTAGGATGTCGAAGATGGGAGTCTCTCCACCACCCATGCCAGACGCGACTGTGGACCCCTAACCGGTATCCGCTGCACCAACCTGCGAGGTCCCTCCATAGGACTCCCTGCCGGAGGCCTCCACCTCCCATAGACGAAGAGGGATCGATCTCCCTCTTTTGCGTCATAAAAACAAGCCTCACCTCTATCGGCGTCACGAGTTCGAATGGTATCACACCTAGGGAAGAGGGGGGCAGAGGCACTAACAACACCGTAGAGGATCCACTGGTCACACCGTCGAACGCTACCATCATTTCTATCGAAGCAGTACCCATATTGCTACAAACCTTAAAACGAGAGAGCAAAGACTGTAGTAAGCTCATAAATTGTTAGGAATAATTGAACCTCCTTGTATATAAAATATTAATTATCCGGCCAATTTCGCCTAGTAAACTTTGGTAATCAACTAATCATAACGCTATTTACATAATATACTTTTCCATGCCCTTAGACTTAAAGGGCCTCATATCCTTCGTTATGCAATCCACTAGAAAGTTGTAAATGCAATCTAATGTTTTGGGTGGCGGGCGTGGGGCGGCCATTGACTAAACTTACCGCTCCAATAATGTTTCCACGAAGCACTACACTAATATTGTACACTTACATTTCCACAAACACGTGGTGTGGTGTACGCGAATAAGGAACGTAAAAAAAAGATATATATTTTTGGGTATATTAATTAGGTCAACTACTCTCGAACCCAATGTCATTGGTTTAATTTGTATCGTACAAACCATCCATTTGATAGAGCTTGAGAGAAATAATTGAGACGGCTTCGTTGCGTGCCTTAGCTGTGCACTCATGGATCCTAACCTAACTGGCTTCTACCTCATTTACCAACTTTGTGGGAGAATAGAAAATCGTAGATTAAACCAACCAAATGGTTCTAGTGTGCTTAGCTTCTTTTATTCTATGCCTTATCATGTATTTAGGACGACAACTTGTAGTAAATTTGTGAAGGACTCAAGTGTCTTTCTTTGATCTAATCGAGATAGACCCGATCAAAGTTACTTTGTATATGATAATATCATTTAACTATATATAATTATGTCCGATAGAGGGAATTTATAGCTGTATATAATCTTATAAATCCAAACATAACTAAGTGTAATTTGTTTACGATTCGATCCTCCTTAGTTCTAATTAAAGACATATCCATCACTATCGTACGTGTTTAGATTAGACATATCATAATTAGAAGGATAAAATTAAAAGAGTAGGGAAAGGTCGCCCCTGAGATGGAGAGTTATGAGGTCTTTGGCGCCACCTATGAAGTGGTGGTCTATGAAGAGAGCGGGAACGCTAGGGCGACACCCAAGCTGCAGCAAAGCCTCCTCTATTTCCTTCCCGTTTGCGATTGCGTCGAGTTGGTATACAGTTGGGTCCACCCCATAGCTCACAATAAGGCCCAGAATGGAGTGACTCATGCAGCAAGAGCTTTTGCTGAAAACCACCACTGACTTGTCTGCAGCCATTCTCAATGATGGAGAAGAGTTGTGATGAGCTTGAGCTTCCATGGAGTTGTATTTATAGTGAGCCCACCATTACATATGGGGTTTTCATAGCTTTGTGAGATCAAGTAGCTCTTGATATAAGCGACTCTTTCTCTCTACAGATTCTGTAACCACACAAGAAAGTGCACTACGTTTTTTGGATGCTCCGCCCACTAAAACCAACTACTTGGCTGCATTATAATTAATAACATTTTTATTTATCCATTTAAGCTTTTTAGGTGAATGGATAATTATCAAATATAAACCGTATCTCATGGAACAGATTACAGATTAATTTGAGCCACAAAATACGCGTGAGATGTTGACACATGTCACTTACGCGTACAAGATATTGATATCTTACTTAACACTGTACATGGTGCTGATACTATATACAAATGGCTGGTACTTTATTTGTAATGGTACTAGTACCTTACTTACACAAGTGTTGTTACCTTATGTATATGGGGCGCTGGTAACTTGTGCGCTGCGCTCGTGGTCAACACTCGTTACTGTGCGATCAAAGACGCGGGCGAAAAAGACCACGTGTGTCACACCCCAAATCCGGTTTTGGCCGGACTCGAGACGTGACCTAAAACAAACGAAGTAAAAGTAATAAAACTGTAATAAATTCATTTACAACTGAAAACGAGTCCAAAGTATTTCTCAATAATCCAAAAAAAAGATGTCAAAACTTGATAAGTAACATAAGGTAAATACAGTTCAACAATGTGGACCAACACATCTCTAATAAAATCCTTAAGACATCCGGTAGCTTCCGAGCCTCGAATTTCCCCAAATCTCAAGCATACCTGTACACACAATAAATAAACAAATAGGGGTGAGCTTACGCTCAGTAGGGAAAATCGTAAATGACCTTAGTCTCCAAGTTTAATATTAAAACTGTTTTAATTCGACGTCACAAAAGTATTTAAAACCCTTAGACCATAGAATGTAATAAACAAATAAGAAGTAACAATATCAATAGTGCATTTTCAAGGATAACGATAACTTCCCAGAGAATAGATGGAGAGCATTATAATAAAATAGAAACCCATCATACTGGGAACAAGTAAATACTATTAAGCAAAGAAATGTTATGGAATCTGTTGTGATGAAATAACATCGCTTCTTCAAGGCTGACAGTAACTTAAAAGAAGTTCATATTAAATACTTTAACGGATCAATAATAGTAAAAATGGGAATAATCAATATCTTTCCAACCACTCGCTTTCTCAAGCCTCCGATCCATGGATAGATTCTGGGATCACCTCGGTTCCCATATTCCGATCTACCAGAGTATCCATATCATATCAGATTTCCCCTCGGTCCAGAGGAAGCACATGCGTCGGGGCACCGGAAACAATCCCAAATGGGCGCTTATTATCGGGATTCCCAGAAATGCCTCCAAAGGACCATATGTCATAGGGGACCAAGTAGTGCACCCACTGGGATGCAGTTCCTTGGGGGTGAAACCATAAGTAATCCTTTCCCCGCAGGGTGAAATGTCCAATTGCCTGCAGGCCCAATAACCGATGCCCCGCAGGGTCCAATAACCAATTGCCCGCAGGCCCAATAATCAATGCCCCGCAGGGTCCAATAACCAATGAATATCCCGCAGGATCTGCCGATACTCAACTCTCATAATATCCAGTAACTGATGAATATCCCGCAGGATCTGTCAATACTCAACTCTCATAATATCCAGTAACCGATGAATATCCTACAGGATCTAAAACTCAGTCAATAACTCACTGTATCTGTCCAACTCCAACCACCTCATCGGCATCGGATTACCCCCCCCCCCCCCCCCCCCCCCCGGTGTAGTACCAAACCAAGCAAACAAATAGACAAACCAATAAATGAGCATACATTCAAGAATAAGAATAAAGGAACAAGTACTTCGTTCACCCATCAAGCATCACACATCGGAACACACTTTCATCATAACCAAGACAAACAACACCATTTCATACTTACCGTGTACTTACCTGTCTCCAACCATCGGTACATCGATCACCTGATTGTACCCCTTTGGCACAATCAGTCATACTCGATCATCCGTTCAACCAACAATTATAGCAACAAAAACACTAAATCAACAAGTACACATTCAACCATACAAACGTCATGTGAACGAACAAGTAGGCAATCGATAAGACAAGCTAATCTAGTTTCATTAGACCCTTAAGTTAACCCGACAACTATCAATCAAGCATGTGAACCTAACACACAACTAATCCGAGAGCTCTTCACAGCCTCTCTACCAGTAAATCAAGTTCCCAAGTATTGAAAGCACACTTCACTAATTGTCATCGTCCTAAGCATGCATACTAGACTCATCCATTTATTAGTAATTGAAATCGGTTATTCTAGTTATTCGCACCCTATAGGCAATTCTAGGACCTTTCCGATTTTATTATCCTAATCATGCATTCTAAGCGGTAATTAAGTAATTAAGACTTTCCCTACCTTGTGGTCTTCCTCTAATAAAACTCTAATGAAAAGCTGGAGTGATCACAACTCCGTTCTTCACACGGGTTCCGACGTGATCTTCTTTCTTCTAGCTCGGGTCCAAGCCCTTGATCTCGGGCGAAGTCTCGTCTAGGTTTGACAAATAAAACGTTCGAGTCAAAACCAGTAAATGTCTAAAGGTCCACTGATTTAACCAAATTTGTCATTTAACTTCTCACCTTGAATTAGGTAAATCGATTAATTAAATCTGATTTTAAAAAGACTTTTCTTTAATTCTGGGTTGACCCGGATCCAAGCCCAAACCCGGTCCGAGCCTGAACCCGAGTCCAGACCCGGACCCGGCTCCAGACCCAAACCCAGAAACCGGTCCAGCTTTGGGCCCGACCCAGAGCCTCGAGCGATGGCCCAAGACGACCGGCCCAGAACCTCAGTCTGACCCACGGCCCGTTCAAGCCCGAGACTGCTCTGAAGACAACTCCGGTGGCCGGGATAGCTCCGACCACCGTTCACGGCGTCAGGGTGATTCGAAAGGGAAGGGGCGAGGGCGGCGAGGGCGTCATGGACTTTGGCGAGGTAGCCGAGCGGCGGCGCCGGCTGGAACACGGCGGAACTCCGCTCCTGTTTCAGATCTGACGAGGGCGGAGCTCGACGTCGCCGGTTCCGATCAGATAAGCTCAAATCGAGCTCGGGAGACACGGATCCTGGTAAGACGAGGTCGGAAGAAAGGGAAACGATGTGAGAAAGGGTCGAGACGGGCGCTCACCGTCTCTGATGCACACGGCGGTCTTGAATCGCTGGCGACGACAGAAAGGGTTTCGAATCGAAGGAGACGGAGGTGAGGCTTCTCTGGTTTTGGGGAGGGTTTGATGTGAGTTGAAGCCGGAGATGTAGAAGGAGAAGAAGAAGGTGATGAACGAGGAAGAATAGAGGGCTGGACGTGATCGGAGGCGAGCGGACGGCAGTGTAGATCTGATGATCTTCGCGAAGGAGATGGGGGACGCGAGAGAGAAGCGAGGTGAGGGGAAGTGAACAGTACCCGAGGCTAGGGTTTCACCCGCTTATAAATGGGGTGCTGGGCCGGCTTCGCGTCTGACTGGCTTGGGCCTGCGTTAAACGACATTTGGGCCCGAGCAGGCCCACTCCCCGACTGATCCACACTGCTCTTTCCTTTTCCTTTTTTTTATTTCTCTCTTTAAACACCTAGTTCGCAAAAACTTACTCCAGTGTTTCGTTTTGCAAAAGATTACCCCAAATTAATTTTGTCGGTCTTTACAACGTGTCAGCATCTTGCACGCTCTGATGACGTCCTGTTGGCCACATCATGTGACTTAGATTGATTTGTAGTTTGTACGATAAGAGTGGTTTGTATTGAATACCATCCCTTAACTTTAATATGGTAAAGTAGCACTAACATTCAATTTTTATTTGTCCTATAGGGTTCTTGCTATCTCTCTCGTCTTTTCCTTTGTGCGCCACCCAGTCCTCTCCTTTCCTTACACACTGATCAGTCCATCACTCCCCGACCTATACAGATGGCCCTCATAACCTCCGCTTGCCCCGTTACCACAATACCTTTGTCTATCGCCCATGCGCCGAACCTTAGAGAGTCGATTGATTTCCCCCACGAGAAGTTGTCTGTCACTTAGGTACATGCCCCTATCCCATAGCGACAATGTGATAAGGCCTCCCTGGTCAAGGAAGAAACCACGACGACCATCGCTTCCCCCCTCCGCCCACTTACCATCTCGTTGTTTGACGCCTTCCCCATGCCTCGTCTTGGAAGCCGTATTGCGCTAGGGACCTGGCCAGACCTGAAAGATGGGGTTTTGAATGTCTTAGTAGGCCTGACCATACCCACGCCGGCTGCCCGTTTGAGTGCCATACCGACGACCGTATTCCCTTTCGTTCCCTTCCTCTCAGCCATAATTGATGGTCTGTCCTACGACCTTGACGATCTCCGACTCCCTGGATGCGTTGAAGGATGGGCATTGATTTGACCTGCGAGATCGAGCTCTCTCGATGCCGACACCAACCTGGTTGGGTGGTCCTAACACACAGAGAGAGAGTCAAACCGCCTGCACGCCTATTCCCAATCGATCTAACTCTCTTGGTGATGCCACCGCCGAGGAGGGGTCCCGACCTCCATTGAAGACTCTCCTGACCCTCCAAGAGGACCTCGACGCCATCAAAATGGATAACAATGAGGACAACATCATCTATTTCTCGAGGGATCTAGAAGTAGTCCGCAAACGTACCCATACATCCTTTGGTTTGATAAGACGGCTATTCACATCCCAACATTGTGACCGAGACTCCATGAAGGTCCTACTAATAAGGGTTTGACAACATGAGGGACTCGTCACCAAGGACCTTGGCTCGGGTATCTTCGGATTCTATCCTTCCGAATTGCTTACCCTAGAGCCCGGGGAGCAGGACCAACTAAGGCTGGTGCGACACAATATCTCCTGCATGTTTCTGGCTACAACAACTCACTACAGTCAATTTGCATGAACAAAAACATAACACATGAGTAGTCAAAAACAAAATACAATGAACTATGTTCATGTCCGTAAAACCTCAATGAACTCCAATCTAAATTCTCTCTAGTAATACTAGTTCACGTGCTCATTTGTGTGTATAAAATTCACAGGTATCAATTAACTATTATTGTATAATAACTTCTCCTAGTTGGTGGTGATTCTGATTGTTGAGTACTCTTTTCCAACTATGACATTCTGATTTGTCATTTTTTTTAAGGTTCCGCGCTATCATTGCTGTATATAGCCTTTACATACATGCCTCCCAAGAGAGGACCTTGAGGAGAACCAGACTGAGAGTTGTTCACCTCTTCACTTTGTTCTTCATCCATCCACGACCCATTTGAAGATGTTGGTGTTCCAGTAGAGCACTACACGGTGTTGTCCACATTAGATTGTAATAGAGAGCAATCAGGTTCTATGACTATTACCCATTAAAACAACATTAGTCATGCCCAAGAGAAATCTTCATTAGAATTCAAGGATATGTTGCGACTGCAATTTGATGGACAATGTTTTGTATTATATAAAACAAATCCTTTAAATTTTAAACCATCACAACACAACTCAACTTAAATTTTGATGGTTCGTGTGAAACATTATATAATTTAGGTTACGAAGTATAACAAAGGTTGAGGGTAAAATGACCATATTTAAATTTGAAATAATACACATGACATGCACGTGTTCTGTTGTCTAAGAGAGTCGTTATCTTGGACGGATTTTGATAATTTTTGTAAATTGAGTTGACCTTTGAGTTAGGATATGTGACAAAAGGTTGTGGACGATTAGGACGTGCAAATGACCTTTCCGACTGGGATAAGAATCAACGTTATCCCTTAACTTAATTGGAGACCCATTTGATAATTTCTCTAATTAAGAGGGGGGATGTGAACACCATATAGTAGCTGATTTGTGGATAATTTAGTGTACATGTGTATGTGTTGAATTTCAGCTTCTATGGATGAAACAAAGAAGTGAATTGGCAATGGGTTTAGTTTGTTTTACCGTTTGATTATAATTTGGAGGAAAACATCCCAATTCACCAATATTGTTGCAGTTCAGTTGCCTAAAATTCTAGCTGGTTTAGTTACAAGGTCATTGAATGTAAGCTCTTCTCAGTTCACTATAGTTTGGTTCTTGCTCTGCATTGGTGGAAAATATTTTCACCAATTGATGATAGAATGGGAGGAGCATTTGGAGTATTTGTTTGCTAACTTGTCATTTTTGAGCTGGTTACATGATCTGCACAATTTCGATGCATCTTATTTTCTGGAAGAACATTACTGTTTCATAGGATAGAAGAAACATTTGAAGGATAGAAGCAGCATGTTTAATGAAGATGCATTATACATGTAAGCACTCCTTTATATCATTACCATATAGGATAGTTACAATATGTATGGAAGTTACAAGTTCCACTGCAAAATGTGTAGAAACAAGAAACGGGGCAAAGTTAAGGTAAAAGGCCTAAATTGCAGTCAGTTTCTCATCTCATAGTCATAGTTATGCTATTAGTTACTAATACTTTATTTGTCTCTACCACCTTCAATGCTTTAAACCCATATGGCTCCTGCCCTCATCAGCAATTGGGGCAGCTCGTTCCTGACTTGGAGACTCATCACCTCCTTTGCACCTCCTATGAACTGCTGCCCTATGAACACAGCAGGGACGCTCGGCCGGCACCCAATCTGCAGCAATGCTGCCTCAATTTGCTTCCCATTTGGCATCTCATCGAGCTCGTGGACTGTCGGGTTTGCCCCGAAGCTGGTTATGAGTGTCTTGATGGAGTGGCTCATGCAGCAGGAACTCTTGCTGAAGATCACCACTGACTTGTCTGCAACCATTCTTGTCACACTGTCCATGATCACAAAAAGATTTGGAGACTGAAGAGTTATGTAAATGTGAGGAGGCTTTGCTGATTTGCTGTGAAGAACATCATCTCCCATACAAGTCTATTTATAGAGGTGACTGTGAGTGCTGCATTTCTTTCATGCTTTGGAATAGACAGAGTAGAATAATAGCTTCCAATCAGATATTATGTACTGTACCTTACAGAATAGTATTGGTTTCCCATATTACCCCTGATTCTGTATTTAAAAAGACACGCTTCAGGTCAATGGTGTCATTTCCTTAATCCCCCTTGGAAACCAAGTTGCATACTAAGATGCCAAATATCAGGACAGTACGGAATTTCATATCATTTGTCCTTTCTAAGTTTAAGGGGGTGGAGGTGGATCATATATATAGTCAATAAAATTGCGTTCACTCGATTGCTTCATGTAATAACTATCGGGTCGTTGGATCCGTGCAGACGCTGCAAGGTTTGGCAAGGGTATTTTGATAACGAAACGAGTTCGTTTAAGGTTCTATTATTCACAGCTTCATTTCAATCCAAAACACGAGTAACTATCACGTCGGTGGATCAAATCACGACTATTGTACAAATTACAAACACGTCATGGTTTGAGAAGGGTATTTTGGTAATTAAACAGATTCTTGTTCATCCTGAAAATGAGGTGAGCAGGGAGGGCATCTGCTGAGTTGGAGAATGATGAGTAAAGGAGAGTTGGGGTTATCCGATGGATTGGCTTGGCCTTGGCTTTGGTGGTGAAAAAGCCAACCTCCTTTACCCTGGAAAAGAAGATTCGCGGCACCCAAAACCCAAAGGCCGCACAAAACCACAGTGATCAAAGCATCCATGCAATGAACAAATCATCAACCACACCATCTTTCTTAAAGCTATTTCTACACATTATTCTCCAAATTCAATTGTTCTTTGCATCAAATAAACACATGATCATTAACCATTATCAACACATGCTCTCGTGTTCGCCTATATCTTTAAATCTAGCTACATGTGTAAGACGGGATCTTTACAAATGGGTTATAATGGAAATCAATCAGATCAAAACAATAATATCATGTAGAATTTTAAGTCGAAATACATGTTAAATCAGACTTTTATAACTAGAATGTGTCGTACGATTTTAGAATTTTTCTTCTTAAGACATCTCTCGGATGTCTGGTTCTTACAATGTGCTTCTTTATTCCTCATTGATTAAGAGCATCCACAACGGTCGTGGCAGACGTCGTTACAAGGGGGGCATGGCTACCGGTTGTGGCAGGATCCAGACACGACGCGGCACCGTGGTAGGAGCTGTTTTAGAGGATAGAGAATGTCATTTTGCTCCAAAAGCAAATACAAACCATGGCTCCTGCCACTAGTCATAACAGACTATTGGAGAGGCCATGGCAGGAAGGCATGGTAGGGAGGAGAGAGAAAGCCAAAAAACACCTCCTACCATGGCTTCTTGACACTAGTCATGACAACTCATTGGAAATGCTCTAAGTGTTCGTGACTTGTCTTTTTTAGAAAATAAATAAACTAATAGACCGAAAGGGCACGATGAAGCTAGTATTTATTACTGTATAAGAAAAAGATGCATAAAGAGAAATACTTTAAAAAAATCTACTATGAATATATTTAAGTAAAAATAATCGAAAGCACCGACACCAGATGGGTCAACCAGAAATTACGTAATCCAACTGAAACACATACAACAAGATATGCAAGAAGTCCTAATATCATGGGACGAACAAGAAAAGAAAAACAATACTCATTTGTTGAACCACTCTATAGGTGTCGTTAGAGTGATGTTGCGATAGCGGACCAAAACACCAGTACAACTACTGATGACGATGAGTTAGAGTTGAGCGTGCCCATCGCCGGAAAGAATGTGGCGCCTTGGCGGACTAAATACTCCCGGAGGTCCATCTAGCGTCGTCCTCCCTCAGATGATAGATGAGGGTTCCAAAAACACAAAGATGCTAACTCCCGAGATGGTAGGGGAGTACCGTGCCAGTACTTGGTGGAAAATCTACCACCCCATGACCAGTGAGGTGGTGATACATGTGAACCCCTCACCGGTCCTGTCAACCCTCATTGGGCGAGACGAGGGTGCGTGTAGCCCCACACCGCCATCCTAGATGCTTCAACAAAGTTTGTCAATCCCTCTTATTTCGTTACCAGCAAGTCTTCGAGTGGTCTCTTCGCCCGACCTAGAAATGATCCCATAGTTGGTCCTGGATATCTCGAAGGCTGGTCCCCCACCCTTCTAATGGGGAAGGTCTGGGATGGTCCTCAAGAAGAGGGCATGAGCTGCACAAGACTCTCCTTCTCAAGCTGCCACAACCTATCATCATAGGATGAGGGCTGATAACGGGAAATTTTCTCTCTTGTAAGGATGGATGCGGAGAGTTTCTCTCTCATCTAACGGGACATGTCCTACCCTGAGTCGACGGGTCATCGACCCCTTCCTCTTCTTTTCCCATGCCTTTACGGTCCATAGGTTTTTTCAAAGGTGGGTGCCAATTATTCGCTCCATTCTTGGGGAATGGATCAAAGCTTTTGTTCACCGGGATGCGAGACGGTCCCCCGGTGGCCACGACTCATGCCCGGATGGTCACGACCATTTTAGACCTGTACTTGGGAGGCCCTGGGTTCGGTCGTGACCCTCATGAAAAGGCCACTCACTCACGTGCTCACAGGGCACACACACAATTACAATCAAAGAAATGATCCGACAAATATTCGTACGAGAGATACAAAAAAGATGGTACTCAGATTCCGCCAGACGAAATCACAACTATCGTTGCAAAAAAAAGGGGGCCTCAAGGCGAACCCTGATCCTTATGAAGCTTCCCCAGCTCATGTCATTAACGTCATCATACACGGCTAAGCAAGTGTCCAAAGTGTATCCGATCCGAAAGCCGACACCCATGTTCTAGCTCCCCATCGGTAAGTTGGTGACCCACACTGAGAAGAGGGTAAAGAGGATGTCCCAAGGACACATGTGCGGCCGTAGGTCAGCAAAAGCACCAAGGAACGTTGAAATTTCCAAGGCTCCCCTGCTAGAACCTTGCTCGCTCCCGAGCCGTGCTGAAGAAGAATCCTACGACCCCGCCATCCAAAGCGTTGAGCCACTACCTTTGGCAACCTCCACAACTCAGCCAACCAATCCACAAGGTATTGCTATAAAAACCACACGTTGGACATCATTTGTGCTGTAATCGCGTAGGCGAAATTTAGCACGCGTCCATATATCTTTGTCGGGGGTACAACTATTTCTTGAACCGCAAGGCTTCTCATCTGGCTGTCCAATTCATCCATGCCCAATGGATCCACTCTCTCCCCCCTTTTGTACGTTCCTGAGCAGTAGAGGCGTCGAGTAGTGTTGTCCCTTGACGACCCCTAGTGGTGCCCTGTTGGGTCTCGAGGTAGGGTTGGAGATAAACCAACTCGCAGCGGAAAATCAATGAAAACCAAGAGACAATTAAAACCATGAAACAACTAACAAAGAATGGATTAACAAGAGAAAAATTCAGCACTAGTTCTTACCAAAACAAGAACACCGGTTAACGAATGATTGGCTTGAGTCTCCAAGACGCCTACGTATCCACATGGGAATCAAAGCCACGTAGTTCTTCTCTTTGAGGACTCAAGAACACAAACATGGAGGTGGAAACTAGCCAAACCCGAAATGGCCATGGAAGAGGGAGAGAAAATGTGTTTCCTATTCTTGTCTTGTGTTTGTTATGTTGAAAAAAGATGACTTAAACATAACAAAACCCATACTTGTCCAACTAAAGGCATGGGACAAGTATGGTGTCAAGTAAGGTGTAAATAGGACAAAGTATGGCAAGACAAGATTGGGTTAGGTGGTGAATCACCAACACCTTAATCCTTGTCTTGCTTACTTAGTACTAATTAATCAAGACTTGATTAATTAGTTCCATGGGCCTTGGTTGCATGGGCCTTTCATGGGCCTCTTGGAACATGGCCCGTGGTCATTTCCAACGAGGTCCCGTGATTCGCTCATCGCCTCCATGCCTTCCATACCGGAAATGTCCAACATTATCCGACGCGATCAATCCCAAGACTCCAAGCCTTGTCTCGATCTGTGAAGTCCTATTCACTTACGGGCACATGACCCAAAACCCAGTTTTGGTCATGTCCCGAGACAACTCCCTTTTGGCCATTCTCCATAAATGTGTCAATGAGTTTCATCCTCCGGTGTGACCCTTAGGTTTATGCATGTCAATAGATCAACGTAAAATCCCATTTTACTTGATCCTATTTAAGTGGCAACTAACGAGACTTTAGTATTGCCTGACACTACATAACGAATCGACCCTGTCGATTCTAACCTTTCCGTCGTCCCTGTCATTATCCTTTTATCTCCGATATCCTGATTGAGATAAGGCATAGAGTCGTCATCCTTATTATTCTCAATCACCGTTCCTTGATATGTGAGATGACTGAAGATATGATACCCAGTATCATGTGCATGGCCATGCTATTCTTCCAGTCACTCTCGATCAAGTGGCCGAGAGCCGATATCTTTCCCATACCTTAGTATGAGGGATAAATCCCTTAGTCGTCTTTCGTGTCACTCATGTAGCCCGTCCCCAAGCCAATCCTGGCCGTTATGGAAGCCCTGTTACGGACAACGTTAGGCTCAAGTCAAACTCAGTTGTTGACTACATAGCGATCACAAAGACTCCTTGGTCTAAGGATACATGACAAGCTACAACACTGAATATGTTCATGACTTAATCTATGGCACATATTCAGGGCGGGTCGTCCAATATCATGTCCCACATGATATCTATGATCAGACTCCGGAATCTCATTCCAATGACTAACAGAACGTAAGCCATAAAGAGCCATCTTTCATACTAGTCGCTTCTAGTGAAGCTTTGTTGACTAGGGACCCATCGAGTGTGATCTATCTCGATCTATGGTTCTATTCGCATGGTGGGCATAGATCAGAGCACACATCGATATATTACTCCAACACATAAGTAATATAAAGCCGCTTTAATTTTATTGCTAACGATGATAGAATTGCTTCGATGTCAGAACCTTAGCTGCGAATGCAAACTGAAACTGCCCTTCTGCCTTAGCGATATCCCCAGTTGGGATGACTACTTCCTTGATACAGAGCGAGGAAAGCCGCGTACCCAACTCTGGCATCCCCCCATACTCCCATCAGCCTCCCCGGGACATACCTCACGATCCCCCGGATCCGACTGGTCGTCCGGCCGACGGGTTTGGGCCCTCGTTTCCAGCCCCGCCCCTCTAGCTCCAACCCGTCCCGATCCATACCGGGCCGCCCACCTTTCCACATCTCCCGGCCCAGATGACCCGTTTCTATCGCCCCGACCCGCTCGAGGGATCCAGTTTTCTTAACCCAAGCCTGCAAGACGCGCATCTCCCATGAACGTCCCCCCTCGGTCCAGCCCAACTTGCTGCTCCATGCCTGGCCCCATCTCGCTAGGGTTGTCCCCTACCTCGATCACCGCCTTTCCCTTCCGCCGTCGTCGCTCATGCGCCTCCGGAGACTCCGTCTGCGTCTCCTCCGAGCCCGTCGGAGCCCGAGCCGGCACCCGACTCTCTATCCCATCAGCATGCAGCAGGCCCGCCGGCCGGAAGTGCGAACCCCGGCGAGCCCTAGTGCGCAGGCCCCTCGCCGGGACCCTACGCGACACCAGCTCCGCCCCGGCACGACTCTCCCCTTCACGATTCACCTCGCCCGAGCCCCGGACCGAAGCGAAAACCAGGTCCTGCATCGGTGCCACTCTCATCCGCGACAACACCGGCGTGGTCGCGGCTTCTCCGGCCCCGATCTCCTCTCCATCGCCCGACGACAGCGGGATCACCTGCACCGCTGCCAGACCCAACACCACCGTCCCCTCCGCGCGAACAGGGTGCCCGTCCTCCGCTCCCCATCCCGCCTCCACGGCCGCGCCTCCTCCAGCCGCGCCAATCGCTGCCTCGCGCACAACCGGCAAGTGCTCCTCCGACTCGTCCCACAGCGCCGTATCAATAGAGAGAGAGAGGAAAGCTTCGAGTTCTCCATCGCCTCCAACAAAGCCAAGCCTAGGGTTTCGCAGAGAGCAAAAACGCATAATAACATAGATATAGAAATCAAAGCAAATAAAATTAAGAACTTAAAAAATTATAATAAAAATAGAATTGTATGAACAAAAATGGAAAAAAAATCAAGTAAGATTTTTTTTTTCATATTCCAGGGGGGCACTTTTAATAAAAAAAAAGTTTTTTATAAAAGAAAATATAGAAAATCATAAGTAAAAAAAAATTCAAAATTTGAGGGGGGGCACGTGCCCCCCGGGTCCCCCTTAGAGCATGTACAACGGGCCGGCCCTCGCCCCCGGGCCTGCGCGCGCTCGGTCCGCGGACCGTGGCCCGTTCCGTTGTGGGCTCGTTTTCGCGCGGTCCGCGGCCCTGAAACACCGGGCTCGCTCCTCGGGCCTCGCTCCTTGCCCACGCTGGCCCAACCTCGGGCCGACACCTGGCAGCCGCGCACTCCTTTTTTTTTAACAAATTTTTTTGTCAATTATGGGATTTGAACCCCCAACCTCAAGGTTCAAAGCCTTGTGGTTCTACCATTGAGCTAGATGAGTTTTTGTTACTATGTTTTATTATAATTTATATGATATAATTTTAATTTTGGAGTGAAATGCATATTAAAATTCAAAATCAAATCTTCTTTTTAATAGATTATATATTATATAATTTAGTGTTGGATGATATTTCAAATAAAATAACATATTTATGCAATATATATTTGACCATATTATCATTTTTGTGTGTATTTATATCCGGTCCGATTCAAAGATTTTTCGCTATAGCAACTACTATGAATATTACGTAGTTGACCATATTATTCCATACACATATTTTATTGATTTCTTTTCCATTATTAAAAAGTTCATTTTTATTCGTGTTAAATTTATTTTTATTTTTTTATTGTCATTAATTATTTTTTTCACATTTGTTTATATAATTTAAACGGTTTCTGATAACGAATTAAATAAAACAGCAAAATATAAATTAATAATCCAGTCAGCATTGTTCTGCACTCCCAGGACCTCAAGATCCTTTCTGTTGCAAAACACCCACTTTTCTGCACTCCCACTCCCTGACTTTTGTCCAGTCAACACAAGGTCTGCACTCCCACTCCCTGACCAAGGTCATTTCTGTTGTTCATGCTCTTAAGTCCGCCCCTGCGTAGTGAGAAAGAAAGAGAAGATGAAACAATTTCAACAAATCTATAGAGCCGAGAGCACTCAGGGTTTTCAAAGAACGAGACAAATCAATAGTAAAATGGTAAGGGAAGTGATATCTTAATTAGGAACTGAAAGCATGTCACTAACACTTTCGGTGATTTTATTTATTACCATTTTTGGAAATATAACAAGGCTGACTTGTGCTTATTAATTATAATTTACACTTCAAAAGTAAAGTAATAAATTTGTTTTGTTTTTCCTATAATTATGTATCTTAGGCAGACACAATCTTGAGAAGAATTTGTACTTACAGCCATTTGGGAAATCACGATCTTATCTAAGAAAATCCAGAAGTTTCTGATAAAGTCAAATCTTTTAATAAAAAAATATTCAGTTTATACTGAGGAAGCAAGTGGTCACGGATACCTTCTCCTTTCTTCTGCCCTTTTCCTTTTCCTTTCCCTTGACATTCTTTCTCAAGTGATCACATAAATGCATATGCAGACTAACTACTGAGTATGGATAAGCGGCTCCATATCAAGCCCAAGAGTCACACCACCTCTCTACAAGTGCTTATCTATATGAGCTTCAATGTCAATAAATTAAATCAAAAATATGTATTGTGATTGAACTTTTGGTTGAGTAACTATAGTTCAAATCATAGCAACTGTTTTAAAAAAAATAATCCAAAGCTGGTGTCATGATCATGATCATGTTTTTAATCCTAGTATCTATCTCTCTTACTTGATTGTTTTCATATCGTAGATATGTGATAGCAACAAACCCAATCCAATCCAAAGCATGAACACCCACTGTGTTTGTAGCTATGGTGAATACTAGAGATGATGCAATAGAAATATGCATATTCATATGCAAAAACAAACAACCCACTCAACCACACAACATGAGAATCAGAATCCAATGACATGCCGAGGCCAAGACGTGTATTACGTGCAGCCACCAGACGCTGCATGAACAGTGCCTTTCCTGATCGAACAGAGTCAGACATCCATCTGTTAGAATAAAATTATAATTAAACACTCAACTATCATAACTGATTCTCTAATATAACATCAAAGACTATAACAAAAAACCGGAAAAATTAAAACGAAGGATTAGGAAGATCACATAACCAACAGTCTAGTTACTAAGATGGTGATATTCGATCAGTTGATATCCTGGTTCTTTGTTGGGGTGATTGTCAAAATCAAAACTAGCATATGTTAGTTGGGTTGGAGAATTTTCATTTGCTTGGAGATTCTTAGAGGAAAAAAGCTAGAAAAAGAAAAATGAAAAGGGTAGTGTAATGTCAATTTCACATTACGTATCATATCTGATATGTTCATTGTACATTCTAGTCTAATCCAGATTTCGAATATAAGCCACTACTTTCTTTTCTGTGCAAGCGAGGCCGGTTCTTGGCATCCCACGCATGTGCTTCTAGTTTTGTCGATTCTCTATGAAAACAAGGCTAAAATTAAGACACCTAGCTTTAATATGAGGTTGTCTATGAACCAGATGGACTACAAGTGTAAGACATACATTTTAAGTAGAATTGTTGGTAACTTCCAACTTACTGCTAAGAAAGGAGAATGGGATATTACCTATTGTTCAGTAAAGGTAATCATACCAAAAAGCGTCTAAAGACGCAGCCGTGCTCTGCTAGGGTTTTCTTAGGGTTGCAGGTTTTGCGAAACTTGCCGTCTTCCATGGAGTTCTCGGCAACGATGGCGAGTGGAGAAGGCGGTGTGGCAGACGATGTCCACTGGGGGCCGCGTCTGGTGGTGTCCGGTGAGCAGGGAGGGTCTCCGATGGTGGGGGACGTCCTTGGTCACAGATGGGTGGAGCCGGAGGAGGGGACGGAGCGGGGCTCTAAACCTTCGGCGGAGGAGACGCCGGTGGAGGGGGTGACGCCGGTGGAGGAGGTCACGCCGGTGATATCGGCTGGGCCTTGGTCGGGGAGGGTGTCGGGCCTACCGGAGATGCAGTTCTCGGCTGCACCGGTGGCGGAGGATGGATGGATGGTGGGGGGTCGGCTTCGATCCGGACCGCCCACCCTCCGTCGCACGGTGGCGAGGGGGCCCAGGCCGCGTCGGCCGAGCATTGGTATGGGCCGGAGCAGGGTGGGGCAGGACGGTGCTGCTGCCGTGGAGGGAGTGTTGCATGGCGCGGGCGACGACCCGGTAGTGGTCTCGTCGGACTCTGTGACCGGGACGGATGTGAGGACGGGTTCGCCGGACTTGGACTCGGAGCTGGCGGAGAGGGCAGGGCCGGAGGAGATGCCGTGGCGGCGAAGGATGGGGAAGGAACCTATGACGGCTAGGGTTTCGCCACCGCGGGTTGGGGAGGACGCGGGCTTGGGCCGAGGGCTTTTGGCCGATGCTCGTAGGGCTGGCCATCCGTGGCCTGGGCTGGGCCCTCATCCAGGCTGGACCCGGGGAGGCGTGGGAGACGTGGCGGCTTGGGCCGCCCGGTATGGAGCGGGTCGAGGTGCACATGGTGGACCGGGGGCGGATCCGAGGGCTGGGGCGAGTCGGGTGCCTGATCCGGCTATCAGGGGTGACCCACCAGTGGATAATGGAGCTGAGAGGGGGGAACATGTGGAGCTGGACCGTCAGATGGGGGCTATGCGGATCAGGGAAGTCGTGGTCCCAGTTCAGGAGGTCACGGGCAGGGGGAACCTCTACAAGTATGCGCTGGCAGCCAAGGTCCTGACCTCCAAGAATGTCTTCTGGAAGTCAGTGGTGGCGCGCATGGAGGACGTCTGGGGTATGAAGGTGGAGGCGAAACCATTAGAAGGGGGTCTAGTGGCCTTCTTTTTCAGAACGGCTAAGGAAAGGGAGAGGGTTCTGCTGGGGGAACCATGGTCGTTCAGGGACTCTTTGGTCCTGTTTATGGACTTGAGAGCGCACATGCAGGCTAGTGACCTGCAGTTCCACCACTTCTCAGTTTGGGCACGAGTGTCAAATCTTCCAATTGGGGCTTGGACGAGGGATGTGGGGTTTAGAGTTGGCAACACACTGGCGTCTGTCAAGGCGTAGATGTTGATAAGGATGGGCTCTGTTGGGGGGACTTTATGAAGGTTCGGATCAAGGCAGATATCAGGATTCCCCTGTAGAGTCAGCTTTGGTTCCGCCTCTCTGTCTCGCAGGTACAGACACGTCTGCTTATTTCTTATGAGTTTTTACCTGAACATTGCTTCGGTTGCTGCTGTGCGGGTCACCTCTTTCCGGTCTGTCCGGTTGTGGGAAGCTCGAGGGGTGTATCCCTGAGAGCACCTGGGGACCCGCGGTCGGCCTTGGAGAAGGCGAAGCACGGGAAGGCCATCCCGGGAACGAACTGGACCTATTTAGGTGGGTCGGACAGAGGTGTAGGGGGGTCGGACAGAGGTGTCCGAGCTAAAGAAGCCCCACGAACACCAGGGCGGAAGGAGGGGCCGGGGTGGTGGGGGCGTAATCAAGCAGGGGTTGAGGAAGATCGGGCCGCCTGGATGGCGAGGGATGTGGCACCGTCGCTATCGGGGAACAAGAGGCTAGTGCGGGAGGAGGATCCGGATGAGGAAGAGGACTCGGCGGCGTCCAATGAGGTTTCACCTACAGCGGCGGGGGGCTCCAAGCACCCTCGCCTCCAGGAATGAGTCCGATAGGGGCCAGGGAGGGGTTGGTCGGTTGTACCCTCTCCCTGGTGTATAGGTGGAATTGGTATCACCAACAGCTGACATGTTACTACCCTACCACTTCGGGGTCAGCATTCCCGCGTTCAGGAGCCCTACCACTATCAAGCAAGGGAGGACGACGCACGCTAACATACCGGGGGAGTAATTGGTCCATCGTTGTTTACTTATCCTCTGGTCTGCTCGATCAGTTTCTTTTGGTTGGGGTATACTGTATCGGTATCTCCGGATGCTACCGCAGTCCCAAATCCCCGACCGCAATTATGCTACAGAGCACATTTACTCTTTATGCACTTGTCTTTCCAATTACTCTAGTTTGGTTTATGTACGGTGACTTCCCTTTGTGAGGTCCCCGAGTTACTTTATATTAATGAATATCTCCATTTCCTTTCAAAAAAAAAATTACCAAAAAGCATCTGCAGCGGGGTTTATTGGATGAATCAATTCTGCCTCATAAGTTCAAAAAAAATGTGTTAGTCTCTTTCTTGGGTCGAAAATGCGTCGACTGATTGCAACACCGATAGATTTGTCAACATCTACTACATGTCGATTTTATCGTACCTTTTTATGCCGATTGTCACATAGCATGCTCATTTATTAATTGAAAATTAGATAATTTAATTATTTTTCGAATAAATACTAGGTATTTAAAATTTTTTTTAGCACAATAGCAAGTGATTTTATTGATAGAAAATGAAAAGGTCGTATAGGCCGTATATGTTTGTGAATAATTGAAAGATGATGAGATACAACTTCGGTGACAGTCGGAACACTGATTTTAACCGACGGATGCTTCCGTTGGTTAGGAATTTGGCTGACGGATACAGCTTCCTAGGCAACAGATATGATCCGCTTGCCAACTACTTATCAGCAATATTGCACCCGAACAGATCCAGGCAAAATGTAGGGGGTCAGTCCCTATTCCAACTGTGTGTAGAACGGATGATCCTGTGAGCTTTTCCCGTCTCGACTTGGTCGATACTGATGTGTCGCACCAGAAAACCAAGGAGCATGCCAAGGAAAGGAGGAGGCTGGGAACCAGAGAATTTCTGGTTCAGTGGGGCTGGGGTGTGGCTCCTCAGTAACACCCCGAGATGCCCTGACGGGTATACAATGTCACTCTGAGCCTCAACAACATCGTCGTCGTTCGTGGCTCCTGATCAGAATCGTGAATCTCCAACCCATGTGTAGTAGGCTCGAAAAAAGTATGGTGATAATGGTGGATTGACCACCATTGGTAGGGGTCATCCGAAGAAAACCAACGATCCTAACCGGCTTGTGGTCCCAGATTGGGAGTTCGATCTCTCACTTCATTTTCGTAGACAATGACTCGGTCTTGTCGAGATCGAGTCCTTTTCTCGGGAGGACAGTTGTACGGGTGGGACGGGATCACAGACACCAGGCGTGCCCTAACCGGTCCTCGACTTCCTCTGTTCACATCAGTTGGGTTAGAGATCCATTGGGGTGTGAGCTCGTCCGCGGAGGCCGACATAATCTATCGGCGTGGTGGTTGAAGTCATGGTTCCAATCGGTCAAGATGGGTGATTGGGTAGGGATACACCATTTCGTGTGGAAAGATGCGGCATTCAGTGGAGAGATCGTTGGATCCATCCCGTGAGATGATCGGACCGTGGTTTGGCGCCGGATCGATAGGCAGGACATTGGAGCAGATGCCGGTGACCGAGTTGCTCAAGCATCCATGGAGACTAGTTGATCGGAGAGGAGAGATGGCTCAAAGAGCGATTGTCGGAGGCTGGAATGGCTTGGGGGGAGTGGGGCATTTGAAAATTTAGAGAAAACCCTAGGCCGAACAGTTTTTTTTTTAATTACAGTAATTTTTTTTAAGATTTCATATTTTAATTAATTCAATATTTAGTTTATGATATATAATTTGATATTTTCTATTATAAGCTCAAAAATTTATTAATAAGACCAATTCCAAAAAAAATTATTAATTCAATATTTTGTTTTCGTTGTAATGCTTTTGAAAGATCATTCGTAACTCCAAATATGTCTATCATAAAATGAAGTTCAAACACAACCTCAAATGGTTGCATTTTCGACAATATTAGACATAACTCTCCTTTTTGCTAACTATATGATGGATCATCCACAATTTTTTCTAAGACTCCAACTACAAAAGAGAACATAGTCAAAGTAGTGTACCATAATATGACCCCCAACGTGTATCAGTGGGGCGCACTAAAGAAGTTTGTTGATTTAGTCACTGTCCATTTACACATTCATCACTTTCAACGGTTCGATTAGTTGACCCTACTTGTATATCTTAAAAAATGTAAGATCGTTTCGATGATGCACAAACAATATTCACCACACATCCAACCAGCCAAAAAAGTGAAGCAAGTTTACTATGATTCTTAGCCACATGTACAAGTGCTAACTGAACTTGATGAGCAAAGCAGTGAACGTAAAAAGCACATGGATTTTCCTTCAAAATAAGAGTTTTAAGGCCACTCAACTTACCTTCCATATTTCTACCTCCATCATATCCTTGCCCTCGCAACCTTGATATGCTCAATTTGTGTTTGGAAAGTAAGTTGTCAATTGTCTCTTTCAGTGAAACAGCAGCGGTGCTACTAATATGCTCAATACCCACAAAGCGTTCGATTACTTTTCCTCTTTTGTCCACACAACGGAAAAAAACTTTCGTTTGTTCCTTCACGAAAACGTCGCGAGATTCATCAACTAGAATCGAAAATAATGAATTTCCAAGATCATCAACAATAACAATAATTGTAAAACTAGTAGTTGCATGTACTATATTTTTTGAATATTAGGCCATGTTAATTATATATTTTTATCAGCATTCCGCGGTGTTAGATATTTTCTCAAAACCAATACACGGTTAAATCTAACATATGCTCTCATTAGCTATATTGTTAATTAGGAAATAAAAAAGAAAAACCAACACTCGGTCAAACTTAACATATTCTCTGATTAGTTATATTGTTAATTAGGAAATAAAAAAAAGAAATATGAGTTGGTAAAGTAACTGAATATTTTTCCTATTTTTCTGGTGGGGCACTATTACATAATTAACTGATTTTTTTTTAAATACTAACCTTAACCTTTGGTTTAGAGAAAATTGAGGAGGGGACGTGCCCCCTAGCCCCCATATAAATCTGCCTCTACATGAAGGGAAGGAGTTGGAAGACGAGACGATGTATCGACAACTAGTAGGTAGTTTCATCTACTTAACTTTAATTTGGCCTGACATTTCTTATGCAGTTGAGGTCGTGAGTCGATACATGCAAAATCTGAAGAAGCCTCACTTAGATACGACTCGATGAATTCTAAGATACGTCAAAGGTACAATTGACTACGATATTTTTTTTACAAAAGAAGAGAAAACTACAAGCTAATAGGATACTGCGATGCTGACTATACAGGAGACCACGATACTCGAAGATCAACCACTGAGTATGTGTTCAAGCTCGGACAGGGAACAATTTCCTGGCGTTGTAAAAGACAACCAACGGTGTCGTTGTCAGCTACCGAGGCAAAGTACAGAGCAACTGTTGTACTAGCTCAAGAAAGTATGTGGTGGATACTGTTAATGAAGGATTTTCACCCGATGGTTGACTATGCGTTAACACTTCATTGCGCCAACCAATCCGCAAATCGCCTAGCCGAAAATCCAATGTTTCATGCTAGAACAAAGCATGTGGAGGTGTACTATCATTTCATCAGAGAGAAAATCCTTAAGGAAGAGATCAAGATGCAACAGATCAAAGTGGATGACCAAGTGACAAATTTGTTCACCAAAGGATTGAGTATTGGCAAATGTGAAGGCTTTTGTAGTGAGCTTAACATAGTACGACGAACGGGGGTTAGTGTTGAGGAGGAGTGTTAGAGTATCATCACTAACCCTAACCCAATAATAGTTGGTAAAAGCCCATTAGGATTAAGAGCCCATTAACTAGGCTTCTTCGTATTGTGTAGAAGAGAGTAGAATGTCTAGAAATATGTACAATATGTAGAGATTTTAGGAACATTCTAGAGGGTGAGAAAATGTGTGGTTGAAATTGTTTCACCACCACTATAAACACCCCCCACCATTACCATGTTTTGCATCCAAGAAACACAAAGTGTAGTAGTCTTGTAGTGAGAGTGTCCTAAAAGTGAGAGCGGTATTTGGTGTTGAAACTTCTTTTCGAGGGATGTTAATAGAAAGTGTTGTCTTTCACCAAAGAGTTGTGTTCAACATTAATGCGTCTCAATGAGATGGGCGGGTTCCCCGGTTGTATTGGTAGTTTTTATTGTATGCATTGGGCTTGAAAAAGTTGTCTAGTTGCTCAGCATGGGGTAGACAAGCGGGGAGATCATCCCGGACCGACTGTTATACTTGAAGCGGTTGCATGGTCCGACACCTTGTTTTGGCACACGTATTTCAGTATGCCCGGGTCTAACAACGACATCAACGTGTTCAAAAAATCCTCGTTGTTCGCTCATGTACATGCGGATATACCCCCACTGTCCGTGGGCTACTTTTGATAAGACCATGTCATCACCATAATTTTTGAAGCACGTGTTATATGCCCAGAAACAAGAGGTTGTGAGAAAGGATGTTTTCGAAGTCCTCTAGGCTCACTACCATATCATTACTTGACCTACTCCAACTTGGGACAACCGGACCATAGCGATCAAAAATACTGAGCCCACATAGGTCAGAAGTTCACAAAGCATGAATGGTGCAAACTAGTCCGAGAAAACCCAATGACTTTGTTAGAGCACGCACAACGTTGTGGTCCATGTTGCGACTCGCGAACCGAACCGCATTTTTGCGGTTCGCGGGACGCGATACGACGCGCTGTGGGGCGTCGTTTTTACTGTCCGTGAACCGCAAAAATGCGGTTCATTCAACGGCCCACGACTTGCGCCCCGGAAACACGGGTCGTAGGTCGTTCGACTCAGGTTGTAGCACCAGCGAATCATGGCATGACACGTGCCATTTCGAAGAAAAAAATTCTGACCCTTGGCAACGGTCGGAAATCAACAATAATTTTTTTAATTCATATAATCTCTAAATTCTAACCCTATAAATACCTCTCCCCTAAACCTCATTCTCAAACCACCAACACTCCTATAATTTCACTCTCCCACTAATTTCACTCTCCCATTCTTCAATTTCACTTTCCATTGCATATTTCCTCTCCCTCTAAAGTATATCGAAAAATGTATGGCTCGGAAACTCAACGTTCGTATTGATCGGATGACGAATAACATAGGGCGGACGAATTCGGATTGTCACCCGATGACCTAGGCATCTTCCGCGACCTGTTGACGCAACCGTCCGAGAACTCTGCTTTCTCCCACTATATGCCACCGGGTTCCAACTCAAGTACTTTCAAACTCTCTTTTTTATTATTATTTTTGTAATTTAGTCTTGTAATTTATTTTTGCAACGTAGTCTTGTAATTTAGTTTTTTAAATTTATTTTTGTAATTTATATATGCACCCGATATAAATGCTATGTTTCAACACAAGTCCAGGTCAAGTCAACACAGGTCTAATTCCATTCAACCCGTTCCGGGTCAATTCCACCCCGGGAAAAATTACCCGTTCCCACATCAATACAACCCATACTCGTGTCTACCGCAAAGTTACCCGGGTCCATCGTAAAGCTACTCGGGTCCACCGTAAAGCTACCCGAGTCCACCTCAAAACATCCAACCACCTAACTACTATGGGTACGCCGATTACCCACCATGGCTACAACACGTGCCCGACAACAGCGGCACCCATATGTCGTCCCAATCATCCTCTGCAGGTCCTTCCCAACCACGACCGATTCGTGGAACAAAAGGGAGGGAAAAATGGTCCGTCGAGGCGGAGAAGCACCTCATAAGAAAATGGCTCCATACATCAGAAGACCCGATTAGGGGCAACTCCCAACTAGGTAACAAATTTTGGTGCACAGTGACGAATCGATACAACGAGGGAGGAGTTCACCCGCATTTCGAGTGGAAAGCGGTGAAGAACTATTGGGACATCCTTCAGGCGCGCGTGAAGAGGTCCCTCGGTTTTCTGAAGCTCTCGAAGGCCGAGCACCGTAGTGGATGGAACCAGGATGACCACAGGAGGGCAGAAAATAAGATGTGGCGCAATATACCAGAGAAGGATAAGGTGGGGGGGTGACCCAAAAAATTTCGAGCTCGATCATTGGGTTGAGTTGCTTGAGAACGAGGATAAGTTCACCGCTGAGAAAGACACCATCGCTCTTGTACGGCGACAACGGTTGGATGAGGTTGAGAATTACAGCTCAACCCCACCCACTAGTACCGTGAGATGTACACACCTCTCATTGGTGACTCCAAACAAGAATGTTCACGTTCCGAACCGACCAAGGGCGGTTCTCAAGAAAGACCCCCTTCTCATACGACCGAGGGAGGTTCTCAAAAAAGACCCCCTTCTCGTACGGTCGAGGGAGGTTCTCAAGAAAGACCCCCTTCTCGAAGACCCCTTCCTGAAAGACCGTTGGACAAGAAGTCTTCGAAGAGGAAGGGGCAGACCCTCACCGACCAAATGACTGTCTTGGAAGACATGGAACGAGCAAAAGCCGAGTCAGCACGGGAAAAAGACGAGACAGACCGAATAATGCTAGAAATGGGTCGTCAATATCAGGACTTATCCAACCAATGGCAACAACTCTTCGTCCAATACAATGCCTTGCATCGCCAACTACAACGACGAGTAGGTGACCCAACGGTATGATAATGTCCCAATTGTGGGCATGATTGGAAGATCTTGATGAAGAAAAACAACAACCATAACCATGAGGCGGACATTGATTGTATACTTCAACTTGTATTTTATTAGGTTTGTATTAAAAAAAAGATGAATAGAAGTTGAAGTTAATTTTTGTGTTTAAAATCATTTATAATTAATTTTGTTTTATTATTAATTATTTTTATCAAACTTATTTTAATTTTATAAAACATTTAATGTTAAATATGAATTCAACCTACAGTTAACATCCATTCACAATCCGAGCCTCACTCACAATCCGGACCCCTATCTGATTTATACCACTGTAGAGCAAAGTTTGTTTCATGGTCTATAAACTATAATTTTACACCGTCAACATGCGGTTTGATCAACCGATTTGACCCATTATGCATGCTCTTAAAACTAGTTTGCGTGAGGCTCGATAGCTTTTGGTGTTTCAATTTTGTCTAATATTCCATAGTTCGCATCAGATCACTATATCAAAATGTTGGATGTATTCTATTGTAACAAAAATGTTTCACCGGCCTGATACCATAGATCCACGATTAAATCTAAGTGTTTTATACCATTGCAGGCCTCTTACTATTGTAGGTTTGCTTAATAGATATGTTAACAGGTTTCGTTGGACAATGTACCAATGAACCAGTCACGAAGTTCATAACAAAGAGGTTGAGGATGGAGTTTGCACCCAAACTTATGAATAAAACTAGTTTTTACAACTAGAGTAGCTGGCATAAAATCCTACATTTATTTATTCAGAAACCATGAAACAGCCTTATTACAATTAGTTTTGGAGTTGGAGGTCATTGTTCAAAGTATCATAAAAGGAAATTCTATGTTCTTCATATAAACTTTTCAATCTGGTTGGATTTTTTTTCTCATAGCCCAGATGAAGTCATGCCTGATATTTTTATATAAATTAACAAAAAGTAATGACATGTTATTTAACAGAAACTCAATGATTTGTTTCTGATATCAGATCATCTTTAATATGTATTACTTACTCTATCAAAGGGAAAAAGTAAATAGATTAAAAAAATGTTCTTTTCCTTTGGTTTCTGTCTTTCTTGTTTGTTTTGTCAGAGAAAGGTAGAAACACAAAAATGGCAGAAGCAATAGTATTATAAACAGCACCAAGTATTTTCTAGCTTTCAAACACAAGCTCAGAGGCTGGAGAAGAAAGAGCTGAGAAGTGTCATTCTATTTTGAAAACCAAAAATAATATTACAAAACAAATCTCTGTGATTCTGATTATTGTTGCTCAATCAGAAGGAGATTTGTGTTTCTGGATATTGTTTTGGTTGTGTAGTGTAGGTGTTAACCAGGCCCCAACTTCAGGTGGAGAATGAGAAGGGGCAGACATGTTAACCATTCAATCTCAGTGCACAGTACCATGCTTCCTTCATCATAACATCCAGAGCATCGGCTTATTGTGCACGCTTTCAACATACAACACTCAAACCACAAGGACCTATTTATAGGCACAGCTCCTCCTGCTGCTAGGGTTTTAATGCTTCTCATCACATACACTGGGCCAAGGCCCACTCAATGGTAAGGGATCTGTTTTCACCTTCAATATATTGGGCCCAAATAAATGTGTAGACATTACAGAGTTGAGGTTGTTCTAATAACATCAAATCAATAATCAGGAATCGAGTTGGTAAATGGATGAACAACAGCATGTACTAACTCTAAAATGTTATGTTACTGATTTTTATGTTACTAAGAGCACCAGTAGTCGGCGACGAAAAACGTTAATGTAAGAACCGTCCCCGGTCGAACCGGTGATTTTTGGTGAAGTTTGACTTTCGGCCGGCAAAGTCAGCCAATGACTCCAGGAGTCGTTCGTACTTTTTCGGGGCCCAAAAAGCTTAGCCGTCATCACGGTTAGCTTAGTTGGATCATTTCCTTTCGTTTGACTGTAATGTTGGAAAAGTCAAATTTTGGTCAAACCGGGACTTTTTATCGACTAAATCCCGATTAATTTAATTGTGCTAAGTGGTCCCCACTAGAACACTTGTCCTTAGTGGATTGGAGGAGAAGAATTGAATGTTAAAGGACCCTTTTACCCTCTCTTAAAGCAAAATTGGGAGAAGTGAGCCAAGGGACTTTTTGGTCTTTAACCTTTTAGGTCTTTTTAAAGCATTTGAAGCTACAAATTCAGCCTATTTTCACTAGTGCAGCCGAGTAGTGCAAGGGAGAGAGAGAAGGAAGAGCAAAGTGGCTTGAGGAAGAAGAAAGGGAGAAAATGGAGCATTTTGGGACCATTTCTACTTCATCTCTTCTCCAAATTCTCCTATTCATCTTCATCTCCTCACTAGGAAGGTAAGGAACCACTTAAACTCCTTTTTCAATTTAATTCAATTCATGGGTTTTTGTGGGTTTGGCTTCAACTAGTTGGAATTTGAGTTATTTGATGTTAGATGGTGTTTTAGTGTAATAGATGAGTAGTTTGTGTAGAAATCTTTGGGTTTTGAGTTGTTTTTGATTTGGAAATCCTTTGGGTAATCTTGGTTTGATGAAACCTTTGTGGGTATTTGAGTTTTGATGACTTTGGTACTGTTTTTGGAGTTTTTAGAAGTTAAAAATGGAAAGTTTGCTGTAATTTTCGTGAAATAGGAGCTGGAGGTTGAAGAAGGGCGAGTCTTCCCAGACCCGTCACGGATCCGTGACGGGTACCGTGAAGGGAGACGTCACGGCTCCGTGATGGAGGCCGTGACGGCACGCGTCACGGTTCCGTGACGTCATCCGTGACGGATGGTCTCATGGTTCCGTGACCCGATCCGTGGCAGATCTGTTTTGGGTCCTTTTGGGGCGTTTTCATCTATTTCAAGCTTTTGTTTTGAACCGGTTACTTGGAGTGTTAGGTTAGATGTTTGCCCTTTTGAGTCTCCCTGTGTAGCCTTTAATTTTGTTGTTAATTGTGATCGAAGACCTTGGACCCGAGCTCGGAGGAAGAGACCCTTGGACGACGTGAGAAGACCGGAGAGGAAGCTAGCCAGGACGTCAACAACTAGGAGTATTAAGCTTTGGGAGAATTCGAGGTAGGGAAAAGTCGTAAACTCCTTTCCGATTTAATAAATGTTAATAGTATGCCTATAGGATAATAATAACCGGAAAATTCCTAGCTTGCATATAGGATGTGATTCACTAGAATATCCGCTTTCAATTATAATTAATAACAAGAAGAGTCTAGTATGCATGTAGGATGTGATTCACTAGTTTAATCGCTTTCAATACTTTGGGAAATTGTCGTGCTGGTAGAATGGTCATGACGAGCCTTAGGATTGTTTGTGTTTGTGTGAATTGTGATCAACGGTATCAAATGCCGATGCATGTTCCATTCTTGTGTTAACATAAGAGTCATAATAAAACTAGACGAATCATGATTGTTGTAAAGTGATTATGTGAGTATGATATGATTGAATGAATGAATGTGTGAACGTGTTATGGTTGTGCCTAACAAGATGATCGGGTGAATGATAGACCGATGGGACGTGATTGGTAAGTCATGCCAGTAAGTTGGTTGATAATATGTGTTTTATGTGACGTGTAGAGGTAAATTTGTTGGACTCGGTAAGCTGTGGTTGAACTATGACGTTTGTTGCATGTTATCCTCTTGTTGTGTGTTCCAAGGGGATCTGTGTTCCGGTATGGTACCCACACCGAGGGAGTATGCCGGTGTGGGGTAGTACCTAGTCCGATGATTGTGTTTATGCCCCGAGGGATTTTCCGGGAAGACCGACGGTACATTTCGGTGTGTTGTATTATTGTTGTACCCTGATGCTGTGTGTCCGGGAAGACATCGAGACCGATGGACATTCCGGTATGATGTAGTATTTCACCCCGATGCTGTGTGTCCGGGAAGACGTCTGGACCGATGGACATTCCGCTATGATGTACTTGCTTCACCCCGATGCTATGTGTCCGGGAAGACATCTAGGCCGAGGGTAAATGTCGGCATGATGTATTTGTTTGAGTTGTGCGTGATGATTGGACTCCAGTGTGTGTGTGTGTCTATCGTTTTGTGTCGTTGAGTCCAAGTAACTTTCTTGGTGGTCTTGATATCAAGATGTTCTGTTACTCGCTTGTTCTCTTGTTTTGGTAACTTTATTGAGATCTTATGCCTTTTAGTTTCTAATTGTGTTCTCAGTTTTATTAAGTGTTGTTGACCTCTTATTTCTAAATCGGAGTGGGAGTCCTGCCCTTTACTACTTTTTCCTACTGAGCGTAAGCTCACCCCCTCTGTTTTACTGTTTTCAGGTTTCCTTGATGAGTAGGTTGTAGGACGTCTCAGGGATCAGGAGCTCATCGAGGGTCCGGGTGTTCTTGTTTAGAGACGTACCTTCCTTTGTATTAGACTTTTCGCATTGTATCACTTTTGAGCTTTTGACTCATAGTTTCAGTTTTGGTTTATATGCTTACTCGAACTTTTACTTGTTAAAGTTTATATCAATAATCTTATTTATTATTATTCAATTCACGTCTTGAGTCCGGTCAAAACCGGATTTGGGGCGTGACAGTCAAGGAAGCAATATGTTGACGGAAATAGCGTAAACGCCAACAAAAAGACGGCTGAATCTGCTGACTGACAAACAAAATTGAATTTGTTCGCATTACAATATATAATATTCAAACAAACAAGGGAATCAAAGATGGGTGCGCCCGGATGACCCAAACGAGAGTGCCAAATTATTGTAGAAAAAGAAACAAAAGCGACGAAGTAAACGATGAACAAGGAAAAATAGTCGAGGTGATGGATACATATCGAATGTGCTATTGCATCTCAAAACTAGATATCCCGTCAGAAAATCCTTCTCATAGAAAATCAAGAGGGTCAAATTCAATCGAGGCATTATTATCCTTGACAAATAAACGTACAGAGAATAGGGTTTTAACAAGTTTAAGGGCATGGATAACATCATGTCAAGCATATTTAGGATACGTAAGAAAGATAGATGCACGAACATAACCATGAATAGGAATCTAATTACCATCACCAACAATAATAGAGCGAGAAATGTTCGGATTAATGTAAGGACTTAAGGTGCCTGATTTTGTTTTCATGTGAGAGGAAGCACCCGTGTCCACGTACCAGATGGAATCCGATGGTTGCTGTATAGAGAGATAGGCCATAGTAGTGGGGATGTCTGTGAGAACAATCGAGTGGGCTTGAGGGTTTCCTTGAGGCCTCATGAAAAACAGACCTAGCAGACCAGCTGGTGGATAGACCTGTTGTCTCTATGATGTTGAAAAGGGACAAGACGAGAGTACTGAAGGGCCTTCCTATGACCCGGGCTGTTGTACGGCCTAAGTCGGTGGCCTAGTCCAAACATACTTCCCATTCCAAGCAGGAGGCGGCACAACCCAATTCTGAGTTTGAGATTGTTGGATTTTCCAACTATGGGAGGAATTATTGGTCTGAGTACCATTTTGACCTCCCCCACAGTTATTTTGAGTGTTTTTATGTCGAACCCAAAAATAGTATGACCCCGATTATTACCGCGAGCGATATTTCTTTCGATGCCATCTATAGTAGACCATCTAGAAGAACTATTAATAAAACAGAATTTTAAGAAATAACACCTGACATAACTTGTTTCATTTTGTGAGTTTCTTCCAAAATCTGATTGGATTGTGCTTTATAGAAGAGAGGGAGTAGATCAGTCTACTGAATAAATGTAGCCACATTGTCATAGGATTCTGAGAAACCAGCAACTAACTGGAGAACAAGTTGGTTGTTAGAAACAAGGGCACCAATATCAGATAATTGATCGGTAGTAGACTTCAATTTTTGACAAAAACTCTAAGCATTAGTAAAATCATCAAGTTTAGTAGCAGAGAATTGATGTTCAAGATACACAGTACGAGAGTGTTTGTTGTCCTAGAATATAAGACAGAGAGTATTCCAAGTGTGAAACCCCACTTTTACAAAGGGGTAATTTCTATGAAAATTGAAACGTCAAGGTGGGTTTTTGCAACGAGTGAAATTGGAGAAGGAAAAAAAAAGAGGAATTGGGTTTGGGTCAGCTCCACTTGGTTTGGGCCGAGCCACGCTGAAGCCCAACTTGCGAACTGCCAGCCTACGAAGACATGCCCGGTTTCGCTAAACCCTAGCGAACAAAACGACCGAACGCGCCGCTTCAGTGCCATTCTTCGCGCACGCGGATCGAGGAGCTCCTTCCTCGAGCTCTCGTTCTCTCTGCGAAACCAGAACGGGATCCTGTCGCCGTCCATTCCTTATCCGATCTCCTCCTACGTCTTCCCCAGCTATCTCGTCCCACCTTCCCCTCCTCTATATTCGCAACCCACGCCTCGCCGAGTTCGTCTCCGTGCAAACCGAACAGCGCCGAGACCGGAACTCGAAGCTCAGCACCACGAGCTCCTCGCAACGGCGATAGAAGAAACCACCTTGATTCGTGACTCCCTCGCCCAAAACCTCGGCTTCCACGACCCCGCTTTACCAGAAACCTCTTCGGCCGTGCTCAATTTGGACGGGAACAACCAGAATCGACGCCGGCGACCACTTCTCACGCAAGATCTGAGACAGGAAAGGTTGGGCCGCGCGTCGACTACCGTTGCTCCTCCCTGACGCTCTCTCAGCCTCGACAACCCCTTCTCCGAGCTTCTCTGCCTCCACGCTGTCCCTTTGACGCCGGAGACTCGCCGGGGAACTCACCGGAGCTCGTTGGCTCACCATCCTCGTCACCAGCTCAGACGGGACCTGGCAGAGTCGGGCCTTAGGCCAGGTGGTTTGGGCCAACACCGAAGGTTTGGGCCATGCCCAAAACCGGACAGTCTGGACCGGATCAGGGTTGGATCCGGGTTGGGCGTGGATCCGGGTCGGATCCGGATCAAATCAGATTTAAAGAAAAATCACTTTAAAATCAGGTTAATTAACTGTTTAATTAATCTAATTTGGACAATTAAAGGACAAATTGGGACTATTACCGGTATTGATTGGACTTTTCTTTGTCAAACCTAGATGGGACTTCGCCCGAGCACAAGGGCTTGGACCCGAGCTAGAAGAACGAAGATCACGCCGGAACCCGTGTGAAGAACGGAGTTGTGACTAGCGAGCTTGACAATAGAGTATTAAAGGAAGACCACAAGGTAGAGAAAGTCTTAACTTCTCGTTTAAAATGCTTGGTATGCCTATTAGGTTAATAAAATCGGAAAGGTCCTAGAAATGCCTATAGGATGCTAATAACTAGATTAATTGCCTTTCAATTACTAATAATCGGATGTGTCTAGTAAGCATGTGTAGGATGCAAATCACTAGCTTAACTCGCTTTCAATACCTGGGAATTGCTTTACTGGTAGAGAGGTCGTGTTGTGCCCTCGGATTAGTTGTGTGTTAGGATCGCATGTTTGGTTGCTTAGTGGATAGGCTAAGAGTCTAATACAACTAGTTTATTCTATTGTTGAACTTGACTGTTGAATGTATTTGAATGATTGCTTGATTCTTGAAATGGTTGATTGGAGAGTCGAGTATGACTGGTTGTGCCGAGCGGTACAATCAGGTGATCGATGGACCGATGGGTCATGACTGGTAATTAAATGGTAAGTTATGGTTATGTGATTCGTGTGTTGTGTGTTGTGGTGAAATTGTGACTCGTTACGAATTGGTTGATCCGTGATTGTTTGAGTGTGTTATTTGTTTGTAATTGTTTATTGTTGATTCACCCAAGCGTATGCTTCCTATGGGAGTAATACCTTTGTCCCGAGGACATATAGCTCTTTGGAGACGTTTCCGAGAATCCCGACGATAAGCGCCCTCAGGGGGTTGTTACCGGTAGCCTCGATGTTATGCGTCTCCTCTGGACTGAGGGAAAATCCGAGATGACACATCATGTGTGGATCGGAGGGTGGTGACTTTAGTACCACGACATTGATTGGATTTTCTATTTCCTGTTAATTGCTAAGAATTACCTTGTTGTCCTTGATTGAGAGATTGTTGAGCTTAAAGGTCACCTTGTTATGTATTTTCCCTACTGAGTGCAAGCTCACCCCTACGTGTTTACTGTTGTGATTACAGGCTTGATTGAGGAGTAGAGGCTCGGGAGCTTCTTGGTCTGGGTGTCGTTCTAGAGACTTCAGTTATGTTTTATTTTTGGTTTTTGATAAGCTTTGTTGAGGAATTGTTATTACACCCCTGGAGGGCTTTACTTATGTTTTAAACTGAGATATTTTGATCGGAGGCTTATTTTGGAGGTTTTTATGAAATTGTTATTTTTTATTTATGTTTAAAATCGTTTTTACTCAAGTCACGTCTCGAGTCCGGTCAAAACCGGATTTGGGGCGTGACACCAAGCCTGAGCAATAATATTGTTTGGTTCAATAATAGTTTGTAATAGATCAATAGAGATTGTACCGTAAATGCACTAAAGATTGTAGCATTGAGACAACCCCATATGTAAACGGGGACCATCAGTGGAGGATCTACCGATATTAGAGTAGGTGTGGCTAGCACGACGGTCCGAGCGGTGAACCACCCAGCATGGGCGGAGTTTCCGATGTCTGTGGCATCAATGGAGGCAACAATTGTGCAATCCTTAGTTACCACTGAAACAGAAGCCACAGAAGGATTCGAGGTGACCACGATCACCGAAGAAGGCGATAGTGGTCAGATTCCAGGAGAATATGATGCAAAACCCAAAAAAAAAACACGTCAATGAATCTAAAAAAGCTCAACCCAAGATGAATACTAACCTTTGTCCATCTACAAAGTGATAGGAAGGAGCTTCGAACAATGGAGATCGTGATAGAATGACATAATCGAGGATCAGCCAGGGAGAGGAGGGCGGTGAATCTAAAAGCAAAATAGGAATCAGAGGGAGTGGAGGCAGAAACGTGAGAGAATGAGAAGATGAGAGAAAAAAATTGGAATTAATTTTAGTATTGCTCTGATACCATGTTGAAGTTTATTCCTTGTCTTATTTATTGTTTAATCACTGTATATATAGAACAATTACAAATAGCACAAAGGGAATTCAAATGATATGTACGGAATATATCATCCAAGAGTTTGATTACATTTAAACTCTAGATAAGCATTACCGTCAACAAATTGTTTCACAATCAGGTGATAACTTTTTATACATCAGGGCTTTTCGTCGCCCTTGGTGAATCTTAATGTATTATAGTGATAAATGATAAATGTTTATAAGTTGATAAATATTTTGTGTATCGATGATAAACGTTGTGTTTTGAGTTGATATATATTTTGCATTCAAGTGATAACATTCTGATTATCAACATCCTCAAGGTTTTCTAATGTATTCAGATGTTTTGAACTTGCTCCTCAACAATTATCACCAAAATTTGACTTTAGAATCATAGATTAATGTGGTTCGCTAGTATATGAATCAATCAGTATCTAAACGAGTTTATTATCAACGATTTAAGAAAAACGTTTTAAATCGTGATGATCAGTTGATAAAACCATAAATAGAGCATGAAGATTAAAAACTTGAAAAATACATAGAATTGATTTTTAATCTTGAATTTGTATATGTGATGATTGAGTATAGAAGAAAGTTATAATATAACTCTTTTCATCTTAGAGAGCTCATTTATTTTGCAACAATAAAAATAGTGTTCTATCTTGAAGCTCCGAAACAGAATACAACTTATCGCATTTTGAATTTGCAGAGAAGAAATACAAGTATATAAATATCATGTTATCCTTACAAATAAAAAATAATCACGTGTCCTCGATGATTAGCCCGGTCACATCTGTGTCATTACGGTGATTAATTTGAGTATTGAAATTTAGTTTTTATGATTTTTAGGTAATTAAAGGTAATTCTCAATCTACTTCACCTCATACTCATGATATCTAAACAATTGTATATGTTTTTTTTATCAGAGATGTTTTATATGACCCTGTCTAAATGACAGGTAGCTAGGAACGGCTCTAACGTGTCTTTAAAAGACTACAACCAAGGTTAAAACCTCAACAAAGATAACACTACAGAGACCTCTATACTGAGAACAAAGAACATGAATCTAAAACAGAACAACTAGAACACCAAAATTAGCCTTTGGAACGAATGGATCTCTTACAGTTCACGAGAGGGTACCTGCATCATTCCACATAAGAATAGAGGAAAAAGCAGGGAGGGATGCCTTGACAATTGTATATGTATATGGGTGAATAATGATTTGGGGTATTGATGCTTCACTATTGACGTGGTTTCTCTAGTAAATGTGAGTGGGAGCATTTCTATCTCTCCTAAATGATTCAAAGTTGACATTCCCTCCCCCACCAAAATGCCAGAGTTGAGATTGAGAGCTCTCACTACTGTGTAAGCAAAAGCATCAGCCTATACATACATTGACAAATGATGAATGGACATACAGAAACCCTTACGTTCATCACTTGTCACATATGTTGATATGCAATCACAGCTTCAAACACTCTATGGCTACACAAACATAGATTATATGAACACTATGCATGTAGTTACAATCATCATCATCATCATAGAGATAAGTGATAAGATCAACTGATATATAGCCCGACATGTACAAGTATATTCTCATGACTCCGATTCTCACAGATGATTCTTGAAGAGATGGTGATGCAGAACATATCAGATGAAGCAGAAGAAGACACATGTTAAAAGCACAACTGCCCTTTCCTCTCCTTCTAGGGACACTTGATGATCATCCACAACGCTTTTTGTATAGTAATAGTGTTGTTAAATCTTATGTACCATGGATTGTTTTGAAGGGAACAAAAGCAAGAAAGTGATATTTCATTGGATATGGATGAAGCTCGCATCTTTCTCCGCATCAGCTGACTCATTGTTCTTCGGACATTAACGTTGCATTCA
The DNA here is from genome assembly GCA_963921825.1 of Erodium maritimum. Lineage (NCBI taxonomy): Eukaryota > Viridiplantae > Streptophyta > Magnoliopsida > Geraniales > Geraniaceae > Erodium > Erodium maritimum. The sequence goes on from OY997595.1 coordinate 11,501,868, forward strand.
AGGGCTTGAAGAAAACAAAGTCGAACATATCTGATAACGTTAATGCTATGTGTCATTACTCTGTTTGGTTTCATGATTCTCTTCCTGGCTTCTATGATTTTCGGGGGAATATTACGATTTTCTATCAACTGTTTAAGTATCATAACATATATTCTGATAACAAGATCAGTACCGTTGCGCTTGATTAGCATTTTTACTGATGCTGCCACCAATGAGGCCGAAAGCGTTGATTTGTTCAGTATAGTTTATGCATTGTGATTAGAAATATCGCGATGCTCGATGCCTGGAACAACTTGTTCATGTCACTGTTGGAGCAAATCATCTTATCCAAGCAAATATATCTGAAAGGGACTTGTCTTTTTTATCCTCTTTCGGGGTTTTAAAATTGTTTTCGTTACACCACTTCACTAGCCAGCGCTTTATAAATAAGAAGTGTTGGCAAATCTTCCATCCAACAAGCCTTGGTGTCATAACTTACACACTTAACACTCTCGATTTCGATTAGTACTACATTGGATTGTGAAAGATGGATAGAGTTCAGGAGCTGGTGTCAAGGAAGGCTGCAGTGATCTTCACCAAGAGCACATGCTGCATGTGCCATAGTGTGAAGACGCTCTTCTATGACCTTGGGGCGAGTCCTGCTATCCACGAGCTCGATAGGGAAGCCAACGGGAGGGAAATGGAGCGTGCCTTGCGCGGGATAGGGTGCAACCCTGCTGTCCCGGCCGTGTTCATTGGAGGAAAATATGTTGGCTCAGCCAAAGACATCATATCTCACCATGTTGATGGTTCTCTAAGACAAATGCTCATAGATGCCAAGGCCATCTGGTTCTAGTAACAACAACACTAAGGTTGATGTTCTTGTGATATGTAATGAGAAACTCTACTACTGTGTTACAAGTTACAACCAATGCTGTATTTGGGGGATTCTCTTTTTCTTGACTATCCTTTACTGCATTGTGCAAGAAAAAAAATCATGTATGAAAACTCTCAAGAGCCTTCATGGAAGTGTTTTTTACAGTATTGTTTTAGTTTCTATGGAGAAGTTTGCTGAGTGCGTTAACCTTCTCATTTTGTGGGTATCAATTGGGAAGGAAGCTTTACATCATACATCATTTCATGGGATTCTCTAGTAGACAATAGTAGAGAAAATTGATGCATGAAAACTGTTGTTTTTTGGGCTCCCAGAGCCCATGCTCTAAGGCCCATACATGAAGTAAGCCCATTTAGACACTTAAGCCCACCATGTTATATTGTCATCACTTGAACAGTAAGGTTCGGCATTGTTCTTGGCTTTATGAAGACAGGAACACAAGCTTGAGAGGCAGCTTGTTTTGTACAGAAACATGGGCAACAACTCATGGGCAGCAAAAAAAATTTTGCTTGATTGTTGTGGAAGGAGCATTAAATGCTCCAATTTCATTTATTGAAATTACAGCAAAGGTTTGCTTCTTTCTTGATGGTTATAGCATAAGCATTAATTGCATTTTTCTTGTATCTTGGAGTAGGAGCAGCGAAACACCACATGTATTTGGTACTTGTATTTTGGTTGGAGAACAAAATATCAAGAGCCAATATTAAGAATCAAAATTTTGATTTGGTTAGTTGTAGTTTGGGAGAAGAGCAAAGAACTAAGATTTATTTGATGGTTGTTGATAGGTTTGGAGTTGATTGATATCAAAAGATTGAGTACTTTTTGTGGATTGTCAACTTGTATCGAGAAGTAGAGAATGTGACTTGTTGTAATTCTCGGATTATTTTCCGGTTAATAAAAGGAGCTCGTTGTTGTCCCGTGAATGTAGGTACATTGTCGAACCACGTATATTGATGCCTTTGTTTATTTTCTGCACTTTATTATTTGTTTCGTAATTTTCGGTTTATCAGACATTGCAATTTTATCGACTGGGTTCTAGGATCGGGGGTTGAAAAGTCAGGTTATCGGTGTTCGTTGTGGATTGAGTCGCGTCGGTTCTTTTTTACAGATCCGATTGATTTTTCGGATGAGTGTTTTATTCCGGTTTCGTGGGTCGAGATTTACTACAACAACTCGTACTGAAATCGAATAACTTTAGATAGTGCTTAATGGATTCACAGTGTCATGTAGTGTGCAATGGCATATCAATAAGTGGAACCACCTTGTAGCTGAGACCAAATGTTTCTTTCTACATGAAACTTTGATTTTCACCTTATATTGTGAAAAACAAAAAGGTTTGGTATCAAACTTTGTGATGCATATGCATTTTTGCGTATAATTTCTAGATTTTCGATCGTACTTTAAGCCTTTTCGTTCATAGTGTAGTTTTCGTGGAATTTTCTCTCTCCACTATATCTTGTCGCTTTTCATGGTTTGCATGCTTTTGAATCGAAATCGAAAAGAGTGGACTTTGAGAGCTTATAAAAGAGTCGGAGTTAAAATCCTAAAGCCACACAGCCAGATGCACGACCATTCCGAGGTCGGTGCAAGATGTATAACCTGATGCATGACCAGTACAAGATACACGACCTGACACACGACCGTTAATAAGTATGCACATCAATAACAATGGCTAGCAGTATAAGTACACCGACCCACTCACAGTCATGCGCAGGTCAACGTGATATGTCGAATTTGAAAGTCTTATTTTTACACAAATCGACACACGACAGTGCAACTCCCAAACTCATTTGAATATCGAAAATGTGATCCGTGCACTATTCCACACACGATCGTGCATAAATCGATACACAATCGTAGAGTTGTTAATTTAGTGTAAAGTTCTCAATTTACCTTTTCATTATAAAACACTATAAATATAAATTTTAGGGTTTTAAGAACAGATATGTGCTGTATTTGAGTTTAGAGAGCAGCTCCGAAATCCTAGAGAGCGAAAGTGAACATGTTGAAGAATATTTGAAGGTTTAGAACATCTTTAGTAGTAAACGATTAAGTAATGGTAGTAGCGAGTGATTAGTCTTCAACCACCCATCTTTACCACTAGCTCTTGTATTGGTAACCACTAGTTAGTGGTACCACAAGAGCAAGTTAAGCATTTTTTTTCTTTAATTCTCAAACCACCTCTCCCTACCATCCCTCCTACCTCGTTACATGATTTAACTGTTAGCTACACTCTCTCTTCTCATTACCTTTTTTATAAGCTCGAGGTTTAAATTAAGAAGAAAAGACTCCTTCCAAGAGGAAAAGAGAATAATGGTAACAAGGGAGCTCTGAACAGAGCTAAGGGCCTCAAACCCGAAGAAACACCATAACAATGGAGCTCTCAAAAGGGAGTTGCAGGAATAAAACCCGAAACAAATAAGCCAAAAACAAGCGAACACGACTTAACCGATCCACCCTTTTCAGTGGCCCACTCTTCACCTTTCGAGGTCAAGTTCGGATCATCGAAAGCCTTTGCTTGATCAAGTTGAGCTAAATGAGTGTTTCAAGCTTATGCAGCCTACGTCGAAACTGTAACATGAGCAACACCTCTCTCACGGCTCAAAAAACGAGCTCGAGGCTTGGACTTAGCAGTATAATTATCCTCTAAAAACTTAGGAGGCCAACTCTGACGTTTTCGATCTTTGAGAAGGGTATCCTTCCTAGGAATACCCAACTCCTTCGAGACCGCATTAGGTGTAGACGACTTACCCACCTTTTGTATCCTGTTAATCGACACAGTTGACTGCACCAGACCTACCGAAGACGTTTCCAAAAAGGGTGCGGGGCTGTAGCTTGGGCTATTAAACAACAAAATAGATTGTCCAGGCCCAACTACTTGTTGTTCAAAATTAGTTAGAGGCCCAACCACTTGCTCCAAAATAGTTACAACATCAATAAGATATTTTCTATTGTCTGATCCACTAAAATTGACAAGTGGTTCGCACGAATCCTTCACCAATTGTGCATCATATTCGCGCGTGATCACCGTAGAATCTCCAACGATCGTATCGATGACCAAAACCTCCGAGATATCTGGAATGGGAGGATAGGAACTAGAAAAATCAGTAGCGACATTCCCAGGATTCAAAGTATCTGATTGCACCGAGAATTTGGCCATATATTTGCCGAAAAAATTCTAGATCGTAATCGAGACGTCGTCGGTTGACTTAGCCGATGAAAAGAGATAGTTTGCAATACATTCTCAACCAACCTTCCCCTAGCGTACCTACCTAATGTTAGCTCCCTCATCTCTCTCGACTTCGCGTCCTCGCCGGAAATCCAAAGTTAATGGACTTTTGGCGGAGGTGACTGTGGTGTTGGGGTCAATAGTGAAGGTGTTGAACCATATTTTAACTATTTTGGAAGGTGATATTACTAAGGTCGTTTGGTCAGATCGAATGGTGAAGAAGAAATCGAAACGCAATTCGTCTAAGACGACCCGTAAAGCCGTCGATGGTAAAGTTGGCGATGGTGCTCTTTCATCAGGGAATACAAGGACAGTCGACCATGTAGCTGTGATGGAGAAGGTGGACAGTCACGGTCTTGTATCCATTGATCCTGGTCGGGGCGAGGAAAAACAAAGCATCAAAAACAATAAACCATCTAGTTTCGCTGCTGGAAATTCTTTGAACATAGAGACCCAGCAAAAGCCAGATTTTGGTTCATTGTCGGAAAAGAGGATCAAGTTAACGAGACGCCGGATCCTTGCAGAGATGGTGGAGCAAGAGGATGAGGTATTCGTGAGTAATCTCCCGTTTGGTTCATCGGAGGAGTGGAATCGCAACGTGTTCAGCCCATTCGGTAAGATCGTTTCTCTATCCGTCCTCAAACATCCAAATCTGAAAGTTCGTTATTTTAGTTTCATACGATTCGAGTCCAAGGGTGCTGCGGCCCAGACGATCGAGGGTTTAAACGGTTTTAAGCTTAATGGCCATACATTATTCGTCGTTATCGCTCGTCGCCGACCTGAATCGTTGCCGGAAATTAATTTGGGACAACAACCAACGTGCTCTGTTTCCGACGTCCAAAAATAGGGAAAACAACCAGACATGATCTTTGAGGGTGTTGCTTCCTTTCCGACGATCACTGCTCTGGTGGTCATTGTCACGTCCCAAATCCGGTATTGACCGGACTCGAGACGCGACTTAAGGAAATTAAACAATATCCAACAATAACAAAGTCAAAGCGAGTCAATACAAGTCCCAAACTACAACGTACGTCTCTAATAACTACAATAAAAACCACGACTCTCGCTAGCCCCAAGCTCCGCGATATCCTCTTCTCCAAATCAAAGCTAAAGCCTGTAGAAAACAAGGTAAGGGGGTGAGCTTGACGCTCAGTAGGAAAAAGCCACGAAAACCACCTCATTACAGATTTACAATAAAGTCTTTCCGCAGTTTAAAGTTTATTAAAAAGTTTGTTACAACGATGTTATACTTAAGCCAATTAAAGACAAATACCCCCCCCCCCCCCTTACTCTGACACTCAACAGCCCAACCCCACCAACTTTAACTCGTCACCAACCACTATAACCAGGCACAAACCGAAGGGAACAATCCAAGTAAGACAACCCATAGCCACAACTCAGCAACACTCAATTAAAACCAAGGCCCTCTCAAACACACAACTTGTAACCACACGGTCGGGAGAGACGACTGACTCACAGATAAACTGGAAACAACACCTTCAACCTCAAGGAAAACAACACGCAGGAAAACCATCACTAGGCAACCACAATCCAGTCATTCACCATGACACATAACTCGTAGCCAATTGCACGGTCTCGGGAGCAACCCGCTCGGGCCGACGTAGCCGCACGCAACTTTCCCCTAACACACAGTCAGGAGAGGTGGTCGACCTCATCGCGGAACACATCGTTTTACCGACACACGGAAGGCAGGGAAATCGCCTCTTCGCGCAACACATCGCGGACACAGCGTTTTACCGAGTGCTAGTCGGAAGGTAGGGAAACCACCTTTCTCGGGTAGCCACAGTACCACAATCACAATCACACTCACAGGTAACCACAGTACCACAACCACAATCACGATCACACTCACGCATGACACACTTGCCCAAAACATAGCAACACATGCTTCACCGAAAATAACATATCATGCCTCTCAATTTACCCTCGTAACCATCACGCACTTACCGACACCACACTCAACGTGGTAGCCCCACCGGCTTAACCGGTATTCATCCCCTAAGGCCCACAGTTCAATATATCATATAAACAGGAAATAACCACTCAAGTCATCAACATGTATCACTAGTTCAATTCTACTCGTTTTCATGTTCGTTATTTATTATTCGTTCAAACAACACAGCACCAAGCAGATACATACAACAAACAATCCTACAGGCACGACATGGCCTGATTCTACCAGCATGGCAATTCCCAGGACTGAAATCGTAAATGTTCACAGTTTATACGTCTACGCTAGTTATTCACATCCTACATGCATAGTAGTTCATTATCCAGTTATTACGTTTCCCTATATGCATTCTAGTACATCCGTAATAAAGTAGTGTTTCGAGGTAATTCCCTACCTCTCAGTCTCTATCTGGATCGCCTAGCTGCTGACGTCCTGGCCTACTCCGGTCTTCTCTGCGCTCGGGGTAAAAGCCTGGTTTTAACACAAAAGGGACGGTCATCAGTCCTAGTCCAGTCCGTAACGGTCTTCGAATTTTATCAGATAAGTCATCTTTATTTAACGGTTCAGTCCTCTAATTTATCTGATTTAAGTCCTTTAAAAGTCCGATAAGTCCTTGAATTTATCTGATTTTAATCCAATAGTTAATTAATTTCCCTGAACCGGATCCGACCGGAGTCCGAAACCCAGACCCGAATCCGACCCGAATCTACGCCCGGACCCGAACCTAACCCGAGCCAGACCCAGACCCGGGTCCAGACCCGACCCAGACCTGAGTCTAGGTCCAGCCCAGACCTAAGTCCTGGCCCAACCCAAACTCGCGTCCAGACCCAGTCGGCCCTGATCCAAGCCCAAGGCTTGGTTATGGCCCAAGCCCGACGCTCGGTCTCGTCCTGGCCCAAGCCCGAGACTCGTGACTCTGGCCTGAGCTGGGGACGGGACGACGAGCTAGGGTCCCGGCTCCGGCGACGGCGGCGGCGTTAGGGAGCTCGAGATGGTTTCTCCACGGCGGCGACGACGTCAGGAGTTCGGGTGACGAGGGAGGGGTTGTTGGCGAGCGTTCAAAGCTTCCCCGTCCAGATATGACGGCGAGGAGGCTTCGCCGGCGTTGGAGCTTGGATTTGAAGCTCGAGACTCCGGCCGTGTCCCTCCGGCCAAGCTCGGACCAAATCGAGCCTACCCATGCTCGATATCCAGAGAAGAGAGGAAGGGGAGATGAATCGAGGTTGTAGGAGGCCTCACCGTCACGGATCTGGTCCGTTAAAGCGCGGTGAGCTCGATGGCACAACGTCTCTGGTGCGATTCAAGTCGAGGAGAAGGGAGAGGAAGAGTGGGGGCTCCTGGGGTTTTTCTGGGTATGAGGGCGGTCGTGGCTGGGAGTAAGAAGAAGAATGAGGTGACGGAGACGGAGGACGGAGCTCCGGCAAGATTCAGCGAAGCAGAGAGAGAAGCGAGAGAGAGAGAGGCAAGAGGTTGAAGATGTGTCTTGGGTTCCGTGCGCGAATTTGAGGAAAACGAGACGCGTTTTAGGGTTAGCGATGCCGAGTTGGGTTGGGCCGGCTTGTGGAGTGCGCGCGCGGGTTGGGCCTGGTCTGGCTCGGCCCAAAGCTGAGTCTGATCAGGCCCAAGCCTGATCCCCTCTTTTTTTTTTAAACGATCCCAATTTCGACCCGTTCTCCAACCCGCGACGTTCCAACAATAATGTAATGAATTAAATTTCCCGGTCTTTACAGTCTACCCCCTTAAAGGAATTTCGTCCTCGAAATTTAAAACGAACTTCCTCCACTTAAACCTGCCTCAAGGAAAGTCCGACTAAGACTCCCAGTCCAAAGTCACCCAAACTCACGGAACCACATAAACCAGTCAGTCGATACCGAAATCCTCCGTCGGTAGAGACGTGGCACCGACACACGCGGCTTGGTCGAGATATCCTATACCGGAACCTTCTGTCGGTTTAAGTATCATGCCGGAACCAAACTCACATCGCACTAAAAGCGGATCCAATACACATACACGTCTCCTCAACTATTCACTTCTCTTAATTAAGTAACGCGCAACAACGTCAAAAAGGTAAGCCCACGTCCCGCACCGCAGTCCCCAACTCCGTCGGCTGTTCACCGCCCGCATGTAATAGAAACTCAAAACATCATTCCAACCATCCTCCCGGAAATCCGTCAGGCATAAAAACGACATCTGGTGTCAAACACAACTGTCGGCCTAGATGTTCTACACCGGCATACTCCCTTGATGTAGACGTCATACCGGAACAACACACGGGGAACCGCGCGTACGTGGGACCACGGTCGTTACTCGTGCAATCCACGCCGGACTCTAAACATGGTTACGCCCCGGCCAACCTCACACGATAGAACAAAGAACTTAACACACAATCTCAGCCATCCTGGCATTGGATCTCACACTTGCTGCACGGTTCGAAGCGCCAGTACCTCTTATCCACATCTTGTTGGAGGGCGTGCGCACCTCGAAACACCTAACTTGTCAGACCTCGCTATGACGACACTCCATAAGCGGTGACATACAATCATGATCAAACATCGAAGGTTACCCAATCCGGGATTTCGCGCTTACCGTTGATGCTCACTCACAAACAGGCGATCGAATCAATTTACAAGTCGTTCCACCCAAATTACCACAAACGGAAGACACTACAAATACCATTTCCTCATGGACCGAACGACCTTGGGTACCTTGCGCGTGCCTCATCCTAGCGCTTCCGTGTCGACTTTGTGCGGTTCGTAATCGTTCACGATCCACGCGACCCTTCAGTCGCCTCTCGAACAACTCGGGACCACAAGGATCAACTTTTAATCCCCAACTGCGCCCCGCTTGGGCAGCTGCTCTGACCTACCAAACAATGCTTCGTACGGTGCCATAATGTTACTGGCCTGAAAGCATTGTGGTAGTCGCACTCGGCTCACCATTTCCGGACTACGGCAGATGGTGCTCTTACTTCTACTGTGCTCTCGTGGGGTCGTACTAGTTCCCGCGGAACACTAGCGTTCGACCTTTTACTTGTTGACAACTGATATGCATCGATCCAAACTTCGCACCTACTGCCCGTCCATACGTGATGGTCGTATTGCCCGATCGCACCTCCATCGGTCGCTGATCATAATCGATTGACGCCTCGCGTCTTGAGAGTCAGTCCATCCCCAGGATGACATCGAAAGTCTTCAAGTTCAACACCAAAAAGATTCCTAAGAAAAAGGGCTGTCAAAGGAGCCTTCAACTCGGAAAAGGAGTGCTCACACTTGTCAACCACTTCACCCGTAATCGGGGTATCAAGACAAAAGGGTTGCCTTGAGGCTTTAATCTTAAGCCCAAACTTCTCAGCAAGGGCAGAAGAAAACGGAAGAGTGCGATGCATGTGGTTTATGGGCCCACCACGCTTCCGCTGCGCCACTCTGATCTCATCGCCACCCGGCCACCTCCCCCGACCGGTCTGTCGGTTTACTGGTACTGTTGCGGCCCTCCGCCGCTTGGCACTCGTATCCGATGTCCCGGATGCCGACGGTGTGAAAGCACTGGCCCCTGTTCTAACGCGACGAAAACTACTGATGTTCCTCATCATGTCTGCTTCAAGCCGTCAGGCGGAGCCTGTGGTCGGGAGAACCCTGAGGTTCTTCGTTCCTTCGGTTCTCGAGTCTCGTGCGGTCCCGCAACACCGCTCGGTTGCTTCCGAGTCTTACGGACTCTCGCTGTGTAAGGACCGCTCCTGGTCAACGCCAGTCAATCGGCGGAAAAACGGAAAAATTTAAAATTTTGGGCATACACCTAAATGAACCTGAAATTGACCCCGAGGGTCATATCGGACTTAAGTTGACCCCGATATCGACCAAAGTGAGTTTTGGGTGACTCAGGACAACTTTTTGACCAATTCGGGAAAAGTTGACTTTTTGCCGTAAAAGTCAACCGAGCAACGTTTTGGTCCGTTCGAGGCCCGATTTGGATCCAAAAAGCTTAGCCGTCGTCACAGCGGTCTTAGTTGGGCCGTTTTCCTGTAGAACGCGAAGTTTCGTAAATTCTTGGAAAATGGGCCCGCACGGGGCCCGAGACGGCCGAATTTCGCGAATCAGACTGAAAAATATCTACCCAGATATTTTTCTAAAGTGTGGTACCCACATGACACATGTCACCCAAGTGGTGGTTGTTGGTTTTTAAAATAAAGAAAAAGAAATGAGAGGGGTAGTTTTGTAAATAAGAGGTGTGGGTTGGTTTTTGAACAAAATAAAAGGAATGGGCATAGAATGGTTCGGCCAAAGCAAAAGAAAAGGAGAGAAGGAGAGAGAAAAAAATAGAGGAAAGAAGAGAGAAGGAGGAAAGGAAAAAAGGAAAAGAAAGTGAGGAGTTTTGTCGATTTTCCGACGATCCGACCGACGAAACGTCTCAACGATTGCGTATTCGAACTCCCCTCGTCATTCCCTATGGTGAGAACCCATTATTTTCTCGTTTTGGTACGTTTGAAAATTAGGGTTGAGTTTAAACGATTCAAATATGGTTGGGTTTTGGTTAGAATTGGTTTAAAGATGAATGGTTGAGGTTTGGGGTTCGTTAGGAACGTTTTGGGGGCGAAAATGAAAATTTTCCCATTGTGCCCGTGTGGGGCCCACTTTCCCGGGCCTCGGGTTTTTCGTGTTCGGGTGGTTTTGGACGATCCCCGAATCGATAATTCACACCCGGAACGAATTATGGAATTAAATTGTGAAAATTGGAATTATCGGGTTTAGAAACTTTAAACGCGAATTAAATCGCTCGGACGTCGAAATTTAGTTCCGTCGATTGCGTTGGAACACGCGAATTATTTTAAGATCGTAGAAACCAAAATGGGAATTTTTGGAGCCCCGGAAGGGCGTTTACCGATCCCGGGCAGATTCGTCGAGCCGGGCGAATCGGACTTTTCCGGACCCTTTGTTGACAATGTCGAGTTATCGGAAAGTTTGGGAGTGATCGGCATTGCCGGGGTTGCGTTTAAGCGTTAAGTTCATTAAATTCGGGTTTCACCTGCTTATTTAAAAAGTGTGTTAATTGTGATCATTGTAGACCGTGTCGCCGACCATGGAAAGAGGATGCTAAGCGGGTAATCTGGAGCATTGCCGGAGCGCGAGCATCGGATTTGACACGCTTCAAGAGGTAGGGAAAAGTAGCTGGATATCGGTCTTGAGTAGGGAAAGTTATTAGTAGAAATGCATGTGACACTTGGTGGTGTCGTACGATAAGTGAATTTATCGAACATTAGAAATGCATGTGGGTACTTAGTTGTGCCCGTAGGTTAAGTAACTTGTTGTGTTCATGATTGTGGCTATGTGTGCCTTTGGGGTGTTGAACCCGTATGTTACTGATTGTGTTTCGTGGGCGGTCATGTGTGCATGTGGGGTGTTAAACATGTATTGTTGCTGATTGTCTTGCTGAGGGGTAGTTAGTCGATATATTATTGTCGCTATTTGTTGAACCTTGTGTGATGACTGTGATTGCATGGAGGTTGGGCCCGCCTGACGATAAAGGGTGCCACGGGGTCGCGCGCGTAGGGGTTGGCAAGCCTTCCGACTAACCATCGGTAAAGTGTGCATTATTCTGCGATGAAGGGTGGCTCCCCTTCCGACTAGCTATCGGAAAAGTATTGTGTTATATGCCGTAAAGAGGTCGACCGCCTGGCCCGACTGCGTGTCGGGGAAAGTTGCGTGGGGCAGGCTCAAGCCCAGCCGGTTAACAACCAGAAACTGAGTAGCTGGTGTGTGATCCTTTGTGATCTTGATTGTTGTGTGCGATCCGTTGTGATCTTGGGTGTTGTGTGAATTGGTTAGCTTTTTGTGACCCTGCGTGGTTTGATTATTATTGCGTATTGTATTGAGGTCGTGACTGCTGGGTCGGGTCTACATTACGTGTCCGGGTTTTGAGATGGTTGGGAAAGTTTAACAGTTATATTGCGTGACCGTCAGTCTAAATTGTGTTGTTCGAGGTTTCCCTCACGTGAACGGGTGGTTTGAGGTTTCCCTCACGTGAGCGGGTTGTTTGAGGTTTCCCTCACGTGAATGGGTGGTTTGAGGTTTCCCTCACGTGAGTGGGTTGGTTGAGGTTTCCCCTATGTGATCGGGTAGTTGGGGTATTGATGTTGTGAGCAATAGTGATTTACTTAGTTGAGAACATGATCCCCGTTTTGAGGTTTCCCCTACGTGATCGAGTAATTGGGGTGTTAATATGGTGAGCAATAGTGTTTTGCTTAGTTGAGAATATGATCCCCATTCGAGGTTTCCCTTACGTGAGCGAGCATTTGAGGTATTGATATCGTGAGCAGTTGTGACAGTTTGGTATCAGGTTTTGAGGTAGTTGTTTGCCCTGTTTAGGTTGGTAAGTTGTTGGTGCTTTACTAGTATGCCATAATCGAACGGGTATCCGTGGAGGTGAGCGGAACACTCATCCCCTTTACTACTTCCCGTAGCCCTCTGAGGTAGGGACGAGTAGCGAATACTGGTTTGGTTGCGGAAAGTTACAAGTAAATGCACATAGGATCGTGTGAGGGATGTGCTTTACCTTGTCGGTGTGACTAATGGAATGGTTGTTCGGTCTCTGATTTGGGGTCTCCTTTACGTGCACGGGTCTTAGATGGTTGGGGGAAATTGACATTGATTTGTGTAACAGTTGGGTTTAACATGTGATTTAGGGTAGTAGTCCCCCATGTTTTTGTTTGTTACCGGTGTTCCCGGTATTTCTGCTGTATGTCGTAGTCAGTCTGGTGTCCGTGGTGGTGAGCGAAACGCTCATCCCTTGTTGCTTTTCCTACAGGTATCGTTCGCGAGGCGGACTAGGAGGATCTCTCGAGGGTTGAAGAGCTGGGAGCGAGAGTTCGGGCTGTCGGGGTTGTCTAGCGATGTACACTCATGTTTTCGTGTTCTTTCGTTTTATTTAAATTAAAAATCGGTTGTAAAAATATTGTTTTTGATTAACGTAAGTGGTAATTTTAAAAAGGTTTATTAAAATGTTTGAAAATCGTTTTACTGTTTCACCGTTCGCGTTCCGGGTTCGGTCATGCCGAATTCGGGGCGTGACACGTTGTCTCTCTGCGACCTCGTTCCGCGGTTGTTGTCGTATCCACTATCTCGAGCTACACCCGAGTCATCAGGGTGAGAACTCGATCCAAACTCTGGGCTCGGGTCCTCGCTCGAATTTCTTGCATCGGTTCGCCTCGACTGCCACCAACACTGGTGCAACTGGCCCATGCCGTAACTATGGCCTCGTACCTCATCTCTGATGTTCCGTCCCTTCGCAGCCCGGGACCTGCTGGTGTTGCTCCTCCTAACCTTCCCAATGGAAGTACTCCGGGCACCTGTACCCCAACGGCTTACCTCTCCTGCCTCGAGATGTCACGTCGTGACTATCCTCCGCACGGGCACACGCACACGCTCAGTTTCTCAACAACTCTTAGAGGTGACTCACTCAAGACGCTAATCTTTACACACACGAACAGCAACAACTTAAACGGTTCTTTAAATACTTCAGTTTACTCTTAGTCGTAGTAGTAGTAGTAATAATAATAATAATACAACCACTGCACCCTAGTGCGTCACACAAAACCTACCACACAATCGTACAGAAGAAACAACATGTCTCACAGTTCAATCACACAAACGCTCAAGTACAAGCAACATAACAAGCTTACACGCAACCAATCAGTCCACAATATCTCATAATCGCAACCCTACTCAGTAACGCAGGTTGTAAAATTTATTTTTGTAGCAAAAAGTTCATGTTGATATAATATCGTTACAATCCGCTTCAGGCGTCCCCGAACTACGTTGCAACTACCTGACATCCCCACTATCATGAATTGCTGCAGTCATATCATAATAGGACATACACTCCAATTTTACAGAAAATTTTGACATGTTCCGTTTGAAAACTTGGTAAACCATCCGCACACGCGGGCAACAGTTCACCTTTAAACAATACACAAAGAACACTCTAACAAGCAGTCCACAAAACATTAAACACAACAAACCGGAAAATCATTAGCCAACCAATAACAACCAACTCCCGACAACTCCTTATGATCCGTTCGTAAATTAAATTAACCATCCGCTTAAGCGGGACAACCCATTATCAACTGCACGTAGCACCCAAAAACAAATTTAGCACTCAGCCAATTATCTCATCTTACACCTCGGGTCTCGATAATCTCACTATTACCGCCCGGCTAAGTCCATACTTGGGAAAACAGTTCAACTCAGACAATAACCACAAACCACAGAAGTCCACCCAAACATCCACTTCACTTAGGCCTAACGTTTCACCAATCAACCAACGGTCGACCAAGGCGGCAACCCACATATCAATTAATCAACCAACACGTCATAACCAGCCCGAGCCTCGCTCGTTAACCAACCTCGATCTCAACCGATCGGCATCATGGATCCACTAAGGTGTACAGCCAACAGAGAAAAAGGTACAAATCAAGTAAGGTAAAACTTAAACGACGCACTTTAACAAACGAGGCTCTCGTCGTTTCGACTCTACGCATAGGAAAATTCCGACGTGCGTCACCGAGCACTACGGCCTTATCCACCTAACTCTACCCACCTAGTTGACGTACGGTCCGAGGTTTTGAAAAAAAGTTATTTCAAAATGAAACCAGGCTCTGATACCAAATTGTCACGCCCCAAATCCGGTATTGACCGGACCCGAGACGCGACTTAGTGAAATTAAACAAAAACAAGTACAAGTTATTTAAGAGATGTAAGGATTCAAAAGTTGATCCAATATCCAACAGTAATAAAGTCAAAGCGAGTCAATACAAGTCACAAAATACAACGTACGTCTCTAATAACTACAATAAACACCACGACTCTCGCTAGCCCCAAGCTCTGTGATATCCTCTACTCCAAATCAAAGCTAAAGCCTGTAGAAAACAAGGTAAGGGGGTGAGCTTGACGCTCAGTAGGAAAAAGCCACAAAAACCACCTCATTACAGATTTATAAGAAAGCCTTTCCGCAGTTTAAAGTTTATTAAAAAGTTTGTTACAACGATGTTATACTTAAGCCAATTAAAGACAAATACCCCCCCCCCCCTTTACTCTGACACTCAACGGCCCAACCACACCAACTTTAACTCGTACAACTGTGAATCAGAACCAGTCACCGGCGATTGAGGCTTCTGTACCGGTTTTTGGGTCGACGGGGAGGTCCTCCGGCGTTAAGATTTCTTCGGGTGTGATTGAGTTATCGAATCAATTTTCAAATATTGAAAATGATTCGATTTGTGATCTGGACGCGACTCCTCACGTGATTTCTGCTCGCTGGTCGCGAAGTCGCTGGTGCAGATCGTGTACATGTATCTGTTTCATTTTAGCGTTAAGACCTTGGTGGCTTTGGGTTTCTTAAGGGTCCAACTGTTGTTGGGCCAGTTCAGGGAGGCCCAGAACTGGCAACCCAAAACCAAGCTGCTATTGAGCCAGTTGAGGGAGGCCCAGAACCGGCAACCCAAGCCCAAAGCCCTTCATCAGGCCTAGTGTCAGTTATTCGTGATGTTGAGTCAGATCCGTCAAGCTCAGATGTCAGCTCTGGCATTTTTGAGAAGGGTGTTTCGTCCGGGGATTAGTCTAGTCCATGGAAGGATGCCCTACTTAAGTCCCTGAAATGCTTGCGTCGGGCGCCCGTGCACCTTTCAGACTATAAAGTTTTCGACGTGAAGCTTCCATCCCTTGAAAACGTGTCCCAAAGAGCATTATAATCGAACGAAGGGTGGGTGGAGGAAGCCCTTGTAGCCCGTAAGGGTCGGCCTAAACCCACATTGGTACCTCGTACTCATAATACTAGGTCTAAGATAAGAGCCTTCAACCAGAAGGCCGGCAGCAATCCGACCTCAGATAGTGAGTGGTATGAGGAAGATTAGTTGGTAGCTTTTCAAGTTGTTTGGGATGGAAATCTAGGTTTTGACTGGTTATTTCTGGTCGTTTTTCTGTTAAGGGTCTGAGCCTTGTTTCTCCTTTGGAGACTTTTGTAATCGTGGTTACTTGTTTTTTTTTTTGGCTTCTCCTTCTTGGAGATTGACCATCGAATAAATTTTTAGCGCTTATCCAAAAAAAAAACCTTCCCCTACCGATCAATTTCCTCTTTATCACTATTTCGGGGCTCTGTTTCCGATTGTCAAGAATAAAGCATAGGCTTTGTTTTCCCAACCCATCGGAAAGACCCTTAGAAATCTCTTCCTTATGTAACCGGCGACTGCGACAAAAAGGTTGTGACCATTAACTTTGAACCTGTTTAACCCTTCGATGGATTGTGCAGTATAGTCCTTGGATTCAAAGCGTATAAACCCAACATATCTACCTTTGCGATTTGGTCGCTTTAAGACGGACAAAGACACGTTTTTACCATACAATCCGAAGACATTCCGCTCCCATATCTCCGATGACTCAGTTGGTAGGTTGCAAACAAAGATTTCGTCCTCTTGATCCTTTAAACACACATGTTTTCCTGAATGCCCCAATGAGACTTTGTTCCCTGTACGCGAACGATGATTTGTTGTCTCTGTTTCCTTGTCTTTTACCGGAGCTACATGGTCAATAATAGATCCAAAACCAAGCCTTTCTTTCTTCTCCATCACTTATGTGAAAGGTTTAGTGGGATGGGAACATGTCGTCAAAGTCGACTTGGCCGATCTCTTTCTACCCTTCTTAGTCTTGGGAGCATGGCGAGAACCAACTTTGATAGTGTTGTTACATATAGGTTGGCAATGTTTGTGTCAAGCAAGATGTTGTAGTTCTTCAAGTGTGCCTGAGACATTATTAAAGTTGATGTTAAAGTGTTTCTTGATGAATTTTATGAGTCAGGCGTTATGGGGAAGGGACTTCATTCCACTTTCATTACTTTAATTCCCAAGCATGATCAGGCTGAGGGCCTAAATGAGTATAGGCCCATAAGTTTGATCTCTAGTTCGTACAAGATTGTGGTCAAAGTTTTGTATATTCGCTTGAGATGGTTTATCGGGGATCTGATTAATGACAATCATAGGGGATTTGTGGCTGGGAGACAACTGGTGGATGGTGTATTAATTGCCTCCAAAATCATTCATTATGTGAAGAGACCGAGGGTGGAAATTGTTGTCCTTAAATTAGACTTCGAAAAGGCTTACGATCGGTTTCCGTGGGGTTACTTGGAGGAGGTAATGATTCAAATGAATTTCGGGGGACGTTGGAGGTGTTGTATGTTGTGTTGTTTCAGGTCTTTTTATCGGTTCTGGTCAATGTAGTCCCGAGTAGGGATTTTTCTATGTTTAATGGTATACGCCAGGGTTGCCCTCTCTCCCTGTTCTTATTTCTGATTGCAGCTGAGGGATTACATTAGTTTTTAGAAGTTGGGAAAGAGTTTGGCTATTTCAAGGGTGTCGAGATCGAAAGTTCTGGGTTCAGGGTTTCTCATTTGCAATTTGCTGATGACATCATTCTCTTTTTCCGAGGTACTATAGTCGAGGATGTTAGTTCACGTTGGTGTGTGAAGTGGGTTCTTTACCCATGAAATATTTGGGATTCCCATTGGGGGAGCCCCCGAAGAGGTTGGCTACGTGGGATCCGATTTTGAGCAAGTACAAGGAATCCTTATCATTTTGACATGATAAGCATCTCACTATGGCAGGTCGTATTGTGTTGATTCAGTCCACCCTTTCTGGTCTTCCAATTTTTTTTATGTCCTTATTCCGAGCTCCTAAAGTGTTACCCGTGCTCTCGAGGCTATTCAATGGAGATTTATATGGCGTAATGGGGAAGACGGGCGGGTCCTTCATAAGGTGAAATAGGAGACTGTTTTCCATCCTAAGCACTTGGGAGGTTTGGGGCTTAATCGGGTGGATGAAATGAATGTGGCCCTCTTGGAAAAATGGTGGTGGCATTATTCTACTTTGAAGTTATCCTTGTGGAAAGTGTTGATTTGCCTTCGTATGGTGTGGTCAGTTGAGGACTGAGACTTGTCTCGATTAGACAATAGTTCTAACTATTTATTGTTTAATCATATTGTAGCCCTTGGCAACGATCCTATTTTTTGTAGGTTGTTCGATTATCATGGCGTTTCTTGGAATTTGGGGAGGGGCGATGTCATCTCTTTTTGGGAGGACGTTTGGGTAGGTGATTCATCGCTCTGAGTTCGCTTCCTTCTAGCATACTCTCGGGCTGTGAATAAGGATGGCAAGGTCAAGGAATTTTGGGACGATTAGGGTTGGAATGTGGTGTTCAGGAGGACCCGTAGGGATGTGGAGCGCGATGACATTACTTCTATATTTGATGTCTTGGGTCCTTTCATTGTGGCGCCTGATTTGGAGGATACCTTGTTATGGAGGAAGAATCTTTCGGGGTTCTTTGTTTCTTCTTCTTACTCGCTCTTGATGAAAGAGGGGGAGATAGTGGTTGAGCCTTGGGTAGATATTTTATGGGTTGCAGGTATGCCTCCCAAGCTATTGGTTTTGGTTTGGTTGATCACTTAGAATGCCCTGCACACTGCTGATTTTTTGGAGACTCGTGGGTCTCTTTTGCCAATTGAAAAGATATTTTCTCCTCTCTGTAATTTTTTCATGGAGATCTCTGATCACATTTTTTTGTAAGCTCAAAAATTTATTAATAAGACTGATTCAAAAAGAATCGGAATGCCTTGATTCAAGAAGAAGCAGGGCAAAAGACAACGCTTACAAATGAGCTCCAAAAGGGGGAGCTAAAAGGCCCAGCCTTTTCCTAAAAACGAAACAAGGAACAAAAAAAAACTGAAAAGGTCACCCCGCCACTCCTCGCCTTCCGAAGTCAGGGACAAATCATCGCATTTTTCTTCTTGGAAGCCAATTCACGGATTGTAGTTCATGCGTCGGTCCCATGAGACGAAATTGCAACTAGAGTTTTTCCAATTCCGCCTTGCTCAACCTGTTTCCCAACATCGACATGACAAACAACTCTTTCCCGATCCAACGAGCGATTCCTTGGTTTACAAATAACAGTATAAAAGTCAGATAAGTGCTTGGGAGGTCGACTCTCCCGTTTCGGAGGTTTGAGTATGTTTCCTTCCACGGGTTATTTTCCGTAGGAAAAGTACCCAAAACAATCGTATCCTGAATTGCCTTAACCGAATTATTTGTTACCTGAATCGGGTGAAGAGTCGGGACATAGGTCGGTGCACGGGTCGGGACATGGGTCAGACCATGGGTTTCACGGGTGTTTCTTGACCCGCAAGCAACCCACAACTACCGTTGACTTCTTCCTCAAAAGCCTACTGTTCCACGCTCCTTTGTCTGAGAAACTCGGCGTACAACTCAGCCTGATTTATAAGAACAGAATCACAATCACCAACAATCACCAACTCGGCATACAACTCGGCCTGATTTATAAGAACAGAAAATCGCTCGAACAGTCTATCGGAGGAAGACTTCGGCGTCTGAATGCTCACAGTGTCACGCCCCAAATCCGGTTTTGACCGGACTCGAGACGTGAACTAAAATATAATAAAAAATAAAGTAAGTTTAAATGAAATAAGCTCCAACAATGGTTCAAACTCATAAATCCTGATAATAAGAGTCAGATGCTCGATTACCACAATAAAACGAAGTTTAATACAAAAGAAGGCACGTCACTAAACAACCCAACAAAAAAGACTCTCGTCAGGCTCCCCAGCTCTGAGACGTCCTCTAAACCAACTCACGATCGAAACCTGTAAAACAGTAATGAAGGGGGGTGAGCTTTCGCTCAGTAGGAAAAAGTAGTTAAGGGGATGAGCTATCCGCTCACCACCACGGGTAACCGTCCAATTATGGCATACTAATAGGCACAATAACTACGAATCAGTTAAACAAGTAACCCAATACAACGCTTGACCCCCACTCGGGTGCAACCCGTAAATCAACCTCGACATTGAACCGAACTCACACAACTCTTCTCAACTATGCCCTTAATCACTGTCACCCAATCAATTCTCGATGGACAACGACCAACGGTTATCTCACAACCGACCACACGTACGAACTCGCACAGCAATACATTGAACTCAGGTATAACTGTATTTCAAATCACAGAAGATCACATAGCAAGCCTGAGTAATCACAGCAACCAACACAGATCAACACATAGAGTAATATCATTAGCAATCATTGCCACCTATGGTATTCCAGAGCAATGTGCCGGCTTCCATGGCCCGACTCACCATATCGTACCAAACTCGACATCGGCCTAGATATCTTCCCGGAACACAGCATCGGGGTACAAATCATAATATAACGGAACGGAATCCTCCGTCGGTCGGGTATATCTTCCCGTAGCACGGGGCACAAATCACATCACACATACCATACCGGAACACTCATCGGTATAAACATTGCTCTGGAACACCCTCCTCGGCTCTAGATCCCCTGTACCGTAATCGCACATGCAGCACAAGTATCGCACCGGAACCAATCCTTGGCCTGGATATCCTATACCGGAATCCTCCACGGTATAGATATCATACTAGAAGCCTCGGTCTAGATATCTATATCGAAACCATCCATCGATATAGATATCGGACCGGAACACACCGCCTCGGAACATATCGTGCCAGAACCGGCACAGCATCAGCCACGATATCGGACCGGAACAACATTCTCAAGCATATCACGCCAAATATACCACACCAGCATACCATACCGAACAAATCTTACCGAACACACCATATCGTTCTATCAATCACCCGATCATATCACAAGGCGATAATTCACACTAACATGTACCACATTCTCATAGCATATAATGATCCTTAATTTAACAACGGAACATACCACATATCGAATAGTACAAGCTACTAATCACAAACAACCGCAACCAACACACAATCCTACGGGCCCAACCAGGGACCCACACGGGATACTATAGCACAGTAATTCCTACACTTACGAGCACGACCTGGCCCGCAAGTGGTTTCATGTTTATATGACTACACTAGCTTTTCACATCCTACATACGATTCTATATTATATCAAGAATTCATAACCTATCTGCATACTAGTAACTTTCCGCAATTAAACCGGTATTCGCTACTTTTCCCTACCTTGACCGTCATCCAAACGCGAACGATCACGAGTCGTCTAGTAGCCTCCTCCGCCGTGCTCGGGAACAACGTCTAAGATTACAAGTAATACGAGAATTAATAATAACTCAAGTGTGTTTCAAAGAGAGAAATAACCAAATCAACCCCCAATTACTCAACTTGTCCAAAATGGGCCCGGAAGTCCCATTTTGCCCGGAATATGGGAAATGTCCCTTGGGACTCCGAAAATTTCCCTTTTCGTTTCTATCATTCCTAATTAAATTTACTTGTTCGAACGCACTTGGCGGAACCAAATTCCGATTTCCGAGCGTTCTAATTCCACAATTAAAGTTTCTAACTACAATTTCCGAAATTGCACGAATTACTTCCATAATTCGTTCCGGATGTGAATTATCGATCCTGGGATCACCCAAGACCACTCGAACACGACACACCCGCTCCTCGGCCGAGTGGGCCCCACGGTCACACGTGGACCGTGGGTGGCCGGACTGGACCCGTGTGGCCGATCACGGTTTCGTGGCTTCCCTCCGGCCATGGCCGGTTCTACCCCCCGGCGATTGGAACTCCGGCGGCCGGCCGGAGCTCCGGCGAACCTCTGGTCGCCGGAAAAATACCTCATTTCTCCAAAAAGTTCCTAACAAGCTCTAAATTCTCCAAAGTTCTATTGTTAAGTTCCAAAACCTCAACAACTCCAAAGTTTCAAGACCCGTGGTGGGTTTCATCAAAACAACAAAGACCCAAAGGAATTTCATCATCAATCTCCATTTTTCCTCCACAACTCATCTATTTAAACAAGAAGAACCTCAAATCTCTAAGACCCAAGCCTAGTTCATGCAATTTCTAAAAACCCACAACCCCAAAGTTCATTAAAAGTGGGTTTTTAATGGTTACTCACCTTAGGAATGGAGAGGGGATGAGAATGGAGTAAGTTTGGAGAAGATTGGTGTTGAAAATCCACCAAAGGAGCTCCTTTTCTTCACCTTCTTCTTCTTCTTCAAGCAATGGAGGTTTCAAAACTCTCTCTCTCTCTACTAGCTAGGTTTGGCCAAGGAGGAGGAAATGTTGAAATGTTGCCCCCATGTGACCTTTAACCTAAAGGGCAAATGTCACTTTCGTCATTTAGCCCATCTCTCTCTCTTTTATCCACAAGTGGGGACCAAAGGGTCTTTTTACCCTCTTTTCTTCTCCTCCAAGACACATGGACATATGTCCATGTGAGGTCCACCTCTACCCAAAATATCTCAGCTCAAATTAAATTTATTCGTTAAGACCCCTAATTCGACCTAGTTTGACCCGGGTTTGACTTGTTCGCAAAAGTAGTTATTTGAAAGGAAATGACCCAACTAAGATAACCATAACGACGACTAAGCTTTTTGGGTCCCGCAAAGGTCTCGAATGACTCCTAGAGTCATTGGTTGACTTTTCCAACGGAAAGTCAACTTTCCCCAAATTTCACCGGTTCGACCAGTGTCGACCAGGGGCGATTCTTACACACAGCCTCACCCATCTCCCCGTAGAATGACGCCAACGATTGACCACACTCAACCTCAAGCGAACAAAGGCCCAGAGCATGAACATTGTTGACCCCCAAAAGCTGAGCCATGCTCTGTTCCACCTCACGACCATCACTGGAGCTCCGGTACTCTGTAAAAGGTCGAACACACCCTTCCTTTTCACCAGAGAACATCGCCGCCAAAGAAATACGGTCTTGCATAGAGCTAGAAGCTGAAGGAACCATGCTCTGTTTCACGCCTCAGAGTTGGCTTTGTTTCCACCGCCTGGCCAGAGCGACAAACATGTGATAACCGTTCACCTTCAACCCGTTCATACTCGCAATTGCATGGGAAGCCTCCTCCTTCGCTCTACAACACATGAATTCGTACATTTTATGTTTACCATTTGGCCTGCCAAACGCCATTGCAGATACGATGTCTCCAAAGGGGCTAAAGTGTTTATCAACCATTCATTTGTGGTTCCATTAGGTACGTTACAGACAAAAAAATCCTCATCTATAATGTTCAATTTTCTTAATCGTCTCCTTTTCCTGGACATGGCCATCTTGACATACCCTGTTTCCATCTTTGCATCGGAATCGAGAATGACCTATTTCCAATCAACTTATCCTAGGCCTCCACCTCGTGGACTGCACCGGCACCAAAAACTTGGCTGATTTCTTCTCTTGCCTGGATCGATTGCCTCCATTATTTCCCGTGGATGGAAGATTTGTCGATCCACAAGAAGAGATTGAACAATACGAAGCATACGAAGAAATCAAAACAAAAAAAAAGATGAAAAAGAGATAAGCTTCTCACCAGACTTCTTTTTCCCAACCATTGCAACAAGGTTTTAGTTGAGGCGGCAGTATAATTCTCCCTTTTGATCATATTATTTTACATTGTGATGTTTCTTGGTGGTTGTGGGGTCAATTTTTTGTGAGGTGGGGTTTTGTGTGGGTGATGCCCAAGACTTTTTGTGATGTTTTACTTATGCGAAGATCGGTTAGTTCTCACCATTTTTGGAAGTCTTGGGTTCGGGTTTGCTATATCAATGTTTGACAGCTTTGGATGTTGAGGAATTTGGTTATCTTTAACAAAGTCACGGACATCGGAGATGTGGTGTTTGGCAAGATTCTAAGTCATTCATTTGGTGTCTTGTACCAAACAGTTTCTTTGAGGTCGGGTTCCACTTTTCCTAACTGGTGTAGGCGGCTTGGGTGGTGCCTTCGACCTCAGAGGAGGCGTCCTCGGGTGTGAGTCCTTTGTGGGTGGCTTTTGCAAGTCCACTGAGTTCTTGTTCGTTGGTCTCGTTCAGGCTTCGCCTGTTCCCTCTTAGGTCCTGCGAGTACTCATCTAGGGGCATATAGGGTCGATCTGTTCATGTCTAGGACTTGAATGGAGGGGTACGGATCACTTAGTTTTTTTGAGACCAGAGGATTCATCTAGGTACCCTAGGTCTGGGAGGGACGCATGTTCGAGGTCTTTCGAAGAATTGTTCATTGGCCTTTATCTTTTTGTTGAGCTCTTTTAGTGGGTTTAGGACCCTCGGTTTTTCTTAGAGCTCCTTTGTAATGGTTGTTTTGCTTCCCCTTTCTCCTTGTTGGAACTGGGTTTTTTCTTAATAAAATTTTCGAACTTATAGAAAAACTTCAAGTTAATAAAGTGTTGTAACTCTTTCTTTCTTCAAGATATTAGGCTTCGACTTGAAGTTGGGCTTTGAGACATGGATGGGCTTGTTCTTATTCTTGGACTCGGGCCTTAAATTCACGATTTTATTGTTTTATTTGGGCCTAGTCAGCACTTGAGCTAGTCTTATCCATTTCTGATGAGATGTATTTACATAGGGTTGATCAAGCGTTGAATGGAGGGTTAATGAGGATTATTGGATGTTGTAGACTAATTTGAATTCAAAATTGAATTCTGATTCCATGTGAAATTATGTTTGTACCCCGCAAAATGAAAGCCTATAAATACAAGGTTGAATACCTCTTTTCTCCCAAATTATGTCGTACCTGTACTTTGTTGGTAAGATATTTGTCATCTTTTTCTATCTCCGTTTCTTACGTATTAACCAAAAATAGTAAGTTTGTTCATACATATTATTCTCCCTTTTATTCTATGATTTTTGGGTACTGTCTCTGCAAATTCTACATCCAGAACCGTGAGTAGGCATGAGTTTGGGTAGAAGTTATGTTAAACTCAGGAGCATACCGACATGTTCGCCACCTCGGACACGCCAAACAAAATTTCTTCAAGTCAGTGGATCTAATGGCACAACTTGATTTTATGCGCTCTACTAAACTGGTATGTTCGTTTTATTGTATTATTATTTTGCTCGCTTGTTGTTTGTTTGCCTACTTCACTTTTAGTATCAAGGAAACTTGGAACTACATTTGTGCAGATAAACATGTATGATATAGGAAAATCAATGAAAATGACCCCTCATGCATATGTGGCTATATTAGGTACAGTAGAAGAAAAGCATATATGCAGACTCTACCCCCACAGGTGAGGAAGAATCTTGCAAGTTGCAGGGAGCATTATAGAGAATCAGAGCCACTAAGAGCCCATCCCATTCCCAATCTTTCACCACAAGGATTCAAAGTAACAGGTGTTGTTGAGAATCTCATATAATTGATCACCCTTTACAGAATCTTATCACTCTTTCCTCTTCTCTGTCAGGAAAACAAATGGACACAACTCTTTCACCTATGGCCACTACTGTCAAAAATAGTTATGCATATCAGATGGTCATAAACAAAAACTATATGTATCTTCCAAGTTGTATAGAAACAGTTGAGTCTCAATCTTGAAAAAGTGGCTTTTTTTGGAATCTAAAAAAGCACACCCTCTTTTGAATGTTTTTGTTCAAATTGTTGAACCTCAACCTGCCCCTATAAATAGTCAAGCAAGAGACCTCAAAGCTTATGCTCTAAACCCTCCTCTCTTCCAATATTTGGATTGGATCCATGGTTTTGTAGGCTTTGGTAATCATAATTTCCCCTGTTTTATCAGGTATCATCATGGACAAGGTGACAAGATTGGCCTCAGAGCAAGGGGTGGTGATATTCAGCAAGAGCTCATGCTGCATGTGCTATGCAGTCAGCATTCTGTTCCAGGAACTTGGGGCCAATCCCGCGGTCCACGAGATCGACCAGGACCCTGATGGCTGGGAAATGGAGAAGGCTCTCATGAGGCTTGGCTGTAATGTGCCTGTCCCTGCTGTGTTCATTGGAGGGAAGCTTGTTGGATCCACCAATGAGGTCATGTCCCTTCACCTCAAGGGCTCTTTGATCCACCTTCTCAAGCCATACCAGCATGTGTCCTAACTCACAACTCCTCTTTTTCTCCAATATCATGTCAACAACAATAAACTTGCCTCCACTTTTGTGTCTGTCTCTCAAATGTCAACAACTTGGTGTAGCTCAGATTAGCTTTTAGCATGTAATATCTTCCATCCCCACATAATGAAGTTAACTTTGTATTGAACACTTGCATTCATGAATCTTAAGCACTCAAATTTGGGACACACATCAATCTAGTACATATGTTAAAACCTTGTACTGGTATACTATACAGATCACTACAACATAAACGATAATGACAGAGGTATTTAGAGTGCTGATTCGTCGGTATATGATGAAAGATTAAACTAAAAGCGAAGCAATTAGCCACAAATGTGTTAATTCTATCAGTAAAAAAGGAAAGAACTTCATATTCAATGCGGTCTTTGGCAAGTCACTGCAAGTTTTAGAAAAATTCCAACTTTATCTAATGTGATCAAGAATGGAATCACATTCTTCTGTTTTTTTTTATCTTCACCTTTTATTCTGTTTCTCCACTTTTCTTTTAGGTCAGTGTTGATGCAAGTGACAATGCCAATTGGAGCTCTCAGCTCCATCTTCATTTCATCTCATTCTCTGATATGCAACTTGTCCATACATCATCAGTACAAGGTTTTCACAACTTATGTCAGAGTTTTATCTGTCTGAACAAGAACAACCTTACATAGAATCCACAAGCTGCCATATGTATTCTGTGTACATGATCTCAATAAGTAGCAAAAAGCCATTAAAGATCGGTCCCCGCTTGCAACCCCCCAAAGGGATCTTCAATTATATTGTTCTAGTTCGAGTGGAGCAAAACATTTTTGAGATGTTACATTCTTCTTCTTTTTTTATGGTCCAGGCCATGATGAAGATATAGCCCATCTTCATCACACATCAACAATCTTTTGGTATTCTTCTTCTTAATAATCTGAGGTGTGTAGAGGACTTTGTTAAGGGTAAGAATTGTGTTAGGTACTTTTTTTTGGCAGCATTTGTTGTGTTAGGTACTTTAATATAGGTAGTGTCGGATCCATGAACTGAAATGGTCTTGTCATTACCAACATAAATAGAACCAATATTGGAATGAAGGAGGTCGATCAGACTCCATGGAAGATACATCCGGAGTGGTGAACGCGCCAACATCCTGACAGGAAGACCATCTTTGCTCCGAGCTGTGTCGAATGAGGGAAGAGTTTGGTTTATGTAGGAGCCAACAGTGTCCAACTCGGAAGAAAGGCCACAAACTATCTGGAGCACCAAACGTTGGTCGTCAATTGTGCTCCCAACATCTTGGAGTTGATTTGTGAGATCCTTGAGGCATTTACAATAGGTGTCGAGATTTATCTGAGACGATAGAGTGAGGGTGTTGAACTCGAACCTTTATTGTTCTAGAAGTGATTTTTCAAGCGAATCCAAGCATCGTACGCATAGGTTTCGGTATGTAGATCCATTGGAAGACATGAACATCAATTTTGCTCCGTGATTCAAAGTCGGAATCGTCAGGAGCTTTGGTGCCATCTACGTGGTTTGTAACCTCATACCCTTTGCAGTGGGGACCGGAAGAAATTGTTTCACCTATTGTGTATATTTAAGCTACAAATTTATATTGTATATTTGAGACCGTATAGACGTGATGATGAAGGGTGCAAGAGTTGGGGTTGAGAGGTGGATCAACCATGCCGTAGGAAGAAGAGGAAAGAAAAAAAAAACGGTGTTTTTAGAGCCATAGCTCTGATACCATATTATTATGGAATCCCTTGTCTTGATTTGATTAGGCAGAATAGTGATATTATAGAGGGTCAATCATGAACAATAGCAACTGACAATAACTACTGGTACGTAGCTGCTAATAAAAAGTGTTAATTATATTAAAAAAGAAAACATGTATAGCATGTAATTGTATGCAGTGACAATTGTCGGGAGGATAATGATTATACTCAACTGCTACAGACGAATTGAGAATCAAAAAATCGAACGCAATAGTCTTTACAATAGAGGAGTGAACATAAAACCAAAAAGCTGACTTGGCTATCTGTTTACTTGCTCTCTCGTTTATTTGGGACAAGTTCATGCCATATTGAACCTTATTCAATATATATATATATAAATACTACCAACATATACAACAGAAAACAGGATTAAATACTATGCTGGTGTTTCGGATTGGTTGGATCCACATTGACACCAAGAAATGGAACTTTGCACAATTGGATACAATAAATTTACTGACCAGGATGATCTATCAACACAAAAACATATCAGGGTAGGCTCCACTGGGATGATGAAGAATGGCTTTCTCATTTCTCTACATTAGATTGATCGATGAACCTCCCCTCCCGGTCTCGTGCTTCTGCCTAAAGGTGGAGATATCTGGCCTGAGAGTTGCACATCAGAGAGTGAAACCGACCCAGTCTGAGAGAAAATTAACCCAACTGAACTGCTAGAGGTGTTCCCTGAAGAGGGTATTCTGCCCGAGTAAGAATCTATTTTTGAACCCGGCATCAGCTCAGGCCGCAAATCTGACGAAGAGGATGAAGGGGCCAAAGTACCCAGCAAAGACCCCACTGGATAGGGAGCCACTGGCACGTCAATGAGAGAAGATGCTGATGGGCTGTATCTCATTGTCCCCATTGGATGATCAAATTTGCATGTTGAACCAAACTTACAGTGCCCATTTTGCAAGTAGAACGTACAAGGTTGCATACCCTGCTTTAGATAAACAAGAACAGTTACTACAAGATAATTAATTTGTATCGGAAGATAAGGTAATACCAACAGATTGAGCACAATCTGAAGACATCGTTAATAGCTACAGCTTCTATATGTTGTTAAACTCAGCACTGGTAATACTAAACCACGTTATCCAGCCATAGTTAGCATGTTTTCCTTTCTTCCTTTATAATGAATTAAAAGAATACTACTCTCTCCTACTCCATTGTAGGCAGGGATCTATCCCATATCTTTGGTTCTGTGCCAAGAGACTACCAACTGATACCCAATACAAGAACTTCAATCAGATCAACTATGACCTCAATGTGTTACTCCCATCGTACTGCTGTTCTCAGATGCTACATTGTCATTACGTATATACTATCGTATTTTTAACACTTCCATTGTACCTCAAAGCCTAGAGTAAGAAGCACCTTCATTAAAGCTGTCTACATATGAACTCCAATATTGGCTCAGTATTATAACTGAGTAAATTTAATTAATGACACAAAAAATCTAGATCATAACAGATAGTAAGTAAATAGGAAGGCTTTCTTTCTTCCTATATATCAAAAAAAATGGTTCTCAGAATTGAACGTGTTGCAGTTCTATGTTTCACTCTACGGATGTATAATGTGAGGGGTGGGAGGGGGATAGAAACAAATTAGTTAGGATTGGGAAGTTATGGAATTAGTAAGAAGGCCAAAGTTATTATGAAGAACGAAGTTCTTAGCTAACATTTTCCATCATCTTTACTTTGAGGATCCCCATAACCTTACAAAGCAAAGAACCAAGTGAAAATTGAGATGAAGCGTCACAAGAGTATGGAATAAGCAAGGAAATTTTGCATACCGGACGCAATGGAAGTCCAAGTGGGCTAAGGATACAATTTGTTCTTGGCAGAACCCACTCCCGAGGATGATGGTACCGACAGGATGAACCAAATTTACAGTCCCCCGTTTTCATGTAATACTGACATTCAGGTTCTCCAGGTCTTTCTGGAAAGACTTGTTCCTTCTGGCTGGTGTTAGTTGGTCCAATAGAAGCAGGCGAAGAGGTATAAGTTCCCCCAAGGGCAGGCATTGGAGAGGATAGTTGATTTACTCCATACACAGAAGTTCCTCCAACTACGGGTTGAGCACCAGGAGAGAGTACAGGACTTACAGGTACCTGAACCAAGATATGAAAGAACACCATTCATTAGAGCCAGTCTACATCTGTTTATATCTAAAAGCAAATACACTTGTTACATACCGAGTAAGGACTCCAGCCAGGAATTGGAACCACTCCCGGGGGAAGAAGCACAGGACCATAAGCCCCTTGAACATACGAGCCATGTAAAACTGGAGGCCTTGCGCCCCTCAGGTTGGTAGATGCACCCCCATATTGTTCAGCTACAGGAACTGAAGGAGACTGCACCTGCGGATAAAACTGAGGTGCAGATGCTGGTGGCATTGACAAGCTAGCAGACTGAGGATGGTGATATTTACAAGTAATACCAAATTTGCACTGCCCTGTTTTCAAATAATAGGAGCACTCTTTCTCACCCTGTTAAATCCAACAAGAGCAAGCCAGTTATATTACAATTTTACTATGATCCGTAAGTCACTCATATCACATGTCAGATGTATTAAGACTTCCAATATGAGCAGAAGAAGAAAAAGAAATCAAACCGGTCGTAATGGGTATCCATGAATATTTAATGGCACTTGGTTCATCGGTAGGCTGCCATGTCTTGGATGGTGAAATTTGCAAGAAGCACCAAACTTACAGGTTCCAGTTCGCAGATAATACTGAATATGAGAGAAATAAACATCTGGTTAAAATTGTAAAGCAGCATATCATCAAATTTCCTTACAGAATATCCTACATCTATCCAGTACCTGACACACAGCTTCCCCCGGGCGCTCTGGATACTCCCCTGTAACTCTAACAGCTGCTGCAACCTGAATGATAGCAAAACCAAGTGATGTTAACAATTCCAAACTGTACATATCCCAGGTCAGCTACACATGGATTTCATTAATACCCATAGAAGTCGAAGCAAAAATCATGGATGTCACTATGTGAACAGTGAATACTAATGACTACCATAGTCACTCATTTCCTATCAAAATTGCAACATTTGAGACCTGACATTCTACCAAAACAGTGAAATCCATAACCTAAATCAAAATACCCAAATGTAAATATAGCAGAAATGAAGGCAATCAAGGGTTTACCGCAGCACGATCTTGGGGGTGGTTGTAGCGGCACCTGGTACCATATCCACAGAAGCCAGTTCGCATGTAGTAGACACAGACAGGCGCGCCAGGACGCTCCGGGTACGATTCGCTACTCTTGAGCCCCAATTGCCACATGGAATCTGAGAGAGAAGCATAGAAACCCTAAATTCCAGTCGAGAGTGGCAATAACCCTAAAATAATAAGAAATGCAAGCAAAAGCTAACCATGGAGGCCGGTGTCGGCGGGGCCAGGGGTCCATTCCGACGAGTGGCCCTGGTGCGGGCCGCTTCTATTGGGATCCCGGCCGTACATCTCCATCCCAGTAAG
Source organism: Erodium maritimum (assembly GCA_963921825.1). Taxonomy (NCBI): domain Eukaryota; kingdom Viridiplantae; phylum Streptophyta; class Magnoliopsida; order Geraniales; family Geraniaceae; genus Erodium; species Erodium maritimum. Next base: position 11,533,089 of record OY997595.1, read on the forward strand.
TAGGTCCTTACAAAGCAGCAGATTCTATGAAAAGGAAGAGAGTGAAGGGAGTTGCAGAAGAATCGGAGAGGTCGAAGGAGTGAGATTTGGTTGCGAAGAGACAAAAGAGAAGAAGATGGATGGATGGAGATGGGTTTCACGGAAATGTAGAGCTCATGCTTCTCTCTCTAGACCGTACCGTACAGTCTCTCACACACACAGAGACTACAGAGACTGAGACACTCGCTCTCTATTGTAGTTGTAGAGTAGAGAGAGTACAGTTGTATATATGATTATGACTAGTATTTTGATTTTCTTCTGTTTAAAACTATGTGTAGAACGCACTCTCTCTCACTAATAACAAGCCTGTGTTCGCACACCCGCCAAATTAAACAGCACCTGTGGCTGTCTATATATATATGCTTCGGATTAGTTTTCGAGTTTATTTCAGGACCTAACCGACACTGCCCTTTTTCTTGTTTTACTAAAATACCCCTGAATCATTCGGCGGATCTACATGGTCACCAGGGGGGGCACGTGTCCCCCCTCAAATTATTTTTGAATTTTTTTATTATCTTTTTATGTGGTAAGTGTCTAATTATTTTCTCTAAAAAAAATAATTAATACTTAACTGTGCCTCCCTCAACTTCTAAGTTTCCAAATTATTTTATATTTTTATTATTATTTTGATTCCATAATATAGTTATTTTACCTAATTTAAGTCATTATTTAAGATTTGAGACAATCAATTTTAATTTTCTAATTGTTTTACACAATCTCGATTGCACATCTTGCTATTATTGATTTTTTTGTTTTTATTTTTTGTAATATTCATATATTTAATAGTATTATAATCATTTCAATGTTACGTATTCGTGCAAAAAAAAAAATTGGTGCCCCTCCTCACTGAAAAACCTAGCTCCGCCACTGCCTGAATGAATGGGACAAGCTCGTAATTTGACCAAGCGGTTAATTATAATATGGGTAAACTACAAATACTGAAATACCTACCCTAAACTTATCACGATTAACTGATACATATCCTCATATTTTTTTGTAACCGATACATACTCAAATGTTTAGTTTTTTAACATATAGCCCAAGCAGACAGGTAAAATGACGAAAATGTCATCAACTACATTTCAGTAATTATTTTTAAAAAAATAAAAAAAATCACTTTTGTTAGGTATATATATGTACTTATTAAATCACTTCAGTTTTATTTAAAAAATCATTTCAGGGCATTTTCGTCATTTTATCTGTCTGCAGGGGCTTTGCGTTAATTTTCGGAACGTTTGAATATGTATCGATTAGAAAAGAACATAAAGGTATATATCAATTAATCGTGACAAATTTAGGGTATATATTTGTAGTTTACCCTTACAATATTGAGTGTGCGTGCAATATCGATCCCTTTCTCATGGACGCGTGACTCATCAGCGTGAGTGATGAGATGGAGTAATGCGGCGACACTTTGATATCTCAAATGTGGACTGTGATGTGGATGTGTAAGCACGGACTATTCTATTTCTCTAGTGCTGGACAAATGATATTGGTATGAACCTTGTGACATTTTCAAACTTCACGTTTATTGTGTTTTTAAAACTTAACCATTTGTTTGTTCATTTGTTGGTGATATAATACAGGATATACTTTATCTGTTAAAATTCCATTTTTATATACAACACTGGACGTTCAAATTAAAATTTTAAATTGTTATGGTATATTTAATAAAAGTCAAGCAAATAAATGTATAATGTTATCATTGAATTCGAACATAACAATATTCATCCATAATACCAACCTCTAGTTGAAATGGGAGTTGTGTAAAAGTGAAGGAGATGACATTTTGATAATAAGCAATAACAAGTTGACACGACGTACTGTTATCATAGTCGGCTAGGCTAGTTTGGTATCCAAACAGACTTACATTAGTCTAAGACGACGTTTAAGTCATTCTATTATACTCAATGTGATCCATAAGCATGAAATCAAAGTAGGTAAGTTCCTTAAGCAAATGTTGGTTGGGTGTTACATTATAAAATTTAGTAGTACTGTCCTCAGCATATTCTTGGGTTCTAAAATAAATATCCTTGCACTTAAACTTCATAACAGATTAATTAGTTGCCCAATTAAGGTCCTTTATTACTTTTTTATTTTCTTAGATAAGCTATAAAACTGCAGGCATGAAGTCACGACGACACTTGGCTTGCAACTTCAACAACTAGACTTTTGATTTTGATACTAAGTACTTCTTTATGGGTCCATGAGTGTTTATTGCAACTCGAAGACCTTGGATTGGATTACATGCATCATTACTGTAGTAAACAAATAAAATATTCACGTCACATCTCTTGCTTACTTTTCCAAACAAGAGGGTCTTGGTTTTGTCTGATGATCAAGTTATACGCTTCAGCCGGTCAACAAAACAAGAGGGTCTCTCCAGCTAAGGAGGAACAGAGAACAACAAAACATGTCGCCTAAGAGCACGTACAGTGCTACAGATCGTATCGCAAACCGCGGGTCGCGATCCGTAGGGTTGTGGCGCTCGGTTTTCGCGGCCCGTGAACTGCAAAGATGTGGTTCGGTCCGCGGACCGCGACGCATGAACCGTGCAAACGGTTCACGGGCAATAGCACGCGGTTTGTGCGTCGTCCAACCAGAGCCCGACACGTGTTCCATGGAAGGAAAAAAATCCGACCGTTGGCAACAGACGGAAATAAACGGTAAGTTTTTTTAATGCTTAAAAGCCTTACTTTAAACCTATAAATACCCTCAACCTAGTTCTCATTTCACACCAACAATTCTACAACTTCACTCTCTCTCTTTCTATTTCACTCTCCTATTTTCCATATCGAAAAATGTCCGGCTCGAAAACTCAACGTTTACATGAATCGGATGACGAACAACGAAGGGAGACCAATTTATTGTCACCCGCAGACCTAGGCAGCTTTCGCGACCTGTTGATACAACCATCCGAGAACTCCGCTTTCTCTCAATATATGCCACTGGGTTCTAGCTCAGGTACTTTCAAACTCGATAATTTATTTTTAAATTTTAGTCGTGTAATTTAGTTTCTCAATTTATATATGTACCCAATATAAATGCTATGTTTGAATACATGTCCAGTGCAGGTCAATTCAACACAGGTCCAATTCCTTTTAACCTCGGTACGGGTCAATTCCACCACGGGCAGAACTACATGTTCCAACATCCGTACAACCCATTACCCAGGTCAACCGCAAAGCTATCCGGGTCCACCTCAACACAGCCAACCACTGAACTACTATGGGTACGTCGATTACCTATCATGGCAACAACACGTGCCCGGTAACAGCGACACCCGTATGTCGTCGCAATCATCATCTGCAGGTCCTTCCCAACCACAACCGGAGCGTGCGGAAATTTCGAGGAAAAAATGGTCCATCGAGGTGGAGGAACACCTCATTAGGAAATGGCTCCAGATGTAAAAAAAACCCGATTAGAGGCAACTCCCAACTAGGTAACACATTCTGGTGCACAGTGGTGAAACGCTACAACGAAGGAGGAGTTCACCTGCGTGTCGAGTGGAAAGCAGTGAAGAACCATTGGAACGCCAATAAGGCGCGCGCCAAGAGGTTCCTCGGTATTCTAAAACTGGCGAAGGCCGAGTACCATAGCGGCTGGAACGACTATGATTACATGAGGGCGGCAAAGGAGAAGTGGCGCAAAATACCCCCACAGCAAAGGCACAGGGGTGACCCAAAAAACTTCGAGCTCGATCATTGGGTTGCGTTGCTTGAGAACGAGGACAAGTTCACCGCCGAGGAAGGCACTATGGCTATTGTACGCCGACAAAGGTTGGATGAGGTTGGGAATTACAGCTCAACCCCACCCACTAGTGTTGATGAAGATTGCACGCCTCTCGATGGTAACTCCCAACAACATTCTCCATATTCCGATCCGACGGAGGGAGGTTCTCAAGAAATACCCCATTCGCATACGACGGAAGGAGGTGGGTCAGAAGGTCATCCATCTCATATGGTCGAGGAAGGTTCTTCTCGAAGACCCCCTCCTGAAAGACCGTTGGGCAAGAAGGCTTCGAAGAGGAAGGGACAGGCCCTCACCGACCAAATGTCTGCCTTGTTGGACATTCAACGAGCAAAAGCCGAAATGGCACAAGTAAGCCTAGAAAAGGGTTGTCAATATCATGACCGACAAGTGCAATGGAAAAAACTACACGAAAGGTACGAGGCATTGCAGGATAAGGACGTCTCCAACTACAACGAAGACCAGGTGACCCGACACGCTATGATGATGTTCTGAGTGTGGGCACGAATGGAAGAGCTTGAGGTAGAAATGAAATGTCTTCGCCAAGACGCACAACCATGAGGCGGACATGGATTGTATGCTTCAACTTGTATTTTGTTGGGTTTGTATTAAAAGGGGATGAATAAAAGTTGAAGTTCATTTTTATGTGTGTTTAAATTATTTATAAGTAATTTTTTTTATTATTAATTTTTTTTTTTATTAATTTCAATTTTATATATCTTTTAATGTTTGAATAAAACATTTAATTAAATCAAAATACGAATTTAACATACAGTCAGCATCCACTCACAATATGGTTTGATCATCCAATTTGTACCACTGTGGAACACGATTTATTTTAAGGATTGCAAACCTTAAAAGTACACATTTGACATACGGCTTGATCATCTGGTTTGTTCATACGGTTTGACCCATTATACATGCTCTAATTTCATATCCGACCAATAAAGAAGCACCTCGGCGGGGGAGACTCTCAGCCGCCCCTCTCTCATCCTTCCCTTTCCACGCGCAAGCCAGAACTAGATTTGGGCAAAACCTCCAAATTTTACATCTCTCTGAACTATAACCACATATCGTCTCTCAACTTATTCTCAGGCCACCACTCGACGTCACTGTCGTATGAGATCTGGAGGAGGGTCTTCGTGCCCGAGTCTTCATGGAAGATCTAATCGGAACCCCCACCACGAGCTCTTCCTTTGGCCACGCCTCACTACTCCTCGTCTTTGGCCTTGCCCACGATCTCGACGGATTTTGTCCAGATCCGCACCAAGCTGGGTTCAAATAGACAAACAGATCTCCATGTCTAGATATTTTTTGGGCAATGGCTTTTCTGGGTTTGTGAAGTTAAGGAGGGATTGGCCTGAAGAACATGATGATTTGGGGGTTTCAATAGTTATTGAGTGCATCCAAAACAAATGTCTCTTTCGTAGATCTCTTGACGTTGAATGAAGAATACAAAAGAGCAAAAGAATTGGGATCACGAACTTAGATTCATATGAAATTTGAGAAATTCTACATGAAAGAGATGGTCTTTGCGTTGTTGCATAGAGCAATTACTAGAGATGGAGCTTATTTTTTATTAATAAAATAAATGTTGTTAACTATATTAATGTAAAATGTTAATAAAAAATTACAAATAATAGTATTTTTTTCAAAGTCATGCTTGATATTAAGGTTAGGGTATTTTTGTTAATTCGATAAAAACTAACGGATTCTTTGACAGAAAAACAGACGGTGATAAATTTTGGAAAGTTGAGGGGGGCATATGAAGCGTTTTTATATCTACGTATGTAAGTGGTAAACGTGTATTTTTGTTAATTCGATAAAAACTAACGGATTCTTTGACAGAAAAACAGACGGTGATAAATTTTGGAAAGTTGAGGGGGGCATATGAAGCGTTTTTATATCTATGTATGTAAGTGGTAAACGTGTATAGTTATATGTTGCTTTATGAAGTTTACTGATGCCCTGCGAATTAACTCACAAAAAGGACGCGGCAAACGCACCGGTCGTCAAGTAGTATTTCGATTCAAGTCCGGTTATCGTACCCAAAGGAGCAATAAAACAATCACTCGATTTAAAATCCATTAGTTAATCTGTTTCTAAAAAGATTGGTTTTGGTTTTAAAATTTTAAATAACATTTTTGAAATGCAAGTAAAACAAATTGAAATCAAGTACGAGGCAAAAATATTAGGTTTTGTGAAATTCAAAAGAAAAAGTGATCTAGGACTTTAACGAGGTTACAATATGACTAATAATTCGCAGACATTCGTATTTACATTTGTAGACAATGTTGGTTTAAAGGCAACGGACATTTTTTCAACTAGTCTTAAACATCTCTCGATCGAATTATGACCCTATTATAATCTAACCGCCTACTTATTTATAATCTAGGTGTAGAGAGACATAAAGCATTAAGATTCGTGAATTCCTCTAGTTTTCGGAGTTGTAATTCTATAGCTATTGCACTCGTGTTAACTTAACTTTATTATAGACTAGATTTAAACTCGAGTTGCATAATCCTTAGTCCTTTTAGCAATTCTCATCTCTCGATTGTTGAATGCTAAAACCTAAACATCTATCAAGTGATCAAGTTGACAAAACAATAAGTGTAAATCATTTAAACAATAACCTAAACACGAATTGTACAAAAGTAAATACGAAAGCTTTGAATTATGTCATCATATTGTTTTTCCTGGCCCTAAATCAATGGAAATTTAGGTCATGGAGATGAACAAGAGAACACAAAAAAGAAGATGAACAAGAGAAAACATATTTGAAAGGTAAAGTTAATACAAAATACCAATTCAATGATGGATACTCAATGGTTTTGTTCCAATCCTTGATCCTAAGAACTTCTCCCTCACCAAAACTCAAGCCCTAACTCTCAATCTTTCTCTGAAATCCTTAAGACACTAATGTCAGGCTTTATGCCAGCATGGCGGGCTCTATTCTCTTTCGTTCATCTACGCTGCTCTCCCCTCAACCTTGCCCACTCACCCTCTCGCATGTGTGCGCATTCAATTCATTTCCGGCCGTTTCTATGACACTAAAACCTCTCGGCTCCTCCCCATTTAATAGATTTTGGCCGTTTCTCATAGCTAATAAAAGAGGTCACTATAATCTGAGCAGCTCTGTGACCTCAGTATCGGATCTGAGACGATGTCGTAGGCGAGGAAGATCACGCTCAAGAGTTTCGACGGAGAGGCCTGCGACGTAGACGAGGCCGTGGCTCTGGAGTCGCAGACCATCAAGCACATGATCGAGGACGATTGCGCCGACAATGGCATCCCTCTCCCCAACGTCACCAGCAAGATCATCTCCAAGGTGATTCAGTACTGCAAAAAGCACGTCGAGGCTCCCAAGTCCGATGACCGCGCCGCTTGGGACAAGGACTTCGTGAAGGTCGATCAGGGCACCCTCTTTGATCTCATCCTGGTTCGTCTCTCTAACTTTATCTGATTGATTGCTCTAAATTTTGGGGTTGTTTGATGCTTAGATTTCTCTAATTTGTTTATTTATTGCCTTATTCGGTGTACTGGGTAGCTAATTACTAGATCGTTTCTGGGTTTAATTTCTATTCATGATCTTAGGATTATACTTGGTGAGTTATTTGTCTGCATCTGACCTATTTGGATGCTGGAACAGTTCAATTTTGAATGGTAAATGTTGAAAGAGTGTTTGTTGGGCTGCTTATTTGTTTGTGTTTATGTTAAAAATTGCCAGGTTCTTTTTGCTTTATGGGGATTGACTGTGCTACAGTGCCATCTATTGCTTAAGCCCTAGCAGAGTTGGTGATGGAGTAGAAGCATTTATGGTTGTTTGAGATATTTTGAGGCAATGTCTGTATAGTTATGTACTTTGAGCTTGGTAACTTCGTTTCTGCAACAGGCAGGAGGAGACGGCTGTTGCAGATATTCTGTCCAAACCATCATTAAATTTGATTCCTTTGATAAAAGGATGAACATTCTCACCATCATTATTCATTCGATGTCATGTAACTTGAATCAAAACCTGAGATGACTACACCAAGAAAGAACCCAGCTTAGAAACCAAAAATAGGAGGTCTTTTAGTGTTTGACTGCATGAGAATGTTTCATTAGCAAAAAAATACATAGTGTAATTACTGAAAATCAAAATATTCTTTGCTCAACACATGTCCTCTATATTCTTCTATTCATGGAAGCTCAAAAAACAATATAAAAAAATTAAATCAAGAAAGAGCACTCTGATTAACTGCAACTTATGTCCTTTTATATGCAATTCTCTGATCAAAGATCACACTCTTCAGATTGGTTTTCTTTTGGATAATGAAGGTGTTTCACTTCTTGATTTGGCTTTCAAATCTTCCATAAATCTCTTACCAGACATAATTCAGGATAGGGTCCTTACCTTCTCACCAAAGAAAGCAAGTGAATTCATTGAGAAGGAACATGGAGCTCCAATTAATGTATTGTACAAGGAGTTCGAAGACCAGCCTATTACTGCCTTAGTCAAGCATCCAGTTCTGATTTTGTAAATTTTCTGGTCAAGTATTAAAACTATGCAAATTATGTTCAGTGCTTTTAAATTGTCAGTTTGAAGGGAGAAGGACCAAGGCGTGAACAAAGGAATAAAAGGTATTAGCTGAATTCTTCATTTTTCTTGCATTGATTTTGTTTAACTGTTCTATAGGTTATCTCAATGTGCTTTTGTGATCAAACTGATTGTGTGTTAAATCTATGTATGTTATAGGCTATGGAGTTAAACGGTGGAACAATGTGTAACCATCGAATTAGGCTTGACTTTGCCCGTGAGAGGAACAATGCTTATGCTACTCCTGGGTATTTATTTTGTTAACTGTTCTAATTGAATTCTTTTGCTCAACTGTCTTCTAGACTTCTATTCTATATATAATATTCTTCCTAACTACAGCAAAGAAGGTGGCTCTTTCCAAAAGGGACCCAAGCGTCATACAATTGCTTCAGTGTAAGATTCTCATATCATTTTGGTTTTTGAGTACAATTTCTGATATATTAATCTACAAATTCTCATTCCCAACAAAAGTTTACTGAATTCATGTTCCTCATGAAATTAAGGAAGACTATAATTAGCTGAAATAATCATATTATCCATTCGGTTTCTGTGTAATGAAGTTCGCTATCTGGTATGGGTAAATTTTTGGACTTTTTTTAACTTATTGTGTTGGATTATTATGTGTGAATTTAAGGTGTCGCAAATTGATTCTATTTGCTGTAATTGCAGGAACTTTTACAATGAGTTGGAATCATGCTAAATGTTAACATACTCTTTTCTGGTGATTTCCTTTGCCCCACTTAATTATTCATTCTTGTGATGCTTTCATTACACTAACTGGTATGCAACTTGGTAGAGGACATTATTAGGTCCTTTTAATTTTATATCCAGTACATCATTTAACAATGAATAGAAAACTTGGGCTGAAACCATGCACCGATCGACCATTTAACAATATTGTTTGTGTGTCATTTGTAGGATCCTCCCAATATCAGTTGTAGCATTTTGTAATGTGTTTGGGAAAATGAATATGTATTTTCTTGATTTCTGGTTCGATTAACTGGGTTTTATCGCTATTCGATTAACTTCGGCTGTCGTTTTTAAATAGTTGGAAATTTCTTAATTAGAGTTTTTTTTTGTGTATTCTTCAGGTTCATTTATTTTGGCTTACTATGATGGTTGGAGGAGGTAAAAAGGTACTGGAATTGCTTTGTGCTCGAAGGTGCGTGAACTATGTGCTCGCTAATTTTAGTTTGGTTAAGTTTATTTGTTCGTTTGTGAACTACGTCTTTGATTTTAGTCGTGCATTGGTGCTCATTTAAACGTTGGTGGCTGCTTGATTTGATCTCTTATGTTTCGTTACATGTTTTTAAGATTTATTTTTTGTTTATTTTTTTTATCGTGATATTGACACCAAGGTATCTGTTCATGTTTTCTGTCCTTTCAGCCATGAGCGTATTTACTTATAGTTGTAGTGTCCCTTACACTCATTAGGGAACTAAAAATTCTGGCTTGCAAGTAGAATGCACAAAATTAAGACCCTTTGCAGGTGGCCTTTTGACACCATTTCAAGGACTTAGCTTTCTCGGGTTCCAGTTGTTGTTGAGTCTTGGGATCCTCCTTCAATTGAATAATTATAGGTTAGTGCTGATTTTCTTAGTTTACACTATCATATAATTAGGAATCAAAGATGTCAAGCTCTTAACGATGAATGCTTCTACTGCTAAGTTCCATAAACATTTGCTCAAATATAACCAAAACATGATATAAAATGGAATTGTACTGGCTTAGTGTACTTTCGTGTTATATAAATAATAGAAATCATCTTTTTGTTATTGATTATAGTCTTGATTAATATGCTATTGCATATGTGTGCTTGAACGAGATGATTAATTGTTTAGTTTACGTGATAAATGGATTTGATTATACAATAGTAATATGTTTTGGTATCGTTGATTTTTTTACATGACCTCTTTCACACTTATTGGTGATGTTTTGTGTGTGTTTTATCGTTGTGAATTTGTAAGAACAATTATTAGTAGATATTGTTGGGAGCAGGTCATGTTGTGTGGATACTGAAAAGGTGGCTGCGTATTGTTTGTTTCAGGAAAAAAACCTTTATCCATTTCTTCGATCCAATTTCAATGTCTCTGAGTGTAAATCAATGACCCTTTTCATCAGGTTATATATGAGAGGCAAGAGTGACTAAACTTAACCAACTGTTAAAACAAGACCAGTATGTAAGATAAGTTAGTTGGAAGTGTTTAAAATTAACTATACGTATAAGGAAAGAATGGAGGGAGCCATGGTGATTGCAAGTCAACCAGCCATATATGAACATGAAATCTTTCAATACTTTCATCTTTGTGGCGATTTCATATTTTGTTTTAGTTTTGTTGACTATGTTACTAACTCTTGCTCCTTTGGTGACTCCAGGTACTTTGTGAAACTGTCTTCTTTGAACACATGTTTATTTTACCATTTAGTTGCTTAAGCATTTGAATTTTCATGTAATAAATAATGTGTTTGGAACATGCTGATTTTATAAATTACAGTGTATCTTTGAAATCTATATGCTTCATTACATAACTACATAATACTACATTATTAGTGAAAAAACCATTTATACTTGACTTGACTTTGTGCACAAATACTCCTGCAAAACCATACTTATATATAGAGCAAAGAATCGGTTATTAATTTTCAAACTAATGTCGTCATCTTGAAATTTGGCGCATATAGAAAAGTTGATTGATTTAATGGTGATGTAGGTTATGGCTACATACTACAAGTGTTTTGATCATAACCATTTTTTTACGCACAAGAAAAAAACATTGCCTCTCTATTACACAAGTATCACACGTTTAACTCACGCCATGCACCGCGCATCGCGCGGTGCTCCTTCACTAGTTATATCTAATACAAGTTCTCTCTCTAGATTCGTGCCCCTCTATACATAGGACTTCAAGACCTTTTTTTTCCTTCTCAATTTCGGATTTGGAATAGAAAAATTCCCTTTTTTAAGTAGAAAACAAATATGGAAGTCAGCAAGCCTCGCTCGGGCCTGATAGAGGGTCAGAACGGCTTTGGCCCCTTGACAAAAGTTGTAGATCTATGAATTTCCTTCGATTTGATATAAAATATGAAGAAGTCGAAGTTCTTATGAAGCAGTTATGCCTTTCGCAAAATCAGACAGTCTCCAAAACTCCTTAAACTGATTTTTTCTCTATTTTAGCCCATTTTCGATCAAAGCACCTACAAAACACAATGAGAGGCATAATACGAGTAACAAAAAAAAAGTTGGCCAAATATCCAACCACGGGACTAAAAAGATCAAGAATGTGGGCTAAAAACATCTAGAATCGATGCAATTTATGTCCACATCATTTACCCTTAATTTAACTAGTTCAGATTTCTTTCTTTCTTGTATCTTGCACATTTCAAATGTGAATTAGTCTAATTATAACGTAATAATAAGGACAAGTCTACTAGAAACCCTTTTTATCCTAAAAATTGTGAGAACTCATCTTAGCCACACACACACCTAAAATCTAACATTCACCTAAAATACACGTCACTTTCATCCTTTCTCACACAAGCAAGACTAGAGCATGATTGTAGTAGTATGGTGTCATGTGGACAAGTGTCCATTTTTTTTTTGATCAATTCATTAATCTAATTATTCTTGATTCGTTTTAACTTTGATTAGCTAAAACATATTTTAAATTGATATGTGTTAAAAAGAGATGTCTCCATTGTTTGTATTTTAAGTTTTATTTATATTGTATCTGGTTTGAATTTATTACATGTTATTGAATGATATGATTTTTTTATACAAGGAAACCCTACTTTAGTAGTTTAGCCTTATCTAATTTATCGCCCACACATGATCCCGAGCAAGTGTACCTGTTGTGATTCGAACATGTGACCTCAATAAGAGGTGAGACGTGAAGAGCTCTTCACCATCAAGTAGGGTGCAAACGGACTGGGTGCCCTGTCCGTAAGCCATTTAAGAACCATGTCTAAATCATCCGAGTTCATAATTTTCATGTTCGGACTCTATTAGATGAACTTTAAAATTTTGGGGTTTTGGCCTTTCGGGTACAGATCGGACCGGTTTCAGAGTTTACCCGGACCTTAATGTACTCACCTTTCTACAATTTTTGGTCACCATGAAAAAAAATCAAACTAAAATACGTCTCATAAAGTTGAAGACGAAAGATTAAATTTAAACTATCTAAATCAGACATACAAAATACTTGGCCCAAAATAGAAGTCTTAAATAAGCCAACAAGTTTTAGACCAGAGCAATGAATTCTTAAGAGTATAAACGATTATTTTATAGAAGAGGATGACGCATTATATAAGAGATGAACGTTTGCGTACGTTGGACAGGAGGCGCTGCCTCTGTTTGGGAAGCCTATTTTGGGCCTATTAAATACAAGCCCAAAAGATGGTAAAATTGTTGGGCTTGGTTGGGGTCATGTTTCAATGGTTTAACTATCCAATTAGGTGGCAAATAGTGATCTTAACGGAGATCAATGGATTAGTCCGTGGAAGGAGGCTTTACTTAAACCTTCTAACATGAGTCGTCAATCAAAACTACCGTCTAGAGCTTTGAATCGTCAAAGTCGACCCCCCTTCTTCTTTGGGGATTACTATACCGTTCAAATCAAACCAGCCCATTCCCGAAGTTGGGAGAGATTTGTTAATCATGTGGACATTGGGAAGTAGGTGCAAAATGCTCAACTAGCTCATGCAGCTAAAGCTTTTGACGATATGACCTTGACTTCAGAAGGCGAAGAGTGGGTCATTGATAGTTGATTTTAGGGTCGTTTTTTCGGGTTTTGTTCCTGCAGCTCTTTTCGAGAGCTCCCCTGTAATGGATGCCTTCAGTTAGATCCTCCTTGGATCTAACTTTTTTCCTAGTAATATTTTTCGAGCTTATAAAAAAAATTAATCCACAAACTAAGCGATATCTAGGTACTAATTGGCGTGACGAGTTTGAATTTCACTATTGTTATTTTCAATAACAATTTCGCTTTCTTGCTGGGTTGTCCACCAAGACTTGGCTTTTCAGCCAAATTTAACCATTTTCTCTCTAGTTGGGCCCAAGAAAATTGAGTAGCCGAAGATTAGCCTGGTGTAACAGGGTTTCACGCCCTAGTATAGCTGGGCTTAGGTCATATTGGGCCGAATCGATTAATATCCGAAAACCGACGAGTTTGGGGTATTGGATACAAAATCAGATATGAAATATCTAAGTACTCGATTTTTAGATCGGAATTATATCCGTTTTCGTCAAAATCAATTAATTTTCAGACCAGATTGGTCTGATTCGACTATTTTTCTTGATCCGGATTTTTATTCACACCTCTACCATTCGGATTTTTCCATAATACATATTGTGTTTACATCATATATCAACCATACCAACCTATACCATTCAAGAATACTTGTCAAACCACTTGCTGCCAGGGATGTGAGTTAGAGAAGTAAGAACCACACTAGACTTTGGACTAGTAATACTAGACAAGTAAGAAACACACTCAACAACCAAACCAAGAAAATAGAGGGTTTAGAGCACAACTCCATACCAAGGAAACATACGCTCTGCCTTCTCTCTAGAATCGAACCCTAGTTTACTCTGCCTCAATCCCCCTTCCTTCATCTCGTCCCTGTCGGTGGCTACGGTTACCACGGCCCCCGTTGGAACTGTCCTCGCCTTCTTCTTCACCCCCTTCTTCCCTTCTCTTTTCTCTTTCAGGCTGGATTCTTCAACTCACCGTGGTCTTTGAGGTGAAGGGTGGAGCTTGGTTGAGTCCTTGGTTGCTTCCACCTTCGTTTTGGCTACCTTCCCAGACCCGACCGGGGACTTCCTTTCTTTTCGGGATCGACGCGGATCTGGGTTGATCTCCTCTTCGTTCGTGGTAGTGAAGACATGTGCCTCTCCCCGGCCAAGGTTTTCTGGCCCGTGCCATACTCCTCCAAGCACACTCCTCTCCAATGAGTATCGATGTTTCTTCTTCCTCATATTGTGGGACGCGCTTCTCGGCTCTGGTCAAGAACCTAGGGATATGGATGGAACTCTCCGTTCGTGGTGGCTTTTAGTGTTGGCCTCAACACGGTCTCGCCGGTATCAGATTGGTAAGGGTTTGTTGTTTGCAACGCTCCAAGCTCGATGGTTGTAGTGACCGGGATCAGTTTTGTGGATTCTGAACTTTGCAGCTTTAAGGTGCTAGCTCAGGTTCGGTAGAAATACCGTATCCTTCCCGTGGCGTTTCTTGGTATAGACCGGATTCGTAAGGAGGATCGACCGTTAGCTCATTGCTTGGGGTTGTAAAATGAAGAGTCTACTTCTCTGAGGTATTTTCTTTTTTCTACCCATGTTTGGATAGCTCTCTTTCCCTTTATTTTGTTCATGCTTCCCGTAGATTTTTGGCTTCGCTTCTTCTCTTGTCACGCCCCAAATCCGGTTTTGACCGGACTCGAGACGTGAACTAAAAAAAATAATAAATAAACAAATTTAAACGAAATAAATCTCCGAATTTAGTTCCAAATCAACAATTCTGGTACCACGATTCAACGCTCGAAATCCAAAATAAAGAAAAAAATAAGGTTTAGTACAAGAAGAGGAAGTACGTCTCTACTAAGCAAGTAATCCCCGAACTCTCATGAGTTCCCGAGCTCCGAGACATCCTCTAAACCAACTCACGATCGAAACCTGTAAAACATTAAATAAAGGGGGGTGAGCTTTCGCTTAGTAGGAAAAAGTAGTAAAGGGGATGGACTTCCGCTCCGTCACCACGAATACTCGTTCAGAAAAGGCATACTAGTAAGCAACAACACAAACAAAAACCAACAGGGACGCAACATTATTGACAATAGATCCCAAGATAAAGAAACATACAAACAACAAAACATTATGTTGCGACGCCAACTACGAACGCCACCCAAATCCGACATCATACGGACATAAGATAGGTATACCATGATACTCCGATCACCACACACGGCTCAACATATCGTACCGGAACACAACATCGGTCTAGATATCTTCCCGGACACACAACATCGGGGTGAAACAAACACATCATATCGGAATACACCATCGGTCTAGATGTCTTCCCGGACACACAACATCGGGGTGAAACCAACACATCATACCGGAATACACCATCGGTCTAGATGTCTTACCGGACACACAACATCGGGGTGAAGCAAACACATCATACCGGAATACACCGTCGGTCTAGATGTCTTCCCGGACACACAACATCGAGGTGAAACAAACACATCATACCGGAATACACCATCGGTCTAGATGTCTTCCCGTACACACATCATCGGGGTAAAACAAACACATCATACCGGAATACACCATCGGTCTAGATGTCTTCCCGGACACACAGCATCGGTGTAAATCTCATAACATACTGGACCGGAATCCTCCGTCGGTCGGGTATCTTCCCGTAACACGGGGTACAAATCACACCACACATAGCATACTGAACATATCATACCGGCATAACTTACCGAGCACACCACATCGGTCTATCATTCACTCGATCATATCACAAGACAACAATTCATATCAACATTCATCACATTCTTATAGCATAACATGATTCTTAAATTAACTACGGAACATACTACAAAGCAACATTACAGGACTACTAGCCACAAACAAACACAACCAGCACACAATCCTACGACACGACATGGCCACATGTGATTCTACAGCACGACAATTCCCACACTTACGAGCATGACCTGGCCCGCAAGTCGTTCCATATGTTAAACGGTTACTCTAGTTATTCACATCCTACATGTGAGTCTACAATCATTCCGGTTATTCATATCCTATATGCATTCTAGTAACATCCCATAATTAGAAACGATACTTACTACTCTTCCCTACCTCAAGCGCTATCCAAACGCAAGCCAACGCGAGTCGCCTAGTAGACTCCTCTTCCGTGCTCGGGAACAACGTCTAGGATCACAAAGTAGTACTAGAATTAATAATCATTCAAGGTCGGTCTAAGGAGAAAACACCCGAGTTACCTCTAACAAATAAAACATGGGCCATAGGGTAAACTGGGCCGGGGCAAGGTCCGTTCCGGGCGGCCCACATGCCCGGCATCCGGCCCGAACCGTGCCCCTCAGAGGGCCGGTCAAGGACACGACCGTGCCCCTCAGAGGGCCGGTCTGAGGCCCGGACCGTGCCCCTCAGAGGGCCGGTCTGAGGCCCGGACCGAGCCCCTCAGAGGGCCGGTTAGAGACCCTTTCCATGCCGTTCTGGGCAGCCCCCTTCTTCTTCTTCCCTCAACTTCATCCCCACGAAATCAACCCCTCAAAACTCCATTTTTATCCTCCAAAAACCTCCAAATCAGTCCCAAGAACCTCCATACTTCAATACCCATGTTGGGCTTCATCAAAACAACAAAACTCACATGATTTCTATCCAAAACTTCCACTTTTCTTCACCAAACAATCATCTAAACAACAAACAATCCAAACTCATGGAAACCCAACCTAGTTCATGCTTTTTCTATCAAACCTATAACCCCAAACTTAATTGAAAGTAGGTTTTTTAGAGGTTACTTACCTTAGGAATGAAGAGGGGATGATGAGGATGAAGGTGTTTTGGAGAAGATTGGTGTGGATAATCACCCAAAGGAGCTCTCTTTCTTCACTTTCTTCTTCTTCAAGCAATGGAGATCTCCTTCTCTTTTCTTCCTTGCAATTTTCGGCCAACAATGATAAATGAGCTGAAATGTGCTCTCAATTGGCCCTTTAACCTAATTTAGAACGGACCAATTTGCCCCTTGCCCCTTTGCCTCTTATGCCAAAAAAGGTGAGGGTTAAATGGTCCTTTTCCGCCCCTTTCTTCTCCTTCAAGACACCATGGACACATGTCCATGTGAGGTCCACCTCTACCCAAAATCTCGCAGCCCATTTAAATTAAATTCGATAAAGCTCCGAATTTGACCCCGTTAACCCGAATTTGACTTTTTTTGTAAAATTAGTCATTTGAAAGGAAACGACCCAACTAAGCTAACCGTAACGACGAATAAGATTTTTGGGTCCCGGAAAGGTCCCGAATGACTCCCGGAGTCATCAGTTGACTTTTCCGGTGGAAAGTCAACTTTTGCCAAAATTCACCGGTTCGACCGGTGTCGACCAGGGACGGTTCTTACATCTCTATCTGTTTGTATCGAGCTCGTCGGTTCAAGGCATTGACCGCCGACGAGGTTCTTGGGTGTTGTTTGCCCACCTCAAAAGCCATTACCTAGGGTTTGTATGCTCAAATTGGGTTTGAGAGTCCTTCTCTCCTAAGGATATGGTCTAGATGTCCTTAGGGTTTGGCTTAGACAGCAGGGTGCTTTTTTCCAAATGCGCTTAATGATTGGCAAATTTAGGTTAAAGACCTCTGTTTTTCAAGACTTTTCAAGGCTTCATGGTTGGTAAATACAAGTTTTAGACCGCCATTTGTTTTCCTTTTCTGATTAGTGCTTGTTGCTTTGGTATGTTTCTGTTACTTCTCTCCCTAGTTGGAGCTTCTTGTGGTAGTTCAATTGTTGTTCTGGGTGTAAGTCTGTTGTTCTTCTGGTTGTAACTTTCTGTTGTTTTGCTAGTTATATTGTTCTTCATCCCCAATATGTGGAGCTCTGGTTTCTTGACGTTCTTTTATAGAATGTTCGTAGTTTGTTTTATTCTTCGTCGTCATGTTCTTTATTTTAAAAAACCGGTGCTTTTTATATATGTTTTGCTTATCGAAAAAAATAACTAGGCCAAGACTCATTTGTGTTTTTGGCTTTGAAAAAGAAACCAAGGGTTTAATTATTAACATTTCTCTTTTGATGGTTTGTTTCTGACGAGAGGGTTAGAGCGTGCAAGTACGCGCCAGGTAAGCGTATGGTGGTGCCACTCAACACTTGCATACAAGAAAAAAAAAAGCACCAATTGGAAGAAGAAGAAAAGAAAATTAAACGCGGCTGTCTGAAACATCCCCCAAAATCAGTCTTCTTCTGCTAATCGATTTGAGCTATAGAGATCGAACATTTGATCCAAATCCAAGGAGTTCAAAAGGGTCTTACTGTTTCTAGCACGAGATCGCTGCGGTAATAGTTTGTCTTTTATCTGGGAAATTTTGATGCTTTGATTTTGTGTTCGGTCGTACCGATGCGGATTTGGGCATGGGTTTCGGATTGAGGTAGATTTTGATCGTTTCTGGTCGAATCATTGCTGGGTTTCGGGTGGACTATACCCTTCGTAATAGAGTTTTGGGGTTGTGAAGAAGAGGTTTTGCAGTCCTTTTTCTTAATGAAGTTTTGGGTTTTTTTGAATAATTTATGTGGGAGGTAGGGATGCGAGAAAGGGGCTAGCTTTGGGATTTGGTGTTCGGGGCGATATGGAGGAGACTGAGCTTGAAGAAGGGGAGGCTTTCTCTTACCATAACAACAATGAAAGCATCGACCCTGATGTTTCCCTCTCTTACATTGTGAGTTATTTGCTTCATCAAAACTCTGTCCTTACCCCCAATTCTGTATTGGGTACCAGTTTCAGTTGCTAAATTTGTTTGTTTTGACTATGGAATCCAAATGTTCCTGGTGAGAATCTTAATTTGTTTTGTTGTTGATAAACAGTAACTTTAGCTGTTTTTTTTTTGTGTGGAGTTCTGTGGATTGAATGTGTGCTTGTGTGTGAAAAAGTCATGGTCAAGGAAACAGAAATCATAGTATCACGAACATTTTCTTCTATGTAGTTTCAGTATTTGGTTGTTTTAATGTGTATTGCCAACTACTATATATACTAGTTCTTTAATTGTTGAACTTTCTGCAAAGAATATAATGGAAATCTATGAGAATATAAAGCATGCAATCCCAGTGGATGGGGTATGTCTTGATTAATCTGAGCTTTGTAACCGTGATGAAAGTTTTTCAATGCCTAAAGTTGGCATAGTTTGACCTTGAAACTTCGAGTGCATTGGGCATGCTTTCTGAATTTGTAACAAACTAATCTGCCCACTTATATTGGTGTTACTAATCATAATTGCCTTTCAATAATATTGCATGAGGTTATTCTTAGTAAATTTATTTAAATCATGTCCGCTACAGCATTGAGTTAAACTTATCTTCTTTAATTGTTAAATGTGTTTTCAAAGGCTTGTGAGTTGTAACTGCTACTTTGTTTTTCCTTAAAGGATGATAAACTTCAAGATGTTCTGGGACACTTTCAGAAAGATTTTGAAGGTGGTGTTTCTGCAGAGAACTTGGGTAAGTTGAAAGCTAAACATGACTGCAGTTCTGGTTGGCAGAACTTGTGTTTCATTGATTTGGAGGTTATAGTGAAAGCTTGATAATCTGGGGGGATCTAAATGATGTCACAGGGGCTAAATTTGGTGGATACGGTTCATTTTTACCCACTTATCAACGCTCTCCTCTTTCGTCTCATCCAAGGACGCCAGCAAAAGTTCAGACCCACAACTCACCTGGATCTCCAAACAATTTACAGATGGAGGTAGATGTTTTTCCTTATGTTCTTTTTTCTTGGAAGTATGTGTTTATTTCAGAACAAGTCTTCATAGTTATGGAAATTCTCAAATGCATCTAAGTTATGTTGCTATTAGGGTGGTCCTCATAACCCTGCTGTATCTTCAACTGCATCTCTGCCCCTGAGGCTTGGACCTGCTTCTACTAGTGGTGCTTTATTGCCTGCTCTGAAGCCTCTATCTCTTAATGATTCAGTCAAAGAAGAAGTACGGCCTCACTCAACTAATTCCAGTGAGGAACTGGCCCCTAAATATGAATTGGCAAATAGGAAATCTTCTAAATTATCTAATCAGAAAACACTTAAGGTTCGAATCAAAGTGGGTTCTGATAACTTATCGGCACGAAAAAATGCTGCAATCTATAGCGGACTTGGGCTTGACATCTCACCTTCTTCATCCTTGGATGAAAGCCCCTCAGGAAGTGAATGGATGTCATGTGAAGCATCGCCATATGAGTCTCCTACTAGTATTCTGCAGGTAAATAACTCTACAATTTTCTCCTCTTTTATTAATGTGATTGGAGTGATCATAATGTGTTTATTTCAATGTGTTGGAGCAGATTATGACATCCTTTCCCGTGCATGGGAACCTCCTATTATCACCTCTTCCCAATAATCTACTTCATTTAACTGAGAAGTCAAAGTTTGTGAAAGATGGTAGATCTTTATCTCTTTCAAAGGATGATGGAAAGGGGTTAGGAGAGAAGAAGATTAAGTCAGTGGCTAAAAGTGATTTTTTAACCGAATTAAACAGAATTGGTAAGGATGGTCTCAATGGCATTGGTGCTGCATCAAAGAAGGAAATGGACATTGATTCTGTAGGTACTCAATCAAATAAATACATTGATGCTGTAGGTTGTGAGGAGCTTGTCTCTAACACCTTGAAGCTTCCAATATTCGCCGATGAAGTTGGCTGGGCTGAGAAGGCTAAGGTTGAATCAGCTGGAAAGTTTGGGGAAGATAAGAAAGTGTATTCTGTTGACGATGTTTCTACAAAAGATAGTCATCGCAAAGAAGAGAGAAGTTATGAGTCAGTCAGAGCTGATTCTAAAGTTCCTCCCAAACAGAAAGTTAGTCAGAAATTGACATCCAATGAACAAGATTGCTTGAAGCTACCTCAATGGAAAGAGCCTCCATCATTAGGGGAGAAAAGAAAGTCAAAGGGAAGTCAAATTCGTGGAAACCTACTTCCAGAAGATCCAAAAGTGAGTTTAACGGTGGGCTCTTCTTTGAACCCCAAAAGTAAGAAGACCGCTCATGGAAATATTTACACTTCGAAAAATGAATGGGTGGACAAAAAAGTACCAGAAGATCTTGGAAATGCCAGAGATGCATATAGAGATTTCTTTGGAGACATAAATTTGGATGAAGAAGATAATCAAACAGGTTCATTGGAAATGCCTTCTGAAGATAGATTGAAGGACTTGGGGGTGAATGAGAAAAGCAATCCTACCATCAATGATGCTTTGAAGGAGAGATCAAGTGGTAAGAAAATTGAGAAGCCATCCACATCAGAGGCATACCATAAAACAGTTCTTAATATAGCTCCACATTCTACAACTGGGCTTGCTCCTGATGGACCTCCATTAGTAGGAGCACAAGCTAGCGAAGACCATTGGGTCTCTTGTGACAAGTGCCTGCAGTGGAGGCTTCTTCCTTGCGGTTCAAAACCTGAAGATCTGCCAGACAAGTGGCTATGCAGCATGCTTGACTGGCTGTAAGTTATACTTATCTTATTCTTCTACTACACGCCTGACCTTCCATGAATGACTAGGAAGTTGAGATAACAAGTTAGGAATCTTTGTTAAGAGCCTGATGTCTTGGAACACTAATTCAAATACAACATAATTATTGGTAATTTGCGACTCTTTGCTTTCTTGATTTCTTCACAGAAGTTTGATCTTGTCTTTAACAATTTTGTAGGCCTGGAATGAACCGGTGCAGTTTCACCGAGGAGGAAACAACAAAAGCTGTAGTTGCTCTTTACCAAGTTCAAGCTGTTGGAAACCAAAATCATCTGCTCACTGTAGGTGGGGACGTGAACCTAAGCCATCAAACTTATGGTTTGAATGCTGTGCCAGGTGGTGGAAAGAACAAGAATGGAATAAGAGAAATGACAAATGCAACAAGTAAAGATGGTTTGAACCCTGTTAAGAAAAACCTGCAGGCACCCGTTAAAAGTAGAAAGTTAAATGATGTGAGCCAGTCTCCTCTGGTGAATAAATCTGATTCTCATCAGCTAAGCAAGTCTAGTGACTTATCTGTGGAGAAACAGAGACACAAACATAAAGTAGCCGAGCATCATTCTGATGGCGGTATTATAGCTTAACCTCAGCTGTTTGGTTTTTCTACAGCTCCCTAGAACTTTATGTAACATATCTTTGGTAAAACATTATGCAGGTGATACCAGGAATCTAAAGATGAAAAGCAAAAGAGGCACTGATCCGAATTCGTCCAGATCTTCTAAGAAATTGAAGACGGATATTATGTTGTGTGCTGATGAAGATATGAAAGCTGACCATGGTGGAGGCAATTTGAAGGTGGGTACTTGCTCAAGTAGTGGTTTGGCTACTACTGCAGTCAGAAAGGATCAGTTAAAATACAGTGACCGCTCATCATCTAGGGAAAGGTATGATACAAAGGATGGGTTACAAGTTCCTGCTGCAAAACCAAAAGAAAAGGTTTCCAGGTCCTTGGATATGGGGAGCTATGATGATAAAAATGTCACTTCTAAAAAGAGGAATGTGAAGGAAAGTCAGGATTGTCCAATTCATTTGGAATCAAGCCCGGGACTCTATTCCCAAGACAGAAGAGATGTAATCGAGGAGGATTTCAGTGAAAATGACTTCAGGAAGAAAAAGAAGGCAAGGGTATCCAAATCTGGTAGTAGTAGTAGAGGCCATGATAGAACAGGCAGAAAAGACAGCCATATAGCGAACCAGAAACCAGGGCCAGATCTAGGGAACACTTTGTCTCAGCGGAGCTTGGATGGTATTGATTCTGTGAAGAGGGATTTGGTATCAGTACAGCCTCCACTGGCAGCTACTTCAAGCTCATCTAAGATATCTGGCTCTAACAAAACCAAAACCAGCTTTCAGGAAGTGAAAGGCTCGCCTGTAGAATCTGTTTCCTCGTCACCTATGAGAATTTCCGATCCAGGTAAGCTTATGTTAGAAAGGAACCTTAATGAGAGAGATGAGGCTCGAAGTACTGGGTTCCTCTCTGTCGGTAGTCCAAGAAAATACTCAGGTGGTGACGAGGATGGTGGGAGTGACCGGTCTGCTACAGCAAGGAAGGACAAAAATGTGAATGCCAATGACAAGTCTCTGGATCCTATGACCAATTTTCAGGTTAGGGATTGTAGCCAGTTAGCAGGTGGCAAAGCTAGAGTAAAGGTGGAGTCTTCACCTGATATGAGAAATATCTATTTTACGAATGGTGGTGGCAATAGTTTAAGCCAGGATGCACAGCAAAAGGACGTTCACTATTCTGCTAATGGGTCTCGCCCAAGGAAGTCTGGAAAGGGGTCTTCGCGTTCCAAGGACAAGCACAGGAGAGAGAAACATGAAGCTGAAGGGAGAAAGGGTAAGAGTAAGATATCCTGTTCCACTAATGAATTGCTAGATGTAAAACGAAGGGATGGTAAAAGCAAGTTTCAGGAGAATCTGGAGGGCAAGTCTGATGAAATAGAGAACAAATACGCAGATAATAAAATTTTGTCAGCAAAATTGTCTAGTGAGAGTAGCAAACGAGGGAGCCGTCCAAAATTTGAAGGCCATGATGGTCCAGATGTGAAAGTAGATGTTATCTGTAGTCAGGATGCTTTGTCTTTTCCAAAGCAGAACTTGTATAATCATGATGCTGAAAGATCATCGAAGAGGTCTCTTTTTGAGAAAAATGAAGAAAGGGACTTGGCCTCTGGGAAAGGAAAGCTGTCAGCATTGCCACCTTCTGGAGGAGGTCAAAATGAGATTCTTAGTAGGTGTCCTCGGCCGGTGTCAGGGAGCCACAAAGGGAATGAAGCAGATAAGTTGGCAGTTGATGCTTCTGAAGTTGATGATGCATTGAAGGTGCAAAAGCAGCTTAGGAAGAATGGCCAGCAAACCACTTTATCACACTCTACTTCGAGTGAGAATAGAGTAAGGGATCATGACGATCCGAGTCCGCTCAGGAGGGATTCTTCTAGTCATGCTGCAAGTATTGCTCTGAAAGAAGCCAAAGATTTAAAACACAGGGCTGATCGTAAAAAGGTTCTTACATTTTTTTACACTTCGGTACTAGCTTTTTGTTGGTAAACACTAATAATATTATCTTTTGCAGAACACTGGATCAAATGAGAGTACAGAACTTTACTTTGAAGCGGCCCTCAAATTTATACGTGCTTCATCTTTGCTGGAATCATGCAACAGTGAAAATGGGAAACAAGAGATGCAGGCAATGCAAATATATAGTAGCACTGCAAAACTATTTGAGTAAGTAAAACCAAAGTGGTCTATTGACCATTGGCTTTATATATCGTTTGTGCTTTTTTTTTTGTTATGATTCGAAGATCCATGATTTTACTTGTGTTCCTTCTAGTTCTGTTCAAGAAGTGTAAATGTATATGATACAGCCTTAGTATTTGTTTTCTTGTGTCTAATTTTTGGAACTTTTCTTCCCATTAGTCCTATAGCCTATCTGCTCTTTAGACTTCCTTAAAGTTGAGCAACTCTGGAACTTTCAAACTAGGATTGATTATTTTTCTTTCTTGACGGCTGAAAGAGAGAAATTAAGCTCAAAATGCGTATATTGCAAAACACTGGAACATGTGTTGGGGGATAAAATCAATCTGAAGCATAAATAAGAATGATATTTCAGTTGACATCTTTTTTCTTGGTTGGGTACTAACATGTGTACCGATTCCACTTGTTGCAATAGTATCTTGTTCTTATAAAAAAATTATGTTTTTTCTTGCTGTTGAGGATTTCTGTTTTCTCTGCTGGCCATTTTGCTAATTTTGTTACTTTAGGTTTTGTGCCCATGAATTTGCGAAAGATAGCAAGATGGCCTTTGCTGCTCTGGCTTACAAATGCATGGAATTGGCATACATGAGGGTAGTTTACTCCTCACACAGTGGTGCAAGCAGAGATCGGCATGAGTTGCAAGCTGCACTTCAAATTGTTCCTCCAGGTATGTTGAGCAATGCAGCTAGAATCTGCACATGCTCTCCACATGTCAATGCGCTCTCATTATTTGAAGTGACTGTTATTTAATCCCATTGTTCAGAAGATGAAGATGTGGGTCTAGAGTACTTATTAGTTAAGATTGTATAAAATGGTTGTGATGATTTAACGTTTCAATTTCTTTCATTAATCAGGTGAGTCTCCTTCCTCATCTGCCTCTGATGTTGATAACTTAAACAACCTGACAACAGCAGACAAGGTGGTTACCTTACCCAAGAGTGCTGGCTCTCCCCAAGTTGTGGGAAATCATACTATTGCTGCCCGGCATCGTCCAAACTTTTTGCGACTTTTAAATTTTGTAAGTAGATTTCAAATTTATAGGCATTTTCAACCCATACACGTATTCTAAACAAGTATTGTTCAGAAAATATCATTTTAAGAACGAGGATCGGCACAAATCAGGCTTCAGAATATATTAGTAATTAATTGGCATTAGTTGGGTGGGAGAAATCAGTATCACCGAAAGGCACAAAGAGAGGTCAGGTACTCTAAAAGTAATACTCCCTCTGTTCCAAAACAAAGTGTCTGATTAGACTATTTGTGAAGACTAAGGATTCAATTATAGTACTATCTTGTTCCCACAATTTAAGTTGCTAAAACTGACTTATGGAGGGATGCTACTGATAGTTAATGCTTGCTTAACTAATTGAAATGAAACGGAGCACTTGTTCTGGGACGCATCTTGTTTACTGTATACATCATATAACTCACATGAACCTTCAATTGTCCCCTTAAAGACACATCCTTGTGGATGCATCTTGTTTATTGTTAGATATTTCCCGTGTGTCAATATCTTATCATCAACCAGATACTGCTATGTGTATGCTAATGCCTTACGTGCTTGATGAACGTCTGTGGGATTAG
Organism: Erodium maritimum; assembly: GCA_963921825.1. Lineage (NCBI taxonomy): Eukaryota > Viridiplantae > Streptophyta > Magnoliopsida > Geraniales > Geraniaceae > Erodium > Erodium maritimum. Next base: position 11,559,033 of record OY997595.1, read on the forward strand.
ATTTGCTAAGTAGGTGTTTTTTTGCAGACCCATGATGTGCATTTTGCAATGGAAGCTTCAAGAAAATCTATGGTTGCATTTGCAGCTGCTAATGCAAGCTTGAAAGTTGACAAGGAGGGTCTTTCATCTGTTAAAAGGGCTCTTGATTTCAGCTTCCAAGATGTAGAGGGGTTTCTACGTGTAGTAAGGCTTGCAATTGAAGTCATTACCCCGTGTTTGCAGAGATGATGGAAACATTTCTTGCTTGGTTGTTCTCTAACCTTAAAGGAAAAAAGAGCCCTTCATGTTTCTGTATGCTGCACCAAACTCAACTTTCTGACTCAGTGCCGAGTTACCATTGATGAAGGCTTTTGTCGAAAAGATATAAGGCTTGTACATAGGCAAATTCGTGATGTGAGTGAAGAAATAAAAGATTGAAAAAGGTTATCTATATATTGGTGTTGGTGGGTAAAGAGCGTGGCCTAAAAGGGCTACGTTTTCATCTGTTTTGGGCAGGAGTCTTAGATTTCAGTCCTGTTGTGTGTATTCGTTATCTACAGTTGATGTGGAGACATGACAAGAACAAGATCTCTCTCAGGTATGCAGTTGTTTTATCTGATAACTGATGTTGTATTTCTCAATCTTGTTTCTGATTATTGTTATCTGCATATGTGCAGGTTTGTCTTCCTCAGCTTCTTTGGCCATAGTTGTACAATTTTCTCTGTTAATTGGCAAGTAACTTAACTGTAAACAGATTGAAGTTACTGTGATTTTGTCCACCTGTTGACTGTTGTATAAGTGTAGCTTCCTTCCAATGCTAGACTGATTAAAGCGTTTTATGAGAGGAAAAATAGAGTTCAATAGTGATTGGGGTTGATGATGTAACCGAAATGATACTCTGTTTAAGACCCCGTCGATTGGGTTTAGCATTAAGGTGATTTTTTTTCTTTAGATCAGCAATGTTTTATTGAGGTCCAAATTTTCAAACTGAAAATTAGGCCATGGGAAAAACCCACAAGAAACAGACACATGCATGTCACAATGACACCCAAACCAGAACAAGCAACAACTAAAGGTCTTATACCCACATTTTTCTACCATGAAGTGAACCAAAAGCTTAAACAACCAAAGCTTCCAAAACTATCGGGTCTAGAACCCTAATTTAACAAACATGAAGTACAACCAACTACAACCAACCAAGACAAACAGCCACAGCCAAAAAAAAAGTAAGCAGAACAAGCGCAGATTCAGCAATAAACCGAACATTCGAACTGCAAGTGATGGATCAGCACCTCCGTGCTCAAGAGCAACCACAACGAAGAACAGTCACCACAGTGGAAGTCCATCCTACACTCCCAAGCCTAAACAGCCCCCGAACCCCTCAATCGCAATAAAAAAAGATAGGGTGACATCGAACACCCCTGCCTGACTCCATATAAGACCCTGAATTGCTCATAAGGAGATTCATTGACTAAACCAGAAGATAAACCCCTTAGACAAGGGGACACCCATGTAACCCATCTCCACCGAATCCCATCATCCGAAGAGCCTGAGTCAAGTAAAACCAATCAACCTTGTCGAAAGTCTTCTCAAAGTGTAATTTCACCACTGTAGTTGGGTACCGGGAACGATGCACGAAGCTCGGAACCTCCATAGCAATGATAATAATGTCAATCAACTGTCTCCCATGAATGCACGCAAACTGAATGCTACTGACGAGATCACCAATCACCCTTCGCAGTCGCCTCGACAAAATCTTAACCAAGATCTTATACGTAGCAATCGTAACACTAATTGGGAGGAATTCTGAGAAAGTCCTAGGAGAAGGAACCTTCAGAATAAGGACTAAGAAACTCGAGTTCATCCCTCTATCCGGCTAAAAGGAAGAGTGAACAAAGTCTAGAAATCCCAAGAAATCAATCAGAATGATTGACCATGCTACCTAAAAAAATACCAGGTTGAAAAGCCATCAAGTCATGACGTTTTGTCCCTAGAGCAACCAGACATAGCTTCAAGGACCTTATCCTCGTAGAACGACGCCTCAAGCCACACGCTATCAGAATCACTCAACCTAGCAAAAGGTAAATCCGGTAACTCATGGCGAACCTCCTGATCAGAGAAGAACTTGGCCCCAAAGTGTAAGGCAGCCTGAGCCTTGATACCTAACGAGTCGGTATACTTTTTACCACCTTCTACCATAGAGAGAATTTGGTTTCCTTTGGAGCAAGCTTGGGCCACACGATGAAAGTAAGCAGAGTTGTAATTCACGTCTCTACCCATTTGACCCTTGACTTCTGTCTCCATAAATTGGATCTCTGCCTTGACTTAGAGGCAAGTTGTGTCATGTAGAACCCCTTCTCAATCAACTCATCCTCGAAAAGAGGCCTAATGTTAGCCAGCGCATCGAAGGCATCAATATGAATCTCTAACTCAGATACAACAGAGTCCAGATGACCAAAAACGATATGGTTCCACTCCCTCAGTCACCCCTCAACAGCATAAACTTGGAGCACCAGATATACTCCGGGTCCTCGCGGACTGAATAAGAGGCCCACCTCTCAGTCACAAACAGCAGAAACTCAAAATGGTCTACTCAGGCATAATAAAATTGAATGGACGGACCCTCAATCAACCCTCGAATTAGTCAACACAATCGAACAATGGTCAAAGAGGGATTGTGTAGGCCCCTATGAACATGCCCAAAAAACAATCTGAGAAGATCGGGAGACAAAAGAAACTTGTCAAGAAAACTACACTTTGACGCAGGACCATACAAGTAGAACCATCTGTTGGCCAAAGGAATGTCAAGAAACCCGGAGGCTGAGATAAAATTGCCAAACTCCGAACTGTCACTGTGAAGAAAACCCCTGACAGATACATCCTCAAGCGAACAGACATTGTTAAAATCCCCAGTGACAAGCAATGCAGGATCGACCAAGGTCACAGTAACCGAAGAGAAGACCACAAGTCACGCCTCGTGATCACGGTAGAGGGGGCGTACACGTTAAAAACTATCAGGGAAGTGTCTATAGGGAGGTGGATCCCCGACCAAGTCAAAACGTTGTCCTAAGTGTGAACCTGCCTCACTCGAAACACTGAGAGAAGTCCCCCAGAAAAAAAACCAGTGGAAGACACAAGCACAAACGGGAAATCCAACCCCAACCCACAAGATCGAGCGATGCTGAGACAATCATTAGACAACTTCGTTTCCTGAATCAATACGAAGTCAACCCGATGCCCTCAGACCAACGAGGCTAAAAGACTCTATTTTACATTAGAGCCTAAGCCTCAAGCATTCCAAGAAAGAAAGATCATGGAGCCATCAAAGGGTCAGTGACTCCACTGCCATAGCCTTTAAGTGTTGTTAAGAACCGCCTCAACTTTCCGAAAGCCCTCATCAATAGTTTCCCTACAACAAAACTCCAAGTTCTTTACGAACCGAGCTACTGAATGGGTGATACTCTCTTTCGTGAGACCATCTATCAAATCAGACTACAACTCTGAGAAAGGAAGCGGATGGACAAACGCAAAAGACAGGACCAGGACCCAAAAAACAGATCCCCCATCTGAAACCACATCAACTCCAGTCTCCAGTCCCTCCACTAGATCCAAAACGCCACCAATATCCCTTCCTGCCGACCCCCCTCCTCCATAAACAACAATCGCCCTCCCAGCATGACACCTATATACCAGAGTAAATACACAACAAAGCAATGCATCTTTATACGTTTTTGTCACTGATCAAATTTATCTATTCTTTTTTGTCAAATTTGATTATCTGAAAATAAAAGCTAATTACTATAAATTATATGGAATAAAAATGACAATAACAATTTAACGTAACAACTTGATAAACATTACAATCATCTCTATAATCAACTCAACCCCTTCAATAGACAACATGAGGAGAAAATCGGACATTTGTATAACACTGTTAGAACAAGAAAACATGAAACTCATGTGTTCGAGAAAATCAGGCTCATATTCAATTTCACATCTGTTGCGACATTACTATATACACAGCTGGGTTCGTCAAAAAAAATATACACAGCCAGCATAACAAGTTAAATTATTATTTGCAATGCCTCGAGCTTACATTGAAACGACACTCTTAGAACAAGAAAACATGTCATTTCTGTGACTGCAATTGCATACCTCAAGCAATATTACAGCAATCACCCGATTGCCTCATTTTTTGTTTAGTACTTTACAAAACCTGCACCGAGCCAGAGGAAGAAAATTTGGTGCATAAATAACCAGCATGGGTATAGGCAACAAAACTTAGCCATTCACAGATGGCACACATGTACAAAAAATTGCAGCCACCCTCCTGTCACTAGATATAAACCCTCATGACTTTAGGCGTGTCCTTCCATTCTTCAAGACCCGGGTAAAAATTGGATTGTCTACAATGTCTTTAGCAGAAGGCCGTCTGACAGGATCTCGGTCCACCATGGCCTGATGCACCAAATGGTCAAACTTGAGAATCATAAATGCTACTGCTAGTGCATCCTAACAACTTGAAAGCAGAACTAGGTGTGATAAAGATAGTGTGAGGTTTCTACATCAAATAGGCCAACATTATGTTTCCATGTTGCAAAAAAGTAGAGTGGATGTAGTACCTTCAGTAAGTTTTGAAACTGCATTGAATGCCCAGGAATGAGTGGTAATTTTCCTTCCTTGAGCTTGGAAAGCTGAGGTCCTGAGTCTGGCAAACGTGACCCTCTGATGAGCTCAAAGATGGAAGCACCCAGGGAGAAGATATCGACCTTGTCAAGATTATCATAATCGTCGTTCAGGATTTCTTGAGGCATATAATGTGCATCACCCTCTTCAATTGGAAGGCTCTTATCAAGGAGAGTAGCACAGCCAAAGTCACCCAATTTATAAACTCCGTTCTTGACATAAATATTTTCAGGCTTCACATCTAAGTGAGCTATTCCCCTATCATGTATAAACTGCAACGCCTTTGCAATCTGTACAAATGTTGATATCAGAATGGCAGTTCATTAAGAGATTCAAAATGTGATTGAATAGCCGGAGAAATTTAGCAACAAGTATGTTTGTGGGTGTTCCAAAAATGTACCCGAATTATTGTATTAATCCTTCATACTGTATATTAAGAGCAAGGCAAAGTAGCAAAAAGTTCTATAAACAATGAAATGATCCATAGAGAATGACCTGATGCAAGGCTTCCAATGCTTCTCCCTCTGTGAATACTTCGGAAGTTCTATTGATGGATAAGCTGTAATCACAGAGTTCCATCTGGATGTAGAGTTTTTCATTTTCAAACCAAGAAGAATAGTACCCAACAACGTTTTGATGTGATCCTAAAAAGGCCATATAGGTAAAATCGGTAAAGAGATACTATGATAGAGAATGAACATAAAAACTAATGATCACGTACACACCTAAGGCAGCTAATGCTTGAACTTCCATTAGAGCTTTCCTCCTGCCAACATAATTGAGTAAGCAAGTTGCTGAAAGAGTGCATAGGTACCCACAACTACTTACAAACTACACACACCAAGAAAACACCCACCTTTCTGTTTCTTGATGCAAGTGCCTTGTGCTATGTTTAACAGCATACATGCAGCCATCAATTCTTTTCAAAGCTTTGAAGACGTGACTAAAATTTCCCGACCCAATTTGCTGGAAAGAGGAAGATAGCTCAATAAATTATAAGAGAAGCTTCAGAATATAATGCGAATCAAGCTACTGCTTTATGCCTATCGATAATTTTATAACCTAACTTGAAACAAACCTCAATCTCATGGAAATCTGTGTGATAGCGTGAAAGTCCATCTCCACCTCCGACAACGGAGAACAATCCTGATGTTTGTACAAAGAGAACTAATTAACTAGGGAACATTAATCAAGGGACACAATCCCTAAAAGTATGGAAAACCGAAACAATGAGTTTAACCAACACATTTCCTTTTAATTTCAATTAGTAACATATGAGTGGCAATTCTAGGCGGACGTTAAATGGTTGATCAAAATAGAATTATACCTGAACATTTCAACCTTTGATTTTCAAACCGATCCATGTCCATTTCTGAAGCTTCCTTTACATAAGGATTACTAATGCAAGGAGGGGGCATAACACGACAGCGTAATGCAACTGCAGATTGTGAAACATAATGTTCCTTCTTTGGTGGTTTAGTTACTGTAGTTATATCTTTCTCTTTTTCATCTTCACCAAATATATCTTCCGTAATGTCCTCCAATTGTTGCCCAAACAAAGTAGGACTAAGAGGGTTTACAGTAGCACTACCTGAAACCATTAACAAAATCAGAATAGCATGCATGATAACCAACTCATTCCACAACTCAAGACTACAGAGTCACAGCGAGTATTATCTTACCGCGATGAAGTAACTTGCTCTTGCCAGTAGTTATCTTTTCAGGTGATTTGGGGCAAGGTGTGTTCCCCTGGACAAACAAGGGTTGTCAGGATATACAACAAATCACAGCATCCAAATCATTCTTACACTTTCATCAATACTCACCTGGTTGTAATCCAAGCTGTTGGCTGTATTTTGATTATCCGGGGTGATATAATCAGGAGTGCTGCATTTTCAGAATAAAGAACAAATCAGCAACAAACTCCAACTGTTGGACATAGGAGTTTCAATTAAATGCCATCCTACCATAAACAAATAAAGATTAAAAAGACAAACTTCAGTAACATAATATGTTATAAGAACCAGAGAAATCCTTTTTGCTTGTCCATTGTAACAGTGGTTGGTTTGTCATGAAACCCTAATTTTCATGAAATGTGAAAACATTCATATGACTTGTTTCAATCAATACTAATTCATAACCAGAAGGGACAAAATTATATCTCTTGATTCCGGTTTAACCGAAGCAAAAACACTAACAACCCATAATCAAAGAAGCAAATTAATTAAGGGAAAATGCAATGAATCGACACAAATGGAAAGAAATATACCAAAAAAAGTCCTGACTTAGAATGCAATCTTTGTCATCGACAATGGCGTCCCCGGCGGCATCTACGGCGGAGTCCGAAGCGGAATCGGAGCACAGGGAGTCAGAAATTTGAGTCTGAAAAGGCGGGGGCTTGGGAATGGAGGAAGAAGGTTGGTAATGGAAGAGAGAGACCTGCCCTAGCTGGAGCTGCAAGTGCCTCGCCAGGTTGCCCTTCATCTTGCTTATTGCTCCTCCGCCATTGTTGCTCCTCTTTAGGGCTTTCCTCTTCACTGTCTTCATCGCTTCCCAATCCCACCACCACACTTCCAAATCCAAATCCAAATCCAATACCTCAGTGCTACTGCTCGGCTCCACTCCTCTTTGGCTCTTTCTATACTAGTAATAATTAAAAAATGGATTTTTTTTTTATTTTTCATTTTCTTTTGAGCTTCCTGAAAGAAAATATTCAAAAAATGCGCGGGTTTAATTTTGCGAGGGCGGGTGGAGTCGTAATCAGATGTGAACGAGGCTATACATATATCTCTTTTCAGCCGTTGATAAGAAGAAGGTAATTTGATGTTTGAATCTCGACCGCCCAATGGAGTACCGTAAGATGTCGGTTTCATGCTGCGTACCAACGAATCATGGACTTCAATAATATCCGCCGGTTCGCTTTATGGTTGCGTCGTTTGGAGTCCAAACCAACTGTACGGAGTATTTGGAGCTCATTCGCAATTGTTCATCTTCCCTGTTAGAATATGTTGTCGGTTCTAGATGGGTATACAACACCAAGGCAGATGGTTCTATCGAGCGCTACAAGGCACGTATTGTGGCTCGTGGATTTACCCAGGAACATGGGGTTGATTATGAGGAAACATTTGCTCCTGTTGCGAGACTCACTTCTGTTCGCACCATTCTTGCTATTGCTGCTGGTCGACAGTGGGACGTTTTTCAAATGGACGTGAAGAATGCTTTTCTCAATGGAGATCTTACAGAGGAGGTTATATGAAGCCCCCGCCCGGCTATGAGCATCCCCCACACATGGTTTGCCGTTTGCGCAAATCCATTTATGGACTCAAGCAGGCTCCGCGGGCATGGTACTCCAAGTTCAGTAGTGCGATGGCAGTCTTTGGTTTCGTCTCCAGTCCGCACGACAGCTCCCTGTTTGTTCGTCGGACCTCTCGGGGCCATACTCTCTTACTTCTGTATGTGGATGATATGATCATTACTGGTGATGATGCTATCGGCATTGTGGATCTTAAGCGTCATCTAAGCGACCAGTTCGAGATGAAGGATTTGGGTCATCTCTCTTACTTTCTTGGTTTGAAGATTTCCTCTCTGTCCTCTGGTTATCTTTTGTCCCAAGCCAAATATGCAGCCGAGCTCATCTCCAAGGGGGGACTAATCGATAGCAAGATCGCTTCCACTCCCATTGAAGCGAATGTTAGGTATCTTCCATCAGATGGTCAAGCTCTCGAGGATCCCACTTTATATCGCCGATTAGTTGGAGGGCTGGTATACCTCACTGTTACTAGGCCTGACAGTGCATATGTTGTCCACATCGTCAGTCAGTTCATGTGCGCACCTCGTACTACTCAGTATGAGGCCGTTCTTCGAATCTTGCGCTATGTTCGAGGCACCTTAACACAAGGACTACATTTCTCTTATGGCTCACCTTTAGTCCTACGGGCCTATTCAGATGCAGATTGGGCAGGCGATCCCACAGACCGACGATCTACCACAGGTTACTGTTTCTTTCTTGGTAACTCTCTGATTTCCTGGAGAAGTAAGAAACAAACAACCATTGCCCGCTCCAGCACGGAAGCTGAGTATCGAGCCCTTGGTGATACTACTTCCGAACTCATATGGCTTCGTTGGTTACTACATGACATGGGTGTTGTTCACAAGTCAGCCACTACCATTCATTGTGACAATCAGAGTGCTATTCAGATTGCTCATAATGATGTCTTCCATGAACGCACCAAGCATATTGAGATCGATTGTCACTTTGTCAGACAACATCTCAGTCAGGGCACCCTCGCTCTCCGATCTGTCTCCTCTAGCGATCAGATTGCAGATATCTTCACAAAGGCTTTAATCCCAGGAAAGTTCAAACTTTTAGTTGACAAACTCAACTTGGGTTCATTACCACCATCTTGAGTTTGAGGGGGGTGTTAGAATATGTTGTATAGGCCCAGCCCATGTGATTCGTTAGGGTTAGCATCAGGTTTAGGAAACCCTACCACTATATATACACATGTACCTTATATGTATTATTCATCGATTTCAATACAATTACACTATCATTCCCCTTTCTGGAAAATTCGCAAATGTGGCGGCGAAAGCATTTCGTGTCAATTCCTTTTCTCGATCTCAAGTTTTTTCGTCGCCGGAATGAAATTATGTTCAAATCCCGATTCTGATCAGAGCATTTCTGGTAATTTCTTAACCGGTTCATGTATATGTAGCTAGGCTTTATTCACCAATGTTTCGGTTCCGATCGACGGAGAGATTGTGTTTCGTTGAGCGAGCAAGCTGAGAACAAGGTAGTGACTCGTTTCTGGAATTTGACTTTCAGATCTGCCTGGTTAAGTCTGGTCTCAGAATTTTTCTACTCACGATGCTAATGCTTGGTTGTGGTGTTCACAGCGCATGTGTAATAAGTTATCACTATGCATCTAACGATCTGGTATTGAAAGAACATATGTGATGATGAGGTATTCAAAAATGTTTTATGAATGTCATTAATTTCAACGGATATTTATATCTTGTGTCATGCCTTGTGTTTTTTGTGCAAAAGTCATGCTACTTCAATTTATTAATCGTCACGGTTTTAGAAATGATGAGGCAGATATGTGGTATGCAGTAAACAAAGAAGTCGATGCACTGGTTCGTTTGGATGAAAATGCATCTGGTTCATCATCTTATCCTAATCCTTACTGAACCAAACAATTCTGATGGTATCTTTTAATTGCGGCACTAATGTTTGTGTTTCAGTGATATCTTGCTGGGTTTAGATTTAGTGTACCTGTTTGAGCTTGTAAATTGGATGTCAGTTTTTGTGTTTTTCATGTTGTTAAATCCAGTTTCTGCGTTTCTTAGTCAGTAGCTAGTATTCAATGTAAAGCCGTTCTATACTGCATAACTAATCAGTCTATCAGATAGCGATAGGTGCTTGTATTGAACTGTCTTTACCTATTATATGTGCTCATTATTCAAACTTGTTATGTAAAATAGGTAACACGCACATGCACAGATGATTAAGAACGAGACTGAAAAAAGCTACATTCAGTTGTCATGTATGCTTTAGCTGTAAGTCATAGACAAGGAATATTCAGTCATGTATTGCTAAAATTGTTTACATTTTGTTCAAGTGGTGGTGGTAAACGTGCTGTTGCATCTAAGAGAAGATGCAATTTTCTTGATGATTTTGATAGCTCTATTACCACTAGTTGAAGCCAGGCTTCCTGTCAACAAAGGAAGGGCTCTGCTGGCCTCCCATTTGTATGAGCCTGAAAAATCATGAGCTATGGAGAATAGAAGCAAAGAAACTTGGAGTTCTGAGTTCTGTGGAGAGAAGCAACTGATTAAAGTGGAAGGTATTGGGCAGGGATGTAATCAGCATTCAATGGCTGAGCTCTTATAAAGTAGTCTTTACCAAAAATAGGATTTTGTAAGGGAAGGCTATTATTCTGGGAGGTATTTTCTTGATCAATGTTGATGAAGTTATATTAATAAAGATGCTTCCGTTTTTTTCTTATGTTGTTTAATCTCTGGATCTTCGGCATGGTAAATTGTAACATGTTAATGTTGACTATATCAAATGCATAAGAACGCGTCTAATTTACCCTCCCTTCCCAACTCTTAACTCTGAACTCTTGACCCTCCCTTCCCAACTCTCAACTCTGAACTATTGAAATTCAAAAACTGCACGGAAAGAAAAAATCTTGTAAACATGTTAGAGTGAGGCAAACGAATTGTTTTGAACTAATTTATACCAATCTCGTGGATTTCAACAGCACGGGAGCAAATGGGATAAACACTATTACATTATGTTCATCGACGGTTGCTCGAGGTTTATAAGACTTTTTTCTAGGACCAAAAATAAAATTGAACGGAGATGTTTATCAAATATAAGAAATTAAGAACGATGGAGAAAACCAACTCGACAAAAATATTAGAAGAGTTATACATGATGTAGGTGGAAAATATGACTCAAACTTCTTGAGAGAAGTTTGTGGTTCGAATTATATTATACATGAAACTAGTGCGCCATATCTACATCAAAAAAATTGAGTAGTTGAACGGAAAACCCAAACTTTTAAGAACTTGATAAATGTCATGCTTTTAAGTGTGGGACATCTTGAAGAAATGTGGAGGGAAGTGATTCTATCCTCATGTCACATTCTTACCCAAGTACCTCATATGAAGCGCGATGAAACTCCATACGAGATATGGAAAGGTTAGCTTAACTTGACCTAAGAGAATCAATATCAGACCTAGCCTATGTTTGCATGTTCATGAACTATGCTCATAACAATGCAATGTACATACTCATGTTTTTGGATGATCTCTTGATATGTGAAGTTAGAGATGTTGATTCCGTTGAAGAAAGATGTATTGTATGTTCTAGTTGAACCCATTATCACGAAATTGTTTCCCTCGATTACTGTATGGGTTGCTGGTGCTTTTCTTCGAATTCTTGTCCTGTAGAACATATGAGAAGTAAAAAGCCTAGAGTTGAGAAGATATTTAGTAACGACAATTAGATAACGACTACTTTGATACTTACTCTCATGTGACCGAGATCGTGAAGATAAATCTCTAATCGATTTAGTTGCGATTCATGGCTTCATAGTTCATCAGATATATGTCAAGATCCCCTTTCTTAACGGTGATGGAAAGGAAGAGAACAATATGACTCATCCAAGGAGTATGTAGTCAAGGGCCAAGAGGAGAAGGTGCATATGTTGAGAAAGTCTTCTACACCTTGAAACAGGCTCATATGGTATGATAAGTTTGACCATACTTTGGCGAAAAACATATATATATATTGAACAACTCTGACTGACTCAGTGTATGCTCATGCTCGAAGATAGCTAAGTGAAGTTGTGTCATTATCTATCTATCTATATGTTAATGGTATGATGATTATTGGAAATCATATGGACCATGAATAAAACAAAGAACTTCTTGTCATCACATTTTGAGGTGAAGGATTGAAAGAAGTTGATGCCATTTTCGGAGTCAAGGTGATCAGAAACTCCAATGCCATCATTCTGAGCAGTCTTATTACGCCAAGAAAGTGTTGGGATAATTCAATCATTTTGACGTTTTACTTGCTAAAAATCTCATACGATCCTGCTATACATATAGCAAAATAATTTGGGTGAAAGTTTTCGTAAATCGAGTATGCTAGGATCATAAGTAGTGTGATTTTCCTCGTAAATTTTACATGATCATAGTAAACGGGTTGAGTTTATACAAACATAACCTAAGTAAATAACATTGGGCATTGTTCGTCCTCTGTAGAAATACCTGAAATGGACAATAGATTAGTACCTACATTATGGTAGATTCCCCGTCGTGTTGAAAGGACAATGTGATTTGAAGCTGGTTTCAGGTAATAACGAGATCAACTCAATGATCGAGTTGGATGGGGGCATTATTTCATGGAAATCGTCTAAACACGTGTGTATAGCTCACCCCATCATGGAGTATCAGTTTATTTCCCTTGAGTTAGTCGTGCATGAAGTAGAGTGGTTGAGGAACTTATTAGCAGATGTGCGTGCATTGGAAAGAGGCTTACTCAATTTCATCACATTGTGAATCATAATCGGTTGTTTGCGTGCAAAGAATAATGTATAAAATAGATAAAGGATATATATTCGTATTAGACACGATGTAGTGAAATATCTCCTGAAAATGGAATAATTTATTTGGATCAGGTGAAGTTAGAAAGGAATATTGCCGATCCATTTACTAAGGGATTACTAAGTAAGGTTGTCCTGGATACGACGAGGAAGGTCCACCCACGTCGGAAACCCAAACTCCGACGACCTTCTCGGTAAGAACTGGGACCTGCCACTAGAGGCAAAACAAGTCTTCTTCACGAGCGACCAAGGCTGGGAACTCCGACGAGCCAGAAGATAACCTATTCGGAGCCACCACCAAAGGAAAGCAACGCTGACAGTAGAGAACCGAACTCTCGAGTCGTTTGCCACCATGACAAGCAGGATCGCACCAAGAAATCACTCTCTCCGGGTTGGAAGAACATCAGCACCACCCGGAGCACACTACCGGAGACCAGTGGCCGGAAGGCCCTAATACCACAGACGTGAACGGACAAGACCAAATCCACGACAATCTACTATCAAAGAGGTTAAGAAACGCGCCCCACGACAAATCTGAAGCAAGCCGACCGATGACCAAGGTTCACGGTGAGCCAGACGAGCTTCATCTCCAGGCCGGAGAAAACCCTAATCCATGCGCGAGATTTGTCACACCCCAAATCCGGTTTTAACCAGACTCGAGACGTGAACTAAAATAATAATTAAATAATAAAGATAAAAGTAAACTTAAACTTAAACGAAATAAATCTCCAAATTTAGTTCCAACATAAATAACTTCGATAAACAGGAGTCAAACGCTCAAATCTAGCAAGTAAAACAAAGTTTAGTACAAATATAGAAAGTACATCTCTATCACAAGTAACCACCCGGACCCTCAACGAGCTCCCGAGCCCTGAGACAGCCTCTAAGCCTACTCACCAACGAAACATGTAAAACAATAAAAACAGAGGGGGTGAGCTTACGCTCAGTAGGGAAAAGTAGTAAAGGGAAAGGACTCCCGCTTCGTTACCAAAATGACTCGATCAGTAGCTCTTACTAAAACCGATAACGTAAATAGAAACCGACATGAACATAACAATATCGGTAATAGCACAATTAGATAAACAAACTAGTAAAGGGACGTTATACTATTAATGATTATTACGAACGTTACCCAGATTCGATATCACACAAACATAAGACAAGTACCCATGACAATCTGATCACTACGCACAATTTAACGAAATACGTCATACCGAAATATACCCTCGGTCTAGACGTCTTCCCGGACACACAACATCGGGGTGAAGCAAATACATCATACCGGAATGCCCGTCGGTCTAGATGTCTTCCCGGACACACAACATCAGGGTGAAACACTACATCATACCGGAATACCCATCGGTGTAGATGTCTTCCCGAACACACAACATCGGGGTGAAACATCACATCGTACCGGAATGTCCATCGATCTAGATGTCTTCCCGGACACACAGCATCGGGGTGAAACACTACATCATACCGGAATGTCCCTCGGTCTAGATGTCTTCCCGGAACACACATCGGGGTAAATATCATTGCACACATACCGGACCGGCACACACCTCGGTCGGGTATCTTCCCGTCACTCAGGGTACAAGTCACGCCACACCATACCACACAAACCACACTACACCGACTTATCATACCAAAAGAGACTATCATCACAACTTACCAAGAACACCGTATCGGTCTATCATTCACCCGATCATGTCATAGGACAACATTCATATCACAACCAACACATTCACTCAATCAATCATGTCACGAAACAAACATTCATATCACATTCATGGTCATTCATACAACATAACATAAGCCTTAAATTAACCAAGTGTATACCATACGTTGACACTTAAGAACAATTAACCACAATCAAACACAACCAACACACATTCCTAAGGCCCGATAGGGCCACATGTGATTCTACAACACGACAGTTCCCATAATTGAAAGCGGTTATTCTAGTGAATCACATCCTATATGCAAACTAAGACTTTTTCTGTTATTAACATCCTATATGCATACTATTAGCATTCTTTAAATAAAAGCGGTAAAAACTACTCTTCCCTACCTGAAGTGTTCTCCACAAGCTTAAACACAAGAACGCCTAGTAGTCCCCTCCTCCGAGCTCGAGAGTCAAGTCTAGGAACATAAATTAATACTAGAATTAATAAACAAACAAGGGTGGTTGAAGAGGTAAACACCTAAGTTCAAACTCTGAAACATTCGGTTCAAGATAACCCTTCGGATTAAACAAAAAACATGAGGCTCCCCGTCACGGATGACATCACGGACCCGTGACGTGTGCCGTCACGGTCTCTCTCACGGAGCCGTGACGTCTCCCGTCACGGATCCGTGACGGCCCAGACCTGTTTCGTCCTTCTTCTTCCTCCAACCTCCTTTCCATGAAATCAACACCAAAAACTCCATTTTTAACAACTCAAAACCTCCAAAACCGAACCAAAACTCCAATACTTCACTACCCTTAGTGGGTTTCAACAAAGTAACAACTACCCAAGAGATTCCCAACCCAAAAACAATTGATTTCTACATAAATCAATCTCCTTCTTCTCTTAAACCAACAACTAGCCACAAATATACAAAAACCTAACTAGTTCATGCATTTCTAAGGAAACCCATAACTTGAAATGGATTGAAATGAGATTGTGAGAGTTTACTTACCTTTAGAATGATGAGATGATGAAGACGGTGAAGTTTTTGAGAAGAATGGGTGAAAAAATGGCCTTGAAAGAGCTCATTTTCTCTTGCTTTCTCTTCAAGCTTCAATAGAAGCTCTCTCCTTGCTCCTCCCTTGTGAATTTCGGCCACACCTCAAAAGTAAGCTGAAAAGTGACCCAAAATGGGTCTTAAACCTAAGTGAGAAGTGCCTAAAATGCCCCTTGCTCTTATCCTCTCAAGACCAACTAATGAGGGTCAAAAGGGTCTTTTTTGGCTCTTTTCTTCCCCTCCAAGCTAACATGGACAAGTGTCCATGTAGGGACCACCTTGTCCTTAATTATTTCCAACATCTCTAATTTAATTAAGTTAAGTCGATAATTAGCCTTAGTTTGACCCGAGTTTGACTTTTTCGCAAAGATAGTCAATTGAAAGGAAACGACCCAATTAAGCTAACCATAACGACGGCTAAGCTTTTTGGGTCACGGAAAGGTCCCGAATGACTCCCGGGGTCATCTATTGACTAGAAGGGGCCTACCAAGTGTCACGGGACCAAAGTTCACCCTCTTGGATCCGTGCGGCACACCACCTTACACAAGCCTTTTCCTACACTTTGTAAGCGAAGTGATCAGCCTTTACGATGCAGAAGCGATTAAGTAATGAGCCAACGAACAAGCAACAAGAAAGGGAGAAGAAGAGAACGATTGGTGCTCAAGAGGAGAGCGTTTTTGGTCTTCTATTATGAGTGAAATCAAAGTACAAGCAAGTGATTTACAATGGAAATTCAGCCACCTATATATACTAATCCAATGTGCTATATTTAGCAATTGGTTACATGAAATTAAGGAGAATTAAATTCAAAAGGTTTGAATTTGAATTCAAATTCAAATGCTATGACTTCTTCATAGTCAAAAAAGAGAATGACCAGCCCTTGAATCTCTCCTTGTTTTCACGCCAACATGGCCTTTGACTCCTTATTTCATGCTCTTTGTCCCCGCCAACAGGGAATGCGCCCAAATTGGCCATGTCAAGGCTTTTTGATGGATCTTGACCATGCCAACCTTGCGCACCCATTCCTTGGCCTTGCTTCTCCTCTTGGCAACCAAATAGGGCCGAGTCCTCCTCGCCCATACATGCACGACACCAACCCAAGACCACGTCTTCCCTTGGTCTGTGACATCCTCCCCCACCAAAACGAGCAATTGCCCCGATGCTCGGCTGCCCCTCGCTCCTTGCCTTGGCAACCTTTGCTTGGTGGTCCTCGTCCTCCAAGACAAAACCCGCATTGGTGTTACCCAACGGGTCGTGTCCCCACAAGTCCTCCCCTAAGGCACTTGTATGAAGGCTCGCAAACTCCGCTTTGCGACTCAAAGCATCCGCCACAACGTTCGTCCTCCTGGGTTTGTACTCCAATGTGTAGTCAAACTCGGCTAGGGAGTCTTGCCACCTTGCTTGCTGTGGAGAGAGTTTCTTTTGGGTTTGGAAAAAGCTCACAACAACATTGTCAGTTATAACTTTAAATTTGTTGCCAAGTAAATAGTGTCTCCATACCCTTAGACAATGCGCAACGTCCGTCATCTCCTTCTCGTGCACGGTATACCTCTTCTCCGCATCATTGAGCTTTCGGCTCTCAAATGCCACATGGTGTCCATCTTGAACCAAGACCCCGCCAAGCGCAAAGTCACTAGCATCCGTTTGAACCGTCCATGTCTTCGAAAAGTCCGGTAACATGAGCACGGGTTCCTCCACAATGGCTTGCTTTAGGAGACGAAAAGCATCATCAACCTTCTCGATCCATTCCCACAGACGATCTTTCTTCAAGAGGTCCGTCAAAGGGGCTGCGATCTTTAAGTAGTCCCTTATGAACCGCCTATAGTAGCTGGCAAGTCCAAGGAACGATCGCAACTCTGGCACCTTGGTTGGCGGTCGCCATTCTTGGATTGCCTTCACCTTGGCACCATCCATCTTGACCCGCCCACGCCCAAGAATATTCCCAAGGAACGCCACCTCCTCTTGGGCAAAGGAACACTTCTCCTCCTTCACATAGAGCTCGTGTTCCCTCAATGCCTCAAACACCTGCCTCAAGTGATCCACATGCTCGGCCAAAGACCGTCTATACACAAGAATATCATCCAAATACACAACCACAAAACGATCCAAGAACGGTTGGAGTACCTTGTTCATAAGAGTACAAAACGTGGCTGGTGCATTTGTCAACCCAAATGGCATCACGAGAAACTCATATGAGCCATACCGCGTCACACAAGCGGTCTTGGCCTCACCCCCCTCCGCAATTCAAACTTTCCAATACCCAAAATGCAAGTCGAGTTTCGAGTAGAAGATAGAACCCCCCAAACGATCAAACAAATCAACGGGTAAAGGAATAGGGTGCTTGTTCTTTACCGTTAATTTGTTGAGCGCTCGGTAGTCTATGCACATCCTCATCGACCCATCTTGCTTCCTTTGAAAGAGAACCGGTGCACCATACGGAGCCTTGGACGGTTGGATGAACCCCGCTTCCAACAACTCCCCCAACTGTTTCCTCAATTCCTCCAACTCGGGTGGGCTCATTCTATAAGGCACGCCGGCTGGTGGTTTTGAGTTTGGCAACAACTCAATGACATGATCAATGTCTCTTCTTGGTGGTAACTTCTCGGGCATCTCACTAGGCATCACATCCTTGAACTCAGCCAAAAGTTACCCCACCACAGCGGGAATAATCTCCTTCCCCTTTGTCCCTTCATCACCCCTTAGTACCGCAAGAAAGGTAGGAGAAGAATGCTTTAAACCATTGTTAATTTGAATAGCAGAAAGCATCTTACCTCTTGCGTACTTTCTCTCGAGCGGGACCATGCACGGCGTCCCCTCCAAGATCCACATGGTGTCTTAATGAGGGATAAGCACACTTTGTATGCGGTCGAGGAAGTCCCAACCCATAACAAAGTCGTAGTCGTCGAGCTCCATGACGTAGACGTCCTCGACTCCACCCCATGTGCCAATCTTCAATTGCACATCACGAGCCAACCCCTCCACTTGGGTCGCCTCCTTGTTCACCGTCTTCACGGTCGAGCACACCTTGTGCAACTTCAGACCCACCTTCTTGGCTGCCTCAATGCTCATGAAGAGATCCGAAGCACCTGTGTCCACCAAGGCCTTCATCGGGATCCCCTTCACTTCGGCCTCCACATACATGAAGCCTTTCTTCTTCCGTCCATCCTTCGCCTTCACAACGCTTGAAAGCTTCAAAGAGTTCAACGTTGTCTCTTGCGAATCCGGCACGGCCTCCATAGCTCGTAAGCTACTCTTACTTGGGCAATCACGCATCATATGAGAACCATTGCAAATATAGCATTTCAATGTTCTATGAAAAGTGTTTGGGTTACCCGGTTTGGATGGCCTCTCGGTATTGAATCTTGGCTTCTCCACTGGTCCGTCCCTTCGCTTCTCCTCCCTATGATGTGACCGCCCACTTCTTGCACCATGATCATCCGTTGGCTTGTCCTTCCTTGCATAATCGACCAAGGATTTAGCCACACGAATTGCCTCGCTCAAGTTCCGCACATTGGCCCTTCGCAATTCAGCTTGCGCCCAAGTGGCCAACCCGTCTTTGAATTGAAAGAGCGCCCCTTTCCCTCCAAAGCCCGGAATCTCCAGCATTATCTCTTGAAATACCACCACGTACTCAGTGATGGACCCCTTCTGAGTCAACCGGCGGAGCCTCCCTCACGCCTCATCCTCAGCATTCTCGGGTCGGAATTGTGCCATGAACTCCTATTTGAATTCAATCCAAGACTCTATGTTCTCCTCCTCATAGAGTTTTGCTTCTTCGCAACGTCTACGCCACCACAAACTAATAGTGTTAGAAAAAAAAATTGCAAATACTATTGATCTTACTCGCATCATCATGAACTCCCACTGCTTCAAAATAGTTTTCCATGCTTCATAGGAAATTATCAACGATCTTCGCTGATCGAACACCCGCATAAGCCTTTGGCCTAGGAACATCAATCCTCGGAGCGCCTTCGCCTCCATTGGCCAAAGCTTTCTTGCAAAGCTTCAGTTCTTCCTCCAGCGCATCCACCTTTGCTTGATAAGGATTCAGGATCGCCGTCACCTCATCATCACGTTCAGCCAACGTGAGGAATTCTCCCTTCACCCACGTGTTCCTTCTCTCCCCCCTTTTCGCATACTCCTCCAAAAGAGCTATGTGTTCCTCCAAAGAAACTGAAGAAGAATAGTCAATAGCATGAAGTGAAGGTTCTTTGGACTTACTTCTCTTTTTGGTGTTCACTCGGGATTTGTCATGTAAGAACCGCTCCCAGTCGATCGCGGTCGAACCGGTGACTTTTAAGACAAGTTTGACTTTCTACCGGAAAAGTCAACTGAGGACTCAGGAGGTCACTAGGGGCTTTTCCGGGGCCCAAAAAGCTTAGCCGTCATCACGGTTGACTTAATTGGGTCGTTTCCATTCATTTAAGTATAATATTGAAGGAAGTCAAATTTGGTCAAAATCGGACTTTTATCGACTAAAACAACATTAATTATTGTGCTGGAAATTAATTTGGAAAGCTAGAGGACCTACTTGGACACTTGTCATCTTTTGGTTAGAAGAGAGAAAAGGGAGTGGTCTTGGACCACTTTGCCCTCCTAAAAGCTCCTACAAGGGAAATCTATCTAAAGGGCTTTTAGTCATTAACCATCTCTAGGTATTATATGGATTTGGAAGACCATTTTTGATTCATTTTGTGGTGTATCCGAAATTGGGAGAGAAAAGAGAGAAAGAGGAGCTCTTATGGTGTCTTGGAGAAGAAACTAAGAAAAAGGAGCAACTTGGAGCCATCTTCTACCTCTCCCTTCTCCATTTCATCATCATCATCTCCATCTCACTCTTCTAAAGGTAATGGAACTAGCTTCATCTCTTTTCCTTTCATCTCATCTGTTGGGTTTTGGTTTGGGTTCTGCTAGAAGTTGTTGGATTTGGTTGACATGAGATTAGATGATGTTGCTAAGAATCATTGATGGGGTTTTGATGGAAGACTTTGGGCTTAATGGAGTTTTTGAGTTGATTTTGATTTGGAGAATCCTTGGAAACTTGTTTATTTGTTGATTCCTACCATGGGTAAAGGAGTTTTGGAGGTTTTTGACTATTTTGAGAGTTGGAGAGGGTAAAAAATGGAGTTTGGTTTTGGATTTTCGGAGAAAAGGAGCTGGAGGTTGAAGAATGTCGAATCTGCCCTGGAGCGTCACGGATCTGTGACGGATTCCGTGACGGGCAACGTCACGGCTCCGTGAGGGAGACCGTGACGGCACACGTCACGGCTCCGTGACGACTCCCGTGAGGGTCGGTGTCACGGTTCCGTGACAGTGTCCGTGACCGACCAGTCTGGGAGGTTTTGAAGGGTTTTTCCACCGTTTCGATCTTGTTTTGGAGCTGAACTTTTGGAAGGGTTTTGGTGGACTTTGTTACTGTTAGTAGGACCTAATTCGGGTTTTTTTGTGTTCAAAGACCACAAGACCTTGAAGAACGAAGAGCTTGAAGAACGAAAACCTTGCCGGTACCCGTGTGAAGAACGGTGTGGTGACTCTCGTTTGTGACATCAGAGTGTTGAGAGGAAGACCTTGAGGTAGGGAAAGTCTTAATTTCTTAATTAACGCTTAGTATGCATGATTAGGATAATAAAATCGGAAAGGTCCTAGAATTGGCTATAGGATGCGAATAACTAGAATAATCGTATTTCAATTACTAATAAATGGATGAGTCTAGTATGCATGTTTAGGACGACGACAATTAGTGAAGTGTGCTTTCAATACTTGGGAATTTGATTTACTGGTAGAGAGGCTGTGAAGAGCTCTCGGATTAGTTGTGTGCTAGGTTCACATGCTTGGTTGCTAATTGCTAGGTTAACTTAAGAGTCTAATGAAACTAGATTAGCTCGTATGGTTGACTGCTAAATGGTTTGTTCACATGATGATTGATTAGTTGAATGTATACTTGGTTGATTTAGTGTTTATGATGATATAATTGTTGATTGAGCGGATGATCGAGTATGACTGGTTGTGCCACGGGGCACAATCAGGTGATCGATGTACCGCTGGTTCGTGACAGGTAAGTATACGGTAAGTATGAAGTGTATTGGATGTCTTTGTTGTGATGAAAGTGTGATCTGATGAGTGTTGATTGGTGACCCAGTTATGGTATTCCCTTATTCTTATTCTTGTTTGAATTGCTTGTTTGCTTCGGTACTACACCGGGGGGGGGGGGGGGGGGGGGGGGTAATGGTAATCCAGTGCCGTGGTAAAGGTGGAATTTAACAGATACAATGAGATACTGGTTGAGAACTGGAGCGTGCGGGCATTGTTTATTGGGTATTACGAGTATTGATTATTGGCAGATCCTGCGGGATATTTATTGATTATTGGCAGATCCTGCGGGATATTTATTGATTATTGGCAGATCTTGCGGGATATTTGGCACGCCCCAAATTCAACGAACCGAACTCGGGACGCGACCCTTTTAAAACATAAAAACACTTGAACATGTTCTGAATAAAAGCTTTGACATTTCCATTTACTTCTCAAAATAATAGTATTTACAATACAAAAACGTCCCAACAAATGGACAAGTACAGTATCCGTCACTAGACTCAACAAAAAGGTAAAGACCAGACTCCGCTCCAAGCTCCACAAGCTTCAAGAGCTAACCTAGTCCATCCGGTGATCAGCACCTGTAGGAAAAGCAGCTAGGGGTGAGCGTTCGCTCACCTCCACGGATAATAGAGTGACTATGGCATAATTAGTAGATAAAGCCAGTAACACCAACGCTAAAACCAACACCAGAACCAACACCAAACCAACACCAACTCAAGTACTCAACTTAACCACAACCCGTTACCTTCCACAACAAACTCAACCTCAACTCACAAAGTAAACCAACACAACCAACAATGACCTTCCCCAAAGACAAGAACACGGATCAGGCTAGCCGAAGAATGCTCATAACCTCTCGGGATCCGGACACGGAACAGGCTAGCCGAAGAATGCTCAGAACCTGCCGAGGCTCGAGTTTGGTCAGGCCAGCCAAAGAATGCTCGTAACCTACCAAAATCCACACCACTCCCCGACACACAGTCGGATCGGGCAACACACGACCACAAACACAATCAAGTTCAACAAGCAGGCACTCAGGGCCACTCAAGACACCTCAACAGTCAAGACTCGGGTTCAACAACCCCACGGGCCATCATGGCCTCCCAAGACACAACCATACATACACGGCTCTCATGGCCACCCAAACACCAAATTAAATAACACGGCTCTCATGGCCACCCAAACACCAAATTAAATAATACGGGCTCTCATGGCCACCCAAACTCAACAATAGATAACACGGGCTCTCAAGGCCACCCAAACTCAACAATAGATAACACGGGCTCTCAAGGCCACCCAACTCAACAATAAATAACACGGGCTCTCAAGGCCACCCAAACTCAACAATAAATAACGCACAACAACCTCCAGCATACTCGATGCCTCCAACAGTCCTAAAAGTCACTAGTTTCACAAACAACCTCCGGGCATGGTCATATGCCTCCAGTAAATCAATTACGCTAAGTTCTCTGCTCCTACGACACTACTAAGTGTCACGTGCTTTCCTCATGATTACTAAGTTCCCGTAACATGCTTTTCTAATAAACGCTATAATCCCGTATCATGCTTTTCTAATATTTAAATAATTCTACTCAACCCACGACACCCCGGTGTCACATGCAATTCTACTATTAATTTTCCCTAATTAGGGCCGAGATCCGGCTACTTTTCCCTACCTCGTATATAAACCCAAAAGCGCTCCAACACAACCCGCAGTAGACCCAGTCACTCGCCGATCTTCCCTTTGCCTCGGTCCGCAGCACGATCTAAAAGGGCACAAATTCAAAGTACTTTTAAACTAGTACGAATAAACCGAAAATTAACATACTTAACGCCCAAACGTAACCCCGACAATGCCGATCACTCCCAAACTTCTCAATTACTCGATATTGTCGATAAAGGACCCGTAAAGGCCATATTCGCCCGACATGGAGAATCTGCCCGGGTTTTGGTTAATTGCCTTCCGGGGCTCCAAAAGTCCCCGTTTTCGTTTCTACGGTCTTAGAATAATTCAAGGAACCCAACGCACTTGACGGAATCGAATTCCGACTTCTAAATCAATTTATTAACGTTTAAAGTTCCTAAAACCCGTTAATTACAACTTCTCCAATTTAATTCCAATTTTCGATTCGGTTTAGGGTAAATGGTCCGGGGAACGTTTTAAACCACCCGAACATTAAAACCCGAGCAACCGAGCATGTGGGCCCCACCCAAAACACTTGGCCGAGACCCTAGGGTTTGGGGGGGGGGCTCGGCCACCATGTAGTGGCTGCTGCCAGCTCCGGCCAGCCACCTCATGGCCGGCCGGCCACCACCCACGGTGGCCGGAGCTCCTCCCGAGCCTCCGGTCACCGGAAAACGTGTCCTTACACCCCCAAACACCTCTAAAACGTCTCCAACACCTCTAAAATGTCTCCAACACCTCCCAAACTCTACACAACCCTAAGCCTTAGTTTATACTCAAACCCTAGCTTTCAAGAAAAATAATCGAAACGAGAATCGAGTTAGTGCTTACTCGAGAGGAAGACGAGGGGAAGAGATTTGCTCCTTGCTTTGAATCGATCCAATGGTTGGAAATCAAACCCTAACTCCACTTCCTTTCTTCTCTCTTCTTCTCCTTCTTCTTCTCTCTCTAAAACCTCTCTTCTTCTTTCTAATTAAATCAACTAACAACTAACTACACTTTTCCCCCCTTTTAACCCCTTAGTTTCGGCCAACACACCACAACCACACCTTTACCCCCCAAAACTAACACCACCAATTAGTTGACAAGTGTCAAGGTGGGTCCCACACCTTTTGGAAAATATCTAGTTGATATTTTCCAATCAGTTTCGCGAAAAACGGACGTTTCGGGCCCCGAACGGGCACTTTTCCCAAGAAATTACGAAACTTGACGGGCTACAAGGAAACGGCTCAACTAAGACCGCTGCGATGACGGCTAAGCTTTTTGGATCCAAAACGGTCCTCGAATGGACCAAAACGTCGCTCGGTTGACTTTTCAGTGAAAAGTCAACATTTCCCAAAATGATCGGAAAGTTGCCCTGAGTCCCCCGGAACTCACTTTGGTCAATAACGGGGTCAACTTAAGTCCGGTATGACCCTCGGGGTCAATTTAGGTTAAGTTAAGTGTCTATCTTAAAATTTTTAAATTTTCCTGTTTTTCGCAGGTTTGACTGACGTTCACCAGAAGTGGTTATTACAATATTTATTGATTATTGGCAGATCCTGCGGGATATTTATTGATTATTGGTAGATCCTGCGGGATATAGTTTGATTATGAGCAGATCCCGCGGGATATTTTTGGGTTACTTCTTGAGAGATAGTTACTAAGGTTCCACCCAAGGATGTGCGTCCCCATAGAGCACTACCTTGGTTCCCTATGACATATGGTCCTTTGGAGGCATTTCTGGGAATCCCGATAATAAGCGCCCATTTGGGATTGTTTCTGGTGCCCCAACGCATGTGCGTCCTCTGGTCCGAGGGAAAATCTGATATGACATGGATACTCTGGTGGATCGGAATTATGGGAACCGAGGTGATCCCAGAATCTATTCATGGATCGGAGGCTTGAGAAAGCGAGTGGTTGGCACGATATTAAATATTCCCATCTTACTCTTAACTTTTCGTTACAGAACTTTTATGAACTCTTTCAAATTACGGTTATCTTCAAGAGTGTAATGTTGCTTTGATTATATAATTTATTCCTTCATACTACTTGGTTAATCTTATCATGATGCCTTTATCTATCCGTTTGAACAGTTTAAGTATTGATCTAAAAGGGTGAAGTTATTGAGATTTTTCCTACTGAGAGTAAGCTCATCCCCTTTGTTTCTCTTACTGTTTTTACAGGAGTACCAGATGTCTAGAGTGGGCGAGGCTTGGGAGCTTCAGTTTCTTTTGAGATTCGTTTTGGACTTATGTTGCTCTTTTCTGTTAAACATTTTATATCTTACTTTGTTCTACGAGCTGTGACTCATGGAGGATTTCAAACATTTACTTAGATTATTTTGATGAGTTTATATGAGATTCGAGCACTTTTATCGATCGTTTATTCTTTAAGTTATTTCAACTGAGTCGCATCTCGAATCCGGTCAAAACCGGATTTGGGGCGTGACATGTCACGACCGCTAGCTTCCACCTCCAAAGCTTTCTCTTGATCGGCCATAACTTGTTCTTGAACCGGAGCTCTGATACCACTTGTCACGAGACCAGAGTTCACCCTCTTGGATTCGTGCGGCACACCACCTTACACAAGCCTTTTCCTAGACTTTGTAAGCGAAGTGATCAGTCTTTACGATGCGGAAGCGATTAAGTAATGAGCCAACGAACAAGCAACAAGAAAGGGAGAAGAAGAGAACGATTGGTGCTCGAGAGGAGAGCGTTTTTGGTCTTCTATTATGAGTGAAATCAAAGTACAAGCAAGTGATTTACAATAACAATTCAGCCACCTATATATACTAATCAAATGTGCTATATTTAGCAATTGGTTACATGAAATTAAGGAGAATTAAATTCAAAAAAGTTTGAATTTGAATTCAAGTATTTGAATTCAAATTCAAATGCTATGACTTCTTCATAGTCAAAGAAGAGAATGACCAGCCCTTGAATCTCTCCTTGTCTTCACGCCAACATGGCCTTTGACTCCTTATTTCATGCTCTTTGTCCCCGCCAACATGGCATGCGCCCAAATTGGCCATGTCAAGACTTTTTGATGGATCTTGACCATGCCAACCTTGCGCACCCATTCCTTGGCCTTGCTCCTCCTCTTGGAAACCAAATAGGGCCGAGTCCTCCTCGCCCATACATGCACGACACCAACCCAAGACCGGGTCTTCCCTTGGTCCGTGACACAAGTCAAGCCATTGACAATAAAGCACAAAAGAAAAGGATTTGTTTAGACGCTGATGAGTCATATAAATATAAAGGATCCCTACACGTTTTTTATCTTGAAAATGAACCTGGAATGGAAGAGTGATCTTTTTTAGTTTGTAGTGTAGGTAATTAAGTTCTTATTTTTACTTTTGGCTCAAAAAACCCTAGTCTAAAGCTCTATACCGCCGTAAGAGAATAGCCCTATCTATGGTCATGGTCTTTTTCATGGCATATGACATGATTATACTTCTTTCTTTCATATATCTTCTCTCCTCTCCTGCACATTTCCTATGGTTTATGTAGATCAAACATATAATATTTTTTTTGAAATTATATAATAACTCTTTTTCGTGGTAATAAAAATGTTTCTTTGTTCTATTTTTTTTCTTCATCTTATCTTTACTTTGGGCAATTTGTTTGTTGTTATTTTCTAACACTCGTAACAATTTCAACTTTTTTGATCTGATCATCAAGAGAACACTCAAATAACGCCGCAGCTCTGAAACCTAGGGTTTCAGAGTTCTGCGATTTCCACTCAAGAAGGATGCCACTGCCGGTGGATATTCACCTTGATGTGGAGGGTGGTTTCGTCGTGGTGTTGCTCAGGAAGCCCACGCCGGAATAAATGGAGAACGCGGGGGCGGCGATCCGATCGTGGTATACGCCGACCTCGGAATAGGGGTTCGATCGCGGGGGCTCGTCGAGGGTGCATGTGGCTACAGTGGAGAACCAGCCAGGGGGAGCTCGCATACCGGGACGACACCGTGAGGATGCGTCGCCGGCAAGCTAGTGATGGCTGTGTGAAGTCGGGGATCATGGTGATAGTGTCGTCGTCCTTGGTTTGGAGGCGGTGGCTGGGGTGATCCGGGGACTGTCAGATGGAGATGGTGGGGAGGAGGACGAAGGTGCCTCCCTGACGGCTCCGGAGGTCCTGACGCCGAGGGAGGTGACGGAGCCGGGGATGCTGTTCTCGGCGGTACGGGGTATAGGAGAGGTGAGTCCGGGCGGTGACTGGCGGACCATGGCGGTGACTGGAGGTCGCCGGTTGCCGGCGAGAGGCCCACGTCCTCGGGTACCACGGGGAACGCGGGGGAGGCCGGCGAGACGGGACGTCGTCCTAGTCTCGTCGGACACTGATGAGACGATGCCGGAGCCGCCGACGACGCTGGAACGTAGGAGGCTCAAGGGGAAGGCGGTGGCCGAGGCGCGAGACAACCCTAGCGAGTCGGGGTTGGGCTTGGGGCAGCAGAATGGGCCGGGCCCGGATGGAGAATCACACGCAGCAGCGGCGGGGGGCTACAAGCACCACCGCCTACAAGAATGAGTCTGAGGTGGCCCGGGGAGGGGTGGGTCGACTTTGGCCCCTTCCCGGCGGATAGATGGCGACGGTTCCATCTTCAGTCGATATCTGTCTCCCCTGCCAGTCCGGAGTCAGCACACCCGCGTTCAAGAGCCCTACCATTATCAGTACAGGGAGGACGACACACGCTGACATACCGGGGGAGATGTAGGTCCACCAGTATTCCCCCTTCACTCGATTGGCTCGCCCAGTGCCCTTTGGAAGAAGCATGCTGTATCAATGTCCTAGGATGCTGCCGCAGATACCCCCTTCGTCCGCCCTATTATCAGAGCACAATGTACTCTTCTGTCTTTTCTTTCTGTTTGTTAGTTGGTCTCGACTTTGTATGATGGGCACACTTGTGTGCCTGTCAATCTATCTTACATTATAATAAAATTACAACTTGTTCTTCTAAAAAAAAAAAAGTAATAATTTCAACTTTTAATTTCGTATGAAATTTTAACGGGCCAAACCCGCTAAAATGAGCCCATGGATAAGGCCCGAATTGTGTATTCCCCTTTCTCTTTCCCACATTCTTCTTCTTCCTTGAACCCCAGTGACCTGAACCAACAAAAAACACGGGATTCACGTAGTTCGCCGCCGAGACTCCAGCCATGTATACTACTACTGGCGACAGAGCCCAAGTGAAGAGAGTGTTTATAGGAGCGGGATGCAATAGAGTCGTCAACAACGCCTCGTGGGGAGCTTCTGATTTGGTCGCTTTCGGCGCCCAAAACGCCGTCGCCATATTCTGTCCCAAGGTTGCTTCTCTTCCTTCAACCTCTATATATACCAATTGGGTATCTCTATTCATGCCAAAATCACTCATTTTTGTGTTGTTCTCTCACAGACCGCTCAAATTCTGACTACGCTTCCTGGGCACAAGGCATCTGTGAACTGCACCCAATGGCTTCCCAGTAGCAAGTTCGCTTTCAGAGGTACATGTCTTCTTTCTTTTATTTTGTGTACTTTTCTGTTCAATTTGTAGTTCATGGTTTAGTTGCTTTTGATTTGAAATTTTAGAGGACCTTGATAATCTTCATTGTCTCTTTGTGGGACTAATTATGAAGAAAAAGCTATGTTATAGATTGATGGTTTCTGTACAATCTCCTGATTTTTCCATGGAGTTAGAATTTTAGAGGAGCTCTGACCAAGATTTCTGGGTTCGGGCATGCTTGTACTAAGAGTTGTAGGTTTAGCTGAAACTTGGAATATAACCATGCTTAGATTCTAACGGGGTTTCTGATGATTGTGGTTCTTACCCAATAGCAAACCAGTTGGAGCAGCATTACCTGCTTTCTGGAGATGCTGAAGGCGTCATTATTTTATGGGAATTTTCACTTGCTGATGGAAAGGTACTTGGCAACAGCTCTTGTTTCACATTTACTACTTTGTTGGATATTTCTCTCGTCCAATTCCATGACCATTATATTCTTCTTATTTGGAGGTAGATTGGAAATAGTGTTAAACTGGAATCTATGATTTACAGAATGCTTTGCCTGATGGTTCTATTGCTCTATGTTCCTTTTGTTTTCTGTGCAGTGGAGACGTGTGTTGCAATTACCGGAAACTCATAAGAAAGGTGTTACATGCATTTCTGGGATTATGATTTCCCAAAATGATGCAATATTTGCATCTACTTCTTCTGATTGTACGGTGCACATATGGGAGTTGGTTCTTCCATCAAATGTTGGAGGTGAGTCAAATTAAGACTATCTTCCTTCTACGAATCAAATTAAGTACTGTCTCTAGTAGTGCATTACCTGGTTATTACCAGCATCACAAAAATAGGTATTTGGCATAATTCATACTTATGTGATATGACATCACTCCTTTAATATGCTTCAAGGTTATTCAAAATTGTTATTCAGTTTATGAAGTGTTTCCCCAGCCCAGCCCATCCAAGAGGATATAGGCAGACTAACCACCCAGATATCCTTAGGATGGATCACTTGTGATAAACTATAGCATAACAAAGTTATCATGAAGTTCTGCTTAGAGTTCTGATTATTTGTTTATTCCTCGAACAATGGCTATATATATATTATGTCCCTCAACCTTGATGTGGCTATGTGACCAGCATTCTATTCCGGCTCTCTAGTTTACATACTTGTGTGTGTGTCCGTGTTCAAATGCTTATTGGGTTTCTTAAGATAGTATGATAAATGCTTATTGGTTAATGTCTCTATGCATGTATTCAGTTAGCTTAGTTACATTTTTACATTAGGTGGCTCCCAGACGCAAGAGACATGACTGTAAGGTTGAATCCAGTACAGTAGTTTTGCATGAAGTTTCACATTTTTCTAGAGCCTGGAGTTAATATAATTTTTATAGATTCACTTTTTTGTTGTTTGTATCAGCATTGTTGTTGTTGTTGATCTGCAGTCATATCTGGTTATGATGTGATATGGCAAGAGGCATAGTTACTTTTCTCTTGGATTGATTATACATAACTTATATTCTTTTTCATCTTTATCACGGTTGGAGCTGAATGTGTTGCGTCCTTGTTTTAATTAGGTGATTGTAAGCTGTCACGTTTGGATTGTCTCTTTGTTGGCTCAAAACCGATGGTGGCACTTTCATTAGCAGAGTTACCTGGGGATACCACTCAGATGGTTCTGGCAATGGGGGGATTGGACAACAAAATTTATCTCTACTGTGGGGAGAAGAAAGGGAAGGTATATAACTCAGGAGTCTTACATCTTTACATGCATATAGGAATGTAGCTATTATAACATAACTAATTTAAGCTTTGTTTTGATTGGGTTTATATTTCCAGTTTGTCCGTGCTTGCGAGTTAAAAGGGCATACAGATTGGATCCGAAGTTTGGATTTCTCACTGCCTGTATCAACAAATGCCGAACCAAACAATCTTCTACTGGTAAGTTCTTCCCAGGACAAAGGTATACGAATATGGAAGCTGGTACTACGAGGTGCTACCAAGGATGCATACATAAAAGAAATAGGCCTTACATCTTATATTGAAGGCCCTATATTTGTAGCGGGCTCATACACCTACCAGATATCCTTAGAATCTCTTTTAATTGGGCATGAAGATTGGGTCTACTCAGTTCAGTGGCAACCGCCTTCGACTACGTCTGCTGAAGGTTTTGCTTACCACCAACCAGAAAGCATTTTATCGGCATCTATGGACAAGACAATGATGATTTGGCAACCCGAAAAGACAACGGGTCTCTGGATAAATGTGGTCACTGTTGGTGAATTAAGTCATTGTGCTTTAGGGTTTTATGGTGGTCACTGGAGTGCAAATGGAACTTCAATTCTTGCTCATGGATATGGTGGCTCCTTCCATCTCTGGAAAAATATTGACGTCAACTTTGGTAATTGGCAGCCGCAAAAAGTTCCTTCTGGGCACTTTGCAGCAGTTACAGATATTGCGTGGGCAAGATCCGGTGAATACTTACTCTCAGTGGGTCAAGACCAGGTAATTACCGACTTCATTTGCATAAATGTCTGTAGAGGTTCTAAAATATGTTACCAATTGGCCATGTTACTTGATAAAGTCATCATGTTTATTGCAGACTAGTCGCATTTGTATTCCATGGCAAAGTGCAGCATCTACAAGAGATGGGGAATCCTGGCATGAAATATCTCGTCCTCAAGTTCATGGTCACGACATTAACTGTGTGACCATCATCCAAGGAAAGGGTAACCACAGATTTGTTAGCGGAGCTGATGAGAAAGTTGCCCGAGTGTTTGAAGCTCCATTATCTTTTTTGAAGACTTTGAACAATTCTGGTTCAGATGAATCTAGCTTTCCCGAAGACCTCCAGACAGATGTTCAGATTTTGGGTGCAAACATGTCCGCTCTTGGACTTTCACAGAAACCTATCTATGTTAACGGTAACTCTCTCTCCCTTCGTCCAGAAGTTCAAACCTATATTTTCTGTACCTTCATATCTATGTGGATTTATGTGCAGCTACACGAGAGGCCTCAAACAGAAGTGAAGTTGATGGCCCAGATACCCTTGAAACTATTCCCGATGCAATTCCAGCTGTATTCACAGAACCACCCATCGAAGATCAATTGGCATGGCATACACTATGGCCAGAATCACACAAACTCTATGGACATGGAAACGAGCTATTTTCTCTGTGTTGTGACCATGGCGGGAAGCTCGTCGCTTCATCATGCAAGGTACTATTGCATATCTAAAGGATGCTCTAATTTAAGCTAAAAATGCCATCACAGAGTTGGTGCTTAATAATTGTTGGTGGAACTTAGGTGTTAAGTGGTATATATATGCTTTTTCAGGCCCAATCAGCTGCTGTTGCTGAAATATGGCTATGGGAAGTGAGTTCATGGAAGGCAGTTGGTCGGTTGCAGTCTCACACCTTGACGGTGACACAGATGGAGTTTTCTCACGATGATAATTTGCTTTTGGCCGTTTCACGGGATCGCCAATTCTCTGTTTTCATAATAAACCGGACAGGTATGTGATTTTATTACTAGGGTTGTAGGACATTACTGCTGTTAAACCTTTCTCGGCACTTGTGTTCAGGGGACGGAGAAATCAGTTACCAGCTCCTGGCAAGGCAGGAAGCACACAAAAGAATAATATGGACGTGTTCTTGGAACCCTTTGGGTCGCGAATTTGCGACAGGTTCTCGGGACAAGACAGTGAAGATCTGGGCAGTCGAAGACGGATCCTCGGTCAAACTAGTTATGACGCTGCCACAGTTCGGCAGCAGCGTCACGGCTCTGTCCTGGCGTGGCACTGACCGCCAGAGAAACACCGGACATCTTGCAGTTGGAATGGAGAGCGGGCTGATTGAACTGTGGAGTGTTTCCATAGGAGAAACAGCCAGCTCGGCTCCTGTGGTGAGACTGGACCCGCTCATGTGTCACGTCTCCGCAGTGAATCGCTTGGCGTGGAGACATCCTGAAGATTGCAAGACGGACGAGCTTGCATCTTGCGGAGCTGATCATTGCGTGAGAGTATTTGAGGCAAGCTTTGGTTAACTAGATCGTTGTTTTTGCATTTAGATATGTATGATTTCGTTTCTAGGTAGCCGTGACAGATCTGATACAAGTTTGATTTAGAATTTCGGGTTTTCTTTGGACAGTTTCGATTAAATTTAAGGAGTGATCTCGCGAAAGTATACTGAAATTAACACCTTTCTCACATAACTACACAGACCTTTAAGTTTTCTCACTTTAACAATTTTTATATAAAGATGCATAATATTACTTGATTTTCCCTGCATCCTTTAAGATAACAGGAACTATTGAAAGTTCATGTGATTGAGTCCTTTGTATATGTGATCTTTGGGTGGGAGAAACGCTATTGTGTCCATGCATGGTTATGAATAGTGCTGTAGAGAGGTGATTGCAAGTACTGTTGGTTTTTCATATGGAAGCCCTGATGAGTCTACTGAACAAAAGATAGATGATGCTGAACCTGCTTTTCTTTCATCGTCCCCGGTTCCGGAAAGCTTACTTCAAAACCTTGTAAGTATATATGCTCGTACACTTTCTCTGGCCTTGTGAATTTTCGTTTACGTGGTAATATTTGTTTTTTTACTCATCCAATGCGGTCAGATTGTCCAAGGTGCATATGTTATTCTTAGGCTTACCATTTTTAAGTTTCTGATGCTCGGAGTAGGGATACACTTTCTTGTTTCTTTTTGATAATGCAGGTGGGATTAGGATTTATAGAAAATTGTTAGTTTATCAGATATCTTAACAACTTCAGAGCGTAAACTGGATGTTACTTATCTTCATAGAGTTATTGTTAGTTGATCTTAATGGTTATCTATCCAAATATGTGTGAAATTCAGTGGTTCTAACCAGTGATTATGTAGTAAGAACTCTATTTTCCTTGGGCTACTGCTATTTTAAAATTTTACATTGCTGATGATTTTTTTTCCCATATTTTTTTCAGCCACCAACAGAGAAGTTGCATCAGATCATAGCAAGGACTGCTATGCTTGTTGGCAAGCACGGTGGACAGTCAGGCATTGTTTTGAGGATCAAACAGGTGGGAAACCCTATGTTTGTTATCTTGACGGCCGACCATCATCTTCATGCATACTAGAAGTTCCTTGTTGATCACCGGGAACTTGTGAAGTCGAGCATTATTGGAAAATCACAAGAGGAAGAAAATAAAACCAAGGTAGTCTTGATAGAACAGCGGGTGCTGGAAGTGAGGCCTTGTCCTTTCTTGGTAGTTGGCAGGGCCGACTTAACGTTTAAGCGAGTTAAGCAATCGTTTAAGGCCACTGATCAGAAAAAGCCCCGTAAAATAAATAAGAACCCTTTAAGACATTAGGTAAAAAGTACCCCATAAAATTGAAGATCTGTTATTATTTGATCAAACTTAATCAGTGAAAATATTAGACTTCTAATCTTGAAATTGAAATTTAATACTAGTTAGGTCAAATTTTGATTTCTATTCTAATTTTTTTTTCAGAAAAGTATTTTTCATCCAAAGAGAAGACAATTTTTCTTGATGATTGAACATTCTAACAACTCTATGGATGTTTATTTCGTAGTCAAAACTATCGTTAATGAAACAAAACATGCAAGTTCCATTTATCAATGATCGATGAATTAAAAATAAGGATAAAAAACAATGGAATACATAAAAAAACGTGGATATATATATATCAATACACTATAGTACTTGTTTGAGGAATCACAATCAATTTATTAACTTTATTACAGAAATACTCAAACAAAAATAATCTGGAAAAGTAAGCTGTCAAAATTTGATTTTTTTATATATTAATATTGGATATATATGTGATCAAAACAAAAAAATGCAAAACAAATATATGAGAAATTCATTGAATATTTGATTTGATATCTCATATTTCCCTTAGTATTTTATAAACCAATTTCTCAAACATCAAATAATGAAACTATGCATTTAAAGATTAATATTAAAGAATATCAATATTCTCTTATTGAAAATGAAACAAGACATGCACATATTAACAACCAGTGGTAGAATGTATGATTTTTGTACGCATATGTTTAGTAAAAAAGAGCATTTATCGAAGAATAATCCATAGAGTTCATGAACTAAAAGCATAAGTCTTGGTGTGTTTGACAATATTTAAAATCGGGGTTACTAATATATACTATAAATTGTCTAGAAAAGATTTTAAGTAAAGATATTTTTAGAAGTTGATGATAATAGCTAGTCATACACGACGTCACATATAAGCTAGCATAATATGGTGTAACTGTCTAGAATTATCTTAAACATGTCATATTTTAACTTGACATGAACGTATTATGTTTATAGATAAAAGTGTATCCTTAAGCTTTTAGATTTTTGTATAGAATTCTAGATAGTACATCTTATCCATGGAGGATGTATTATTAGAAATTAATCTTCATCATTCATTTAAGATTTTGAGTGTTATAAGTAGAAGTTAAAGCTCATTTGTTCAATATCATCTAGTATAATCTTTCTATACGAACATGTTTACTTATTTTTTTTAATTATATTCTTTCATAAAGAAAAAAAGATATCGATCAATTCTCGCTTTAGGTCCCAATAATCATTGGGCTGGCCCTGGTAGTTGGTTCCGTATATGGGGTGGAGAGGACGAGGATGTTGTTGCCGAGGACTTCTCTAAAGCTGTAAGATGCGGATCAGTGGAACTGTAAAGCCCGCCCCGGTTCAAAGGAACTAAATTGTTAAATTTATCTTTTTAAAGCTTCGTGGTTGAAAATCGGATCGAGAAGTTTAAGAAATTAATTTGTTAAAAGTAAAATAAACTAAAATAAGTTTAGATTTGATTAAAAGAAGAAAAGACGGGATTTTGGGACTGTTGAACAAAACCGTGGTTTGAATCTGGAACGTTTTTGGAACGAGTAATCTAGACGAATTAAACGGACTTAGAACGGGATTAAAAGCGGGACGTTGAATCGGACACCTCGGGATTCGTGCCTTGGAACCCGTGCATCGGGAACCGTGCACTGGGAACAGTGCCTCGGAAAACGTGCACCAGGTTCTGTGCTCGGAGCTCGAGTACTCGAACCCGATTCGTCGAGTAATCCCGCTTTTAGCCCGCTCGAGTGTAAAAGGCAACTGTCGAATTTAAATCGGACTGGCCGTAAATTGTAATTTAACTTTGGAACCGTTTTTGATTATCGCTTTCTGTGTTAAACTAGAGTCCGACTTTGATCGAAGAGAAGACCGGAGGTAGCGAGCCAGGACGTCAGCAGCTAGGAGACGTAGCTGTTGTACTTCGGTTGAGGTAGGAAAAGTAGAGAATATCGGTTCGATTGTGGAAAATTACTAGTATGCATGCTAGGGAACAATAAAATTGGAACGAGCATTAGTATGATAAAATAACCGGACGAGTCTTAGTAACATGTAGGATGTGATTCACTAGTGTAGCCACTTTCAATACTTGGGAACTTACCATGCTGGTAGAATGGTCATGTCGAGCCATAGGTTGTGTGCTGATTGAAATGCCTGATCTGTTTGAGATGCTTATTGTGTGACTTAGTGTCGATAAGTTTAATAGTCAAGACTTAGTATCTCCGGTGAGCATACTGTACTATGTGTGGGCAAGTGTGCCATGACTGTTGTTTTGTGAACCCTTGGTTGTGATATGGTCGGGTAAGTGATAGACCGACGTGCTGTGTAATTGTGGTAAGATTGTTGGGCTTGGTGAGCCGTGTTTGATATGTGGCATTTCGATGCGTGATATTAGCTTGTTGTGTGTTCCTTGAGGATGGTATTCCGGTTGTGATTGAGCCTACAGGTCGGGCCGACGGGCCATATTGTGATTGGGGCCTACGGGTCGTGTTGGGCCTACGGGTCGTATTGGGCCGACGGGTCACATCATATCATCTTGCATCGAGCCGACGGGCCACATCATATCATATTGGATAGGGCCGACGGGCCATATCATATCATAGTGGGCTTCCGGGTCGTAGTTGGGCCTAAGGGTCATGGTTGGGCCTACGGGTTGTGGTTGGGCATGCGGGTCGTGTTGGGCACTGGGTGCCGTGTTTCAGCCTCGATGATCTATGGTCCTTTGGAGACGTTTTCGAGGGTCCCGACGAATGTGTCCTCATAGGGATGTTTCTGGCATTCTCGATGTTATACGTCTCTGTGACGTTATGCGTCTCCTCTGGATCGAGAGGTAGTCCGATTGATGCTTGACCTACCGATTGTTATGATAGTATCGGGCTGTGTACAGCCGGCGGAGTTCGGGTATTGCGGTACGGGACGTGGGCACTGTTGGTTTTTGTGTTGGTTGCGTTTGCTGTTTATGATTGTTTAT
Organism: Erodium maritimum; assembly: GCA_963921825.1. Taxonomy (NCBI): domain Eukaryota; kingdom Viridiplantae; phylum Streptophyta; class Magnoliopsida; order Geraniales; family Geraniaceae; genus Erodium; species Erodium maritimum. The sequence continues at coordinate 11,596,125 of OY997595.1, forward strand.
TGTTTGAAAGTCGTCGTTAAGAGTATTGTAAGTTTGGCTATGAACCTAAGTTTGGTATTTGGTCGTGCTGTACTAGTATGCCCTAATTGGACGGTTACTCTTGATGGAGAGCCGAGGTTCATTACCTTAACTACTTTTTCTACTGGGCGAAAGCTCACCCCTTACTTTGTGGTGTTTCAGTGTGTTGAGCGGGATTTGTGCTAGCATGACACAGTTGAGCTTGAGAGCTGGCGTGGGTCTTGTCTAGTAGGTCTAGAGACGTGCAATTATTTTCAAACTAAACTTGGTATAATGAGTTTTATGAGCTGTTAACTCTCTCGATTGATTTATTATCACTTTTGAGATTTATCTATCGTAATTTACCGTTTTTATTTATTGTTTTAAGTTCACGTCTCGAGTTCGGTCAAAACCGGATTTGGGGCGTGACAGGAACATTGATAACCTATGCACCCCTCCCTACAGTGCAACACCGTTGATAACCATGCATGAACACGATATTGTTTCTCCACCTAAATATCACACACAATTACAAAGGATAGCTCAATCACACACAATTACAAAGCATATCAGCTAAGCTTTTGATGGGTCACAAACTCATAACACTCTCCTTTGACCACTACAAAGGCTACATTTAAGTTTGTAAGAAACTCGTAGACATTTGATATACTTCAAACTGTCTCGTTAAAAACTTTTTTAGAAAAATGAGGTGGGACAAAATCTAAATAAGGGAAAAAGTGAAACATACGATTCTCGTTTTCTCTGATCATTGCTCCCCCTAATGATGAATAGAAAAAGACGTAGCAGAGAAATACATTCCCTTTATTCACTCATTCCAGGTGAGTGGATATGCTTAGAACTGTCTTGTTAAAAACCTTTCCATAAAAACCCTATAGAACAAAACTTAAATAAGGGAAAAAGAGTATAGCATACAAAATAACAGTCTCTTTATGACTATCGCTCCCCTTAAAATCTAGCTTAGTGATCTCCTTTCTTTCTAAATTAACACATACTATCTTGTATACTTATATTCCCAAAATATGATGCCAAAATTTCAGTAAACACACCTACATGATTTTCACAACATGATTTCGATTGACGTAAATCTCATGTCTCTTGTGGAGTTCATGGTTGTATTAAAATTTCGTACAAAACTGACCAGTTGCAACTGAAACACTGAATACCGTCTTCCCAAAGTATAACTGTCCCAAGACACGCTTTGCAGATATGCTTTTATCTCAAAACTAGTTAATAGTTTGGAGCTCAAAATGGCTATCACATTTACTACGAATTTTCTACAAACCTTGTATAGTATAACGTCTCAAATTTAAATATGGGACTTTAGGACCAAATATCTTTTCACTTATTTTTTTAAGACAAATAAGATCCTCTTTAGGATCTAAATATAGTTCGTTCGTTCAAGCACCGAGTTGAAACGCTTCAGGCGTTTCTTAACATATAAATATTTATGGATTCATTTGAAATATGCTCGATCTTCAGATAGAGACAATATTTCATCATTAAAACTTTCATTTTCAAGTCCTTCTTTAGACATTCTACAATTTCAAAGATTTCTCCAAGATTCCATATCAAATTTATATTATCGACGCACATTGCTTATTGAGTACACGATTTCTCATACCATCTCTCGTTGTCTCATGTAAATTAAACCCTTTAGATAGTCATTGCTTAAGATTATCTTAAATCCTTTGGGGAATGATATTTCTTCAGACAATTTAAAATTTAAGTGGATTTGCTTTAGGCAAATTGCTTTTCTTTAGGCAACGCAAATCATTCGAGAACTTTTATAAATGTTGGCACTTAAAGTACTATTAGCACATGAATATGTCTATCAAATTTATATCAAATATTTTAAGATGATCACACATCACAACTTCATCAAAAGTTTTTTTTTTTGATAAATGATGGTTTTATCGATAACTTTGAATTACAAAGAATGTAAACCAAAGGCGGGTGATACAACTCAGAAATGAGGATCTACCCGAAGACCGAAAAAAAGAAAAAAAGACACAAGGAATTGTAAAACACAACAATCCTGAAGAATTGTCGAGTAAGCAACCATCACTAGAGTAATTAACGCTACACAGGGCAAATAAACCCGATCCCGACATGCCTACGCTTCTGGCTTCCTTAAAGGCCAAAACTCCTCAACCCAAAGGAAGATAATGCCCAGAATTAAGAGGCAAACCACTTTTGCACTTCTGCTTCAAGAGCTCCCACTCCTTCTGTCTAGCCTCCATTTCACGACTTATTGACCTAGGCCTTGAGCTGGTTTAGTGAATAAAAACTGTGGGTTGATGAGTTGTTCCTTTCAGCCTTCGACGTCTTGGCTTAGATGAAGTGTAATCCAAGAACTGTTTATGAGGTCGACTCTCACGCTTCGTGGGATTAAGCAGGATGTCATTCCACGTACTACCTTTACCCGAATTACCTCCCAATACATATGAATTGGAGTTCGGATTTTCCGAGGCGAGCCCAACTGTAAGAACCACTCCCGGTCAACGCCAGTCAAATCGGCGAAATACAGGAAAATTTAATTTTTTTGGACAAACACCTAAATTTGACCCCGAGGGTCATATCAGACTTAAGTTAACCCCGATATCGACCAAAGTGAGTTCTGGGGGACTCAGGGCAACTATTTGACCAATTTGGGGAAGGTTGACTTTTTGCCGGAAAAGTCAACCGAGCGACGTTTTGGTCGGTTCGAGGTCCGTTTTGGATGCAAAAAGCTTAGCCGTCATTACAGCGGTCTTAGTTGGGCCATTTCCTTGTAGCCCGTGAAGTTTCGTAATTTCTTGGAAAATGGGCCGGTTCGGGGCTCGAGACGGCCGAATTTTGCGAATCTGACAGAAAAATATCTACAAAGATATTTTTTTAAAGGGTGGGACCCACTTGTCACTTGTCACACAAGCGGTGGTAGTTGTTATTTTTGAACAAAACAAAAGGAAGAAATGATGGTAGTTGATAATTTTGAACAAAACAAAAGGAAGAAGCTTGTGGTGTGTTCGGCCATTAAGAGAGAAAAAAGAAGAAATAGAGAGAGAAAGAAGAGAGAAGAAGAGAAGGAGAAAAGGAAAAAGAAAAAGGGAGAAAGGTTAGGGTTTTGTGATTTCCCGACGATCCAACCGACGGATCGTCTCAACGGTTGAAGAATCGAGCTCCCATCGTCATTCCCTACGATGAGAACCTATTCGATTCTCGTTTTGGTACGTTTGAAAGTTAGTGTTTGTGTTAATACGAGTTAAATATGGATGAGTTGAGGTGTAGGGTTCGTTGAGGACGTTTTGGGGCGAAAAGGAACGTTTTCCATTGTGGCCGTGTGGGGCCCACTTGCCCGGGCCTCGGGTTTTTCGTGTTCGGGTAGTCTTGGACGATCCCCAAGTCATTAATTCACACCCGGAACGAATTATGGAATTAAATTGTGAAAGTTAGAAATATCGGGTTTAGAAACTTTAAACGCGAATTAAATCGCTCGGAAGTCGGAAATTGATTACGTCGATTGCATTGGAACCCTTGAATTATTCTAAGCTCGTAGACACAAAAACGGGAATTTTCGGAGCCCCGGAAGGGCGTTTTCCAATCCCGGGCAGATTAGACGAGCCGGGCGAATCGGGCCTTTCCGGGCCCATTATTGACAATGTCGAGTAATTAGGAAGTTTGGGAGTGATTGACATTACTGGGGTTGCGTTTGGGCGTCTAATTCTTTAAAATTCAGCTTTGCCTGCGAACTTAAAAAGTGTTTTAATTGTGTTCATATTGCCGCCGACCGCGGAAAGGGGAGGCTAGGCTAGTGATCGCGAGCACGCCGGAGCTTGGGCCTGTACTTTTGGGAAAGCGTTACGAGGTAGGGAAAAGTAGCCGGATCTCGGCCTTGACTAGGGAAAGTTAACAGTAGAAATGCATGAGACACTTAGTGGTGTCGTAGGATAAGTAAATTCATCGAACAATAGAAATGCAGGCGACACTTAGTGGTGTCGTGCGATACGTGAACGTATCGAACAATAGTAATGCAGGCGACACTTAGTGGTGTCGTAGGATACATGAACGTATCGAACAATAGAAATGCATGTGACACTTAGTAGTGTCGTAGGATAAGTGAACGTATTGAACATTAGAAATACTTGTGGCTTTTGGTTGTGCCCATAGGTTGATTGAATTGTTTGTGTTTGTGGGTGGCTATGAGTGCCGGTGGGGTGTTGAACCCGTTTGTTATTGGTTGTGTTTGTGGGTGGCCATGAGTGCCTGTGTGGAGTTGAACCCGTATTGGTTGACTGACTTGCCGAGTGGTAGTTAGTCGTGTTGTCGTATTTCTCTTTCTATTTGTGGGGTTTTGTGTGTCATTTGGTTGTGACTGTGATTGTTCTGGTGATGACTGTTGAGCTATACCCGTGGGTATGTTGTACCCTCCGGTGCGCGGTCGGTAAATAGCAGAGGGCTGTGGTCCCCATCAGGTGTGTAGCACCTTCCAGCGCGTGATCAGTAAAGTGTGAGGTTAGAGCTGTGCCCAAGGGGTGTGTCGTACCCTCCAATGCGTGGTCGATAAAGAGCAGAGGGTTGTGGTCCCCGTAGGTGAGTAGCACCTTCCGGCGCGTGATTGGTAAAGTGCTGAGGCTGGATTTATGCCCGAGGGGTGTGTCGTACCCTCCGGTGCGCGGTCGGTAAAGAGCAGAGGGCTGTGTCCCCATCAAGTGAGTAACACCTTCCAGCGCGTGATCGGTAAAGTGCTGAGGCTTGTGGTTGTGGTTTGCGTGATTTTTATCACTTCTGTGTTGTGTTCTTTGAGGTCGTCATTATGGTGTCGGGTCTACATTACGTGTACGGGTGTTTAGTTTGGTTGGGGAAAGTAACAGTTTTCGTGTGACAGTCATGTTGTCTGAGTTTGGGGATGATAGTCCCAGGTGCTTTGTCTGTGGTTGGTGTTTCCGGCATTTTCTGCTAGTATGTCGTACTCAGTCTGGTATCCGTGGTGGTGAGCGAACGCTCACCCCTAGCTGCTTTTCCTACAGGTACTGGTCGCGAGGCGGACTAGGGGAACTCTCGAAGCTTGAAGAGCTGGGAGCGGGAGTCCGGGTTTCTTTTTGGGAGTTTAGCGATGTACGCTTTGGTTGTTTTGGTCAGCTTGTTTTGGACGTACTTTCAGTTGTAAAATATTGTTTTTGATTAACTCAAAGTGGAAATTTTAAGCGGTTTATTAAAATGTTTGAAAATTGTTTTTTTGTTTCACCATTCACGTTCCGGGTTCAGTTCTACCGAATTCGGGGCGTGACACCAACAATTGAGCTAACCGCAACGCTCTCGTCCACCACCACATCCGGCCTAGTTTCGGGTAACTGTTTGGTGCTTGATGGATTTTGAGCTTCATCTGTTTCCAGCACAAGAATGGGATGTAAGCATGAGGTAGGGGTATCAGAAGCGTTCCATGAACTACAACAGAGCCAGACGCATGGACTGCTTCCAAAGGCCCATGATAGACAGCTTCAGGCTCATATACCACAGGCCCGTCCTCGCTACCCAACAGGCCATCGTCTCCGCCAGAATCGCAGACCACAACTACGGAATCAACGATTTCCAAATCACAACAAATCACGTTTAAACTCCCCAAATCTTTTAAATTTGAATTCGTTTCCATGATGTGCGACACCAATTCTAGAGTGGAAATCTCTGAAGGTTTCGAAATCTCCGGCATAAAGATGAACGGACCTCTTGTAAAGGTCGCCGGAGAATCTGAATCACCACTTTCCTTACTACCAGACGAAGCTTCAACGTTTGAAAGATGAGAATATTTGTTGTGAACCAGCGATTTTGGCTGCTGCAAGCTCTGTCCATAATCCATATGCACAATTGCTATTGTTGTAGGTTTTCTTTGAAACAGGTTCTGATGACACAAACAGAACAAATGGGAGAGCATCCCGTTGAACTGGAGACGAACTCAGACCCGACCTCGCCTCCACAAAAGGTTGAGCAGGGATGCCTTGTTTTACTGATTGTAAAATAGAGGAGTTCCGTTTCTTCAAACTCGCATGTGACGATCGATATGAACCTTTTCTACGATGAGCAAAAGAAAAAAAAAAGATCAAACGCATTAAATTTCATATCATTGAGAGACTCAACTGCCTGTGAAGCCGACTCTTGAGTTTTGAACTTGATAAAACCGAAGAAACATCCTCTTCAATTCGGTCTCTTGAGGACAATGGCACGAACTACCTCTTCATAAGCTCCCAGGGAGTTTCTAACCCACTCCGTAGACGTGTCGTGCGGTAAGTTATGCAGAAAAAGTTTTGTTCCCTGACTCACCTTGTGCTCCTTCGCACGCGAAAAAGACGCCTGAGCACGCACCGATGCTGCTCTACAGGTCACACCAACACCTTTCTTCCCTGCTGTCGATTTTGTTCCAGCGAAGATCTCCTTCTCAACGATTAGGACGTCCGTCTTATCAGCGGATCCACTCACCATGGTCGGAATAGGCGACTGTAAGACATGGGAAGCACGTCCAGATTTGACAAAACCATTGCTACCAGGGTCACCCTTTTTCTTCTTCTTGTCTGTCTAGCTTTCAACCTTTGTTGAACTTGATAGCAATACTGAACAAAAGGAAGAGAAGGATAGGGTCTTCTTCATGATTTAGGGTTAGGCATTATCAACACATAAGAAATGGTTTCTTACAACTTTATCAAAAGTTGATTTCAAGTTATTTAATAAAAATACCATACTTGTAAGACGTGTTTTATATTGAGCATCTTTGTTTTTATCATTTTCTTTCCTTATGAATGTTCATCTATACCCAGTTGGTAAAAAATCCTCGGAAGTTTTGATCTTGAATTCGAATATTTGACATTCTATCAATAAATCAATTATACCACGATTTTATTTTTTCGTATTGGCCAATCATGTCGAAATTTGTTGGTACCACGTGGTTCAATATCAAAATCATTTATCATTTTATTTCCATGGTAAATTTAATGCCTTCTTCAATGGTAATCAATTTTCGATTCCATGGTTCTCAACATGTGAGAACAACTTATATGCATTTTCTCATTCCTTGGTCATTTGGAACTAACACTTTTGTTGGAACTAATATTCTTCTGAAATCAACTTCGAGAATCAATTTTATCATGCTCATTTATGAACTGCCAGTTCATCTGTTTTTCGGAAGCAACGGTTCTTCTTGAACTGGTACTTCTGTTGGAACAAATTTCGATAGTGAAGACTTAACATGTTCATCCTTAATATTCGCATGATTTTTTTTCCTTTAAAATCAATATTCTTTGATCCAATTAGCCTCTCATGCTCCTAGAGTGTACAAGAGGAGTCATTCCTCTGCTTTCACAAAGTTTTTTAATCTTTGTAGGTATCTTATATGACCTGATTATCTTTATACATGTCTTGAGTATTTAGTCTGCAACATTTTCAAATGTTCGAGCTCATGTACTTCAGGTATGTATCAAATGAGTTATAGAAATAATTTTACAAAAAGTTTTCACGCCTTACTCCAGGAATGTCTTTTCTCTTCACTTAGAGGTGAAGGATATCGTCTTATCAGAATGAAACTAATAAATAAATAAATAAATTTTCCTTCAAGGAATCAAGATACCAATATTGTAAGGCGAATAGGTTAAATGAGATGATCGGTAAAGTGTACCATCAAATTTATAAAGCGTTTCAACAACTTTGAAAAAAATGCAACGTTACACGGTAAGACCATATACTGGACGCGTCTCTTATACAATAAGTATGGTCATATGTATCCTCATTAATTCTCTATATGAGTGATTGAAATTCCATACTAAAAGTTGTCTTTAGATGGTTGGACCACAAAATATATCTTGTGAGAAATAGTACGAAGTATTTCATAGGACATTGGAATCTCCTAGTTGTTTAGTGAATGTCCATATTAATTCCCAATGATCCTACGCATCATCGTAGATTCCAAATGATCATGATGACGTCGATGTATAAAACATTTTCATTATTGAACTTCCGGTTCAGTATAGCATATGTATTTGTTAAAGCCCAATCCAACCCAAAAGCTCGAACTGATGGGTGGAGGCACTAATATGCTTATTAAGTGTTCAATTTGTCCATACACTTTCTACGTGGGACTTATACATCAACACTCCCCCTCACGTGTAGGACTGGACATCTACACGTGGGCCATAGCAGGACTGGACATCTGCATATGGGCCGGAGACCACAGGGTGGAGGTGACAAACAGGCCTTAGGCCGAACCAGCTCTGATACCATGTTAAAGCCCAATCCAACCCAAAAGCTCGAACTGATGGGTGGATGCACTAATATGCTTATCAAGTGTTCAATTTGTCCATACACTTTCTATGTGGGACTTAGTATTGAGTGTTTTCATGGATACATAACCCTAAACCCGAACTTTTGGATTTCCAGTACTTGCTTTCTCTTTAATCACTTCAGGTGATACTTGAGAAACACAATCTCATTTGTGGTCTTAACATGATATGTATAAAAGTATATGTCGTTAACACTGAGTAGATACTTCTGGATCTGCTTTCATATAAAGTATGAATTCTTAACTTCATTGTAATTCTCAACAACATGGTATCTCTTCCGAGGCCCTTGATTACATATGGGCCCCAAAATATTGTTAACCTTTATCTCAACCAAGGTTAAATATGAAAACTGTCTCTCATTGTTTAGTGCAATATTATGCTAGTGATACACATATCATTTTAATTTTCGTACACATATTGATCGCTTCAGGATCCATATATAATCATTGAAATGGACCTAGTCATATGGACTACATCGTCACCTATAAAAATGTTTGAGATTCTAAATTCATTTAGATCTTTAGGATCTCGATCATCAATTACATTTTATCTCTATCAACATTTTCTTTTTCCCTTGGTTTATTCTTGATATAAAGCCATCAAAACATTTGGTTATACAGTAAGCAATTAAGCGATGATCTCTCTATCTCGTATTGACCATATACTTTCATCATTTCTGGGAGTTCAGGTTTATATGAACTTCTGGTCATATAAATTGCAAGGGTGCATATTGAATCAAAATCTTGAGTTCTTTGAAATTTAAGCCTGTATGAACTTTAGGCCAAACAACATGTAGCAATGGTGTGTTGGACAAAAGTGAGTTTAGACAAATGGAAATGGTCAACTTGACGCTCAATTATCTATCGGATCGGGTCATCCTAGAACTATGGAAATATTAGTTTCGTATTCTAGGAAGTGAGGCCTTTCCAACGAGATATTATGAGGTCTAAACGGACAAGAGGTGAATGAGAAATTAAAGCTCAAAGATCACTCGTTGAACTTAGTTATTGAGAAAATTGCAAATGGAAAATGCATCATTCTTGTGTAGTGCCACATGGAAAGATTGTCAAACTTTCCTTGGATTTATATAGCATGGGCCTTCCTAGCATATTTGAATTGCTTGGATAAAAGGCTTTGTGCGGGTCACAAATGTTGCACGGATTTGGGCCTGTAGCGCCAGCTCTGTTTTTGCGTCGGCCCGTATTAAAATCTCAACAATTAATTTCCAATTTTCAGAATATGCAAATAAGTAAATACGAAATTGATATCTAATCTCAACAATTAATTTCCAATTTTCAGAATATGCAAATAAGGAAATATGAAATTGATATCTTTTTCAGTTTTGGAAATTGATATGCAATTATAGAAATTTCCAAATTTTATATTATTTCAAATCTTATAATAATTCTGAAATTATTTTTAGTTTCCAGATTTTATTAAATTCGAATTTAATATATTATTTTCGAAATTGTCCATTTCCCAAAAATTGATATTTCCGAAAATTGTGTTTCCATAAAACTCGTTTCCAAAAACTCTCTCCCCTTTTCCTATATAAGCTATGTTCTAGTTCATTATTCAGATACGAAATTTACCTACACAATTTCTCTCATTCTCCAAGAACAGAGCAACTGATTTCTTTCTACTCGGTGCTACTTCTCATACACGGTTTCGAGTTCGTTTACGTTGTCGTTGTATCTTGGGAGACTTGCTCAGACGGGGCAATAAAAAGTCTTAAGGAGACTGGTTCGCAGGCCTCGACATACCAGTTCCGTCTTCGAGTATCGATTGGGGTTACTGTTTCGATTACGTATAGACTTTATAATTTTGCATACTTTTTTTGTTATTTTATCTCGTATGTGATTTGAATATTCATTAATAATATTGGATTCAGTTTTTATCTGTTTTATCGTTTATGGACTAACTCGTCTAACATGGTGCACATACCTGTTTCACTTGAACGACTGATTCAATAAATTTATCTCAAGTTATGTGAAACTTGTAAGTCAGCATGAACTTCTGGTCATACAATAATTAGTAATGATGCACATATCTATTTCACTTGAACGACTAGTTCAACGAGCTTATCTCAAGTTTTGTGAAATTGTAGTTTATATGAACTTCTGGTCATACGACATTTAACTAAAGGTACACATATCTGTTTCATACGAACGACTGGTTCAATGAATTCTCTTTAACGACTTTTGGAACTTCAAGTCCAAAATATCATGATATTTGTAAACTTCGGGTTACAAATATATAACATGAGATAAACATAATAAAAGTAAATAATCATAAGAGACTATTATAAACATAACCACACACCGATTGAACTTGTGGGGTAACCATAATAAGTACAAAAATTAAATATACAAATATAACCGCACAAACGAGCGGACTCGCGAGGCATAATAAATATAGAAATTAAATATATACAAAACCACTCAACGAGCGAACTCGTGGGGGTAACTATAATAAATGCAGAAATTAAATATATGTATAACCGCACAACAAGCAAGCTCGTGGGGGAGACAGAATAAATATAAACAATTGCATAAAAAAATTTAGGCTTCAAACCCGTGGTTTCGTCTTGTGACCTTAAATACAAGTTACAAACTTCAGGCCTGAGGTCTGTAAGGTCATTTTGTAGGCTTCGGTGACCCGCTCTTCACCTTCAAAAGTTAGGGTCAGATTGTCAAAAGCGTTCGCTTGAGCAGACTTGTTGGTTTGAGCCTTTCAAGCGATTCGAACTTGTGCAACCTGTGTCCAAACGCCAACAGGTCTAACGAGTCTTTAACGACTCAAAGAACGTGCTCTTGGTGTAACGGTATAATAATCCAATAAATACTTAGAGGACCAACTCTTCCGTTTCAAGAGTTGGAGGAGGACGTCCTTTTAAGGACTACTCTTCTGCCCCTAAAAGAAAAACCGTCCTTAACCAAGCTAAGCTCTATAAAACCCGGACACTTATCACTCAGGACCACCCTACTTTAAAAAAAATTACCGAAACGGGTTCGTATGCAAAGCCAACCAACTCCTCTACAACTTTAAGACAACCTGATCCAATTGGCAAAGGCATCTACAGCTGAACTTTGTGCATGGTTTGGTTGTGTTAAGTAGACTTTTCTCGGCAAGTGGGACAAGTTTCCAACTATGCAACCACCAGTCTCAATATATGGGCAAGTCAAGCATATGTACACGACTTTATCCTATAATTGGACCTACCATCATTCATGACAAAAGCGCGTGGAGTAGTATGCTATCTTCCAGGTCGTTGAGCCTAACTTTTCTTCTTCTTTTTACGTGTGTAAAGCTTCTCTCCACAAAAGAAGATAAAAGGCCAAACCCAAAGTAGACGTTTAAGAAATTTGTATGTTTCATATAGTGCTCCTAATTTAAAAGATAAATCAATTTTGTTGTCCAAACTTGTAACTAAACCACAAACACCTACTCCTCAACAATACATGTTTAGTTTAGTAATTAAAATTTACCGTATGAATATTTATTTTTTAACGGACGTTTCTTCCAACCTATAAAACACATGGTTTATCTCCTCTTTTTCCCATCGTTTGTCACATACTCATAACAGTATGAAGATTCATGGAGTTGCGATCTCCACGGCAACCATGAGAGCTCTAGCTTGCGCTTACGAGAAAGGAGTCGACTTCGAATTTGTCCCTGTCGACATGAGCACAGGCGAGCACAAGAAACCTCCTTACCTCTCCCTCAATGTAAGAACACAAACATCTATTCTTTATCCTCTATCATTCACAAGTTTGATCTTATCTGGGTTTTTTATAAGTCGGTTTTAATCGACTTTATTTTTTTAAAAGGTCTGTAGTTGGATCTTGTAATCCTTATCTTTTGCAAAAAAAAAAAAAGTCTGACCTTATCTTTGGCAGCCCTTTGGCAAAGTTCCAACCTTAGAAGACGGGGATTTGAAGCTTATTGGTAACTAACTAACTAAGACCCACTTCTCCGATCGACCTCAATTTCGTTTCTTCTTCTGAGTCGTTTTGATGCAGAATCGAGGGCAATTACTCAGTACCTAGCCCACGGGAACGAGGACAGCGGGACTCAGTTGCTGAACCCGCCACCGAAAATGGCGGTGATGTCGATGTGGATGGAGATAGAGGCTCACCAGTTCGACCCGGCGGCGGCGAAGCTGTGCTGGGAGCTGGCGTACAAGCCCATCTTCGGCATGACTGCGGACGAGGCCGTGGTTAAGGAAAACGAAGCCAAGCTGTCCAAGGTGCTCGACGTGTACGAGGATCGGTTGTCCGAATCCAACTACTTGGCGTCGGATTGCTTCACCTTGGCGGATCTGCACCACCTCCCCACGCTCCACTTCTTGATGGGCACGGAGGTCAAGAAGCAGTTCCAGTCGCGCCCTAAGGTTTGTGCTTGGGTTGCGGACATCACCGCGAGGCCGGCTTGGGGAAGAGTCGTTGCGATGCAGAGCCATTGAGTGGGGTTGAGAACAGAGTTCCGAGTCCTGTTTTCTTGAGTTTAATTCAGTGTCTCAACTGTAACTTGGGGTCTTTGAGTTGGGTTGTGGTGTTATTCACGTCTTGCTTTCAATACTGAGTGCTGAAGGCCAATAGGTCATAACAGATGTGGTGCTGCACTTATGATTAATAAATGGAAAAATCGATGTAATCTAACTTATGCCTATCAATTTTGTTCTATAAGAATAAGTTTCACAAATTTTCAAAATCCGATAAATATGACTAATTCCGAAAATATTTCTAAAATTTAGATCAACAAGACACAATTGAAGTTAGGAAAAAGGACACTAAAAACGCGAAGAGCGTCTGCTAGGGTTTTAGAAACCGCCGCCTATTTTTCCTCTCTTCTCTTTCGCACAACGCTTCTTTCGGCTACTCCAACCATGAATCCCGACCACACATCACCACACACCATTCAGACCACCACCATACCCGGTATGAACCTTCCTCCAACCAATCCTATCCCTTCTTCTATCCGATCGGTGGTCATCACGACACCTCCCAAGCCACACAACCACACCACTAGGCTCGGGCTTGTCTCGGTCGACATGCATGATCCTTCCCGAGGACGTTCAGGCATGGTAGCGCAGGCACTGGTCTGGCTGGACCTTCACCGACCTCATGCGGAAGTGGGACATGACACTTCGCGCCCGCGAGGGACTTCGGCGACTTTGCCCACTGTGGAGTCGAGTTGCTCGGCGTTGGTTGTGGCGGACCCCTCCAGGTTTCACCAACGCCCGTACAAGTACCCTATGGGGGCTCCCATTCCGGTACCAGATTGGGAAGACGAAGACGAGGTCCTGGATATCCCAGCGGAGGCCATCCCCGCGACCGTGGACGGTCGTTATCAGTTCTCAATGGCGGGGAGGGTTATGGGTGAGGGTCGCCACTAGGGATGGCAATTTAACCCGACCCCGACGGGGACCCGATGCCCCCGACCCGATCGGGGCGGGTTCGGAACGGGTTCGGGGCGGGGACGGGGCAAGAAACGGGGATTTCAATCGGGGACGGGGCTGGTACTCCCCGCCCCGCCTCGCTCCGATAATAATTAATTAAATATATCTAATATATTTTATATACACAGAACGTCTTTGTTTTTCTTTTTTCTCTCCAAATTCATTCTAGATATTTCTTTTCTTTTTGTCTTTTTGTCTTCTCTCACTCTAAACCATCTCCTCTGTCTCTGCTTATTTCTATCTACCATTTCTTTTAATTTTTTATGCCTTTTCTCAACTTCTCAGACTCCATTTTTTCAAAAACTACAGCCATCCAAACTTTTCAAAAAGTTCTAATCTCTCTACACAACAATCTTTTCCTGTTCCTCTCACCAACATCTAACCAAATTCTTACTATTGTAGGACCCTTGGAAAAAAAAACCCACTGGTGTTGGATCTGGTCGTCAATAGCATCAAAAACAACATCATACTTGCAAAAACCAGAAGATAAGTAGTCTTCTTCTCTCTGGTATCTGCGCCAGCATCGTCCCCAATTACTTTGGTCACTGACATCAAACTTTCAAAAACCAGAAGATAAACCCATGTAGCAAGGAGAAACAAGAAAGATAATAAATAAGGAAGGAGAGGAGATTTATTGCCTTATTCTTGTGGGTTCTCTAATTTTGTTCGGGGGTCGGGGCGGGTCGGGAATCCCCGTCCCCGACGGGGTATAAACGGGGCGGGGTCAAACCGGGGTCAATGCGGGGATGGGGCGGGGACGGGGCACAGGTACCCCGCCCCGAACCCGCCCCGTTGCCATCCCTAGTCGCCACAATCAAAATGCCTTATGTGGACTGATGATTCAGAACTGGAATTTGATGGCCTACAAATCGAGTACCTCTCGAAGGATGTGGTAGGGTTTCACTTCCCTTCTCGATCTACCATGGAGGACATACGACACCGAGGGCCATGAGGGTTCAAAGGCTATCCCGTCCTATTGGCTCCGCTGCTAGCTTGCATGCACCCTTCTGAGATCGACTTTTGGAGGGTGGAGATCGGGGACCAAGCGCTGAATGTCCCAGGGATGCCCGGAATGCCTCGGTCCGTGCTCTACTTGCATATGTCTTGGGTACCCAGGTAACTACTGCTCCCATCCCTACTGTACGCCGCAATGATGATTTTATGTGGATGAAGGTCGGCTTGGAAGTGGACCAGCCGTTGCGAAGACGAATTCGTCTTCGATTTCCCGGTCAAACCCAACCTTCGCTGGTAGGGTTGTAATATGAGCGACTGTCGGGTTTCTGTACTTGGTGTGGAAGACTAACACATCGTATAACAGAATGCACCGCTCACCTCCCGAGGATTGGCCGGGAGGAAGTCTGGTATGACGAGTCTATTAGGGTCCCAAGACATCTGGATGTGGACTATCTTCTCACCACCGTTTAGAGGACCCCAAAGGTAACTCAAGAGTCATCGGTGGACAATCTCTTGACATCCCTTACCCTTGATCCGATAAGGGATTACGTAGGAGGTTCTCGGGCATGCACTTTTACATTGTCCTCGATATCTCTCCAAGGTTTCAGAGATGCGAAGATAGGATGAAATCCGTTCAGAGTCTGGCAACATGGCTAATGATGCCTTGAAGAGGGTAGTTCCGGTATCGAAAGAGGTTTCCTCAACAGAGTTAGGGGTCGGCTGGGTAGAATAAAGTTTGGCAACCTGGCTAACATCGAGGAACCAGGAAGCAGTATTTTTCTTGATTTATTTGTAGGTGACCTGGTCCTGGGGCAGGGGAAGTAGAAAGAACCTCAGGGGAGGCAGAAAGAGCCTCAGGGGAAACAGAAACATCCACATGACCGTGCTGGAGGAGTAGGGCCCACCCATTCAAAGGAAATGAAGGCCAAGGGTAAAGGAAGGGGTGGACTGCAATATATCAAGCATGCTGGTGTTTTGAAGGCTCTGGAGCTGACATGAATGATCCCACAGGATCCCAAGTTGAGGATTGAGGAGGAGGAGCAAGGAATACAAGTGGAGGTGCTACAACCTCCGTCGGAAGAATGAGTAGACCCGGAGGGGGTGAGATGGGCCTTTCCAGACCTATAACCACAGACCCGGGACAGTTAGTGCTGGGCAGTCTCGGGGAAACCGCATTTATGAGCTTTACCGTTTTAGTTTGGACTATTTATTTTGTTAAGATGTTGGACTTTTACTTTTCAGTCTCGTACTTTTGAAATGCTTGTAAGGGGATGTCTTGAGTTAGTATCTGTGATCCAAAGAAGTATTTTTCTACGAGTCCATAAGCGCTGAGTTGGCTACGGGTAACCATGACATATATCTGGAACACAAAGCTTTTACGCCCTACCTTGTATGGTTTACATTTTGCATTAATGCACTTCCTCAGTTACTCGTGTTAAAAAAAAAGTGTGACTGACTCCGTGAAATATACATCAGTCACATGCTTGCGACATGTCTCTTAAACATTCCTGAAATGGTATGAGAAAACTTGATGTCATAACGTATACCTTTTGTTTGTTCTCAAATCATAATCCTTACCTATCAACTTTTCATGTTACTCACTAAACAGTCTTTAAACTCGAGGACGAAAAATGCCAAATGTTGCTGTCAACGTTATGATATGAGAACCGACCTATGCTTGGGTTATGATTTGCTAATAAGCGAAAGATCAGAGTTATGACATCGAGTCACCCTAATAAATGCTCTTAAACTACAAGGTTCCAAGCGTTACCGATTATTACACCGTTACATGTAAACCAAGGGATCGTTCTCTGGATCGGAAAAGAGTTTTTCGTCCCGTCGACGTTTGGAAACAGGTTGAGCAAGGCCGACTGGTAAAACTCAAGTTACAGGTCCATCTCATGGGACCGAAGCATGGAAAAAAAATCCGTGAATTAGCGTCCAAGAAGAAAGATGCAACAATTCTTCTCTGAATGCGAGGTTTGGCGAGGTTACTTATTCTGTTTTTTTTTGTTCCTTGTTTCGTTTTTAGGAAAAGGCTTGGTCTTTTAGCTCCTCTTATTAGAGCTCCCTTGTAATCGTTAATTTGATCTCTGACCTCTTAGGCCCTTTCCTCCTTGGAAAGTGTCTCTTTTTAAATAAATTTTCAAGCTTATAAAAACCTTTAGGGTTCCAAGTCCTATTTTCTTAAGTTACATTGGTGTTTGAACTGTAACTTGGGGTCTTTCAGTTGGCCTGTGATGTTATTCACGTCTTGTCTTCAATACGAGTGTTGAAGGACTTAGCTGAGAGGAGAAATCATATAAAAACCCACCATTAATGTAAAAAAAATGTGAGAACCCATCTAAGTCATCCATTTCATAAATGGATAGATGAGATGCAATTGAATTGTTGACTGCAAAAGCACAACACGTTGTATGAGCTTTTTAGTAAAACTATCATATTACTTAATTTTACCAATTCACAAATTTAATCTTTCCCGCTTCGTTTGAACTCCGATTGGGTTAAAACTTGTGCCAATATTTTTATTTTTTCAAGGGCTTTCTATCAAAATCAGTCATGAATATACTTTGAAGAACAAAAAAAATATTTCGTGGCTGATTTAAAAAAATTATATATGGGTAATTTTTTTCAACACCTTACACTTGTTTTATCAACACTTAACACTATTTTTATCACCTTATTTTCCAAAAATGAACTTCATTTTTATCATTATATCACAAGTTTTTATGAATATTGAACACTAGATTTATCAACACTAAACACTCGGTTTATCACTAAATTACATGTGCTTTATCACCATATCACATGTTTTTTTATCAACACTAAACTCTAGTTTATGACCCTTATTATCAAAATTAAACATGATTTTTATCACCTCATCACATATTTTTTAATCACCACAGTATATGTTTTTTTTATCAACATTTAACACTAATTTGATCACCCTGATATAAAACATTTGTTAGTGAAGATTTATCAACACTCAACATTACTTATCACCCTGATATAACCTTTTATTTTCGTGCTTCAAAACATATTCAATATGCTAGTTGATAGATAGCACTTGGAAAAAGAAAAATGTTGGCGCAAGTTTGAAGCTAATCAGAGTTCAAACAATTATACCCTTGCTTATGTGAGAAAGGATGAAAGTGACGTGTATTTTGGGTGGGATTGAAGTGATGATGTGGCATCATAGTGAATGTTGGATGTTAGGTGTGTGTGGCTAAGATTGCTTCTCACTGTTTTTAAGATAAGAAGAGTTTCTATTAAATTTGTCCTCCTTAACTGATATGGTGCTACGATCATGTTGACATAACTTATAAATGTTATAAATCACATATAAGTTATTGAGAGCATATGCATATATTGGGGGCTATTTTAGGAGGGGGTTGGGCTATCCATAGTGGTAACAAATCCAATAAAGGACCACGACCACAAATTCTCAATCAAGATCCGAATTCATGATATATTCCAACAATGGACCCGAATTCATTGGTCGTCTTCTCAATCAAGATCCACGTGATTTCGAGTATGTGCCCGACTTCTAACCATTATTGGCCCAACACTCGCATGAAAGTTTTTGGTCGGATCCTTACGTGTCTTCACATATCCAATTATTTACCTTTAAATCGAGACTTACTCGACCCTCCAACCAGTCATAACCCACCACATAAGTGTGGTTTCTATCGATGCCATCTTCGCCCCATGAGCTGTGTTTGGGTCCATCTAGTAATGAGAGCCAAAAGAAGAGGGAGAAATGGACTATCCAGGAAGAGGAACGTCTCATTCATGTATTGACGAACCACTCCAACGATCTGATCATAGGGATTGGCCAGAAGGGGATGACTTTCAAGGAAGGCGCCACCAATATTAGAATGAGTGACGAAATCCAGTGAAACAAGAAGAACTACAAGGATCACTATAGGATCGTCAACATGAAAATTAAGCAATTCTAAGGGTGTTGAGAAAAGTTCGAACACATACACTAAAGCAGAACAACGACCATCAAATCATGGCTGACGCAGGGAAGGAACACAAGGACACATACAGCCACAAATTCTCTTGGATACACCGGTGGAAACTCATCAACGATCAACATGCCTGGGCGCTCATGTACGAGAGCAAGTTCGACGAATTCAGGGGCTTCCTCAGTGGGACACCACATGACCTTCAAATCTAGCGTTCGACACGACCTCAACCAATAGAAACCTCGGATACGTAAGAACTGAAAGTTAAAAGGCAATGAAAGTGAAGTGGAGAGGAGAGGGTCAGGCGCCTTCCGGAAAGCAGACGTCGTAAACCAAAGATGGGTTGCAAAACCAAGCGAAATAGGCGAAATTCATAGGCCAAGTCGAGGAACATCGTGCTTGGCAAATGGAAATGAAAAAGAACGTAATCCAACAGTATATATTTAGATGACCATCGATAAGTCCACTCCAAATCTTGAAAAGCATGAAACACATGATTTGCTTATGCGAGGCCTATACAAAAGGTTAAATTAATAAAAAATATTTCTTTTCATGTATTGTTATGTTTTATTTTGTGAAAAAGATATGTACATCTGTGTGGTCTTTAATTTATTTTTTTCAATTATGATTTCATTTCGACCGGTTTGTTAAGAGCATCCACAACCGTGGGATGCTAATCCCACGCTAATCCCACGCCAGTCCAGCGTCTGCGCTGCAGACCCCAATGCTTGGGTATCGGTCTGGGCCCAGTACCGCCTTATGGGTCGGTAGCGCCATATCTGATATTTACTTTCTTTCTTTTTAAAAATCTAAATACAATAATATATTTAATAACAAAAACGATGATGCAACAATGTCCTGGGCTCGCTGTTGCTATATGGTAGGGGTGAGCATCGGCCGGTACCCGGCCAAAATCCCAAACCCATTACCCAAACCTTTTTTCCCGGTTACATAAAACTCGTACCCATCCCCATCACCGGTTTCTAAAGGGAAGGCCGATAACCGCCCGACCTCACTACCGGCCGGGGACGGTTATAACCAACCAACCCAGGCCCAATGGGCTTCTTATTGGGCCTACTGAAATAAACATTCAAACATTCAACTTAATTTCACACAATTCAACTTAGTTCATAAACCTGCCTATTACAAAACTGATTTCAGTTTAGAACCTTCAAACATTCAAACAAAACACAACAATTCCTACAACTAAAACCTCATAATCATATAAAACATCGTCTTACATAACACGGTCTAAGAAACCGTTTTTGTTGTACAACACAAAAAGTTTAACAAAAAAATCAGTTTTAACTACACTGAAATTGACCTATTACAACAAAAAATCAGATTCAAAGTCGTCAAAAGTCTTCAAAAGCCTTAAAATCACTTGCAATCAAGGTACCTGAGCTAGGCCAGGTGAATGTGGGCCGAGGAAGTGGATGGGCCTCTACCCAGGCCCTATGGATGAGCTTTGACCGGGTAAGACCGGTTTTTTTGGTCACCACCGGTTTGGCTCACCCAAACCGTTGACCGCCCATTGACCTCCGGTTCAGTGATTTTCAAACCAGTTTTGGCTCGGGTAAGACCGGTTTCGGGTATTCCAATGACGAGGACGGCCGATTTCCGGTGATGGTCGGATTTTTGCTCAGCCCTACTATATGGGGTGATAGTATATTGGTCAGTTATTTTTTTATTTAATTTAATCAATTTAATTAGAGATGTTGCAGTTATATTTTGAATACTAATTTCTTTCTTTTTTTTCTTAATTCCGAAATTATTGTATCAAATTTATATTTAAGTATTAATTTCTTTCGTTTAAAAAAAAGTATTAATTTCTTTCCTTTTTTAAATTCCGAAATTAATGTATTAGTTTTGTATTTGAGTATTAATTTCTTTCCTTTTTTGTAATAAGTGAGATTGTTTTTCTTAACAAAATTATATTTTTTCCAAATAATTATTTTTCTTAATAAGTTAGACTTTTTGGCTGAAAATTTATATTTTTATTTAAGAATAAAGTTGATGTTTTACCAAATAAATGTGAATTATATAAGAAAAGCGATCACATAAAAAAAAAAAATAAACTAATAATAAAATAAGAAATTTAGCATTAGTTTTTTTTTTAAACAGGTAACCGGAGACTTTCATTAATACCGATAGGTAATCAAACAGGATGAGGCGTGACCGCCTCGTGTTCCAGATGTATGTTCGGGCCGACCGTAGCAAGCCCAACGCTCATGGACCCATAATAATAGCCCACTTGAAATCGTGGGCACAAACTCAAGACAACTTCTTACCATCGTCCCAACACAGCGGGACATAAAAGAAATAGTCCGAAAACAAGCAGGAAATAAAATGTCCCCAAAATAATGCTGATAATAAGAAAGCAGATAAGTAAACTTTGCTGAATGTGCAGGCTGCCCGGGACCTCCCAGTATTGAATGTCCTGGGTCTGTAGGTATAGTCTGAGGACGACTCCACCCACCCCTGCCGGGTCGAGTCATTCCTGCATCGGAGACACATGTGCCTCCGATTGCTCTTCCCCCTCATCCTTCTGGTAGGCCGGCTCCGGTATGTGGTGTTGGGGAGTCGGATCATCCAGCAGCTTCTTCGACTCCGGTGGACGAGCATACAAAGACCCGCTCCTCGTCTTCAGGGTGGTCAGCTTACCCTTTCCTCGGCTGGGCCCTCCTTTCCCCAGTCCAGCCTGGGGATCTTTCTGTTTCCCCTAGGCATCTTTCTCCTTCCCCTCCCCGGTCACTGCAGTATCTCCGGGTTCATCTCGGTCCATAGTATCAGCAGCAGGGTAGACATTAGCCAGATTGTCAGGCTTCGTGAAGCCCGGTGGCGGTCTAGTGACTCGACACCCTCCCTCCTGCATGTCATTGTCAGACTTCGGAATGTCTGCGCTGGGTAGATGTTCACCCATAGTGATTTCCCTGGAGCGAAACAACGGGTTCAGGGACAAATCACTTAAGAGATACGTGATAGACGGGTGTGTCACCGGGGGGGGGGGGGGGGGGGTATTCCAGACCGTCTCCAACAGCCGATCCACATTCATCTGATTTGGGGCCAGTATAGATGGATCATAACGAATCGCGGCCCGACCAATCCCCGGCAGCTGATTCGTGCAACCCGAAATTCTGTGGGTTAACATTCCACACCTGCGACAAAAATCCAATATCCTCTCATATTGCAAATAAATCACAGCAAATGTTGTGGTACCTGGGAATCTGAGGCGAAGTCTTTGCCGTAGGGGTCGGTGCAACTCCATCCGAACCAGCGGGATCGGGGCCGATGGGACCATGGTGCCAATACTGTCAACAATATAACTATTGATAATTATGACGCTATTTGTGTGCGTTGGAATGATGAACAATATGATCAGGTTTAGTTAGATAGATATGGTGGGAACGGTTGGTAGGGATCATGAATATAGTCACAGCGATGTGGTTAGCGTGAACGAGTTTATTGATAAGGTGTGTTGAAGAGCACTTGATCAAGCACAAGTATAAGTCGACATGTGTAAGCATTGGGCCCGGAATCAAATTAATACCTGGGCTGAGACTGATTTATGTTGGGCTTTCGTTATTCGCAGATCTATCATGTATTCGTCATCCGGCCCAAAACTATCGGATGAGTTTAAATTGTTCAGTGAAATTTATTCCTCGTGTGTATGCGTATAGGGATATAAAATCATGGTTCGGTAAGGTTGGACTTTGCTTGTGCTGGCCGAAGAGAAATGGGTAGTTTGGATTATGTTTAATGATCACAACTAATTATTACCTTTTTACTTTATTTTTGGGGGGTTAGTTTTGAGTAGCCACAAGTTAAGTAGAGTTAATCTCCATTAGATACAATCCGATCTCATCAACCAGTCACATTCATATGTGTGTTGGAATCGTTGATAAGGTTCTAAATGGTCTATTTAGCAAAGAAAGCCAGAAAAAAGGTACCTTCCGACAATTCATTACTGCTAAAGATGTTTTTGTTGTTGGATTGAAACTGATGTTTGAACTTTCTGGAAAGATCTTGAATGGAGTCAATCAGGACTTTTCTTTTATGCAAATCCCACTTTTACGATCGACGTCGGTCGCGGTTTGAAGGGGCAGTACGGGTCTAGGTCCGAGCTCTTTGAAGGACCGGAGAAGTGATAGTTTGAATTAAGTTCATGGATAACAATTAACTGTTAGTAATGGATGGCTTCTTCTACCCTAACCGGTTCTAACCCTTCTCAAGAAGTCACTGTTTTTCGCCATGATCAGCACCCGAAGACCGTCTTTCGTACGCATTTCCCCCCAATCCTCTTCATCTCTGAGGCGATGCAGATGGACTCGTGCTCCGTCATAATATGAGTTTGCATGGGGGCACATGGGTGCCGGTAAAGGGGGCTCCCCTCTTCTGGGTCCGGATGTGGAGGTTACCATTTATACGAAAGAGGTTGGCCGCATCGATGTGGGGATCAAGGCTCAGGGTCGGAAAGGCGTCCGCCTCACGAGCGTGTACGACGAAGCAGAGAGAATCAACTGCCACCAGACATGGGCGCTATGTTGGTGGTATGCCTAAGGTCAATATTACATGAGTTTACTTTATCATTTGTTATTAATAAAACGAGACAACTTAATTATCATGTTGTGTTATGATTATATATGAATGGTTATTTCTCTCTAAGATCATTCAATATGTGACTTTCTTAGATATATAAACAATATTATTCATATATCCTTAGTTTTATTTATATACAAAATTAGTATGATGTTGACTAGATTATTACGTTTTACTAATTATGGATATGTGATATCAAGTCAAATTGTAAGTGTTACTGGATGACCCACCATGATGATGCTACATAGATATAGTTATATCAAAACCGTGATAATATTGAAGTTCTTCGACCTTATAGATCATCATGATTACTATATAGTTGTTTCATATTTGACATAATCAAACGTTGTCTTTAACTGAATAATAATAATAAAGGTTGTGATTAGATTTGAATTCACGTGTATGAGAAACGTGGATGATTGAGTAGGGATTTGTCCTTCATAGTATATTATATAAGTAAGATATCTCTGGGTCCCTTGATAAGTGAGATTATGCTAATTGCATGACCATGCGGAATGATAAAGAATTACCACTCACTATCTCATTGGCAACAAGAAAATGATTGAATACAATAAGGGTGAAGACTCTATGCCTTATGTTCAATCTAGATTTCAAGCGATGGAGGGGTTTACATGTCTAGGAAGAAAGGTTATCTCGACTCATCAATATTCATATAACTAGGGTAGTTATAATGTCTTGTTAGTGGCAAATTTGATTTGTAGGCTAAGTAGAGATTTAGGCCCACTACTAAAGTTATATAAACTTGCAGGGTCACACATAGAACAAGACCAAAAACGAATTAGAGTTTTAAGCGCCCAATTAAATGTGAAAATATATTTTATATATTTATATGATAAATATATTTTCATCTAGATTATTATTTGAATATAATAATAATATTTATGATAATAGTTTTTGGTAGAATTAATATCAAATGAGTTTTGATATATTAAATTTAAATAAAAAAGAGAATTTTCTTGGGCCTCTATCGTGTTGTCGCAGTTAGGCCTGTCCTCTTCGGGACTCCATCACCCCTACTCCTACCCACTACTATTCTCTCACAACCGCCCTCGTGTCTCCCGCCCACAATGATAACTCTCATCATCTCCCACACCGCTACCATAAAATCTCACCAACTCTTTACCTAATTGAGCCCATCCCTCCCCTTGATCATGAAGCTGGCTCCACCCAAAAGGTTCATCAGACCAGTTCGGCAGGAAAGGAAAAGAGATCGTCCACCACACCCTCCGTCGGAAACGAGGTGTCTTCCGATCTTTATCTCGCTTCCTACCGCCCTGCTAGGTCAGATCCTCACCGCACCCATTCCGCCCGAACGGAGCTCTATGATCCACACCATCATCAGGACTGAGGAGCAGCGTCCCCTGACCCTCATCACATCATCGTCTGAACCTGGATAGGTGGTTCTAATAATCCAGCCCTTGTCCAGCCACACACCACCCCGATTTCCCCTACCAGCACCGTCTTGTGCCTATCCTCTACTTGGGTCAACCTTAGAGTACCTCCCCCTGCCCATCATCAGGACGGAGCCCCTGGTCCACCATATGGGACCATCCTCTCCTCGTGTCTTGTCGTCAGCCCCTCTTTGTGGGTGTATAAAACCGATCCGACCAAAGACCCAAAGACAGGCACGTTCTCTTCCACCACAACAATCAAAACCGCCACTACTCTCTTCTTCCTTCAGGTCCTTAGGAGATATCGACATCGCCTCCAAAGTTTCCACCACCCCTGGTATGCGTGGCCCACAACGGGATTCTTCAACCCCATCGACAAGGAAACCGTGGGACACTGGGTTGGAAACAAAGAGCTTACTTCTGATCAGACACCCCGACCTGCTCTTGTGTTGATCCAACCCCCACCGTCGGTGATCCGACCACCTAGAACCACGACTAGCCTGACGGCACATGGCCTAACGTACCCACCTCACAAGGGAGGCAGCTTAGGAGGTTCATTTTTGGCTCTGGGCATGTTGGCGATGGTCCCATCTTTGGGACCTTCGGCTTGGCACACAATCCATCATGTGGCCGTAAATAGTGTTATTTTTGTTCCCTAGGCCAATCTTGATCTTGTACGACATTATAATTTATTAATACATTAACACTACTATTATCATTTGTGAAATGTTAATAGTTTGAATAATCGACTCTTTCTAAGATCATCAAGTCTGTGACTTGATAGTAAAACTCTTAGAAGAAACATAGTTATTCCAATGATCCATGATCTTACTGATATACCAAGGCTAGTATGATGTTAACAGATGATCACGTTTTATTGATCATTCATATTGGATATGAAGTCATATCATAGATGCCATTTAGGAAAATGGTGCTGACTGTAAGAATACTACACATGAATTATCATAAGTATTTCTCAGTACCGTAATATGGCTTAAAGTCCTTTGACCTTGTAGTCCTCATGGGTTTCTACATAGATGGTTGTGTGTCCTAACACAATTCAACGTTGTCTTTAACCGAGCAACAATAAAGATTGTTGTTGGATACATAGTTTTCTATATGAGAGATGTGGTTGAATGATGAGGATTTTTTCACTCATGTAAATGTGAGGGATGTCGTTTGGGACCCTTCATAAGTGAGCTGCGAAAAGGCATGGTCATGCGAATGATAATGAGTTATCACAATTGCAGTCTACTTTAGATCAAAAAACAACGATCAAATAAAATAAGGATGATGACCCTATGCCTTATTCGATTGAGATATCAATGACAAAGGGATTAAGCTATTAGCGGTAAAAGGTTAAGTCAGATTAACGATCATCATAAACGTTTGGGTAGTTATATTGTCTTGCTAGAGGACAACTATGACATTGGACAAAACGGGGATTTCAAGTCCATTGCCAAATGTGGTATGAGGCTACAGGTCGCACACAACAACCAGCCAAAAATCAAATTGGACTTTGAAAGTCCATTTAAGTGAATAAAATAATATTATATTTGAAATAATATTATAGTTGATATAATATTTATCTATTCATTAACTCTTTTTTCAATTACTAAATATAATGAAAATTATGTTGGGAAATTTATATGCAAAATGACTCTTGAATTTTGAGAATTCAAAGAGGGTATTTTCGTATGTCCACTACTCCTAAAAGGCCTCCACTTGTCAAATTTGGAAGTCCAAGAGTTGAGATTTTCAAAAGATAAGATAGTGTGGTCATGTTGGGGAATAGTATGCATGGAAAAGGAAAGAGAAGAGAGAATTTCTCTCAAGGTTGAGTAGAGAGAAAAACGATATAGAGGGAAGAAGATGAGTTCTTTATTTTGTGCTAGCAAACAAGCAATTTTAGGAATACTTGTTGGTGTGGATACCGGTAGATGAAATGTCCTTTTGAACATGTCTCAACATCTTCAATCTGAAGAAACGTTCTTGGTACCTATCTCGAACCAGACACAAAACCGAGAGGTAATCTCCTTAATTTCGTTTGCCAGTTTACTCAGAATTACATGGATCCAGAGGCTATTCTAGGGAAAGTTTTATTTTTCCGTTGCATTTTTCTCCCTAGAATTCCTACAAAGAGCCCCCCCCCCCCCCCCCAAACCAGCCACGATGACATCATCGAAATAAAAACACGAAGGTAGGGACGTTCTCAAAGGCTACCAACCACCCCCACTACTATTGGACGCTCCAGACCCCCAAGGAATGATTAATGCCTCCAAAATGATCTCCTGGCCGAACATGAGATGGCTTCCCGCCCCACTGGGACAAATGCCCGGAATCGCAACCTAAGATCTTCTTCCTACCATGCCAGCACGTCTGCGGTGCTGGTAGCACATGTACCTCTGCTCGTTACCACTACCTCCCACTTCGGAGGTTGTAGGGACAAGTGATTCTGGTGCAACGCAAGATGTCGTGCCTAACCAGGAGAACCTTCGTGTGTGTTTCCAGTATCTGGATGCACAACTGGCTAGGGCATCAACTTATACGTGAATATCCCAAGCGGGGGCTTCTCAGCGGCCCCCTTAGGACGATAACTAGATCACCGATCATCGGAGCGTGTATGAGGATACACACCCCGTCCTGCCAATGTCGGTGCAAGCTTGATGACCCCTTCCCCCCATTATCTGGAGTTCTCCCTGACTGCCCATTATCCCCTCAAACGCTCCAGATTTCTCTGCACGGGCAGTTACATGCCAAGTAAGATAATGAGTACTACAAGCTACATCTGTGTAGCCACTAGAGTGGAATTAATCCGCTATTAGTTTCTCCTGAATTAGCAGGGTATCTTGTTATAGGATTTAGCTTCTAATACCTATATGTCACAACTTTAGTCGTACCCTTCTATTTCACTAGTTTTGATGTCTTTTCTTTATTGTTTATGGCCCGTCCTATGTCTGTAAGCCTTTCATGATTCAATAAAATTCTCCCTTATATGCTCAAAAATATATATTAAATTTAAATTAGTTGAATTTTAAAATCGCTTTTAAATATTATAATTTTGATATATTTAGAATCATTTAAATTATCAAATAAGTATATCAAATAAGAAAAGATTTTAAAAATTAGTTTTAATTTGATTATAATTATTTTTTCTTAAAACATATGTCTAGATTAAAAGGGAGATAAAAAGATTCTAATCCTATTTTTTTTAAAAGGGAATACGAGTTGATATATTTAAGCAAGAAAACAAACAATAGTACCCAACCCAAAGTGGATACCGCAACAAAGGAACAAATAAAGTAAAAAGCCAAACAAACGCCCTGACATTATGGGGAAATAGTGAAAAGTAAATATATGCTCAAGAAATCGACATGCTCTCTAGGAGCGCTCAACAACTGACGTTTCAGTAGCGTCCGAGGACATCTATACAACAGAGCCAAACTGAGAGCTAGGGCAGAGCCGACCCATTTCCAAAGAGGTGCTATGGTGGACTATGAACCCTTCCTAGATACCAAAGTGTGTTGTCCTCCCTTGAATGATATAGTAGGGCCTGTAGAATGCAAGATTGCTGGTCTCCGAGGTGGTAGTAGAGTATCGTGCCAGGATTTGGTGGAACCACTTCCACCCAACGTCCACTAAGGCGATAAAACTGACCAACCCCCTAGTGGACCCCGACCTCCTCATTAATGGAGGCGAGGTTACTTAACGCCCACTGCCGCTATCTTCTGGACTCCTTCAGTCCGTGAGGATCCTTCCGAAATCTGGTCCTGATTGTCCTTCGTCGGACACTTCCTCCTTATTGGTAGTGAAACCGTTTCCCTTTCTAGGTGCTCCGTCCGCTGTTCCTCAGTCCTACTCCCAAGAAAGGAGTTTGAAGGAATCCTACTCGGTCCCTTGGACCCTTGTTGTTCCTGTCCTTGGGAAGAAGGTTCCCCGCGGAAAAATGGGTTTTCTCCCCTGACGGAAAAGAAGGTAGCATGTGGTCCAGAGTCCCGAGTCTTGAGTCGGACTGTTGTGCTTGATGAGAAAGTAGGTAGCACGAGGGGGGGGGGGGGGGAGATCCTCCTTATCCTAAGCCTTCCCTTTGCCTTTCCGGTCCCCAAAAATGGTTTCCGGGTCATCTAAATGTTGAAGTCGGGCGCCCCAACAAACCTCCTAAGTAGGACCAATTGGTCCCCAGAGTCAGTCTGCTCTAACGGTCGCGAGAACCAGTACGTCTCGAGTCTGCAGGGGATTGAAGAGAGGGTCTCCTCTCCCTTGTTCCTGCAAGGCAGTTTGACACCAAGTGTCCCACACAGCTGCAACCACAATGGTCCGGTAATCACTCATAACAAATATGGAGTAAGATGACTCTACGAGTCTGAACCACATCTGATTCTGGAGAGGGAGTCTGATGTCCACCCTGAGTATGATCCTCATGTAGTCTCCTCAACACATCCCATCTGCATCGCCGTCCACCTCATGAAAGACTCCAATAGATTTCCCCAACCGAAAACCAATTCCTCTGTTCCATGCTCCGACCGGGAGGTTCAAGACCCGGGCCCACACGGAGAAATGTGTTAAAACGATGTAGCGTGGTCTCATCTAGGCCCTCAACTCTATTAAATGGACCCGGGATCTCGTGAAGGCCCATGGTTCTCCTAGTAGAACCGTCTCTCTCTCTTGCCGATCGGAAGAAGACTCCAACCACGTCATCCTCCAGCGGTCGGGCCACAATGTTTGGAATCTGCCACAAATCCTCCATCTAGTCCACCAATGACTGCTCATAAAGAGTTTGGGAGGAGAGTACCCGGGCAGCCATGGTATACGCAAAGTCCAGACCCCGTCCACAAAACTTCGTGGGTGGAATGATTATCTCTCGGATCTCGAGATCAACCATACTCTAACCAAGGTACTCGGTATCCTGATGGGTCACATTTTGTTATCCAACCCGAGCCGACCCACCTCCATCCCGGCCCTACCCATGCCCAAGTCCATCAGTATCCACCCGGACCTGGGACCCGGATCAAGGCCCTAGGTGCACACGGCCCGGTTGGCCTTGTGATGGCTTTACTCAAGCCTGAGGAAGACTGGGCCAGCCCAGGTCACGCAGCCCAGAATTGGGGGCCGGTGTCACCCTTATTTCCCTACTTTGTTCGTGCATCCATCTTCCCTGTTCCCGTATCACCGGATTGGTTTCCGGAGAAACTCTTCCGATCACCTCCTTCGTCGTGCTATCAACACCCCTCAGTGTCCTCTCGTCGTCCGTAACATCCCGGATCGCATGAAACATATTCTCTACCGCGAAATGGAGTGGTTCCGTTGCACCGGATCCGATCCCTTCCATTGCTGAGAAGATCGGAGACTAAGGCTCCCCCTCCACCAGAAGCCTTGCCATTCGTTGGGGCCGAGGACCGCGCATCTGAAATCCTTGCCACATCCCTCGGGCCAAACCCGACGCTCCTCCACAACTTGCTCTCGGTTCCGACATCATCACAGGAGCCGATACACTGTAAGAACCGCCCCCGGTCGACACCGGTCGAATCGGTGAAATTTGGGAAAAGTTGACCTTCCGCCGGAAAAGTCAACCGATGACTTCGAGAGTCATTCAGGACCTTTCTGGGACCCAAAAATCTTAGCCGTCGTTGCGGTTAGCTTAGTTGGGTCGTTTCATTCCAAATATGTATTTTTACGAAAAAGTCAAATCCGGGTCAAACGGGGTCAAATTAGGGGCTAAGTCGATATAATTTAAATGGTCATAATTAATTAAGGGTAAAAGGGGGACCCCACATGGAAACTTGTCCATGGTGTCTTGGAGGAGGAGAAAAGGGTCTAGAAAGACCCAATTGCCCTCATTTGGGCCAAATGAGAAGGAAGGGAGCTAGAGGGCAAAGTGGTGTTTTCTAATCTAGGTTAAAGGGGCATCTAGGAGCATTTCCAGCTCATTTTCTCATAGCTTGGCTGAAATACACACAAGGGAGAGAGTGTTGGGAGCTCCATTGCTTGAAGGAGAAGAAAGTGAAGAAAAAGGAGCACTTTTAGGTGATTTTCTCCTCAAATCTTCTCCTAACTTACCTCCTTCTCATCCCCTATTCATTCGTAAAGTGAGTACCCTTTGAAAACTCATTTTTAATGAATCTTGGAGTTATGGGTTTGATAGAAAAAGCATGAACTAGGTTGGGTTTCTATGGGTTTGAGATTTTGTTGTTTAGATGATTGATTTGTGAAGCAAAGTGGAAATTTTGGATAGAAATCCTATGGGTTTTGTTGTTTTGATGAAACCCAACTTGGGTATGGAAGTACTGAAGTTTTTGGGACTGATTTGGAGGTTTTCGGAGGTCAACAATGGGGTTTTAAGGGGTTAAATTCGTGGAGAAGAAGCTGGAGGAAGAAGAAAGACGAAACTGTCCGGACCCGTCACGGATCCGTGACGGGGACGGTGACAGCGTGCGTCATGGCTCCGTGACGGAGGCTGTGACGACACACGTCACTGTTCCGTGACGTCACCTGTGACGGTGCAGGTCACGGTTCCGTGACCCGAACCGTGACGGAGCCCGTCAAGGCTCCGTGACTCGAACCGTGATGGATCAGAATTGGGCCTTTTGGGTCCATTTTAGTCGTTTTCGGGTGATTAGGAAGGGTATCTATAACCGAGCCTTTTGGGGTTTAATTTGGGATGTTTTCTCTTTAAATCGCCCTTGAATTATTATTAATTCTCGTACTACTTGTGATCTTAGACGTTGTTCCCGAGCACGACGGAGGGGGCTATTAGGCGATTCGTGTTGGTTCGTGATTGGATAGCGGTCGAGGTAGGGAAAATTAGCGAATACCGGTTTAATTGCGGAAAGTTACTAATATGCATATAGGTTATGAATCCTCGATATAATATAGAATCGTAAGTAGGATGTGAATAACTAACGTAGTCATATAAAGATGGAACCACTTGCGGGCCAGATCGTGCTCGTAAGTGTGAGAATTGATGTGCTGTAGTATCACATGTGGGTCCTTGGTTGGGCTCGTAGGATTGCGTGTTGGTTGTGTTTGTTGTGACTAGTAGCATGTAATGTTGATATGTGATATGTCCGTTGTTGAATCAAGGGTCATAATATGCTATGAGAACGTGGTGAATGTTAGCGTGAATTATTGCCTTGTGATATGATCGGGTGATTGATAGACCGATGTGATGTGTTTGGTAAGATTGTTCGGTATGGTATGCCGGTATGATATGTTCGGCGTGATATGCTTGAGGATGTTGTTCCGGTCCAATATCGTGGTTGATGTTGTGCCGATTCTGACACGATATGTTCTAAGGCGGTGTGTTCCGGTCCCAAATCTATATCGATGGATGGTTCCGATATAGATATCTAGACTGAGGCTTCCGGTATGATATCTATACCGTGGAGAACTCCGGTATAGGATATACAGGCCGAGGATTGGTTCCGGTGCGATACCTGTGCTGCATGTGCGATACCTGTGCTGCATGTGCGATACCTGTGCTGCATGTGCGATACCTGTGCTGCATGTGCGATTACTATACATGGGATCTAGAGCTGAGGAGGGTGTTCCAGAGCAATGTCTATACCGATGGGTGTTTCGGTATGGTATGTGTGATGTGATTTGTGCCCCGTGCTACGGGAAGATATACCCGACCGACGGAGGATTCCGGTCCGCTATATTATGAGTTGTACCCCGATGCTGTGTTCGGGTAAGATATCTAGGTCGATGTCGAGTTCGGTACGATATGGTGAGCCGAGCCATAGAAGTCGGCGCATTGCTCTGGAATACCACAGGTGCCAGTGATTGCTAATGATATTATTCTGTGTGTTGATCTGTGTTGGCTGCTGTGATTACTTATGCTTTCTATGTGATCTTCTGTGATTTGAAATACAGTTATACCTGAGTTCAGTGTATTGCCGTGCGAGTTCGTACGTGTGGTCGGTTGTGAGATAATTGTGGTCGTTGTCCATCGAGAATTGATTGGGTGACAGTGATTAAGGGCATAGTTGAGAAGAGTTGTATGAGTTCGGTTCAGTGTTGAGTTTGATTTACTGGTTGCACCCGAGTGGGGGGGGGGGGGGGGGTTAAGCGTTGTCTTGGGTCCTTGTTTAACTGATTCGTAGTTATTGTGCTTACTAGTATGCCCTAATTGGACGGTTACCCGTGGTGATGAGCGGTTAGCTCATCCCCTTAACTACTTTTTCCTACTGAGCGAAAGCTCACCCCATTCATTACTGTTTTACAGGTTTCGATCATGAGTTGGGTTAGAGGACGTCTCAGAGCTGGGAAGCTTGGCGAGAGTCCTAGTTTTGGGATCCTATAGAGACGTACTTTCCTTTTTGTATTAAACTCCTTATTACTGGGTTTTCGAGCGTTGACTTGGTCTTGCTGACTTTTAAACAACTTATTGGAGCTTCATTTCGTTTAAACTTGCTTTATTTATTATTGTTTTTAGCTCACGTCTAGAGTCCGGTCAAAACCGGATTTGGGGCGTGACATACACTTTGTGTCGAGAAAGTCATCTCGTCCTCTACCCTTGGTGCCTCTTCAAACGGTCCAATGATCGGTATCGAGGGAGGAGAATCACCTACAGATCCGAATAAAATAATAACCAAACTGTTGCTCACCCTTGTCCTCCGTAAGAGAGATCGGAAAAAATTATTGTTGTTATCGTTCTTGTCGCCGTTTATAATTGAAGCAACAATAAACCTTGAGGTTACTCCATGTCCTATCGTCGTACTACACTTAATTGTCAAATCCGCACCCAAACTTTGGAAAATTGTCAAATAGTAGCAAATTTCAAAACTGAATTATTAAAAACAAAAAAGTACTGTTTAAATTGACTGTTTCCGTGAACAGTGACTCACGTGCGTCTCACGTGACTCATTTTATAATGGAGCTTGGGCGAGCTGAGGTCACGAAGAGATGAAGTTCGAAGCTCGGACACAAAGCGATGAAGTTCGAAGATCTGAGATGAAGAGATGAGGTCACGAAGAGATGAAGTTCGGCCAAATTATCCCCGAAGGAAGAACATATTTTTGAGGGCAAACTCGACTTTTCACTTGGCCAAGTTAACATCCGTTTAAAATTAGAAACAGTTGGCAATTTTAATTAATTGACCGTCACTACATAACAATTTCAGTTTTATAAGGTTAGGATTTAACAATTTCTGAAAGTTGAGCGTTATCAGCCCTAACCGTATATAGAATGAGCGAGAACTTTATGAAGACGTAAGATTTCTAATCCTATTTGGTTTTAAAACACACGGTCAAAAGAGATTTCCATTTTCCATTTCTTTGTTTTGATGTACATATATAAGAAGTTTGTTTTTGTTTACTTTTTGACGTCCTTTTGAAATTTGAATTAAAGATTATCATTGAAAAAGTTTTTCTTTTTTTTTGCGAGGATGATTGAAAAAGTTAGTATTGAATGTGCTAGCCTTTTGGAATCAAAAGATCATGGCATAAAAAATGAGAGGCACAACATAATGAGTGGTATGCGTATCCATGGTTGTAAAAAAACGTTAGGCACTAGTCGGGTGGAAAGGGGTTTTAAACATTAGGCGGAGATTAATCGGAAATTAATCTGGGATTAATCGGATTATTATTTTATTATTTTTATATTATATTATATAAATATATTAATACTATCAAATATTAAATATATTTAAAAAGCACAAACATTCTATTAAACTAAAAATATCATACAATTCATAAAAGAAGATCAATAAATATGATTCTATCAACTCAATTAGCACAGACTTTTACACTTTATATGTTAAGAAAATAATATACAAAAACGATTAATAGCGTGAATCAAACTCATGATGTAACACTTGAACAAATTGTCATTTACCAACTAAACTAGCATAACTTTAATGTCTCACTTAGTTTGAAAAAGATTAGAATTTTTTTTATTACGAATCCGACCCGACGCATGACCGACCCGGTCAATTAATCGGTCAGGCGGCGATAAATCGGCCGGGTCGGTGATTAATCAGCCATATTCCCCCAAAACAGTCTAAAGCACCATGGGTGGATAAATCGGTCGGCAAAAACCATTTCAACGCCTAGGCGGGGCCTAGGCGTATTCAGGCGGGAATTTTTACATCACTGTGCGTATCGCGATTATATAATGTTTTCTGAATCCTGTTATAAATATATTAAGCCCTTCCTTGTACCTCTTATATCGATCAATCAAATAAATTTTGTCTCAGAGAACTGTACAAAATAATATCCTTATTTCGTATGATGTTATGCATTCGTTCTGTCCTTGTAACTAGAGGACAAATAAAACCCTCAAGTTCGATATGAACAAAACATACGACCGAATAAAATGGTCAATTATGTTAGTTATGACGGGTGCATTCGACTTTGGCTTA
Source organism: Erodium maritimum (assembly GCA_963921825.1). Lineage (NCBI taxonomy): Eukaryota > Viridiplantae > Streptophyta > Magnoliopsida > Geraniales > Geraniaceae > Erodium > Erodium maritimum. The sequence goes on from OY997595.1 coordinate 11,631,200, forward strand.
CATTTGAGGTCCCTGATCCTAATCTTCAGTCCATCCAATACTTAATCAACTCGCATGACAGGTCTACAAAGTCTTTTATTCTCGGTAAGGGAATTCGTCAGGGTTACTCTTTATCACCCTATTTGTTTTTATTCTGCATGGAAGGATTATCCCGTATGTTACAACAAGAAGAACGAGGGGGCCATTTGCACGGGGTCTCATTTGCAAGAGGGGCACTGATGGTATCACACATTTTCTTTGTCGACGATTGCTACATATTTAGTCGGGCAAACCTATGGGGTCGATATCATAATGGACTAGCTCGGGTGGCAGGGAAATAGGACCTATCCGTCTGACTCGAGGTATCCAGAAAAGGGGATCCCCTATCCCCGTATCTCTTATTGTTCTTCTTGGAGTAACTTTCTAAGCTCATTAAGAATGCTCGGAGTTAGGGACGTATCCATGGTTGCTCGGTGGCATAGGCGCACTAGTCATTACACATATGTTCTTTGCGGATGACTGCTACACTTTTTTTTCAAGCTAACCTTGTTGCGGCTATGTAAGTCAGGGATATTATTAACCTTTTCGGGTTGTGGTCGGGTTAAATGATTAACACCCTAAAATCCCCAGTTTTCTTTAGCACTAACACAAGGGCGGCGGTCTGTCAAGAATTCTGCCAATTTTTTACCATACCAGAGACCTCGGAGGCATCTACGTATCTAGGTGTCTCGAATATGATGGGACGAAGTCGTAACAAAAGTTTGTCTTATTTGGGTGATAAGGTGTTGAAGCGGATCCGATTTAGGCATAGAAAGCTGCTCTCCTTGGCGAGACGTAATGATTCGATCGATACTTACTTCACTTTCTACCTATGTGATATTTATACTTAAGGCCCCCTTCTCGATCACAGATAGGATATATGTGGCATGGGAAAAGTTCTGATGGGGTGCCTTCGCCGAGAAAGCCCAACCCATTATTTGGTAGGATTAGGCCAAACTATGTCGCCCCAAGTCTTTTAGTGGGATGACTTTTCGAGACCAAAAGGATTCTAAATCGGCCTTACTGGGAAGCAAGCATGGAGCCTAATTACTGATCCTAGGTCACTTGTGGCACGCCCGATTAAAGGCTAGATACTAACTCAAGGAAATTTTCAAACAATAGGTCGAGGTACCAACCGTAGCTACATATGAACCAATGTTCAAGCTACTCAAGTACTTATTATCCTGGGCTTCGTCGAGCTCTTGGGGATGGTTCAGATACCCTCATCTTGATAACTTATTGGCTCCAATTTCCGGATCCTTACATTCACACCGCCTCCCTGGCTTTAATTGGAGCCACGGTGATTACTCCTATGCTCCCAAAGGTCCCCTGATGGAGCGTTCCTCGTATACAAACTTTGTTTTCCCCAAGGGATCATGAGGCTATTTTTTCTCTCTTCAGGTGTCCAGGAATAAGGACTCACAATATGGTCCGATGACCCAACGAGGCGATACATAACTTTTAGTTGAGTTGGTCCTTTAATAGGTTGGATGCAAATCCACACATGCACACATACCGTCCCTGTAAACCGGTCTAGTCGTGTCGGTCTAGGCCAGATCGAGCATGGTTACATGCCAGGCTTGCGCTTAGGTTCAGTGGAGCACATATGATGAGAGCTAAGAAAAGTAGTGGGCTAAAAAATTGTTTTTTATTAAAATTATGTTGAATTTGAATTTCAAGGAAAAATATTTTATGGGTCTTGAACATTATGTACTAGACACATTGGTTATTCATCTTTATTATTTCGTAGCAGATGTAATCATTGCTCGTCTTTAAGACAAGATGGTTCATGAACTAAATTGTTTTTTGTCTCTCATTCTTGTTCCTTGGTATTGATCCTTGTGAGTGAGTTTTGAAAAAAAAAATTTTAGGTGAGATTCCATTATATTATATATCAGTTCACGATATACATGAGATATGATGAAACACACAAGCAAAACGATAAATACAACAAAATTCAGACTAGTTAGACGATAATATTATCGACTCCTAATCGAAAAGGCAATGTAACATAATGCGCCCCATAACATACAACAAAGTGCACGCCAAAAGTGTAACAAGTGCACACCCAAAGTGCAACTAGTGCACATCAAAGCTACAACAAATGCATTTATTTGGAAAAAACAGTAAAACACAATAAGAAAACTAAGCCTAACTGAACTAGTGCCGTCGTAATCTGACCACTCACTGGGTGCCACCACCGGAGGAAATGAACCAGGTCGACAAAAGTTCAAGGAAGGAAAGGGAATGACCGGAGGCCACAATCATCACCAAAAGAGGTGTAGGTTCAGAGGTGGCAACTGAAAAAAGTAGATTTTAAAATTTTGTTCTTAAGTAAGCATGAATTGAGCTACTAGTTGTGTGAACCTTGAGGGGCAATCTGTCATCTATCACCAACACGACCCGTTGAACAAATCACTCTCAATTTAGTGGTCTTCTATACAATTTCATCTTCTTCATCAACGTTTCTACGTTTCAAACACTGCATTTTATAGTTTCTACAATAATTGGAGAATAATACTTCTACATTACCTTAGGAGCTTCTTTTAGATTGGTGACTTGTTTCTTGTAATGAGTTCGTGAACATTTTGTTATTGTACAATAGTTCGTTTGAGTGAAATTATCTATATTACACAACCGATGGTGCTTGTCAATCATGTGTTATCATTGAAACTGTTATAATACGTGTTGAATGGGTGGTCACCACCATAGCATGGCCACCACGTGGACATGACTCACCAAGTTTTTGGGTTGTATATATACCACTCTTTGTATTCATAATATAGACACAAAAATGAAAGAAGAGTGAAATAAGTTACTTTTGATATTTTGTTAACAGAAGTTCGATCGTTTAGTTTCGGTTCTGATCGTTTGAGAAGTTATCACAACACGTTATCAGCACGACTCTGCTCCGTTGTAATCGCTATTTTTGCTCAAATCGTTATTCAGTACGAACGCTCTGTTCTACTACTCAGGTATCGGATTTTCAAATTATCGTCAATTTATTTATATCTGATGCATGCTCGTTTATGTAAATTTATTTACGGTTTTTTCGATAAGTATGCTCTGTGACTGCCAATGTAAATTGGATCTTTCACATCAGAAATTTGATGTTTACTGCATACTCGTATTTTACCGTTAATACCTGAATTAAAAAAATTAAAAAATAAAAATTCATTTAAAACCGAAACGTTTGGACCGGAAGTTCCAAATATATAATACTAGCGACCCAATATGTATTGGACCAGAAGTTCCAAAATAAAATATCAACGACCTGAAGTCGAGTATTATCCTGACATGCAATTATTTTGATCAATGTTCAGGATGGATAACTTCACAAAGCTTAGTTATGCTCCCCTTAGACTAGACGGGAAAAACTATTATGAATGGGCGCTAGACACGACTCTCCACCTGAGATCTCGGAATCTTGGAGACGTCATAAAAGAGGGCAATAACGAGTCAGTCAAAAACAAAGCCACGGCCACAATATTAATCCGTCATCACATGCACAGAGACCTACGACTTGAGTATATAATTGACGAAGACCCCCTTACTTTATGGGTTCAACTCAAGGAGAGGTTTGAGCATATGAAAGCAATAGCTCTCCCTCGTGCCCAATATGATTGGTCTAACCTCCGGTTTCAGGATTTTAAATCCGTAAATGAGTACAATTCGGCCATGTTTCAAATTGTTTCCAAGCTTCGCAGTTGTGGTGAAAAAATAACTGACGAATCTATGCTTGAGAAAACATTCTCCACGTTCCATCCCTCGAATATGCTCCTGCAGCAGCAATATCAACAAATGGAGTTTAAAAAATTTACAGATCTTATTGCTTGTTTGCTCCTTGCAGAGCAAAACAATGAATTATTAATGAAAAACCATCAAACTCGCCCTGTAGGCAGTGCTCCATTCCCTGAAGCGAATGTGACAGGATATGATGGTAACTCTGGACCCAGACGAGTCCGAGGACCTTTTAGAGGTCGAGGTCGAGGTCGTGGACGTGGTCGCAGTCAGGGATATGGGCATAATAATTTCCAACCTTATAAAAGAGATGATAGGGTGTACCACCAGAAGTGGACCCGACATGAGAAAAGAAAAGGCCCACAGAACCCGACTCCCGTAAATGCCGAAAGCATATGTTACCGTTGTGGAGGGACCGATCATTGGTCACGAGTATGTCGTGTGCCAAACCACTTGGTAAAGTTATACCAAGAGTCGATAAAGGGAAATGAGAAGGTCGCTGAGACAAATTTCGTTGATCATGTGAGCCCTGAAGATGCTCCGATCAAGCTTACAGTCTCCGACTTATATAAAGATGATGACGGAAATGTGGCCCGTGATAAAAATGTAGATTGAACTTGTGTTTTTATGTACTCCCCTACTTTAAGTCAATGTAAAATATATATAATGTTTTTGTAATCCTTTCCAAAGTTTATAAACTAATATAATACTTTTTATGAAAGGATATGGACCCCAACTATGGGTCACGTATTTGCAGAAATGATGGCGACTTATGTATTGTTGATTGCGCGTCGACGCACACAATCTTAAGAGATAAAAAATATTTCTGTAATCTAACCTTGGTTGAAGAGAATGTTAGCACAATTACGGGTACTGAAAACTTAATAGAAGGCTCCGGAAGAGCTACCTTGATATTAGAAAATGGAACAAGGTTAAGTACCCATAATGCTTTATATGCAAGTAGATCCAGATGAAATCTACTTTGCTTCAAGGATATTCGTAGCAACGGATATCATGTCGAGACCAGAAGTGAAAATGAGACTGAGTTTCTCTATATCACTTTTAATAAATGTGGTGAAAAGTGTGTACTTGAAAAATTACAGGTTCTATCATCAGGTTTGTATTATACAACCATAAGAACCGTTGAAATCTACGCAACAATGAACCAAAAGTTCATTAACCCAAATGCTTTTATGCTTTGACACAATCTTCTTGGTCATCCGGGATCGACCATGATGCGTAGGATTGTTGAAAACTCACGTGGGCATTCATTAAAGGACCAGAAGATCCTAATGTCCAATGAGATATCATGTACAGCTTGTTCACAAGGAAAATTAGTGGTCCGACCATCGCAAACCAAGATTAATATTGAAATGCCATCTTTCCTGCAAAGAATTCAGGGAGATATATGTGGCCCTATACATCCAGCCAGTGGACCATTTAGTTATTTCATGGTCCTGATAGACGCATCCAGCAGATGGTCTCATATTTGCTTATTGTCAACGCGAAATGTTGCGTTCGCTAAATTGCTTGCCCAAATCATTAAACTGAGGGCACATTTCCCTGATCATCCCATTAAGTCTATTCGTCTTGATAATGCTGGTGAGTTCACATCAAGAGCTTTTGATGATTATTGCATGTCTTTAGGGATTGATATTGAACATCCCGTTGCACATGTCCATACCCAAAATGGGTTAGCAGAATCGTTTATCAAACGTATACAGGTAATTGCACGTACATTACTAATGCAATCACAATTACCTATTACTGCTTGGGGACATGCTGTATTACATGCTGCATCTTTAATTCGTATAAGACCAAGTGCTTATCATCAATATTCTCCTGTACAACTTGTGTGTGGGAACCAACCTAATATATCCCATTTGCGAACCTTTGGTTGCGCAGTGCAAGTGCCGATCGCACCTACTCAACGCACAAAAATGGGACCCCAACGTCGGTTGGGGATATATGTTGGTTTTGACTCACCGTCCATTATAAGTTATCTTGAACCTCGGACGGGTGATTTGTTTACTGCAAGATTTGCAGATTGTCATTTTGATGAGACAAAATTTCCACCTCTAGGTGAGAAAGATAAGCCTCCTGAAGTAAGGCTTGAACTCTCTTATAAGCCTCCTGAAGTTGGGCATGAACTTTCATGGAAAGTGAGTTCGTTGTCTCATTTAGACCCACGCACGTCACAATGTGAAATAGAAGTGCAGAGAATAATTCATTTGCAAAATGTTGCAAATCAAATGCTTGATGCATTTGCAGACACGTCAAAGATGACAAGGTCTTATATAGATGCAATCAATGTACCAGGTAGAATTAAGGTCACTGGCGATACTGCAAAAGTATCGATTCCTCTAGTGCACGCCTAAAGCGTGGGAGACCAGTTGGATCAAAAGACATTGTTCCCCGGAAGCGGAAATGTCAGACGAATATAGGGGATACGAAAGCGGTGGTTCCAGAAGAACCAGCCGATGAAAAAGCCTCATTACCAGAGTCGGTTCCAGAAGAACCAATCGGTCCAGAAGTACTAAAATTATTGTTGATGAAGTCTTTGCGTTCGCGGTGGCCAACGAGATCATAAATGAGATTGATTTTGAGCCCCGAAGCATCGACGAATGCCGTCACAGGGATGACTGGCTTATGTGGGAAGAAGCAATTCAGGCAGAATTGGCTTCATTGGCGAAATGCCAAGTTTTTGGGCCCGTTTCCAAGACACCAGAAGATGTCAACCCTGTTGGTTATAAGTGGGTATTTGTAAGGAAACGAAATGAGAAAAATGAAGTCGCCCGGTATAAGGCTAGACTTGTGGCCCAAGGATTCTCTCAACGACCAGGAGTCGATTTTGATGAGACATATTCCCCAGTAATGGATATGATCACTTTCAGATATTTGATAAGCCTATCAGTCTCTGAAGGACTTGATATGTGCATGATGGACGTTGTTACTGCTTACCTGTATGGTAATTTGGACACTGATATCTATATGAAACTCCCCGATGGGTTGAGATTGTCTGAAGCAATGATAGATATCCCCAGAGATATGTGTTCAATAAAATTACAAAAATCTCTGTATGGACTAAAGCAATTTGGTAGGATGTGGTATCATCGTCTTAGCGAGTACCTTACCAGAGAAGGCTATAAAAATGATGTTATTTGTCCATGTGTGTTCATTAAGAAAACAACCTCCGGGTTTGTTATTATAGCAATATACGTTGATGACATAAATCTGATTGGGACTCCAGAAGAGATCCTCAAAGCTTCAGATTATCTGAAACGAGAATTCGAAATGAAAGATTTAGGGAGGACTAGACATTGTCTCGGCCTGCAGCTCGAGCATCTGTCTGATGGTATTTTGATCCATCAATCAGCATATGTTGAAAAGATTTTGAAGCGTTTTAGTATGGATAATGCTCACCCTCTCAATACTCCAATGGTCGTCCGCTCTTTGGATCCCAGAAGAGATCCATTCCGTCCCAAAGAGGCAGATGAAGAGATACTTGGTCCTGAAGTACCATATCTCAATGCTATTGGGGGTTTGTTATATTTGGCACAATGTACGCGACCTGACATAGCGTTCGCAGTAAATGTACTTGCCAGGTTCAGTTCAGAACCCACTCGACGACATTGGAACGGTATAAAGCATGTACTTCGTTATCTGAGCGGGACTAGAGATTTGGGACTTATGTATTCTAAGTCCAGGGGGAGCGTCGGCCTGGTCGGATATGCAGATGCAGGCTATTTATCAGATCCTCACAAAGCTCGCTCCCAGACAGGCTATGTTTTCACCTGCAGTGAAACAGCCATCTCCTGGCGCTCTACGAAGCAGACTTTGGTTGCGACTTCCTCAAACCACTCGGAGATTGTGGCGCTACATGAAGCTAGCCGAGAATGTGTTCTCCTGCGATCCGTTTTGAAGCATGTGTTATGCTCAATCGGAATTCCTCCGAAAAGCTCTCCTTCCATCATATATGAAGACAATGCAGCTTGTATAGCTCAAGTCAGAGGAGGCTATATCAAAGGAGACAGAATCAAGCACATCTCTCCGAAGTTCTTTTATACTCATGAGCTCCAGAAGAGTAATGAGATAGATGTCAAGCAGATTCGGTCCTGCGAGAATCTTGCCGATTTATTTACTAAAGCCTTGCCGACTTCTACCTTTGAGAAGTTAGTTCACAAGATCGGCATGCGTCGTCTGAGCAAGCAACCAAAGTAGCCTGCCTGAAGTCAGGGGGAGATAAATTTTGTGCGCTGCACTCTTTTTCCCTTATCCAAGTTTTGTCCCACAGGGTTTTCTTGGAGAGGTTTGTAACGAGGCAGCATCAAGCACAACATGAAGCACGTTTTGCGCGTTGCACTCTTTTCCTTACAGGTTTTGTCCCACCGGGTTTTCCCGAGGAGGTTTTTAACGAGGCAACTTAAGGCGCATTTGATGTATTTTTAATGGTGGTGTCCAAGGGGGAGTGTTATAATACGTGTTGAATGGGTGGTCACCACCATAGCATGGCCACCACGTGGACATGACTCACCAAGTTTTTGGGTTGTATATATACCACTCTTTGTATTCATAATATAGACACAGAAATGAAAGAAGAGTGAAATAAGTTACTTTTGATATTTTGTTAAAAGAAGTTCGATCGTTTAGTTTTGGTTCTGATCGTTTGAGAAGTTATCACAACAGAAACATCCTTATTATTTTGTATACATGTATTTTTCTAAAATAATTTATTTATTTTTGTCATTATTTAATTTTAATTATTGAATTATCTAATTAGTTGATCACTTTGTTAGAATATAAAATTACAATGGGCATCAAATAATTATTGGCTTGGACTTTTAGTTGAGTTGGTCATCTCATACGTCATTAAAGCTTGGTTCCTACGGACACAGATTCAAATCTCAGTATCTTCAAAATATATAAATGTTTCTCAATTTATCAAGGATGTCCTTAGTAGAACTTTAATTTTTTTGAAGGGAGATTGCATTATAATATATATCACCTGACGATGTGAAATATGATGAAAGCGCACAAGAAAACGGTAAATATTATAGACTATAAACTATCTAGACAATAATAATATCGACCCTTAATTGAAAAGGCAGTGCAATAGTGCGCCCTAGAACGTGCAACAACGGGCATGCTAACAATGCAAATAGCGTGCACATCAAAAGTGCAACAAGTGCACACAAAAGTGCAACTAGTGCACACCAAAGCTGCAATAAATGCAGTTATTTGAAACTAAACCTAAACGAACTAGTACCGTCACAATCCGACCGCTAACACCGAAACCCAAAACGACACTGTCCGGAGAACAGAATAGTCGGAGCCTGGATCACTCCATCGAGACATCTGCAATCCTTCTACCAAGAAGACAACAACTGCTTCACTCCACCGAGGCAGCAACTACCAACGTTTCACCAACAACCCATGTCGGCGACCAGACCAGCACAAGGGAGCTGGGGCCAACACCTCCTAAGGCTCGAGGAGCAGATACGAAAGCATGGACGAAATAACCCTCACCACCGGTAGACGGACCAACGCTGGAGCCTGAATAGAGGTTGAGAGGAAACCTTGAGCTCGAGATTGGCTAGCCAGATGCATATCAATGCAAGCAGGGTCGTATGGGGCGGTTGTGAACGATAGGAGCAGAGCTTAATCGAGGCCGAACCAGCGGAGAGCAGCCATGAACTATTATAGGAGTCGGATCAGAAGAACAAGCCGACGAGACAAAAACTGAGAGGGAAAAGAGAAGGGTAGAGGTGGGGGAAGGACAACAACTACTGATAGAGGAGGCCACGGCTCGTCGCCGACGCAGGAGAAGAAACAAAGATGGCGGCGATTTCAAAGTGGAAAAGGTAACGTTTCAGAACTTTGGGAGAGACGTCAAAGTCGCAAACATCCTAATAGAACCTTTTAAAGTATTTTCTTCCAAGTCTTTATCTCTCTTCTCAATGAGCTGTATCTTCTTCTAAATAATCTGTATCTCAACCCGTAAATAAATTTGTTTGTAAGAGCGGGTGTTAAAATGAAAAACTGTAATTGAGCCTTCACAATCCTATCTTTTTTAACTAAAAGGTACAATTTTATTAAAATAAAAAATCAATTACAAAAGGGTGCGACAAGAAAATCATTCCTTGACCACTAAGGAAGAATAGACGTAGAACATAATTGTTCGCAGTTCTAGTAATACTATAACCATCATAGATGGTATTGAGACGCCAATAGGCAGATATGAAAGTTGGGGGGTTGGAAAACGGAACTAAAAGTCCTTCTCAAATGCTCGAGCCTGGACTGCATCAGTTGTAAGAGGCATGGCTATCACCAGGGACCCTTCCAAGAGCCATTCCCTAAGCCATAGGGACCTAACATCCCTCTTAGCAAGGCTGCTTATCAGCCCTCGCCTGATTATCTCGGGGTTCACCAGCAGACCCCCTTTTTCACTCATCAAGCTCTATCTCCCTCTTCATCTCTATGCCCGGACGGAATAGGACCTGAAATTTCGATTTCGTTGCTCCTAGAGAGCTGGCCGTTCACCAAATTTTTCCAGCCAGGGTCTACTTTCCCGGCCTAGGTGTTGGCCCGAGGTACTGTACCCTTGGGTACAGTGCTTGGGGATATAAGCAGGCTCCTTCCTCGAGACAAGGCGCCCTGTAGGTATAGTGATTGAGGATAAAGACTCGAAGCCCGGTGGTATGGCCCACGATGCATTATCCTCCCAATCCATTGCGCAGTGCTTCACCTACCGATCCCTCTAGTAATCTAGTATGGATGTGTCATACCTCGGGGTACCACACAGTTCCAGCTCACGTTCCTGAACTCCATGACCGATCCTCCCACGATTGAAACAAAAGGTAGGGAGTTTCGTGTACGTGAGTTCGACTCTCATAGGGTCCGGGAAATATTTAAAGCACATCAATTGAACACGACGGAGAGGGCGGTCCTTAGGGTGCCAGAACCTCACCCTAACCGCGCCTCCCCAACACAACCCCCACTGATCACAAGGGACCTCCACATAAGCTCCTAGTGTCACACCAATCGTTTTTCCCGTCGCCCGTGTTCGAACCAAAGTCGGAAGGCCATGAGCATGGTCCTAGAGCTGCATGCGGTCCAATGCGGGAAGCTTCAGGGCCCGAGGGTCAATATCTCCGAGCAATAGAGGACGACCATAAAAGCACCATGGTTCATTACCCCGGACCCAAGCCCTAGCCCCTACCGACTCGAAGTAAAAACCAAAGATCCCCATACCAATATCCTTGATGACCAACCTCTCTGCGGATCGACCCCACGCATTGGTGATGATGCGGAGGAGGACGTTCTTCTGGGGAGGCCTTGGCACCCATAGTTTTCCCAACATACCGAACTATTGGCGCGCAAGAACAGAAGGATTGACCGGTGAGTAAGGGATCAAGACCTCCATCACCATCACCACCTCCTCCTCCTCCTCCTCCTCCTCCTCCTCCTCCTCCTCCTCCTCAAGGGAACAAGATAAGAGACTGTCTTGGAGACACGCCATGGATGCCAACATATACGACGAACTTGACGTAGTGGGCGTTAGGGTTTTCGCCGGGGACAACACCGCCTTCCGTCCATGAACCAAGCCGGTAGGCATAGTGAGCAGGGATGTGAGTACCAGAATCCTTTCCTTGTTGGGGAGCGAGAGCCCCACACATAGAGCCTCCAAAGCTGACATCGGGTTGTCGTCGATCAGCGCTTTCCCACACACAGGGTCCCGTTGCAATGGAGGGACGGGAGGAGACCCGTCCGTGGAAGGAGAAGGAGGACAAGAGTCGGCTATTAGAGGCGAGAGGAGAGCCAGTGGAGGATTGCTTGCAACTGAAGCAACGTCTTTAGTCCTCACTGGTCTGCCTCTTTGCGGTTTCCCCGATGTTGATGTCGGTGTGGAGGATCCCAGGGCAAATGGCACCAAGACTGTGGAGAAAAGTGGTAGTAGTGGAGGCGTAGGTAATGATGAAGTCACATCAAGGATTTTCTTCGGCTTCCTCCTACGTTGAACCTTTAAAGGCAATCTAGCATTATGAAATAGAAGAGGCAACATTATGGGTGAGGATTGCAACGAGGGAGACAACGAGAGGACAGAGCCGAAAGGAGTTACAACAACAATGTCAACAACAGTGTTCAACGACAAATACAAGAATGGAAAGTTTCATAGTCACAGGGTTAAGGCTAAGGTCTCCTCTTGATTCGGTCTTATCTCAATGTCTCTTATAGACTACTTATTAAGTCTTATTTTCGAAGTATTTATGTTTTTTTTATGAATGGGCTGACCTTCCCCTCTAAATAATGCACGTCCATAAATTAGCTTATTTGTAAAGGTACACATTAAAATGTAAAAATTACAATTGAACATACCATTATCATTTGAATTGGTCATCTAATACACTTAATCATTATCACTATCCATAAACAAAATATGTCATTTCTTAAGGACGACAACGTGATTAGTGTGGGTCGAGTATGGTAATTTTGTCCCGCCCAATTGACCCATTGTGTTTTTCATTCCGATCGAGTACAAGGAATCCTGTTCCCCCAACCGCATCTTATAATCGTAGAGACAAATCTCATACACACCCCACCAATGCATCAAAAATCATATCCTCAAAAATTGAGATAGGAAAAAATGGAAATTCATGTTTTTATTCCAAAGCTCTTCTCGAATTTCAATTCGAACGTCGTTTAAGGAAGAACTGAGTTAACTGAGATTTATGTGCGGTGAGTGAGCTGCATAAAATATATTGAGCGAAATTGGATTTTCGGATGAACAACAAGAAAAGGCAAGAGGGAGTATTTGGCTTGTCATATGAAAAGGAATAAAAGGTAGAAAGGAGAGATAGTGGGTGACAACTCATTAATTAAGATAAGATAAGGAGGAAAGATTGTTTTACTATATTATCCTTGACTGAGAAATTGAATTTAGTTAGGATTGAAAAAGTATTTCAACAAATAAAGAACATTGCAATATAAACTTTTAGAATGAATTTGTCCCACCATTGAAGTCGGTCGAGGGCTTAGTCATTAAGGACGTCGGGTCTGGGGTGTTTGGATTTTATTTTGAGACAACGACGGCTCATTCATGAGTTCGTGGAAATGAGTCATAGTGCTTTGATGAACGGTCCCTCTTGTTGGCTGATTTGGACCTAGTGGCTAGGGAGCCTCCTACCTTGGATCACTTACAACTCTAGGTGCATGTCCATGGTCTCCCACCGGTAGTGTGCACCAAAACCACGAGAGAGACGATCGGCTCGACACTAGGATTGTGTGTCGAGGTCTCGTGTGACCAATGAGGCATATGTTGGGGCGGTACAGTGAAGGTCCGTTTTTGGCACCTTGTGGAACGTCCTTTTCGCCGTCAGCTTCTGCTTCGATTCCGCGAATTTCCCGATCCGGTTTGTGTCACTCTTACCTATACAAAAATTCTTGTGTTTTGCTTTAATTGTGGCATGATTGGTCACATGGTGGCTGACTGTGATCGGGAGATGGTGGGTAAGCCCAAGTTTGACTCCTCGATCCGGAGTATCAGAAGGATCGCCACCCGAAGACGTATGCGACGGAATGGGACGGTCAGATACCTTGTCGATCAGTGTCCTAGACTTCTGCACCTCAGGGTGTGAGCCCTCGGAGGGTCTCCCAACTCCGACTGACATATTCAAGTTGGAAGAACTTGGTGATCGACCAACCTATCGGGGGCAGTAGAGCCGACCCCCCACACATGTCTATGCCCAGAGATAGAACTAGACTTGGAGCTTGAGCTAAGTCTAGTAGTTGAGCGGGAGGTGGGGGAGTGAAGCAGGGTTCTGCACGGAACCCCGGAAAGATCAAGACCGCGCCGGAAAGCAGGGCCGAATGAATGAATGAAAGGAAGTCAATGCTCTAGGGACTGGCCTGAGAGGAGTCTCTGGGAAGAGCTCTGCCTCCCTTGGAAGCTGGTGTCAGCAGGTTCGGTCGCATTTTACATAATATGCAGCAGTTGGACAATACCTTGAGCAACAGACACCCATTTCATTGTTATTTACTTTTTGTTCGCCTTTATGGCTCCCCAACAAACCGCTTGTGTCGGTTCTTTATCACAGAGTTATGCGTAGACAGACCTTAGGGACTCGATATCATATAATAGCTCTTCTACTATGGTCAGAGGTTTCCCTGATGCACTTGTTTATCGATTGAAATCTAATTAATAAAATTGCACATTTTTAATCAAAAAAAAAAACTTGTCCCATCATTCAAGGAAATGCAAACAAATCTTGTAAAACAAATATCGTATTTTTTCTTGTATATACAAGTACAAGGTGATGCAGGGTGTAAACACCTCGATTCAACATCGACTGGAAATTACAAATCTTATCTCGATCCACAAAATCTCCAACCCGTCCGTCTTAATCAAATCGAAAAAATCAGATACCTACCCTTTCTAAGCTCCAACACAAGTTAATGGAATATAAAGTGCACACCACTTCCACTAGTCCACTGTTAAAGAAGAAAAGTGAATAATAATCGGGCCCAATAGACCAATCGTTCACGGCATTTCTGACTATCAACCTCCTATATATAGCAGCCCTAGCCTCCTCTTTAGTTCTGATATCTTACTGCAACATATCTTATTCATATTCAATTATAAATCTAGCATTTTCAAAACCATGAAAAATCATCAGCATCCACACATTTCTCACGCAGCTGATAACTCTCTTCCCGCCGAATCCGAGAGACCGGCCGGAGAAAACCTGAAGCTAGCTAAGGTGGTCGGAAAAACGATCAGGCCGAAGCAAAAAAGGAGTTATGGATCCGAAGATCCTATTAGAACCATGATGTTCTTGGGTTCTTGGTGCCACACATGAAACAAACTTGTAAGAATTTGAAGGGTAACTTGATGGTTTATTAAAATCTGTGAACTTCAAAGATATTGTAAAAATAGTGCTGTATAGACCCTAAGTTGTAAGGTTGTGTTTGGTCTAATAAAAATAAGAAGGGGAAATTTCTATCTACTACCCTCAGCTATACAATTTTTTTCATGTTAACGGTCTTGTTTCATTCGATTTCAATTTGGAGGGCAGCTTGACACAGCTATGTCCCTCTAGCAATCCATCTTTTGTGTGTCGACTAGCACTTTGGGTTTCAGATCTTAAACCGTTCTGATTAATGCGTTTCATGCCTTTCCTGGATTAAGAATCCTCATGGCACTGTCAAATATGCTATAAAGAAGTTGCTGGATGTTAAGGAGCAAAAAGATGCAGACTTAGTCTTAGCGACTGATGTTGCAGAAAAGATATGAAATTTGGAAAGCAGATCAAAGCGACCAAAAAAGTAACCCTTATGTTTCTGCAAACAGGTGTTTGTCCCAGCTTTGTTTTTCTTTCCATGTAGGGATGGTTTGGGCCGGGTTTTGTGATATCCGTATCCGATCCGATTTTTCTACTTGTGCCCCGAGTCCGTCCAAGACCTGATAGTGGTCCGCTTGCTGCCCGACCCATTTGTGTCCCGACTGGGTCGGGTATTACCCTACCCGCTCAGTATAAGAGTTTTATTTTCTTTCTTCTAGGAGTCTTGGCCCGATGGGACTGATTGACCGCATGACCAGAATCTACAGACAGCCAAGAAATCAAAAGAGGGTCCACTAGACCAGCCACGTTGGCTACAACCTCTTAACTTCTTTTAGTTCACTTTATTCTATAAATATCGGTATCATATTTTCTATTTCACAATTTAAATCCTCTCCTCATATTCCATTTCTTTTCATTAGATTTTTACTATCAGAATACTCTGGTGGTCATCATATTCACAATTTACATCCTCTCTTCTGATTCCATTTTACGCATCATATATACACTAATAATTAGAGTTTTATTATTTAGTAACCTATCGGGCCGGGTCCGGGCCGGTTAATACCAAACCCAATCCCGACCCGTGTCCAGCTAAAAGTCCGGTCAAACTAACCCGTACCCGATCCGTTTGTACAATGGGCCAGGTCTGACCCAATTTTTTCGGGTCCGGGTATCATTGCCATCCCTATTTCCATGCAGTGTTTATGGTTGCAGTCTAAATCCAATTTTAGAATATTCTCCTTACTTGAGTGTCCACCTCCACTCGTTAGTGTTATCATTGATCAAGTCACGCATTTTATTCAATTTTTTCGAGGTCCTCATTAGAAGACCAAGAAGTAATTAGACATTCATATATTTAGGTCAAACCGGGATTGGTTTCTTTGATTTTTAGGTATACTGATTTAGTGTTTAGTCCCAATAGTCAAAAGTGATGTATTGTCCAAAGACGATCTACAGCCAAATCCTGATTTTCTCTTTTTGTGATTTTAATAAAAAGTTTATTTCATAATAAAAATGTCTTATTTGATGCATGAACTAATTACAGATGATTACACAAATGAATTGCTCAAAAATATGGATACATTGTTAATTTATTCCCTCGCGGACACATTAATCACGAGTTAATTACAGATCACTACCCATTGTGACAATTAAAATGCGACTAGACAAAATTAACAAGGTATTATTTGTTTGTGGTTATTCATCGTAGAGGGAAATTGTTAGCTTCAAAGTCGGTGTCCATGTATTATATGCTGGCTTTTTTTTTCTGATCGGCAAAACAAATTTAAATTAAAACTGTTCTTTGAAAGGAAGAACAGAGTTTGAAATACAACCACACGAGCAATCCACAATGGATCCTCAACAGAGAAAACAACAACACAAGGACGATCCACTCAGGGAACTGCAAAACCAACAACACAAATCAATTTCTTTTACTAGCGTTATTGTATTTGAGCTCCGAATCCTCAACTTGGGGAATATGAGAAGACGACAAGGGACATCATTTTGCCGAAAGACAAAAACCTCTCCGAGTATAGGAATATTCAACAAAACGAAACCCAAAACTTTTTCTTATCGAAGAAAATTTACAGGAAATTATAGTAACCTTAAAAAGAGGTGAGACCATGAAGAGCTTTTACTATCAGGCTAACCCAAGGCACCAGATGTAGACACTGCGAAGCAACACTGAGCGAGCCTGCTCTACGACCTTCTTTTAACAACAAGAAACATGGAGCATTACACTGACTTCTTATTATAGTAAATCAGAGGATAACTTTGCCATTCCACCCACCAAAAGGCCGTAAGATTGGAGACATAGCTCTTTCAGGACTATACGATCCCAATTAGATCTTTAACGCTATATATTTTAGGGGTTACTCCATGTCCGCACACCCACTTTTTGTTTATTGCTAAATACTAACTAAGCAAACGTAAATTGTTATGTAGTAACGTTGGCCAGCAACTATTGCATTTTCTGTCCGCAAGTCTAACGGCCGGTAAGTGAGTAACAGGAAAAATTGATAGTTCATGGTTATGATTTGACAATATACAATAAGTTGAAGTTATGATTTGAGAATAAACGAAAAGTTGAAGTTTTCATTTTAAGAAAGTTGTAGAGCACGTGACAAGCATGTGACTGGTATTTTACGGCGTTAATCACACTTAACAGATTTTGATATATTTTGAGAATTAATAAGGTAAAACTTGTTATTATCTGATACATTTCATACATGTGGGTTATGATTTGATATTTGACTTTAGTATAATGAGGTGACATGTCGTTCTTTATATATTTTATCGATATCAAATTGCTCATTTATAAAAATAGACCCATTTATTTCTATATCAACTGCTCATTTTTGAAACTAGCTCACCATATCTCCCCCGCCACCCCAATTTTCTCCAATGTTTTCTTACCAATCTTGGAGCCATAAAAGACCAAGATGCGAAAATACACCTGAACTATGACCTTTTGTCGAATGCATATATTTATTATTTTTATATTATTATATACATATCTAAATATCATTTTTCTCATAAATTCGGTGATTAAATCAAATTCTCTCTCGCAAGTCAAGAGCTCCTCATTTCCAAAGAAACCCTATCCCCTATAGAGTTACTTACTTCTGTCGTCGATATGACCGCTGCTAGTCTTATCGTCGCATCTATCCCATCGTAGTCAGCTCTAGTACAGTCCCTCCCACGTGCACCACCGCCTCGCCCCTCGTCAGACGTGAAGCTTCCTAATAAGTCGAGGCCTAGAAGAAACCCTAAACTTTCTTCTGCAGCCCCGGTCTCCCTCTCACCCTCATCCACGCCACCTCTCCCTCGACTACAGCAATCATGGCCTCCTCCCTTGTTTCTTCAGAACTGATTGGTAAAGTTCGGCGCGACCGTCCTTTGAAGACTCAAAACCTAACTTTTTCTGCAAGTAAAGTTAGTAAAGTTAGGGTTTTGGAAAACTCCAATCCTCCGCCTTCTATAGCTGAGCTGAAAGCCCTAACGCCCGCTCCCGATGATGTGCAACCTCTACTGTCTAGGATGAAGGTCCCCGTTCTCCGACCACCGGTGGAACCAGCTCCTCCCAACGTGACCACCGCTATGGCTATCGTCGCCTTGCCTCTCCCTGTCATAGCACCGCCTGATCTAGGACCTGCCACCACCCTACTACCCTTTTTGGTCTAGTATCCTCTTAAAGGAAAAGCTTACATGCTTGACCAGGAGAGGCTGGAGCCAGGGAGGGCGGACGTGATTGCTTTCTATGAGGGGATAGGTGTTTCAAACGCAGCTTGGGTACCGGTGATCCCAGCGCTCCTCACACCACCTCTGGAGGTGACTCAGCGTCATCGTTCCTTCAAGCACAAGGAAGCCGACTCAACTTCAGTGACACCTCTCCCTCCGATAGGTCTGGACACCCAACTCCTCAATCTACAAGATGGCTTCTAGGCCTGCTCCTTGGAGGAGGAGGAGGAGGAGGAGATCGAGGTGTGGTCATCCAAGCCTCCCCAGAAAGACGTCCTCATTCGGATCACCACGAAAGCATGGCGTTCATCAGCGGAGGGGTTGGTGATTAAAGATATCGGCCCGGGGGTGTTCGGTTTTTACTTCCAAACTAAGAAAGCCTGGGCATGGGTTCGAGACAACGAACCACGGTGCTTCGATGGAAGACCTCTCCTGCTGGGTGACTTAAACCCGGTGACTAGAGAACCCCCACCCTGGGTGAGCTCTAGATATGGGTGCATGTTCGTGGCCTTCCCCCGTTGGTCCGTACCAAAACCACGGGGAAAACAATGGGGGTGTCACTACAGTTCTGCGTTCACGTCCTGTGTGACAAATGAGGGACATGTTGGGGAGATTCAGTTAAAGTCCGCTTCTGGCATCTTGTAGAGCGCCCCCTTCGACGTCACCTCCTACTGCGCTTTTGGGAATTTCCCGATCCGGTTTGTGTCACCCTTACCTATGCAAAGTTCCCTTCGTTTTTTTATAACCTGTGGGATGATAGGTCACATAGTGGACGAGTATGATCGGGAGGTGGTTGGTACCCCTAGGTTCGACTCTTCGATGCTGGAGTACCAAAGGGACCGCCAACCCAAGACGTATGCTACAGATTGGGATGCTCAGTTGTCCCATAAACCAATATCCTCGACTACTGCACATAAGGCCCTATTGTCTCGTGGCAACGAACTAATAGTATCCTAGGCTACAACACCTAATTGTGCGAGGCGTTCGGTCGATTCTGGTTGGAAAAACTTGGTGATCGACCGGCCCTCGTCTAGTGAGAAAGCCGATACCCCGGCTCTACTTGAGCACAAAGATGGAATGGATTTAGAGCCGAAACTAAGTCTGATCCTAGAGTAGGAGTTAAAGGAGTAAATAGGGGATCCAAGGGAGGAGGAAGACAGGGCAGGCAAGCTGGCCCGTGTGGAGGAATGAAAGTAATTCATTTCTCCAGGGATTGGCCTTGGGAAGAGTCCTTGATCAGAGTTCCATTTCCCCTTAAAACCAATGACCGCAGATTCAGCTTAATACAACAAATAGAGAATGAAGGCTACACCTTGAGCAACAATTATTGGTTTTGTCATATTTTACTTTTGTTTTTAGTAAGCCTTTCTGGCACTTCCAAAATCAGTAGACCAGATTACTTGTCTCAGATTTTTTTGTAAAGGGACCTACTAACGCTCTTTACATTCTCATGACTCTTTTTTACTTCGTGGTCAAGGAATATATCTTGGTGCACTTCTTTGTAGCTGATATTTATAATCAATGATAATCTAACTTTCATCCCCAAAAAAATATCATTTTCTCATAAGTTCGTGGGAAACAAGAGCTGGTGGGTTGGATGGGATGTGTTTGAATCATGTGGTTAGGAGACATTCGATCAAATATTAACAATTTTGTAACCTAATTAAAATATCGATCATCAAAATATACTAACCCAATTAAATTATGTAATTTGACTAATCTAACTAAATTAATAAAAAAAATCAATTCAATTTGATTATTAATCAAATTAACAGATTTTTGGTTTATAACTGAATATAATATGATATTTTTCATTCAATTACGTTATGTAATATTATATTCATATTACAAAGACACATTACCCAAATATTAGATGCTATTAATTTACACGATAAAATGAGGTTCCAAAACTTTGATTCTTTCCCATATGAAAAATAAATTTATTTGAATTATTAAATTAATTCTTAACAAATTCAAGTTATTTAAAAATATATATATAATATATTATCCTTACAAGATTAATGATATAAGATATTTTAATAATATTTTTTATATATATTTATATATATATATAAGTTATAATGTTAGACTAATGTAATAATATTTCGATTAGTTATATTATTTTGATAATCTAATTTTTGTAATCGAAATAAAACGTAATTTGTAACATTAACCAAACAAATCCAATGATCAAAATAACAAACCATATATTTTTTTGAATCTGACAGGTAACTTGGCCAACGGATCCAATACGTGGTTGTGGTGCAAATGCTAGGCCATAGATTCAATCCGTGGATGAGATTCAAAAATAGGGCCACGTATAACATTCGTGACTCAGGTGAAAAAGTAGGCCAACATATTGAATCTGTGGCCCAGGTAGAAAATCAGGGCAACATATCGAATTTGTGGCCTAGGTGAAAAAGCAGGCCAACGGATTGAATCCGTGACCCAGGTGAAAAAGCAAGCCAACAGATTGGATACGGATCCTAGGTGGAAAAGCAGGGAAACAAAATGAATCTATAGCCCTGGTGGAAAAGAAAGCCAATGGATTGAATCTGTGGCCCAGGTGGAAAAGCAAGAAAACGGATTGAATCTGTGGCGCGGGTGGAAAAATAAGCCAACATATTGAATCTGTGGCCAAGGTTTAACTTGCCCAACGGATACTTATATCTGTTGGCCAAGTACTTGGGCCACGGATCTTACCCGACGCATGCATCTGTTGGCCTAGTACTTGGCCAACATATATCAACTCCTACGCCACGGATAAGATTCGCTGTCCAAGACTGATCTAGCAGTAGTGTAAGTACATTGATATCGACTATCACTTTGTTCGTCAACAGTTGCAGGCCTCTATATTGCACCCAAAACCAGTACTCAGTTCCCATCAACTTGCTGATATTTTCACCAAAGGACTTGGTCGGGACCGCTTTCAGAATCTTTTTTGCAAGTTGGGCATTTTCAATATCCATGCTCCAACTTAAGAGGGAGTGTTGACCGTATCAATTACTTGCCCATCACATCAATCTTACAGATCAATTACCTTCTTTATGTATGCACATAATATCGTTAGGATCCATTACCAATATTTTTTTTCTTATTTATATTTCCCCTCTCGTATATAGATAACACACTTTATCGATGAATAAATCAAACAAAACAGAAAACAATTGTCTACTTTTACAATGATCACTACTGAGGAGTTATGTATCTGTGATTTAATCTCAATGTATTTAGTTAGTCCGATTTTATTGAATATCATGGGACAAATGTCAAGATCACAATAAAGTTTATAGTTGTATGCTGACATGTAAAAAGAAGTGCATGCCAGTATGAGTGATTGGTGGTTTTGAACACCGTAGTGCTTGAGTAATGCAGGAACCAGGTATGGCTGTAGTGAGTATGAAGAGAAAGGCATGAGCCCAAGTCTGGTTTAAGTTTTGGGCTCATGAGTTAAATGCAAATCCTGATGTTCATGGTTGGTCAGTTGTTAATATGTGCTTGTCTAATCATAGGAGCTAATTTATACCCTTTTTGGTGTCAAGTTCGTTATTGCAGTATAG
The DNA here is from genome assembly GCA_963921825.1 of Erodium maritimum. Lineage (NCBI taxonomy): Eukaryota > Viridiplantae > Streptophyta > Magnoliopsida > Geraniales > Geraniaceae > Erodium > Erodium maritimum. The sequence continues at coordinate 11,653,101 of OY997595.1, forward strand.
GTTACCAAATGATAATATTGAAATGTCAGGTGGAAAGATTTCAGATGTTAATATTGATAATATATACAACATTTCTAGCTTTAGTATCTTGAATTTTTCTTTCGATATTTCTAGATGTTAATATTGATAATATATACAACATTTCTAGCTTTAGTATAGTATCACCCTCACTGACATAATTTTATAGGCCTTCCTACAATATCATGGAAGGTTTGTGCATTTTTAATCCCTCCTCAAATTTATGCAAACTATGCCCCTTTGTTGATCACTGTTAAACTAAATAGTTGAATCATCCATCACCTTGTCCCAAATCAATTTTGCATGTATTTAAAGGATTCTCCTTTTACATTTGCCGGCATATTAGTTCGGCTCCCATTTCCAATACATATAACTAAAATCAACATCGAGAAATGACAAATATGTAGATAGATTTCATCTTCTCAAAATACTGAAAATTGATATGATATACACTCGTGGAAATAATCTTTTACTGCAATTTTATTCTATAAAGTCGCCCAGGATAGTAACTAGTGCGACTGTACTTTATGTGACCACACAAGTTACTATCTTGGACAACTTTTTTTTTAGTCACCAAAATTGAAATCTGGTGTAGTGTTATATCACATAATTAATCTGTTCATTGGCATTTGCGGGAAACGACACTGCTACTTTATCATTTGTAATTTTGTATGTTAAGAAAAGAAGTTATAATTAGTGATAATTAAAGAGTCCTAACCTTTTGTCAAAATTAGATTTGAAAAAAGTGGTGACCTCCTACCAAACCCTGATTAACTGCATTACAACTACTTACACGGAATTATCGAATAACTTCATTTCAATTCTTTCTGGTTTGGGCTGATTGATAGCAACAATATTGGTGTTTCCTTTATCATTATCGGAGAGATGGAAGTAATAAGTTGGACTCTTTTGCAGCTTAGCACTTAAATATATCATCTTGAATGCCAATTTCGACTTCCTTCCTTTCATGTGTGGTGATTACTCACCTACACGGATGCTCTCTTTTGTTTCATTAATCACTTTTGCCTTTATAATTACCACATGCCATTATCATAATCCAAATTAAGTTGTCATAGCCGCTGAATTAGGTCGGATTTCGTGATTCTGTAGGGAAATGACGGATTCGGTGGGTCGAATCTATACATTTAAGGAGAAGATTTGTTGAGGGAGGAGAGGAATTCGTAAAAAAGAGAGAGAAACGGTGAGGGAGGAGAGAGACAGAGAGAAGAACGAATTGAAGGAGACAGATTCGATGTCGATAAATCTACAGACTCAAAAAATATCAAATTTTGAGGAGAGAGAAAATTAGAGACGAAACATCAACAAATCCTTTTTTCGATAGTTTCGACGATTCTTTCCACCTCAATTGTAAAAGGGTCCGAGTCTGAAGCCCTTACATATTAGATAGTAAAAAGAGTTGTTTATATGGGCATTAATCTGTGCCCTGCTAAACTAATCATTTGAGTGAAATATTGATGTTCTATATATGTTCAAAGTCAATGGGATTCTCCCCCAACATGTTTTGTTCAATTTTGGTATATTGCATATAGCTAATGTGCGTACACTATGTTAATGTGTCAAAAAATGGAGTACTAAAGTGTTCAAAAATTTTAAACTTAGGTACATCAATAGAATAATTATGATATTCTGGAGACGAGGATTTTTTGAAAATCATTTGGTAACATTTTTCGATAAGTAAAATTTATGTATCTATAAAACGACATATACATTCAAGAACGTTGTTTATTCAAATCATAGTACGATAATACTTAATGCATGTGAAAAAAAGATCAGGTAGTTGATTCGGCCGGATAAAGGTAGGAGCGGGCAATCCTGCCGTTTGCTCCCCGGGGATAAAAGCCACCGGGGCGACTTTCATTCCCGGTACCGTACACTTCCCTGAGTATCTCCGGCGGCGTCCTTGCATAGGATAAAGAGTTGGGATCCGCCGATAAGATGTTACTGGTGGTCTGATTCTCCGCCCCTAGGAACTTCGGAACCAATATCCCTTCGTCTTTGATTCCGCACCTCGCGAGCTCGTTTCTCAGCTTCGATATGTCTGCGGTGAACTCAGCCACCGTCTTGTTGTACGGCACCACCACCTTATGGCCGTTCTCGTACAGTAAGGTTCTTATCACTGCATCTTGCCCGGCCTCCACCCCCAGCAATCCCGCTACCAACTGTGCCCGCCATATCCACAAATATCATTCAGACATATGTTGTTACGTTGTTTTCTCAAGAAATTGATAAGTTTGACATTTTAGCACCGACTTTTTCAAATAGTTAAAAAATGCAGGGATAACTATCAAAACATACTTTAAAGGCAACGGTTTTTCGTCCCCAAAACTGATCTACCGTCCTTCTTCTTTTGGGGTCACGTCGATTTCTAACCCATCAGAAATGTCATTTGCAATTCCTGACTAATATCAACCTTTTGTGACACATTCTAACACAAATGTGGTAACGTTTAACAAAAGTACCGATCACGTGTAAAATAGACATGAAAAAAGTGGGTTTCCTTATAAAAAAATATCACTTTTATGCTACTTTTTTTGTGACAAACTACCACCTTTATGGTGGTTCATGTAAATTGTGCTACCTTTTAAGTTATAAAATGTCTCGATAGGTCGACCTCAATTAGGAAGTGATAACTAAAGGTCACAGAAGGTTAGGAAACAACATTTTCTTTTTACGTACACACCTGATAGAAGGTTAATATCTCATGTATTCCCATTTTTGAAACCGAACTACTAGAATATGTGACGTTTTTCAAAAACACACTCGTTTCATTTTTGACGTTGAAGTCAAAAATATGTTTTTTTTTCTTCGAAAGTGAATCAATGGGATATTGACCTTCTATCAGATCTGTACGTTACATATGAATGAAGATGACAACAAACCAGTTTTTGACACAAAAAGTCATTTGGAGCCTGTTTTTATACTTGCCCAAAAAATTGATAGGTTTATAATTAGAGACAGAAATGTAAATTACCCTCTTTGTGGTTGTATTGACAAGTTTAGGGATGGTCCCAACATAACCTACGAGTCCAACGTAAGGGATGGCATTGGAAGCTAGGAGGTAGTTGATGGAGTTGGCATATGGGTCGAATGGTGGTTCCAACTTGTACCCAACAGCCTTGTTGAATATGTTTGCAAAGTTTTCAGAGCTCAGATTCAGCAACGGTCTCGGAAATCCCCCCACCGTTTCAAAAATCGCCCTGAACAGTCGCTTAGATTATCTTATAAGTTTCAAAATTCTTCAAGAAATGTAAACATAATTACCTGATGTGTCCAACTTCCTGCAAACCAAACTCCTCGATGATCCTACGAACAAGTTTGTCAAGATTGGCCTTTCTAGCCCCGATCGGCGGTGGACCACCGAGGGCATATTCCGGCGCAGTCTGGTCCAGGCCACGGCCGGTAGCACCGTGCAAGAAAAATTCACACTCTAAGAACTCCAAGTTCAATGCAACATGGATGCGGTCTCTGTCGTCTGCTCGGATTGGAATCGACCCACAACGGTCACGGTCACCGGTGACGAATGAAACGAGAATGAGAAAGGAAACTAAGGTTATATGAGATGGATTTGCTCTAGTAGCAGCCATTGTTATTATGTTGTTGAGTTCCATTACAAGTTTCTTGATCGCATATTTATAACAAACAAGCACGTGAAAGTCACGTGATGAGTTTCTTTAACACTTACGTAAATATTACTTTTCCTGTTACTGCCCTATCAGCTATTAATTTTAGATTTTGACTTATCATTTCAAATACTAACAATACCCATAATAAGAGAGACCACGTAACGTTGTTTTATCAGAATACATTTAGTTATCTTCATTTTACTAAATGAAGTTTGGTTGCTGTCGTTGATTCTTTGTCACTACTGCTAAACATCGTAGAGAAGCGAAACTGTTGCATCTCCCTAACGAGAGAATGTGTGGTCGTGGTGTTAGGGACGCGCCAGCTGAATAGTGGTGTGCTGTATGTACTTGAGAGATGGCAGCAAGTAATGTTGCGTCTCCCTATTGACATTGATTATGGGGACGTAGTTTCGACGCGTCGTGCCAGTACTAGACTCCCGTCGACTAAGAAGATCCACTTAAACAAGGCGACGTAGTGTGTCTTCCAAGTAATTCAATGATGTGTCTTACTCATAGATTTGCTTTAGAGTCATGTCAGTCGTGTCATTTAACGTTGCCATAGAGGGGAGGGCGTACTGACTCCTGGGTATTCCAGAGCTCCACTGTCCATCCCCATGCCTAGGGGTTCTAAACCTGATGGGACGTAGCAACAAGCAAAGTCTGCAATATATCTTATATCAGATCCTGCGACGAATTCGGAGATGGGATGGGAAAATGCTAAACAGGACAGGGAAGGAGGTCTTGGTAAAGTCGGTGCTTCAATCTGTACCAACATATGCAATGAGAGTCATACAACTTTCGCAAGGCACGTTAGAAAAAATAAACGAGGCCTTACCGAGGTTTTGATGGAAGTCATCGGGAGGAAGCTATAATCTGATTATATGGTAATCCTGGTCGACGATGTCCCAACCTAAGGAAGTGGGAAGCTTGGGGTTCAGGAACCTTCAGTATTTCAACACCGCCTTACTGGGAAAGCAATTATGGAAGATTGCGATGGAGGAGTCTAGTCTAATGGAAAGGGTGCTAAAGGCACGGTACTTCCGGGATTCTTCGGCTTTGGAAGCCAAAAGAGGAATCAATCAAAGCTTCATTTGGCAAAGCCTCCTTTCAGCACAATGTTTGGTCAAGCAAAGGGGCACGCATGTCCATTGGTCCTAGGACTTCGACCTCAATTCTTCGGCACATGTGGCTCATTAGGATGGAGCCTTAGATCCGATCGACAAACTCAAACCTGGAACATTTGAATGTGTCGGGACTTATGGCACCAAACTCTAGAAAGTGGAATAAGGTGAAAATTAGAGAGCTTTTCGATGAGAGGGACAGTATAGACATCCTATCAGTTCCAATTAGCAATAATGTCCTATCATGAGGCTCGTGGTACCGGTCAGGAGAACAATTAGGCAAGTACTCAGTCATGTCAGCATATGGAATGCACAGTCAAGGGCAACCATCCCCAGGTACTTTTTCAGACATATGGATGTCCATTTGGGGCCTTGACGTCCTACCGAAGGTCCGAAACTTTCTATGGCGAACTTGTGCGGTGTGTCTTCAAGTGGCATCCAGACTTCAATCTAGAAGGGTGGACATGGTGCTAACCTATCTTGTATGTCAAGTGGGAGAGGAGTCGGAAATACACCTTCTTATTACATGCCCGGTGGCGACAGAATGTTGGCGAAATTGAGTAGACCGTCCCTCCCCAATAAAACGGGAGATTTTTTAGAATGGTTGAGAACCATGCTAGCTATAAACCATCCGAATAAAAGGGGGAGGTAAGGTTTCTTTTATGAGAAATTTGGAAGGCCAGAAACAAGAAGGTGTGAGATGATATCACTCCAGTAGCAGCGTCGATCCATTACACGACCTCTTGCATTAATTTCGGGTGGCTGGAAGCAAAAGCTCTTCATGAGATTAGAAGTTCTAGTTCTACTTAATCAGGAAATGGAGTAGCAACCAGCTGGACCTACCCAACCCAGGGGACCTGGGCTATTAACACGGATGGAGCTCTCTTCACAACAACAGGACAACTGGGTACATGCCAGATGACAAGGGCTAGGTCCTCCTCTTTTAGGGTCCCCGGAATTCGAGATTGGTGGAAGTTTATGCTATCAGGGATGCGCTGCAATGGCTAATTTAGAAGCCACATCAGAAAGTCACCATTTGAAGTGATTGTAAGGTCATAGTGGATATGATCAACAAAAAGAGAAGATCCTCTTCTCATACAAGGATAGTCGCTAGCGATTTTATTTCCCTTTTATCTAGACTCGAGGTCGTGCAACTCGAATTTGTAAAGAGGACAACGAACAAAACAGCTCAATGGCTTGTCAGGGCGGCATGTTCCTCCCCTGTCTTGGAGTGGCAAGGAGGATTTATATCGGAGCCATTTTATCGTGTCTTTATTACGGACTTTTAAATAATATATCTCGTATTGCTCAAAAAAAAGATAACCTACCATACAACCCTGAGCATATAGGAAAACCAATTGCCTCAACTACCACCCATACAATCAGCCAAACAAACAAGTCCAACTTAGAAGTAGACCAACGTTTAGGGCTCAAAAAAAAACAAAACCAGAACTATAATTGTTGCATAATTATGCATTTTACAGCATAACTAAGACACACAGTCCAATCAGCCACAACAAAGTAGTGATTAATGATCCGACTCCCCAAAGGCTTGACAAAACTCTCAACAACAACCTTTGCGTCGGTAGTCGGTGTCGGGTTCCAATAATATGTTAATCGCCCCTAATTAAGATATACGCAAAACATGTTAATTTTGGCAATCGTTTCACAGAACCAAGACCCAAAGGTTTCTTCAAATATGGCTTCGTCGCTCACTAAAGACGTATTTTCCTGAGAATAAGTTTTCAAAAAATGTTGGGTCCTTTTTTTTGTTCCTTTTGCCCTTGTCTTAGATCGACATATATTTTGTTTGTAGCAAGACTATCCTTCTCCAAATTCAAACAAGTTGGGTTCAATTCAGTTTCTTCCTTGTAGAATGGAAAGGCTCGTAAAGACTCGTATGTTGTCTGGACAAAATAGTGGGATTCGGGACTCAAAATAGTGGGTGTTTTACAATGAGGCTTGGATGTGAGGTTTGTATTGTGAGTGGACCAATCATATTTAATTAAATATGATTTTTCGTATTTAAAAAAAATAGGACGCGTGACACGCTGTTATTGGTTGGGCGAAGGACACGGGACCCGGGACTCGGGCCTCGGCCCGTCCCGCAATAGTGGGACGTGGGACGCGGGCCTCAACCCGGCCCGCGTTTTTGCGGGACGCGTAAAAGCCGTCCCACAACAGGACGGCCCGCGTCCTGCGGCCCACAAAAATACGAGCCGAAATTGAGGACCGGTCCGTTATACATGCTCCTATAAAATTCTTCAAGGTTATACCTCTAGGGACTATACTCTCTCACTCTTTACTACTACTAGAGCCCTCAATAACTTTTGGTACTGAAGCGTCATCCTTATGTTTAGAATATAATGTGTTTTTGGAATCAATAGCATTTGACCATTGGAGATCCGCCGGAGGCATTTCATCAAGCAACTTGGACATCGACTCCGACCAAGTATCCGTTGAGGGACCGGTAAGAGGGATCACAAGTTGATCCAACTCTGTTATCGAGACACCCTTCTTCTAATCCGAATCCAAGCTTTGTTCTAACTTCCTTTGATTTTGAATAATAATATGCTACTTTACTTATACTAACTACAGGACAAACGACTCCAACCTCAGCTAATGAATTTGTACTAGCATTTTTCTTTTGGCGAAACCTAAAAATATGTGTTCATTAAAATAATTTTAAAATAAAACTATCCTCACAGACCAATGGGTTCGAATCTAAGCTTCATTTCTGTTCAAACTTCTTCTTCAATTCCTCTGTGATGCGATTCGGGGAACGCAATTATTTGGGTGCAAGATTCTAAAAGAATGTCTTGTGATATTTCGGGATCCCAAACTATCTATCTTAGTATTTTTTGTATATCAGTTACTGATTCTTTCTCCTATATATACATACATATAAGGATGTGAAAAAATATTCGGTAATCCGTTCCATCCGCTAATCCGCTTGGTCTATTATGCATCTGCTATTAATCCGCATATAAGTGGATGGGTCGTGGATCACAAAAATCAAAATCCGCATCCGCACGGACGGATGAAAATTCATTCCCACAAGAAAATATCCACCCATGTGCACCCCTAATACACACACAACACACACACACACACACACACACATATATATATATATATATGTGATAGATATCAAATTGTAAGAACCGCCCCCGGTCGATCCCGGTCGAACAAGAGGTTTTCGGCGAAAGTTGACTTTTTGCCAGAATAGTCAACCGATGACTCCGGGAGTCATTCGAGACCTTTCTGGGGCCCAAAAAGCTTAGTAGTCGTCACGATTAGCTTAATTGGGCCGTTTCCTTTCAAATGACTGTAATTGTGAAAAAGTCAATTGTAAGTCAACTCGGGTCAAAATACGCCGATTTAAGGACAAAACTGATTAAATTAGAAGTGCTGGATTTAATCTGAGTAGAGGTGGTCCCCACTTGGACACTTGTCCTTAGAAGCTTGGAAGGGAAGAAAGAGGGTTAAAAAGACTCATATGTCCCTAAATTGAGTTGCCTTGAAGAGTTAAGGGTAAGGGGGTGTTTTGGGGATTTCGAAAGTAGGTTAAAGGCACAAAAACCAAGACCAATTCAGCTCATTTGTGCTTGTGGCCGAAATTGAGAGAGAGAGGAAGAAGAGATGGGATTTTGGTAGCTTGAATAAGAAGAAAGGAGGAAAAAGGGGGTCTTGAACCCATTTTCTATCCAAAAAATCCTCTCATTTTCACTTGTTTCTTCACCTATTCTCCATCCTCAAGGTAAATCCCTCTTCCTTTTTCGTTTTGGGTGATTTTAGTTCTTGGGTTTTGAGGAGAAATTATGAACTTGGTTGAGGGTTTGAAGCTTTAATGGTGGAAGATGATTTTTTTGGAGAAGGAAATGAGTTAGATGATTGTTTTAGCTTGGTTTTGAGTAGTTTTGATGAAACCCCTTTTTGGGTATTGATTTGCTGAAGCTTTGGGTCTATTTTGGAGTTTTGAGAAGAATTTCGCAGAAAACGAAGTGGAAGAAGGGCTGTCTGGAACGACATGGAACGCCGCACGGAACGGGCCAGGTTCCGGCACGAAGAGCCGCACGGACCGGGCCAGGGTCCGGCACGGCATGCAGCACGGACCGTGCCTGGTCCTAGGCCGGTCTGTGGCACGGACCGTGCCTGGTCCCGGGCTGGCATGCCGCACGGACCGTGCCTGGTCCCGGGCCGGTCTGTGGCACGGGCCGGGTCGGGTACCGGGCCAGTACGTTGCATGGGCCGGGTCGGATACCGGGCCTGTGGGCCTTTCGGTTTGGGCCTCATTCCGACCCATTTTCCTTTTAGCCTATGTTGGACATTCGGGCTTAATTTAGTTGTTTCTCGTTCTTATTGCAACTGAATTAGTGTTGATTCGAGTACTTGTTTTGTAATCCAAGACTATGGACTCGAGCGTGACGGGAGAGGAGACAGTTGGATCTCGTGAAGTGGAGGAGGAAGCTAGCCATGTCGTCAGCAGCTAGGAGTTGAGAGTTGTTTACTTTCGAAGTAGGGAAAGTAGCGAATACCGGTTTAATTACGGAAAGTTACTATGCTTTTATGATAATAATAATAATAATCGGAAAGGTCCTAGTTTGCATATACGATGTGATTCACTAGAATAACCGCTTTCAATTACGATAATAAACGGAAGAGTCTCAGTTTGCATATAGGATGTGATTCACTAGAATAATCGCTTTCAATTATGGGTAATTGTCGTGCTGGTAGAATGACCATGTTGAGCCTTAGGGTTGCGTGTTGATTGTGATGCCATGATCTATGATTGAGATGCATGATGCGCGTTGTAGTCGTTGTTTAGATTAAGAGTCATAATAAGATATACTCGGTGTAGCATGTTGTCGCTGTGTTTGGGCAAATGTGTCATGCGTGATGTGATGTGAACCATTGATTGTGATATGATCGGGTGAGTGATAGACCGATATGTGTGTTGTGGTGAGTTGGCTCGGTTGGCATACCGTGGTCGAACTATGACATTATGATGCATGTTATGCTCTTGATGTGTGTTCCAAGATGAGGTGTAACCGGTATGATACATACACCGAGGGATAGTTCCGGTGTAGGGTATCGAGGCCAAGGATGGCGTGATCAGTACCCCGATGTGGTGGGAAGGCGTACGACTGAGGTATGTGCCGGTCCGGTATGCGTGAGGCCCCGAGTCTGTGTGCCGGGAAGACATCTGACTGAATGTATTGCCGGTCGAGGATGTTACCCCGAGTCTTAGTGATGGGAAGATATCGGGACTGATGATGTGTGGTCCAGTACGATATAAGTGGATGTGTGCATTCGGTGATGTTGGAAGCTGTTGTACGGGATTTGTGTTGTTCCGATGTGTGTTCTATGCTTGGTGATTGGCTATGTGCGTTGTTTTAAGTGTGATTATGGTCTTGTGAGAGTGATTAGTGGTTAGTGACTTCCCGTGGGCGTTGTTAATAGTTATGCTTTGCTAGTATGCCCTAATTGGACGGTTACTCGTGGTGGTGAACGGATGTTCATAACCTTAACTACTTTTCCTACTGAGCGAAAGCTCACCCCTTTACCTTGTTGTTTTTCAGGTCTTGAGCGGGATCTGTGCTAGTGGGATTCTCGGCGCTTGGGAGCCAGCGAGGGTCTTGTCTAGTGGTCTATCGACGTACTGTTTATTTGAACTAAAACACTTTATTACTGGGTTTTTTGAGCTGTTGACTCATTTTATTCGGATTTATGAATTTTGGAGTTTTATTTAAAACTTATCTCAATTGTTTACTTAAATTAATTATTGTTTTAAGCTCACGTCTCGAGTCCGGTCAAAACAATATTTGGGGCGTGACACGAATACAAACCGCACTTTATTGTGCAAACTAAGGACAATTCTGAGCTACAGGATGTGCGCGATGACGTCATCAAAGCGTGCAAGATGCTGACACGTGTCACTTGCATGCAACAAGTACTAGTATCTTACCTAACATTGTACTGCTATCTACATATAGAGTGTTGATACCTACATATAGAGTGTTGGTACATGCATACATAGTGCTAATATTATGTGCAAAGTGTTGGTATCTTACACGTAATGAAATAAGTACCTTACGTACACAAGTGTCGGTACTTTGCATATACGGGGTGTTAGTAACTTGTGCGCTGCATGTGTGGTCAACACGCGATACACTGCGGTCAAAGGCACGGGAAAGTTCGCGTTATTCACGGAATTGTCATCGCGGGCGTGGCAAGATTTGGGCCTTCTGATCTCACGAATCTGACAGCTCAGATTGGTTCTCAGTTTGCACAATAATGACAATTTGTATTGGATACCATCCCTATATATAAATATATATATAAGGAGACAATCACGTGCGAACCTCCCTTACGGTGCGAACCTGCGAACCTCAAATCTGGTTTGCAGAAATAGCGAACATGGTTTGCGGAAATAAGCATCCCAGTTTGCGGGAAAAAAAGTTTGAAAAAACAGCATTTTTATGTTGAGAAAATATATGGTTTGCGAAAATAGTGTATCTGGTTTGCGGAAATAGCGAATATGGTTTGCGGAAATAAGCATCCCAGTTTGCGGAAAAGAAGTTTGAAAAAAAAAAGTATTTTATCTTGAGAAAAATATGGTTTGCGAAAACACCGCAAACCGAGACCACTATTTCCGCAAACCAGATACACTGCACAAGCAGGTTCGCACGTTCGCACCGTAAGCCATGGTTCGCACCTGATTGCACCCGTATATATATATATATATATATATATATATATAATACATTCAGGTGCGAACCCCTTTTAAAATATATATATATATATATAATACATTCAGGTGCGAACCCCTTTTAAAATGTGAACTTGTGAACTCAACCACAACGCGCCACTTGTCGCGCCATTTTTTCTACCAAGTTTACCAATTTAATTATTTCCATTCATTTCAACTTTAATTTTCATTTTTCTTGCGCCAATATTTTTATTTTTCTAAGATCTATCCATCAAGTAGCATATTGAATATGCTTTGAAGCAAGAAAATACACATATAAGCAAAAATTGTGATAGACACAATATTCACAAACCACATCTCTCATATTCTCAAACCTGTATCGCTCTTAGTTGCAAACCATATCACTTATATTTTCAAACTATATCCCATACATCCACAACCACACATCACTCATAATATTCGCAAACCACATCACCCTTATTCTTAAATCTCATCACTCATATCCTCAAACCATATCCATCACATCCACAACCACATCACTCATATTTTCAAACCCACATCACTCGTATTCTCAAACTCACATCGCTCATATTCTCAAACCAATCACTCATATTCTCAAACCACATCACCTATAAAAGGAAGATACCTCAGTTGGCTACATCTTCTATGTCGAACCAGATCACTAGGAAGAAGCCTCAGTCTGCGATAATCACAAGGAATGAATCTGGACTTAATGAAGCAGAAAATGAATGATCTTTTTGTTTGTTTCTCCACATTTTGACCATAGAGACTTCAGAGTTGTGGGTGCGAAACGTAATGGTGTATTCGGATCCATCATCTGCGTTCTGGTTCTGAAGCGCCCAAACAAAGAAGGTTTATTTTGGCTTCATCGAGTTTTCTTCGTCAGAAGCTGCTCTCTAGGCCGTTTAGAGTCTGCACGGGTTTCAGGTGAATGGATACGACCTTTTGTTGCCATCACTCGATCAGATTCAATCCCAAAAGGCATTGGCAGGGATCATATTGTTTCGCCTAATGTACCTAAGTCAAATGTGTTGTCAAGGAGGTCATGCAAAGCGAGATCTCAGGAGAACAAAAAACATGATGATCTGGTTGTTGAGATTTTTTCGACGAAAAACCTGATGAACAAAAAAAACCGAAAATCGTTCCCAGGGAGCATTGATTCATGATTGATATGTATCCCATCGCGAAGGAGATATGTCCATCTGATGGTGCCTTGATCCATCCCATCTGCCACTACTCCGACTGATGGGAACCATCGTCGGGACTACTGCATACTTCCTACCCGACCTGATTAAACGGGGAGGAACTATTGAAGCACAACCCCTGAACCTCGGCCTTATGACAAGGATCTCCGTCGTAGGCATCTTGGATTGGACGCCATCCACAACCAACCATCTGAGCACGCGACCGGACTACCCAGGAATCCTACGACGTATGGGATTGGACTACCAAAAAACTCCTCAGGCGAGTGCTGTTCAGCGGCTCGCATAGGAACATGAATGGACCACCAAGCATCAAGGCGTGTATGTGGATGCACGTCTCGCCCGGCCATCATCGGTGCAAGTCTGATGGCCCCTTTCCCCCGTTGTTTTATGTTCTCCCAGACCACCCGTTCCCCCCTCAACCGCTCCGTATCTCTCGGCACGGACAGCATCAGGCCAAATCAGACATTGAATCCTATGGACTACAACTGAGTAGTCATCCATGTGTAATTAGTCCACATCTAGATCTTCCATGGATTAGCCGAGTCTCTTATTATAGGGCTACGGGTCATGACTCACATCTCATCCTTTTCTGTTATTTCTTTATATTGTCGTTTATTTAGTGACACTGTCCTCTAGGTTTCGTGTCTGTAAGGTCTCAAGTTATCAATAAAAAACAATTTTCTAAACAAATTATAAATTTAAAATCAGATACTTTAATTTATAATTGAAATATATTTATTTTAAAAAATTAATTAATAAAATCATTTTACACTTAGAATTAAAATAGATTAAAATAATAATTTTTATTTCTCTTTAAATTAGTATTTTAAGAGCAACATAAAATTTAGATGGAAGGGTAAATGATAAAAGAGATAAAATTGAATTTTTATTTACAAGAATAAAAATACTAATGATTGCAATAAATTAAAATATAGATCCTAAAATGGCACACTCGGAAGCTTTATGATCCACTTTATGATCTTTTAATTGACTTGTTTGTTGGACGAGGATTAGTTGAACCGGTTGAGTTTGCTTTTGAGTTTTTTGACAAACGAAACAAATTGTTACCTGCTTTGAAAACGGACCACAATGTGAACAAATAGTAGCAAAAGCATTGTTAATTTTTTTTATCAGTAATTTTTTTTATTATTATACCCCATCTTTAAAATAAAAGAAGACGTAAAGAGAAGAATTCTTTAAACTAGCTTACAAACAAAAGCATCTCTAATATATAGAATTCTTGAAAAATCCAAGCTCAACAACTACAACAATTCCTTACGGAGTAGATAAATAGGTCTAAAAACCTAGATGTAACAACCATGAAGCAAACGAGATCAAACCCTACAAGGAATGAAACAAATCTACCAAAGTATCGCTTAAATACCAAATTTTACCAACATGAATAGCACAACAAACGATAGACAAAACCCAACAAGAAAAAAAAGGGTCTAGTACCTAAATGAAACCACCAAGAAGCACGAACGAAAATTACCTAAGAACCTCAGGACCGTAGTAAAAAAACGAAACAGGATAGGTAGAAAACAAACTAACTCATCGAAAACACCAATTATAAAAATTGAATAAACAACGACACGTCGACGGCCAACATCGCGAAGCGGAAAAGCTAATTCGGTGGGATACCGACTGAAACTTAAACACTCGTAGAGACAGAAAAAAAAATAGTCTTCACAACAGGCACAAAGGCCGAAACCTCTCGTCGGCGACCAACACCTTGCTAACCGAACGCTACCCAACCAAACAAAAGAGGGAACACTAAAGACTACAAATAATCTAACTCTAAAAGGAAATTAAAGAAAAAGGATATTAAGTCTCAAACCAGTACAAGGCTGAAAAAATTAAAGAGAAGAGAACCTCACCCAATAGACCTTCCTTAACAACGAAACCCGGACAGGACCCGATCCCACATCCACCAGGAATAAGTGAACGGAGCCAGAGAGACACTGTGCACGGCCAAAACAGGACGTCGGGCCAAACCCCACCACGACATAAGATACACACCACCATCGGTTCTACACATAGGCAGAACGAATCAACACAGCCGAGCTGAACAGTACACTGCCTAGGAGCCTGAACCGAACTCACGACCGCGTAGAAACATGTTGGAACAGGACCACGAGGATAAAAATGAAGTGAAGCGATTGAGGGACGATCCGGTAAGGAAGGTGAGCTTGAAAAGCAATGAACACGAGCCACGAGAGGAGATGAAGTCGTCAGATCCGAGGGCGGAGCCACCACGCCAAGGAGTTTAAGCACGAAAACGGACATATCCGCGTCGATCTTAGACCAAGAAGGTCATAATAGGTCGTCCCACGCGGGATCTATGTCGACTAGTCAGAAGGGACCCGAAACAACCACCACAAAATAGTATGTTCAGAGCCCAAAAGAGAAAAGAGAAATAAACATATTAGAGGTAAAAAATGAAGAAGGGAGATGGGGGTAAGCAGGGGAGGCCGTCACCGACGACAGCCACGGCCGGAGCGCACGACCATCGCCGGTAGAAGATGCAGAGAGGTGGCGACGGATGAGGTTTCTTAAGGATGGGTTTTCAGTAAAGAGAAAAACCAACCATTTAAATAGACAACATAAATTAAAGCATTGTCTAGTTCGAAATTGTATTAGAATTATTATTTTTGTTTTCATAATATAATCATGAAATTTTTATGAAGTGATATCAGACTAAAAACAGGAGGACATGATGGGGCATATTTCTAGACAAACCTAAAATACTGACCTTGTAATTAAAATGCTCGACTAATACATGTACTTTTTATGGTGTAGATCAATATTTCAATGGAGGTGCATTATTATAACATCTTGTATTTTTCCGTACTCGACTAAGGTGGACTTGATTTGTTTAACGAACACGTTGGTCTCTCGATAGAGATACTTAAGGGAGGTGAGGATGATGCCAGAAATCAAAGAAGTCAGTAGGAAAAGGAGGAGGCTTAAAATTGGGTTGGGCCAGATTCCATTGAGACGGGACGTGTCTCCTCAACAACGTTCCGCTCTCCAGTCTAGTACTCATTGGACTTGGCGAGACTGCGTGGCAAATCTCTCTTGGTTTTTAGACCAATGGGAGCTCTTATTCTTGATCCACGATAGTACAACGTCGCGGTCAATCTTCCACCGGTTGTTGTTAACACACCTGACAAGACACCATTGTCTTCCATCGTTGGCCACGCCTTCAAGACCAGTCCTTGTTCCCGATCCCTGTGAACCGAATCGGGGGGATGAGAGGACCCAGTACAATGGTTCACATCGGTCCTCTCTTGTCGTCAGAACCCTTTCCGTCCTCCCAATAAAACTAGTGTTCTATAAAGCTAGGGAAAAGGTATGGACTGACAGAGGCCGCCGCAAGAAATGGTAAGGTAACAAGCCTCTTTGAACCCTGTCCTTTTCAAAAAGGGATGCAAAGAATGATCGTTAGAGAAGATGGAGAACGAAATGGAGTTGGATCGACGCGACGGGACCAGAAAAAGAGCATGTCGACGAAGATGTGGGGATGGAGAAAACGTCCTAAGGTCGGCTTTGAGAGCAACGTTGCTTTCCTAAAATATTTTTTGTTTAGTTGTTTTATTCCGCAATAGCTTTAGAAAATTTCTTGGCATGATAATTATCCGTCGGTGACATAAATATTTGTAATTTAATCGAAGAAACGTTTTTGAAACCAGGTCAAGGTTCAAGCATTCACATGCATGAGAACTTTCTTATTCTCTTCATCAAATGGAACGCGCTAGATATAACAATAATAAAATCGTGTCCCCGCAAAATGATTTTTTTTATATTTATAACTAAACAAACACAATTTAATCAACTTGTGTTAGGTTTAGGATTATAATCGGTGGAGTCAAGGATTAGGACAGCCAAGCCGTTCAAGGTTGGTGCAATTATGGTTGAATCGGACAGTAGCTCCGCTATCGTGTCTCTCCGACAATAAGCCCTTGTCTTACCCAAAATTACAAACATACCATATATATATATCCGCTCACGTCAGAGAATCAGTGGCAGCCATGTAAATAACCTGAAAATGAATGGCATTCTAGCAAGTGACAACTATTGCGTACCGGCTCAATGAAGTGTCTTAACATTATATAACACACAACTCGTATAGGGTTAAAACTCGAAAGAGAAATGGGCAACTCTCATGGTCTCCGATTCCTTGGGACGATTTTGGTAATCCTCGGAGCGGCTCTGGTGGCGGTGGAGGCGACCAAAGAGTACGACATCGGGTGGGCGGCGGCGAGAAGCGGTGGGTGCGAGGGGTCGATGGCGGAGTGTGGTATGGAATTTGAAATGGAGAGCGAGAGCAGCCGGAGGATACTGGCGACGACGCAGTACATAAGCTACGGGGCGCTGCAGAGCAATACGGTGCCGTGTAATCGGAAGGGCGCTTCGTACTACAATTGTCAGGCTGGCGCCCAAGCCAACCCCTACAGCCGCAGCTGCAGCCAGATCGCTCGTTGTCGTACTAGTTAATTACTTAATTACTAATTAGCTTAATTAGCTTCTGTTTGTTACTTGTTTTGTATTTTACTGTTTTGGAGTTTGTATTGCAATTACTACACTAATTTTCACGTATGTGTATTTTCTGTCATAGGTCATATGGCGAGGATGATCATAATCAGTTTATGAGTATACAAATAATTTTAAGAATGCATTAGTGTATAATGTCTGTTTAAAACCATTTTTAAAAGGTGTACTTGTGCTGTGCTCAATTGACTCGCCAGAGTGGAAACACTGTGTCCTAGTAATTCACCACATGCCCATCTTTTAAATTCAAGATAAAATATAGAGATCAACCTTATTGCTTCTAAACAATGTATAAGCACTGTTTTTCTTCGATTATTTATAAGATATTCATTGAATATTTGAATCGTCTTATAAATTCGACAGTAATATCTAACAATGCTAAAACAATTTGATATCACGGAGAATGAAACTATTTCCTTGAATGAATCAAAAGACAATCATTTGATAATCACTTCGTATCTCCACATATTTCATTAATGTCTGATGAAAGCAAATAATCAGTGCCCCTCACTAAAAGCATCTATAGTCTTTAACAAAGTTGTTGGTAAAAAGGAGGGCTAAAGCCTATCTGCTAATTGAAATTAACATACAGTCACAAGACAGAAAGAGAGGGGCTGAAAGGAAAAAGTAAATATTGTTTTTTATAAAGGTGAAATCGGCTACAAATCACTCTTAACCTAAAAACTAGATAATCAATCCTAACCACACACACCTAAGATCTAACATTCACCCCGATGTCACATCATCACCCCAATTTCACTCAAACTCACGCCACTTTCATCCTTTCTCACACAAGCAAGGGCATAATTGTAAAAGCATGGTGCCATGTGAACATGTGTCCATTTTTTTCTTCACCAATTCACTAATTTAATATTTCCCGATTCGTTTGAACTCTAATTAGCTTCAAACTTGCGCCAATATTTTTATTTTTTCAAGGGCTTTAAATCTAGATCAATCATGAATATATTTTGAAGCACGAAAATAAAAAGGTATATCGGGGTGATAAAAATAATGTTGAGTGTTGATAAATCTTCACTAATAAATGTTTTATATCGGAGGTATCAAACTAGTGCTAAATGTTGATAAAAACATGTACTGAGGTGATAAAAACCATGTTCAATTTTGATAATAAGTGTGATAAACTAGAGTTCAGCGTTGATAAAAAAACATGTGATGGGGTGATAAAAACATATGTAATTTAATGGTAAACATAATGTTTAGTGTTGATAAAGCTAGTGTTCATAAAAACACGTGATGAGGTGATAAAAATCATGTTCGGTTTTGGAAAGTGAGGTGATAAAACTAGTGTCCAGTGTTGATAAAACCAGTGTAAAGTGTTGATAAAACCAATGTAAAATGTTGATAAAAATTACCTAGATATAATTTTTTTTAAATCATCCCCGAAATAATTCTTTTTTTCGTTCTTCAAAAAAAACATGTGATGGGGTGATAAAACACGCGTAATTTAATGTTAAACCTAGTGTTTGGTGTTGATAAAACTAGTGTTTATAAAAAGCACGTGATGATGTGATAAAATCATGATCAGTTTTGGAAAATGAGGTGATAAACCCAGTGTAAAGTGTTGATAAAACCAGTGTAAAAGTGTTGATAAAAGCATAGCAAAGTGTTGATAAAAATTACCCATGTATATATTATTATTTTTTGAAATCAGCCCCGAAAAATAAAATCGTGCTTCAAAATATATTCATGAGTGATCTTGATAGAAAGCCCTTGAAAAAACAAAACTAATGGCGCAAGTTTGAAGCCAATCGGAGTTCAAACAAAACGGAAAAAATTAAATTAGTGAATTGGTAAAAAAAAAACAATATGATAGTTTTACTAAAAAGTCCTTCCCACTTACTAACAAGTGTTGTTTTTTTTGCAGTCAACAACTCAATTGTATCTCATCCCTCCATTCTTAAAATAGATGGCTTAGATTGGTTCTCTAGTTTTTAGGTTAAGACATGGTTTGTATTTGATTTCTTCTCATTTTTTATATTAGTCGACGGATAACGCTGACGGTTAGCTAACGCTAGGTTGAAAACCTTGTTGGCTGATAAGGATATTTTATTTATTTTTAATATTTTCTCTCTCAGAGGAGAAATCAAATACAAACCATGTCTTAACCTAAAAACTAAAGAACCAATCTAAGACATATATTTTAAGAATGAAGGGATGAGATGCAATTGAGTGGTTGACTTGTTGACGGCAAAAAAAACAGCATTTTTTAGGAAGTGGGAATGACTTTTTAGTAAAACTATCTTGTTACTTTTTTTACCAATTCACTAATTTAATTTTTCCCACTTCGTGTGAACTCCGATTGACTTCAAACTTGCGCCATTAGTTTTGTTTTTTCAAGGGCTTTCTATCAAGATCACTCATGAATATATTTTGAAGCACGAAAAAAAATTTATTTCAAGACTGATTTTTTTTAAAAAAAATTATATATGGGTAATTTTTATCAACACTTTGCTCTGGTTTTATCAACACTTTTACACTGGTTTTATCAACATTTTGTACTGGATTTATCACCTCATTTCCAAAACTGATCATGATTTTATCACATCATCACGTGTTTTTTATGAACACTAGTTTTATCAACACCAAACACTAGGTTTTATCATTAAATTACGCGTGTTTTGTCACCCCCATCACATGTTTTTTTTTGAAGCACGAAAAAAAGAATTATTTCGGGGTTGATTTAAAAAAAATTAAATCTGGGTAATTTTTATCAACACTTTACATTGGTTTTATCAACACGTTACACTGGTTTTATCAACACTGGACACTAGTTTTATCACCTCATTTGCCAAAACCGAACATGATTTTTATCACCCCATCACGTGTTTTTATGAACACTAGTTTTATCAATACTAAACACTATGTTTATCATTAAATTACATATGTTTTTATCACCCCATCACATGTTTTTTTTATCAACGCTAAACTCTAGTTTATCACACTTATTATCAAAATTGAACATGGTTTTTATCACCTCAGTACATGTTTTTATCAACATTTAACACTAGTTTGATACCTCTGATATAAAACATTTATTAGTGAAGATTTATCAACACTCAACATTATTTTTATCACCCCGATATACCTTTTTATTTTCGTGCTTCAAAATATACTCATGATTGATCTTGATTTAAAGCCCTTGAAAAAATAAAAATATTGGCGCAAGTTTGAAGCTAATCGGAGTTCAAACGAATTGGGAAATATTAAATTAGTGAATTGGTGAAGAAAAAATGGACACTTGTACACATGACATCATGCTTTTACAATTATGTCCTTGCTTGTGTGAGAAAGGATGAAAGTGGCGTGAGTTTGAGTGAAATTGGGGTGATGATGTGGCATCATGATGAATGTTGGATCTTAGTTGTGAGTGGCTAGGATTGGCTCTCTAGTTTTTAGGTTAAGAGTGATTTGTAGCCGATTTCACCTCTTCTCTCTTATATTTTTTGAATCCGTCAATATTTTCAACTAGCGATCAGTCTATGACCGGAGATGCTCTAAAACATTGTAGGAGATCCCGTAAAACAACTCTAAGTTCCGGGTTTGGATTAAGGCTCATAGCTTTGTTATATCCGGCCCAGTTAAAATCCATTTGGTGCTGGGCCTAGCCCAACAAAGAGCAAACTGGTAATTATGTAAAAAATGAGAGACCGAAAAGTCATTTGACGAACCCACCAGATGAGCAGGACAGGACCAGCCCTCTCCTACCTCTCATTACCTGCGATCATTTTCTTCTGGTCTCTCCTCTTCGCATCGCAGAAAGTGTAGACAGACGAGCATATACCTGAGAAGAAAAGACAAGGAAAATGGTGAGACCTTCTTCTTATTTATTCTTATTCAATTTTACGGCTTTCCTCTGGGTTGCTTGGATTTCCATTGCATTTGATCCTTGCTTTTTACTTGCATCAACTCTAGATCTGTGCCTGATTTTGTTAGTAATTTCATGGGGATATGCAAATGGGTATCAAATGTAGATGGGTTACTTCAATTTTCTTTCGTATATCTCGATTATTATTTTGAATTCGCCGCTGTTTGTCGTTCTGGATGTTGGGTTTGATTCTTTTGGTGCTCATATGATCTGAAGTTTTGGTACTTCAATTGATTTTGTGGAATCAGTTAAAATTTATTGTTTGGGATAAAACCCAAGTTTTGTGTAGGATTGATGATTAAGCTAGAGGTGCTTCTTTGCGGGTTTATATAGGCTTTATAGATTATTAAGTTGCCACTGTAGCTTAATAGTGATTGTTTCATGACTTGCATCCATGGCAATGCGCATGGATAAGATCAGAGCTCTAGTTTATGGAAGAATTCAGGGTTATTATATTGGTTTCAGTTCTCAAGTTGTGTTAGTTTTGCTCTGCAGGGAAGCCATATTATGGAAATATATAGTGTTTGTTGACATGTTTTGAGCTTGAAATGCTTAGTTTGATATGGATGGTGAATATGGTTCTGTTTGTGAAACTGTATTATTGGTCGTGCCTCTTCATGTTTGCTTCTCAATATGCTTGTTTCGTTGAAGGGATTGTTATTTGTATCTCTTACTTTGCAACTTGTATTTATGTATCGTGGGTTACATGGCCGCAGGACCCTAACGACTCCGATTCAAAGCAGAGCACTTCTGACATGACGGCATTTGTAAGTTCCTTGACATAATTCGAACATAAACTCATTTTCTATCTTGTCATCTGCTATAGGTTTCAGTTCTGCACTCTATTTAGGCTTGTAGGGATATGATTTTCAGCCGTCTGATCAGTTGTGCCAAACATGGTCTGGACAAGCATCGTACACATTTTAACCCATCACGTCCTTAAAATTAATGGTCCTCCATCCCAGACGTGGACTGTAATTTATTTGTAGTACATTGTGTAAAAAGAGAACAAGTAGTTCTCCAGCGATGTTTTTAGTGATTTCCAACTGTTACTGTTTCTTGACAAAATCTCTGATGAATTTTCTTTTCATTGGCTTTTCAGGTGCAAGATCTACTCCAGCAGATGGTGAGGTTAAAGTGTAGATTGTTATGCCAATTATGATATATGATAACTGTTGCTAACTAACTTTTTGTTTGCAGCAATCTAGGTTCCAGACAATGTCTGATTCCATTGTCAATAAGAATATCCTTTTTCTGTTGCAATAACTTTCTGAAATAGGACATATTGATGAAGAACCAATTCAGGGCACTCTTAGTTTGCTGTGAGTTGTGATTTTGTGTGAGGGTAGATAAACTTGTTACCTGAGTTTTGCTATAGTATTGGTTGCTTTTACTCTGCATATGAATTGGTTGGTAAGAATGATTAGCAGTATGGAGTATGGACCTACCATACTACAAATAGGTCGAATTAGCCAAATTGCTATCTTGGTATTGTCAGTCTTTTCTTTCTACCTCCATAGCTGATTTAAATGGGTAGATGTTTACTTCCCTAACTACATTGCACTAGATGACATGGGAACCCGCATCAATGAGCTGGAACAGAGCATCAATGAGCTCAGAGCTGAGATGGGGGTGGAGGGATCTCCAAGTTCCCCAGCTCCACCCAAGCCCAAGCCAGAGGATGGTTCAACATAAAACCAATCAAGCTCTGCCCATGAATCTTATCTTTGCTAGTATCTTTGGTCTTTTTTTCATGTACCTTACGTAACTGTGTAGTAGCATATCTCCCCGTTTATGTTATATTTATGGGAGTAACTCTGGACTTGTGTCATTGTGAAACGTGAAATTGAGGGTTTTGGGCGATACTGTGAATCCATATCAGGATATTTGCAAGTCAGGTATTTGATAGCTACATGTTTAATTGTTTACTTGAGCTAACTTGTAGTGTGCATCACAATGTTTTGGATGTGGAACCTTTCCTTCTTCCTCCATAATGTAAATCATAATTGATGTTATTTTGACCTGTAACTCAATTTTGAAAGCCAATAGCGGGAATTTCCTCAGCATGACAAGGACATCATACTTTTATGATATATAGTATACTGTCATCCCAAACAATGATGCAATGCCGTCCTCATGACATCATACCTATGGTAGATTGTCAGCCAGAATAATTCTCACCAGACAACAAAGCATTGGATGCAAGTATACTTCTTCCTCCTAGGATATTAGAACACTAAATTCTTTTACTGTGAATTCGAAATAGAAGCCTTTGAAGCTACACACAACCCAAAACTGCAAGCATAACCATTCGCAAAATATAGACTCTGGAACATCTAAAAGCAACAAGTCTGGCTATGAAATGAAAAATCAAGACTACTTTTCGAATTGATTATGCAACTGTTTACAACTTCAATTTAACAAATAAATGAAAAGGCCGAGGTAAAAAAAGATACAAAGATTGGAGCCATACATGTAAGACTGCATTATGATTCAGAAACAAAAAAAAAACAGCTGAATGAATCAAGTGGAAGAAACCTTAAGAGCCTTGAAGGCTGGGTGAAGCAAGCCAAGCTCATCTTGGACCTCAAGGGGATTGCTTGTTTCATTCCTAACTCTCTTCACTCGCCTACTCCCTAGAGACTTGTGTGTAAATCCATACATTTGAAGAATCTGATTGTCCCCAAAATTGAATGCTCGATCCATCTGCTTCAAGCATCTCTCAACGGGATAATCACCAAACTTGCCACAAGGCTTGCAACCCACAAAGTGAGTAACCAGCGGCCATCTATGATCACCAAAACCCGGATGATGATTCTCAATCATTTCCTCGTACTTATCCACCAAAATCCCCCAATAACCATGCAAATAGTATGCATTCTCGAGATACACCTTATCACCCCACTTCTCCCTCTGAGTAGCCAATATGTAAACCATAGCAGATTGATCATCAGCTTCGAAAACAGGCCTGCCCTTGAGCTCCCTGGTCAAAACCTTCCCGGCTTCGTCCCTAACCTTCCCTTTAGGCCCCATTGGTGCCCAAGTGTCCAGCAAATCCAATGACCACTGAGTGTTCCTCAACAAAAAGCTCCCAGTATTCAGCCCAATCCAATTCTTCTCATCATACACCATCTCGTTCCAACCGTGCATAACAAAGTTGTGATCTTTGTACCTCTCCCAAGGAACCTCAAATGCCATATCTGTGAACATAGCATCACTGTCCATCCACCACAAAAACTCGACTTCTGGGTGCGATAACAGAAGCTTCCGGATCAGTGGAAGCTTGGCCCAGAAACCAGCCATTTCGGCGTCCAGAAGAGCCATATTGTAGAAAATCTCGATGCCGTGAAGCCTGCAGTAATCGATCTTGTTCTTAATGGACTTAAGGAGATAATGGTCGCCAACTGGGTTCTCGCAGGGTTTGGGCGACGACCCAGTAACCAGAAGCACCCGAGGCTTGCTGGGTCCGATGAAATTGGGGAAATTGGGATTCTCCTGGAGCCATCCGGATCTCTGCTCGTCCCAATCGGAGATTTTGGGGCCCAGGCTGTAGGGCACATTGGGGTCGACCTTGTCGCCTTCCTCATCGTCTCTCAGTATCTTGCTGATGTCGAAGGTGTTGTAGCTGTTGCTGTCGCCGCCGACAGCTGAAACGACGTCGGGTTTGGAGGTGGTGGTGGTGGTGGTGGTGGTCTGGACCTCTTCGAGGACGCGATGAGGCTCGGCGCGCTTCCGTGAGTAGAGGTGGTCGCGAATCTCGACGAAGTCCTGCTCGGGAGTTCCGAACTTGCCGGCCCCGATGGTGCCGCGGAGGACGACGAAGGTGAGGACGAGGCAGAGAAGGCTGAGCTTGCCGTTGCGGACGATCCGCTGTATCTTCCGAGCTCTCTGAGCTCCAAGACACCTCTCTATCATCTTACAGTCGCGAGGACGATCACACTCCAAAATTCAAACCCCAAAACAAAATCACTTTTTTCTCTTCTGGGTCGCAAATTAACGATCCCAATTTTAAAATGGGAGGAGAAATTGGAACGGGAGATTCAGAGAAATGTTACGGATCCGCGTGGAGGTAATGGAAACCCTAGAAAATGTAGAAACGTGCTCTCTGGTCAGTGCAGAAACTAAAACTAAAAGTGGGAGCAAATATGATTTGATTTGATTAGAAACAGAACATGAGGAGCTGTCTGAACAGTAGAATTCGATTCTTAATTCTAGATCCATTTCTATTATTGACCCAATTATATCATTATCAAAATCTAGATCTGTTGCCGGCTTCGCTACTCTCACTCGGCTACTGCTTCTTCTATCTCACCCGCGCTCTGCGCCATCAATTAAGGCTATTTTTCCTTTTAGACCGTCATTTATGCATTTTATAATATGTAAAATCGACATTAAATTCCACTCACGAGAAGACGCCACCGACACCGACACAATTGAATAGTCATATGTGCCCTGCTTTTTCTTCAGAAGATACAATGTGTTCATATAAATAACAGAGTACAAAGTATGATAACAAAAATGAATTGACATACCTAAGATTTAACAGAAGATTACAAGAGATTTGATATAAAAAAACGTACTATTTAAATTACATCACATCAAGATTTACTTTTGTTTGATTTTTTATTCAAATTATAAATATTTAAACAAACTTTATCAAATAAAAAATTAATTGACCGTGATGTTTATCTTTGTATATCATTTTATATTACTAGTTGTGTAACTTCGTTTATTTGGCTAGATTGATTAGATGTAACCTTAGTAGGAGAAAAGATGAAGACAAATTGCAAATAATCTAATTCCATCGTCCCAAGAAAGATAAAAGTCACGACAATGACATGCAAACCAGTTCGAATTAAAACAATAAACTAAATTTTAGTAAGACGTGTGATATACTATTCATAAGAAATTCATACCTATACTATACTTGATTATAAATATATTTTTTGCCCGATAAACAAGTGATATTATATATTACAAAGAAAAAAGGTACATGCATCAAATACCTTTAAAATAAAAGTCCTAAAGAAAATAAAAGCTGATAAATAGTAAAAAACGGTAAAAGTAAATTTGATTTATTGACCGAATCGCTTCGTTGATACGTTCAGAAGGAGGTACTACAGCAGCGTCCTGGGACACCGATACAGCTAATCTGATCTGAAAGCTAGGGTAGAGCGGGTCCATTTCCGGATTGGTACTGCGGTAGACTGGATACTCCTCCATAATGTCATCGTGCGTCGTCCTCCTGAAATGATAAAAGTAGGGCTCCTAAACGCGGAATTGATGGCCTCCGAGAAGGTAGAGAGGTATGTTGCCGGATCTTGATGGAACCTCCTCCACCATACGTCTAGTGGGGCGGTAAAACCGACCAACCCCCTACTGGACCACCTCAAACTCATTATGTGAGGCGAGGGTGCTTATAGCCCACCGCTGCTGCACTTCCCATCTTTGAGTCTTGATCACTCATGCCCGCTTGGTTTGTTGTTGTTGTTCCCCAACACTTGTTTGAGTTGGCCTTTGGATTCTTAACTAATAGGGTTCGGTCTCGGGTAGCCCTCGGTCTCAGGTTGGAACGGTATAGCCCAGTCTCCCTGTGTTTCCGATTATTGGGGATGTCCGATCCTTGCTGGGCCTGGTCCATATGCTCTCTAACCTCAATCCCTTTCCGCATTGAGCCTCGGCCCATTAGTTGAAATCGAGGGCCTCCACCTTCCACATCCTGCTCCGGAACCCTACATTGTTCTGTTTCTTCCCGCCGCCGTCAGGTCTCACCTGGACTTTGCTCTGCCGGGTGTGTATTATCTCCTTCGCCCAATCCCTGTATCGGAACAACGGTAATCACTGGCAGACGTCCTCTAAAATACACCATGATGATTGTGTCCCCTTCCTCCGTTCTGGCCTCCATCAGTGGTGATTTCATCCGTTGTAGGACCTCGATTGAACTGAGACCTTTGAAGAAGGCCAGTGATGACAAGTCTGAACCTACCCCCTTCGTCAAGGTCCTAGGTTTGGGTCCCAACGTTAGCGTCCGCCTCACAAACCCCCGTGGCGTCAGTAGAGATCCCTGAGATCTGTGATTTCCTTTCCTCCTGAGGAGCCTTTGTTGGACGTCCTCCGTTGCCCTATTGGCGGAAAAAACAAGGACCGATCCCTTCAATGGAAACTCACCTTCCACCAGCTAAACTTTTCCAAGAGATCAGCTAACCTCGCGAGCCCGCGAAGACAGAGACACCAAAGATGATAATACCAACCTCCTTGATCCCTTCTCGTCGCCGCTCGCTGCTGCAAGAATAGGAAATTCTCGCCTTCACCATTAATCGTATAAACCCTAACCGTTTCTGAGAGAAAAAAGGAGTCTGTGTTTTCACCTCCGCACCCCTTTACTTGGTTTGATCATAACAGGACAACACCTATCTATATAGTGGATTATAAATATGATATATATGTATAAAAGATTATTTGTTTTATTTTGAATATATATATAGGTTGGGTTCGTGATTTTCTATGAAAAATTATATTGTTCCACAACAATGTTAACTTTTTATTTTGTTTTTTTATCAGCAAATTTTTTGATTAAAACCTCCCCCTTAGAAAATAAAGAGGAGGCAAGGACTAAGTCTTCGTTACAAATTGGAGTTACAAACAGGAGCATCGTTAACAAGAACGGCTCCGAAACTGACCCAACAAGAGGATGAACACAACACTAACGGTCTCAGAACCAGTTTTAACTACCATGAAGCAACAGAACTACATACCAGAGCAGACCAAACAGAAAATAAAAACACAAATAAAACCAAAACAACACCAAACCAACAGGTCTAAGAGAACCCCGATATACCAACAAGAAGTCCAGAGCGAAAATCACCGGAAGAAGCCCCCTCCAACAGAGCAAACAGAAAATCCACCCACACCCAGAATCACCGTCGGTTGGACACCACGCCTAAACCCAAAAGACCAAGCCCCTCCCAACCCTAAGTCCAACCTGACTACAACTTCAAACAAGCAACATCGCCGAACACCTTACGGCAGTCAACATCCGCGAACCGTGAAGCCCCAGCCCACCAAATGTGGCCGAGGAGGGGAAGAGTAGTACATATTTTTATTTTGTAATAGTTTTTAATATCTAAATGATACAAAATTAAACGTGAATGAACCATATTCACCTGCCCAAACTAGAAACAATTAGTTTATACATCTGTTGTATTAACAGATTCAAATTTACATGAACCCCGAGCTATTTAGATGAAAGCTTGTTTAAGAAATGCAGAATCCGAGGACGAGGCTTGTAGATCACCGGCAAAACGGCGCCGTATTTTTGCAGGCGCGCTCATAAAACGTTGTCGTTGGACTTAATAGGTGTTACCTTGAACAAGTTGGACACTATGTCAAACAGTAACAGGCTCATCCGCTCATGGACTTCGAATAAGTTTAAGAACGTCCCAACTGAGCAGTGGACCCAAAAGAATTTGTAGATTTACCCACAAGAAAAACTGATTGTCAAATTACCTGAGGTAAAAATCCATAATTCTTCGCCCTCATGAAGCACTCCAAACACTTGTTATTAGAGGTTTGTAAACAAATCTACAAAGTTGGATAGGAGCCGGTGGTTTCCGGTGACAAAGCCATCAAACCGGAGGCACGTAGGTCGGAGGCCGGTCTGAAGATTGTTGAATCAATAGTGACTACAAACCGACCGGACAACTGAATTTCCTTAAGGCACAATCAATTTACACGGCTCAATCTATTACTCCCTCAGTTCAGTACACATGTACAGCCCAACATTTATACACCGTTGATTTTTATCGTTGAATCATAGTCGTTCAAGTGATGATACAACAAACATATTAGGGTTTTGTCAGGATCATAAAAGTTACCGGGCCGAAGATTGAAGAAGATGGGCTTAAACACTTAGGCCCAATGGGAGAAAATAAAGAGCCGGTAGTCGACCGTTTGGAGGAACACAACAAGTCGTCTTCAACCTACAGTGAAGGTATGACAGAATCGCGATTGGAACACCAGTCTTGAGGAGCGCAGAGGAAGACAGCTCACACAAGGAGGGGACCATCTAGCTAGGAAGAGGTATTTGTATTGTTAGGGTTTCTGTATTTCGTGTAACGAGAGTATTGTAGTGAGGAGGCAGACCTTGGAGCAAGGTGAGGTGAGGCTTGGAGCAAGCTCACGCTCTTTCTGTAATTCACCACTTATCCGTTCAATTTCAAGTTTAGTTTCAGTTGTTCTTTATTATTTGTTTGGGTTATATTTTCGGAATCGTTACAGGTTTATACCTTATAGTGCTTCTCTACAGCACCGTCCTCGTCTCTTTCCCTCCACCTCGTCGTCCATCAATCCTCGCCTCATCCGCTATTCTTCTTCTTTATCAATTTTATCTCATCTCTTTCTTCGCTTCCCTTACCCATCAATGAGCGAATGATCACCAAATCAGCACCATTATTCTACGACTTTGTTATGATTGAGTCATGACTCATGACTATTAAGAAGAAACAGTTAACGATGCCGTTTTGGAAAGAGGGAAGGAAGTTGATGGACGATAAGTAGCATCATTGTGTGATACGGTACCGTTTCTTTGTACTTTGCTTCTCCAACCCGATTACACATATATCTAAGTTACGACAGCAGGAAAGGCTATCGATGAACATGTTGATATTTTCCTTTCTTTAGTTTTGTTATCCATAAGAGTAGCTATTAGTCTGTAAAATACCCGATCGATTAACGATTCGGTCAATTTCTAATTAAATACCAAAGATTTGAGGTGTTTTAGTGATGGATGGATGTTGATTAAGGTCTCAAACGTTATAGCATATCAGAGCCGATCTTCCAGCAACCTTTAGAGACGACAAACAATTCCGCAAGTGATAAACTTGAAGAAGAAGCTCAAAAGATGCAATAAAAGTCTAAGTTATTTGTATTCACTTTGAGAGGACAAAGAGGATATACTAGATAATCCATTCGAAGTTGGATGGGGGTGGGAGATGGTAAGTTTAAAATTTCTGATAGTAGGTTTAGTTATTATGGTATATATAAGAGTTATGGGAGTGCTAAGAAGGTTACTATGCCACATTGTTCTAGGAGGGATTAATTAGCAAAATGATCTCGGTTCAGCATTTCCTTTGCAACATAAACTTCTCGTTATCTCATTTATTTCTATTTCATTTTTGGAAGTCAAAAACCATGATAAATACAATTGTACCCTCAAGTATTTAAAACCACTGCCTCTCCTTCCCTTTTTCCTCTAAATACACAACTCTCAGTTCAACTGACAATTCTTTTCCTTCCCTCTCTCGCTATTACCTCACTGTTAATGTCTCAGGTCAATCTCCATCAAATGAAGTTCGATTTCGATCAGGAGAAAAAAGTTCTCACCGTCGTTCCCTTTGCCGGTCTTTCTAATGTACAATTACCACCTCCTCGAGGTCTTCACGCAGCAACGAAAAACTTCTTTAAGGTACGTATTAGGATGCATTCCGATCAATTTTCTTGTAAAAATGTTTTGGAGCACACTAATTTTAGAGGTTTGTGTTGCAACATTGATGTATATAGGTAGATTGACTTCCGATCACTGGTAGTTATAGCTCACGATCGACAATAGGGTTTATCTCTATCAAAACGTAGTGAATCTTGGAGAAGTGTGGTTAGGATTGGGCCAATCGAGACTGAAGAAGGACATGATAGTCTCTATTGAGATGTATTAAATCCTGCAAAAGTGCACTTAGTTTTAGGTCAATCGAGACCCTAAAAAGACTAGGTGGTCTCTATCGGGACCTAAAATTTTTGGGTATATCTCAATCGAGACTAAGTGAGGCATGGTTTGTTTATATCAAGACAATTATTGCATTATCATATTCTTGATCGTTTTGGTATGGGTCCGATCGAGATTGTCTGAAATGTGTGATATTTGTTGTTTCTCATATAGGACAATGCATTGAAATGTCAAGAAGGAAGCAGATGGATACCTATTGAATATGGCATTCCAAATGACAACGAGACAAGTCAATGAGAAGAAGAAGAAGAAAAAATAGAGAATCAAGAACATCACTCAGTTTGTACATGAAAAAATAGATGAAGATCATGATGCAATGAAAAATATTGTTCAAAATGAAAGATCACAAAAAA
The DNA here is from genome assembly GCA_963921825.1 of Erodium maritimum. Lineage (NCBI taxonomy): Eukaryota > Viridiplantae > Streptophyta > Magnoliopsida > Geraniales > Geraniaceae > Erodium > Erodium maritimum. The sequence continues at coordinate 11,684,390 of OY997595.1, forward strand.
AAAAGAATAAATGAATTGAGGCGATACAAAGGTGCATTCATCAAGAATTATATCCACCATCATTAGTGTAACAACACATACAGAATTCAGAATTTTTTTACAAAGAAGAACAACAAAAATTCGTAAGAGAAAGAGAAGAATAAAATAAAAAACAAGAACAAGATAAAAGATAAAAAAAAAAGTATTAAAAAAAAGAAGAACATGTAATTGACTCAAATAATATTGAAACACCCCAGAAGGAGAAGCTTCTCAAAAACTTATACCCCGTTAGCAAGCCAATCCCAACATTTTTTTTTCTGTTTAGAATTATTTTGAGAAACGAGAAGCAATTCGAATGTCATGTGACAATAAAATACAAATATAAATTATGGAGAGAAAATGGCAACATTTCCAATTTATTTAAGCATGATCCATCAATTAATAAAAGACGGATGATCTAGAAAATTGTTAGACTTAACCCAAAATCGTAACAAACAGTATGATTTACAAGTCCTGTAACGATTTATGTGATGATATTTATTTTATATTAATTTGTTATGCCATTGCTAGTAGAGGATATAATATTTTATATTAATTATGTGATGAGATTTGTAAGGACTGTTGATACATTATTATTGAGTCATTGATATATAAGAGCACAAAATTTTATTAATCAAGAGGGTCGAAATGTCATCATGGACGTTGGGATAAAGAAGAGTTTGGTCCCTTGGTACATCATCAGGTCGGGGACCGGACATCGAGCGTCACTACGAGCGTTCGATATCGTAGGTCGCAACTAGAATAAAGGCCGACGACCATGATGATTATCCCAGATATTCTAGACAAACAGCAAACAGTAAATAAAGACAACAAAAACCTGATATCGGAGACAGAAGTCCGACAACAGATGCTCCACTATACGAGTTGTCTTAACATTGCAGAGAGGCTTCACTAACAAGTAACAACCTTAATATTTAACACGTATGTCGGCAAGTAAGTGAGTAACAAAAACAAAACACCAGAGACATCACCTACACGTACGTGTGCACCTCCGTACCTAGATAGGCCAAACCCATCCGTACATGTGTGCGCGTGTCATTCTCCCTACTTACACGTGTCACTCTCCATGTCGACTCCTCCTCCCACCACGTGTGCTCCATTTTCCCACCTCCCAAACACCCCTCCAGAGAAAATCACGTTCCCTTCTATAAATTCTTCCCCTGAAATTCCTCCTCTTATCATTCACGACAAAATTAATTTCTCATCAACTCTTTGTCCTCCGATCTTCCGATCAGCTATTCAACTTCGATCTCTCCCGGCCATGGACATGGCGTTACCGAACCTCAGGAAGATACGGACCACCACGGAGAAATTCCACGATGAGCCAAGCATGAAGATGAGCAACGACCGAAACAGCTACAAAGGACGCGACAAGAAGGCAGTGCAGGCCACGCGCGGCCTCCGGTCTCTGGCCATGGCGCTGGCGCTCCCCGTATCCCTGACCCTTTTGACCAAATACGCCTCCTTCGCCGGCGCGGGCGGCCGGGGAGCCGACGTGTACAGAGCGGCGAAGCCTTTCTGGTTCCCGCCGCTGTGGGCCCTGCACGTGACGTGCATGGTCATGACGTTCCTGATGGGCCTGTCGGCGTGGCTGGTGTGGGCCGAGGGCGGGTTCCACAGGAAGCCCGTGGCGCTGTACATGTACGTGGCTCAGCTGGGGCTGAGCCTGGCTTGGGACCCGATTGTGTTCCGGTTCGGGGCGAACCAGGTGGGGCTGGTGGTGTGTTTGGGTATGTTGGGGGCTGTGTGTGGGTGTGCCAAGGCGTTCAAGGAGGTGAATATGATCGCTGGTGATTTGGTGAAGCCTTGTTTGGCTTGGGCTGCGATTCTCTGCATTGTGAATATGGATCTGGCTACTGTTTCCACCTAGAACCTTACCTGGATGTGGCAATGGATTTTAATTTTATGTAGAAGTTTTGTTAGTTGAGAGTTTGATGTTGTATTTGTATTTGTATGTAGTATAAATCATGTATTGTATTATGCTGTTATCTCACTTTTTATATGTGATGTCGTCCTATATTTTCAAAATAGTGTGTGACGTATATTATTAAAGTGTTAAGAGTGTATTATTGAATAACAATGTGTGATTAGATAAGACATCGTTAGGCGACGTCTGTTTCTTGACCCGAAGTAATGACTCGGCCATTGTTCTCAAGCGAGTGCTTGTGTTGTACAAATACATGACATTTAATAACTAGACCTATAAGTTATTAAAGTGAGTTTGACCAATTAAGTCTAGGCTAGGCATGTCCATGACGTTGGGATCCACATGGCTTCTCAGTTTTCACTTGATGAAAATCTTTGCAACACTAATCCAGGTGTCAACGTTTCAGCAACTACTTCTCCGGCCCGTTTGAGGCACACAACAAAAGAATTAAAGAATTAGGCATTAACTTTTTTGAGCCAAAGTTACTATTTTATAAATGTTTATATCAAACCATCCGTGATATACGGTTTCACCTGTTTGTCCTTCTGATACTCTAAGAGAGAAGAGTCATACCTTGGGGTGCCTCGGACTTCCCACTTACCGTCCTTGACGATGTAGCCGAGCCTCTCACAGTTGTAGCAGCAGTTAGGGAGCTTGTGTAAGTTAGCTCAATCTTCATCGAGTCTAAGAACTCCTTGAGCCGTAGGACCATCCTTCGCCGGAGGGGCCGCTCAATGAGATGTCAGAAGCGGACCCTAACCGTGCCTCCCCAGCATATCCCCCACTGGTCACTCGAGACCTCCACACAAGTCCCCTAACGCGTCCCCAATGGACATTCCCGTCGCCTTCTCCAGACCAGAGGTGGCAGACCCCGAACGTGCGCCCACAACTGCATGCGATCCAATACCGGCAAATCTTGGGCGTAAGGATCCGGATCCCCAAGGAGGAGGGCTCGTCCATCGAAACATTATGGTTCGTTACTCCGAACCTATGCACGTGCTTCCAATGACCGGAAATAGAAGCCAAAGAGGGCCGGACCCAACTCTTTGACAACCAGACCCTCTGCAGCTCTCCCCTACGAGGTAGTGATGATCCGAAGCATAGTCACTCCTTATGGGGGGATTTCGGCGACCATAACTTCCCCACCATACCCTACTGTTGCCTGGAAATAGTCGTGGAGATGGACGGAGAGAATGGCACAAAAACTTCAACCTCCTTCTCGTCCTCAATGGAGCATGACGACAGTCCGTCCTGGAGAGCCGCCAAAGAGGCACGAAGGTCCGGACCCACATCATCATAGGTCAGCGCAAGCTTCGACAATCCTCGGGTTAGACCTTGTTATGGATGTTTTCCAGTTTGACCTATGTTGGACTTTGTCGTGGTTGTATTTGCGGTGAACCCAGAAGGGTCACCATCGCTCTTATTTCTACTTCTGAAAGTTAAGTCTTTCATAAAATATTGGGATAACTCCACTTCAGTGTTTTGTTTCATATTTCAATTAGAGTACCCTAAATCTTTTTTGTGTCACCTCAGTACCCTAAACCTTCATTAATTCATTTAGAGTACCCTAAATCTTTTTTATGTCACCTCAGTACCCTAAACTTTCATTAATTCCATTTTAATATCCACTGTTAACTTTACCCTAAATTTGGTTCTTAGTGAAGAATATTATGGTCATTTTACCTGTTTTGAATGAAAAATCAGATGGAAAGTTAATAATATGCACTCAAATGAAATTAATGAAAGTTTAGGTACTGAGGTCTGAGGTGACACAAAAAAAGATTTAGGATACTCTAAATGAAATATGAAAGATTTAGGTACTGAGTTGGAATTACCCTTAAAATATTTATTGATAAAAATACATGGTTATGCATAATACAATTTAAGAGCATCTCTAGTCATTAACACTTTTGTTGGCTAAAAAGGGAGGTTGATAGAATAAAAAAATTAATAAATCTGTTTCTTTCTCCTCTTTCAGTCAGGCTGAAAGAATTTCATTTCAAGTCTATATTTTTGTGATGGCTGATGGGGTAGGCTGATATCATAAAAAAATATTATAAAAGAAAATTTAAATGCACACAAATTAAATGGAAATGACATTTCATTGAAAATAATTAAAATGCTAACACAATAATCAAAATAAACTAGAATAAAAGATAATTATGCGTCATCGCCAAACTTATTCCAAATGTGTTTGATGAGGCCTGCTTTTAATGTATGATGAGCACGTTGATCATGCATCATTTCGGTGTTCGATAATATGACATTGACCGGGACGAAGATTCTTTGTGTCAATGTTGGTGCGTTTGACCTCATCCCTCCCCCCCCCCCCCCCCCCCCCCTCAATCTATTTGTTCATTGTAGCCATCATGCGTATGACGTTCTACCTCGACAATCATGTTGTGCATGATAACACATGCATTCATGACTAAACCGAGGGAAGATGGTTTCCATATTCGACTCGGTTGAGTGATAATATGAAATTGAGATTGGAGGACCCTAAATGCTCGTTCCACATCCTTCTTGCATGATATTTGGACTTCGGAAAATTTCTTGTGCTTCGGAAGCAGAGTCAATGGGATTGTTTTCACAAAAATCGACCAAAAAGGATAAATAACATCAACGAGATAATAAGGAAGTTTGTATTGGTGACTATTTACTGTGTACTGGACCGGTGGTTTCCAATCATTGACGACGTCCACCTCCCTTTGCACAAGGGGGACCGGCCTTGGTCGCCACAATCCATCTTCTCCTCGGCCCATCGGGCCTCTTCCCCTCCTTTACTCACCTCACGCTTGAGGCCTATTAACCGGCCCCAGAGCGCCTTACGTTGTCCATCCCAAGGGTGCCTTATACAATCCCAATGGAAACTCCCCTCGCCCACACCAAACAGCCCAGCCTCATCGACAACAACCCTCGGCTCCCGTATACGATCCCACCGCCACCGACCCTGCTATAGTGCAGGTGTCATCCTCTCTGTGGGAGACTCCTCGTCTCCCCATCTACCTTTCCTCTCACCGGAACCCAGGACCTCATCCTCTGTGACGAATCCGCATCGTTGGTCATGGAGGTTCGGAATCAGATTCCTCATTAGATTCAAGCCTGGGCCCGGAATCCCAGACAACAACACCTCTATTTGTTGCATCACCCAATCTAAGGAGGTTGTACGTCGTACCTCCGAAATCTCGACCACCCGTTGTCGTCGTGACGGGGTCATCTCGCCTGAGCCCCACAGATGAGACCTCAAGAAAGCCCTGCCTCTCCTATGTGCATTACCGTTAGCCGTTCCACTAGAGAAGGTACCTCCACCATCTGGGCGGTGAAAATAAGGCCGCCCATGGCCACTAGATCATCCCCGAAAGGCCTAATCGCTAGGGCTGATAGTGGCGACCCACCAAGGAAACCAGAGAAAGGAGTTTATGGTTCACTACTATCGTTGGGAATCGATGAATAGATCATCAGATGCTCTAAGTCATCGCCGTCCATCGCCTTGATCAGAGAATAGAAGTCAGAATCGAGGAGAAGTGCTACTAACCCTAGCCGCTAGAGAAAATAAAGAGAACTAAGGTGAGAATGTTGGTTTCTAAAAACGAGGGTTCTTTATAGCCTAACTTTATATAAAATACTACAAACATAATTATATAATAATTCATGCTTAACATATACAAAAAGTTTAGGTAATTTTTTTTTAGTGAAAGAGGCCGTTTTTATTGATGTAAGAAAATTGAACCAATAAGAACAAGGGCGAGTAGTACATCCGTAGATAAACTACAATTAATTGTACACGAGTCTTTGAATGACCAAGCGCTTAGACCTAAACAGTAACATACTAACCCAAACAAAATTGAAAAACAAGAAAGGAAAATCCGTGCAACGTGACTCAAAACGAACATCTAGACCTGACTCAAAAACCATATCTGGCTCAACCTGAACCCACCTATAATAGGCTAAAAACTTATGGATCCTCTAAGGCGGATCTCTATTTTGCTTGGAGACGTGCGTGTGTGGGAAGGGATTGCCTGATATGGTGGAAGGACCCCATAGTAGGGCAAGATGCCAGGCCCTTATGGGTCTCAATGAGGATGCTCCCAACCCATTCTCCCTACTCTTCTTGCATGGGGGGGGGGGGGGGGGGGGGTCATCTGCTTTGGACACCCCAAGAGAAACTCTAGACATTATTGGAGGAGCGAAGGTTGAGGGTATGGTTTGGAGAAAATCGTGGACGAACATGCTGGAGGAACCTACAATGGTTGAAGGCTCGTCAATCACGCTGTCATGTACGGGTTCGGCACAGTAGGTCGTGGGATGGAAGAAGGAGACACCATTGGAGCATTCATTAAGACACATGGTAAAGTAATTAGACTAGGGTTCCCTATTTCCGAGAGAGCTTTTCTTTTCTCTCTTTTATAATTCTATCGCAATATTAAAATTTAAGTAGTTAAAGTTATCATTAAGGACTTGTGTTCACGAATAAACAAGTTAAAAGAAGAAAAATGTAATATTATTCAATATAAAAAAGACTAAATAAGATAGACTCAATGTCTTAATTGATCGATTGTCGGGTTTCGGTCGGTTTTCTGTTTACAGAAAATTTTCCTAAAAATAAGTTTTTTTATAAGCGAAAATTTATTAAACCACGATTATCATCAAGGGAGAATAGGGTACGGTGATACATCGTAAGGGATCAACCTCAAGATCAAAACAGTACTGGAAAAAAATAATCTGAGAGCTCCTTCAAAGCTACCAAGCTCTCAAGAATAGAGGAGCCAATTTAAACACTCGTAGACAAAAACAAACAACACAAACTAAGAACACTAAACATAAAACAGAGGCGAACCTCCCTACCATCAAAACCTTACTAAAAACACAATAGAAACAACCTCTACAAAATCGGAACTCCGCTTTTATCGGACTGAACAAAAATCAGTTTCCTCCTCGAAAGTACACTTCTGCCCTACGTCCTTCTGACAAAGCCCGGGATCAAACAAAATACCCTTAGAGTTCTAAGGTTTGAAACCCATATCCACACAAAGCTCCTAAGCGGTCTTTTCAGCCTTACCCTTCGCATTAACAACATTTTTCGTAACAACAAGAGTTGTGTAGGACAAACCCAAACGATCGTTGTTCAAAGATCTAGCCCTAGTTTGATAGAAAACATTCGCTTCATCCCTCTTAACCCCCTTACACCTTCTAGTCTTCTTGCTTCAGACTATAACAGAGAAATCCTGATCATCGTCACCCCGAGAAAGACCTAAACAATATGTGACGAAAATTACAAACGAGGACCTGAGATCATAAGGTTCTACTATCCCCTTAGAGCCAAGAGAGAGATGAGACTCATTTGGTTCTGAAGGTGGTCTTGATAAGAAAGCATCTGGATTTACTATGTGCACGAATTATTCTATGTCCAAATGGGTTGAAGCTAAATATGTGTCCTCTAGAAAATATGCAATTGGTGTACTATCGTCCGATGAACTTTACTCCCCATTTAAATCACTTGAAGCATGATCATTGGTGTCACGCCCCAAATCCGGTTTTGGCCGGACTCGAGGCGCGACCTAAAACAAACGAGGTAAAAGTAGTAAAACTGTAATAAATTCTTTTACAACTGAAAACGAGTCCAAAGTATTTCTCAATAATCCAAAACAGAGGTCAAACTCAATAAGTAACATAAGGTAAATAAAGTTCAACAATGTGGACCAACACATCTCTAATACAATCCTCAAGACATCCGGAAGCTCCCGAGCCTCGAATTCCCCCAAATCTCAAGCATACCTGTACACACAATAAATAAAACAAATAGGGGTGAGCTTACGCTCAGTAGGCAAAATCGTAAATGTCCTTAGTCTCCAAGTTTAATATTAAAACTGTTTTAATTCGATGTCACAAAAGTATTTAAAACCCTTAGCCCAAAGGATGTAATAAACAAATAAGAAGTACTGGTAACCATAGTGCATTCTCAAGGATAACGATAACTTTCCAGAGAATAAATGGAGAACATTATAATAAAATAGAAATCCATCACACTGGGAACAAGTAAATACTATTAAGCAAAGAAATGTTATGGAATCCGTTATGATGAAATAACAGCGCTTCTTCAAAGCTGACAGTAACTTAAAAGAAGTTCATAATAAATACTTTAACAGATCAATAATAGTAAAAATGGGAATAATCAATATCTTGCCAACCACTCGCTTTCTCAAGCCTCCGATCCATGGATAAATTCTGGGATCACCTCGGTTCCCACATTCCGATCCACCAGAGTATCTATATCATATCAGATTCTCCCTCGGTCCAGAGGAAGCACATGCGTCGGGGCACCGGAAACAATCCCAAATGGGCGCTTATCATCGGGATTCCCAGAAATGCCTCCAAAGGACCATATATCATAGGGAACCAAGTAGTGCACCCACTGGGATGCAGTTCCTTGGGGTGAAACCATAAGTAATCCTTTCCCCGCAGGGTAAACTGTCCAATTGCCCGCAGGCCCAATAATCAATGCCCCGCAGGGTCCAATAACCAAATGAATATCCCGCAGGATCTGCCAATACTCAACTCTCATAATATCCAGTAACCAATGAATATCCCGCAGGATCTGCCAATACTCAATTCTGATAATATCCAGTAACCAAAGAATATCCCGCAGGATCTGCCAATACTCAACTCTCATAATATCCAGTAACCAATACACTCAGACTCTAAACTCATTCCATATCTCACTGTATCTGTTCAACTCCAACCACCACAACGGCACCGGATTACCCCCCCCCCCCCCGGTGTAGTACCAAACCAAGCAAACAAACAGACAAACCAATAAACGAACATACATTCAAGAATAAGAATAAAGGAACAAGCATTTCATTCATCTGTCAAGCAACACACGTCGGAACACACTTTCATCACAACCCAGACAACCAACACCATTTTATACTTACCGTACACTTACCTGTCACCAACCATCGGTACATCGATCACCTAATCGTACCCCTTTGGCACAACCAGTCATACTCGATCATCCGTTCAACCAACAATTATATCAACATAAACACTCAATCAACCAAGTATGCATTCAACCAATCAATCATCGTGTGAACGAACAAATAGTCATTCGATAAGAGAAGCTAATCTAGTTTCATTAGACTCTTAAATTAACCTAATAACTATCAATCAAGCATGTGATCCTAGCACACAACTAATCCGAGAGCTCTTCACAGCCTCTCTACCAGTAAATCAAGTTCCCAAGTATTGAAAGCACACTTCACTAATTATCATCGTCCTAAGCATGCATACTAGACTCATCCATTTATTAGTAATTGAAATACGATTATTCTAGTTATTCGCATCCTATAGGAAATTCTAGGACCTTTCCGATTTTATTATCCTAATCATGCATTCTAAGCGTTAATTAAATAATTGAGACTTTCCCTATCTCGCGGTCTTCCTTTAATAAGACTCTGGTGAAGAGCTCGAGTGATCACAACTCCGTTCTTCCCACGGTTTCCGGCGTGATCTTCGTTCTTCTAGCTCGGTCCACACCCTTGATCTGGGCGGAGTCCCGTCTAGATTTGACACAAAAAGGTCCAAGTCAAAACCAGTAATTGTCCAAAGTTCCATTGAGTTATCCGAAAACCTCTTTTAATTATCCAATTAAAACCAATTAATTTGAATTAATCAATTAATTAAAAACTTATTTTAAAAATGGTTTTATTTACTGCCGGGTTGACCCGGATCCGAGCCCGAACCCGGTCTAGACCCGTGTCCAGACCCGGTTCTGAAGTCCGACTGGGCCCAAGGCCCGAACTGGTCAGGTCCACACTGACCTTCTCACGGCCCAAGTCTTATGTCCGGCCCAAGGCTTGCTCGAGTTCTGGCCCAGAACGCTCCAGCCCAAACACCGGCCGGCCCAATCTGCTCAGGCTCGAGACCGAGCCGGCGACGGTTCCGGCGAGTCAGAGACTCCGACCACCGTCCGTGGCGCTGGAAGGGCTCGGGATCGAAGCGGAGGAGTGGCGTCAGGACCCAGGTACGCCGTGGTTGTGCCGGGAGGGGCTCGAGCGCGTCCAAGGCTCGCTTCGTTCGTAGATCCGGAGCTCACGCAATCTCCGGCGACAGTCCCAGCTACGCCTGCTCGAATTGAGCTCGGAATCATCGCGATTCCAGGTGAGTCGAGCCAGGGAAGAGGAAAAAGGGGGCGAGGGCTCGCTCCCTCGTAGTTCCTCCATCGGTTTGAACCCGACGCCGCACCAGGGCTGGTCCTCTAGCGACAATTCTCGATTCACGCCCGGAGATGCTCGGCGTGGGGACGGAGGTTGCTGAGAAAGTGAAGGCGAGGCGCGGCGAGACCGGGAGAGGAGGAGATCGAGAGAGAGAAGGGAGGAGAGAACTGAGAGAGGGGGAGAGACGGCAGATCTGTTTTCTACCTCGGTTCGCGTGCAGAACGCGTGAAGAAGGAGAGGGCGTCGTAGGGTTTGGCTCGACGTGGGCCTCGAGCTCACGGGCTTGGCAATTCGCGAGTTGGGCTTCAGTCAGGCTCGGCCCAAACCGAGTGGAGCTGACCCATCTTCTCTCTTATTCCCTTTTCTTCTTTTTTTTCTTTTTCTTTTCTTTTTCTTTTCTTTTTTTTGATTCTTCTCTTCAAAAAAATCACTCGTTGCAAAAATCCATCCCGACGTTTCCTTTTGTAAAAGATTAACTCAAAATAATTTTGCCGGTCTTTACAATTGGAATGCCCAATTACTCTTTCACCAGGGTTCAATTGTTCATCAAGTATTTTATAGTTTTCGATTTTCGATTGGACAATCTGATCGGGTTTTTATTCATCATTTTTTATCACTCCTAAGAGCATCTCCAATGGTTTGACATGACTATTGTCAATGAGTCATGGTAGGATGTGCTTTTTGGCATTCTCTCTCCTCCCTGACATGGTTTCTCCAATGGTCTGTCATGACTAATGTTAAGGGCCATGGTAGCACACTTTCAATAATTAAAAAAGCACCCCAGATATTTTTAATACTTTTTGAATATTTTTAATACTTTGATTTGAAGACAAATATAAAATGAATAACTACTATTTTTATTTAAAGCCACATATAAAATACATTATAATTGACAATTAATATTTAATTGTGGCCTCCATCTCCATATCTAGCCTAAATGTGTTTGATGAGATCAGCGTGGAGTTGGTGATGAACTTCCCAATCCTGAATCCTTGTTTTATGGCCCATGATATTTTCCTTGATCACCGCTGGTGGTGGTCTGCTACGGACGTTTGGGTCCGGGACACCAATATCTGCAAACGGATTAGTGGGCCACGACCTCCGTTCATCCTCAATGATCTTGTTGTGTAGGATAACACAAGCAGTCATGATCACTGCGAGTGTGCTCCTATCCCACATTCGGCTCGGGCGAGTGACGATGTGAAACTAGGCCTATAGAACTCCAAACGCTCGTTCGATATCCTTCCTACACGCCTCTTGGTATCTAGCAAAGCATCTTTACTTCGACGTTTGTGGAGAAGGTACTGACTTCACAAATGTTGCCCAAGCAGGATAAATTCCATCTGTCAAGTAATACGGGGTTTCGTATTCTCTACCATTGACCTTGAACTTCACCTTTGGAGCGAAGCATCAAACTACTTGGGAGAACAAGGTAGACCTATTGAGCACGTTTATGTCGTTGTTGGAGCCCGGTGTCCCAAAAAAGAGTGCCAAATCCAAAGGTCTTGGGATGCAACGGCTTCTAGCATGATTGTGGGGACGTTCTCGTGGTCCCTACTTGCGAATTGTGCAGACCATGCCACATGGCAGTTCTTCCAATCCTAGTGCATGCAGTTAAGACTCCCTATCATCCCCGGAAAGCCGCACTTTTCGTTGATTTGCAACAAACGTCTTGTATCTTCCTCGGTCGGGCATCATACATATGTCTGCCCATAAACCTTGATGACGCCCAAGCAAAACTTCTTGAGGCAGTCCAACGAAGTGCTCTCCGCCATTCGCAAATACTCGTCGCAGGCATCGGCGGGACCTCCATAACAGAGCTGACGAAGTGCTACCGTGCACTTCTGGTGTGGAGGGAAAGAGGCCCTCCCCGTAGCATCCTTTCTGTTGCGGAAGTAGGCGTACCGGTCACTCAAACCATTCATGATCCGTATGAACATTTCCCTCGACATCCGGAACCGTCACCGAACTGTTGGTCGCTATACACCGGTCTAGGCGCGAAGTAGTCACGGATCAACCCTTCGTGTGCATCTTCTCGATTGCGCTCAATCGCTCTTCACTTTGGTCGCGGCGCCAACCCTGAGCCCTTAGCCTCATCATCATCCCGAGCCCTTGGCATTATCCCTGACATTACTTGATCGCGAATTGTTTTTATCGTTGTCGTAGCAAGCCTACTCATCGTTTCGTCTATTTGTTTGGGAGTTATTTGCTTCATTTCCTCTAGCGTTGGAAAATTCTCCATCGAAAAAAATACACAACTAGAAAAAAAAACGAGAGAATTTGGAGAAGAATAGAGGAAAGAGAGCTTGAAACAAGTGAGAGAGTGAATTTTTGCTTGAGATGAATATGAATTTATAGAAAAGTGTATGTTTTTTTAATCGACGCCGACACGTGTCGGCTTCTCACTGGGTCGCCGACTAACCGTTGAGGCTGACCCGACGCGACGCGTCGTTGCAGGATTCTGCAACGACACCTTGACACACACCCCCTGACACGCTCCTTTGACACGACCAGTCGTACCAGCGCCTACAACGACCTGACTAACACGACCGCTAAAGGTGCTCTAACTAGAACATGAGCAACTTTATTGATAAATGATAAGGAAGCATCCTCACATCAAGACTAAAACGTAGATGTTTTGTATACAGTAACTTTAGACGTAGAAAATGACATCTAAAAATATGGGACAAGTGAATCTTTTCAAGCTGTTTGGTAGCTAAAGTTGGATTGCGTCAACGAAAAATTCATCACGATTCAACTTTTAGTTTATAATTACAACATATAAAACGTGTATAGTTGGAATGGAGTTTTTCCTTTTTTATGAATGACAAAATTGAAACCAACTAGTAAAGGTCTTAAATTAGTGGTTAAAGACAAAACATGCATTTTTAGATATGAAACACAGAAACAAATAACTATCCCGAGTTAAAATTCAAGTTAGAAGATGATATGGCTCTGATTGGACCTCTAATCTGGAAATGCATTGTGATTGGTGACATCAACAATACTATTTTGTTGTTTAAATACAGAAATCAAGATAGTGTGCAGTTGAATTATTTTCTCATTGTGACAGCTAACTCTATCTTATCCCCACCTCGTTTCTTCTGTGATTGTCTGAAACTTTTCTACCCAACTACCATTAAATATATATTTATTACTCTATAATTATTACAACACACAGAGACATAATAGAGTCGGTTATGAGGGTGATGGATCATGTATATAGATGTTAAAGAATAACCGGACAAGTTGTGAACTATACCTTTTCTAAGACTCTACGAAAACCAAAAAATAAATGTTCGAACTGTGTGATGGTTGAATAGAGATTAAAAGTACGAAAAGTCAAAGTTTGATTAGATCTGTTGAAATTGTATAAGTAGAGTTGAACAAACCATCCTTGGAGTAACTGAGTAAGTTAGCGATGGAGGCAATGTCTCATTCGTCTTCGTTCCTGCTTCCTTCCGTCTCCCACCGCCCTTGTCTAACGTACGCCCTGGTGGTGCTTAACCAACCCCTCCCCAGATTCACTCCTCTGCTCTGGGATCACGGTACTACAGTAGACTCTTCTCCTTCCTTTCCTCTTCTTCTTCTTGGTCGATTCTTACTAATGTGCCTCTTCTGTACAACAAACAGCTAAGCTTCGTCTGTGTGCCGATGGAGGCGCCAATCGTCTGTTCGATGAAATGCCTCACTTACTGCCTAACCAAGATACTGCCTTTGTTCGAAAAAGGTTCCTCCTTTCTTTTTAATTTCTCATTTCTGATATGGGTTTACATTTTATTTTTATTATAAATAGTTGGGATTCTGCTAATTCAAACAACGTTTTGGTGTGGTTTGATCTTTAAGCTGAATTCAGTTCATGAATTATTTTCAATTTAGTAGAATTTGGACTGCTTTAATATCTTGCTACAAGTTGTATTAGTTTATTTACCATGTGTTTTGTTAGATAATGTTCCTTTTCCAATATACATGATCACTTGTTTAGCTACTTACTCTGCACAAACAACTGCAAATTTATGAGCATCATCTAGCCTTTTCGTGCCTCCTTAGTTTCATGCTACAAAATTTCCAGGTTTAAGCCAGATGTGATCAAAGGCGACATGGATTCAGTACGAAAACAAGTAGTGGACTTTTACGCAGATATGGTATGTTAATTGTCAAGTGTCTTGGCCTTTCTTTCTTTTGTTTACCACAACCAAATCAATGGTTTTGTTTGGTGATTACAAATTGTCTTTATGTGATTAGGAAGTTATTAAACAGCCATGATGAATATAATGTTTTACCTTGAGTTGAGTTATCATGTTAAGAATTGTGGCTTACATACTGACTCAGGGTACCCAAATACTGGATGCTGGTGATGATCAAGACACCACAGATCTGCATAAATGTGTAGCTTATATTTGCAATTCTACGCCAAACTTGGAGAAATCGAACGTAAGTTGCATATCATCAGTTACTAGTTTGTGCATACTAAACTGTATTGCCTATGCACCATTTTAATTGTCTTCCTAACTCGATAGGAAATGAATTGGTTTCTTTCTATGTTTTTTTTTTGGAATTATAGTTTGCATTGTGAAGTTGGTTTTATTGTAGCTATGCATTCTTGTTGCTGGAGCACTTGGAGGGCGATTTGATCATGAACTTGGAAACTTGAATGTTCTATATCGTTTCTCAAACACCCGAATAGTTCTTATATCCGATGATTGTCTGGTCCGTCTCCTTCCAAAGACTCACCGCCACGAGATTCATATTGAATTTGCTGTTGAAGGTCCACATTGTGGGCTGGTTCCTATGGGGTCACCGTCTGGGTGGACCACAACAAAAGGTCTTCAATGGGATCTAAGTAAGTAATTCACAAAATGTGTTTTGAGTTTTTATGTCCATTGTTATGAGCAGCTAATGTATGATGAACTTGTGGTGTAGCTGACGAGGAGATGAAGTTTGGGGGGTTGATAAGCACCTCCAACATTGTCAATGGGGAGGTGATCACAGTGCAGTCGGATTCGGATCTTCTATGGACAATATCCATCAAAAAGCAATAAGAAACATGCTAGTTAAAAGGCATAGGTGATTTAGTTTAGGGGAGAGTTCATACGAGGAAATATGTTCCTGTTTCATGATTTTTTTTGTAGGGTGGCTATTGGCTAAGAGATACATAGTGTTTCTCATTTGTATTACTGTTAATTTGGGAAGTGGATCGAAGAAGAATGAAATTGATATTGATGGATGTTGTGCTTGATATACTTACAATACATGAGGGGTATTTATACACTAACAAGTGGCTACAATGTCAAGGAAGACGGAGAGATTTGTGGGCTATGGTTATGAGCTACACTACGGGTTGGTGGTAGGTGTGGTGGGCAAAGTCATGGAAGGTGGAGAGTCGAGCTTAAAGTCAAGAATGACAACTCTGTGTTTTCTAACAATTACCCAAATCAAATACATTGCGATACTGGTATCTGTATACATCAAATAACATTCCGACTGTTTGGGCTATTTTCTTGTGACTTTACAGTGTTGCATCTACCTTCAAACAAAATGACAAGCTTCTTCATCATGTTAGAGAATTATCCAGGAAGGAATCCCAAAATGGATGGAGACCAAATACAAACTTTGTTTTAGCATACGGTAAAAACTTTTATTGATAGAAAAATAGAAAGGTTACAGAGACTATACAATAGTGAAAATAATCTAATAGGATAAGATAAAGTTCTGGTGACGGCCGAAATACTGGATGATATCCACGAAGAGGTTTGGGGGGGTGGTTCCCTATTCGAGCTATACTTGGCGCCATGGATCCATGAAACTTTCTCTGTCTCGTCTTCAACGATTCTATTATGCCGTAACAGTCGTTCAAGGAGTATGCAAGAGAAAGGAGGAGGCTGGGGAATGGAAGGTATCTAACGTCGGGGTGTGGCTCCTCGTAGACACCCCGAGGTGCCCTACTTTTCTTTTGGCGAACCACAAGGCAACTCATCGTGCCTCACTACTACCCATCGGGACCAATTTCCTCGGTATTGTCCGTGTAGTCCACAGATTGCCTTGGACAAGGGTGTCGGGTCCATCTGTTGGATGGAGGTATCGAAGTTAACCGATCCATGAGGGGAGGGGTACCAACGGGGATCTTCCAGAGGTTCTTATGAAGACGGGGTCGTCTCGACGGTCCTCATAGCGACATGTGTCTTACGGTTGACGATGATCACCAACCGTATGGTTCATGTATGGTACGAGATCCTCGTTGATAAGGATGAGGATGCGGCGAGGCCAGAGGTCGTGCTAAGACGGGTCCCCGAGCCTTATCTCACATAGTAGCAGTTTACGGTAGCCATTGGAAGATAGATTCGTCGTCTTCCTTTGCATATCTTCTCTTGATTGGTGCCAGCATCCAAAAGGTTGTCATTGGTTTCTGATTCTCAGACGGAGAATAGGCCATACGACAGGGGTCAATGGATACGGTGATTAGGAGTTCATGCTGATCGAAAGGATGCGGAGGCTGGAAATAGTTTTGAAAGGAAGAGAGAAATTTTGAAACAAAACCCTAAGGACCGAGAAAAAACTACCAATAGATAATAGAACAAAATGAAACTTGAATTCAGTTGGTCGAAAGAAAATATTAATAAATTTGTCACAACCATCACGTGTCACATAAATAATTTTCAATATGTACAATAGTTAAATAACTTTTGCGCATATAAATAAGCAACGATCATATTTCAAACTGTAACAGACAAATAATTTACATAGATATGATGACCTAGGGAAGAAGCGCTGCAGAGCCAGAACGAGAGAGAGATTTTAGCCTCTCTCTCCAAAGATGGAGTTAACCTCTCATCCTCTATAGCTCCATCCAACTTCCTCGGTGACAATATTGTTACCTCAATCACGGTACTATCCGACCACTCCCAAGAAGGTCCATCAATCTTTGGTCATGGATGGCCTACAAATCGATAACAACATCAACAAAGAGGAATCCTCAAGCAGTCGGTTCATTTTCGAGGAAGCTGTCGAGCCTCTCACTAATAACCCCTCTCCTCCGGCCACGGTTATACCGACAAAAATGACCCCGGATGGGAATGATCTGAGTGCATACATGGAGAGCTTTCTCATGGACACCTTTTCCCGATCTCCAACTCCTTCGACCTCGTCATCGATGCACTTCTCGATCTCTGCTCCTTTTGAATCCTGGACGAGACTAGAGAAGTCTTCTGTCAGGCTGTTGGGACCATAAGTAGGGAGGGCCAATGATGCATTGAAGACGATGACTCCTCAATAGGTACAATGGACAGGGGGTACCGCCTAAAGCGATTCAGAAGAGGATTATGATGGGGAAGGGGGTTAAGTTTCTCCAAATTTTAGTGACAATGATGAGCAAGACAACATCATGGAGACCCAACTAGTACCCGTGATTATTGTCCATGAACGATGATGGTAAGATTTTTATCTCTGTGAAAAGAGTAATGACGCTAAACCTTAGGGTCTGGCTTTGGCCAATATCGGTGGCCCGAGTGAAAATAGTAGGGACTACTATGCAAGGTCGACGACCACAAGTTCCAAAAGATGTGCTGCCCTCAATTAGGGTTTCCATCCTTTACGGAAGCGGCGTCCAATCCACGTATATATGGTGGCGGCATTACGCAAAGAGTGTGACTATGGAGTCTAGCGATAGTGACGTTGGTGATCAGTAAACTTTGTGTCGCGGTAGGAAAAAGGTTGATCGAGGCAGTGCCGAAAACATCACTGGTAAGCATGTTCGACATCAAAAATCATGTGCGGGATGTGTGGCCATAATTTATGGCGGTGGTGGCTTAGATCTGTGAGCCTTTTTTGTTGTGAGCATCCTTGCTTGAGTCCCTTTTGCTTACCGACAACGACGATAAGGGAGGTCCCCTTGCGGATGAGATAGTTACGATATAGATCAATATTATTCTAACATCTATCAGCACAGTGTTAAATCAGATGGGAGTAGTGCAAGGGTTAAGTTTCAGTGGGGGGCATGAGTGTTTAGGGCTCAACTCTACGAGTATCACAAGCCTGATTTGCGGCTCACCATTTTTTGTAAGGGATAAACATGACTCGTTTCTCAGCTGCAAAATGAAATCTCTCTGGTTTTTCATGTTTCCATATGGTTTCGCATCGCCGAACTCCTTAATATCGATACGATGTGGCAGATGGATTTCTATATCGGACATGCCTTAGGGATCGGCCAGGTTTTTTAGGGTTACAGTGTAACAGTCGAGGAGCGGGAAGCTCTCTCACCTACCTGAATGATTACCTACGAGGGGATAGTTGGGTTGATACTTTCCAGATATCCCGATCAGGGTGGTGCCGGTACCATCAGGTATTAGTTTGTCTCTTGTGATGTCAGATGACTTTCAACACACCCTACCAACTTAGAGCTCTCACATCTATTCGAGGGAGGACACCATAAGTTGTTAACCTAGACATGAGACATCCCATTTGCGCCAAATCGGTTTATCAAGGACGGGCAAGCCAAGCCTCCTACTCGGTCTTCCATCGCCCATAGCGGTCGTCACTCATTCGACATTGTTCGTCTCACGGAAAACCTTTTAGATTTCTATCGACACTTGTTCCAGTTTCTATTCATTGAATACATAGATTTATATTTTTTATTTGTTTTTTCGGTTTTAATTGTAATTTATTCTTTCTTTTGTTTGTAGTCTTTAGTTTTTTATATTAATCTACATCTATAACTTGAAAAGAAATACATGAGTATGATAAAAGATTTTAAAAATTGAAAATTAAAATAGACAAGTGACATTATAGTGTTCTTAAGACACCAGCAGCGTTGGCTGAAATGGGACAGCCGAACCCGAACCTGAAGTCGGGGGAGTCGAACCGCTAGAGCGAGAAAGGTATAGAGGAGTCGGACCCTAACGCACGGTCGAGGTTCCGCACCAAGACCCGACGTGGCCAACCACTCCTTTTGTGCAAAGTGTCCTTATAATTCAAAAAAAATTACCGTTGTTTCCAATGGTAACATTACCGTTACTTATTTTTTTATAATTCTAGAAAAGTTAAAAAATAATAAATAAAAGGTTAAAAAATACCTTTTGTACCTATAAATAGATGATCATATCTTCTTCATTTGTGAATCAACTTATCACAAGTTATTTTTCAAAATCTCTCATTTTTCCTTACAAATTTCTCACAGTCAACAAATGTCGAACGACGATGAGCAACACGAGTCAGCCTCGCACTTCTCCGGTGCACCAACCGGGTGGTATCCAACGAATGTTCCTTGATGAAAATATTTACTCGTCAGGTACGTACACTGTCCCGCCCAATTACTATGGCCATGTACCTGCTTTGAACTCTCCCGTGTTTTCAGTAGAGATGCCCGGCCATTCATCAAGAGCTCAGGTCATATAACGGGGTGACGCCAAAGAGATCCCAACCATACACAGATGAGGATGATAAATGTTTGATCTCTTTATGGTTGAATACGTCCAAAGACGCGGTGAAAGCAATCGACATGTCGGGAGATATTTATTGGGACACAATCACGACATAGTTCAACAAAGGGTACAACAGCCCTGCTCGGGAGGTTAAACATTTGAAGAATAACCAGAAGAATGTTTTACCTCAAGTGAAAAGATTCAACGATATTATGAATGACGTGATGTATACATACATCAACGGATAACGAGGCTATGCATATCGACCTGGCAATACAGGCATACGCTTAGGATGCAAAGGAACGCGATGAACCACCTATTTTCGTCCACATGAAAAGGTGGCACAAACTGCACAACGAGCCCAAATTTAGAGTGGAAGAAGGTGTCATGGAGGAAAACAAATTAGATTAAACTTACGAGGCAACTACAGTTCATTCTCAACTACCGGTTTTGAAGCAGAGTTCAGTCATGATTCACAACCTGAATCGATCCTTGATTCTCAACCTCCTAGTCCCATGGACGTCTAGCCTTCCCCACCACCACCACCACAATAACAAGTTCGTCTCCAGGTTAGAAAGCTGCCAACCACAAAAGAAATCTCTACACACATCTTATCACTACAGAATTTTC